>OX276408.1:12400000-14800000 GCA_946251805.1 Cybosia mesomella | reverse complement strand
AAACCGCACGCCATCTCGGATCTACAGATGCAGCACAATCGTATCTTTTATTTTTTTTCGTGCGGATATCCCCTCGGATACCCCCCGCCGGCCAGCGGGGGCGGTTATGTCGGGCTTGAACCGACTAAAACCGCATCCCTCGCACCCCGACTGACCCTGGGCCATCTCCGGTTTCGAGATGGCCCCTTCGGGTTTGGGAACCACGGTGTCCCCGTCTTGCCCCGGTTTGGGGGAGGGGCGCTAGTCGCCCCACCGTCCCGGCCTGCTTCTGCTGGGGTGACAGGCGGCCTCACCTGCCACCCCCAGGCCTGCGCTCATGGAGGATGGAGGTCGTTAAGCGACCTCCGGCGCCTGAGTCGCCTGCGACGCGCGGCGAGCATGTTGCGGGCTCGGCGGGCCGGGAGAGTTCTGAACCTCTCCCGGGCGCGCTCCACCATCTCCTTCGCGAGCATCACATGCTCGCAGAAGGAGGTGGCGGCGGCCCACGCGCTCGCGCTCCGCACCATTGCCGCAATCATGCTGCCGAGCGAGAGGACTCCCACCCCGATGGCTGCCACGAGGTCACGCCTCGGCGCCTTCCACGCCGGGCAGTCCGCCAGCGTGTGTAGCCCTGAGTCCTCAATCGCGTCACAGTGATGACACTCAGGCGTTGGCTCCTTCCTGATCCGATGCAGGTGGTCCCCGAAGCACCCCTTCCTGGAGATCACCTGCGTCAGTCGGTACGAGAGGCTTCCGTGTCACCTCTCTAGCCAATCCTCCATGATGGGCCTTACCGCCACTATTCCGGCGTGCCCTAGCACAATCGTATCTATCATTTGGTGGAACAATGATGTAACATGTTTTGTTTTTCGAATTCGTTGATGTCTATATTACCTACTAAAGATCTCAATGTTCGAAGTCGAAAGATATGTAAATATATTTTTGAAGAGAAAACAAAAAGTTAGCGTTGAAAATCTCTCTAGAAAATAAGGCGTGGCGTTTAAGGGGTGAATGAAGGTGAGGCTGTAACCGATTTACTGAAACATTTGAGCACACAATATCACCATACCTATATTCTATCAGCTAATATTTTAATGCACAAAGTATTAAGATGAATTACAGTTTGTTAAGCAGAAGGTTCTAGTTTTAGCGTCTATCCTGATTGCTTCCAACGTAACCGCTACACCGCAGGTTCCAAGCGGTAGCTTTGGATACCTAACATAGTATAGAATTTCTAAGGATAGACTTTACGTCAGACATACAAATTTTGGAACATATTATTATTATTCTAGACTATTATTATTTACCAAGAGGTTTGGGACTCAAGACAACTTCCCTATCGCCTATAAGTCAGTGCACCTTCTGATTTGGGGTACTCCCTGGTTTGGGGTCGCTTACGTGCAAGCCAAGATAAGCCAAATCGAAACGTGGAGAAAGAGGAAGCGGATCTCGGGCTCCGAGATGAAACCTGAGAATGCAACCGGGAACAACGCTAAGACGACGGTGATGCTGATTATTCTAGTTTAATTTTTTTCTATAAATCAAGAAGAACTCATAAACAATACCTGTTTAAATGATGAGATCAAAATTAAATAAGGAAAAATGTAATAAAGCCAAAAGCCAGGAGGGTCATTTCCGCCGTCATAAATCAAGAAAATAACAGCGATGATCCACATCTTCATAATTAAATACGAGTCGAAGCGTAAGAAGGAAATTTAGCCCGTCTCGCACAGTTTCAGAACGAAGCGCTCTGTGATAATAAAATATGCATAGGTACTCCGAGATGGTAGATAACGATCTCCGATTTAAGAAAGTTTACAACTTTGAAGTTCGGTAACTACTCAAATTTTAAATTTTAAATTGATCTACACGTACTGCAGAGATTTCCGGCTTAGCTGTAAGTGAGTCTTCTATGAACCAACAATAATAAATAAAACTCCCGATTTCACTAATGACATTGACATATAAAACTTAGACTCGGTATTTGTATAAGCCGAACTCTCAAGAACTGTATCAATTTTTAAGTTTAGCAAAAATATACCCGTACTTACTCAGTATTGTGTCAATAGGTATTTTATTGAAATGTTGAATTTATCCGCTGAAGATTACAAAAATAACTATATATCAATTATTTATTTTTTTCAATGTAATAATAGCATTAGTAGTGTTCTGCAACTTCTGAGGCAACTGTACAGGCAGAATTTTAAAGCTCGGTATCGACTTACCAACAACTCAAAACATAATAAATTCTTTATTTATAAACATTTCAGTGAAAATTTAAATCGGAAAAGGTCAACATTCAGTGCAGTACGTGATGCTTTAAGCCCAGAAAATATTTTATACACAGAGTTAAGAGTACTCAAAAAGAAAAGAAAGGAACAAAAGCTACGTTAAATACTTGATGTTACCGATAATGTGCGTAAATCAGTTAGAGTGCAAATTAACTTGTAATCTGCAGATTACCTGGTTCAGTCAGTCAAAGTGGAATAAAATATTTCAGTTCTAAAATTTACTAGCAGACTTCCTAGGTAATTTGCAAACTAACGGCCAAGCATACGGTAAATTTAATAAAACAGGTTCTTTGCAAGAATAAAACATTCGGATTCATTGTAATTATTTATCGACACGGATAGGTTAGAAGAGTTTGGCGGAAAACCCTTAGTTTTTGGGTTACTTGTGATAATTCACGAAGAAATAGTCTTTAATTCACAAGATAGAAAAGAATTATACTTATCCAAAAATGTTTCGCTCACTGTCTTCCGCGATTTAACGATGTAGCATCCGTTAATATGCAGAGTAACTAGGTGAAGTGCAGATATCAATTGTCACACTTTAATGATTCATTTGCGGTAATTTGCAGATTACCTATTGCAGGTTCTTTGACCACCCCCACTTCCTGGCGGATATTTTTTATTATTTTATGTAAGGCAAGCGGCGATAGCCCGGTGGCGTTTGTAACGGACTGCTGAGACGAGGTCCCGAGTTCGATCCCCAGTCGCCCCGGGCACACACCTCAGACTTTTCGTAGTTATGTGTGTATTAATAAATTGTTAATTATCGTTCGCTTAACAATGTGCCCGGTAGATGGCAATAGGCTCGGCCCCTATTACATTGGGACCTTAACATAACTGGCGAATCGTGGGTGTGTAATACACCTCTGCCTACCCCTTCGGGGATACAGGCGTGAAGTTATGTTATGTTATGTTGTGTTGTGTTGTGTTGTGTTTTGTTGTGTTGTGTTGTGTTGTGTTGTGTTGTGTGTTGTGTTGTGTTGTGTTGTGTTGTGTTGTGTTGTGTTGTGTTGTGTTGTGTTGTGTTGTGTTGTGTTGTGTTGTGTTGTGTTGTGTTGTGTTGTGTTGTGTTGTGTTGTGTTGTGTTGTGTTGTGTTGTGTTGTGTTGTGTTGTGTTGTGTTGTGTTGTGTTGTGTTGTGTTGTGTTGTGTTGTGTTGTGTTGTGTTGTGTTGTGTTGTGTTGTGTTGTGTTGTGTTGTGTTGTGTTGTGTTGTGTTGTGTTGTGTTGTGTTGTGTTGTGTTGTGTTGTGTTGTGTTGTGTTGTGTTGTGTTGTGTTGTGTTGTGTTGTGTTGTGTTGTGTTGTGTTGTGTTGTGTTGTGTTGTGTTGTGTTGTGTTGTGTTGTGTTGTGTTGTGTTGTGTTGTGTTGTGTTGTGTTGTGTTGTGTTGTGTTGTGTTGTGTTGTGTTGTGTTGTGTTGTGTTGTGTTGTGTTGTGTTGTGTTGTGTTGTGTTGTGTTGTGTTGTGTTGTGTTGTGTTGTGTTGTGTTGTGTTGTGTTGTGTTGTGTTGTGTTCAGTTATGTCATGTCATGTCATGTCATGTCATGTCATGTCATGTTATGTTATGTTACGTTTATGTAAAGATTCAGAGCCAAGGTGGTCGGTAACTTGGAATGTGTTAAGCTTATACCGATGGTAACTATACGTTTCAACTGGATCTATTCGTCAGTGATAAAATAAAAGCCTCCGTTTTTGTACAATTTAAATAATAATATTTATTGTTGGTATACTAAAACCCGTTGTACATTTTTATTTCGTAAATACCATACCACAGTTTAATACACACCTAACATTGCAGAGATCTTGTTATCGACTGTAATTTTAGGGCTATGGACGCTACGCGGTTAATCTGAAGCAAAATAGAAACATATTACAAACTTAGTCAAATTCTTAAAGTTCCAATTCTTTTCGTTTGAAGCTTAGTTTCTCTTCAAACTTTGGCGAAGAATAATGAAACACATATTGTTGTACTCATCGTCATCGTAAATCGTTTAGACTTTTAATCATTTCTCATTTAACTTGAGGAACAGTAGAAGTATGGATTACAAAGAGACTTTAATAAACATACAAGTACGAGTGTACAAGTGCTTAACAAAATGATGCGCGCAGCGATCAGAATGCCAAGTCATTCAAATAGTCCATTGAAAGGCACAAATATTTTCGAACAATGTCTGAAGTCCGAGCGAAGTCATCTCCTTTTGTAAACACGGGAAAGAACATCACAGAAATAAAAAAGCTGGATAGAAACGTAACTATTTCTACAAAATAGTTTTTGTCAAGACTCATGAATTCATTTTATGAATCATAACTAATAATAGACGGTAAATACGCCCAATCAATTTCTTTTTCTAATAATTTTAGAAATTAAATACACTGTGTAATATTCCAAAATATATATTCATCATTTAGTATTTCTTACATCTAAACTTAATGTTTTTATAACAAGATTTAATATGGAACTCACAAGTGGGACTGGCGTCCCTTCTGGCTAGTCTGTAATTCTCTAAAGACTCTATTGACTATCTGGACATCTGTTGGCATTCTACAGTGTTTACATTTCATTTCACGGAGCAACAAACGTTGGCGAGAAGGTAGATGCGCGCGCAGCGATCTCAATCGTGATAGCTTTGAGCAGTCGTTATCGTGATCTACACTGCGAACCCTTTCCTCTGGAATAGTTGCTTCAAGACCTGCGTATTCGTTGACTGTACTTTTAGAATTTTATATTGAGCCAACGGTCCAACTACTTTGATATTAAGTAACTCATTATTTTTAGTTTACTTTAAGTCATATCTTTATGAAAAATGGTACAATATAATATGTATAACAAAAATATTAATGATATAACGTACTGTTCAGCTTCATAATTGTGTTTAATGCAAGGGCATCGTTTATGTTCTTTGAGTTTTGAGTTAACATTTGCTTAAAGTAGGTCACATCTGATGGTGGTTTTAGTAGTGTATCATTCATTATATTAGATTGTGTTTCTTCTCTCTCTGGTCGGTCATTTGATATAAATAAATCTTTGTTTGATAATTTTAAATATTGTCCACATTTACACTCTGGCTTTTTCTTGTCTTTTTGAGGTGTAATGCTAGAAGAAGTTATTGTAGATTGTAAAACACAGTCACGATAACTACAATCATTTGTAACTATTTCGTTTTCTTTATTCGTTACCTGTTCTCCCAAAGCGTCCCTCAAATATTGATCCAATAATTTATCTTCATATTGGGCCTTTTCAAGGAGCCGTGAAGGTTCATCCTCAATCATTAAGTCTCCATCAAAGCTTGGTTCTTCAATTCTCTGTATTATTCCTCTACCTTGGAAACCAGGCTGCCCGAACGAACTGAAGCCATAGTTTTTCCCCACATCATTTTTCCGTTCATCTACTAAAATGTTTGCTTTAGGATTATATTCATTTCTAATCGAAGGTTTATTAAAGTAATCTTTAAAACTGGGAGGAGAAAAACGTGAGCCAGAAATACCGTCATATTTTACTTTAACATTTGCTCTACTTAAAGGTCTTACTATAGGCGATTTCAAAAGCTCAATAAAATCACGGCGCACGCTGTTCTGTTTATTATAATTGATTATTTTTTCATTATTTTTATAGTTAACTCCTCTATAATTTACAATGTTTGTGGTATCTTTAGCGTTACAATTATAAAGTAGTGGTGGAGGTAAAAAATATGACGCTACATCCGGTGATCTATAAGATATAGGGTATCCAAGGTAATATGAACTAACTCGCTCGGTTTCAGACTTACAAGGTTCGTTACGGCGCTGTATAAAGGCTTGAGGTAAAGGTGGTGGCAAGTGAAAACTTCGGGAAAACTCTGGTCCGCTTTGTGCTAATCTAAAGTACTGATGAAGACTCGGCTTTTTATACTTTTGATTGATGTAGATAAAAGCTCTTTCACTTTGATTATTTTGTTTCACAGCTGCATGCTCGTATAAGGCTTTCTCGTCAATATCAGATCTGTTGTTAGGTAGTTCCTTTGTACGCCCTGGTACAGATGTTGTTTGTTTTACTTCTAATTCTTTATTTTCAACATTATTAGTTGATGCATCACTCCCTAAGTCAATCTGTAATAGAAAAATAGATATTCTAAATATTGTTATAGTTAGTATTTTCATCAAAGCTAGTTGTACAAAATAAGCGGTATATTAACCTAATTATACTTGTCATTTATATTATTTGAACAGAAAAAAGCTATTTCAGTGTATTTTTTTAGGTTCCCTATTCAAAAAACTGTTAAAACGACAAGAGTGAATCAAGAATTGTATTTATTTTGATATGTTTGTTTATAAATGTAGTGACAAAATATAAATATTTATTTTTTTGTTAGAAATGAGGCTAGTATGTGTAGTTATTCAACATCGCTTTCCAAACTCCTATTTAAATTTTATCAAAAATGTAGCCTTGCTATATTTGAAATGCCAAAAAGTACGGGTAGTAATTTTATGCTCTCTGATTATGTTAGCCGGACTTCAGTGTCTTCACACTTTTAACATAATTTAGAAGACTTTAAGTGGCACAACACACCTAAATTATTCAATTCAACTTGAAGTGAATAATTATTCGATTATAAATACGTATACGTACACATAAATGACATAAATACGACATAAATATCACGGTGGGTCATCTCATAGGGTAATTTGCCATGGGCCTATAGTCTACAAAAAAATAATGAATAAAAACAGTTTTAATGACGTATGTAAAATACTGTCTGTTAATTTCCAACAAGAGAGACCAGAACTGTGAAGATTGGATATAGTACGGTACATTAGATCAGCTTGTGTGTTTAATCACTTTATGGTTTTGCGATAGAAATTTGGTAACTTTTCCTTCATCAACTTTTAGGTTACAATTTACATTCCGCGGCTATGTAAATTGAGGTTTTATTTATCCTTATAATATTTATTAATATTTACGGGCTCACCTCCAGACTACTTAAGGGTAAAATGAATCCAGAAATTACTCCCACACTTAAAATAACTAAAACAACAATTTCCATTTCCATTTTTACGTTACGGTGAGGTAACAGTGTAAGTTAAAACTTAGCTCTTCTAATAAATAACTATAAAACGATATCTCTTATAATTCTTACGACCGTTTCCAACGATCACACTTAATATTCTGAAAAATTATTGTTGACATCTTTGTGGATGATCACACATACCAAACACCTCATACTGAAACATATCATTGTCTCATCATCGTATTGTTTTCAATAAAGCATTAGACATGTTCCTATTGTTTAACGAGATTTATCATAGAAATTTGATAAACAAGCGCCTGATGGCAGACTTTATTTCAATACAGTCTTAAATTTAAATACTGAGATAAAGAGTGAGCCAGCTTAAGAATGAGCTTAAAACTCAACCTTGAAAAGATATCGACTGATTAGTTAATATTTCATTAATTAAATTTTCGAATAGTATCATTTATTAATTCATTTATTCATTTGCGTGTAATGTGGTACAATTAAGGCCACTATTATCTACGACATAGATTCTACGTCAACTGTATATCTCTTACCATCAAGCGTCGAACTAGCGGTTTAAAGTTCACTACCGACGTGAACTCACTCCACCCAAGCAATTTAGCTTAACTGGATTTACTATAAACGTAATTACTGGAAATTTAGCTTCCTATATTCCCAGCAATGATGGTTACTAGTATTTTTATGAAAAATTCTCGAGTACTTGTTAGACTGTCTCGATATATTATAGTGGCATATCATATTGATGAAGTCAACATAAAAGAGCATTTGATACAGTCACCAAAATTGTTGTGGATGGGAATGTGATTAGGTTGACCCCGTATATATGGGCAGTGACAGATCAGGTACAGGTTATCCATTCAGAGTTTCAGCATATTAAATTACCGCTTGAAGGAAAGCTAAAAAATTAGTCCCCTGGGTACTAGTCATCACACTACTCTCCTAATAAGGAGAGTAGTGTCTCAAATAATACAAGACAGTCCGATGGAAGATATGTTGTCAGGATACCACTAATCCCTAATGCAGAGGAACAGCTGGGGGAATCAGAAACGAGAGCAATCGCACAATTTAAGGAACTAATAAAAGGTTTACGATGAGCGAGGAGGTCGAAATGGGTTACAAGGCATTCATCCGCGAGTACATCAATTTAAATCATATGAATCTCTCACCACGTCACACAAAGCCTAACGTTTATTTGCCACACCATTGTGTATTAAAAGCTGACTCCACAACGACAGCGCTTCGACTCGTTTTTAATGCATCATCGAAAACATCAAGCCGTAAGAACCTGAATGACGTAATGTATCGGGGCCCTAACCTTCAACAGGACTATTGTCTTTAATTATCAAGTGGAGGCAATACAAATATGCGTACACAGCTGATGTTTTGAAACATGAGTCTTCATGATGACGATAAAAGGTAGCAAACAATGCTATGGCGAGAAATCTCCTAAAGACAATATCAAAGAATATCAACTGTCGACTGTAAGCTACGGAACAAACTCTGCCCCGTGGCCATGATGGTGCTGAAACAATTAGCCCAAGACGAAGGCTACAAGTATATATTGAGTCCAGCATCTACAGTCCTTAAAGAGCAGTTCAACGCGCCAAGCAATTACAAACAGACTTAATACACTTGCTGAAAGCAGGATGTTTTAATTTGAGAAAATGGTCAGCTATTAGTCCGGAGCTGCTACAAAATGTAAGTGCAGCGAATTTAAACGATCAGGTAAGCCCGACATAACCGCCCCCGCTGGCACGCGGGGGGGTATCCGAAGGGATTTCCGCACGATAAAAAAAAAAAAAAAAAAAAGGTATACGACATTAAGGACGACGTATCAACTAAAACTTTAGGTCTACTTAGGCATCCATAAACCGACGAATTTACATATGACCTTAAAGTGAATTGTGCTGATTCGTTGAAATACACGAAGCGCACTTTATTATTAGAAATATCAAAGTTATTCGATCCACTTGGCTACAACAAAGTTCAAATTATTATTCCAGCAGATTTGGTTCCATGACTTAAAATGGGATAACGAGCTCCCGCGGTAATAAGCAATGAGTGGATGAAAATCAGAAACGATTTGAAAAACATTTCAGAAATTCGAGTTCCTCGATGGTTACAGATTTGTCAGAATGACGTCATAGAACTACATGGCTTTTCTGGCGCATCGAAAAATGCATACGCCTGTGTGATATACTGCAAAATCGTCGGGTTTTAAAACAACATTTCAAATAATTCAGTAATTCTTGTCGCGGTTGAGTCCAGATTAGTTCCACTTAAAAAGGATGTCACGTTACCACGACCTAACAAAATAACAAATTATCATTTATCACTACATCAGAACTTAGAATATCAAGATTAACAATAATTAAACGCATACAGAGCATTGAGTTCGAACAAGAAATCAATAACTTGCGAGAACAGTAAACCCTAAGAGTAGACTATATGTCTGACCCCATTTATTGATAAGGACGGGCCCTTGAGGGTGGGCGGCAGGCTCAAAAATGCCTTTATCAGTAAAGATATGATGCACCCACTGATCATATCACAAAACAGTCACTTGACCAAC
Source organism: Cybosia mesomella (assembly GCA_946251805.1). Taxonomy (NCBI): domain Eukaryota; kingdom Metazoa; phylum Arthropoda; class Insecta; order Lepidoptera; family Erebidae; genus Cybosia; species Cybosia mesomella. Next base: position 14,790,148 of record OX276408.1, on the reverse strand, counting down.
CTCCTCATTGATCACGCCCATTAAATGACATATCACCGAGGAGCTCGTGTAACATTAGCAAGTTTTCGTCAGCAACATGGGTAATTGGCGGCAACCGAACAATCAAGGCTCGGTTACGACAATGTGTCACATGTAGAAGGCATGACCCGACCAAGCACACCCAAATCATGAGAGATTTACCGCAATGTAGATCGAACCCGTCAAGGCCATTCTATAACACTGGTGTTGAGTTTACGGGGCACGTGTACGTAAAGTCGAGCAGAGGAAGAGGCGTAAAAACTTTTAAGAGATATATTCCTCCATCCTGGCCTAGTGCTGGCTGATTATGGAAGGCAGCTGTGAAGAGCTTAAAATATCATCTTCGACGAATTATAGGCGAACAAAACCTCACCTTTGGAGTGCACTACTTTACTCTCACAGTTAGAAGCCTGCTTGAACTCTAGACCGCTCGGCGCACTAACGGAGGATATCAATGACCTCAATTATCTCAATCCATCTCACTTCTTATCAAGTGGCCAAGTGTTGAGCATAATAGAGATGAAAGAATGAGGTGGCAGCTAACACAAAAGATCTTTGGAGATATATGGAAGCGGTGGCAGTCCGAAAATCTAACCCAATTGACGTCACGCATGAAATGGTTTTTTTTTAATCTAACATCTTTGGCATGGCCAAAGCCTACGCTCGAAATATTTATGAAATAAAATGAAATGGTGCATGAAATGGTTACAACCAAAATCAAACATCAAGGTCGATGATATCGTCATCGTCCACGAGGCCATCCTGTCTCCTGGTAAGTGAGCACTAGACAGAGTTACTGAAGTATGTCCCGGAAAGGATGACTACGTTCGTGTCGTCAAGTTAAGGACAAGAAATACCACTATTAAGCAACCAATTACCAAATTATCTTTACTGCCATTTAACCACGAGATACAGGATACAAGGGTCGACAATATCAATGATACAAAGGTCAAAACTAGAAAGAAGTACTCCTTAACAAGCCTCTTAATTACTTTACTGTTGATGATCTCTACGCTGTGTACACAAAGCGTTGATTGTGCATACAACATATCGTATTTTAAGGACTCACAGAGCCTTTACTTTGACCAAATATCAAATATGCAGCTCAGTGACGAATGGTAGTCTATTATGACATGGATCCCTACTGGCAAGGATCTAAACTGCTAACAAAATAAATTAAATACATCGAACAATCGTGTTTAAAAGAGAAACAGCAAGCGTAGTGTAATTTAATACTACTACAATTGAATCAAGGCTATTGCGAGTTACACTACTACGATCAGCTGTTGCTTACACAATACTCCGGCAAGGAAACCCGAGAGCGTCGAGGAACATCACGCATACATTGTTTGGAGTATTAGACGATGACTTTGCACAACAATACCAACAGGACATTAACCTCGTCAGAGAGAATCAACATCATCTCGCTAACCTCTGGAAGAATCAAACATCAGTCTTAGAAGCTCAATACAACTACCTAAATCGCTTGGAGTTATCTATAGACCAGCAGCATAAATTATTCAATCAGCATCTGAATAATTTAGACAACGACACCAATAAGTTGAAAGAGGAAGTAGAGAGTGCACACGCCAGCAACTCATTGACGCGATAGCTATCATAGCAAATAACATCCTAAGAAAACTAAAAAACATACAAGACAGCCTTTTAGATACTGTTACCGATATTTACCACGGTAAATTCAACCTTAATATATTATGACCCTCCCAATTGATAGACGAGCTGAGCATTATTTCTGGGCATTTGTCGAAGGGGGTAGCATTACCTATAGAAGACTTTCACCAGGGTACTGGTTTATCAAAGCTTTATCATCTCCTTAAGGTAAAGTCCGAGCAACTGACCAATACCTTATTCGAAATCAAAATCCCGTTAGTGACCAGAGATAATTGAGCTGGTAAATCGACAGGTGATGCAGTTCATGATCTAACTAACTACGTAGTTAGGAACTTGGATAACAGGCGGAAAGTACTGGGCATTTTCCTAAACATTGCCAAGGCATTTGAAACGGTCTCTGTACCCATCTTGTGCCAAAAAATGGAAAATTTGGGAATTAGAGAAGTTTCACTAGATCTCCTGAAAGATTATCTGAGTGGGCGTTCCCAGAGAGTTAAAATAGATGAATATGTTAGTGAGAAGCGCACTCACTCTCACGGCTGTCAAGGCAGCATCCTCGGTCCTACCCTCTTCCTGATATATATAAGCGACCTGGGTGCACTCACAGTCCCTAAAGGCAGAGTCATCACGTTCGCGGATAACACCGCCCTCCTTTTTAGGGCTAACACGTGGAGTGAGGATCAATCGGGATTTAACGCCGTGTCTGAGTACTTGCAGGACCATCTACTCACCCTTAACAGAAATGAAACACAACAAATCATTTTTTCTCTTAAACAAAACACTTCAAGACAGTTACAACATCACAATATTATTGCTTACACATGTCCAGCACCTCACAACAGGACCAGTCCCTGTACTCGCCTCTGCTAGCTCAAAGCGTGAAATATCTGGGAGTTACAATTGACGGTACACTAAGCTTTCAGGAACATATTGAAACCCTAAACAACAGGTCACGGAAACTTATGTTTGTGTTCAAAACTTTGAGACACGTGGGTGATGCGAGGTTAATGACTTCTGTCTACTACGCCCTGGCCCAGTCAATACTCAGTTATTGCATCACGCCCTGGGGTGGAGTTTTGGGGCTCCCTCACCACACTTCTGCAACTCGAGAGAACACAGAGAGCTATTTTAAAGGTTTCAACCGTTGTTTCCGAATTTAGGGCAAAACTGTAGTGGTTACCTATTCGGCGGCGTCGAGATTCCCATATTCTTTTTCTTCTGTACTCTATTCTTTTTAATACGCATTCACCTGCTTACCTACGAGATCGCTTTGAGTACCTTGTGCCCAGGGGCAAACCCTGCCGTACTTCCTCTTCACTTCTTCTTCGAACTCCTCTCCACTCTTCTAGTTGTTACGACGGCTCATTTACTGTTCGTGCAGTAAGGTTGTGGAATTCAGTACCGCACTCTGCACGCTATCACGTAATAGCCGCTCTTTGGACGTTTTTAAGATAAAAGTAAAAGAACTGTACCTTTCTGAAGTTAGATAGATATAATGTGTTATTTATTGTTATAATATCTTCTACTTATTGTATAGGTATTTATGTATTTTGTATTTATGTATTTAGTATGTATTATTAGTATGTATTGTCTATGTAAGTTTATAGGTTATATCTTATGGAAGTATATATATTCTTCAGGTTGTACACCCATGTTTACCCATTTGTTGTCCTTCTCCACGATCCCCCAAAGGTTTGCTGGGAGAAAACTCAATACTGAGTTAAGCTCGCCTTTGTACACTAATTTTATCTGTGATGTTTGTAAAATGTTTACTGTGTGCGTACAATAAAGAAAAAATAAAATAAACCTTGCATCCTTTCCGTTACCCCACAGCACAACTTTATAAAGAAAGCAAAGTATTCACAATCCGTAGATTGTTCATATTAAACACATTGTTGATGCAACACACCTCAACTACATACAATACAAACCCGAACCGTGATAAGAGACGGTACAATCCTATAAATCGGAAGGACATAGGATTCAAAACTGCCTTCTCTCACCGATTCTTTTGTTTTTTGGGAGGATATCTCTACAATAAAATCAATTCCTTGTTACATGTTTATAGCCACACAAGAAATAATTATAAACACAAAATAACTGACTGGCTCCAGCCACTAAACTACGATGCAACAGAATAATTGCTTGATAACCCCGTATAATACACACACACACAAACACACAATACTCACATGCTAACACTACTATTACTTATGCATGCCAATTATTATTGTTATTATTATTGTTTTCGCATTTACAAATATATCACACTGTAACAATTTGCGCTTAAACTATACAAAAATGAAATGTAAAAATTCAAGTTGGGGAGGACATCGGGTGTCCTGAAATACAGACCCCAAGTCTAGTTTAGGCACCAGTCTCCCACAATATATATATAAATATTATGTTATGTTATATGAAGTGCTTAAAATTTATTTTGTGTACCTTTGTGGAAGAGAACAAATAAACTATTTATTTAAAAAAATTAATTTATCTTTATTTTACGACTACTATATTATAAGTATTAGAATTAACGGGATATTTACCATGTGTTTCTAAGAATGTCCGATATTTCGGCACTGTTGCAAGCGCCATGATCACGGAGGAACTCTTCTTTCTGCTGTTCCTCCGTGATCATGGCGCTTGCAACAGTGCCGAAATATCGGACATTCTTAGGAACACATGGTAAATATCCCGTTAATTCTAATACTTATGTTAGTGACCATGATAGTTTAAATGACTACTATATTTATTATAGAATAAATAGGTATATCTAAGCACCCACTTTTGACCTTCTTCAACCGAGCGCCAATCCCGATCGCGTCAAAAACTTGGAATTCGGGGTCCGATTTCTACTCGTCTTTTCATGATTTTAGTTTTTGCTTTTACAGAAGCGACTGCCGCTTAGTTCGTCAAACAATAGTTGTACCTATTTGTAGGTTAACCCTGAACATCTTGATAGGCTCTATACACCCTTTCTTCAGTTGCAATAAGATATGAATAATTTCCTTCTATCTCTTTCTCTATATATAATATTATGCTAACGTACAATATTGTAACGATTACCTATTTTTTGTTTTAGTTTATTCATAATATGTAATAAATCTAAATGACTGAATAAATAAATAAAAAAGAATTTAATCTTTTGCTATACTTGTCCACTCGCAAAAACCGACGTTAAGTAGCAATATGCTGTTGTCATACAGTTGGTGAGATTGTTTAATCATATCTCCTTCAAATTTACTTATTATTTTCTTCTCCCTACCTTCTTCTTCCCCTTTCCGTATCTAGAATGTAAATAAATATAATATAGAGACAATTAATTCATAAAGACACACACATATAAGAAAAAACACTTAGTCAAAAGTTTTGAAAGAGGTGCGAAAGGGACCGAGAACTTTCGGGCCCAAGTCATCTTCATCTGCTAGCTGATACACCTGCTCTCCGACGGACGAGGCTCTGACGAATGTGCCTTTTTCGGTATCGCGAGTAAGACGGCAGTAGCTCTGCCTGTGTTATCTTCGGCCAAATTAGCCACATCTTCAAACAAGCGGACCATAGGCTCCAAAATAAAAGTCTCGGATGCAACTGGGATCAACGCTATTATGATGATAATGACATGTATACTTATATAAGTTCTGTCCAAAGACGGCTGTAATCTCTTCACCTCGTTTAGGAAGGTCTCGTTTTCCCAAAGAGCAGTGTAGACCTGGTTCCATTCGTCGCTCTGTAGGTTATTTATAGCGGTATGGAACGGCTCATCGTTGGCCATCTTTTCGTCATAGAGAGCGGCCAGCTTCTCCTTAGGGAACAAAGCGATACAATCGTATATATAGGAGGATAGAGTGGTACCACTGATGACTTGATGGGCGCTTCTGTTCATACGATACTCAATCAATCAATCAATCAATTAGCCTATTGCAGTCCACTGCTGGACATAGGCCTCTCCTATTTTACGCCATAGCACCCGATCCTCCGCCTTGCGCATCCGGTCTATCCCAGCTACCTTTTTCAGGTCGTCCGTCCATCTTGCTGGGAGACGTCCTACGATACTCACCTAAAATACTTAAAAAATCTCTCATACTTTCGAAAACCCACGTAAATATGAACTAGTGATACATGTTTTTAAGTATAATCTCACTAGTTCCATCTAGTTTGATAATGGAACAATGCATAGAACATCGTTTATGAGATCGATGAAAGTATGAATGTCGATGTTGTCATTTTCTAAGAATTCCACACCCTGTAGGACAAAAAAGTAATTTCAGTAAAATTTATTTGTATATCTATGTTATTTCATATTTCAAAAAGAAATCTTTATGACTGTAAAAGTCTATACGAAACTCGAAATATTAAAATTTCTGATTTGATCCTTTTCCTGTACGTGGTTGCTGCATATAAAAACAAAGGTATTACTTATCAGACAGATTCATCGGTCAGCATAGCTTAGACACAAAACTAGGTTTAATTTTAAGAGCTAATTTCATCAATGGTAAAAACTGCAATTAAGACGATCCAAACTGCATTATCACGCTATACCCAATTTAATTGAGTAATAAAAATTAAACTAAAAATTTCATAAATCTGTGACGTAGCTAAGGACAGCTCCCCACTAATTTACCATTGAAATCAAAAAAAAAACAAGAACGAAATCGTTTCATCCGTTCGGGAGCTATGATGCCACAGATAGACACACATACATATCAAACTTATCTCACACCCCCTCGTATAAAAAAAAAATAACAGGTGGCAGGTGAGGCCGCCTGTCTCCCCAGCAGAAGCAGGCCGGGACGGTGGGGCGACTAGCGGCCCTCCCCCAAACCGGGGCAAGACGGGGAAACCGTGGTTCCCAAACCCGAGGGGGCCATCTCGAAACCGGAGATGGCCCAGGGTCAGTCGGGGTGCGAGGGATATGCTCTACCTTACACCCCGGCGTCTGTAGACCCGAGACGGTGTGCGGTTTTAGTCGGTTTAAGGCCGACATAACCGCTGGCCGGCGAGGGGGTATCCGAAGGGATTTCCGCACGATAAAAAGAAAAAAAAAAGATACTACTACTACTGCTAGTGATCATTCAAAGGGTAAGTTTAGTTGGTTGCGTTGGTTACGAGCCCCCTCGTATTTGCGTCGGCGTGAAAAAGTGACACTCAGTCAAGTTGAACATGAACTGCAATTACTTTCATTAGTGTGAAATTCGATCTAAGAGTCCTGGCTGCCAACCAACTAAACTTACCCTTTGAATGATCACTAGCAGTAGTAGTAGTATCTTTTTTTTTTCTTTTTATCGTGCGGAAATCCCTTCGGATACCCCCTCGCCGGCCAGCGGTTATGTCGGCCTTAAACCGACTAAAACCGCACGCCGTCTCGGGTCTACAGACGCCGGGGTGTAAGGTAGAGCATATCCCTCGCACCCCGACTGACCCTGGGCCATCTCCGGTTTCGAGATGGCCCCCTCGGGTTTGGGAACCACGGTTTCCCCGTCTTGCCCCGGTTTGGGGGAGGGCCGCTAGTCGCCCCACCGTCCCGGCCTGCTTCTGCTGGGGAGACAGGCGGCCTCACCTGCCACCCCCAGGCCTGCGCTCATGGAGGACGGAGGTCGTTGAGCGACCTCCGGCGCCTGAGTCGCCTGCGACGCGCGGCTAGCATGTTGCGGGCTCGGCGGGCCGGGAGAGTTCTGAACCTCTCCCGGGCGCGCTCCGCCATCTCCTTCGCGAACATCACATGCTCGCAGTAGGAGGTGGCGGCAGCCCACGCGCTCGCGCTCCGCTCCATTGCCGCAATCATGCTGCCGAGCGAGAGGACTCCCACCCCGATGGCTGCTACGAGGTCACGCCTCGGCGCCTCCCACGCCGGGCAGTCCGCCAGCGTGTGCAGCCCTGAGTCCTCGCTCGCGTCACAGTGATGACATTCAGGCGTTGGCTCCTTCCTGATCCGATGCAGGTGGTCCCCGAAGCGCCCCTTCCCGGAGATCACCTGCGTCAGTCGGTACGAGAGGCTTCCGTGTCACCTCTCTAGCCAATCCTCCATGATGGGCCTTACCGCCGCTATTGCGGCGTGTCCTAGTAGTAGTAGTATCTAACGTTTATTTTCCTCTTCCTAATTAATTATAATATAATAACAAAATGTATATCTCTATGTCTTGTGTCAAATATAAGAAGTCTTCGAGGTGCTCGCAGAAAAGTTTTCGTGGCTGAGGACCCGATAACGCTTGCCCCAAGAAGGGCTAAAATAGACAAGCCTGTTTCATCATTTTAGTATAGTTTACCGAATTCAATAAGGAAGAAGAACGATTGTTAAAGCGTTATTTATGATAAATGATATCATATCTAACGTGCCTGTATCAAGTTGACATCTAAGATTAGACAAGAATGGCGGTGGATACTTGAGATGTAATTTTTTGCTTCGATAGAAATTTTATTATGTTACTAGTTAAATAAAAATATTATAATTAAGTTTAATAACTTACCACTTTTTACGTAAATTAATTATCATCAGTAAATTAAATATCATACATATCAACATTATTGGTTTTAAGCAGTACAGTCAACGACAAAAGTAGCTTAGAGATCCGATTCTCAGCACTCCATGGATTCACCGTGCGGTCGCCGGGTCCATAGCGTGGTACAGAGAGGAACACCATGACGGCGACTTGCGACCCAGATGTAGGTTTAGGGTGGCCACCTTGTGATGCATCAGCGCTCACCTCCACCGTCAGTAGTGTTCCCCCCCCTACCTATCCAAATTTGGTAAGATCCTAACAATGCCGCTTTTGATATACGTTTTAATAAAGAGCTTACTGAAGCTCTTGGCCATCCGAGGTCTTTAAGTAAGTTGTACAGGGATTTAGCTGGAATTCCCCTTGCTCCTACTTCTACGGCATAGAGTTTAACCACGTAGCCGTTTTTGGTTAACTCGTTAGTCAAATCAAAGTATTTGTTTGTCTTTATAGCGTGGTCTTTAGGTATATTAGTTTCCCACGGTACTGTGAGTTCTACAAGCACTGCACGCTTATGCGATCGTGAAAAAAGGAATATGTCGGGTCTGGATGATGAGGCACAGACATCCTCCGGTATCCTATAGTGCTTCTCATACGTGTCTACGAGTATTGTCCAGTCAACGGCAGCTATCAAAATTGAATAAGGCTTTTGAAGTGATTTCTTTGAGCAGCCTTCCTTTACAAACGCAATGTCATTTCTTTGGTTTGTGGTTAATCCTTTTTTCGCTCTAGCTACCGCCAAACTTACAGCCTCACGTATGATTTCTAATACCTTATCATGACGGCGCGAGTAATGACCCCGGTCTAATAGCGTTTTACAACCCACTAGTAGGTGCCTAGCCGTACCAGTTGCTTCACCACATGAGTTACATGTTTTATCTGTGGCTTTTCCCCATCTGACCAGATTGCTTTGGTCGGGGAGGGTCAACTGGAATGCATTCAGGTAAAATTTAAGTAAGGCCGGTGACCAGTCGTATATTATGGTACGCCATTTTAAGGCTATGGGAATACAAAATTCACCTAGAGTCAACCATTCGTTTTGCATTTCTAGGTTCATTGCGTGCACCTTATAGGTGTTGTTTTCGTCTGCTTGAAGAAAAGATTTTGTTATTTCTTTATCTGTTTGTATGTATTCTAATGTATTCTAATTGATTAATTACGTTGGCTCTTAAACCTTTCTTATGCGTCGTAGTTTAGTGGTTAAGGAGTCGACCCTACGAACGAGAGGTCCCGGGTTCGAATCTTGGCCATTACACTACCGACGTGAACCCACTCCTAACACAAGCAATTATGCTTAGCTGGAGGGGTTAGGGGGAATATTACTAATTTTAGTTACTAATATTCTTTTTAAAAAAAAGAAATAATAATAATAATAAACAAACCTGAAATTTATAAACTTTGTGCTCTGGGGATTATTATACATATACTTATTTATTTGAACGCGATTTCTAAAGAACTATAAAACTGCAGATGTGTCAGCACCTTATTTAAAAACAAAACAAGTCATAATAAATGAAACATAAAAGAAGTGTCTTACCTTCCGGCAAAAACCTTGACAGGCATTTACAAGGAAGTAACCGTGGAACACCCAGATGGGTTAAGGGCACCAAAAAGTTGCCACCTAGGTGAACATATAGACGTTCCATGGGTACGTACCCCATATATTACTTCAGCCGTATAAAATTTTCAGGTCAATGAGAATTTAGTGACTTTAAAATTATATGCATACGGTTAATACGACAGAATTGCATCTACATTGAGACAGATTTTGTACGAAATCTCAAAGTCTAATCAAGTATTATAAAGACGAAAGATTTGTTCGTTTGTAATCGATAAACTTCAAAACCACTACCTTCAACAATTCTTTCAACGATTTCAACGATTTTTTCACCATTAGAATGCTCCATTATCCCTGAGGAATTTAGGCAGCGTTTTACGCGACGTACGCGAGCGAAAACGCGTGGACATGCTAGTAAAAGATATAACTAAAACCGCACGCCGTCTCGGGTCTTAAGACGCCGGGGTGTAAGGTTGCCCATAGAGTATATCCCTCGCACTCCGACTGACCCTGGGCCATCTCCGGTTACGAGATGGCCTCCTAGGGTTTGGGAACCACGGTGTCCCCGTCTTGCCCCGGTTTGGGGGAGGTCGGCCTGCTTCTGCTGGGGTGACAGGCGGCCTCACCTCGTGCCCAGTGTGGCATCGATCCACCCACGCCAAGGACGTCGATGTGGCGTTAAATGAAACATATAGGATCATTACAGGCTGCCTCAAACCTACCCCATTGAACATGCTATACCCTCTTGCAGGCATAGCTCCACCAGATGTTCGGCGAGACGTAGCTTGTGCGGTGGAGAAATGGAGACAGGAAACAGATTCCCGACACCCTCTGCTTAGCTATGAAATGCCTCCAGTCCGTTTAAAAAGCCGTCGGAGCTTCATGAGAACCACTCAGGCTACAGACTGTGCCCCACAGCGGGCAAGAGAGCAAATGTGGGTAGAAAAACATCCGGTTCCGGCAGATTTTATCAGACCAAAAGAAGAACTGCCGCCTGGACATCATCTCCAGTGGCTAACTTGGAAGTCATTAAATCGCCTGCGGACCCAAGTTGGCCGCTGCAAGGAAAATATGGCAAAATGGGGCTATATCGACCGATCACAAGTGGACTGCGAGTGTGGGGCCCAATCTCAGTCCATGTCGCATTTGCTCTCTTGCCCACTGTGCCCCTCCACCTGTACTACCGAGGACCTGTGTAGGGCAACGGATAGCGCTGTGGCTGTGGCCAAGTTTTGGGCCGACAAAAAATAAAATCAAGCCATCAAGTCTTGTATCTGGCCATTTACTCGAAGAAGAAGAAGACCTGCCACCCCCAGGCCTGCGCTCATGGAGGACGGTGGTGTGGTATGATAAATTTCTGGGATATTTTCATAGTGTTAAATGATTTTTTAGTGTTGACCTCGCAGAACTCACACTGATAAAATGATGCTGTATTGAAAAGATGCCAAGTCAGAAGCACTTAAAACCGGCAGTCTTGCATGGTAGTTCAATGACGGTAGAGGAAACTCGTGAAGTATGTAAGGAAAGAAGCAGGTGGTGGGCAGTTGAATGTTCTGAGTCTCTGACAAATCTTCCACTAACAAAACGAACAATAATGATAGTAAGTCTCACGTGAGTATTTTTTCTTTGAAAAAATATAGTTTGGTTTGCTAATAAAGCGCGTTACATTTTAGTGTTTCAAATTTTGAACTATATTTTTTTTTTCCTAATAAGAACCCACCTTCGGTGCCAAGCCAATCTCATCTGCAAGCCGTTGATTGACGGATAAGGCTCTGGTGCACGTTTTCCTCTATGGGTTGGAACGTCAGGCGGCAGTTACTCCTACAAAAGCCAAATCAAAAGGAGGAGAAGGAGGGCCCCAGGTTCCGAGGAGAAAGCCTCAGATGAAAACGGGAACAGCGTTAAGGTGATGATGAATTTCATTATTTATAGGAGTCCTCAATAAATGATTGAAACAACTTTATTCTGAACCAACAAAACAGACTAACTTTATTTATTAACCAAAGGAACTTATCCTTTTTGTCATAAGTTCTTCATCAATTTTTATAACTGGTCAATTCGATAATTATATTGGCATCACGACAGTTTCTTAATGTAAAATAAATTAGTTTTGTCCAAAGATGGCCATAACCTCATCCAAGATTGCGTAAATATCAACACCATTGTCGTTAAGAGTCTTAACTTCCTTCTTGAAGGTCTCGTTCTCCCAAAGAGCAGTGTATACCCGGTCCCACTCTTCGCTCTGGAGGTTGTTTATAGCGGTACTGAATTCCTGATCATTGGCCATCTTGTCATCATAGAGAGCGGCCAGCTTAGCCTTAGGAAGCACAGCAATGCAGTCGTATATGTAGGACGATAAGGAGGTGCCACTGATGTTTTGCCTGGCGCTCCTCTTCATGCGATACTGGCCTGAAATAATTAAAATGTCAATTGAACTTCAGGAGCCAGTTCAGCTAAATGCCGGGCACGAGTACCTTTGTTTTTTTTTTTTTTTCATGCGGAAATCCCTTCGGATACCCCCCCGCCGGCCAGGGGCGCGGGCACGAGTACCTTTCATTTTTTTTTCGTGCGGAAATCCCTTAGGATACCGCCCCGCTAGCCAGCGGGGGCGGTTATGTCGGGCTTGAACCGACTAAAACCGCACGCCGTCTCGGGAGCTGGCGCTGGTTTTCAACTTTTTTCTAGAGAACATCTGATCCGTATACTGATGTAAACACACTTTAGACATATTTGTTTGTTTTAACACTTTGTATACCTATATTTCTTAGCTATTATTATTATTTAAGAAATATATACATTGCAATTAACTGAAATAAATGGGCAAATCTAAATCACTCCCCGCCAACGCCCCAGAATTATCCTGTACTTATTATAAGTCTTTGATTTTGTTGAGTCTGTGGCGAAAAACCGGATGAGTACAACTCAAAAAATGTATAGCCGCAAACAGCTTATGTAATAAGTAAACAAAAACATAAACAAAACACATCATGACTTGTTACTCGAGACCGTATTTCTACCTATAAGCGACTAATATTCAAGTATAAACAAGCCAAAGCAGAAGCCTCAGCACATTACTTATCAATTTCAGAAGAATTAACACATTACTTATTAAATTATTATGTACTCATTACATACACGCGGCTCCGCCCGCGCGGAGTTCGGTTAACGTTTTTTGGTCATATCTCCGGTTTTACCTAACTAATTGCAATCAAACGTACGGCTGATTTTAAGTCTGACCAAGACCTTTCCAATAGAAAAATCCGTTTAGTAGTTTTTGCATCCATCGTAAATAAACAGATAAACACACAGACGAGAATTCCAAAAAAAAAAATTTGTTTTTAGGATCGTTCATTTAACGTAACGCAAGTTTTTTTTTTCAAATATCTCCAATGTACAGACACAACTAATTTACAATTTTATAATAGGAACATATTTGTTTATATTTAGTTTATGTTAATAGTAACATATTTTTTTGGAATTAGTCTTCCAAAACAAAAATATCAAAATGAAAGTATGCACACTTACTTAGGGCTTCGTTTAAGATATCGATGAAGGTGTGGATATCGATATTATCATTCTCCAAAAAGTCCATCACCTATATAACAAAAATACAATTTAAATATCACCAAATTTTTTTTGCTAAGTAGGTTTGGTTACTGAAATCTAAAATGGATGAAAATGATGAATATAATTTCGGTCCTGACATTCGGGCCTTTATAAAATAAAATTAGAAACTGTTTAATGACTGACTTAGGGACATTTTCACGTACATAGTTTTAATTTGCACTGTTATGGTGGCCAATCTACTTTATCCCACCGATGCCTAAATAAATTGTATCCATGAACCTAAACCATGGCTACAGTTATTATATTCTGGAACAAAACACAGCATTATCCAAACCCAAATTCAGCATAGGTCACGCTATGGACACGGCTAAACATACTTAAAAATATTTTATTGCAAATCATACATACCAAGATTTGCAGGAATCTAACCCGAATAGAGTGCAATCGCCACGCCATAATTGTCGTTAGTGAGTATAACACTATCAACACTGAACCAAAGTATAACACTATAATAAAAATAATATCTTACCGCATTGAACTCAGGTAATGCTTCCATTTCGTATATCAGATCCCTGAAGTTAGTGGACGCTACATAGGCTAGAGCAGTCTGGAATTCATCATATTCCATATATTGGTTCACTAGGTATCCTATTTCTTCCCCAACCTCGTCTTGTATCACCATTAAAAAGTCCTCAAAGTGCTCGCTGAAAGGTTTCCTTGCCTGAGGAGCCGATAAGGTGAGCGCAACCAGGGCTAAACCAACGAAAACCTGTTTCATCATTTTTATAATGTTTTGAGAGTTCAGTGGTGCAGATGGTTGTTTGACTGATTCCAAAGCGTTATATACTAGATGATAACGTATCCTACGTGACTGTTAAGTTAGAATTAAGATTAGACAAGAAGATCTTTTGGTGATTCAGATGATAGTTATTTCCTCAAGAAGATATTGTAACATAACATAACATAACTTCACACCTGTATCCCCGTAGGGGTAGGCAGAGGTGTATTACACACCCACGATTTGCCAGTTATGTTAAGGTCCCAATGTAATAGGGGGCGAGCCTATTGCCATCTATCGGGCACATTATTAAGCGAGCGATAATTAACATTTATTAATGCACACATAACTACGAAAAGTCAGAGGTGTGTGCCCGGGGCGACTGGGGATCGAACTCGAGACCTCGTCTCAGCAGTCCGTTACGTACGCCACTGGGCTATCGCCACTCGTAGATATTGTAGGTAACTAATTTAATGTGTAAGTAATACAACTTCAAGCAATCATTAGCTCAAGGGTATGGCGCTATACTAACAAATTTATATTATTTAAATTTACTTTTATGTTAAATGAGAAAACAACCGACAGCTGTTACCGAAACGCTTAGTAAAAACAAATAATAGTTAAAAAAAACAAAAAACACTTTTTTTTAGAAAACCAAACTAAAAAAATGGAAAATAAGTTTTAATCAATTTAAATTAATAATAGTGTTAAAAATTCAATAAATATAAATTAATAATAGTGTAAATAAAAAAAGTTAGTTTTTATAGGCATTTTCCTATCACATAAAACTCCAGTCAGCGTGCGCCACTTAGTCCAGCCCGACATTATTCTGTGCGATATATCCGCTTCAATAGATCCATCTTCTGAAAGTACTGATCCTATGTACTTGAAGGTTTTTACTCTGGGCAGAGCTGTGTTACCAATCTTGATATCGGCACTGATAGTTGCATTTGGGTTATAATTGCAGAACATATATTCGGTTTTAGTTCTACTAATGCGTAGCCCATTCTGTTCTAGAGACATTCTCCACTGCTCTAAACATTTCTGGATTTCTTGAAGGTCATCGGATATTAGAGCCACATCATCGGCGTACAAAAGATTCCACGGAATTGGTTGCTGAATTTTTGCAGTAAGATAGCTTATGACGGTGTTAAAAAGCAGGGGACTCAGAGCACTGCCTTGATGGACACCCACTGTAATATTAAAATCTTTGGATAATCCCGCTGGTGTTCTGACACACGTTTCGACATTGTTGAACATGTCCTTAATAAGTTGAATGTAGTATTCGGGGACTTTATGTGCCCTCAAAGCCTGCCATATTAACGTCCTCGGTACTCGATCAAACGCCTTTTCCAGGTCAATAAACACCAGCCATAGATTTTGTCTATTTACTCGGGCCTTCTCCATAACTATTCTGATAGCATGTATTGCATCGGTTGTTCCCTTTCCAGCAGTGAATCCGAACTGATTTTCCGTTAGCATGATATGATTTTCAAGGCGCTCACTCAGGACTCTCGCCCAGATCTTAATGGTATGTGATGTTAGTTTGATTCCGCGATAGTTTCCACAATCGCGGACGTTGCCTTTATTAGTTCTTCGGTTTCAGGCTGGCGTGGGAATTCCTCGTTAAATAGTTTGTTGTAGTATTCAAGCCGTCTATCACATATGTCCTTATCAGCTGTGAGAAGTACACCCTCTGAATTTTTGATATATTTGGTGGTTGCGAAAACTTTTGTATTGGTATGTCCGTGTTTCGCGATTTTGTATATTTCATTGTCCGTTGCTAATTCTAGGCGAGCATACAGGTCCTGTTCAGCCTTATCTCTTTCAATAGCTACCGTCCTTCGGGCTGCTTTCTTGACCACTCTATATTTTTCCTTGTCTTCATCCGAGCGTGTTTCTTGCCAAACTTTGAACAGGCGTTTCTTTCCAGCTACAGATTCTTTGGTGAGGTTGTTCCACCATTTAATGTTTTTGTTATTGCCAAGAGGTCCTTTGCTGATTCCTAAAGCACATCTAGCGCTTGCAAGGCAGAAATCTTCAAATTTAGCCCATGTTATATTTGAGGAGTCATTCTGAAGGCGGTTTTCGCAGAAGTAATTCCTGATTTTGTGTATAAGGTCGTTTCCTTTATCAGCGGAAAGATTGCACCATTTGATTTTTGTCACTTTAGTTTTATGTTGCTTGATTGGCATTTTAAGTTTCATGGCCGCCAGCAAAAGTCTGTGCTGTGATGTTAGAGGTTCTCCTGGAATTACTTTACAATCCTTTATTTGTTTCAGGTCCCGTTTATCAGTTAGGATATAATCTATTTGGGTTTTTGCAGTTTCACTCTTGTATGTAATGAGGTGTTCGTCTTTCTTTTTGAAAAATGTATTTACTATTGCCAAATTTTGCGCAGCTGCAAACTCTAATATGGTTGCTCCTTCGTTATTTTGATTTCCAAAGCCGAAACCGCCATGATGTGCTTCGAAACCACGCTCATCTGCACCCACATGGCCATTCAAGTCACCACATATAAGCTTCTGCTCTGATGCTGGAATTGATATGCGTGTACAGTTCCTCCCAGAACTCGTGTTTTTCTGTTTCAGGGCAGCCGATTTGTGGTGCATACACTGAGATAATATTTAAGCATGGTTGCTTTTCGATGGCCATGGCACACACCAATGACTTTTCGATGCTTTTCGACGTTATGTGTGTATTTATCGCAGGCTTATAAGTGCCCGGTTAATGGCAATAGGCTCGCCACCTATTACATTGGGACCTAAACATAAACTGGCGAAATGTGGGTGCTAGCACCTCTGCCTACCCCTTCGGGGATATAGGCGTGAGTGAGTTTATGTATGTTTTTATTAAGATACTGATCTAATATGATCCCCACCCCGTTTCTAGTGTTTTTGTTTCCATTATATATCAGTTTGTACCCATTTCCAATTTGTCGTGATTCCATTTTGTTTCTTGCACACAACAGATGTTTATGTGACGTCGTTCAAGGATGCTGCTAAGTTCGGCACTACGTCCAGTCATTGTGCCTGTGTTCCAGGTGGCAACGCGAACCTCGGACATAGTCACCATGCTCTGTTGTTTGTCGTCGCTTGGGGGGAACGCCCTAGTATTTTTCGCAGATCCATGTTCTTCGTCGCTTGAGGGGGACGCCCTAGCCTTCATCGTCTTATTCTTATAGTTTTGCCTCATGATTGGTATGATATAGCGGCTTTCGTTTTACGGCTGGTTGCCACCTGACGCCACGGTCGTAATCTTCCTGGAAAAACTTGAATGTCACCGTTGACCCATAAAGAGCTCTTCCGCTGCCGCTCTTTGTTTACGAAGGTTTCTCTCCGGCCTTTATGGTCCGCGGGAGGTATTTTATTTCCCTCCTGCCCTTCAGCAACCGCAATGGCTGCTGACGAGCACTCCCCTATCCGCCACCTTGGGGACGCGCTCTCTAGGGTCAAGGCTTCCCCGAGCGCTGCACCCCATGCTTTTTTCTTACATGAAATACATTTTTTTTTATTTACACTATTATTAATTTATATTTATTGAAATTTTTAACACTATTCTTAATTTAAATTTATTAAAACTTATTTTCTATTTTTAGGGTTCCGTTGCCAAATGGCAAAAAACGGAACCCTTATAGATTCGTCATGTCTGTCTGTCTGTCCGTCCGTATGTCACAGCCACTTTTTTCCGAAACTATAAGAACTATGCTGTTAAAACTTGGTAAGTAGATGTATTCTGTGAACCGCATTAAGATTTTCACACAAAAATAGAAAAAATACAATGAATTTTGGGGGCTCCCCGTACTTAGAACTGAAACTCAAATTTTTTTTTTTTCATAAACCCGTGTTTGGTTTCTATGAATAGGTCTTCAAAAATGATAAAGTCAAAGTCAAAGTCAAAAACCATTTATTCTGTATAGACCTTAATACGGCACTTACAAAACGTCATAAAAAAATTAATCTAATGTTTGGCAAATGGACCACCGGTTCGAAACGCGGCCCTGTCCTGAGAAAACTCCGGCAAGAAACTCAGCGGGCTGTTTTTTTTTGGTCTATTTACAAACATATTTACTTAACCTAAGTACAATATTTCATTTGAGTAGCATAGAGAGAGAGCAAACAGTTCATATCCAAGCTTGTTTGTCGTCTAAATAGTCTTGAATTTTATAATAGCCTTTTTGGCAGAGTTTACTTTTAATTTGGCTTTTAAATTTATGAAGAGGTAGATTCTTCATTACACTAACTTTATGAAGAGGTAGATTCTTCATTTCAAGCTTGTTGTAGAAGCGTATACAGTTACCCTGAAAGGAATTACTAATCTTGTGGAGTCGACTATTACAAACCACAAGATTGTTTTTATGTCTAGTATTTACTTTATGTATATCACAAAGCCTTAAAAAATTGGAAATGTTTCTTCTAACATACAAAAGATTTTCAAAAATATATTGGGAAACTACAGTTAGAATGTTTATTTCTTTGAACTTTTCTCGGAGGGAGACTCTTGGGCCCAACTTATAAATTGCCCGCACCGCCCGCTTTTGCAGTACAAAGATTGTATTTAAATCTGCGGCATTGCCCCAAAGGAGAATGCTGTAGCTCATAATACTATGGAAACAACTGAAATAAACTATTCTAGCGGCATCTATGTCTCTTAAAGTCCTAATCTTTTTCACGGCGTAGGAAGCAGAACTTAACCTACTAGCTATTTTTTCAATATGTGATCCCCACTGTAATTTAGCATCGATACTTAAACCTAAGAACACTTGAGCACACTGAGATTGAGAACACTTATTGAGGTTTATCATATCATTTTTCTCTAAACTGAATAGTTTGCGCGAGAGACACATCCAAAGTGGTAAAATGTGTGTCTCCCCCCCCCCCCCCCTGTCTAAAATGAGAGAATGATAAAACTAAAAAAAATATATGATGTACATTACCATGTAAACTTCCACCCAAATTAATACGTAATTAATTCGTCATAAATCGGCAATTTACCTTTCATTCAATCAACTCAATATAAAATTTAAAAAAAAACATTGTTATGTTACTTGCTGCTACGGAACCCTTCATGGGCGAGTCCAACTCGCACTTGGCTGCTTTTTTTAGTTCGTTTTTCTATTTTTTTTTAGTTTTTTTAAACTATTATATGCTATGTTGAATTAAAAATTCTCTTTGGTGTTCGAAAATTTGTTAATATTAGATAAATCGGCTAAAAATAATGGTTGGAAATTAAAATTTCTACATTACTGACTATAGATGAAAATTATATAAATTAACAAAAATGTTATTTTGCAAATTGAAAAATGGAATCATTTTATCAAATTAGTGTATTGTCATAGGTCCTCGATAAATCTACAAAGTTTGAAGGAAATCTGGCCGTTTAAAGTGGGTCAAAATAGCGCCCAAAGGAGTCGGTTACAAACAAACATACAGGTGAAGCTAATAAATAGCGTATAAAAATGACCAGTAATATTTGGGGATAGGATTGGCGAGATTTTCAAGCTAGATGTTAACCTGATTGGCAAGTTTGCATAAGAAAGGTTATATGACTTCAGTCTTCAGCCCTTGCTCTTTAGTCTTCTGCGCTAGATCGTTGGAACTTGTGCTCTTGTGTGCTGGCAGGCAGTTTATTATGTTAACAGGAATTAAACGGTATTCGGGAGCTCATTATGATACAATATAAGGCCCTCTCAGATACAATTACAGCACAAGATGTTGACGATATCAGCTAAAGCTCTTATTTGCATCACAGCATCCATAATAGAACACCCGTCCTTAACTTACACCCACCGACACCCAACGAAGTGATTTGCCTGACTACACACGTCCTCGAGGTGGAAATCCAGTTTTTCACTATCGTAAAAATTAACCTCGATCACAAAATACGCATCGTTAGTCAGGAAACATGATTAGACTCACATATTGTCGGATCCTGAGGCGGAACTTTTGACTTTATTCTGGTTCTTTCCAAGTCACCTCGAACATAACGATGGCAACTGTGTCCGAACACTTCGATCGATCGAAGGTGGCGTGGGCTCCATTGAGAAAGGAACTGGATATAACTCTGCTTTGCAATTTCGCTACTAAGCTAAGATTCGGATCGAATCGAAGCTGCAGATTATCAAGATATATCCATCAAAATATATGGTGCGTAAACAACGGACGAGGCTCTGGCACAGACTTTCCTATCAGCGTTGGGAGGCCAAACGGCAGTCGCTCCCGGAAAAGCTGACATACCAATTAAAAACAACAAGTGGACCGCGGGCTTCAAAGTGCAAACTTTGGACGCAACTGGGAAATCGCTATGAGAATGATGAACCAACATAATATATTGTTCAATGAGCAGATGTGATTACTATCAATTCATTAATAAAATATTCATCATGACTTGCTGTCTTCCGCAGGGTTTCCCGTTTATTTACCAGCAGACAACAGACACGCTCTCTGATCTTTGCGCTGAGTCGGTGGAATGAGCCTCACGCGCAAAAAATTGTCAACACGATATTCCAGGCCATCACCAAACTTTCCGAAGTAACTAATGAAATAAAATGCGTTTTATTTTTATGTTTATCATTATACGACATAAAACATTTACGCGAGCGCAATAACGGCATAACCAACATTTTATCAAAATGTTGGTTATGCCGTTATTGTTAATTGAAGCAACTTCCTTGAAAATTTTATAAAAAAATTTCAAGGAAGTTGCTTCAATTAAATTCATGATGTTTTCAAACGGGGCATTTTCAAAACTCTGGGTCATCCTCTGGTGAAATATACCGCCCATGCTAATATTTACGTACGACGTTGTTCTCAGACTAACCCCCACGAAGGCCAGAACTTTACCGTGTTAGATTGCTTTTTGAAAGATCTTCTTAGCACTATTGTAATGTCCACAAAAAACAAAGAACCCGATTCACAGAAAGTTGACCATATTTTTATTTACACAACTGATATAGGAAAAAGGTACATAGGCTACCTGATGGTAATCAGTAGCTGTGTCACTCAATTATTTCCATCTTCAGATAGAGCCGGGAAACCGAGAACGATGAATCTTCAGTATCCGGTTAATATTAAGTCCATCCTCCGAGCATTTTTTTGCCCAACTTAGTTGGAGTCTTTCAGTCTAACTACGCAACGGCCCATATACGGCCATATGACCTCCACAACCGTAGTAAAATAGTAAGCCGATCAATATTAAGTAAGTAGCTAATACCCGGCTGAGCTGGCTCATTCACGCTAGGAAAAGCATCGCCCTAAATCGATGACTGTATATGTATGTGTTATAGTCTATTTCAATACTTGCAACTACTCTTAGTACTTATTACTTTGGATGTTAGACCGCAGACTTTCATTGAAGTCACCGACTACGCGTATAATTGAAAGCAGCAGCATCTGGGGCTTATAGTCTGCAAGGACGGAACCTGGCTAGAAACAACTATAACTTATAAACCTCTCATGCCAGCGCTACCAAACATCTCTTGTAATATAGTCTTTATTTTTTTATACCACTTAGGTGGCCGACTAGCACACAGCTTACCTGATGGGCAGCGGTAACCGTGGTCTATGGAGTGTGCAACACCAGGGGCCTCACACTCGCGCTGCCGACCCTGTAAATACCTTCTAATGCCCTTCTTGAACAACCCCATATTATAGTCGCTTGGGAAAATCCCAGCAGGGAGATCATTTAACAATTTGGCGTGCGCAGAATGAAGTTTCTTTCATACCCATTGAAAATATCGCTAACGCTTATTCAAGTCCAGATAATTATGATTTTTGCTACTATTTACTTTTGTATGTAGGATCAGAGATACGCTATTGTTTAAAACAATCAAATTACATAGTAATGTTAAGCTCCACTGATGATTTCTAATGATAACTGTTGCCATTTATAACATTGCATCATCCACATTATATTCGCCAACTTATTCGTCAAACTTATGAGTATGTTTGCGTCAAAATTAATTGCGTTAATCATTGCGTCGTCGCCAGTTGTACTCGTCGTTCATTCCCCTGAATAATTTTTCATCGTACAATCTTGGATAAGATTCATTATGATGATTGTGAAGAGGTAGGACTCTTAACAGTCATAAAAATAAATCCTATCTACTTAAAGTAATGTAGAGGTTTATCGCGTAAAATGTAAACAGAATTCAAATAGAAATAATATTTAAAATAAAAAAGGAATGTGTATAATGAAAGTAAAAATACATTTGTGTTGGTCATTAAATACATAGCGTTCAAAGGTATCAGTTTGTTTTCCTTGATATATTCCTAGAGTCTCCAGAGGCGCTACAGTAATATATTTGGGTAATTTCAGCGGCTCCGATATATTATTTAATCCTTTTAAAACGTTACAGATTTTGCATATGGATTATCTACGTTATGAATTGATTTTCTATAATGACGACCTGCTTTATCTTGTGTCCTCGAAACTCTTTTGACCAAAATCCATAGACAACTGTTTTTTTATCATGACTCACAACCTTTTTTGAACTCTCAGTTTGATATCAGATAACCACAAAACGTAGTAGAAAACCTACTTATGATTGGATATTAGAAACATTAACTTTTTATTCTAGGATATGTATATCGTCATATATATATTTATATATGACATGATGTTTCATTGTGCACAGCGGTCGGATGATTGAGGGTTAAAGTTGATATAACAGACGTCACACAATTTGAGTAGGCATTTATCAGACAATAATAGCACTTTTCTAAAGATCAATAAAACAATTGTATACCGTGCCAAAAACAATAAGCTAACTTTATTTTTCTTTCCCTTATACTATTCTTCCCAATAGGTTAATCATAAAGACTATTGTTTAATTAAAAGTATTGACTTGAAAGTATTGAAGTATTGACTTCAAGTTTATTATTTATAAATTAGTTCTGCCCGAATATAGCCATCAGTTCCTCCAAGAATGCGTAGACATCAACACCGTTGTCGTTGAGGATTTTAACTTCCTTCAGGAAGGTCTCGTTTTCCCACAGAGCACCATAAATCTGCTTCCACTCCTCGCTCTGGAGGTTATTTATAGCGGTACTGAACGCTTCGTCGTTGGCCATCTTTTCATCATAGAGAGCGGACAGCTTCTCCTTAGGGAAAATGGCGATAGAGTCGTATATATAGGTGGTAAACGAGGTACCACTGATGGTTTGTCGAGCGCTCCTCTTCATGCGATACTCACCTGAAATAAAATAATAATATTATACATATCATTAATAATATAATATTTAAAACTATGTAACTAATCTAAGAAAATATTTTTTTCAACCGTATAATGCAATACCAATAATGCGATACCGATAATTTGATACTTACTTAGAACTTCATTTAAGAGATCGATAAAAGTGTGAATGTCGATGTTGTCATTTTCTAAGAAGTCCACGACCTGTAGGACAAAAATGAAATGTTTACGTCAATTACTTCCGGTATTCTATATACGTTTTGATACATTCAACGAGGCAATGCTGCCAGTCTTCTGGGAACATTACCAGTCGGTGATGATGCGAAGGAATTCTATGACGCATGTATGTAAATATTTTTCTATCTTTTAGGTTTAGTTTTCTTTACATTTATTTATAATTAGTTGTAATCATAACATAATCATTTTAAGTCATTGTTGTAAATGTTTTAGTAACTCAATACAAAAAAAAACATACAATAAACCAAGGAATTACGAAGTTATTTGTATTTTATTATAACTGGCACAATTCATAATCACGAATTAAAATATTTTCAACTCAAGCAGAAATAATCAATTTAAACCTGAACTCAATTTTTTTCATTTGTTTAATCATCATATCTACTAAAATATAAAAATAAAATGAATGGAATGGTCTCTTACCATCTTGGAAGCTAATTGCTAATAAAAAACTAAGCACTGTTTATCTTATTTTGTGCCTATGTTATCACTTTTGAACTAAATCATCAATCTATATAAAATTATAATCGATGACTTACAATGAAAATAAAAATATATTTTATTAGGAAAGAACTTTGTAGGTAACGGGTTATTATCTGTAGTTTATTGTAGTTTGATAATTTTTATTATAATAAATTAATAATATATTTCGAAATTATGAAACGATGCTTTTGAATCTATGAAAATTGATAAATCATTCAAAGATCGTAATTGAAATATGTAAATATATTAATTAATTGATAGACTTACAGACGGACAACTTTGTCACAAAGATAAATTTAACTTTCATTAAACATACAACAGCTTACACAAGATGGACTTCTAAGGGTTTCTTCGCAACTAAACGGTTACAAATCAAAATTAAGTCTAAAAGGACTAAAGTGTTTATGCACTGTTAACAAACACTGGAACTAATAATGATTTAATAATCAAAAACCTTACCGCATTGAACTCGGGTAACGCTTCCATTTCGTATACCAGATCCCTAAAATTAGTCGACGCGACGTAGTCCAAAGCAGACCGGAACTCTTCATGTTCCATGTACAGATCCACCAGGCTCAATATATCATCGCCAACCTCAGCTTCTATCACATCAATGAAGTCCTGAAAGTGCTCACTGAAAAGTTTTCTTGGCTGAGGAGCTGAATAGGCCAGGCCAACAAAGGCCAGAACAACCAACGTCTGTTTAATCATTTTAGGATCCTTTGCCGAATTCAGTAGTGCAGATTGTTGTTTCTGCAGTTTTCAATGCATTATATACTAAATGATAACTTATCTTAAGTCTGTATCAATTTGACATGTGAGATTAGACATAAATCTTTGGATACTTGTGATTTATTTCCTTACGAAAATATTCTGGATAGCGAATTTAATCTATTAGTTGCTGTGTGTCATATGTGACAATAGTAATAATCTGCAATAGAGGTTCTGTTATCAATACAAACATAAATTAATTTATGTTCGGAAAACTGTTGTCTAAAGAAAATGGTCATCATATTCTATAGAGTTCAATCATTTGGACAGCTTAGATTTATGAAGTTAAAGTAAGTTAGTTTAAGAGACTTTACCTTCAGCTTACCAGCAGGCGAGGTGAAGTCAAATTGACGTGTCCTATATATAAAAAAAGTTCTGTAGTTAGCCGACCAATATATATAAAATATAATAAATATGTATATATAATATATATAATATATATAATATGTATGTATTTACAAAAAAAGTCTATAAGTATGTTTATCATCATTCTGGAACCTATGGGTTTTCTGTACACAGCGCTTTCTGTACCCAAAGTAAGCATAGTTTAACTAGCTTGTGTTATGACACAAGCTAGTTAAACTACGCTTACTTTGGGTCTAGAAAGCGCTGTGTAGAATATTTATTTATTTATATTTAATATTAAGTGAGAGGCTGATACCCGGTCGACCTGACGCGTACAAATAAGAGCAACAGCATCTGACGATTGTAGTCGGCTAGAACAGCACTTGGCGAGGAATAACCACAACTTATTAGGGAGTAGTGGTGAACCTTTCTAAATGCGTTCCGCACGCAGCTGAAGTAGTATTTCTAGGCTAGATCATTTTATTCAGGCTCCTCAGGATCGGATTCAGATATCGCTAAATTTTCCACCCAATGTCACAGGCTAGTAGTAGCAAGCAATACCCTTGCACTGGTGGTCACCGAAGCAGCCTGTGGTACTATCGCCACCAAGATTCCAAAGACTCTCTCTAAGTCAGATAAAGTACGACCCAGAGATGATACAGATATTGATCAATGCTCCATGCTGTGGAGTGAAAGTTTCTGAGCTCTGGCAAAGTGATTGATGTATGTTTGAAGGAAGAGGACTTATGGGATATATGTACCTACACTTTTTAGAGTCTTAAATTACTTAGCTATTAGTGGCATTTTTAAGAGGTAGCCTATTTCACATAAATACGTAATTTTCCCGCCACGCAAAGAAATAATACACTGTTCTATATTTATAATACTAAAATAGCAAATGCGATAAATACAAATTAGTAGGGACCTACGTTGATTCCCATAACTTCAAATAAATAAATTGTCTCCTTTCTAGTTGCGTTATGAGGAAACCATTACACCTGTAACTGGCCCCTGTAAAGTACCTATAAGTTTGCTTTTGACGGAATTATTTTTTGGGGGTAGCGCCCCGGTGAAACAGACATGTTGTCGCCGCTTCAGCCAGAGCGACACTAACGGAATCGACTGATAATCGAGATCGACTCAATTCATATGATAAAAAAACACAGCTACCCAGACAAATACAGCCCCGCCCCGTACGCGGGCGTAATTTGAGCAGCGTCATCTACGGTTGTACCTTTTTTTTTTTTTTTTTTTTTATCGTGCGGAAATCCCTTCGGATACCCCCCCGCCGGCCAGCGGGGGTGGTTATGTCGGGCTTGCACCGACTAAAACCGCACGCCGTCTCGGGTCTTCAGACGCCGGGGTGTAAGGTTACCCATAGAGCATATCCCTCGCACCCCGGCTGACCCTGGGCCATCTCACCACTAACAGCATCGCTCATCCTGTCTCCTCTGAAAGCAGAGGAGTACGGAGAGCGATGTGTTCCCGCCACGTTGGGTATTGGCCGACGATCAATGCCAACCCTATGAAGGGGTGAAGGGGAAGCCATTGACCGCCGCCCAGGGTGTACCGGCCGCTCCGATTCCGTTCCCCCCGGACTGCAGCGGGATCAGAATCGGAGCGACACTCGAGGAGGTTACCCAACACACACCCCATCTACGGTTGTACCTATAGATGAACCATTTGCTAAACTCGACTACGTATTTCGTATTCTACATCCTGCCATAAACCTACAACTTTTACCCACATCTTTACAGTAATTATTATTCACCTAAGTGAGTTCAATCACACACAAGTGAGTGTGTACATATACATACATACAGATACACGTGGGAATATGATAAAAAAAATCTGATTTATAACTAAATTAAATTTTGCTTTAATGTTTACTGTTTTAAAAATGACCTAAGTGTATAAATTTAATTTATAAAAAATCGGCCAAGTGCGAGTCGGACTCACCCATGAAGGGTTCCGTAGCAGCAAGTAAAATTTTTATATTTGAGTTGTCTGAATGAAAGGTAAATAGCGGTTTACGATTTATGACGTATAAAAAAAACTACTTACTAGATCTCGTTCAAACCAATTTTCAGTGGAAATTTACATGGTAATGTACATCATATATTTTTTTTAGTTTTATCATTCAACTAAATGATATAAGAAACCTCAATATAATTTTTGAAGACCTATCCATAGATCTTAACGACCTCCGTCCTCCATGAGCGCAGGCCTGGGGTGGCAGGTAAGGCCGCCTGTCACCCCAGCAGAAGTAGGCCGCGACGGTGGGGCGACTAGCGCCTCTCCCCCAAACCAAAAAAATGGTTAGGTTGGTTGTAAGTTACAATTTAGGATTTAAAACTTACACGACAATGTATTCTGTAGGTCGGATATGCTCTCGGCATCAGCAAAGGCCTATTGGTTCAATAGGCATCTTGTCTAATCTGTAGGGAATCTGTGGAAGGTTCTACTTGGGCAATACAAAAGAAAAGAAAGTAAGTGGTTCTACCTTACAAGTTTATTGTAATTTGTTACCAAAGAAATAATGGACATTCGTCCAACATCATCACGCTCTAATTGTCCAAACCTCAGGGTTCGCGCCGTAACACGATCGCGCACAATGTCAATACCTGGCCAGTATATTAGAAAAAGCAACTCACGTGGGGTACCCCGGATGTCACGTAACTACCAGTGACCGCAGTGGTGAAGAGAAGTGTGCATCGCCCGTAGAATTCGGCGAACGCTCAGGCCTAGCCGGCTGGCGTCCGGCTCCCGTGGCTCGAGGTGGTGTCGGACGAGAGTGACGCTGACGTGGCCACTTTGGCGTCGTTCATCTCCTCATCGTTGGGGAGGAACACAACGCGGGCGTCTTCCGCGTTGGTCTACGGTGTCACGCCGAACAGATGACACATATGGGTTTGATGAAAAAAAAATTTTGGGTTTCAGTTCTAAGTATGGGGAACCCCATAATTTATTGTTTTTATTTCTATATTTGTGTGAAAATCTAAATGCAGTTCACAGAATACATCTGCTTACCAAGTTTCAACAGCATAGTTCTTATAGTTTCGGAAAAAGTGGCTGTGACATACGGACGGACAGACAGACAGACATGACGAATCTATAAGGGTTCCGTTTTTTGCCATTTGGCAACGGAACCCTAAAAACGTATAATCTAAATTACAATCCTAATAAGTGTACAGAATTACCATATGTATCCATATTATGTAAATCGTCAATCGTTAATCTGTGAATAGGTTACTTTTTAGTTTGTAGTATGTTTTTTTTTTCATTTAAATTGTGTTCGTTATTTTTTGATCGTATTCGTACAGTAATCAAAATTGTCTATACTGAGAGGTTGAGCATGATTACTAGAAGAATTTAAAATAATTTATTAATTATTTTATTAAGAATTTAGAGATAAATACAAAATGTAGAAAGAAACATTAGCTTTTCATTCTATCACATAAAATTAATTGTCCTCAGCGGCCGGATGATTGAGGGATAGCTTTGATAATGTTATGTTCAAATTGAGTGCAAATTGTATGCATTTATCAGACAACGATGGGATGACGATCTGCGAAAGACTGCGGGCAGATGCTGGATGCGGCAAGCTGAAGACAGCGCGCTATGGCGCTCATTAGGGGAGACCTATGTCCAGCAGTGGACTAGAATAGGTTGATGATGATGATGATGATGATCAGACCTCCTACTGGACTTTTCTAGGGCTTTCGATGGTTTGAATATTTCTCTTTTGCTTTCCAAACTGGCGTATTATGGATTTGACAGTAACACAATACAATGGGTCCACTCTTACTTAAGTGGCCGGGCACAGTTTTTGGAAACCCAAGAAAGTGACGGATCTACACTACGTTCCTCTCTATCAGCCGTAAATAGAGTTGACCACAGGGATCTGTTCTGGGGCCCTTACTGTTCATTCTATATAGTGCGGACATTGCTCAAGTTATAAAACATTGCCAATTCCATATGTACGCGGATGATGTTCAGATATATTTCTCCTTCGAGGCTAATGAATTCCAGGAAGCCATCACGAAAATTAATGAGGATCTAACAAGCATTTGTCAATGGGCTCGCGAAAATACACTCGTATTAAATGGCAACAAGACTAAATTTTTAATCTTAGGCTCAAATACTCAAGTCACCCAAATTTCACAACGAAATCCTGAATTATACGTTGAGGGCGTCCCTATTGAGCGTGTGCAAGAGGCTAAGAATCTAGGCTTATTAATGGACGAGGGGTTGAGGTTTGAACGACATATTGCGGAATGCTTGAGGAACTGTTTTTACAGATTAAAACTTCTTTATAAAATGCGTAGCTACCTCAGTGTTGAGCTCCGTGAAAGGCTGGTTGATACCCTGGTGTTATCCAAATTTAATTATTTGGATGTGGTTTACGGTCCTAGACTACTAGTTAAAACGGCTAACTTAATACAAAGAGTGCAAAATGCGTGCGCGCGTTTCTGTTATAATATACCACCTAGAAGCCATGTGACCCCATATCTAAATAGATGGAACATACTTAAAATGCAGTATAGAAGGGAGTTGCATCTAGCTACTGTTGTCTTTGGGGTTGTTAAGACAGGAAAACCGTTCTACCTGTACTCCAAACTTAAATTGCTCAATGAAGGCAGTAGATACCCTACGAGAGCGTCGCGTCTGAACTTACATGTACCAAAACACAAGACCGCGGCATTTCAAGGTAGTTTTAAGTATTCAGCTAGCAAGATATGGAATAATATTCCTCCGCCTCTTAGGACACTCACAAGCATCCATAACTTCCGGGTTAAGCTCAAAAACATACTACTCAATAAACAGAAATTTTGTGCATAACGGCGCTTGAGCCGCGAACATAAGGCGTTTAGGGCCGTCCCGCGTCGCGTTGCTGCCAATGCCCTTACATACATGGATGTGGGAGATGTAATTAAAAAGAAAAAAAAAATCTTGTTTTTATTTTTTAAGTTGTCACTTACTAGCCTAAAAACACCTCGTTTGCGTGTTTATGCTAGCATTATCGTTCACACATATTGTCTACATGTAATTTATGTAAACTCATGATGGATAAGGCATAACGTTTACAATTTATGGAACCCGTGTATATACAGACAGCTACCTAGTGCAAACGGCTGCAGTTGAAAAACAGCGCTGCAGATGGTAATTATACCTATCTGTAGCATTAGCTGAACTGTGACCATTTAAACGCACACCCCACACTGATACATATTGTGAGGTTTGTTTTGTTGTGTTTTTGTATTATATTTTATTTATTGTATTGTGTATTATACCTACTTTTAATTCGGGAACGATGTTTAAATGAAATCATTTTTGGAGACAAATTAGATTTTATAATTGTCCTTTAAACTTAACTTTACTAGAGTCGATCTAAGACTAAAACTTAAATTAAGTACATGGTTATTTCTTAAGCTTATCGCGGTCGCGACAGACCGTCGCCAGTGCATCACGCCACCTTCCAGCGATAAGAAAGTGCTGCGTTGAAGCTTACAGCCCTACCGCAGGCTATGGTCAGTGATGGTACATAACTCCTCCCCCCTTGGACCGAAGTTATCGAAATTTAGACAATTGTCGAGAACTTCGCCAAAACAATAAAATACTACACATTCTTCATTTATGTGATTATGAAAAATTAATATTAATATTAGACAAAATGACGTTATAATGGTTATACGAATTGATAATTTAAGTGATTATACAAAATTAAAATCATTATATCAAGTGATATTAAAATAATTGTGCAAAATGATTTAATTAAAATGATCATAGAGAGTCATATTGAAATGATTAAGACTAAATGTAAGCAGAGAATAGAGTTATTACATCAGTAACACTGGTCTCTGGCCGACCCTATCTAATTCCAGCTGGACAGAGTGGTTCTCATTTTCTCTCGGACGACTATTCTGCCTTTTACACATTCTCAATATAATATGTGAATACTTATGCATAATTATAACTACTGTTAATAAAATGATAATCGTGTTTAACAAATAAAGGAAATTGGCTACACTATCACTTTTGTTTTCACCTTTTACACTGTCACTTTTCTTCAAGATATAATTCAATTGGCGTATATCATCCAAGTTAACTCCTTTAAGGTTCACAGGAACCATTTCGACAGCGTCAGAAACCAGCTTCTGCATGTCAGGTAATGTAATTATAGGAATAGGCATTTAATCCGCTTTTTGTAAATAGGAGCGTCGGCCATGAATTTGTAAATCACCTATAAACACATCACATTGATCCTTGATAGTTACAATATTATGTTCCTTGTATAATTTCCTTGGAGTCATCCCTTTCACAAGTTTGCGATAGGATTTCAGGGTTTCTTTTTTTTTGAGTACACTATCCAACTAATTGGGCTGATTCTTTGGAGTTTAAGGGGCTCAGTGTTTCTATATCGAGGAGAACAGCTAGACCGATTCTGATAGTACATCATCAGTCGTTCAATACAGGTTTCCTTCACGTATAAAACTAGTTTACTTTCAGAGCAGAGGTATTCTTCAGCGGTTATCTCTTGGCAAGGCTGATCAATTGAACGAAAAATAGATCCTTCTACTAAGAGGTAAGGAAACTGTGGGATAACGACGAAGGTTTGGTTTAAGGACTGATCAAACATAGGAAGGGAGTACAATTTGTAATAACTATAAGTAACGTTATGAACTAAAGGAACTTCAATAATGAACTTTATTTCTTCATCCTGAAGATAAGTCTTCACTGATAGTGATTCTTCAATATTAATGATATTATGTTCCTTTATAGAGTACATTAAATTATCATACTTGCTAATGTGCTTAAAGATGTTTACTAATTCATCAGGGTCAATTATGGTTTTGTGTAAAACGGATACTTCACTGAATGCTAAGGCCGTTTCCATTTCGCTAAGTTTGATATATATTGTTCTAAAATTTACGATAAACTGATTAAGTAATCCAAATATGTACGAAGGTCATATAAATTGAATGATTATCTTTTGTGATCAGTTTCGCTATAAATCCTTCAAGTAATTTAATGCGTGCATTTATTCTGTGTGTGTTTTCGTTTAGTTAATTTATTATTTATTGCTTGTTCCTGTGTCTGACTGTTAATGATTAAGTCCTCATACCTAATGGCATCTTCATGGTTAAGATTACCAGTTATTATTTTGATTATAGATCCAAGGGGGATCAAAATGCCTCGTTTGAGTCTTTTTTTTGGAACTAGCTTCTGTAATTTTTCTATAGTCTCGTTTCGAATATAATTAACCTGTGTTTTAAGACTTCTGAACTCCTCACCATAAGATTTATTCGAATTTAGCATTTGATTCAATTCCGAATATTTCTCAATGTTAAAAGAAAGATCAACAATTATACCCCGAAGACTTATAACCTTAACAACCAACAACTTATCATACTCTACAAACGCTCGACCAACTTCACTGGGAGAATACCCGGGATTTGACTAATCTTTACTGCTTGTAGGGACTGACTTGGGGATGCGCGACGGGTTGTTGTCCATATCACCAGGATCAAACGCCACCTGTTTTCAGTATGGGTGTTGGTTCACCCACTCGCACCTTTATAATTCTTCCTTTATGGTCCATAATTTTTCTCTGAAATATATCTATAAAGAACCTGGGTTCTTTTCTTATGATCTCTAGTAAGTTGTTGTTTGTACATTTTATCGAATTCCGCGTCAAATGCAGAGTTTAACTCAGTATGACTAAATACAGTTTCAAACGGGGTTAACTCAGTACTACTATGAATGGCATTATTATAAGTCATAATAGCGTAAGTCATTACGGAAGATGCGTCTGTATATTTCTGTTGGTATTTGGCCAATCTATATATTTCTATAATTGTAGAGTGGAAACGTTCTATAAGAGCCATAGAGTTTGGGTTATTTGGGGTGCCTATGTGCAATTTAATTTTATATAAGTCTGCCAATTCCTTTATTAATTCCTTATTAAACTCAGATCCAGGGTCAGAATTTATTATTCGTGGAATACCATAATATGAAAAATATTTCATCAGCTAAAAGCATCTATTAAGGTAAGAAAATATTGTGATTCGATAGAAAATAAATCTATGAAGATTTCCTGAAAGGGTGCGGTCTGAGTCTGCGTAAGATGTAATGCTGGTTTAATGTTTTTCCTATCGTATTTAGACACTTTGCAACCTTGGCAGGAATTAATAATAGCGGAAATTGTCTCTGACAAATTTGGCTAGGAATAATTACGGTGTATCCGTTTAACAGTTTCTGTGATACCTCGTTGACATGTTTTACCCTCATGTAATTTAACTACAATAGCTCTTTGCTCCTGCTCATCCTCAACATAGATAGCATGCTTAGTACATTCGTAGAATCTAACCATATCCTTTTTAAATAATGACGTTATTATATTGCTAAAATCCTTCCTGTGTTCTTTGTTCTCAAAATAAATAAAATA
The DNA here is from genome assembly GCA_946251805.1 of Cybosia mesomella. Taxonomy (NCBI): domain Eukaryota; kingdom Metazoa; phylum Arthropoda; class Insecta; order Lepidoptera; family Erebidae; genus Cybosia; species Cybosia mesomella. The sequence continues at coordinate 14,756,623 of OX276408.1, read as the reverse complement.
TTTAAGTTTTGGTTTTATGTGATTTTTTAAAATGGTTCTGATATGGTCTTGACCCTGAAGGGGCAAAAATATTTCTAATACCTTTTGTTTGGGCCGAGATAAGTCCTTGACTTGGAGTTCATTACGGGACCAGCTAAATACGAGTATTTGGTTGGGTTTTGTATCAATAGCCTCAATTGGTATAACCAGACTAGTGGCCTATGGTCAACATAGATATCGAATTTATGTCCATATAAATAAGACCTGAAATATTTGGTGGCCCATACAATAGCCAATAACTCACGTTCAATCGTACTATATTTCTTTTCGGTATCTGTTAAGGTTCGGCTGGCATATGCTATTAATTATAACTTATGACATATGCATATGCATATACACCGGTACAAATTATTACATATGGTTACTATATTTATAATACTGCACCAATCGCTACTTCGGAAGCGTCAGTAGTTAATACATATGGTTTACAAATATCTGCATATTGCAAGAAGTTCCTTGCATTTCTCAAAAGCTTCAGTATATTTTTGGTCTATTATAACCTTTTTATTCTTCTTTAAACATGCTGTGAGTGACTGAGTAACTTTTGAAAAATCTTTGATAAACCACCTGTAGTAACTTACAAAGCCTAAGAATCGTTTGGTTTCAGTCTGTGTCTGTAGTTGCCTATGTGATGTTGTTCGTATGTGATGCTTCACTTCATTAGTGAAAGTTAGAGGCAACTGTTCACAGTAAAATATATCGCGATATTCGTAACATAGTTGACTAATGAGGTTATTTTCTTCTTGACTGAGATGATCAAGACGTAGGCTTTTTTTTAAGTTTTCTGTCAATAATGAATCGATCTCAACATTTGTAAGATCCGTTGTGGTTGTAGCATTAAGCAATCCTTCATTACATAAATAATTTACCTTAAAAGGGTCATTTATAGTCAGCATCAATTTACAATCACTTGCATTTTGTATCACGGTGAATACTGAATAATTTTCACATTGCACTATCACTTATGACATTCGAACTCCTTCACAGAACTGTTGGTAATTTAATATAGTATAACCATTTTTCTGATTTACAGGTAACTTCACTCGATGTTCGGTGCGCGGTTCTAATATAATTTCAATGTTAGCATTATATACCTATTATTGGAGTACTGACACCATTTGCTTTTAGGGTGTTATCGTTGAAACGTTATGTTGGCACCTATTGCTGACATCAGATCCATACCAATCAAACCATCATATTTGCTGTCTACTTCATACACATAAAATTTATGAAAGCCGTATGTATTAAAAATAGAAAAAAAAGGGGAATATTTGCCACAGTATAATGTTCACTCATAGCGTGTGTACTTGTGACCGTAAACGGTTCATAAAATATAAAGACTTATGAAAGAGCGAGTACTTCCCGTATCTAACATAAATTTACCATTAATTTCAGGAATGTATACATATGGGTGTCTTCGACCAGCGTCGAATTTCAACTCTAACATTTCGGCTCCGCTTGGGTTGGACTTACTTGAAAATTTTGACAGTATTCAGACTCACCGCTATGTTCAGTAGAATTCAAATTGTCAGTCCCTGCAGCATAAGTCGTGTCAACGTTCTGGTCATCGTGGTCATAGTCAGTATACATATTTAAATTTTCACCGTTGGTTGCTAAATTATTAGTGTAATCGTCGTAATTAGGATCATAATGTTCATCACCGGTATAAATTTCATTTGCAGGAAGGTTTGGTTGTTTAACCAGGGGTGCTGGAGCAATTCTCATTGTCACGTCTGGTTCATAAAAGGGTCTTGATGTGCGATAACCTATAGGCTGTGGAGGTCTGTATCCAAATTGTGTTGCTTGAGGTCTATAGCCAAATTGGGTGGCTGGAGATCTATTGCCAAATTGGGTGGCTTGAGGTCTATAGCCAAATTGTGTCTGCTGTTTAGTACCGAATTGAGCCAATTGCGGCCGAAAACCAATTTGCTGACTTTGGATATTTGGGCGTATTAAATTTTGATTAGGTATTAAATTGCACTGGATTTGTTAAAGGAGAATGCCCATTCTTGGTTGCGCTTTTAGACGTTCGCGTCAATATTTCAAATGTTAAAAAATAATATTGATTATAGTATGACTTTTCAACCCTAAATGGCTTCTATAGAACTTGGGGTTTGAATTGAAATTATAAAGGTATAAAACTTGTGTGAATAATCGTTTCCATTTTAATTTAATTGTTACCATTATATTTATAATAAACCATTGGTGTAAATATACCAGAAGAAAGAAGAAAAGAATGCAAATATACCAATCTTTTTAAAATTAAAATTAAAATGGTTAAATAATAATACGTGATAATAATTCGCAATGTGATATTCAAATATATTGCAGTTATGTAATCTTAATATTTTGTGTATATATTCGTAGTTTAATAGTGATAATCAGTTAAAGTTTTAAAAGAATGTATGCTTCAGTGGTAGTTTTCTCTTAATTTATACATTGTTGTGTTGTAAATGAGGTACCATTAGAGGTGTCTGATAATTTGAGTTGAAAATAGGACCCTTATCGCGTGGTAATAATGTATGACGTTGAGGTCGGTGTTGTAACATCCTATTTCTCAAATTATATTGTTGTTGGAAATTAACTTCCTCAAGGACGTATTTTAAAGCCTCTTCTAAATTGGTTGGATTTTTAATACGAACCATCCGCACCATGTACTCAGGCAAATTATACATTAAGCGAAGTATTGTCATAAATAATCTTCTTAGCTGCTCTTAACGTTACCGTAGAAGTATTTTGATTGACATGGATATAAGTATAGCACGAATATCTTGTATGCGAGAGTACAAAACTCTAAATACGATTCCCTTATTTTTTTTTTTTTTTTTTTTACGTTTCCAATTTAAGTTTTTAACGCTCAATTGCAACGCATTCTTTGCTACTGGAATCACCGAAATATTGAATTAATAAACTTTTCAATTCTGTAAGTTTCAAAATCGCCTCTCTCGCTTATTAAGGCTGCTGCCTTACCTATGAATTTACTAGTGATATTCTGCATTAAGAATTCATTTCGACTTGGGGTTCCTTGGTATTTTGCAATATAATAATAGTAACTTAGTATGTTAGTTTCCCCAGAAAATTCCGGAATTAATCCTAAACCATCCCTATGAATCAATTCTGGTGATTGAATTGGGGGATCCAAGGGAACTTGACCTTGATTTAATTTTTATAATTAAGCTCAAAAGATAACCAATCAATTAATTATATATAGTAAAAACAATAGTATTAGTATCACTTTTAATTTAATTTATTTATTATTACTTATATTTAAATTTATTTATTAAAACACTTAGCGTGAAGATTATATTCACTTCGCTATTAAACAACTAAAACTTTCAATAAAAAAAATAAGTTACCAAATGCTATGGTTTCTGTATTAAAAATCATTTTCAAATAAAATTAAGATAATATTATTTTTTTTTTTAATTAATTCATAATAATAATGAAAAAATAATACGAGTAATCAAATTATATGATCTCTATAATAAGGAATTCTCAAATAATCAAATTATATGATCTTTATAATGAGGAATTCTCAAATAATCAAATTGTATGATCTCTATAATAAGGAATTCTCAAATAATCAAATTATATGATCTCTATAATGAGGAATTCTCAAATAAAATTAAGAGAATATTAATTTTATTACTTAATAAAATGTGTTAATTATATTAACAAACTAAATAACGCGTTAAATGGATTTAACGGGAAGGAAATGCTAGGATGTAGAAGGTTACTCACAGTTCAACCGCCTTTGTTAACATCGCTGCTTACCCCGCACCGTTTTACGCGTGATCTTAGGATAATTATTTGGTTCGAAGATTGCCGAATAATACGTGAGAGCCTGTCACTGATTGTAAGTAACGAAAATGGTTCTTCGTATAGTTCGTCACCACTCGCGAAAAAGTTCTACTTCTGCAAGGTCACTTTGAAATGTTTCAAAAATCCATGAAATCACTTTCCGTGCACTTATACAGTTTTGCATTAAACTTTTCGCGTAGGCAACAGCGGCAATCCTACCGGCTGCGCCACTTTTAATTCGGGAACGATGTTTAAATGAAATCATTTTTGGAGACAAATTAGATTTTATAATTGTCCTTTAAACTTAACTTTACTAGAGTCGATCTAAGACTAAAACTTAAATTAAGTACATGGTTATTTCTTAAGCTTATCGCGGTCGCGACAGACCGTCGCCAGTGCATCACGCCACCTTCCAGCGATAAGAAAGTGCTGCGTTGAAGCTTACAGCCCTACCGCAGGTTATGGTCAGTGATGGTACATAACTACCTACTTAGATGTGTGTTGTGTGTTTAATAAATGTATTTTCTTTCTTTCTTTCAGACAACAGTAGCACTTGTCAACAAATAAATAAAACAACTTTATCGCCAAAAACAATAAGCTAACTTTATTTCTCTTTCCCTTAGACTATTCTTCCCATTAGGTACCTAATCACAATTGTCGTGATAATTTTTAAATAAAAATGCTGTTGTTTATTTGAAAGTCGTGACTATTCCCTTTAAGTTTCTGATGTTATGTAAATTAGTTCTGTCCAAATATGGCCATCAGCTCATCCAACATTGCGTAGATATCGACACCGTTGTCGTTGAGGATTTTAACTTCCTTCAAGAAAGTCTCGTTTTCCCACAGAGCACCATAAATCTGCTTCCACTCCTCGCTCTGGAGGTTATTTATAGCGGTGCTGAAAGCCTCATCGTTTGCCATCTTTTCATCATAGAGAGCGGACAGCTTCTCCTTAGGGAAAACAGCAATACAATCGTATATATAGGAGCTAAAAGTGGTACCACTGATAGTTTGTCGAACACTCCTCTTCATGCGATACTCACCTGAAATAATGAATACATCTATCAAGCTCTCGAATGTTTAAATGTTGGAAAAGTACGCAACTAATCTGAGAAAACTATATTTTTAACAGATAATGAGATACCGTCGATACTTACTTAGAAGTTCGTTTAAGATATCTATAAAAGTGTGAATGTCGATGTTGTCCTTCTCTAAGAAGTCCACTACCTGCAGGACAAAAATGAAATTTGAGCGTCAATTATTTAAGCATTGGGTATTTCGTATTTCAAAAATTTGGAGGATAGTGTACATTGGGTACTTTGCTTTATAAGGCTTTGGTACGGCACGTATTCCACATAATACGCGCCGTGTCGAGGAATACAACCTTCTGCATCAAGCCCTTAACCTTACTGTCTAACGCGAGCCTCTTGAGATGTTGGTCGAGGCTCTTGGCAATCTCTATTATCATTATTATTTTCGAATTACAGCATCATATAAATTTATTCATTTTTAATCAACTTAGCTTACCTAATATACACTTGATTCAAAATTGATTTATATTGAATTGGAAAACCCAGTCCCGAAAAATAATACGTCATTTAACTTCTTACGTTTAGTACTTATAATAATTCTCTTTAGTTATGTAATATATACTATAATATGTAGTACAGTGTATATAGCCCATTCGAACTTTAGAATAGTAAATACGTTTTGAAATTTTATATATCGATAATTCTTACGTATAGTATAGCATGAATGAATGTTGAACTCAAATTGCAGTTATACCATAGGTACGAAGACGGAGTCGCTACATAGTTCTCAGAACAGAGATGAGACGACCATTTTAATGTTTACAATATGAATTTGCTAATTCTTAAGAATGTGACAAGGAATACCACTGACCTGAAGACCAATAAAAAAAACTGTTGTAAATTTGGACAAATGCAGTTAAGATTCTAAACATAGGGATGGCCGATATAAAATGATTACCGATATTTCAGTACACAATAACTTTGTACAAGTATAATCGTAATTATTATATTACAAAACCTTAATTAAACCAAGGAGTTATGAATATATACGTATCTCATTACAACATTATTAGAATGATCTCTTAGCTTAAGCGAAGCCATGGGCAACAGCTAGTGTCCAACGAATGACAACAATTTTACTCGCTTTTTTTGTTGATAGACTGACTGGCGGACAATTTTGTCACAAACTTAGGTTTCAATTTCAGGATACAGACTACTAACTGTATCAGAATGAATTGATCACCACAGCTGCAATTTTTTTCTTCTTTACGTTTCTCAACGTTACTCAATAAATACAAATCTTAATGAAACCTAATAGACTAAATTGTTGATGCACTATTAACAAACACTGTAACCAATTGTAATAAAATAATCAAAAACCTTACCGCATTAAATTCGGGTAACGCTTCCATTTCGTATACTAGATCCCTAAAGTTAGTCGACGCAATATAGGTTATAGCAGACTGGAACTCTTCATGTCCCGAGTACTCGTCAATCACGCGCATTATGTCATCGACAACCTCAGCTTCTATCACGTCTAAGAAGTCCTGAAAGTGCTCGCTGAAGAGTTTTCTTGGCTGAGGTGCTGAAAAGGCCAGGCCAACAAGGGCCAGAACAACCAACGTCTGTTTCAGCATTTTAGTATCCCTTGCCGAATTCAGTGGTACAGAATGTTGTTTCAGCAGTTTTCAATGCATTATATACTAAATGATAAGTTATCTTATGTCTCTATCGAGTTGACATATTAGATTAGACATTAGAAACCTTTGAAAATTTGAGATTTATTTACTTACGAAAAGATTCAGGGTAGCAAATTTAATGTAGTATGTCGCGCGTGACAATCTAATATAAAAAATCTCTTGTCACAATGTATGTAACTAAACTCCTTCATAACGGCTTGACCAATTCTTATGTACTTGTATATGTTTGGTGGGTCTGAGAATAGATCGTAACCTTTTTTTATACATATACCCTCAACGTTGATGGAGGCGCGGGCAACAGCTAGGAGTAATATAAAATTAAGGTTTTGTTATCAATAAAACATAAATTAGTTTACGAGTATACTTGGACTAAATATTATGTTGTCAAAAAAATTGGATTCCGTTTCCAGGCGAAATATGTAAAGATAATTTATTATATTGCGTAGAGTTCAACCATTCGAACAGATTAAATTTTAATAGTAATTACTTACTGTTAGCATCTCTCATTCTAATATATATTGAAATTTTATATCTAATACCTCTCATATCCCATTATTTAATTCTTATTCATGTCCAAAGGTCGCCTGTAAGAAATTGCTTTTAACTATAAAACCATTCAGTCATTAGTACAAATATGTTCACTGTGTATTCCATGTATGCATGTATAAATTGGTGTACAATTAAGTGTTTTCTAAAGATTTAGATCGGAAAAAGAGAACATCTAGGACGGGACTTGAACCCGCGACCAGTCCCTTACAGGGGGAATGCTCTGACCAACTGAGCCACCTAGACACGTCCCAGATATTCGAAATTCTCCGATATATCATATACGTCTTTCAAGTTACAAAATGCTTAAAAAAATATTTAATTGAAACAATTAAGTTTATTTGTATTCTATTCTCTCTAGTTAATATGGAAAGTGGAGGATCGGAGCTATGGCGCATATTTCGAAAAGCCATGTCCAGCAGTAGACTATAACAGGCTACTTGATTGAAATTGGTGAGGACGGAACCGAAGTCCTGAGTGGATTGGTAACGTGGCTACAAAAGCTGGAGAGTGTCGTTCCTAAATCTGTTGTATCCAAATGAACGGTTTTCAAGTAGTTACACACTAAATAAAAATAAAATATACCTTACATGATTGTGTCAAGTTGTCATGCAAGATTAGACAAGATTGTTTTGTGAATACTTGAGATATTTTTTTCTTATGAAGAGATTCTAGGTAGCTTATTCAATAAGTTAGCAATACCATAACACTTACAATTTCTACTACTAATAAAGACAGTTGCGGAAAGCATCAGTCCCGTTCGAATCCTGGCCATTAGGTATACTACCGACGTGTGGGAGGAAATCGCATCGGCATCAAGCCCCAAATGAAATATTTGGGGCTCGTGCTCGACGGCCGATGGGACTTCGGAGAGCACATCCGAAGTCTGGCCCCCAAATTGAAGGGCACAGCTCTTGCTCTGGCTCGGCTGTTGCCCAACATGAGGGGGCCCGATGACTCCTGCAGGAGACTCTACGCGGGGATCGTGCGGTCCATGGCCCTGTATGGGTGCCCAATATGGGCGAAGGCCCTGAGGACCAGAACTGTGCAGATGCTGCGCGCTCCGCAGCGAGTTCTGGCCATCAGGGTCATCCGAGGGTACCGCACGATCTCCCTCGAGGCGGCGAGTCTCCTTGCCGGAACTCCGCCATGGGACCTGGAAGCGAGAGCCCTTTCGCAACTGTACCAGTGGCGAAAGGAGGCGCGGGAGCAGGGATGGAACCCCGAGCCTCGAGAAATCGAGGCCGTGCAGTCCCAGCTCCGCCAGGCCATCGTGGTGGAGTGGAAGGAACGACTTGGGCGACCAAGCGCAGGGCACGCCGCAATAGCGGCGGTAAGGCCCATCATGGAGGATTGGCTGGAGAGGCGACACGGAAGCCTCTCGTACCGACTGACGCAGGTGATCTCCGGGAAGGGGTGCTTCGGGGACCACCTGCATCGGATCAGGAAGGAGCCAACGCCTGAGTGTCATCACTGCGACGCGAGCGAGGACTCAGGGCTGCACACGCTGGCGGACTGCCCGGCGTGGGAGGCGCCGAGGCGTGACCTCGTGGCAGCCATCGGGATGGGAGTCCTCTCGCTCGGCAGCATGATTGCGGCAATGGTGCGGAGCGCGAGCGCGTGGGCCGCCGCCGCCTCCTTCTGCGAGCATATAATGCTCGCGAAGGAGGTGGCGGAGCGCGCCCGAGAGAGACTTAGAACTCTCCCGGTCCGCCGAGCCCGCAACTTGCTCGCCGCGCGTCGCAGGCAACTCAGGCGCCGGAGGTCGCTTAACGACCTCCGTCCTCCATGAGTGCAGGCCTGGGGGTGGCGGGTGAGGCCACCTGTCACCCCAGCAGAAGCAGGCCGGGACGGTGGGGCGACTAGCGCCCCTCCCCCAAACCGGGGCAAGACGGGGACACCGTGGTTCCCAAACCCGAGGGGGCCATCTCGAAACCGGAGATGGCCCAGGGTCAGTCGGGGTGCGAGGGATATGCTCTATGGGCAACCTTACACCCCGGCGTCTGTAGACCCGAGACGGCGTGCGGTTTTAGTCGGTTCAAGCCCGACATAACCGCCCCCGCTGGCACGCGGGGGGGTATCCGAAGGGATTTCCGCACGATAAAAAAAAAAAAAGGTATACTACCGACGTGAACAAACTCCTAACATAAACTTAGCTGGAGGGGTTAGCGGAATAATTAGTAATTTTGGTTATTAATAGTTCCTTTCAATAAAAAATAGTGGTTTTGTATTAAAAATTACTATGTCAATAATGTTGCCCTTTTTTTTAATTGCATTCAAAATCAGTACATGATGTCCGAAGTAATTATTATAAAATGCGACAGGTTGGACCATAAAGTTACCAGTGGAAGCTCTGAGTATAATTACTTTATGGATTGTACGAATTTATTAAATCATTATTAGTATGTACATAAGTATTAATATAATTTAAATCATTATAAATCATCACATTCAAAATTGGATTACTAAGACTTATATTTCAAAAAGGTTAACCGAATTATGTTTGAAAAAATCAAGGTCACAAAAAGAAAAGTGTTGAAAAATAAGTTATATACTTAATTTGAAAGACCTTCCAATTCGAGAGAAATTATTTGGTATTACTTATTTTTTACACTAACACGAAGAAGCCTTTGATTACTAAGCAAAAATAAAAGTTGGACGTTGTGAAGCATTAACAGTTTTTACTGTAACGGTTAAAGATTGATAAGGTTAGAATACGAAAAACAAAAATAATTTAAAAAATAAAAAACGCACGTCATGAATTACTTTAGTTAGGTACTATCATCGAGCAAGTGCTCGATGGATACTATAAACAAAGGTGATTACTAGTATAAGTAGATGTTATTGACTGACTCATTTATAATTAATTTAATTAATATCTATTTTCTGCGTCCCGTTCCATTTCACACGGGAACCGGGACACAACATTTGTACTAAACAGCCATTGCCTTATAATAAAAAGAATGGTGCTCCTTTTAACTCAAGCTTGTAGGTAAACCCATTCCCAATCCCATGCTATGTACCGTAGGTACTTTCCATTTATTTTCTTCTTCGTTGAAGGCACATTGAAACCGGTATTGCATTATTGAAGTAACCAAGGATAAAGAGTGGATAGGTCTTGTCAGTGATTTTTTATTCAAAATCACAACTCACAATCTATCTGCGCGGCTGGTAACAATTTAATAAAATAACATAACATAACATAACTTCACGCATGCGTCCCTGAAGGGGTAGGCAGAGGTGTATTACACACCCACGATTCGCCAGTTATGTTAAGGTCCCAATGTAATAGGGGGCGAGCCTATTGCCATCTACCGGGCACATTATTAAGCGAGCGATAATTAACATTTATTAATGCACACATAACTACGAAAAGTCAGAGGTGTGTGCCCGGGGCGACTGGGGATCGAACTCGAGACCTAGTCTCAGCAGTCCGTTACGAACGCCACTGGGCTATCGCCGTAAAAATTATCTTATTAAAACGCAAGTCACTATTAAATGTAAACTGAAATTTAAAAATACTTCAGAATGTATTTTAAAATGTAATTTTAGATATCTTTTTCATCTGTGACATCTGACAGCGCATACAATTTTAATTTTTTAAATCCCTCCTATGAGGGTATATCGACCCAATTTTCAATCATTATACCTACTTAGTATTTTAATTTTGTCCTTAGTGTGTTAAACTTAGTATGTAAAAACGTTACGACTATAATAGTTTTGTGTGTTTTTTAAATCAATTTCAATTATTAAACTACGACTTTCTTTAATCAGTGATAACAATGAGTGCTGAGAAAAATGAACATTTCCAATCAACTGCCATGTATTCAAAAGAACTCGACGCTAGCTGTTCAGGATTCTTTATAGACGACTATTCACAACTCAGACTATCTTACTATCGAGCTGGTGATACCGACTCGACATTGAGTGCATCGACTTATAACTCGAACATGTTTTGCGAAGAAACTTGCGCTACTTTGGAGACAGACTTAAGTAACACCTCGATTGTCGACGTGAAAGAAGCCGAGCGTGAAAAACTTCGAGGTTATTACATTTCTCAAATTCCCGATTTGCCACATCCGGCGTACACCGTGGCATCCATTATCTCGTGTGCATCTCACAGAATGGGATCAGTGCCATTGAAATATAATACCAAAATAGAAAATAGTAACGAGCCCCGTCGTACAACTGAGAAAATTGAATTTGCACCGCAGCGCCGGTCTACATTAAAACCCGATGAACTCATAATAAACACACGTCGTATTACCAAAAAATAACTTAAAATTTATTTTGTTAGTATGTTTTCTAGATAACGATTTTTTAAAGTGTAACCGTGTTAATTCATTTATTTATAACTAGATTACATTTGCAAATTTGTAATAAACTAATTTAAAAATAGACCTTAGCGTAACTATTATTTCGCCTATTCAACATCATTTCGGTAAGTAAATAATAAGATAAGTAATAGGTAAAGCCTAAGAGAAATACTTGGATCGTAAATATTCATTAGGCAGCTAAATAAAGGTTTAGCAACATTCACGATGGCCACAAATGTGTATAGAAAACATAGTGACACGGCTGCGACATCAGCTTCAAACTGCAATGTAGAAAAAATGTAAAAGATATAATTACTGCCGCCTGTGATTTCCCTAGAGGCAGTTGGCAGCCAGGCCTGGCTGTTATAGACTTTATACTTAACTATTCTTATTTCGATTTTATGTGGATTCGTTCTTATCAACGGATTTTGTTGTTGTTTGATGTTTGCTTTTATATAAAGTGCTTAATTACTGTAATCCAGAACTGGACTATTATGCAACATTATTCTCTTTATGTCATTTTTCTTTTAGAATAATGGGTAACGAAGGTGGTAAATTATCACAAGTTCTTTAGATATCATGGGCGTGGCAATGTTAGTATAATACAAGAAGTGTATTACATTATCAGTTCAAATCATTCTTATCGTCGCAGGTAAGTAGGTATCACCACGGAGATATCACAGAGGATTATGCTGAAATGAAGATGCTTGCATATAAGTTATTCGTGACAGATTGCTTCTACCATATAAGTGAGAATTGTAAGCGATAAAATGCCAAACAAAGTATTAAAAAAAACAACAACTACGGTTGCATTCAAAGCTCGCACTTTAGTCCGTTCTCCTACTTCTTCATTATTGGTACCAACCCCGGAAGAAACGCCGCAAGTGTATTGTTTGCAGATGAGGTTGGCTTGGGCCTCAAGGATGGTGGTAGGGCCCTCTACACCCAATAATCAGAAGAATACTATCAGTATCTTTGTTACTGACTGTATTCTGTTAATGTACGCGTGTGCTACTTTTCCGTCATCATAAGCGATTTCATAACCCGGGGTTTCTATACTTCTGTCATCTGACACTTTTATAATGAGTCATGATACAATCATATTTGAGTTTGAAGTGAAGAACTGATAAGATTAGTTTTGATAACACATTTTGGATTTACCAATGTCGATGCGATTGATGTAAAGTACTTACTAACCGATAGGTTTAATCTGTGCTGTCTTAGATCTAAAATTCATGGCTAAAGATTACAGTCTGTTGTTTGAGGTTTGTTTATCTATATCTATTTTTTTTGTATGTTCATCGATGTTTCCGTCGACTATGAACCGATTTTGAAAATTATTTTTGCGTTAGGATCGGTTTAACTCCAAATTGGTCCCATATAAATTTTGTTAGTATTGGACCTAGAACTCCGGAGATACACAGACTGACTCCCATACACCTTGATATTCGTCATAAGCATAGGTAACTATTTCTAGAGATATGCCATTATGCCAATACGTTCAAATTCCAGTGTCACATAGTCGCTATGGAACAATCCGTTGTACAAAATTTTCACTATGCGCTTACAATATAAATCGCGCGCGCGATCATGTCGAGCATTTGACATATGCCTTGGTACTTGGTAATGAGATATATTATTATATTCAAACTTCTGAATAATTTGTGATTTTTTAAACATTTAATTCTATGAATTCACCTCGTCTGATAGTAGTCTTTTAATACTTATTCGTGAAAAAATAAGGTCCGCCATGACGTAAGCACTACTATTTGTCAACCACATAAGTCACACGATGTCCAGTTGACCGAAGACCCACAACTCTAAAGATTTTTTTTTTAAATAATATTAAATTTGAAGATTTCAAATAATCATCGTGCCAACGTTAATCCCAGTTTATTAACTATCCCAGTAATATTTCGACTTTGTCACAATCAAAATGGTAAATTCTAACCTTGGGCTTAAAATGTAACACGGTTTGGACGATTCTAATACTGAGCTCCCACTACTTATAGTTTTAGTTATCGTCATTTCAACGTTGTTCGCAGTAGCATCCGAATTTTTCACCTTGGAGCCCGGGATCCGCTTACTACTCCTCCTTTTGATCTGTATTATCTTGACTTTAATGGGAGTGACTGCCGTCTGACCTCCCAAGCCCGTCAGAAAAGCCTGCGCCAGAGCCTTATCCGATAATCAGCAGGTGCACAGGTTTGCAGATAAGGTTGACTTTGCCACGAAGGTCTTGATATATCCCATACACCCGTGCTTTTAGTTTCGGTAATGAGTCCCTATTGTAGTCACTAAACTTTTCACGCATTTATTTATTTAATTTATCTATATACGTTGCTACCTTGATTGAAAACTGGATACGAAATCAATAAATTCCAAAGTCTTAAAGAAAAACATCCATTTGAGCTGTCCAACATTAATCCGCCGAGACCATTTACGTTCCTGAGAAACTCCACGAAATCATGGTATCCTAAAGTTCCTTCCACGGGGACACTATTTATAAGGTTTTAAGTTAAAACAAACTGTCAAACTAGTGGCCAAAGGGACCGAAGTTTTGAATGGCGTTAAACGTTACTCACGGTGTTTCATTTTTGATTTTTATCCACTGTAGGACCAAACCAATATATTGTTACTATGTAATGGATAGATAATATGAAATGAATAGAAAAAGGAAATTCTAATTTATTTGGAATATGTTTTACGTATAACTTACATCCGAATCAAAACTGTAAAAACCAATATATGGGACCAACTTGGAGTTAAACCAAACGTAATGCAAAAAGAATTTTCAAAATCGGTACATAAACGACGGAAATATCGATTAACATACAAAAAAAATAGTTACGGGAGAACATAGAACCTCTTCCTTTTTGAAGCCGGTTAACAAATTAGAAAGCATTACCCGAAAAACACAGTAGTTTCGTTCACTCGAATAGAATTAGTTACTAGACTAAGAATTCTTAGAAGTCCCTCGAGAGAAGGAAAACATTGAGACAGTATCCCATGGCCGGATCACGAATTAAGCAAATTGACCGTTGACATTAACATAATGAAAGTGCATCGTTTAGAGCCAGTACAATAAAATTAGCAAATAAATTGCGTGCATATTGTACAAGGCTATGAATCAGGAGTCCTCTATTTTAAGCCATTGTTTCGCAAGTTTTTTGTGATGTTTATTTGTCACTCCACAATACTAGCATTCAATTTTAATGTTACTCATTAAAAAACACGTATTATTTGAATACTACTACTCTGTCAAAGAAGTACTGGGTATAACTCAATCATCAAAACCATTTGAAACGTATTTTTTGGAATAGCCATCAATACTCGGCGTGAATTTTTTTGATGACTTCTATAGACTGAAAATGGGTGCCTCGAAGTAAAAGTTTGGGTTTTGGAAAAGGAAGAAGTCTGCCGGAGCCATATCAGAGAAATATTTTCTGTTTGATAAGATTGGTAGAGCCTTTGTCCAGAAATTCGTTCACAATGATAGCCTTGTAAGATGATTTTCTTTTAACAAGTCAGGGATTTTTCGAAGAACTAGCTGTCTCAAACGCCGCATAATGCTCAGATAATATTTTTTATTTATTGTCTCACCTTCTGACAGAAATTCCGAGTGCATAACATTGCATCTGCATCGCGGAAATAGAGTCCACCTGAGTTGAAGACTGACTAGAGTGAGGCAAATCTTCCACAACATCTTGTCCGGTTTTTTTGTGTTGGACAACACACAGGCAGGTGTTTTTGATGAAATCGGTTCACCATAAGCCTTATGTATCACTTTCATTGCTTTAACACAAAAAAATCCATTTGCGGTGCAAAATTTAAGAAGGATGCAATGTTCGAAATTCTTGTCCTTTGTAAAAATCACAACACACTTGAGATGAACTTACTAAATGGCGCATATTGAATAAACTAAATGACCAATGACCCAAAAATACCGCGTGGACATAGTGGACAGTTGTGCTCACTTAGCTGAAAAATTTCTTCTACAATCCCTTCAAGCGGAGTTTATAAATGATCAATTCCCGGTATGTTCTTGACAGTATGTACCTATATGCATACTGTCAAGAACGTACAGTATATTTGCTTATTTTGCTAGCCATGATGATGTTTATCATCTTGCTAAAAAGGTTATATGTATAGACTCTCGACCATTAAAGTTTTTTCAATTAAATATCGCACAAAACATTCTATGCATTTGAACTTTTAACAAATATTATTCCTTATTTCGTTTTGATGACTGATAAACTGTCTCGTCCTACCAAATCGAACCCGTTTATTTCAACTCCAATCGGTCAAGACCACCCTAGTAGTTATTTGCAATAAAAGTAAAATTTTATCAGTATTGAAATTTATTAATATAAATACCTACTCGTTGACTAAACTTTACACAGCCCTAAAATTGTCCCTGGGGTTATCCTTTAGAGGGCTTACCCGGGGTGCCCGGCAACGGACACTTGGGGAGGACACCGTGCGGTTATAGTCGAGACACGACATAACCACCCCCGCTGGCCAGCGGGGGGGTATCCGAAGGGACCTCCGCACGTAAAAAAAAAAAAAGCCCTAAAATTGTATTCTTTCAGAAGGTGGTAACCGAGATGTTCCATTGGTTAGTGTGTAGCTCTGAAATTAATGAAGGTTTTACCTACTTTACATCCCTAATTTAAACAAATTAATGACAAGAACAAAAACGGAACCAAAAATTATAAAGTGTCTATTTAGACTGCACACAAAGAACCTATTAATTAATCTTCACCGTTTTGGCAGTCATTAGAGCTCCTTTCAACCTAGACAATGAAATTAGCATAAGAGCAAGAAAATAGCGGTGGTTCAATTAGAACCCAGGTTGGCGCTTAACGCGTCCGAAATCTAACAATTGGTCTCATTGGATTACGCGATCAGCGCTTTGCTGGTGTTAATAAACACACATAAAAAAAATATTTCAAAGATACTATAAATAAGAATGTTTCGGCCTACGTCAACGTAATCAATGGTGAATAAAATAGTTTTTGGTTCCCTATTGGAACGTATATATCATAACGCATAACAATCATTCTGTATACATAGTAAGGCATATTTTTTTTAGCAATAACTATGTTAAATGCATAATATGCTAAAGCATAACATTATAATCTCATAAGGATATTAAAGCATTCCTAATATTTATAAACGCATAATGATACTGTAGCAAAATGTCTATAACCATAAAACTGTTTAGGACGTTAAAAAGAACTTGACGGAGCCGCGCTACGCGTCCCCCTTAACTTTCTAACCTAATCTATCAGAGTCGGGGTGTTACGAGGTTACATTAATAAGATAGTAAACCAAAATAGCGACTATATCCAATCAAACCTTTTGATATATACATGTTGCAAACTGTTATGCGTATAAATAATATCATGCTTTATAAATGTATGCAATTTAAAATTAAGCCAAAATATAGTAGTCTAAGTGATAGTTATACCTTTTTTTTTCGCGCGGAAATCCCTTCGGATACCCCCCCGCCGGCCAGCGGGGGTGGTTATGTCGTATATCGACTAAAACCGCACGGTGTCCTCCCCAAGTGTCCGTTGCCGGGCACCCCGGGTAAGCCCTCGAAAGGATAACCCCAGGGTTGCCGGCGGACTTTGGCCGCCACCGCGGCCTCGCCTGGTGGGGTCGGGTTTTATCTCGCTTCGGTGATTTGGCAGGCGTGTGTAGGGCACACACGACACGCCTCCGCTACGGCCTGCTTCTGTAAGGACGGCGAGTCGGCCAACTGCCGTCCTCAGGCCCCGATCATGGAGGTCGGTAGTCCCGGGCGTAGATGAGTCTGCGGCGTCCTCGCCGCAGACTGCGAAACTCGATGGGCAGGGTTCTCTCTCGCTCCCTCCGCCGTCTCTTTCGCGCGCATTACGAGGAGAGGCCCCCATGGTCCCTCTCCAACCACTCCTTCATAATCGGTCTCACCGCCGCAATAGTGGATTCCCCCCACCTTGGATGCTCAAATCTCACCCTCCATGTCTCCATGAGTTCCTGGCGGAGCAGGGACCGCTGAGCCCTGGTTTCTCGGGGCTCCGGCCTATGGCCCCGCTCCAGCGCCTCCTTGCGCCACTGGTACAGCAGCGCAAGGGCTCTCGCTTCCAGGTCCCATGGAGGGGTCCCGGCTAGGAGACATGCCGCCTCGACGGAGATCGTGCGATACCCCCTGATGACTTTGACGGCCATCGCTTTTAACGGGCTGTTTAGAACAGCCACGTTGCGGGCCGCCAGAGTCTCCGCCCATACGGGGGCCCCGTACAGGGCCATGCTTCGAACGATCCCCAGGTACAGTCTCCTAGTGGGGGCGTTGGGTCCCTTAACATTGGGCATCAGCCGCGATAGCGCGGCCGCAGCCCCCCTCAGTTTCGGGACCAGACTTCGGAGATGTGGTCCGAAGTCCCATCGGCTATCGAGTACGAGCCCAAGATACTTCATCGTGGGCTCGATGCCGATGCTTACGCCCCCTACGGTTATGCTGGTTCCCACAGGTGGCCCCCTCCGAGGCCCGTGAAAACACATAGCCTCGGAAACGATAGTTATACCTAAAGAAACAGTACGTCATAATATCGTTATGCCAAAGTGTTGTTATGCCTTTAAATTTTATGCCAAACCTGTTTTGCTAGAGTAGATTAGGATACAAAAAGTTATGCGTTCAAAGGAGTGCCTCCTTTTTTTATTGCCAGATTCTTTTCTAAGAGGCTTTACCTGTTACCTTGCCAATCTGACAATAAATGGGAAAGTAAAAGCATTCATCTTGTTGTTGTATCTTTATTATCTAAATTGATCGAGATATTTGATTTGATTAAAGCACGTCACAATTAAGACGGTAACCCATTATGGAGGATTGGTTATATAAGTAACATGGCAGCCGGTTGAAGCAAATTTGTACTTACTCAATATGACTGCTTCGGGAAGGACTGGATAAGTTCCTACATGACACACATACGAGATGCCTGAGGTCATCCGAGAATTTGAGGCTGAAAATGCCAACAATTAAATTTAAATAGACAATTAAAGCTTAAGATGTAATTAATTAAGCGCATGCTTATGGAATGCATTGCCATTAGTCATTAAACGGGCAGAATCCATAAACATCTTTAAAAAAACGGATAAAGATAATGATCTTCTCTGTAAAATCTCTTCTGTGAAAGGTCATAATTATATGTACACTCATCATGTTTTTAGTTCAGTTGTTAGTGTATACTATATTTTTATATACCTACCTATTTATTAATTATAGTTGTATATATTATGTCTATAGGTAATACGTTTCACAATATAATTTATTTATTTAATTTTTACTACTTTTTTTCTTTTCTCCATCTTCATTCGATTCATTAAATTTGTATAATTCATTTTGTACATACTTCATTTATATTATAACTACACCATATTATTTTGCTTTCGTCACATTACTGTCCATCCTAAGATTGCCTGGAAGAAATTACTTTTAGCTTATAAGGCTGCCCATTTTTAATTCAACTGTCTACGTACTACTTATTTATGTTTTTAATGTATATTTTCTAGTGTACAATAAAGCATTATCTATCTATCTATGAACACAGCAGCGCCATCACCTCGTGACAGGTATCGGTTTGAGAAGCCTCTCGCTAGACTATGGTTCGGAACAAGAGCACTAAGGATGCTATGGAAATGACCCAGTTGTCTATATGAGCAAAACTGATTAGCTGTGTTGATAGTGTATCTCCAACATTTGCACCAATCTGAAACAGTTTGTTTTGAATCAATCGTAGCGTCACTATCATATGTAAAGCTGGAACGTCTCGACAGCTTGCAACTAAATTGAGCACAGCCTCAGAGATATGTGGAAATGTACAATTCAGTTGTACTTCAATTCAAGAAAATAGATCGGTTACAGTCGACCCGTATTCGGATAGAACTAACGATCGAACGTGACGAAAGGTATCCTGATATTAAATAGTTTAATAATTTATATTTCAACCATCTAGATCGCGGCAACCAAATTTAAAGAGAAAGGAACTGGCGGCACAGCAGCTATGTGTATATTTCCACGAACCATTTCGAGCCACTTCTGATTCTGACCCGTTCACAACTCGTTGCTTTTCGCGAATCCAAATTTCATGAATATTGCTCAAATAGTTTTGATATATTAACGTTTAAAAACCGGCATTTTTATGACGGACTCACTCACTGACTTATAGATCAAAAAGCTGATCCACTTCCAGATGACCTAGAAACTTCATAATTGGCATCAAGATAGACTATGAGGCACATACAAAGGAAAAAAAAAACAGAAAATGTGTAAGAAAAACTGCAGATAATGAATGGGCTGGAATGAATGCACTGTAATATTTTATATGGAAAATACCAAAAAAAAAACCATTACAACGTTAACATAGGAAAACAGAACAATTTTACAAATAACTATATATACTAATAATAAATAAAAATAATACTACTAATACTAATGATGAATATTAATTGACGGCCCCTGTGGCGTAGCGGTAGTGCATTCGACTGCTACGACAGGGGGCGCGGGTTCGATTCCCGCTCAGTGCAAATATTTGTATGCATGAATATGTCTATTTGCATACGCATCAGGTATCGTAGAACTGAGGCCTGAGAGTTTCTGTAGTAGCATAAACTCGACAAACCAAGCCGCAAGAGTAAGGAAAGTCCTGGCCAAAGGTGAACTCAACCTCATGGGCTCACTTAAGAGAGAAGACGGCACTTACACTAATACGGAAAATGAAACCAGCGCAGTACTGCTGGAAACACACTTCCCTGGTTGTCAAGTCACACCATCCATCGATTCCATTGACTGGCCACCAGAACACTATAGTGTACCAACAACCCAAGAATGGGAAATCGCAAACAAGGTAGTAACTGCAGACAAAATAGAGTGGGCCATAAAAACCTTCAAACCCTTTAAGTCTGCAGGGCTGGATGGAATATTCCCAGCACTACTACAATGGCAACTGACAAGAATAGCAAAATATCTACTTCCAATCTACAGGGCCTGCATTGCCTTCAAATACATACCCAGATTATGGAGAGAGGCAAAAGTAGTCTTCCTACCAAAACCAGGTAAGGAGGACTACACATATCCCAAATCATTCAGGCCCATTAGTCTCACATCATTCCTCCTTAAAACGTTGGAGAGACTAGTAGATCGATACCTAAGGGATGGAACACTAAAAGACAACCCACTACATCCTCAGCAACACGCATACAGGAAAGGTAGATCAACAGAGTCCGCACTACACACGGTAGTGCACAAGATAGAATCGGCTATCACAAATAAAGCCTCAACACTAGCTACTTTCATAGATATAGAAGGGGCTTTCGACAAAACGGTACACAGCAGCATTAACGAAGCCTTACGGAAGCGTAAGGTAGAACCAGCCATAAGGGACTGGATCACTCAGCTGATAAGCAAAAGAGCAGTCCAGATAGTGATGAGTAACACCACCACAAGAGCCACCACAAGAGCAAAGGTAGTCAGAGGATGCCCCCAGGGAGGCGTCCTATCACCACTCTTATGGAACATAGTAGTAGACAGTCTTCTAAAGAGACTAAATGAGAGAAGATACACCACCATCGGGTATGCGGATGATCTTGCAATACTAATAAGCGGAACGGCTGAGAACGTGCTATGCAAAGTCATGCGCTCAGCCCTTCAGATTGTGGAAGAATGGTGCGAAGAACACCAATTATCAGTAAACCCGAAAAAAACAGAACTTATCCTTTTCACCAACAAAAGAAAGTTACCAGAACTACAACTACCAAAACTATTTAATACCAAACTAGCCCTAACAACTCAAGTTAAATATCTGGGCATCATACTTGACAATAAGTTGAATTGGACTAGCCACATAAATGCTAAAATGAAAAAGGCCTGCATAACTTTTTGGGAATGCAGAAGACTCGTTGGTAAGAACTGGGGTCTTAACACAAAGGTAACACTTTGGCTGTATACGGCAATTATCAGGCCTTCTCTAACCTATGGATCAGTTGTATGGTGACCCAGAACAGAACTGATCACTGTGAAAGAAAAGCTCCAGAGTCTACAACGCCTAGCGAGTACAGCACAGCCACTGGATGCATGAGAACCACTCCATCAGCCGCACTAGAGCACCTCCTAAACCTGAGACCGCTGCATCTAATCATACAGGAGGAGGCCAAGGCAGCAGCCTTAAGACTGAAAAGTAATGGGCTCTGGAAAGAGAATACTGGAACAAAGCATTCAAAAATTCTACAGAGAATCCTAAAGAAGATACCACTTCTTGAGGCGCCCGTAGACAGAATACCATGTCACCACGTCTTCGAAAGGAATTATCATATTCAACTTACTGAAGAAAAAAGAGACAGCTCTGGCGTCAAAGAAGTTAGGATATACACAGACGGCTCTAAAACCACATATGGTACCGGAGCAGGCGTCTTCTCGAATGACCTAAACATCAAAATAACAACCACCCTGGTCAAGCTAAGTACAATATTCCAAGCTGAATGTATTGGCATAACGAGAGCGGCGGAGACGATTGCCGCCAGAGACGTCAAAGATCTAGATATAAAGATCATATCAGACAGTGCATCCGTATTCCAAGCTCTGAAAAGCAACACCATAACCTCTCTCCTCATATTGGAATGTCACAATACACTCCAATTCATTGCAAACACAAACAAGGTCACGCTGCAATGGATCAAGGGACACAGCAACTCCCTCGGCAACGACGCAGCCGATGAATTGGCCAAGAGAGGATCAGGGGCAACAGTATATGGACCGGAACCAATACTACCTATACCTCAAGCACAGGTCAAAACTTGGCTGCGGAAAAATACGGAAGAAACCCATCAAAAAGAATGGACAAACATTGAAGGATGCAGGCAAATAAAGAATGCAGTTCCGGTAGCATCAAAAACGTTTAGCCGAAACTTCATTAGATTAAAAAGGGACCAGATCCGTAAGGTCATAGGCATCTTGACCGGTCACTGTCCTCTAAACAAGCATCTATTTACAATAGGTGTGACGGACAGCCCCCTGTGCAGAGGCTGCATGGGGGCAGAAGAAACGCCACATCATGTGCTTACAGAGTGCATGAGCGTGGCCGAACAACGGGCGAAATTCCTCCAGTCACCAGCGTCTCTCCGGGAAGCATGTGGAAACCTGAAAAGGCTGCTGGCTTTTTGGGAAGATCTGGGTTGGTTGGAGTGAGAGGTAAGATGCTACGCACAATGGCCCAATCAAGAGGCTAAGTGCGGAACAGCCCAGGTAAACTAACTAACTAACTAAATGTCTATTTGCATTGGTCTAAATTATTTTATTGGCGAAGTCGACAATGAAGCATATTCCCAATATTGAACATGGCTCTCATTTGACATTTATGTTTTTGATGTAAAAAAAATAGGTTACAACGGACATTAATGATGATTTGAGAGCTTGACCAAATTGAAGATTAAATTATATCTATAAAATTGATGTGTTACCAAAGTCTTCCGAAACGTCTTGCTAGGATCAGGACTCCTTTGTATAGCCAATAACTATAACAATTCGATCATCCTAAATAAAACAAGCGTTATAACAAATACAAACCTCGCCACAGACAGACAGACAGACAGATGTAAACATCAATTAAAACGGCTCGAACGAATTTTCGAAAATAAATGCTTCTATTTTTGTCCATATGCATTTCTATAACTTTTACAGTAATCCGGTTGCGATTAAACTTTGCTTAGTGCTAGCTAGTTCCTAGTTGCTAGCTTGACTTTGATTTAAATTTTAAATTTTACATTTAAATCTGGGAAGATCGATCAGTTCATTGTACCCTAGAGGGCCCTAGCAAGAGGTATTTGAATAATTTTTGATCGACCTTTTAAGTAAACACTGGCCTTCCTAGGAATAATAGGTAAGTACTCGTTGATCATACCTGTATCAAAATCAAATACCACATTACGCATTAAAACTCACGTTCTACTGAGCTCGAGCATTTGAATATTGATTTCTACACCTCTTCTGGGTAAAAACGCACTGTATTTATTATGTGTTAGCGCAGTGTACTTGATTTGGATGTACCTTTGTGTTAAGAGCAAAATCGCGACCATACAGCAAAAACTGTGGATTGGAAAATGATTACCTAAGAAAATTGTGTTAAATAGAACGCAAATCATTTCAGGAAGTAAATTTTCGTTTTGTGCATACTTAATGTCTTCGATGTACCTACCTTTTTATCAATTCCGCATAAAATCGAAGCAACCACAACAATAGGTACCTACCTACAAGTCCAATTTCTTAATGTAACGAACCAAATACACCAAATCACAATGATCGTTCGGTTCGGAGCTAAATTGTTCCAGATTGTAGTGAATAACGCTCGGGTAAGTCAACGTCTATTAATGGTATCAGAGTTTAGCGCCATGTGCAATTACACAGCGTGATAACTCGTAGACGTTACTGAAATGCTGAACTAACTATATAGATGTCACAGCACCACGTGACGAACATATTTAGCTACATTGCAAATCGCTTAAATTAATTAATGTATGGGTACGTATGTAATTACAACACTAAAGCAAACGAACTAGCGAGGTGTTAATTTGTGCAGGTCGGGAGCCCGACGGATCGTTACCAAAAAGCAATAGAGCGATCTCGACGTCGGTATTGCTCGTGTTTTTGGCATCGCCTGCGAGTCGAGGTGAACTACAAATTGAGAAATTCGAGCAGATGTTAGTTTAACGTGTAGGTATTCCACAGTTACAACTACCAACAGGATTTTCACGAAACGTTTAACATCAATCGGCGTACTGCTCTTTTACTGTTTCAGTTCAATAAATTTTCTATAAAATAAAACTGACGAATGAAAAACATAGTGCAAAATTTTTAGTCACTAGTAAAAGCTTATATTGCTTTTGTGAATGGCATAGATAGGTTCTGTTTTATGGTGTTCCAACAGTAAATAATTATATTTAGGATCTTATAGGATCACTTTGTTGTCCGTCTGTCAGTCTGTCTGTCAAGACCCTTTTCTCAGGAACGCGTAGAGGCATTAAGTTGATCATTCATACCAAATACTCAGGTCTATAACGCCTTGAAACTGTGAAAAATCGAACTTCTTAGTCAATGGAATCAAAAGGTGCAACCACTTATGTAGCCAACTTTAACAAATTTCTCCAAATTGTCCTTGGCATGAAAACCTATAGGGTACTTCCCGTTGACGCGATTGCAGCGCCATGCGGCGCGGCGAAGGTTGCAAACCTTTAATTATTGTTGCGCGAAAGTTTTAATATTACGATATTTTAGAAGATATTCTATAAAATTGTGTGGTGTAAATGCTTAAAGTGACTGACATATTTAATGTATTGGTCTAAATAACTTTCCAATTACTACATGAAATGAAACAATTTTTTTAGAAGTTAAAATGGCTATAGTGAGCTATCCTTAAGAGCCTTTCATCCACATTCGTAACTTAACTTTCGTAACCAGCTACGAAGAGATACATATATATTAAACCATCGTAAGAGGAACAATTCCAGATTGTTTTGTTTGTCTCGGATTAGGCAGCGTATTCGATTGAAGCTGTCAGTCGCCTTGATTTCTTTCATCGTTTTGAACAATTATCGTCATATTTCAACAAATTATCACAAAATAGTGTCAAACTATTAATATTAACCTTCCGCTTGAATCACTGTATCTGTTGATGCAAACCGCATCAAAATCCGTTGGATAGTTTAGAAGTTTTCAGCAACAGACACCGGAAAGCGACCATATTTTATATTATGTAAAGATATTTAGACAATTGCAAGGGAATCAAAACCTAAAGGGTTACTTCCCGTTGAGCTAGAATCATGATATTTTGCAGAAAGTAAACACTGTGAAATGCTGAGCGACTTGAATTGTTGAAGAGTACTTTAGTTTAGTTATCTAGTTTGTGGTGAGCGAATAAACCTCTACATTGTATAAACGGCATGTAATTGTACCCTGCGCATGTGACAATATATATCATAACTAAAAAGTATGCAATAAAATTATTAATTAAAAAATCCAAAATCCCAACTGCCCTAAAAAGACCGAAACAAGTTTGATAGCAGGCGGGACCCATTTTTTTTTTTTTTTTACGTGCGGAAATCCCTTCGGATACCCCCCCGCTGGCCAGCGGGGGTGGTTATGTCGTGTCTCGACTAAAACCGCACGGTGTCCTCCCCAAGTGTCCGTTGCCGGGCACCCTGTGTAAGCCCTCGAAAGGATAACCCCAGGGTTGCCGGCGGACTTTGGCCGCCACCGCGGCCTCGCCTGGTGGGGTCGGGTTTTATCCCGCTTCGGTGAGTTGGCAGGCGTGTGTAGGGCACACACGACACACCTCCGCCACGGCCTGCTTCTGTAAGGACGGCGAGTCGGCCAACTGCCATCCTCAGGCCCCGATCATGGAGGTCGGTAGTCCCGGGCGTAGATGAGTCTGCGGCGTCCTCGCCGCAGACTGCGAAACTCGGGGGGCAGGATTCTCTCCCGCTCCCTCTCCGCCGTCTCTTTACTTCGTCTTACTGGCGGCGAGCGGTCACGCACGCTGCTCGCAGCTGTGCGATCTCCGTTGACCACCAGTACACCTGTTTCTTTGCGGGCCGGGCTTAACCCTAGGCATCGCCGCATCGCAGATATGACTCTGAAAACCAGCAGATATGTTTTTTCTTTCTTTACATGGCTCTCCTGTACCATTCGGCCTCTGCGTCGACATCGGCAGGCCTGGCCGGTGACGGAATCCAGGCCTGCACAATGGATGCCTCCAGGAGAGCCTCCCGATCCAGGCGTCTGAGCGCCCAACGTGGATTCGGGGGGTTCGCTATAGTCGGCGGTAGGTTAGGTGGAAGCGAGACGTTGAACCGAATGTACCTGTGGTCCGACGACGTCTCCTCCTCCTCCACCACGCGCCAACCCTGGACGCGGCGGGCGAGAGCAGGGGTCGTGAATGCAACATCCACGACCGAACTGAGTCCCCGCCGCTCCCAGGTGGCGACACTCCCCCGGTTGAGGACCTCTAGGCCACGGGTGTTGGCCCAGTCCTCCAGAACTCGCCCCTTGGCATTGGTTTCCCGGGAGCCCCAAGCCAGAGACCAGGCGTTGAAGTCTCCCAGGACCAAGACAGGGCGAGGACGGCACGCAGCGAGAACGATGTCCAATCCTGCGAGCCATAGCTCAAGCTCATACTGGTCAAGGCTTGGCGAGAAGTAGACGGCCACGACAGCCAAACCCTCATAGTCCGCCGCGACACAGCCTCGGCCCCTTGCAATGACTGCAAGGCGCGAGGTGTCCGCAGCGGAACCCCCGAAGACGGTCGCTACGCCGTCCAGGTCCACCGGGCTTCCGGGGTGGACCCAGTACGGCTCAGCGACCACGACCACATTGATAGACCACTCCACGATGCTCTGGTACAGAAGATCCTGAGCACCGGTGCAGTGGTTTATGTTCACCTGCAGGATGCGGATTGGTGTGTCCATTAATGGACGTCCATCTCCGCATCCCGCCGCGAATGTGGCCGCTTCTGAGCAGCACCCCCGCTACCCGGTGCGGACGAACGGGGCTTTGGCCTCGAGGCGGCGCAGGTTCTGCTGTCCGCCCGGTGCTCCGCCGCTTTGCCCTCCGCTACGCATTTGTAGCACCGCGGCGGAGCATCACAAGCACTTGCCTTGTGCCCGGGCTGACTACAGCGGAAGCACCGATCCCCCATGGTGTCTCCCGCTGTGCACTGAACTCCCACGGCCAAGCACCTAAAGCACCTGGTCTCGCGGGGCTGCAGGAGTTGCACCCGCGCCTTAAGGAAGCCCCCAATGAGGAGGCTCCGTCCGTCCGCAATTTTCTGCGCCGCTGCGACGGGGCCGTTGACGACTGCCGTGCCGTGACCGGTGGGGCTGAACCGAATTTCTCCAGCTCTCACCTGATCACGGGGGCAGCCGCCCGCCTCCACGACGGCGGAGATAATTTCCTCCGTCGTGGCCGCATCACCCAGACCCGAAATGCGCAAACCTGCGCATTTGTTGGGCTTCCGAGTCCAGTGACTCCCTAAGCCTGGCCGCTAGGGCATCAGCTTTGGGGCCGCTGGTGGCGCCGGAGACCTCGAGTAGGCGAGCTCCGGTGCGAGTCGTCTTGCACCGGAGCCCCCCCTCAATCTCGAGGGCCTTGAGGTCCACTGAGGCTTTCACCTGCCTCAGGACCTGGGCGTACCCCACGCCCTTCTCCACACCCTCCGTCGTCACCGTCAGGACGACGGCTGTGGAGCGTGGGGCGCGGAGCCTCTTCGGCGCCTTCGCCGCAGCAGCTTTTGCCGCCTTCTTAGCCGCCTTTTTGGTGGCTTTTTTCGCCTTCTTGGCGGCTCCCGCTACCACCCACCCCTCTCCTCTGGAGGAATGTTCAGGTGCAGCGGGAGCGGTAATTCTGGCGTCGGCGGGGGTGCTGTTCCCCTTTGACTTCCCCTGTGGCGATGGGGCCACTGGGGCGGCGGTCCTTTTATTAGGACCGGGCTTCCCACTGGCAACAGCCGCGAAAGATGCAGGCTGTGCCAGTGGAGGACGGTATGCCCGGTCCTCCAAAACGCCGAGCTGCCTCTCGATGGCTGCCAGCAGCTGCACCATGCTCGGTGCAGGCTCTGGCGCCACCTCGGGTTGCCGGTTTGGGCGCCGGCTTAGGCGCTGTTTTTGGCGCCGACTTTGGCACCGCTCCTGTCGACGGCGGAGCCCTTGGTTGGACCGCCGTCGCCTGGACTCTTGGGACCTTCTCGGCCTCCGGGGATCCCCTGAACAGTTGGGTTAGGTGCTTAACCTCCTCCCGGAGGGCCCGCTGTTGCTCCCGGGAGTTGGCGAGCTCAGTCTCCAGGCTTGTCACCCGGGCCCTGAGCTTCGCCTCCTCCTCGGAGGCGCTCCTGGCGAGGAGCTTCTCCAGAGCCGTCTTGGCGACGGCTCCATTCTCCGCCACCGTCTTCCGTTTACCGGCCACATTCTTGGCCCCCTTTAAGGCGTCCGTGATACGGGTCAGCGCTGAAAGGAGTTCCCTCGCAGCGGGAACGTCCTGGTCCCTGCCACTGGGTAGTGGCGGGACGTGAACAGGTAGCTTCGGCGCTCTGCTCGCCGAAGCGGCCAACTTGGCCGGCCGATCGTCCTCGCTCGAGGAGGCCGCCCGTTGTCCGGGGCTTCTGCTCCGGTCACGGGACGGTCCACCCGAGCGTGGCCGCTTTCGTCGGAGACCCTCCTCTGTCTCCATACGGCTGAATACCGGCTCATTGTCGGTACCAGCCGTCGACGCCGCAGACATAATCTCCGCGTCGGTCTCCCCACCTATTGGCAGCGGAGTTGCGGGTCTGGGGAAGGCGGCCTTAATCGACCGCGAGTGAGACCGCGTCCTCACCTTCTCCTCTCCCCCCACTAACTCCACTCCGTCATTCTCATCCCCATTGTTCGCGCTTTGGTCGTCGTTTTTAGGTCCATCTGATTTTGTTTTGTTGAGTTATTATTGTCCATAATATATCCCACGAGTATGGGGGAAAGATGGTCCATCCAGGCGGAGCCCCCTGCACCTGGATAAGCCTATATACTATGGAGGTCGGCTGGTATCCATAGATTTTAACGACTTCGCTGTCGGTTGTTATAGACTTTTCCTTGTCGTGGGCCGGCCAATAAAGGCAAGCCCTCCGGTCAGCAAGATCACAGCGTACCCTTCTGGAGCCACCAGTCAGATCGTTGCTGATTACCTACCGATTACGGAACGCGAGAGGATGGCTAGTCCTTTTACCGGCGGCGGCACAAGTGCCCGTCGGCCCCTGCGTTAGCAGTGGGCCAACCCGCCCCTGGATCCCCCAGGACCCCACGGTGGCCTCCACCACTAACACCATCGCTCATCCTGTCTCCTCTGAAAGCAGAGGAGTACGGAGAGCGATGTGTTCCCGCCACGTCGGGTATTGGCCGACGATCAATGCCAACCCCATGAAGGGGAAGCCATTGACCGCCGCCCAGGGTGTACCGGCCGCTCCGATTCCGTTCCCCCTGGACTGCAGCGGGATCGGAATCGGAATGACACATGAGGAGGTTACCCGACACACACCCCAGGCGGGACCCATTTGCAAATCATAAACCGAAAGAAAATGAATGGGTCCCGCCTGCTATCCAACTTGTTTCGGTATTTTAGGGAAGTCGGGTTTTTGATTTTTTTATGAATATTTTTTTGTTTTGTTCTATTTGTATGTACATTTTTAAAGAGCTACGATGCAAATTATTAAGTAGGGACTTTAACTTAACTTTAACTTACAGACTTTAAACTAAGTAGGTATATTGGATCTCCAAATTCAGCATTATTTATATCTGCAATGGTGACCCTCATTCCTGATAGTTCCCCTTTATCTTAAAATCAGACGAGGAAGTCCTATTGACGCACCTTACATAAAAATAGATTATTATATTTGTGTGACCAGAGGCGTCAGCTGAGCTGATTGTATTGTTATTGTAAGGTTTTTAGGGGGACCGTTTACATTTTAGGTAAAATTAAATGAACTTTCCTTGCGACATTAGCGACGATCACAGCTCGATTAAATTTAGATCTCTAGCTGTTATTTTGACTTAAGTAAATAGTATCACAGAATAAATAATAGTACAAGTGTAGTATGTTATTTTATGTATGTTATCATAGTAACGTATACTATTTACCTAAGTATACCTACTATGTCATTATCTTTGCGGCAGCGGTCATCGTCGCTTGTACGCATTTTTACTACACATGACAAGGAGTGTTTTGAGATTGGAGTATTGTTAACGACCTCCGTCCTCCATGAGCGCAGGCCTAAGGGTGGCAGGTAAGGCCGCCTCTCACCCCAGCAGAAGCCTACCTCCCCTCCCCCAAACCGGGGCAAGACGGGGACACCGTGGTTCCCTAACCCGAGGGGGCCATCTCGAAACCGGAGATGGCCCAGGGTCAGTCGGGGTGCGAGGGATATGCTCTATGGGCAACCTTACACCCCGGCGTATTAAGACCCGAGACGGCGTGTGGTTTTAGTCGGTTCAAGCCCGTCAAAACCGCCCTCGCTGGCCGGCGGGGGGGTATCCGAAGGGATTTCCGCACGAAAAAGAAAAAGGTATATCAATAGTGTTATTGTTGAATTTAACTACTTCGGCGGACGATGATTCTAATGGGTAAGGTCTGATAAGTCAGATTAGTTTGGATTTGTCGCAATTACTTTCATGTGTTCTACTTAAATTTCTTGTTCTAATTTTCGCCTACATTGAATACTCAGAACAATAACTTTATTTCCATGATTCCTCACATCGCCTGATGGTTTTTTTTAGCGTGTGGATACCCCCACGGGCTTGACCCCATCGGTGCTGACGATGGAGTGGGCGTGTCGAAATCGGACCGATTAAACCCACACGGTGTCCTTCCCAAGTATCCATTGCCGGGCACCCCGGGTAAGCCCTCGAAAGGATAACCCTAGGGTTACCGGCGGACTTTGCCTCCGGCCTCCTTGCGCCACTGGTACAGCAACGCAAGGGCTCTTGCTTCCAGGTTCCATGGAGGGGTCCGGCTAGGAGACATGCCACCTCGACGGAGATCGTGCTATACGCCCTGATGACTCTGACGGCCTTCGCTTTTAACGGGCTGTTTAGAACAACCGCGTTGCGGGCCGTCAGAGTCTCCGCCCATACGGGGGCCCCGTACAGGGCCATGCTTCGTACGATCCCCAGGTACAGTCTCCTAGTGGTGGCGTTGGGTCCCTTAACGTTGGGCATCAGCCGCGATAGCGCGGCCGCAGCCCCCCTCAGTTTCGGGACCAGACTTCGGAGATGTGGTCCGAAGTCCCATCGGCTATCGAGTACGAGCCCAAGGTACTTCATCGTGGGCTCGATGCCGATGCTTACGCCCCCTACAGTTATGCGGGTTCCCGCAGGTGGCCCCCTCCGGGGCCCGTGAAAACACATAGCCTCGGATTTGTGGAGAGCCACCTCGAGTCCCAGCCGCCGTATTCGACCCACGAGTTGAGCAACCCCTGCCGTGGCCTTTAGTGTCGCGCTTCGGTGCGTTGCTCCCCGCGCCATCACGAGGGTGTCGTCAGCATAACATGTTATGCTGACGCCCTCGAGCAACGAACCGCGCAGCACCCAATCGTATCCGAATTTCCACAGAAGTGGCCCTAGGACCGACCCCTGTGGAACAAAGCACGATACTTCTCGCCGCCCAATCGCCTGATGGTAAGCTTTAAAATGAAGTTTTAAAATGTTGATCTTTTGATTTATTGCTGTACCCGTTGCGGAACACCGTGTGGTTTTATTCGGTTCGATTCCGACATACCCAACTCACCCGCCAACTCCGAAAAAATTGTACCCACAGGGGTTTCCACACGTACAATAATAAACACGAAATAAAAAAATTAAAATATGATGTGTATATTTTTACCTACACGGATATTAAGTAGGCTCTTAGTATAGAATAATAAGAGAAGAGTAGGTTATCTAAAGCCCATCAGCGAGTTAATTACCTAATCTGCGTTGGCGCTTAGGGTTGTCAAATTTATTTTTCGTTAAATATATATACGCAAATACGTATTATGAGCAGCACTAGATTTTTTAAGCCCCGACGACAAAACGTGGGGATGTTATAAGTTTGACGTGTCTGTCTTTGTGCGGTGTGGAACCTAAGCGGAAACACGCTTGTACGATTACGACTACATACAGCAAGCACAGCTAAAAGAAATCTCTAATCCTAGATAGAACTTTTCGCCGAAAATTTTGTTGATAGAAAACATTGTTTGTAGACATCTCGGTACATAGGACGAAGAACGAACGACGTGGCGGAACCACTAGTCCGGAAACTTTACGGCAAGAAGTGCTATCTATGAAAAGAGATCTCTGTGTACAGCAAAAGTGTACGAGACACTAAGTAAGTAGAGAGGTAACTTTTTAATGCACAAATAAAAAAAACAGTGGCACTCTGGGAGGTCCGACAAAAGTGAAAACTTGAATAATTACGTGTATTTTTATAATCGTCATCATCCATAACTCCGTCTCTACCTCCCTCACTCCATCCCTCCATCTCTCCCTCGCTGTCTTACACATTTCCTCCCTCACTTACTCCTTCCAATCCCCTACCTCCCTCCCTCACTCCTTCCATCCCTCCCTCGCTCCTTCCTTCACTCCCTCTCTCCCTATCCTTCCCTCCCTGCCTACCACTCTCAATCCCTCCATCCCGGATGGCGTTGTTATAAAAAAAACATAATTGGATGGCGTCTCGCGTGACGTACGCGTGATGATTTAGAGGTTACGTGACGATTTAAAAAAACGCGTGGTTCATGATTTTTCTTCATCCAAAAAGTGCTCATATGGAAAGTGCTCAACGCGCCTAAAGAAGCCTTCACTTCAAAATAAAATTGAAACTTGTCATTATTTTTTTTTATATTATTTACTCGTATTATCTGTTTCAAATAGTTCATAATTTGAACTATTTCAGAAAATTTGCCCCGCGGTTTAGTATGTAGGTATCATTTTTCTAGTTCCTGTGGTGATTTAGTTCGGACTCCTGTGAGTTCACCAGCAATGTCATATAGGCCTACATAGCTTCGATTTATCACAAAAGGACATGAGCAGGGACGTAGTTATAACCGAATTATGAAAGCTCAAAATCATCATCCACTGCAATTAAAATCAACAACATAACGGTTTCATTCAAGGCCCTCAGGTGAGTTTAGATACAGAACTGCATAGTTTACCGTAACCTGCAATATCTAGTAAAATATTGAGAAGTGGGAGAGGTGTAAAATGTTTGACCAAAGCGTAGGTAGATTAAAGATCATAAGCTCAATATGACCATGTGCCCGATCTAATGATATGTACTTATTCTTACAATTAACATCACAATAAGAAATTACCTAAGAAAGAATTTTAGTTCTTGGGGTTGACTTTGGTCCACTTAAATAAATAAATCTATACGGTAGGTATAAAATCTATACATTTAATATTATAAAGCTAAAAAGTTTGTTGGTTTGTTTGGTTGAACGCTCTAATCTCAGGAACAACTGGTTCGAATTGACTAAATCTTATTGTGTTAGATAGCCCATTTATCAGGGAAGCTATAAATATATATATATTCACGCTACTACCTAGGAGAGCAGAGCAGTAATCATAAATGTCAACAAATCGGGCAAATTACCCTACATTATTATAGAACTGATAAATAACGGGCATGTATGGGACAAATTTTGTGCTTCTTATACTTCGAAAATGACGAACTTTCCATATAACTGTTCATCGCCTATTTTACCCCCTTAGTAGTAAAATTAGAAACACACAGACCAATGCAAATAGACATATTCATGCATACAAATATTTACACTGAGCGGGAATTGAATTATCGACCTCCGACTTAGCAGTCGACTGCAATTCCGCTACGCCACAAAGTTCATCAGCTTTTTGCTAGCTGACGAGTTCACCGCCGTGTATGCGGAGGTTAACGGAGGTGAAGGTGGAGGTGAAAGTGAATTTGGAAAAAATAGTAATTTATGGTTCATTGCAAGTCAAAAATATTTATTTTTAACTGACTTCCAAAAAGGGAGAAGGTTCTCAATTCGTCGGATTTTTTTAAGGTATGTTACCGATTACTCGAGGAATCCTGCACCGATTTAGAAATTACTATTTGTTTCAAAGGGAATACTTCTCAGATGGTCCCATTTCAATTTCGTAAAGATCTGATGATAAGTTTCGGAGATAGACAATAGAACTCTTCAATAAATGCCAGCAAATCAACCGTGATTGCTGTCGCATATCTAGGCACTGTTTATTCTATTAAATAACATAACATCGCGCCTATGTTCTCTAATTGGGTTCCCAGTTCAGTATACATGCTCGGTAGGTATATAATTATGTCCATTGTTTATGAATCGATTTAAAAAAATCTTTCAACATCGGGTTTGGTATAGCTCTCAAGTGCGGGAGATCCTATATGAATTAAGTTACGTTCACTAAAAAGGTAAAAACACCTAAATAAAATTTTAATATAAAAAATAAACCTTGAATTAAAAACCCAAAAAACCACTAAAGCAGGCAGTAAAAAGAAAAATAACCTTGTCATCGTCTAATTTGAATCGGTTTTCTTTTTTTTTATGTTTAGGACACGTCAATTCGACTTCACCTCGCCTGATGGTAAGCTGAAGGTAAAGTCTCAGGAAAGAGGGTCACCATTATATACACATATCATGTTAACAATGGTGGCACTCAGCTTGACGGCCTCATCAGAAGAGGATTGTCGTCGCAGCACCGCGTGACACCCACCGGTCCCACTAGTGCTGCGACCACAATCCCCCTGCCCGGCTATGCACTTGCTGACCCCTGAACGCAATCAAACCGAAATTGGATTCCTATGGAGGGTTTTTCGCAATCGTGCACGGTGGTACCTACCCGGCCGAATTTTGTGACAAATTTGGGTCATCAAATTTCTACTACCAGTGACTTGCGGAACTTTCGCAGTAACGGAAGCGGAGGCGAAGTTCCGTTACAACCCTATTTGTAACGTAGTGGCTTTAGTGCCAGGTTTTACACATAGGTGTAAAAAGTATCCTTAGTACACCAGAACGAATAGCATTCGAACAACTAGGACTTCAGTGCAGCGACTGAAAGAAATTGAGCTGAGCGAGCAGGACTCTTACTTGAAAATAAGACATCTTATACTACGTTCGCGCGCTTAGCTAAGGCCGCGCGCTCGTGAAACTGTTTTTCGGTGATTATTCCTCAATGGTACATCGGACATGAACCATCTCGCTTCAAAACACTCCACAGTGTCCACACTATCACCGTGGTAAATTTGGTCAAGATCGCGCGAGTGGTTACGGAGGAGTTCAGTCACCAACAAACGGCTATGCCGGGTATAAGAGAAAACGAGATAAAAAAGATGCCAAATAAAACCAAAGAAAAATGTTTTGAGTAGGCATATTTTATTGCTCTATTCTTTATCACCGGATCCCATAACAGCTTCCTTCTGTGCGTCCAGCAATAGCGCCTGAAGTTCTGAATATATCCTCTCCAGCATCAATAGTCTGGGCTTCGTGAACTGCAATGAAGAAATTGATTTATTTTTAATACAAATGATTATTCTTATATTTATATTATAATGAATAGTCATAGTTTGAAGAGTAGTTCTTGAAATTGACTACAGCAGGCAAGCTATGCCAAAATTCGAGCAATTTTAACAAGATAAACAATGTTATAATATAGTCATACGTTTTGCATTGCATATACCATAGTAATACCTGCACAATAAACAAGAACCTTGCACAACCGATTGTCGGTACCTAGAGCAGGTGAACGATCTTACAAACCTTGGTCTGGTGATAGATAATTTAATGTGTGCATCAGAATGGCGGGTTCAATTTCCAGATTTGCCTAAATTTATTACAGTTATTTGGTACTTTCTGTGTACCTACGTACCTCTCTTGAATATCTGTGTACCTACACCCGTACAATGATGTTTTAAAAATTAGGTACACCGGCCATCCTAATGTCAGAACTGCGGGTGTACTGGTAACCAATATATGTAGCCCAGCATACTGTATAAGTAAATTTGGTACCTCTTGTGTACCTGCAGATACAAGTATAAGTAAATTTGGTACCTCTTGTGTACCTGCAGATACAAGTATAAGTAAATTTGGTACCTCTTGTGTACCTGCAGATACAAGTATTAAACAAAGGAAATACTGTAAGGTTTGCGCATGGTCTGTTGCACCGTGTTTACTTTGAGACAGGCGAATTAGCCAAGTTTTGCGTGACCATTTTAACCGCCATCTATCTCTTCTTTATATAATAAAACAAAATCGGTAGCTTAGTGGCTAAGAAGTCGGCATCGAAAGGTACCGGAGTCGAATTCTGGTCATTACACTACCGACGTGAACCCACTCCTAACACAAGCAATTTTGCTTAGCTGGAGGGGTTAGGGTGAATATTAGTAATTTCGGTTATGAACTATTCTTTAAAAAAACTGGCTTGGTGGTCTTTACGCTTAGATCTTAACTACGCAAGGAATTTACATATTTCTCTACGGAAGGTTTGTATTGCATGCATAGTACATAACTGAAACACGGGAAAGCAAGCCGTGCAAAGACAGGGGTAAAGAACATTGCGCGTGAGTGTACCTTCTTTTTTTTTTCGTGCGGAAATCCCTTCGGATACGCCCTGCCGGCCAGCGGGGGCGGTTATGTCGGGCTTGAACCGACTAAAACCGCACGCCGTCTCGGGTCTACAGACGTCGGGGTGTAAGGTTGCCCATAGAGCATATCCCTCGCACCCCGACTGACCCTGGGCCATCTCCGGTTTCGAGATGGCCCCCTCGGGTTTGGGAACCACGGTGTCCCCGTCTTGCCCTGGTATGGGGAGGGGCGCTAGTCGCCCCACCGGCCCGGCCTGATTCCTCCTGGGGTGACAGGCGGCCTCACCTGCCACCCCCAGGCCTGCGCTCATGGTGGACGGAGGTCGTTAAGCGACCTCCGGCGCCTGAGTCGCCTGCGACGCGCGGCGAGCAAGTTGCGGGCTCGGCGGGCCGGGAGAGTTCTAAATCTCTCCCGGGCGCGCTCCGCCATCTCCTTCGTGAGCATTACATGCTCGCAGAAGGAGGTGGCGGCGGCCCACGCGCTCGCGCTCCGCACCATTGCCGCAATCATGCTGCCGAGCGAGAGGACTCCCACCCCGATGGCTGCCACGAGGTCACGCCTCAGCGCCTCCCACGACGGGCAGTCCGCCAGCGTGTGCAGCCCTGAGTCCTCGCTCGCGTCGCAATTCACTTCATGTTTCAATTAAACCTCCCAAAAACCAAAAAAGAAATCCATGAATCATTATCAGATCACGTCACAGGGGCATGTTCAAGCTATCTTAATTAATCTAATCTGAATCTATAAGAAGTATGTGATAGTTTGAACAGAAGGCATGAGTATGAATCACACATGACTCACAAATGTTACATAAATCAATCCAACAGCCAGTGTTATTCATGTTTTTGATGGATGGAGATTATGGAGGTCAGTAGGCCTAACAATGCACTTTAAACAATTCAGTTTTGGGCAGCAGCTCAGAGGGAGAGAGATAAAATTATACCTTGTGTATAACCCCATCTCTATCCCTACAACCTGCTGAATTGCACTGAATTGCTTTTAAAGCATTGTGGTAGGCTTGTAGTACCTACTTCTATCATGATGATCACTTCAATGCTCAATGTGTATTTTTTTTACAGTCCTACATACTGGCAGATCATAGAAATTGGAAAAGTCGATATCCATTCATGATGACTTGAACCTGTGATGAAGACTTGAGCCATAGTTAATAAGAATTTTCGAAGGATAGTTCCTACGTCCCACTAAGATGTATGTAGACGAGAATTTCAGCTTTCCAGGAGAAGTCCAGGTAGCTCAGTTGGCCGGGTATTGGACCCTAGAAATGGACTGTTGCAGGTTCAAGTCTCATTCTGGATATTGACTCATCATCATTTTAAATAGTTAACTTTCATACCTTGAACAGTGGTATTAATTTCACTGCTTCGAAATCTGTAGCACTTGGGCTGTTCTGCTTCACCAATACTGTTAAGTAATATAG
Source organism: Cybosia mesomella (assembly GCA_946251805.1). Lineage (NCBI taxonomy): Eukaryota > Metazoa > Arthropoda > Insecta > Lepidoptera > Erebidae > Cybosia > Cybosia mesomella. The sequence continues at coordinate 14,718,589 of OX276408.1, read as the reverse complement.
CACTCGATTCTGAAACAATAAACAAAAAGAATTATGAAATTACATTATAAGGACTATTATATTTTATACAGAACTATGAGTGTTCTCTGAGATTCAATTGAGATGTTCGGAGGCTAACCTCACTTGCCAACCGGTACACCTACTAATTGATGGACAACTCTAGCCAGGCTTTCCTTTCAGGCTCAGATGGCAGTCGCTCCAATAAAAGCCAAATAAACTAAATCATTGAAAGGAGACTCCTAAGTGTCAACATTGGATGCAATCAGGATTGATGCTTGGAACCATCAGGTTATAAGCAGGTAGTGTGTTATACCTGATGTTAAGCAACACCAGGGATATTTAAATTTATCATGTATAAAACCCTAATAATGTTAATAATCACCATTTTAATAACTTCGTTGATAATAACATCATCAATGCTGGACCAGGGCACAAAGTTGTCTTCCTTACCACATACATATTTTACTGAGTTTTGGATGCCCACTGTTGGTATGACTAGAAGACTTTCTGGAATATGAAAATTGATTTATTATAGCAGGAGAATAAAAGCTTATTCTTTCCAAATATACTATAGTAAAGTGAAACGTAATAGTAGATTAAATTTGTGGGCGCTTGTAGGTATAATAAGTATGTTTAAGCAAAAGAAAATGTATGTAATTATGTTTATCTGCATTCTAAAACTCCTGTTACAACGTATTATAACAGGGGTTCGTTCTAGAACCCCTTTTACAATACCTTGTAACAGGGGTTCTAGAATGACTACCGTTAGCTATACTTCCTTTGGGTCTCGATAGGGCCATGTGTAGATATACCAGCTGGTGCCTGCGGCTCCATCCATGTGGGCTTCTGTTCCCATTCCCACATTCCATGGGAACCTATCCCCAAGATAAAACTACCCTTTTTTTTTTTTTTTATCGTGCGGAAATCCCTTCGGATACCCCCCCGCGTGCCAGCGGGGGCGGTTATGTCGGGCTTGAACCGACTAAAATCGCACGCCATCTCGGGTCTTAAAACGCTGGGGTGTAAGGTTGCCCATAGAGCATATCCCTCGCACCCCGACTGACCCTGGGCCATCTCCGGTTTCGATAAGGCCCCCTCGGGTTTGGGAACCACGGTGTCCCCGTCTTGCCCCGGTTTGGGGGAGGGGCGCTAGTCGCCCCACCGTCTCGGCCTGCTTCTGCTGGGGTGACAGGTGGCCTCACCCGCCACCCCCAGGCCTGCGCTCATGGAGGACGGAGGTCGTTAAGCGAAGATTAAACTACCCTATGTGTACTGGTGTTATTCCAGACTATAATCTATCCCTGTGCCAAATATCATCAAGACCCAAGAGTAACAAACATCCCTACATCCAAACTTTCACATTTATAATATTAGTAGGATTAGAAGGATATCAATTACATATTTCATGTAATATTGATGATTAACTTATAAACGTTGACGGCCTCTGTGGCGTAGCGGTAGTGCATTCGACTGCTACGACAGGGGGTGCGGGTTTGATTCCCGCTCAGTGCAAATATTTGTATGCATGAATATGTATATTTGCATTGGTCTGGGTGTTTCTATGTGTAAGATGTATGTATTTACAAAAAAAAGTATATAAGTATGTTTATCTGCATTCTGGAACCCATAACACAAGATATTTAAACTGCTTACTTTGGGTCTAGAAAGCGCTGTGTAGAATGTCAGAGTTTTTTTTTTTTTTTATTCATTATAAACATGATTCCCATTTGTTATCTCTAAAAGAGGATTTAAATGGTATTTTTGATGGTGGTGTGATTTATCGAACATCTTTCATGGCGATTTAGGCCATACCTACAATATCTGAATAGCAAACAAGATATTTAAAAAAAACTTATTTTAAAAACAACCTTTTAGTGTCACACAATCGGAATCGGAAACTGGGAAGTGTGTCAAATTTAACTTGCAAGATTTGATTACACACAATGGACAAGTAAAAGTAAATAAAAGCTTCTGAAATCATACCAGATTGAACACTGTGTGTCACCCAAAATATTAGCAAAACCGAAAATACCACTATTATGACTATTAAAGCTGTAACATTTATACGAACGTATATTAAAGCTACAATGTTAAATATTATTGCTAGGCATAGTGATATTTTGGGCCATGTTGAAGATTTTACTGCGTTTTTGTATGAAATTGTAAACTGCCTCGAATTTGAAGAATTTGGCCTTTTATGCACTGTCAATGTTAATTTTACGCCGTTCACATTTTCATGTTCCATTATTGTTTCAGTACGAGTCATTTCAAAGCGTGTACATATTGTACTTCATACAATATTAATTTTTATTTCGGTACTTCTTTGGTTGTTTACATTCAAGTGCAATCGATTATTACCGATTTCTTTTTAACGAGGAGTTAAAGAGAGATAGGGCATTATTCAAGCTGATAGTGAACATTATAGTCAGATAAATTCACAACACAACAGCAACACAATTAATTAAAATCAATGACCAAAGAGAAATAAGCACTACGTTTAATATTGTCAATGACAATGTTTATATGAGTTTGAAAATGAAATTAATTTTTTTAACAGCCATGGATACAGGTCCTTTGAGTTTGACAATCCGGCTTAGTGTTATCAAGACCACTACTACAATGGTGTAATAGTGCATGGGCACTACTATAAAATCACTACTAGTGCAATAAGAGCAGCTGGAGGCAAGCAAGTTGAATAATATGCGTGGTGTGGTGAGACATCGGTCCTATTTTCTGTGAAAGTTTTGGGCCTCTTTGGTCATTTGGCCTGACTGGCCAACAAGTTTATCTCCCAAATGCGCAACCGATCTTTCTACTCTACTCTGAGTATCCGGTTGAATGTTCAATCATATAAAAATGACAGATTCCAAATTCAAATTAAACATTTTGTTTATTATTAATTGTAACAGTATTTATGGCAAGACTAGATATATACATACAAGAATTGCCCGTTTAGGTATTAGATTTGTGCACCAATGAAATGCATATTAGTTGGTTGTAGGTGTCTGTGTGTGTGTGTGTGCGTGTGTGTGTGTGTGAGGGTTTATATATGAGTAGTGTGTGAGAGGTGTGTATCCTAATACTCTATACCTACATGAGCGCCTACGTTTGAGCATAGGTATATTATTACTGGGGTGTGTGTCGGGTAACCTCCTCGCGTGTCATTCCGATTCCGATCCCGCTGCAGTCCGGGGGGAACGGAATCGGAGTGGCCGGTACACCCTGGGCGGCGGCCAATGGCTTCCCCTTCATGGGGTTGGCATTGATCGTTGGCCAATACCCGACGTGGTGGGAACACATCGCTCTCCATACTCTTCTGCTTTCAGAGGAGACAGGATGAGCGATGGTGTTAGTGGTGGAGGCCACCGTAGGGTCCTGGGGGATCCAGGGGCGGGTTGGCCCACTGCTGACGCAGGGGCCGACAGGCACTTGTGCCGCCGCCGGTGAGAGAGGACTAGCCATCCTCTCGCGTTCCGTAATCGGTAGGTGATCAGCAACGACCTGACTGGCTCCAGTAGGGTACGCTGTGGTCTTGCTGACCGGAAGGCTTGCCTTTATTGACCGGCCCACGACAAGGAAAAGTCTATAACACCCGACAGCGAAGTCGTTAAAACTTATGGATACCAGCCGACCTCCATAGTATACAGGCTTATCCAGGTGCAGGGGGCTCCGCTTGGATGGACCACCTTTCCCCCATACTCGTGGGATATGCTATGAATATAAATCAAAGTATCAATCAAAAACCGGACGAAAACAAAAACAACGACCAAGGCACGAATAAGGACAATGATAATGACGAAGTGGAGTTAGTGGGGGGAGAAGCAGAGGTGAGGCCGCGGGCTCACTCGCGGTCGATAAAGGCCGCCTTCCGCAGACCCGCAACTCCGCTGCCAATTGGCGGGGAAAACGACGCGGACATTGCGTCTGCGGCGTCAAGGGCGAGCAGCCGGGCGGGTCTCGGTCTGAAGCAGACTCGTAAGCGGAGACGGCGCACAAAAGCCCGGCTGGGGGAGAGAGTGTCGGATGAGGACTATAGCCTCACCGGGACGACCTCCTCCAGCAGTGACGAGGCATCAAAGCTGGCGTCCAAAGTGGCTGCTGGCCGCCGAGGGGCGCGAGGTGGAGCGAGGGTTGGGCAATCCACCCGAGCCCCTTCTTGGGAGCGCCGCGGAAATGTCACCGCCAAGGCCTTCCACCTCGGCGGTGTCGGAGCCGTGCGGGAGGACGCGGTCGCTCTTGGAGAGACTCCAGAGGGTGGCTGCGTCGTTCCAGGGGTCTCCGAACCCCGAACAGGAGGCGATGTTACGCACGGTGCTCGACATCGCCTCCGAGAATGGGCAGGGGATCAATGGACAGGGGGCAGCAGTTGTCGGCTGCCCTATCGCGGTGGCCCAAAAGGTTGCAGACGGGCGGAGCCTCCTGGTAGGAGGCTTCCTGAGGACGCAGGCAAGGCTCCTGCAGGCCCGATCGGCCAGGTGCTTCAGGTGCCTGTCGGTGGGCCATGTGGGGTTGCACTGCACGGCGGAAGTAACGGCGGGTGACCGTTGCTTTCGCTGTGGCCAGCCCGGTCATAAGGCCGGCACGTGTAGCGCCCCGTTGCACTGTTTCAGATGTGCAACGGGGGGCAAGACGGCTGACCATAGGGTTGGCAGCAAGGCCTGCGCCGGAGGGGAGCCGAAGCCGGGAGGCCGGCCCTCCGCCCCTTGTTCGCAGCGGGATGCGGAGATGGGGGTTCCATAATGGATCCCCAACTCAGACGGAGGACACAAGTTCGGATCACCGATACATTTTGTTTGACGTGTCCCACCCCGCGAGCGACGCGCCGGCTGCACCGGCTCCACCCGAGCCATGTTGGCGCTTAGGCGTCTTGATCGGGAGCTCCTCCTAGAAGCCGCCATCGTACAGGCCTAGGCCTCTGCGCCGGACAGGCCTGTCAGCATAGACGATGAGGCGGAGTGGTTCCGGGAGGCCATGACCCGTGTCTGCGACGCGGCGATGCCTAGGGCTCCGCCCTATAATCCGAGGGGTCAGGTCTACTGGTGGTCGTCGGAGATCGCGAGGCTCAGACGGGCCTGCGTGATCACGCACCGCCGGTGGGCCCGATTCCGTAGGAGGCGTCGCCGTCCCGCAGATGCGGAAGCCCGAGAGGCGGAGTTATACGAGGCATACAGGGAAGCCAGAGGAGCCCTGGAGGAGCGAAGATATGGCGGGCCAAACAGACCACCTTCTGCGACGCTGGAGCGGGACCCGTGGGTCGGCCCTACCGGATGCTGAGGGGCAAGCTGCGCCCCAAGGCCCCGCCGTTAACCCGATGTCTCCAGCAGGAGCTACTCGGAGGAGTTGTTGGCTCCCTGTTCCCAGCGCGGGCGGTGGAACATGTTCCACCGCAGATTACTCCGCCTCGGTCGCCCATGGCGCCCGACTGAATGACGACGACGTGCCCGAGGTCACTTGGGTAGAACTAGAGCTGGCGGTGAGAAGGCTAAGAGCCAAACACACCGCCCCGCGACCCGACGGCATTCCAGGCCGAGCGTGGGTCCTAGCTCTAGTCGACGACGCTTTCGGGCCCCGACTGAGAGGGCTTCTCAGCGCATGTTTGGAGCGGGGCCAGTTTCCGAAATTTTGGAAGACGGGGAAACTGGTGCTCATCTGAAACGACTCGACGTCCGCCTACCAGCCCATAGTGTTGCTCGACGAGGTGTGCAAACTCTTTGAAAGAGTAATTGCGAAGCGCCTCGTCGAGCATCTCTCAAGAGTGGGGCCGGACCTGGCGGATGGCCAATATGGCTTCCGCCAGAGGCGCTCCACCGTGGATGCCATCATGCGTGTGAGGGCTCGGGCGGAGGATGCAGTAGCCCGGGGTGAGGTGATGTTGGAGGTGTCCCTGGACATCGCCAACGCGTTCAACACCTTGCCCTGGAGTTGCATTAGGGAGGCGCTCGTGTATCACGAAGTGCCTCTCTACATCGCCGCATAGTCGGGGCGTATTTGACGGAGAGAGCAGAAGGGGTGCTTCGGGGACCACCTGCTTCGGATCCGGAAGGAGCAAACGCTTGAGTGTCATCACTGCGACGCGAGCGAGGACTCAGTGTTGCACAAGCTGGCGGACTGCCCGGCGTGGGAGGCGCCGAGGCTTGACCTCGTGGCAGCCATCGAGGTGGGAGTCCTCTCGCTCGGCAGCATGATTGCGGCAATGGTGCGGAGCGCGAGCGCGTGGGCCGCCGCCACCTCCTTCTACGAGCATGTAATGCTCGCGAAGGAGATGGCGGAGCGCACCTGGGTAGGGGGGGATCACTACGCCGATCTGCGAGAAATTATAAGTACATGCCGGCGGCAGCCCCGGGGCTGCTTATTCAGTGGTTGCCCGGCCGTGGCCCGCGACACTCGCGCGCGTGTCTCCCGCATACCAACGTCGCAAGCGCGTATTGTATACGATGTATAAAATAAGGTCAACGAAATATTGCATTGCTGCGGGTTGCGGAAACAATGACCAAAATTCGGATTGCACGTTTTTCTATGTTCCGACGCGTGAAAAGGATACCGAAAGGTGAGGTAGTAAGCACTAAATGCTCATTTATACCTATGTTTTCATAGTAAATCGAACACATGAATCAAGTAAAACAGCACAGTGTTATACTTGAATTAAATAGGTATCTGTCAACGGCATATCTACATATGTATACATATGTAGATATGCCGTTGACAGCCCGCAACATGCTCACCGCGCGTCGTAGGTGACTCAGGCGCCAGAGGTCGCTTAACGACCTCCGTCCTCCATGAGCGCAGGCTGGTGAGGCCGCCTGTCACCCCAGCAGAAGCAGGCCGGGATGGTGAGGCGACTAGCGCCCCTCCCCCAAACCGGCGCAAGACGGGGACACCGTGGTTCCCAAACCCGAGGGGGCCATCTCGAAACCGGAGATGGCCCAGGGTCAGTCGAGGTGCGAGGGATATTCTCTATGGGCAACCTTACACCCCGGCGTCTGTAGACCCGAGACGGCGTGCGGTTTTAGTCGGTTTAAGCCCGACATAACCGCCCCCGCTGGCCGGCGGGGGGGTATCCGAAGGGGTTTCCGCAAGAAAAAAAAAAAGTTATTTTATTACTTGTATTATTAAGTGTGGTGTATAAGTAGGGCCCGAGGCACGCAAACGATCTACGTGCGAAAAAGTTGCGTATGCGGGAACGATCCCACTTCAGGGTTCTGTATGAAAAGCGCGCTAGTAACTTTTTTTTTCGTGTGGGAATCCTCTCGATCCTCGAATCCTCTCCATCCTCGGAAACCCCTCCCGCCGGCCAAGTTACGGCCGGTTAAGCGCGCTAGTACCTTTGCATTTCTGTGGAGTCGGAGTAAGGTCGACGCAATAAATAATTATCTCACGCGTAGGACGTTGCATTCCGTATACTTAGAGGAAATCAGTCGGATAGCGCCATGGGATTTTATTACCTATTTTTAGGATAGCCAGGTAGTTTAGGTTAGAAAATGTATGGGTAGCCTTGCATTATTTACAAAGAAGCTGAAAATTTGCATAAATGTTCGGGATATCATTTTACTGAAATTGTACAAAATCCCTATCGATTCCATGGGTGTAACTTTTTTATTCAAGCTCAAATGTAATATCCTTTTTGCATTTTTCCCATAAACTGTAAGTTTTATAGTAATAAATTCTAAGAACATAAAGAACATACAATTGTCTATAAAAATTGTTCTTATTTCTTTTTTCTATGATTTACTATTCGTGAGACCACAGAATAAATAATAGTACAAGTACAGAAGACCCTCTGTTTTGATGTTCACGAATGCCGCCTTTTTACGTGCCTATTAACCGCGCCGCGCGCCCTCATTGAGTTCTATTGCCCGGCGCGAAGGTCGACATTACTTCGCACCTTGCCGAAGATAGGGTTGTCATTTTTTTAAACGTCGCCGGTGGCAAACGAGCGTACGGTCCGCCTGATCGTAAGCGGATACGGTAGCTTTGCACTATTATCTATTCTGTGGCGCAAGCATCGACTATGTCAGAATAAGGTACCAGTCTAGCACAACTATGCTTATTGCTTGGCAACTCTCGTTGCAGGACATAACGACACCCGTCACTTTTTCACAGTAGTGCAGCGGAGAAGCATTAAATTTGTAGCACGGCTCTTGGACTAACTTAGCGGCTTGTTTGAACTTGCACAAGACACCGCCGCGGCGTCGGCGCCGCGAAGGTGTCAAGTGGCGCGCCTCGACGACAATAAGATATTTAAATGTATGTACCACCTAGACATCTTGTACCTATCCGTGATCCAATAATATACACACATAGAATACGCGAATTATAAATATTAGATAGCACTTACTATTCGAGTGACAGAGACGGAGGTTGACTTTACGATCTCCGTTACGGTTCGCGGTCGCACGCCAGGTGTAAATGAGTCCAATAAGTACTGATTTAATCACAATTTTCGTTTGATGTATATGTATAAGTACATATGTAGATATGCCATTGACAGATACGTATTTAATTCAAGTTTAACACTGTGCTGTTTTACTTGATTCTTGTGTTCGATTTACTATGAAAATATAGGTATAAATGAGCATTTAGTGCTTACTACCTCATCTTTCGGTATCCTTTTCACGCGTTGGAACAAAGAAAAACGTGCAATCCGAATTTTGGTCATTGTTTCTGCAACCCTCAGCAATGCAATAAGTATTTCGTTGCCCTTATTTTATACATCGTATACAATACGCGCTTGCGACGTTGGTATGCGGGAGACACGCGCGCGAGTGTCGCGGGCCACGGCGGGGCAACCACTGAATAAGCAGCCCCGGGGCTGCCACCGGCATGTACTTATAATTTCTCGCAGATCGACGGAGTGACATCCCCCTGGTGAGACTGCAATAGACTTAAATTAATTAATCGCTTTTTTGTGTTTTCGAAGCTTTTTCTATACTTTTACTAAGTATAAGACTTTGCTTGTGCCAAAGTTCATGATAGTGCTAGCTAGAGTAGCTAGCTAAACTGAAAGTACCATTTAGGCTTAGATTCTCCAACAAGTGTTTAGAACTATTGCACAAACGGCTATAAGTTGATGGAAAAAATGAAACCCTTATAGGATCACTTCGTTGTCCGTCTGTCTGTCTATCTGTCAAGACCTTTTTCTCAGGAACGCGTAGAGGTAGTAAGTTGAAATTAAAATGGAACAGATCTCTAACTTCTTGAAGCTTTAAAAAAATCAAATTTCTACGTCAACGTAATCAAAAGATTATAATTACACGGCAAGAAATCCGACCCGATTGCAGCACCACGCGGCACTAGGCGCGAACCTGTAACTTTAATTGGGCGAAAGTTACAGGTTACGATATTTCGGAAGATATTCGATGAAATTGTGTAGTGTAAAATACTTAAAGTAACTAACATACTAAGTTATTTCGTCTAAATAGCTTTGCAATCACTACATCAAATGTGACTATTGTATTAAAAGCTCAAATGGCTACAGTAAGCTATCCTTAAGAGCCTTTCATCCACATTCGTTATTGAACTTTTGTAACCAGCAACGAAGAGATACATATTATTCCATCGTGGCCTTTCTTGTTGACCAATAAAAGAGTAACAAACCCATGATAGTTTCAAAAACTGCTGCTCACTTTAGAAAACCCATCAAATTTTTTTATGGACAATGCCCCATATCTCTCTGTGCAAGTTAACAAACCACCAACCCAATCAAACAGAAAACAAGAATTGTGGCGTGGCTGGAATGGAATGGAGCGCAAGCAAGTCCAACTTTACTGAAAGTGGAGTTATTGCACGTGGTAAATGCAGAGCCTGGGCACGAAGTCATTAGGTTGCCTCCCTACCACTGCCAATATAATGCTATTGAGCTAATTTGGGCACAAATAAAGGGTCATGCAGCGCGCAACAATACTGACCCACGCTTCAGCACTAGAAAGATCTTGACTTTCTAGTATATATATAATAATCTATGATCTTGACTCTGCTAGAAACTGCGTGTGCAGAAGTCACTGTAGAGGACTGAGGAAAAGTCGTCGAGAAAACGAAAAAAAATACCTATATTGAACGTTTATAAACGTGATGTAAGAATAGACAACATTTAATCATATCTTTGAGTGTCATAGATATAGGAAGAATAGAAGATAGGCCCTAAGTTGCATATATAATTCTTGGTTATGCAAATATGATTCAAATATGAACCTCAGTAACAGAAACATATCTGTCTCATTCTAACACGCCATGATTTACGAATGCAAAGCAAATACAATGTATGTCATCAGTCTCAAATTTCTGTTAACATTACTCTGTGACGTCACCAAGCTCCGCCTTGAAGCACATCCGCCATTTTAAGATTGCACTTTCCATAGACTAATATGCACTTTCATAAGTACTTTAGCCGTCAGTTTCACGAAATTCGCTGTTAATTTTCAATTTTTTTTTTAATTAATTTTTGTCTTAGTTTCGGTGCATATTGTCCTATTTAAAAGGTTAAGTAAACGGTAAACAACATGAAAAAGTGTCGTATCAGAGGATGCAATTTGAATTCTCGATGGAATGACGGGGGATTGTCATTTTTCAGGTTAGTTTCCATTTTTCGATGTTATGGCATATTTTGCGCATAGATTACTTTTTGTAAATAAGTAATTAGGATTTTAGATTTGATTTATAAATTTAATCAAAACAAGAAAACATTTGCATTGTTTACATTTGAAAGTAGTGTTGTTTCTCACCTGTTTATGTATTCACTATCGATAATACTGTATTCATGTATATATTATATTCTGAGAGGTAAACTTATTCCAAAATTTTCTGGACGCATTAATCATCTTCAATGTGTATCATCTCATCAGTAAAGTGAATATAACAAAAGTGATGTGTCAAAAGTTTTTTGTATTGAGTAATGAATGGTCTAGAATTATTCATTTTAGTTTGCTCTTTATTACAGATTTCCGATAAATAAAACACTTAAAAAGCTTTGGATGGATACCATAGGTAAAGAAAACATAAAACCAGGAGCAATCATAAGAATATGTTCCCAGCATTTTGAAACAGATTATATAAATAAAATATTAGATGTGGTACGCCTGAAAGATGATGTGGGTAGGACTTCGGTTTGTCCGCCCACGATTTAAGGCCTAGGAGTTGGGGTGTAGAACCCCCCCTGTGAAGGAAAAGTTACGGACGCCCCCCCTTTTTGAGATACGATTTTTTAAATATTCTAACCTAACTTTTGCATTTTCTTGTATTGACATCGATTTAAAGGTCGAAAGGGGGCGCCGAATAAAATAAAGGGGACAAGCAAGTATGCAGCAGGCATGGCTTCTGTCACGGCTCCGGCGCTGCAGGGCTCCGGCGGTCCCATGCGAGCTTATCGTCGCAGATGTGTTTCACACTCACTACCTGCTCCTTAATCGCTTAGCTCGCTTACTAAACCCCACCAGCCCCTTCGAACCTAACCTGTCCGAGCCGGGGTGCCCCAAGTCTTAGACATAGCCTTCTAACCTAACCATATTGAATCCGCCCTAGCAGCATTATAATTATATTTCAAATAAAACCAACAATTTATTTATGAACACTTATTTAATAAATTTTAAATACTAACAGGTTTTTCACAAGATTACTATAATTAAAATAAAACAATGAAATTTAAATTTAGTCATTTAATCAATTTTATACACATATTCGATAGCTTTTAGTAGTTCCTCGAAAGGATCTTTATGATGTATCCTTATTTTTCTCCTCCACGAATACTCTACAACCCAATTTGTGAAATTTGCTTTGTACTGGTCTTTATTAAATAAAACTTTTAAATTTCGCCAGCGGCTTTCTATGCGCTGGGTGTGTGTCCCGTCTGGTGCCACAAATTTATTAATGGGGTCACTGTGGTTTACTTTTTTGTAACTTTTTGGTACTTTTTGTACCCATATTGAGGAAGGCAATCATATGCTCTCCAAAAATCAGTATGAATTTCAGTGCCTTCCAGAACATGTTTTTGTATCAGTGGCACCAATATTTCAGCGGACCTTTCATTGTTAGGACAAACTTCCAGCCGTAAATCATCACTACCATCTTCAATCATGCCCAACAGCCAGTGGCCCTCAATATGTCTTCCTCTATTATATTTTCTTTTTCCAAATTTTGATTCGTCAATTTGGACAATTTTTCCTGGACCACCTACCTTGCCGTAAGCCTCTTGATGCTCCAATTCATATACAATTATTGTTTCCCGGCAATAAGAAAACCAATCTGCAATGGTGTTTGTAGACAGTACGGTCTCTCTGTCATCTCGAGCTGTCTCAACTTGAACTTGGAGGTATGAATAATTCTGGCTGAACATGTACATAACTTGAAAAATTATATCCAATGGCAGCCGAACATGCTCAAACCACGTGCCTTTTGCTCGACTCTCTGTTTTATTCCGGCAGTTGCTCTTTCTACAACGGAAAGCACCTAACTGCCCAACATTCCCGGAATAACTTAAACCCATTGGTCTCCTATGATGACTGCACAGTTTCTCCTTAGGGATAAGTTAACGCTCTTCAGCAAACTGGATACACCGAGGTATTGTGTCCAGTCTTTTCGGTATCTTTACCATATTCCAATGGGATCTGAAACAATCGAAACGTAAATTAGAACTGATTCAGCTCACAAGATTTTATCTGTGAAGTTTTCTGAATAAGGTGGGCAAGAAAATTAATCATATACTAACCTTATTTCTTCGGCACTATAATGGATACGGCGGTCAGACGATCCAGAAGCACGAGGTTCCACGTCACTCGGACTGCCCTCAGACCACGTCGGTGACGCAGGCGTCACCGACGCGGCAGTGACAGCGGTGGCACGGGAACAACCAGCTTCTGGTTCAGATGACGGCATCACGGGCACAAGTGGCTCACTAGAGTATAACACTTGCACACACGAAGGGCCCGAAGAAGAGCTCGCCACAAGTGGCTCATTTGAGTCCAACACTTGCACACACGAAGGGCCTGAAGAAGAGCTCGCCACAAGTGGCTCATTTGAGTCCAACACTTGCACTACACTCGATTCTTCAGATGATGTCACGGCAGAACGCGAAACCTGGGGCTCCGGAGACGCCATGATAGTAGTCAAACGTTGTTTCACAGACAGGAGTACGTAAACGCTCTCAACTGCTAGGGACACAAACGATGACTGACACACTGACATCTGACAGTAATAGTGACAGCGCGGCGACGGCGTTTTACGTTTCGTTTCACATAGTTCGGCAATAGTCGGTAAATTATTGTAAGTATAAATGTAATAGCATTCATTTAAATCAGCGAAATATACGTAATAGAATAAAATATGCACAAAATTTAACTCAGTCACTAAATGGACGTATTTATTTAATTATTAAATAAAGTAAAACATTTTAGTGCGTTAACCTTACGTAAAACGAAACGTTTAATGACGAGACGAAATGTCAAAAGCATCAAAAGTGACAAAATATTGGTAATTTTTTATGATTTAGATTTTTTTTTCTCGTTAACCATTGATCTCCGTAACTTGAAACTTTGCGAGGAGGCTTCTAGTAATATTAGCTTTGTGTAAAAAAAATATGGACTCCCAACTCGTGGGCGGACAATCTAAAGTTGAGCCATATTTATATAGTTCAGTATCGTTTGAATATAAGGCCGTTAGTTGTGTATTGCTGGAATTATTAAATTAGATTAAGTTTGCGATGATACTAGTATACTTGTTAATAGTTCTTTTTATTTGTGCTTTTTTTTGCATTTAGATACATGCATATTATATCTCTTCACCCGGGTAGATAAAAATGTAAATAAAATTAACACACAATTTTTTATACCTTAAGATAAATTATTGCAAATTTTTAAAGCAATCCCAAATTAAAAAAATAGTTTTCATTCGTCATATTATACTTATAAATATATTGTTATATTAATTTCAGGTGTTGGCTGCTAAAACAAAAGAAAAAATGCGGTAGTTATCGAGGCAAGTGAAGATACAGCAAATAAAAATAAAGGTCCTCAATCAAAGCCGCAGGTTAAAGCAGAAAGTTCTTACATTCCTAAATATAATTGAATATTTGAAGAAACAAAATTTAGTTGCTAATGAAGGTGCTATTGGAGACTATTGGAGAATGTGCTGGGTTTCCAGAATTTCTTTCTCGGCATTATACATATTAGGGACAAAAAACAGTTATGCGTTACAGTAAATTCTTAGAAACTAGACATAACACTAAAAACGCACAACCCACACCATTGTCCACGGAATTATAATTTAGTTTAAAAGAGACGGACGCGTGGTTGTACCCACACGTACAAAGATAAAAAAAAAAGAAAAAACTAAATTAAAAATAAATGAATAAACCCTAACAGACTGACACCCCAGTTTGTTAGGTCTTATTTATTCATCTTGCCGAGAATTTCGGAAGCGATTTTCTTGAATTTGTTCTCGGTAAGCGCAAAAATGTCGAGGTCAATAAAATGTGCGTTGTAGGTTGCCAACAATCTACGCAGAGGTGCCCGCTCCCCCGCATTAGTTCTACAGTTTTCCGTATAAAACAATCTGGGCACGTACACCTCCCGCCGAATAACAGTCCTAGGAACTACGTAACATATTTTATTAGTAAGTTCAATACAATTGAATTTATTATTACATATGTATTTATCGCAGGTTTATAAGTGCCCGGTTAATGGCAATAGGCTCGCCACCTATTACATTGGGACCTAAACATAAACTGGCGAAATGTGGGTGCTAGCACCTCTGCCTATATAGGCGTGAGTTTATGTTATGTTATGTATTACATATGCCGTACAGCATCATAACCATTAACAATATACGCCTGTGCTTCAAGCTCAAAATTGTGTAATGGTTTAGCAGTTCTGTATAAGGAATCCTACTATGAAAGCACTTGTAATGAGTAGTGCGGAGAAACTTCTTTTGTACCATTTCAATACTATGAATGTACTTTTGGTAGAAAGGGCTCCAGATAGGCAACGCGTATTCAAGTTGGGAACGAATTAAAGTTTTATATAAGAAGAGAAATGTAGAAGGTTATTTGAAATCATTACAAGACCGCATAACGAAACCATACATCCGAAAGGCTTTGTTAATGATGCTATCAACGTGAATGTCGAAATGTAATTTAGAATCTAGCAGGACGCCAAGATCTCGTACGCTTTCAGTTTTGTTTAGTGTTGTACCGTTCAAAGTGTATGAAAAATGTCTAATATTTATATTTTTGGTAAATGATATGTAGTGACATTTTGGTAGACTCAAATGAAGTTTATTGACAATACAATATTCGGAGAGCCTGTCTAGGTCCTCTTGTAAAAGTACACAATCCTGGGTGTTCGTACAGGTCTTATAGATTTTTAAGTCATCTGCAAACATTAGAAGTTTAGAGTTAAGAAAGCAAGACTTTATATCGTTTATATAAAAGATAAAGAGTAAAGGACCCAGGACCGATCCCTGAGGCACACCAGACTCAACGACCACATAATCCGACTCATGTCCCTTCACAACAACTTTCTGTGTCCTGCGAATTATATAGGACGCAAACCACCTTAGTAAATTCCCTCTAATGCCATTGAAAGCGATTTTGTCCAGAAGTAATTTGTGGTCCACCCTATCAAAAGCCTTTCGGAAATCAGAATACACAGCGTCAACCTGAGTACCTCGGACCATGTTCTCAAATATAAATTGGGTTAAAACAGGTTAGTGGTAGTCAGTCGGTAGAGCATGAGACTCTCCTGTGGCGCCCTCAGAGGGTAATGGCGGTCAAGGTCATACGTGGTTACCGTACCGTATCGACGGAGGTGGCCTGCGCGTTGGCCGGAACACCCCCATGGGACTTGGAGGCGGAAGTGCTCGCCGAAGTGTATCGACGAACTGTAGCGTACCGGGCGGATGGTGGCAGTCGGCCTCCGCCCGAGGAGATTCGCGGGTGGCGTGACGCCGCCCGCGTGGAGATTTTGCAGAGGTGGTCAACCCGGCTGGAGGCTCCACGCGCTGGTTTTGCCGCCGCGGAGGCGCTCCAGCCGGTCATAGTCGAGTGGGCAGGGCGGCAGCACGGTACCCTTTCCTTCCGACTGAGGCAGGTGCTTTCCGGACACGGCTGCTTCGGAAGGTACCTGTTCAAGGTCGCTAGGAGGGAATTGAGTCCCGCCTGCCACCACTGCGCCTGCAGTGAGGACACGGCGCAGCACACGCTTGCGGTCTGCCCGGCCTGGGATTCGCAGCGCCGGGCCCTCACTGCACTTATAGGGAGTGACCTCTCGCTGGCGGCCATCATCCGATCTATGGCCGCCAGCGATAGGAATTTCACCGCGGTCGCAACCTTCTGCGAGGACGTCATCTCGCGGAAGGAAGGCGCGGAGCGGATCGGGAGGGAGATCCCCTTGCTGATCCAAATCGCCGCCGGCGAGCCGGGTGGCGGAGGCGCGAGTATTTGCGCCTCATGCCGCCCTGAGCGTGGCTGCGGGTGTGAGGGATGGGGACAGCCCTCCACCCGCTGGTCTAGCCACCTGCGAAGGGGACGACGTCCATGTGTGCCTGGACGTCGCCCAACCGAGAGTTTGATAGGTGTGGTGCCCACCTTAGTGGGCACGCGCTAGGGGGGGTCGCCTTAGAAGTATTCTTGCATAGTTTCAGGCCCCCCCAACAAGGTGCAGAGCATGGCGCACCGTGGGGTTTAGTGGGTATGCCCATCCAGCTGCTGGATGGGAGAGTCCCACACACGATCTCCGGCTATTGCCCCGTAGCCGGAGGTGCCGTGCGTAACAGCATTCCCCACGTAAAAAAAAAAAAATTTATGAATGGGCGTGATAAAGGTCCGCTTCCATATACTTGGAAATACCCCTTCGCTAAGACATTTGTTAAATAGGAGATGTAACGGAATGTAGATGCTTTGTGCCGTGTGTTTAAAAAAGGTTGAAAATAATAAGCATATTTCACTGGGACAGTTAGAAGATTTGTTTTCATAGTACATGTTTGCTGGCGGACCGGAATCCCTCCTGCGGTTTGAAATGTATGTCCAAAAGTGCCTGACGTTAATAGGTATGCTATCTTCAACAGTTTCCACATATTTTTTGACACACTTAACAGATAATTGTTTAAACTGTTTGCGATAATTTGAGAACTTTTCATAGTCTGATAGGTTACAAAGCTTTTTCCACTTAATCTAAGGGCGTTCTTTGTTTTTAAAATTTTTAATGAGAGAAACACTAAACCAGACGGGCTAAACCAGGCGCCTTAGCTCGCGTGAGTGGGACGTGCATCTTAATAAAACCATATAAATATTCATAAAACATATCCACAGCCTGTTCACTTGAAAGATTAAGAAAAAGTTGGTCCCAGTGCAATTTATTTAGTTCCTTATTTATTTCTTGATAGTTGCCTTTGTAATAATTGCGTTGTTTTAGCATTGTCGCTTCATTGGTGTGTATTGTGTTTCCAGTGAAGTCAACACAGTAAATGGGGGATGCAAGGGAACAGGTTTTAGTAGTATTATTATATCGGTCTGTAATTGAGAATCTGTATTACTGATAAATAAATCTAAAATACGACCCATTTCATTCTTAATGGTGTTGTATTGGTAAGCGTTTGTGATAAAAATCAAGTTAAAGTTAAATAAACACTTTTTGCGGTTACTAATATTCTTTTAAAAAAAAAAAACATTTCTTTTAACGTATCTACTTTTTGTTCATCATTCATCTAACTACGACTAATATCGGACATAAGTACTCAAACAACACATTAATCCTTCACACGCCGCCGGTCAGTTTAGGGCACGCAGAGGTACAAACTATACATTTCATCTCATTGCATTAGAGCCACAGAAGAAAGCTAGTATTTTATATAATTCATACGACATAGCCGACTTCAGGCAAATCACATCGATATTATTTTTTTGTGAAGATCTCTATTAAGACAATTGAGAATTTACTAGAATTATAGAAAACTTTCATATAAATAAATGTGTGCCGACTAATATTATAAAGGTGAAAGTCTGTGAGTGTTTGTTATTGTTATTATGTTATTAATGTTTATATAATTATTTAATCAGGCAGGCTGTTGCTACAACTAACAGTTGGCTGTATCCTGTGTTTCTACGTAATGTTGTGTTTTCTATTACTTAATAAAGTAATTATTAAAAAACATCGGTTGTACTAAAACGAAAGTAATGATATAATGCTTGCAACCCTTGCTGGCGCTTGAGTTGTGCTGATTCCAAAAGCTTGTATCCCGCAAATTTTTTATTGCGATTAAAGCTTAAGAAATGAGCACAACCCAAGCCAAGCAAGGGTTGAAAGCATTTGTAAATAGATATCCAGTTTTTTCTTCAATTGTATAACAGTTTGTGCCGATATGATGTCATCAGGAAGCTTTTTCCACTCTCTATCCAAAAAGCTTCTTCAAGATAAAAGTACTGAACAGATTTTGATTGGTGTATAGGGTACTTTTTGCAGCGATAACGGACATTTGTTAAACTGACATTCTTAGGGTTGTTATGATACAGAAAAAAATATCGATAGTAATTTTCGGCGTTTCTTACTTATCGATGCCATAATTATAATGGGTAATAAAATTAAACGAATATTTTAATACATACATTTCTTTTTTTTTATTCCAAAGGAGTACACCCCAAATCAATATCCGAATCACTTTCAGAATCGCTAGAGCAATCTTGTAAATTATAATGAACTCTTGTTCGCAAATATTATCAAATCGAACGTCCCGCTCCCAATCTTTTTCCATTAATTTTCTGCATTTGGTAACTACCTTTTTCCTCTTATCTTCTGCAGATACATTTTCAACCGCAGTGTTTAGTAACTGCAACATTTTATTTGCCGTGAAAGGCGGTGTTGTGTTATATCTAGCAGCGTAACCTTGAAAGAAAAACATATTTTAATATCATAAATTATACAGGAGTTAATACATAAAGAACTGTCTAACTGAAATTCGAGCAAACAATCCTTTTACTTGGGCCCAGATAAGCTTGATCGGATCATACTGGCAGTGATATGGAGGCAGTCTTATGATGTTATGACCCTTTTCTTGGGCTATGTCATCTAAGACATACGTTGGTGTGCAGGGTTTGTGCAGACCAACGAGTCTTAATAATTCGTTTTTAAGCATTGTTTCATTGGCCTCTATTCCTTTTTCTTGAAGCCATGCAATTATTTCTAACTTCCTGTTTGGCGAAGTTGGTGGTTTGTGCTTTTGGACCGAGTGATATGGGGCGTTATCCATTATTATATAATATGGCTCCATCAAATTATCTAATAGTTTTAAAAACCACTCTTAAATTTTTCAAAATTCATTTCTTCATGGTATTCATTGGTCTTCGTAGATTTGAAAGCCAATAGGCAATTAGGCACAAAACCAGATGACGTCCCAGCATGAGTATTAATTATTAATCAAGTATTTATTAATTATTAATTAAGTATTAATCTTTGACCTTTGCCTACGGGTACTTTGGTGGTCAATTGTGCCGTATCATCGGTCCAAGCTTTCGATACGGTATGATTTAGCGTTTAGCCATGTCTCGTCTAGAAAGACAACTTTGTCCCAATTCGTAATTTTTTTGACTTTCCGGAGAAAATTCACTCGAGCAAGAGCAATGTCGGTTCGTTCCATTATAATTTTTCTTTTGTCACTTTTTTTGTAGGAAAGTCCAATATTTTTCAAAATCTTCAATAGTGACGGCAAGCTTCCTTTAAACAACTCTGCGTCTTTTAGGGACGCCGCCAGTTTTTTTAATGTAGGTAATTCGCCCCGTGTATAATAACCATATACATGGTTGCGAATCGCAGCGGCGTCAAAGTTGTCAATTTTTGTGACAGGAGCAGCCTTTCTTATTTTTTTATTTGGCGTTGAAAGCTTTTTTTTTCCTCGTCTTCAGTCAATATTTATATTAATAATATTTTTCTTTACTGATGCGAATTACTGTCGCACGTCCAATGCCAAGAGCATCTGCAACTCTGTCACAAACTTTTGCCATGGGTAATAGCGGTGCACCATTTTGGTTTTCTCGCTCAAAATATTCACGCAAGCGAATCGCAAGCTCATGACTTTGACTGTTCAAAACAGTTTTCTTCGTTCTCTTTGGCATTATGCCAACAAATAATGAAAACAAACAATAAAAACAAACAATAACAACAAAGAAACTAACAATAATAACTAAACTTAACAAATTAACAGCAATAGTAACAAAAACAAAGTGATGAGAACGGAAAACACGTGGCGTATACAAGGCGTTAGCACTCGTACTGAGGAGAATGGGTCATGTCAAACAAGATGGCGGCGCGTTGGCGCCATCTTGCTGAAGACACTCCGCGGCCAAACTTCTCTCCAACCCCAAAGTTGTCGGAAGAAATGTTACGAGTAGGTTAGAATTTAGATTTTATTTACTGACTATTGTAAATAATGTTATTTTTTTTAAATATTCAATAATGTTATTTTTTTCAATTAAATGATAAATTAATTTTGAATTAAGTTTTATACAAAATATCGAGTTTATAGTCTGTGGTCACGATGATTCATCGCTCATCACTAATTAGCTCATCACTAATTAGCTCAGCATGCCCATAAAGTATGACATTGACTGATACGTTTGTCAGTACTGTTAAATTCAGAACTTCATAGGCGCGATTTTACTGACAGCTGTTCCAGAGATCAAGCTATGTTTTTTTTAGTATAGTCATGAATGGGTCTGGGTTTCAAGATAAGAAATAAACAATAGCAAAATAAAACAATGATTACTCATTAGGAATTAATCATTTATTCATTCAGGAATAATATCAATTTGGTTAGCAAATGTTTCGGACACATTTTTCGAATGCATTTTTTTCGTAGACGTTATATCTTGAATCCAAATAACTTAAAATCACAGCTTTTATTAATAATTATTAATTTATCATGATTTTCAAAGATTTTTATCCATTAAAAATTTGAAAAAAAAACCGCGGTAGCCTAGTGGTATGGGTAAAGGACTGCTGAGACGAGGTCTCGGGTTCGATCCCAGGTATTATCATGGCACACACCAATGACTTTTCGATGCTTTTCGAAGTTATGTGTGTATTTATCGCAGGTTATAAGTGCCCGGTTAATGGCAATAGGCTTGCCACCTATTGGGACCTAAAACATAAACTGGCGAAACGTGGGTGCTAGCACGTCTGCCTACCCCTTCGGGGATATAGGCGTGAGTTTATGTAATGTAAAAATTTGAATATATAAATACAATCATTCTCGGGCTTACCTTTATGGATTAAATTTTGTTGAATTTTTGCTGTATTTCTGATTATTTGAATTAAACTGAGGACGGCGATTTAAATTAAGCCACCTATTTTTTTTTTCAATTATACTGATTGTGTATTGCTGCCTTGAACCATGTAAAATTCCATTATACTCATCACATTTTAAAGACCTTGTCAATTTCGTGGCTAGGAAGCCTGCTATGTGCAGACACTTTCGCCCCTATGCTTCAAAACTTGCCGAGAAAGAAATTCTGGAAACCCAGCACATTCTCCAATAGCACCTTCATTAGCAACTAAATTTTGTTTCTTCAAAGCTTCAATTAAGTATATTCTGGAATGTAAGAACTTTCTGCTTTAACCTGTGGCTTTGATCGAGGATCTTTATTTTTATTTGCTGTATCTTCACTTGCCTCGATAACTGCCGCATTTTTTCTTTTGTTTTAGCAGCCAACACCTGAAAGTAATATAACATTATATTTATAAGTATAATATGACGAATGAAAACTATTTTTTAAATTGGCGATTGCTTTAAAAATTTGCAATAATTTATCTTAAGTTATAAAAAATTATGTATTAATTTTGTGTTGACGGCCTCTGTGGCGTAGCGGTAGTGCATTCGACTGCTACGACAGGGGGCGCGGGTTCGATTCCCGCTCAGTGCAAATATTTGTATGCATGAATATATCTATTTGCATTGGTCTGGGTGTTTCTATCTATAATATATATGTATTTACAAAAAAAAAGTATATAAGTATGTTTATCCGCATTCTGGAACTCATAACACAAACTAGTTAAACTATGCTTACTTTGGGTCTAGAAAGCGCTGTGTAGAATTTCGTAGAATATTTATTTATTTATTTAATTTTATTTACATTTTTATCTACCCGGGTGAAGAGATATAATATGCATGTCTCTGATTGCAATAAAACCACAAATAAAAAGAACTATTAACAAATATACTAGTATCATCGCAAACTTAAACTAATTTAATTATTCCAGCAATACACAACTAACGGCCTAATGTTCAAACGATACTGAACTATATAAATATATTTACCGCGGTAGCCTAGTCGTATGGGTAAAGGACTGCTGAGACGAGGTCTCGGGTTCGATCCCAGGTATTACCATGGCACACACCAATGACTTTTCGATGCTTTTCGAAGTTATGTGTGTATTTATCGCAGGTTTATAAGTGCCCGGTTAATGGCAATAGGCTCGCCACCTATTACATTGGGACCTAAAACATAAACTGGCGAAACGTGGGTGCTAGCACCTCTGCCTACCCCTTCAGGGATATAGGCGTGAGTTTATGTATGTATGTATTTATGTAAATATATTTCTGTCGCAACTATTCTCCTTAAAGCGACGGTGACAGAATGAGAGCTGAGGGCAACTTAACATCGAGTGGTGTTTGAGCATCTGCCCGTAAGAAAGATGAAAGAAGAAAGACTTACATTACAAGGTGGTAAAATATCAGTTGCACATTGTTCTTCGGCTGGAAGATAACTTGAATAATATCATATAATTAATGGTTTGTTTTTGTTATAGCATAACAAAAACAAACCATTAATTATATGATATTATTTTATATTTTATATTGATCACGACGTTATTTTAAATTACAATATGTAAATGTACAAATGTGGTCACTTTTATATCTAACTGAATTAAATAAAATTAAAATAAAATAAATAATTAAAAGAAACTTAAACCTAAAATGCATCGTGGAATTCCTCCGCATCGCATGCCTCCTGTGGTAACGTGCCCAGAAGACTGGCAGCATTGCCACGTTGTATGGCAATACTTATTCTCTGTGCTAAAAAGAAGCCAGTCTTCTGGTCACGAGAAGCTTCGATCATACGTGTTACAATCTCCGTGAAGAGACTGCGAGCACTCGGACCCCATGCCCCTAACGTTTCGACTCCAAATTCGGCACAAATTCATAATCTCCAATTAAGTTTGAGTATTTGCGCCGTTTGAGAGTCTCCGCAGAAGCAGCAGCAGCACCGGCACAGCCAACCGTGCTGGCTATATGGGTAGGAGCAATGGTGTCGACGCATGTTGCGTCCCAAACCAGAGTCCTACCCATTTTCCATGGCATTAATGACATACCGTCCGGTCTCTTGCCATCGTCGCGTGCCAAACCATTTGGTTCAAGTACAGCTGGCACACCGGCAGTGACAAGAGCAAGTCCGATTATGTCATTGAGGCTGGCGTACCGTGGTATTCGCCCAGCGCTCCTGCAGCACGATAAGCCATGGTGTCCAAACCTGTCGACGGCTTCTCCACAGCGACATCGATGCGGAGAAGCACACGGGGCACCTAAACGAAGGCATGTTGCAATGCGGAAGGTAGTGTCATCTAACATAGTTCCTACGTTAGATGACGGAAGAGCTTGTAACCAAATACCCGACTCCCACACTCCTACCTCCAGCAAACGGGCACGCTTTGCAGCATTAGAACATGTTTTTATTAAATGTTTCCTTACTAAGCTGCAAAGCGGCCCGTCCCACTGTCGCTGAGAGAAAAGGTTCTTTGGGAAATCGGTGTTCGGGCATGCAATTTTCCAAGCAATTATTGCATCAGTTTTACACAATACTTCTGAGTTAACCAGTGTAGGTGCAAGGATTTTCCTGGTTAATTCTTCCGTACTGTGGACCGAGGACAGGAACGCTGGTAAGTTTATATCCGAAATTTAATTATACAAGCATTCTATTTCTGTCATATTTTAAGACTTACAATATGTGCGTTTCAGACTGATGTGTGTAAGTTAAATAAAAAATATGAAGTTCACCTCTTGTACACCTTTATTATCAATTTTTGTTGACAATGCCACTCTAGGTTCCATTGACGAACAAGTAAACTGAAAAATATATAAAAATTATAAGCACTATTTTAATATTTTAGCTGAAATACCCATCACTACCTCGCACCCTCCCACTCACCCTCACTCGTACACACTCACGCACACGTGCACATATACATAAATACATATTTATTAAACACACACACACACCACACACACACACACACACGCACACACACACACACACGCACCCACACATACACACACACACACACACACACACACAGAGGTTTTTGTTATATCTCGTTTCTATTTATATTGTTTATAACCTATACATTCGTTGAATCTATTGTTGTAACTCTTTACTGCTTAAGTTACTAGTTGTCAATGTCATAGCACAAGGGGGGCCTGGAGATCTGTCATACAGGTATCATACCTACTACGGACTCCAGCTCTCTCAATGTGTATTTATTACTTATATACAATGCTAAAAGCTGTATTGAGAGAGAAATGAATAAATAAATAAAAAAATAAAATAAAAACTATAATATTTTAAAATGTATATTTAAAGATATATATTACATATTTGCAGAGGCCAAATAGATACTTACTGGAAAAAGAGTGGGCACCACATCTAATATTTTATTTATATAATCTGTTTCAAAATGCTGGGAACATATTCTTATGATTGCTCCTGGTTTTATGTTTTCTTTACCTATGGTATCCATCCAAAGCTTTTTAAGTGTTTCATTTATCGGAAATCTGTAATAAAGAGCAAACTAAAATGAATAATTCTAGACCATTCATTACTGAATACAAAAAACTTTTGACACATCACTTTTGTTATATTCACTTTACTGATGAGATGATACACATTGAAGATGATTAATGCGTCCAGAAAATTTTGGAATAAGTTTACCTCTCAGAATATAATATATACATGAATACAGTATTATCGATAGTGAATACATAAACAGGTGAGAAACAACACTACTTTCAAATGTAAACAATGCAAATGTTTTCTTGTTTTGATTAAATTTATAAATCAAATCTAAAATCCTAATTACTTATTTACAAAAAGTAATCTATGCGCAAAATATGCCATAACATCTAAAAATGGAAACTAACCTGAAAAATGACAATCCCCCGTCATTCCATCGAGAATTCGAATTGCATCCTCTGATACGACACTTTTTCATGTTGTTTACCGTTTACTTAACCTTTTAAATGGGACAATATGCACCGAAACTACGGCAAAAATTAATTTAAAAAAAAATTGAAAATTAACAACGAATTTCGTGAAACTGACGGCTAAAGTACTTATGAAAGTGCATAATTAGTCTATGGAAAGTGCAATCCTAAAATGGCGGATGTGCTTCAAGGCCGAGCTTGGTGACGTCACAGAGTAATGTCAACAGAAATTTGAGAGTGATGACATACATTGTATTTGCTTTGCATTCGGAAATCATGGCGTGTTAGAATGAGACAGATATGTTTCTGTTACTGAGGTTCATATTTGAATCATATTAGGGCCTATGATTTAATTAGATTCTTAAGCATGTCACCTCACTATGAAGCTTATGTCAAATGTGGCCTATTAATTTGGCCTTCATTTACTATTTTAGGCATAAATGAAAGGACCAACCAATAAGCTTTTTTAACCCGGGGGATTTTTAAACTTTAGATTACTTTTTTCCAAATTTTAAGTTTACTGCCTTTACATCTCAGAACATAGGCAGAGACCGAACGAAAAAAAATTCCGAGACCACTTAAATAGGTTGCTGTAGGTCGCGGCAACGGGATTAGTAGGTATGCTACGCGGGCAGCAACAACAACTGGTCTATATAAATAATTTACAGAAATACCTAAATAAATGACCTTTCGATGTTCATGATAAATGCACTATTGATCTCTAATTACTTCTAACAAGCTATAATCGATATAGTGCAGGCGCTACAGGTTTTTGAATACGTAAAATCCAAGGACCGGCAACTATAACCGGATTCCTATTCCAGAGACCCCAAATAACTACAAAACACATGGTCTGTGCTGTTCCCATTCCGACTATTTTTCCCATTCAACTTTTCAATACTTGCAGTTGGTCTACGACAACGACAATTGAAAGAAAAGTTGAAAAAAATAAATAGGTGGTAACGGACCATCATACCTTGCGTCAAGATGTGTTTTGTACTTATTTGGGGTCTCAGGAATAAGAATCGAGTCATAGTTGCCAGTCCTCGGATTTTGCATATTCAAAAACCCGTAGCGCCCAGTATATTGGTATGTCAGAAAGGTGAAGAAAACAAAGAAATTGTATCTGTTGCCATAACAACACCAGTACAAATAGACGTCACATAATAGTGTATAAAGGACACCAAAATATTAACTATTTTATAGTACTATAGGTGCACAGCCGGGTAGTTTACTGAAGCGAAAGTGGGATTATTGACTGAAGATGGAACATCTAGATGGCAATGCCTGGGTTTTTGATTCTTTAGTAGGGTTTCTTCATGGTCCTGTATGGAACGTGCCATTACAGACTTTTACAGAAGAAAAATCGTTGCGTGAGTGTTAATAATGCAGATACTTTGCCCTTCAAGCAGTTGGTGCACTTTTTGTGTGTTTTGTTGTTATGAATGAAATAATAAGCGGTCAAAATCATAAAAAAAAATTGTTTGACTTTACCTTGGTTTATAAGTAGGAAGTGTGTAGTTTTGTCAGTTCCAATAAAGAGATTTTCATTTTTTATTTATTTAGTCTAATAAAATGTGAATTAAAAAGTGTGAACCACAACAAATACATTTATTACAGCTTTTGAGCCAACCGATGACGGAGAAGTAAAGGACAGACCTGAGTATAAAAAAATTCACGATGAATATCGTAATTTAGTAAGTACATACCTACCTACTACTGCATATATCTAAGAAGTGCCTACCTTTTTTTTTTTTTCGTGCGGAAATCCCTTCGGATACCCCCTCGCCGGCTACTACCGACCGACTAAAACCCCACGCCGCCTCGGGTCTTCAGACGCCGGGGTGTAAGGTGGCCCATAAGGCATGTCCCTCGCACCCCAGCTGACCCAGGGCCATCTCCGGTTTTGAGAAGGCCCCCTCGGGTTTGGGAACCACGGTGTTCCCGTCTTGCCCCGGTTCGGGGGAAGAGCGCTCTTCGCCCCGCCGCCCCGGCCTGCTTCTGCTAGGGTGACAGGCGGCTCCACCTGTCACCCCCAGGCCTGCGCTCATGGAGGACGGAGGTCGTTAAGCGACCTCCGGCGTCTGAGTCGCCTGCGCCGCGCGGCGCGCATATTGCGGGCTTGGCGGGCCGGGAGGGTGCCTACCTAATGAATAATAAATTTTACATATACCTACTATAATTAAACGTAGGTAACTACCTAATTGCAGTCTTTATTTTTCTATTGGCAATAGGCTCGCATTTGACCACTATCTCACCTGTTAGTAAGTGATGATGTGGTCGATGGTGGAGCACTCTTGCCTAGAAGTAACCTGTTCAGTCTAGACTTGAATAGTTTAATCTATGATTCGTCCTTTATAAATATCTTACTCATATATCTGATACAGCGTGGTTCAATAACTAGGGTACCTACTTAGGCACTTAAAATTCTGTAGATAAAAGTAAGCAAGTAGGTATTTATTAGTAACAAATTACAACATTAAATTTCTAAGCTGTTTGATGTAAACTACAGGTAGACGTGATGTTGGGTTCCTTTATGGACGACATCGGTATATCTGCTGATCAGTTCGAGGCGGCATGCACCCTATCAGCTCGTGACTTGGCTGGGCTGCCGGCGCATTTCCATCGTCGCCTCTTCGAGCAAATATGGGCTGCTAACGATTATGAAATGTTCGTGAAGATGATGACGCATAAGAATGTTGAGCTCCAGTTACAGGTAAACTACTACACACAGTAGGTACCTATCAATTTAAATTAAATTACTGACGAGTAGGTAATAAAATTACTGATAAGTTATTAACGTACAGCATACAATGGTTAGATGGATACCTACCTACTTATATCTTTTTCTAAAGAGTATCGGTAACCGAAATTACTAGTAGGTAGGTATTTCTCCTAAAACCTTCAGCTAAGCTAAATTGCTTGTGATAGGAGTGGGCTCACGTCAGTAATATCATGGCCAGAATTCGAAGGCCGGCCCCTTCACCACTAAGCTGAATGAATAATGTTGACTCTTTTTCCAGGCTTTAGAATTGATAGAACGGCGATATGGGACTATGCCGTTATTTACAAACGAACCAGAAGAATTGGATTCTTCAAAAAGCACCGACGACGACGACTGGCCTGATAACGATGATGTCATGACTGAAATAAAAAAGTAAGTACAGCGGTATTTACGTTTTAATACACTGCTTGCTTGAAACACATGACTTTGTCAAAGAAATTTAGAGCTTCACTCGAAATTGGGGCGATTAAGCTGCTTCGACAATTTTCTGCGTCAAGGCTGGCTAGCAACCCGTAACTGCTTAAGCAACTGTTGCCGTATTCCGTAAATTTCCAAGTTACCGAGCCTCTTAGCTCTAAAATTTCACATAAAATAATGAACTAAAATTTTAAAATGTTAAATTTGTACTCTGAAGAAAATAATTAGGATAGGTAGGTACATCAGGGGTGCGACTGGTTGGATCACCTCCAAGTTTGGTGCACCCTGGGCAACGTGGGCGATGACGCATCATTGATTGCTCCTCTGGAGTAGCTGGCGTCAACGTCAACGGCCAAGAGTCTGACCAACCGGCCCTTTTCAGGGCCAGCTGACCCCATTGCACGAGGGGGTCGGGGCTTGGCGGGCCTGCAAGGCCCGCGGGGACGGGGGCCGCTTCAGGTACCCCTCTGCTGTTATCAGAGAGGACACTGCGAATGGCCCAGGGTCAGTCGGAGTGCGAGGGATATGCTCTATGGGTAACCTTACACCCCGGCGTCTGTAGGATCGAGACGGCGCGCGGTTTTAGTCGGTTCAAGCCCGACATAACCGCCGGGGGGGTATCCGAAGGGATTTCCGCACAAAAAAAAAAGGTAGGTACATCAATTATTGGGGTGCGACTGGTTGGATCACCTCCAAGTTTGGTGCACCCTGGGCAACGTGGGCGACGACGCATCATTGATTGCTCCTCTGGAGTAGCTGGCATCAACGTCAACGGCCAAGAGTTTGACCAACCGGCCCTTTTAGGGGCCAGCTGACCCCATTGCACGAGGGGGTCGGGGCATGGCGGGCCTGCAAGGCCCGCGGGGGTGTGGGCCGCTCCAGGTACCCATCTGCTGTTATCAGAGGGGACACTGCGAATGGCCCAGGGTCTGTCGGAGTGCGAGGGATATGCTCTATGGGTAACCTTACACCCCGACGTCTGTAGACCCGAGACGGCGTGCGGTTTTAGCCGGTTCAAGCCCGACATAATCGCCCCCGCTGGCTGGCGGGGGGGTATCCGAAGGGATTTCCGCACAAAATAAAAAAGGTACATCAATTATTTATTTATTTATTTCAATGTTAAGATCGCTTGCTGAGGGCGACTGTACCTACGGCCTATCCAAAATCCCAATCCCAATGTGTAAACCGTAAACACGTTTGCTGTAGGCAGGTAGGTACTTACTGACGTACCAAATTTAAAAAAGTATGCTCGTGATTTTTGGGGATTTGTTGTGCATCACATACAATGTTGCCACTACTAATAACGCTCTGTTATTAATCCAGACTGCAGTTGCAAGACTTCGAAGAAAACGAAGAAATCAATGTACCACCAGAGGAAGTGGTGGCTGAAAAACAGACTCTGTTATCAAAACTACATATTTTTGAAAAAAAAGATGAACACGAACCAAAGAAGACAGTGACTTTTGAAGAGCAAAAAATTCAAGTTATTGAACCACTTAAACCACCGCCTCAAAAGGTAGAGGTATGTGATCACACTATTGTTTTTAAATTATAGCACAGGGTGGATGACACTTCCATATATACCTACTCATATTTCCATGCCAGTCAAAATAGTTGCTAAGTTAAAATTACAATTAATCCACCAGGTTAGTGAGGAGGATATGCGTGCTCGTCAAGAATATTTGAAGCAGCAACGTGATAAGCTTTTAGCGCTAAAGAAGCAAGTCCGCGAACGGAGGCTCGGTGCAGTTGAAGTCGATAGTGAAACCGGAGGTAACGGTGAAACCTACATAGCCATTTTCACGCTAGTTTCTAATCAAATAATGGACCTGGGTATGCCTACATGGCAACATTATGTAGTGGTAGGTAGTCTTCTTATGGGAAATCCGTCTCGATGAGGAAGTCGGACAATTTGTCCATAACTTATTGAAAACTAATAAATTTCATAAATGGGAAATCATTTATCATTGTCATTTATCCACCAGAGGGTTGGTGAGGGGATGTGCTATTACAATGTCAACTTTATTGACAAATGAAACAGTTATAAATTATTATATACATTGTACGTTCAAGGTGGTGAAGGATCTAAAAGTGTACTGGCCAGACCCCGGTCAGCGCGCGTGGCACATGCTGCTCTAGCGGGCACTCCGCCTCCACCACCGCCAGATGCCATGCAGATGCGACGCGCCCTTGCCTCCAAACTCAAGTCAGAAGTCGTCGATATTGCCAACTAATTGATATATTACCACAACTAAGTCAATATGTTCCGTTAACTCATTCTAAACAATGAATAAATATTGTGTCTAAAATGATACTTTCTATAATTACAATAACCTTGAAAGATCTGTTACTGCGGAGGGTATAAGCTGGATATGCAGACATCTCTATTGACACCTGAGGGCCGGTGGTCAGGGCCACAGTATGAGTCAGGGCCCTATAGGCTTTGGGTTCCCATATGAATGTAATTCAATGTACCTACTCATAATTGTGTGTAAATGATGTAGTAATATTAACAGTTTGGCAAACAAGGGAAAAAAATCCCGTTATTCACACTGGGCCTCGATAACTCTCCACGCCACGCCACTCTCATGCCACTATCACTGTAAAAAAAATGACATTTAATTTTAGACTATCAATATACAACTATAGTCTAAAATTAAGTGAGTTCATTACACATTTTTATTCTCTACAAAATGCTTAATTTTGTTTTACTTTATTCTTATAATGTTAGTTATACGCAAGACTACTTCCTCCGCCAGGCGCCTAACGCGCATGATCGCTTCCACGGTGGAGCGCCCCCGGCGGAAACCGAACTGGTTGTCCGCCAGATCTGGCCCCACGTTCGTGAGATGCTCGACGAGGCGCTCTGCAATAATCCGCTCAAAGAGCTTGCACACCTCGTCGAGCAACACAATCGGCCGGTAACCGGATGGCTGATCCGCCCGGCCGCCCCGCCTACCGGATAAGGACCAGTTTCCCCGTCTTCCACGCCTTTGGAAACTGGCCCCTTTCGAGGCATGCGCTAAAGAGCGCCACCAGTCGAGGCCCTAATTCCTCAAGGGCCAGGACCCATGCTCGGCCTGCAATGCCGTCGGATCCGGGGGCAGTCCATTCCGAGATTTTAGCCGGAGCTCTGCTACCCCTAGCTCACTCTCCCCTCTTCGGGCACATCGCTCTCGCTATTATCAGCGTCAGGCGCCTGAGGCGGAGCCATACGCGGAGGAACATGCTCCTTCGCTCTTGCTGGGAATAGGGAGCCCAGAATCCCCTCCAGCCGCGCTGGCTGGAGGCTCTGGGTCAGTGGGAGCGCCCTTGGGCGAATTTTGCCCCTGACCTCAAGGTAAGGGCGCCCCATGGGTTCTGCTCCAGAGACTCCAGCAGCTCTTCGCAGGCCCGCCGTTTGGCCTGCTATAACCTGGAGGGTCCTCTTGGCCCCCTTGTAGGCCTCATATAGCTCCACCTCTCGGGCTGCCGCATCGTCTGGGCGGCGACGCCTCCGGCGAAACCTGGTGTACTGGCGGCGAGCGGTCACGCACGCTGTTAGCAGCTGTGCGATCTCCGCTGACCACCAGTACACCTGCTTCTTTGCCGGGCTGGGCTTAACCCTAGGCATCGCCGCATCGCAGATATGCGACATGGCTCTACTGAACCATTCGGCCTCTGCGTCGACTTCGGTAGGTCTGGCTCGTGACGGAATTCAGGCCTGCTTTATGGATGCCTCCAGGAGAGCCTCCCGATACAGGCGTCTGAGCGCTCAACGTGGATCCAGGGGATTCGCGATTGTCGGCGGCAGGTTAGGTGTAGGGGAGACGTTGAACCGAATGTACCTATGGTCGGACGACGTCTCCTCCTCCTCCACCACGCGTCAGCCCTGGACGCGGCGGGCGAGAGCAGGGGTCGCGAATGCTACATCCACGACCGAACTGAGCCCCCGCCGCTCCCAGGTGGCGACATTCCCGCAATTGGAAACGGGCGTTGGCCCAGTCCTCCAGAAGTCGCCCCTTGTCATTGGTTTCCCGGGCCCCAAGCCAGAGACCAGGCGTTGAAGTCTCCCAGGACCAAGACAGGGCTAGGACGGCACGCAACGAGAACGATGTCCAGTTCACCGAGCCATAGCTCAAGCTGATACTGGTCAAGGCTTGGCGAGAACTAGATGGCCACGACAGTAATACCCTCGTAGGCCGCCGCGACACAGGGGTCCGCGGCGGAACCCCCGAAGGCGGTCGCTACGCCGTCTAGGTCCACCGGGCTTCCGGGTTGGACCCAGCGGCTAGGGACCTTAACATATATTTTTATACAACCTTAAGAAGCTCCTATAAAAATGTACTAATAAATTAAATGGCATTTTATAAGAGCGTCAGTGGAATGACAGTGGCTTGCTTTAACACAAAATAGTATAATTGAGGTGACCGTCTAGATGGCTGAACCAAACGAAATTTGTACCTGAGACCATGTACACTGTTTAGTACCTACCTATTATGTTCTATTCAGTACCTTTTTTTTTTTTTTATTGTGTGGAAATCCCTTCGGATACACTCCGACTGACCCTGGGCCATTCGCAGTGTCCCCTCTGATAACAGCAGAGGGGTACCTGGAGCGACCACCCCTCCGCGCGGGCCTTGCAGGCCCGCCATGCCTCGACCCCCTCGTGCAATGGGGTCAGCTGGCCCTGAAAAGGGCCGGTTGGTCAGACTCTTGGCCGTTGACGCCAGCTACTCCAGAGGAGCAATCAATGATGCGTCATGGCCCACGTTGCCCAGGGTGCACCAAACTTGGAGGTGATCCAACCAGTCGCACACCTCTATTCAGTACCTATGATAAAGTATTTGTATTTGATACCTTTGCGTTCAGAAATCTATCAATGAAAAATAAAGTGGCCACCCATTCTGACGTTAGGTTGGCTGACTACTTCCAAATTCTCATAGTTTTAGCGTTGTATTAACCGCGTTGTTAATGTCAAGATTTGGTACTAAATCTTGACATTAACAACGCGGTTAATACAACGCTAAAACTATGAGAATTTGGAAGTAGTCAGCCAACCTAACGTCAGAATGGGTGGCCACTTTATTTTTCATTGATAGATTTCTGCTAGGTACCCATTACGCGTCCGCAATGCTATCTTCTGCGCCATTCGTATACGATATTGCTATCTCGTGTATTTCTGACAGAAGTTTTTAAAAACCATACTAGCCATACGTACACGCCCACCTATCTACCTACCTTTGCTTGCATTATTTGCAGGACACATTATGGAATATAAAGGAAACAACATCGATTCGTAATTATTACCTTATATTTATATTGCTTACTTAACTAGTGACATCATAATAATAGCATTATCGTAAGCTTATTTATTTTACACAACTTGCCAATAGGTAAATCTATTTTAATTTTAATCTGTGTATAAATTAGTTTATGATGGTCATCCACCTAGACAGATAAAAAATAGTCATTATTACAGTCTACTTTCACCTAGAACTTCGTATTTTAATCAATAGGGAAGTTATTTCAAGGAATATAAGAATCGTATAATTCTAATTGACAGCTCGATGCTTTAGCCTATTATACACGTGGATGTTGGCAGATTTCAAAATAAAATTATTACATAAAACGTTTATATATTTACAATATATTCTGACAAATTCATTCCACGTATGTAATAATATTAGTAGGATGTAATTGAATTCGCCTCGCCTTCACTGTGCAGTTGTTGATATAAAGCTGGAGTTTATGCAAGGAGTTACGTCAATGGTGGTAACGGATTTTAAGATAAGTATATAATATGATGTATCTTATGGGAGAGATTAATATTTTCTTTCAAGATACATATGGCATTTGATATGTATTTTAGAGACGATATACAGATAAATTAAATCGTCGAAACTAAGAGGAGTCGTAAAAAGGAAAAAAAAGTGGGTTCTATTCTGCTCATTCCGACTTGGATGTATTTTTCAATCTCGGGCATAACATCGTGGGCCATAGAACACTGCAAACGGTATAAGTATTGACTAACTGTAGCAATTTACTAATAGGCCTGTAGAACGCAATATGGTTCGATGATGCTCAGTACGTACTTAGCGAATTTGTAGCATGCAAACATTATTCAATTAAACAAAATTATGCCAGGCATTCGACCACGAAAGTATAGCTAACTACATAAATTATATTATGAACATGTCTATGACAACTTTTACACACACATTATTAAATACACTCCACGAGCATTATTCAATTTAACTAAAAATATTAGATGTATATCAAGCTATGCTTTTAAATAATATATGTTCCGATAATATGGCTCCATCGTATCTTGTGTTCCACTACATCAGAAATATAAGTTAAACTTGGAACTACAAAAAACTAGATATTACGAAAGTATCTAAAGTTGGATTATTTTTGATACATATGGAAGAGCTTTATGTAAGTAAACGTAATAAGTCTTGACCAGATATAAAATTTGAGCACTGCCACACTATAGTATTAAAATATGTACACATGGCCAAGGAAACAAGTACATGTATAAAAGCGTAAACTTATTTCCTTGGCCATGTACTGTAGTAAATGTACAAGGTGTTGGTAAACATGGTTTCAAGTCGTATGGAAGTACATTATTGTGAAAGCAGAAGCAAGTCTAGTAAATTGTTAATTATAATTTTGATGATTTTATGAGAGGATGTTTCATCCTTCTAAACTAAAAAGAAACAATTACGAAACTTCGTTTATTTATCAAATTAAATAAATCACTGTCATTATTTTGTGAGCATCTAACATAAAAATGAATGAGAACTATTGCTTGAAGTCAATCAACGACTTGAACCAAGATCAATCATACAGATTGTTGCGTAAAACTGTAAATAGTTGGACCACTGAAACTTATTCGTTTCTGGCGACATATATGTAATGAGTAATTTCCTATAGACAGTTGTTTATAATTACCAGATTAGTGTATATTACAAAATCTAATATTATTTACAACATACTAATGATAAAACTAGAGGCTTTTAGTAGTAAAATAAAATGAATCTTAATCAGATATTTTTATCACATACACATTACTTCAGCAGTGCAAAAAAAGCTACAAAAGTTCATATAAGCAATGATAGGAAACATTTTGTTGAAAGTAAAGAAAAATTTAATACTGATTTTTACATTTCATTTTCAATGTACATAATAGACATAGCAAAAGTGATCCACTTCATAAAAAAAAACAAGTTTAATGAAATTAAAAGTAAGCTCAATATTAAAAAGGTCTACGTCAAACATTACGGAACTTCCATCGCGGATCTTCCGTTATTCCATATAAATCGGTCTGCGATGGACCTGCGACATGTATTGGCGTTTCGACACGAAAGATCCGCGACAGAGTTTCCGTCAACTGTAGCGTAGGCCTAAGGAACAAGGAAACAACTGGATTTTTTTGGTTTTATTTTTACAAAATGGTAATGAAAATAAGAAATGGATCACAATGGCGTCGCATACATCATCAGTGGTTTATAAGAAAATATTTAACTATATTACAAAAATATAGGAAATGGGTTCGTATAAACCACTTATGGTTCAAAATAACAACTTATTTTTATTAAAAACGTTACTTTCTAATAGACATGGTGAATCTGGATCCTAAAATAAATAGTTATTATTAGTAAGTAGTTTAATATTTAAGTTATTTCAATACTACCGAGTTTTTGTAACCTTGTCATTGTGAAATGAAAGGAAAAGAAAAACTAAATTGTATTGATACTATTTGACAACTAAAAAGCTTTAGCTGCCTATATGTGTTCGATCTATAAAAATGTTAATTATTTCATTGTACCTAATACTAGTTCCTATTTAATAGAATATTTATACAGTAGTGTACCTTCTCACGTTTCTATAACATATTACTCGTGGCTTGCGCATACATGTTGGTAGTTTATATGTTCCTTTTTATCTCATACTTGTCAATTACCGTTTCAATTATGTTTTCTTGCAGTATATAGGGGTTGGGGTTAGTACGTGTACGTACTATCAAGATTCAGAAATTGTTAGAAGGAAAGATAAGAAATTAAACGAAAATTACTATTCTAGACGAGTCTGGCGCCCACTATATAGGGAGTTGTCTGTTAAGTCAAAACCGTTTCTTTTTAGGTATAACTGAAGACCCGAGACGGCGTGCGGTTTTAGTCGGTTCAAGCCCGACATAACCGCCCCCGCTGGCCGGCGGGGGGTATCCGAAAAAAAAAGGTATACAATATGGAAATATAGAAATTTGTCTCATTAATCATTAAAACATGAAAACAAGAAACTAATAATAGAGGTATTTTTTTGAGAATGTAGTATGTGTTATTAAGGACTTGAACTGAATGTTTGAACTATACGAAATGGTATTGTGATTAATTTGGAGCACACTCCTGCTTGATTTGAAAATACACTCACGTCTTCTAAGATATATCATTGAGTAAAGAACTAAATTTCACACCCACACCCATATCATATAATCGTAGTCTACCAGACTGTCATAACACGAGAGATATAATCAAGAGAGAGCCCTGCAGCCATCGCTTGTGCCACAACGCTGTGAAGATATTCAATACTAGCCACCTGCCCTCGACTTCTGTTGAAAATTATAATCAATGACGTCACTTTTATGTGACGAAGTGGTCAAAATACGTGAGAATTTAGCGACACTAGTTTTATATACTAGCGAGATTTAAGCGCAAAATTCTTTTTCATTTTTATATTTCGTGGACAGTACAGTAAGCAACGAGGGTCACCGATACATGCTAATTTCTAACACACCTACTCTAGCGAGAGATATTTTTAAATATCTGGTATATATAGGTAACTTTTATTAGAGGATTATGGTAAGTTACAATTTTCCTGACAAAAATAAACCTGAATAAAGCCTCGTGGCTTTTTTACGATTAATTATATTATTTACTTATTGCTTTCTAAAATCCTTCACTTTTAAATATTTCACAGAATAAGATATATCACTGTAAAAATTATACCTATATTGTAAAGAACTTGAAATATTTAGGTTGCTATTTCTCACTTGTAACTCAGTGTAAGCTTATTACAATTTTAAATAGATATATGTTAAATTTATATGTAAAAGTATAGTGTACTCTACACGATAGACAGATTGCCTAGACTCGTAATTAAAACGCAACGCGAGCAGTATCCTCTATCGCTAGTTATCTATGAAAATGCACTTTAGATAATAACAGACTAACATAGAAAACATGTCGTGGGATTTCGGGCTATATCTATCGCTAGTTATCTATAAAAATGCACTTTAGCTAATAACAGACTAACATAGAAAACATGTCGTGGGATTTCGGGCTATAAATAGAAAGACAAACATTATAAGCATAATTTTGTAATTCTCGGCTAACAAAATTATCTTATTCCGATTGGGTGTTTTGTAAAATTGGAAATGTCCAGCTACTTTCATTACTCACAGTATCCGAGTCGTCAGTTCAGTTTCAAATTTGTAATAAAAAAAACATAATGCCGAAGGCACACCTACCATTAATGTCAGGATCCAGATAAACATGGCTAGTTACATGTTGACTGCAATGTTATAATGTTGGAAGTAACCCGCAGTAAAGTAGTACCCGAAGTAAAAGCTGGCTTGCCACGAGTATTTTGCTAAGTTCATATTTGGTGATGCACAACGGGAATGCTATATGTATCAATTGGATCGTGCGGTTTACCAATTCGCTCCTCATAAATTTACGTTCATTTAAAAGATTTTGGTTGCTAGCTTGAAAATTATAACAGTCAACATGTATGGTTACATCACATTACTAACATAACTTTTTAGTTATATTTCAAATTTTACTAAGCTTGGCTACATTTTTATAGATGAAGTTTAGTATCAACTAACATTCCAAAATACAATCTATAACAAATAAATACATTTTAACTTGTCATAGTACAATTTATTGACAATATTCGTGAATTGGGCATATAAACGAGCTTCTTACAGTGAATAAATAGATTTACGCTCAAATAGCTTGGTACCACACTGAGGCCCGTATTCCATAAAGATATCCAGTCATGAGCCTCGACTTAAAACTAGTTTTAAGTTCAGATTGTATTCTAGAACTAAATTTAAGTGGCGATTTTAGGAACGTAAATCACAGGAGCTTTCATAAAATTTCCACTTATGATTTGTTCAAGAGTACAATCTGTACTTAGAACTAAGTCAAGATTCATGACTGAGTATTGTTCTAGAAGAGCTTGAGTAGTTAAAATGTTTTATTTATCAATCATGCAGATATACAAACTATTCTATACTCTCAACAAAAGCAAAGCTTTTAGGAGACTTGTCATCATAAGTGCTTGTTTCATCAAAATCAAACAAAATTACTTAGAAGATACTCATGCCTCAATTTTTTGGATCATTATGAAAGAAATAAGGCCATTTCAATCAACAGTGGTGAAACAAGCGTTGACACAAAAAGAACTATTACTTATTTTAAATATATTACATGCTTAAACAGGGACTTTATAATGATTACAGAAAAAATAATTACTGGAAAATAAAACTGCAATCTCCACGAAACTCAACATATAAGAAGGAATGCAAATTATTGAGAAAATAAATAATTAATACATTCGAGTTCACGTAAATTATCTTCACGGCCGATTTTTCTTCAATGAGTGTCATTAAATTTATGTCTCATAAGGAAATCTGATCATAAATTCTTTCAACAGATTATATTCAATGCAAGTCTGCTTGTGATATGATAACACACTAGTGAGTAACAATTCCACAGCACAGATTAAGATTTCAAATGTCTCTAAAAAAAGATTGGTCTTGTGATTCTTCATAAACTAAAATTTTTATAAATACGTACATTTTTACATTTTCATATCGAGTTCACGGTGTTTTTGCTATTATTATTTATTATTAGACATTTATCCCACTCATATTTTCTTTGTACTTTTTGTGTTTACAATCCTTGACAACCTAACCTTTAAAATTAGTTCACATTAAATACACCTTGTAACCAATATTTGTTCTACTTTCTGATGCCATTTGAATATTATTACACTACAAAATATGAAGAACTTCATACACTAACTAAAGTCGAACACTGGAGTGTCAGCACTTTATATTTACAAATAATGGACATAACCCAGCTGCTAAAGGTATTTCATGGTCTAGCGGCTCGACGATAGAATGCAAGTAACGACCGATTTTGTCGATATTAAATGCAATCAGCTGGGAGTGTGGCTCGCTGTGTATCCGGGGAACAAGAAATGGTACAGCTAAGGATGGCAGTGACAGTGAAAAATACTTAGTATCTAAAAATCACAAAAACGCATCCTGAACACGAATATATCCAGGTGCCGCCTCGTTACTGACACCCTCACAGAACATGTTCGCCCCCGAAGTCACGGCGGCCATTCGATACATCTGACGATCAAATAGTATCATAACCTAAGGATTCTGTTGTACAACTGTAAGGTACAACAGAATGCCACCGCGTTCACTCATGAGCACTGCATATAGTTGAACTCATCTTACATTAGATCGTTTCACTGGGACCTCGCTCCACGTGCACAGGTTGAGTCGGGGCGGAGAGCTAGTTAATGTTATATTCCTTGAAACAGACGAAAGCGCCACTACGCGAGGCGCGGCCGCTTGGCGTCACGCTCCTCGGCCGCGACCCCTTCCTCCTCCTCGTCTGAGTCGCCATCGTAGTCCACCAGCCCCTATGGTACGACAGCGAGTGTGAACATGTGACATGTCATACAACTATAATGACCGGCAAACAACTTGACAAAGTTCTCCAGCTGCGCAGAAGGCGTTTTGTAGGTCTCTTTGGTGGTTGAACGGAGTGCAACGGCCAAGGCGCACTAATTTACCCAATCATAGAATATATTCAACCAATCACGGGCTCAAAATCTCGCGTCATCGGTTGATCAGTACTTTTATTTATTGTTTTTGGTTGATACGTAAAGTGCACATGCAGGAACTTTCCGACTTTAGTTCAAGATGTTTGCCAGGGGTTATACAAATATATGAGATCGATCAAGCGAAGCAATGTCAATGTTTATTTACAATATGATTTATTTATCATAGTAATGATACAAAGCGAGATAAAACGAGTACAATTAGGAAAGGACGACCAAAAACTATTGGAAGTAGGAAAATTTTCATTACTATGAAGCAATGTTTGAGGTAATGACTTATTTAATTCCTTTGAATCTTTAAGTCCAATGAACATATTCTCATCAATCATTAAAACAATTGAAGACTGAACGAAAAGCAATGCATTATTCTCTGTTATGTTTAAAAGAACATGTTCCATAAAGTCACATTGAGTCCAATTTTTGTTGGCAAAAAATGGTGTAAATTACTCATGGTTCAAGATCCCACCATTATCGCCAAACATTACTTATTTTTGGTGGATAAAACATAATGGGATAAAGTAGTGTAGGTATGCATACACCTTCAATGTATGCATACCTGCTAGCTTACACCGGTGGCCATTTATCAGTTATCAGGTGCTAAAGGTAGGTAGAAATTTGATTAAAAATGAGATATTTTACCGTACGTTATTACTTCCCAGAATTCGTTCCTTATTAGCCGCACTATCGAATGGTGTAATAAATAGCAGAGTGTATTTTTTTCCCAAAATTAATAGGTTTGATTCATGGCTAGGAATATTGATTTTCCAAAATCCAAATGATGCCATTTTAGTTTTCATCAAAATCGGGCTCGCCAAGAATAAAACCCGATAACTTTTTATAGCAAAATACTTTTTGGGAGCTTCCATGTTTCTAATAAAAGTTACGGCCGATGGAATGTTGGTACCGATGCTGCAACGACATAATTAATTTTTAACAATATTTTCTAACAGATACTTAAAAACCAGTACAGCAAATGTAAGTAAATTTCGTAAAATGTACCTACCATTAGCACCTGATTATGGCCACCTAGCGCCTAGTAAGCTAGCACTACCTACACTACATTGTCCCATACATTTTATTCTTGGAAAAATAAATTATTTCTGGTGAGCCTGGGATCTTACTCAATTAGAATCACAATCACACTATTTTATAGGAATATTTTTAAGATTTTTGCATACAATGGTAGAAGTTCTGCTTGCCGACACTAGATACTATTAGTATTCCTGTGCTGAAATTTGTAAAATTTAAGATGATAATTTTGACAGATGAGTGTTGTGGATAGTGTTTAATCGTTAATGAGTCATTCAGTTGTCGATTTTATTCTTATAGAAGTTAGAATCGATAGTTATATGGTTATAGGGAATTACAATACAAAACACAAATTATTAAGTTAATAATAATTTATTTTAATGTTTAACGTTTGTTGTTTTTGATTGGTCGGTAGGCGCGCCTTAAAAATATAGATTGCGGATGGCAATATTTTTATACCAATTATATCTGTAGTATATTTTGTACCGAAAGAAACTGTTTGCTGTCAAAATTACCATCCTAAATTTTACAGCATATAAATTTTGCATTCATAATATATCCTATCTAATAGCTGCCTCTGCATGTTGTGACCTCATTTATTTATATAATCTGAGAAAGATACACACAATCATGATTCCCCAGCGAAGCGAGTAGAGTAGAGGAGAGAGGGAACTAAAAGTTTACCTTATTGAGTAATCTGGGCGAGGATACCTGAACGTCAGTGTGTGTCGGCTTGCTAGTGGTTGTGGTGCTCAGGAGAACTCTGCTTGGCCCATTCACCGTTTCCGTGTTCGAGCAACCCTTCTTTTCCACTATTTTTCCTAAAACAAATAAAATATTGTTGAATAAATCTAAAAATATTTGAATACATAGGGAATTATGCCAGTTTGGGGACTTTACACTTAACC
Organism: Cybosia mesomella; assembly: GCA_946251805.1. Taxonomy (NCBI): domain Eukaryota; kingdom Metazoa; phylum Arthropoda; class Insecta; order Lepidoptera; family Erebidae; genus Cybosia; species Cybosia mesomella. The sequence goes on along the minus strand of OX276408.1, from coordinate 14,676,310 downwards.
ATTTCCTCCAATACTTATTTGTGTACCGATAGCCCAACACCCCACCCGTAACCCAACCCCGAGAGGAAAGCCTGCGCTAGACCCCCTCCGACAATCGACAGGTGGCTTTAGTCTTCTTAAGTTCACTGAACTGGACACACACTAGGTACGTCTATACTAGGACGGTGGGGCGATTAGCGCCCCTCCCCCAAACCGGGGCAAGACGGGGACACCGTGGTTCCCAAACCCGAGGGGGCCTTATCGAAACCGGAGATGGCCCAGGGTCAGTTGGGGTGCGAGGGATATGCTCTATGGGCAACCTTACACCCCAGCGTTTTAAGACCCGAGATGGCGTGCGATTTTAGTCGGTTCAAGCCCGACATAACCGCCCCCGCTGGCCGGCGGGGGGGTATCCAAAGGGATTTCCGCACGAAAAAAAAAAGCTATATCTATAGTAATATTATAAAGCTGAAGAGTTTGCTTGGTTGGTTGAACGCGCTAATCTCAAGAATGACTGGTTTTATTAGAAAAATATTTTAGTGTTGGACATCCTATTTATCGAGGAGGGTTATAGTTATAGGCTTTATATTATCACACTACTACAAGAGAGCGGAGCAGTAATCATAAATGTCAACAAATCCAGTTAATTTTTCCATATATTATTGTAGAACTTATAAATTAAGAGCATGTATGGGACAAATGAGTACCACGAGCGAAGCCGCAGGGCACAATAGTTTATAACATCATAACGTGCGAAATTTTATTATGAATCATAAATAAAAATACATACCGATAGCGTCTAATGCGTGATGCGCATGGTTGTGCGGCTGGGGATGCGGGTGCGGCGCAGGTTGGTCTAGCGGCGGCTCGTCGTCCAGCTCGTCCTCGTCGTTAAACCACATCTCTTCCTCGTCGTCCGGGGCCCGCGCCTCGCGCCGGTACCGCGTGCGAAGCAGAGACGGCACTACAGCCTCTGCTACTCCAACACTGCCACTCACTGTACACGAAAATAAGGCAATGAAAATTATAGGCAGGTAAAATGGAACGAGGGCCTAGGAAAACGGCATTCACTTCGAAGCGAACGTTGACGAATTTCGATTGACAGACGAAGTCACCTACGTTCAGGGATCGTCAAGTCGTACCATTTCCAACTAGACTCGAAAACGAGCGATAACGTTGGTCAAAAGAGCTGTTAGGCTACGCACTTTTATACAAGTATGGTTTTATGGCATTGAATGATTGGTAGTCTAACAAATGCCTATTCGTTATCAATAAATCATGTGAAAAATTCTATAGACGATTTCAATTCCACACATTACGGACTTCTCCACTGGCGTTATCGTCAATAGTGTCACTTTGTCGAGGCCCCAGGTCTGGATGCCGAAGGCAGAGGTCAGGTGCTATTCCGCATATTGAGAGGGGCCTATGTTGAGCAGCGAATGCGACAAGTATTTAAAAATGTCATTTAAGAGAAAAGACGTTAGTTGGTCTTTTTACATGCTGGGTTTTTATTTTTGTTGAGACCCCAAACTGAGCAAAATCCTTACATTAGGAGTTGGTCAACAATAAAGAACAACTCACCTCGATCTCTCTCTTTAAGCTTGTCTTGGTGTTGATCATACCGTGATTTTAAAGCTTTGAAGGTCTGTACATATTCAACATCTTCCAAGATTTTTCCGTAGTTTTCTACGACATGCGAACATAGCGACTTTATATCTTCCAGTTTTATGAATTCAAATAATTCTAGTATTGCAGAGTCTAATAAGTTATACCTGGAAATAATTTATAGTAAAATTATAAAACAGATATATTATACTCACGACGATCATAATACATAGCGTAAATACCTGGTCATAGTCATTCAACCTATGGGTGCGATTAGGCCGTCAATAAATATCGCGATTCTGTGTCAATATCGTGACTATGAGTGTGTTTGCATATCAATAGTATATACATATATTGACAGGATTGCGATATTTATTGACCGTTTAATCTATCCTATGTTATATGTCACCTAAAATAAAAAACCCATGCGACAGGCCGCCGCCGCCCGCGCACCCAAACCGATCGCAATTCGATGACAATTCGCGCCATGATCTCGGCCACTTTTCGGCCGAGATGAATCTCGCTAAAAAAGGTCGAGATCTGGGAAAAACGATATTTTGCGAGAACGAGATTGCATTTCCTAAATGGGACCTGATTCCACTTTAATGTCTTTGTATTGTACTCTTACAAAACATGCTGCTTCGGACGGAAGCATCCTAGCCGTGCTAATAATGCGCGAAAACATAAATTACAGTGTTAAATACGACCAATTGGTTAATATACCAGTGAAGCGTGTGGTATAAAAAAATCGGTAGCATCACGGTAAATGATACCGGAGACAATAGATTTATTAATATAAAAATATATTTTTATTTGTTTATACGCATGAAATAAAGTAGTGACTAACTTTAAAGGTTTCTGTAATTGTAAGTCGAGGTAAGATGTTTAATATTAGTACGTAGTGTACTAATACAATAAACTTAATTTCGAAAGTAAGAATCCCGAATTTTTATCATTTTCAATTATTCGAAATCGGAAATCCGATGTATCATAAATCCTATTATTAAAAACTTGATTTTCAACATTCCTAATGTTGATAATTACGAATGCCAGAATGACGAAATTTAAATTCCGAATCAATAATAATCCGAAATTCGAAATTAGTACATAATACTGAATTGCCCACTAAATATGCACACAAAATTTATACAATTCAGTTTACTGTTTAATTAAGCGTAGCGAGCCGAAGGCGAGCGAAGCGTCTTTCTCCACAAATCGGGTTTTCGCGTGAAACCATACTCCTCCTAGACGGCTCGACCGATCTTGACCAAACTTGGCACGGTTATCAAGCTCTGTTTGCTGAGTGTCTCTATGGGTCGAAAGTTGATGTCCGACGTACCATCGAGGAATAATCACCGAAAAACCAAATCAATGGAAAAAGTCGACCGGTCACGTGACCTATTGTTGGATAGGCAAATCTCGCTACGCTTAAGTTTGGGTTGATTGCGAAGCTGGTAACCGTCCTAGTATATATAGCAAATCTGATTTACTGTGTGATCATCTGTTATCTGAAAAAATAATTATTTTATGAAATAAAACTTTATTAGTGAGATATGTCGACGGAACCCAGATTCACGAGGCTCCTATTTCTTCGTGCGCTATCAAAAGTAACCTAACATGAATGGTTTTGGCGGAACCCTACAAACCTTCATCTATACGTGTCGGGGCGCACGGTATCCACGAGCTAACTACGCTCGTTACGGATTTTTATTTATTCGTATATACTAATGAAATTCGGAAAAATAAAATTTCGTAGTTATGACTTTCCGGTAAATAAATATCGTATTTTGGATAGTGGGAGTTTTGTTTCTTAGGAATTATAATATTCGGAATTAAATATTTAGGAATTTTTGGGTGTTCCCATTTAATATAATTAAAGACTAGCTATTGCCCGCAGCTCCACCTGAGTAAATATTAATTCCGTTCCCGCGACCCATAGGAACCTATTAATATGAATAATTAACTATTACATAACATTAACCTATGAATAATAAGTCTATGTACATTCCAGATCTATCTCTGTACTAGTGATGTCCCGGAAGGTTTATCCGCAAATACGGATATTTGCGCTCAAGATCTTAACATTTTAACTGGATAGGTGTCAGTGCGCGTGACTTAGAAACGATAGCTGACGCCACTTGATGCTTTGAGTGACAGGACATATTTCAACTTGCATTAATGCGGGTCTTTCTTTATTTGATTTTAAGAAATAATAAGTTATTTGAATGGAATTTAAAAGTGTTGCACTACTTTTATTGCTACCTATAAATACACTGAGTTTTCATCTGTTTTGAAAATTAGATGCGCCAAAAATGTAACAGATGCCTAGTGATCTTTCTTCTCCCACTGTGATCTTTCTTCTCCCACTGATATCCGCGGATACGGACATTCGGCACATCACTACTCTGTACCAAACATTCATCCACACAAATTTTCTGGTGTAGGCTAGGGCCTATGGAACAATAAATGGTCACAGGTCCATTCATTCTTTCATATTACATACCTGCCATTATTTCTAAGGAAAGCATCTATGACTGGTGCAAAGAGGTTTCCCTTGATGATGTATCTGTTGTAGTACTCGTCCTTAAGCGCGATGATCTTCCTCATGAATCTTAAGGCGCCGAGCACTAGGAAGGTATGTGTCGACCTCATCAAAACCAATATACGACGAAGAAGATCCTGTAAATATGCAATACAAAAATGTTACATTTGTCTAAGAGTTTGATTCTATGCAAACAATGTCATCTAAGGTTGTCGAACAGTCAATTTTTGAATACCATCTGAGAACTCGAATATTAAAGCTACAATGCATAACGCGAAGAGTTGAAACTTGGACATGTAGCTTTTAATGGGGCACCTAGAAAAGCTTAACTTAAAATAAAATCAAAATTTCTTTGTGCATTTCCGCCATCGTGAAAGGGGTCGCCAAAAAAGGGTTAAATTCAGTTTTTTTTATATAATAACTCAGTTCTCCATGGAGATAATTTTCTTGCAATACTTTTTGTCCTCCATGTCAAAATGGATGGAAGTTCATTCAGGGAATTATTGCAATACAAAATATATTATTAAGTCAGCCAAATTATGATCCAAACACATGCGATTTATAAAACAAATAATTTTGTGTAGTAAAAAACAATAGTTAAAGGTGGTAATTTTTGCAAATATTTTCGTCGTTTTGATGGTCCTGGCTGCAAAAGTTCGGTAAACCCTTCGAGTAGTTAAGACTCTTGAACCGCAGGAAAAGATGCTGTGACAATTGGAACATCATAATGACTGGACTATATTATGTGTTTCATTTAGTGATTTATTTGTTTTCTCGCCATTACATTTTTCTTTGACATTTCTGTTCTCAAAATGGAAACCTTCGTGAGATCTACAATAACAACATGAGTTTAAATTTCTGAAAATGCACCAAAAACGCATTTTGAAAGTATTATTTTTATTGCTATCTGATAGGATGATAAGTTTCAATGTTATGTATTCGCGACCAGTCCCTTACAGGGGGAAGAGCTATCTAGGTGGCTCAGCTGGTCAGAGCGTTCCCCCTGTAAGGGACTGGTCGCGGGTTCAAGTCCCGTCCTAGATGTTCTCTTTTTTCGATCTAAATCTATAAAATACATACAATGTTTTATAAGTAAAAGACCACATAAAGTGAATCCTTATTATTTGAATATCAAAGATATTTGTAAAGAACTGAAAGGTTCAGGTTGCCATTACAGCAAAATTACGAAAGATGAAAAATTGTTCTTACCTTATTTAATATGCACGTCTTGATATGGTATGTGTGGTGCTCAACACAAAACGAAAGTAGTTCCAAAACAAGACCCAATAGTTGCACTGTGTGGTAATCTTCTTTCAGTGGTTTTTCACCAGTTGTGTTTTCTAACAAGGGAGCTGTAGGTAAATTATTTCAAATATATTAATTGAATACTATGTAAGTTTTACAGGGTTCTGTAAAGAAATTCTCAGTGGTAGCACATTTCAATTTTTTTTTTGTCCAATAGTTGTTTGCCCAAAATACCATAAAAAAACCAAGCTAAGCCCAAAAAATTGACATTCAATGGATTAATGTTGATTACGATTTAATACTAATCCAAATAATTGTAACTTAATTGTATTCTATCAGAAGTATATTTGCATTTGATTTACATTAAATATATAACCTTTTTGCATTGATCAGATTATGATTAATCTCAGGTTAATATCAAGAGCATCTTTAAAACATTAATTACCATTGCTAATCTATACTAATATTAGGAACTGAAAAAACATAACATGCAATTTTTTGCATGGTACTGCTATAACAGGGGACCTGTATGGGTAAATTGGGAGTAAATACTGTAATGCGGGTAATATGTGGTCTGTATAGTAAAAAAATAATTCTGTGCTTGCTTTGCATATTTTTATAATTATGTATTCAATTACAAAATAATGACTTACTCACCTATCAGTGTTTGTATGCTGTGTTTGTAAAAGAAGTTCAAAAAATCTGACTTTTCACTCTTGTTTACTGATGCAAGCATACTTTCAGGGTCGAGGAGAATGCGAAGGACCCCCATAAGCTGCACTGCACCACCAAGTTCAGGATCACGGTCCCTCAACATCTGTTCTATCACAATATTTAGTAGCATCTGTTCCTAAAAATAGAAAGTACATCAATTAGTTTACCATTTGTCCATTTACTTAATGATATGTAATGTACCAAATTATCATTTCAACACACCTCTTCAGTATTATTAGCTTGTTGTAATGTGTGATCTCTTACAACAGAGGGTGAAAACTCTACAATGTATGTTAAAATATCAATAGATGCAGTCTTTGTTTTCTGATCATCTATACTTAGGGTGATTTCTAATGCTGGCAGGATCCCCAAAGATACTAAAGTTTTATAGAAAGCATCCTTATCCTGAGGTTGTAAATTTTGTGAAAAATTGCAAAATTCTTTTAAAAACAGAACTAGATCTCGTCTTTTTGTATCAGGTGTCTTATCATCCATTAGAAGCTTAAATAAGTCTGTCAAAAATTTCTCATCTTCTTCTATAAGTTTAACTATTTCTACTTTGTTGAAAAATATAAAACTTGACAGTGTGCTCAGAAGATTATCTTCAAAAACTGTAGGTGTAGGTAAAACAATATCCTGAATGTACTGTACTCTATATGTTTGATGTATCTTAGCTAGCAAATCTTTGTTCTTTATGGGAATGGCCTCACGAAACTTTGCAAGTTCCCGCAAGTATTCTCTATGCTTCTTTGGCTGTGGCAAGCCAGGATCATACTCCAAGCAACCCACAACATCAAATATAGTATCATCAGCAAACATTGTGTCAAACAGTGCATTCTTATTTAAAAGAAATATGCTTTTAAATATCTCATACAGATGATGTAATCCTTCAATATTTTCAATATCTTCACACATGTGGAAAAGGTTAAGTAACTTTTTTATGTAGTGTTGGCTCTCAAGGGCAGCAGCAAGTTTGTCTTTACGAGCTGGTGAAACAAGACAACTGTTAACAAGTTCACTTATGTCCTCAAGACGGCCCATTTCACAAGCTGGTAATTCCACAGGTTGCACACTATCAGACATTTCATCAAATCGTTCATCTTCTGATTCCTCAACTATGTCTTGTGTTATTTCGACTGATGGATCTTTTCCTTGTACCTAAAAGTGAATGACTATTAGGCATTTCAATAGCTTAAGTCAGACCTCTGAACCATTTATAGTATAATCATTATCAACTTAAACTAAAATAAGATATTGTGCTCAGCCTCTTTAAAAATAATTTATATCCCTATAATAAATCTTGACATTGATTTATGTATTACTAGATAATAATTTAATGATGTATTATCATCACTTTCTCTCAAAATATTACTTTATGTTAACATATTTCCTATTAGACAGTCTTGTTTACTTTCTTAACTGAATTGATTTAGAAACTTACATAACAACATTGTTATTTACCTGACAAATCTTTTCCCATATTTCATCGCAGCCTGCTTTTTCTTGAAAACTTAATGCTAAATCAAAGTTATCACCTTCTGACCATACTATCAATGTGTCTTGTTGCTTTTGGTATGCTGTATCTGGTTGTATCTTACTCTCTAGAAGAAGAGAGCCATCTGACTCAGCGCGTACCAGCAGTGAGGTACCTTTCAACCTCTCCACATAACATGACGACACATGGCCTGTTCCTCTGTCATCCCACTGTCGGTCTGCGTTGAGAGCGTAAAGCTTTACTCTTCGTCTTGTGTCTGTCATGATAATAGTCAACGCTCTAAACACTAGGTACTCAAATAATGAATCAATTATTATGGCGCTAATCTAATGCACCTCAAGAGTAAATTACTTATCTCCCATTTGTATAAAAACATGTGCACTTCTGTAATAAAAATAACAACTTTTGTAAAGATATTTGTACGTAATATTCACGATTGTAATTACCGTAATTGCATTCCATCTTGTTCTTCGATTCACGAGAAAACCAAGTAATGAGTCTCGAATTTACATTGATCGTGTTTGGCAATCTAATCCAAAATTTAATCTAAGCATTCACACGAAAACACATTTCATAATTTCGTAAAACAATGGAATAATCACTAAAATATCGGAAATCACAAACAAAACAATACAAATTGTTAGCTTTTCCTTACACTATTAAATCATATGTGATCAATTTAATTAATAGTAAAACTCTTCTTTGGATATTGAAAATTCTTACACAATACGATATTTACCGGAATTATCATTATAGAATCGTCAATTTGACGTACCTTCAAAATAGTACAACATCAAATATCGCCATATTGGATTCACAACAACGCTTCAAAAACGGGGTTCTCAAATTGAAATGCAAAACGCGCGATTTTTAAATATTTACAAACCAACACTTCATATTTCGCTTCTTTGGCTAATATTATATACACACATTTTTATAACTAAACACAGGAGTCAATCAAAATTCGTTTGCTTTAATAAAATGTCATAATTACGTGAGGAAGTATTTAATGAAAATATCGAATTTTATTATTCCAAACCGTCCCAAACGTTAGGTTTAGTTTCTTACGTTTGTAACGTGTTAGTAAAGGTAGCATTGTTAAACACAATTCAAAACAAAATAATGTTGTATCCTAATTTATTGTACATTTTGTGTGAAGTGTGATATCATCATAAATGAATGACAAAATATTTTACAAATAGGCTCCTACTAATATATAAAAAGATTTGTAAAAAGAAAAAATAATCTAGGGCCCTCGCCCCTCTGCACTAATATTTACTATCCCTGCATTGTCTACTGTTATGTTATGAAAAATATAAAAATACACCCAAAATTGGACAGACAGACCACTTTGGTCGTCATAGATGCAAAGTTTTGGAACAGTACACGTCTTTCAATTTATTATATGGAACGGGTTCCGATCGAGGCTTTCAATTTACTTTTTTTTATACCACTCAGGCGGCAGACAAGCTTACGGCCCACTCGTATGGAACTATATAAATCTTAATCTTAGTAGGCTAATAGGCTGTCTAGACAGGTCTAATATACAAAAAAAAATTTTTTTTTAAATAGAACCGACTTCAAAAACCAAGAAGGGACTAAAAATTTAAAAATAAATAAATAAAATATAAAAATGCTGATATGAATTTCCTGTTGAAGCCGATGCCAAACATATTATTACCACTATTAGGACTATTAGGTAGAAATTTAGGGAATATAAAATAGAAAAAATAATATAATAGGTAAACTGTTTAAAACATTTTTGTTAACCATGCAATAATAGTAATGATTAAAGTGTATGTATAATAAAAAACGGAAAAGGAATGGGAAAAGTCTAGCACTCTCCCGTGCCGCAGACGATGCACCAGGCGGTGGAGATCACAGAAAGGTTCGGGCTAGTCATCGCCCTAGCAAAAGCCGGTCCGGTGCTGGTCGGGATTTCTCGGATTTCCTCATTAGGGCATACCAGGATCCACGGCTGAGTTGAAGGGGGCTTACGCACGTTAAAAAAAGGGGTCAGAAGTAGCTCAAAATGTCAACAGTTCCATTTTCTTTGAACTTGGCTGGACATACTGCCGCGTGTCTAAATTTCTTTACCTAGTATACGAGTGCAATATTGAAATATTGAAACCACAAGGAGAAATTAACTCAACAGAGTATTTTACAGTTAAAATAAACATAGCTCGAAATATGAGTTTTAGAACGGGGATAAAATACTTAGATCAATATTTTAAACACATACGTATTATACATATATTCATGCATAAAAATATTTGCTCTGAACGGGCATCGAATCTATCAAACCAAGCAGACTTATCTACTGAAGGGGTCAAAGAGCATAATTGCAGCACAACGACAGACTAGTCCTTTTCCGTAGTAAGTATACTAAGTGTTTCTCTATGCTAGTCCTAAAAGGTCTAATGGCAGTAATAATCCAGTAGATATTTTTTTTTATTCTGTGGCATTTTGGCTGCCATTTGCTGTGTTCTGTCAGTCATTCTTGATGTTATTGAATAAAGATTTCGGGTTTTATTTATTTAGAACTGCAAACAATTATTTTTCAAGTAAATACACTGTATAGGTGTATACATTTGTGTTAATTCAGTTCATTTTAAGTTCATTGTAATGATGAGCCGGAAATTTAATGCACTATCGTGTGAGATGTTTTAATCCTAATCTTCCTTTAACAATATTTATTCAAATTTAGCATTGGTCCAGCACTTTAATATAGATTGACATTACTGATTTAATATGCTTAGATCATTGGAATAACGGAAATAAGCTAAGAAAATTTGGTTTATTGATAACTTGACATATGTCATTTTGAAGTTGATTCAAAGATTTAATTTTAATTATAGGTGCTATTTATTTATGTTTTTAACATAATTCGCATTAAATAACACTTGTCATTGTGTAATTGCTTAATCAAACAACCTCTTTTCCTTTTACAGTATGAGGCAGTGGGACCAAACTTACTTTTGTACTCTTCATAGCAATAACATTGTTTATAACAATAAGTTGTAAAATGAACTCAGTATGTCTTATTTGAGTGCGTCAGAAAATGTGGGGTAAGAATTTTATTTTCGCCTTGTATTTACACATCAGTGCAGTGATTTTACTGCATATTTATATCTTGTTTTTACACCAGGTTTTAAACTACCTGAGTCAAAACAACAATTAGTAAATCCCACAAAATACCTTAATGAGTCTGTCAATGGAATGTAATTTATAAAAAAATCAATGATGATTTGACTACATGTTCCCATGAGCAATAATTAGATTCCTAAATATGTAAGCATGCATAATACCACTTTTCTTTATTATCATTACTAGTTTATTAAGTGACAAAAGATAAAGGAACAGGTGCTTAGATAGAGCGGACAAATAGAGAAGATGGATAAAAGTAGATTCACAAAATATTTGTTTTATGTGAGGTTGAATAGGCAACCAGGTAAAGTTCAATCTAGGCATACGTGTGGTTTCAAAGCATTCAAATCAAGGACATTCTAGGGAAGGTCAGTCAGTTTATGTAGAAGTGGAAAGATATGGTCTCTGCCCACCCCAAATGTGAATGAGGTGCACTGTATGTAAATTAACCAACAGTTGAAGACAAATTTCAAAGGCAACTTACTATGGTCTAAACTAAATAATAAGGAATATGGTTTCGAACATTAAACATGACTCATATGGCACACATGTAAAATGTACAGTTTGGCATGATTCTTAATAATTAGGACAGGTGTACAATAAAAACCGTTTAATCTTAACTTCAGTTTCAGTGGTATTCCACAAAATATATCAGATGCCAGCTGTGCCACACAATATAAAATGGCAGTCGAGGGGGTTTCATCAGGAAGCTGTGGTGAAGTAAACATGTTCCTACATGAGAACTCGGGAGATGAACAGGCGTATATACATCTTAATGATAATTTTTACTCCAAATTTAAAATTGATCCCAACGAATTATATACCTTTCATGACTCAGACGTTATAGCAAGCGAGATAACGGTGAGTCACACAGAAGACAATTTTATGTTTTCTGATAGTGTTGATGTCAAAAGTAAACTGTTAGACAGTCCAAATAAAGAGCTAGATCTCATTAGTGCATTCACAAATGGCGATATTAAGGAGGAAATAAAGAATGAAGTGGTTTCTAATGGTCATTACACTGCTACCCATAAAGATAGTAAGTCTATACATATCAAAGCTCTAAAAGTGAAAAATCAAACTCAAATTAAAGAGCCTACAAGATCAGAATCATTCAGTGAAGCCCGAATACTTAGTGTGAATAGCCCAAAAGCTCAAAACACTGCCACAGCATCTTCGCCAAATGCTAAAAACAGTATTACTAGTGTTACATCCAATAATACAAAAGCTTCCTCAAAGCAGTCAGGAGTGGAGACATTTTTAGATGTATTTAAAAGAGAGCAAGGCTTGGTTGAAAATGCTTCTGTTGTTGTTAAAACTGAGCCAACTGGACATACTACTAAAGCAGTCATATCACCTCAGAAGAAAACAACTTCAGGTAATACTTATTTCTTCATATTTATTTAATAGCGGCAATAGCCCAGTGGTGTACGTAACGGACTGCCGAGACAAGGTCTCGAGTTGAATCCCCAGTCGCCCCGGGCACACTCCTCTGACTTTTCGTAGTTGTGTGTATTAAAAATGTTTATTATCGCTCGCTTAGTAATGTGCCCGGTAGATGGCAATAGGCTCGCCCCCTATTACATTGGGACCTAAACATAACTGGTGAATTGTGGGTGTGTAATCCACCTCTGCCTACCCCTTCGGGGATACAGGCGTGAAGTTATGTATGTTATGTTATATTTAAGTCTTGCAAAAACCTTGGAGTATATCTACCATTGTAGGTAGTAAATAAATAATCAGATTTATACTCTTTGTGTCAGCTCCATTTGCATACCTGCATTTAATGCACTACCCTTTTTTACAACTTATATTTAATCTGCTATCAGGCAAACGCATAAAGGATCCCAAAAAGAAGAAAATAAGGCAAAAATTAATATTGTGTATATTATCCTCCCCTACCCACAGTTATACTGGCATGATCATATATAAATAAGTTTAAATAAAAATCTCTTTGTCAGCCAAAACTCCTTCAGCAACGAAGTCTCGCCGTGGTCGTGGACCAGCAGTTCACGAAGCCCTACAACGGATACCCGCAGCGAAACGCGCGATACCATTACCCATTACAACATGGCACGCGCCCGGAGACAATTTGTTCCAATGTGGACCGTTAGATGACAGAACTGTTGCCTTCAGACAACTGGAGAGTAGCAGCAGCGATGATGACAATATGCCCGATTTAGGTACTTATAAGATTAAGAGCATAGTACAATTGTTATTTAAACCAAACCATCACAAGCATCTCTTACCGTAGTGGTATGAAATAAAGCAGGACCCTACTAATGTGAACCTTCACTTTTCTCTCTGTCTGCTCTCATTGCTGTTTTAATGACTTATTGTACCCAGAATATTATTATGATTTAACCTTCATTTAAAAGCCTACCAAAAATATATGGCACTCGGAAACACCATACGGCAAATTGAGTGCTTTGTTACTGTTACCGTTCATTAGGTTCAGTCAGCGACAAAATCAGCCTGACATAATTATTCCAATATACTGATAACCTTGGCTCTTGTTTTTAGAGATAGTTTTGGAAATTTGTTGATGTTCAGAAATATGAGACATTAGAAGGGAATTTCCCTAAAAACTAGTTATTTTTTTTACCCTGTCAAATCATTAACTACTAGGGTCATCATCATTCTCCAAGCCTTGTCCCAACTCAGTTGGGGTCAGCTTTCAGTCTTACTACGAATCTGACGTACTTCAATATTCTCCTTGCAGCGACTGTCATCTGACCTCCATAACCCACTGGCGATATTGAGTTAGACCAGATTGTCGAACTTTTTAGGACTCCCAACTACTTGTAAACGACGTAAATAACTAGGGTGAACCAGAAAGTCACCATCATCATCATAGCGATACCCCAGTTGCGTCCAAAGTTTGCACTTTGGAGCCCGAGGTCCGCTTATTGTTTTTCATTGGTGTGTCGGCTTTTCCGGGAGCGACTGCCGTCTGACCTCCCAACCCTGTAAGGAAAGACGTAAAACCTATTTATTCCAGATGCTGGTTGCGGTGCAGCATGCGTAGAAGAAAGTGCGGTGGAATCACGCGGCGCCCGCCTTGCGTTACGTCGTGCCGCGTTGCGTCGGCATGTAACACGAGCTCACCACGCGTTACGACTGTCAACAAACCACCGAGATTATCGCTCACTCGCCACATTACTAAAGGTAAACTCTTATTACTGAAATAACACTTTTTTATAGCCTTTATCGCTTCTTGTTTTGAATTCGACAGCCATATAAAGTTACATGATTATTGTCATTTAGCTTTTGCTATGTTTTACGTGTAGTTTTATCGTCAAAACGTTGCCACAATCTTTATCAGTCTTAGAATTTTAATGTAGGTATTTGTTTTTTTTTAATATGGCGTTTCCTAAGTTTCCGCCAACAACTCAGTAGTTAGCACGATTTTAACCAATATGCATGTAAAATGCAGTTTCGAGTTGGCAAATGCAAATGTTTTTGTTACTAGTGAGTAAATATCTTCGAAGGAAGCATTTTCATAACATAACATAATATAAACTCACGCCTATATCCCCGAAGGCGTAGGCAGAGGTGCTAGCACCCAAATTTCGCCAGTTTATGTTTAGGTCCCAATGTAATAGGTGGCGAGCCTATTGCCATTAACCGGGCACTTATAAACCTGCGATAAATACACACATAACTTCGAAAAGCATCGAAAAGTCATTGGTGTGTGCCATGGTAAAACCTGGGATCGAACCCGAGACCTCGTCTCAGCAGTCCATTACCCATACCACTAGGCTACCGCGGAAGCATTTTCCTGTGTCAAAAATACTAACAGAGATGTTGCCTTTGCGTTAAAAACATAAAAACAATTTGCTTAGCTTATTTAAGACTGGCAACACTAGGAACTGGGACCGTTTCTAGACTTTTTTTTTTGCATTTTTATTGCGATATCTTTAGCATCCCCATTTTTCTATTTAAAACAATTTAGAATCAAATAGTCTGCACTAGAGCCTCGTTCGTCCATCAGCAGGTGTACCGAAGATGTCAGTGGGGCCTCATACATCCTACAATAAACATCTAGTATGTGCGTAAATGTTAGGCAATCATCTCATAATAATAAATGAATCCACGTTCCAATCGCTATCAGGCTCAGCCGGGCGCATCTGAACGCATTACAGTTTTACGATAGCATCCATCACAGTGAATTAAATACAGATATTGATTTATTTAGATTATATAAGATAAGATAAATATTCTGTACTGTTTTTACGGGAATTGACGTGATCACAGTATAGGCGCTTGATAGTTAAGTAGCTTCGTATGTGAAGGAGGACAGTTTAAAGATTGCATACCTTTATAGTATGTATAGTATGTATAGGTAATACATATTGCATTCGGCTAAGTTAAATAAATAATAATAAATAAATCCACAACAACAACGCCATCTAGACCCAAACTAAGCAGAGCTTGTCATATGGGTTCTAGAATGCGGATAAACATACTTAAATACTTTCTTTTTTTATAAGTAAATACATATTATACATAGAAACACCCAGACCAATGCAAATATACATATTTGCACTGAGTGGGAATAAAACCCGCGACCTCTGGCTTAGGAGTCGAACGCACTACTGCTACGCCACAGAGGTCGCCAAGTTACTCATAAGCAATTATTTTTACGTAAAATGACACAAGGCGGCCGAAGGGGACGTGCTGTTCTGATCAACTAGCATCAGCCGGCCGTAGGGTCAATTGACCCACGTCACCATTTAATCGTGGTTGGATCGACCCGCTATGCAGTCAGCCCGCGTGTTTAGTTGACCACTTTAGTTTAGTTGGCCTCTTAAGGCAAACTCAGCCCATCGGCTTCATCAACTTCTACCACAGAATAAGTAGAATGTTATTCTGTGGTCAAGCCAAATCACACCTTTCTCCGTGAAAATGGTGGAATAGGTGATTCCCCATGACACCCTCGGTAGTGTCAGACGAAATCGTCTTAATCTACATGACAGTGGCATCACGGGAAATTAAGATATTAATTTATATTTATCACCTCTCCTTAGTCAAAGTTTAATTGCTTATTTGCTTTTTGCTTATTTTATTTGCTTCAGGGTCATGTATGCATTGGTGTCAATTCTGTTCTACATTTTCACTAAACTAAAATCTGTTTAAATTTCAATTTATTACGGCTCGATTGTTTTTTTAATCTTAGAAACAAAACAGGTCACTGAATTGGCTTTAAAGTTAACAAAAAACTTAAAGATTTTAGTTAAGGCGAGGGTATTCGACGATTTTAGGTATTTTTGGCATAGTAAAGTTGCCACTTTACGCCACAGCGGTCCGTGTCCAGTGTTTCTCGTCAATATACGGAAAAACGACGAAGGTTAACTTAAGGTGGTGTTGTAGTATCAACACAAATAATGACGCAAAGTTTATTTACACAGGGCGCCATTCACCTATGAGGGCCCATACACATGCATCACTCATGGGGCCCATACACCCATGGGGTGACATAGACCCATGGCACCCCATACACCTATACGTACCTCATATGGCACACACCCCACCCCATATAACACATATATGTAACCCATGGGCCCCATATACCCATGGGTCCCATACACCTATGGGGTCCCATATAGCCGTGGGCACCATTAAGATCCGTAGAGCATCTGGGCCCAAGCAAGATGTGAACCGGCAGTCGCTCCCGTAAAAGTCACAATGAACCAGGTTATGGAAAGGAAAAGTAGAAGAACGTACCCTGGGCTCCAAACTGTAAGCTTTAGATGCAACCGGGATTGGAACTCGGATTCATGAGGTTAGGCCCCAAAGCAAAAGCTTCATCAGCAATGAAAACATTATAAATATATTTAGAGGCAGGTAGTAGTAGTATTTGGTAGTGTTGAAGGTTCATGTCAGTTTAAATTATGTCGCTGGTAGGTAGCGTTCACAATATTTAGTACCACCATTCGATAATGCTATTATAATGCCGATACATGACTTAGTTTTAATATTTGTGCAATGAGTAACTACTTACATAACTTATACTTTACAGAAAATAGTGTACTAATACTAGCATTGTATTCGCAAAAGTTCGAGTCAAATTTATTTTACTATTGGATTTGTACATCTGGCACATTCTCTACGATGTGGCATTTACGTCAAGTACCTACATTTAAAAATCGTACGATTTCACTATGCATCTGCCGCAAACTGACATACGTCCTGCCTCTAACACGTTCTGCTCGGGACTGATTGATTCGCCGAACACGTCATATAGGTAGAAAGCGTAGGTATTTAAAATTTTCATGGTATAATTCAGAATTTATATAAATTTTGATAACCGTTTTTCATTCTCCTATCAATGACCGTTATTTTGGTATCATTTTTATTTTTCTAATCTGAACAAAACTCAAATAAAACGGGAATGCGTTTTTGGTTAGACCAATCTTTGAGAGCAAATTCTATCGAGGAAAATAAAAGTCACCGTGTATCGAATAACCGAAAGTACTAGTTTGAATAGCCTAGTAGGTATAACATATATGATTTTCAGAATACAGGGACTTCTCATTTTCGAAAAATAATCTAAAAACACCCTTACCCTAAGACCCTCGCCTTAAGTGAATATGTACAACAGAATCGACACCATTATCTAGTTTTATCAGTCCAGAGTCCAGTATGTTTTAAACATTTTAGTATGTAGTTCATTTCGACCGAAACAGATGCAGCTACAATACCTTAGAATTCATCTATATATTCAATTAAACTTTTAAGCATTTTGTATGCTTACTTTTTCTAAAGATCGGAAAAAGAGAATATCTAGAACGGGACTTGAACCGACCGATGCGACGCGCCTTAAGACGTATATAGATTTCTCCGATATATTATAAAAGGTGTCACAAAATTAGGTCTCTGAATTTGGTGAGATGACTTGGTATCGACAAAATATGTATTTGAAACAAAAAAAAAAATCGGGTAAAAAAAGAAAAAAAAAAGAAAAGAAACCACCAGCGACCAGCGCGGCGTCACGTGACGCGACGAACACACGTGACGCTGGTCGCGATTTAAGTATTTCCCACACATCCGCTTGGAGAATACTGCGAGGAGAAGAACTGCACGCCTACCACGTGCGTCACGGGCTCTTCGCGTCACGTGACGCTGGTGGTTTTTTTTTTTCATTTTTTTTTTTTTTTTTTTTTATTTTACCCGATATTTTTTTTGTTTCAAATACATATTTTGTCGATACCAAGTCATCTCACCAAATTCAGAGACCTAATTTTGTGACACCTTTTATAATATATCGGAGAATTTCGAATATCTGGGACGTGTCTAGATAGCTCAGCTGGTCAGAGCATTCCCCCTGTAAGGGATTGGTCGCGGGTTCAAGAGCGTTCTAGATATTCTCTTCATCTATAATCTATATAGTTATATTCAACTATATTATAATATAAGATCTATATTTCTGAGCTCACATACTCCGACGAACTTAGAAACGCCTGCATTCAAAGGTTTATTCCCCGTACATACACTTTTTTAAATTCCTCTTTACGTTTACGTTGATACATTAATTTCTAGCACAGTCAAATACAGTCCAATTTACAATTACTTAAATAATTTTTGTGCGTACGAGTATACCAAAAAGTGTATCTAAAGGGAACGAAAGCGGAGATTTTTAAAAGTGTATCCACGCGGGAAGACTCCCAGGTTATAGCTTACTATAACCTGGGAGTCTTGAGTCTAGAGTGAATAAGTTGCTTTTATACAGGCATGTTTGGTCTTTGAATACATCATAACTTACGAACAACGCGCGCGCAATACGCAACGCGCATATTAATATAAAAAAGAAAATATGAATTGGATTTTACATGGATATAAAGAAAGAATTACACAAATCTGTTTCGAGATCACTAAGCAAACACATTAAATGAGACATTGCTCCTTTTTTGAAGAAGTTCTTTGTACCTCAACTTCTCTCTTTCCTTAAAATCTTCATCGAGATGTATATTGCTTTATTAATGTTTGTCCAACAGAAACAAGTAACCGCCGCAGGACCTTCATGTCGTCTGCCCACACAAACTATAAATCATCTGCTGGCGATGCGGGGCATGCCTGCTGTATTCACTTCACTCGAGCGAAGGAGACTCAGGTAACTTGATGCCAGGACCAGTACTGTCACTTTCTTTTAAGATCTCAGCTACATAACGCATCAATTCCATTTTACCGAATATCTAAAAAGGCCTTTTTTTTGTACGTGTGGAAACCCCCAACGGGTACCACCTCACCACGGTTAGTGAAATTTGGGGGCAATCCTCCTCCGTTATCTAAAAAGGCCTAGAAATAAGACTTATATTTGAAAAGTTAAACGCCAGAGCCTCGTTCGTCAATCAGCAGGTGTACTGGCCTGCAGGTGAGCTTGCCTTGTCCCCGAAGGTCTTAGTGGGGCTCCAATATTTTTATATTTACTTGAATTTCAAGTGTTGTTTAACTTATTGTGAAATAAATATCATTTGATTATTACCAAATCAATTTCGCAGAGAAACCGGTTGGTCAGGGGGTGAATCTGGCCGAGGGGAAGACGCGACGGCTGGCTCCCATAGCGTGGAAATGGAATGTGCGGAGGAGCGCTGTGTACGTGCCGCCTTACCTTGCGCGCGGTACTGCCTGGCCCACGTGACTTTGGCGCCCGACCAGCGTCTGTACGCGGCTTGCGCTGCTGTGTTTGCGGGAGGTGCGAGATGCCGCCACCCCTTACTGCCTCTGCACGACCAGACGCCGCTATGTACCGAACATGCTTGGAAACGGGTATGTTCTTGGTGGAGTTGGTATGTTATTATTATTAGTATGATGGACACTAATGTACGGACTACCTCCTCGTAAAGTGTTGATAATTGCCGTCGAATTGCATTTTCCTATTAATTTGATAAACCAGCTGATGCCCTCGGCTCCGCCCTCGTGGAGGTCGGTTATCGTTTTTTGATCGTACTCTGGTTCTAATCAAACATACGGCAGATTTTAAGTCTTACCTTTCTAATAGTAAAACCGCATCAAAATCCCATTAGTAGTTTTTGCGTCCATGGCGAACAAACAGAAAATATTTTTGTGTTCAGAATCGTTCATTGAACATAACCCAAGTTTATTTTTAAATATCTTCAATGTACAGACACACCTACCTAATTTACAATTTTATGATAGTATAGATGTGAAAAGTTAGGATTCAACGACTAACGATTCAACGAAGTTTTCCATTTAATTGTGAAAAGTCGTATTACTTTTTGAGCACTTTCCCCCCGTTCTGACCATGGATTTTCATTCTAAAGTTGATAACTTATTGTTCATGTTAAAATCTTAAGAATGAAATAGAGAAATCGCTACCCAGTACTTTTTTTTCCAAAAACCTTTGCACACATTTCTACTACATTAAATTTTGCATACTCTACCTGTAGCGCCTGCACTATAACCAAAATAAAGATGTAATAATATCAGCTCATATGCGTTCAAAAATTTTATGAAATTCCATAAAGTTTGGATGCGATATTGATAAAAAAAACAGGTCCAAATATACGATAGTTAATCGTATGACACACCGAATACCCTATTTTGCATCCGATACACGCGTACGATTGGAAATTACTTTCGCGTTTAGACATCACATCGTAGCGCAGTTTAGTAACCCATGGTCGACCCGAATAAGGGCCCTGAGATAATAACAATTCATGCAAATTCGCGCGCGTACGTTTGCGACTGTGACAGCTTCACACGTTCACCATTAATAAAGAAATTCGATTAGATTGGACTCAGCGCTAGTATATGTTGACACTTATTAATTGGGTAGATTTCACTAAAACAGATTATTAACAAGAGTTATTTTTCGTTGTCAAATCAAACACTAAAAGTAAATGATTTGACACGAAAAGCTATGATGTCATACTTGAGAATTTCATACAAGTTTCCACATAACTTACTGTTTGACATTTAATAAAAAGAAGCAGGAAGCTACCATGAAACCTCCGAAACTTCGGGCCCGCACGAAACACGAACGAAATACGTAGCATGTAGCTGTAAGTACCATGAAGTCAATTAGGATTTCTCCCGGTAGGGTTTAGACCAAACCAAGTGTTACGTCCTGTCTTCGGGTCTGATATTATGGGATAAATATGTTCCATTTAACCGAGATATTTCATGGTAGGCTCACTGATTTGCCTTGATAATTATGTACCCCATTGTTGGAAGGCTAAACATACATGAAAAGACGTGTGTTGTAGGATAACTACGACAAGCTGTCCCGCGACTGCCGGCCGAAGAAAGCGGCGGTGCGCAAGCGCGCGTGTCCGCCAGCGCCGCGCGGGCCGCGCCGCGCCAAGCGCCGCCGCCGCCCGCCCGCGCGCCTGCGCCCACCCCCCGACGCGCCGCACCCAGAACAGTCTCTTTCAGGTAAAGTTATCTTTTCACTAATAACTACCAGAGTGCCTAGTGCGAGTTTGGTTTAATTCGTCTCACAAAAACGTGCGTATACGTGAAGATTATTTTGTATGGGAATTAAAATAGTGCAACCTAGATAATAAAGAATAGAATACGATACAATCGATACAGAGTCATCTAGCGACAAACGCGAGAACTAGGTTAAAATTACAAATTCCTCATACAAAATGAACGCCGTTCGCGTTTGTCGCTAGATGACTCTGTATCGATTGTATCGTATTCTATTCTTTATTATCTAGGTTGCACTGTTTAAATTCCCATACAAAATAATCTTCACGTATACGCACGTTTTTGTGAGACGAATTAAACCAAACTCGCACTAGGCACTCAGTAATGTGCCGGATATCCGGATCACTATCCGTGGATATCTCAGGGAGAAAAAAGATCTGTATCCGTTACATTATAGCGGATCTTAAGAACGAAAATGGGTGTTGTCCTTCGTCGGGTATTTTTGTATTCTGACATTGTTTGTATTTACGCACATACAAATATTTTTTGGACAGAGTTCAAATAAATACTTCTTTCTTGTTTCTAAATTCTAGAAATATGTGATTGCGTTTCCAATCTTTTCACGCAGATATGAATTTAAACGAAACTTTTGAAATTGTGGAGACAAAGATCCTTTTCACAACTATTACCACATCCAAGTAATGTTCACAAAGTACCTTTTAATTCAATGGAAATAACAATTATAATTTATATTTTATTTTAATTAAATTTCTTTAGACTCGTTGAGCACTTTTTGGGTGAACAAAAATCATAAAACTCACGTCATCGTCACCATATCATGACGC
Organism: Cybosia mesomella; assembly: GCA_946251805.1. NCBI lineage: Eukaryota > Metazoa > Arthropoda > Insecta > Lepidoptera > Erebidae > Cybosia > Cybosia mesomella. The sequence goes on along the minus strand of OX276408.1, from coordinate 14,654,343 downwards.
TTTCCATATTTTTATAACATTGTTATGCATTCTTATGCATTACAAATTTATTATTTTTTAACATTCATCTTTGTTGTAGCTGATTAACTATTTTGTTCCGACCTTGGTGAAGTTTCGAACTGATTCATAATGTACAACATAGATGCCTATGTAAATATTTTTATTCTGTTTTCATTTCTGTCGGTAATCCCGAAGTGCCACTGTTTTTTACCTATATTTTATTTATATTTTGTTTAACAGAACTGAATGTGTGTTCAAATTCGTCGACGTACGACAGTTCAGAAGACACGGCGATTGGGGCGCTTAGTGAGACCGAGTACGTCACTGTAGGGAATGACTCGCACGAATTGGGTAAGAATTTTAAAAAATTTATGAAGGGAGAAAACACTTATAGCTAATAATCTAGTTAATAATCTATAATATAAATACAGGTTTTTTTTTTCAAATGAGCGTGGATGGCCTATGATCCGGAACTATGGAGAATAACGAAAAATGCTCAAAGGAGTCTCGAGCCCGATTTTGTTGAAAACTAAAACTGAATAATTGGATTTTTTTAAATCATTTCTCCTAGCAAGGAATCGAACCTATTGATTTTGAAAAAAAAAGAAAAACATCCCCTGTTTCATTACAGCATTCGATAATACCGCTAATAAGGAACGAATTCTGGGAAGTAGTCATATTATACAGGAAACTTAAGGAAAGGTCCGATTTTTAATAAAATACTTTTTTAATCAGATTTTAATGCTGAGGTGCCAGGAGATATTGATAAAATAAATTCAGCTGAATAGGTTAACCAACATAACTTGATTCTAAGGCAAAACAAAGTTTGCCGGGTCAGCTAATTTCCTCTAAAGTTTCATTGTTATAGATAGGTTACAATGTAACTTTTAAACTCTGAGTGCAAGATATACAAAAAAAAAAATAGAATATAACGCGCACCTTATGTATAAATTGATGTGGTGATGTTTCTTACAGAAGTAGAAGTAGGGCATGTACCACCAGATGACATATTGGATCCAGCTGTTCTGAGTCAAATACCAGATGAGGCGTTTACGGAGTTTTTTAACCAAGGTACCATTTTATATCTCTGTGTGTTTCTGTATTTCGAAACTAGTGCCCTTTACTGCATTCTAAAGGCATGCCTATATGTGGGACTGAAAAACATGATTGGCTAAATTTAATGTTCATACACTCTACCTACTCTTATCCTATCTCTACCTACTCCTTCAAACATATACGAGCATGAGTATATAATAATATGCTCGATATATAAGAGATTGATTGGGTCTGACGACACCGTTTGAACAATCATGGCAATCGTCATGAAAGTTGACATCTAAGCAGAAGCATCAGTTGTCGAGGTTTTATGCGTCTTTTGTTGCACCTTGCAACCTTGTTGCACTTTGTTAAATATTATCCAAAATGTAAAACAACATAACATCACGCCTGTATCCCCGAAGGGGTAGGCAGAGGTGTATTACACACCCACGTTTCGCCAGTTATGTTTAGGTCCCAATGTAATAGGGGGCGAGCTTATTGCCATCTACCGGGTACATTACTGCGAGCGATAATTAACATTTTTAATACACACAACTACGAAAAGTCAGGTGTGTGCCCAGGGCGACTGAGGACCGAACTCGAGACCTCGTCTCGGGAGGCTGTTACGTACGCCACTGGGTTGAATGCGGTTGAATGCAACGATATCTTGAAGAACACTAGGTATTAGATTTGATATCGATATAATGTTGTGCGGCACCGAGGTCGGGTGCCGGATATCCGTAAGAAAGATCTGTATCCAAATCCTTTACTTTTTTGGCGGATCTGTTACCTTATTAATTTTCAGCATTCATTTATTTTCATTTTATCAATAATCCTCTTCTTTTCTATCCCAGCGCCAATCACGGTTGCATCCAGACCTTGCACTTTGCAGTCCGGGCTGCTCTCATTACTCGTACTTTTCGTAAATTAGTGTGTTTTGCCTTTAACGGGATCGTGTGCCGTCTGACCTCCCAAGCCCAAGAGGAAAGCCTGCGCCAGAGCCTCATCCGTCACTCAGCAGTTGCCCCGGGTTGCAGATGAAGTTTGCTTAGCCTCGAAGGTTTTCAAACACTCAGAAGAAGTAGCTTGTGATAATAGATATTTTTAGCGGAAGGTGGCGCTACGTTCGCGGAGAGTTCCGAACTGGCGGCGGCACTGGAGGCCGTGCTTGACGAACGCGGGTTGGATGAGAGAGTGCTTGACGAGAGGCTCGACTCTATCGACTGCGTGTTCACGCACTCCTCACATGTTTCCAAAAATAAAGTAATTATGTTTCATTTTAATACTTCTTGCACGTAGCTAAGTGTTAACTGAGTAGGTTCAAGATATTGTAAAGTAAAGCAATACAACTCAGGTCAGTCTTTGGATGGGTGACAATTCTATACACATTGTGCATCGGAGAGCACGTTAAGACGTCGGTCGGTACCGGTTGCGGGTTGTTGGAGCCTTAAAAAGTTCGACAACTGACGGCCTATCATGAAACGTACATCCGCAATTGCGGGCCCGCACGAATCACGAACGAAAGAAGTGTCATTTAGGTACCATCAAGTTACTTCGGATTTCGTTCTTTCGGTCGTGACCATAAAGTATATTCGATTGTGATACGTACATAAGTTACGTCTCTTTCCCATTGAGGTGGGCAGGGACAAAGTCTTTTAACTTGCTACGATCCTTGCATAACTCTTTCGCGATTGCGATGCTTGGACTTAATTTCATATCTTTTAATTTTGCTATTTCAGATGCAAGTTCCGACTTCCTTGCCTATGGAGATGTCATCGCGAGTGCCCTCATAACACAGTAACTTTACACTTCCTATGTTAAGCTATAATAAACTTAATGTACTATAACAATTAGGAACAAATTCGATATTCTTAGTTTCAAGAGTTAGAAATATTTTTCTTCATGCTTTAATTTTTTTGTATGTATGCATGTGTAAGTGAAGATGTTTTTTTGTAATCGTGATTCGGGTTGATGTTTGTCATACTTCGACAAATAATTATAGTACCAATGTTGGGCCAACTATTCCACCGAATAACGTCTATCGTGATAATATTATACCTATACTTCTAATATTTTACTTTCTACATAGAAATGCAATAGTTACGGCTATAAATAACAGTTATTTTACGGAGATATTGCAATTGGAAAGAGAGACGCATTGCAAATCTCTTATTAGTTTTTTATTGTATGAGTACGCGTGTTATACTGGCAACAAATCCATATGACGTTTGATTGATTCATGTAATTTAAGAATACGAATACCAAAACATGTCGGTCCGGTGCGCCCTTGCATGATTAAAGCACGTAAACATACACACATGATTGATAAACGATTTGATGTCATCTAGAATAAATCATACAATAAACAAAAAAAAGAAAGGGCATAAATTAACTGCACTATGTTGAGTATTGGCCGGTGAGTATTTCGCATATTAATTAACCCCAACCAACTATACAAACGAAGGTCTTCGACCAGTGCGTCCTGCCCGTTATGACTTACGGTGCCTGAAGTGGCAATGGGCTTTCCACATAATGTCGAATGACCGATGGTCGTTGGAACAAAAAACTAGACTGCGAGCCGGCAAATGGAAGGTCCTACCTTCCGTATGCCGGCTCGCGCCCAACCAGATGAGCTGACGACCTATAAAAGGTACCTGGGATAGACTGGTTGCGGAAAGTGGAGGATCTGGAGGTATGGCACACATTGCGAGAGGTCTATGTCCAGCAGTGGGCTGCGATAGCCTAATTGATTGAACTATACATAATTGGGATCACCGACTCTATTTAAAACCGGCCAAGTGCGAGTCGAACTCGTCCATAAAGGGTTCCGTAGCAGCAAGTAAAATTTTGATATTTGAGTTGATTGACTGAAAGGTAAATTGCGGTTTACGATTTATGAAGTATTAAAAGAAAATTACTTACTAGATCTCGTTCAAACCAATTTTCGGTGGAAGTTTGCATGGTAATGTACATCATATATTTTTTTTAGTTTTATCATTCTCTTATTTTAGAAGTTACAGGGCATTTGCCGCTTTGGAAGTGTCTCTCGCGCAAAGTATTCAGTTTAGAAAAAAATTATATTAGAAACCTCAACATAATTTTTGAATGCCTATCCAAACGTATGGGTTTAAAAAAAAAAAGTTTTTGAGTTTCAGTGCTAAGAAACCCCTAACATTTATTGTTTTTTTTTCTATTCTTGTGTGAAAATTTTAAAGCAGTTCACAAAATACATCTACTTAACAAGTTTCAACAGCATAGTTCATATAGTTTCGAAAAAAAATAATGGCTGTGACATACGGACTGACAGACATGACGAATCTATAAGCGTTCCGTTTTTTGCCATTTGGCAACGGAATTGGTTCAATAGGGTTTGAATATAGTCTTGGTACTGGTAACAATATCTACGTCTACGTCATTCATACAGAAGAAAAATACTCTTTCATAACCAACCTTCATAAATGTACTCTGTTTTAAAAAGACCTTAGATACTAGTGGTGTCCTCTTGTGAAAAAAAAACAGCATTCTGCATTGCTACATTTTTCACTGTCCAAATAGTGGTTGAATGTTGGCCCCAACATTAGAATCGAAACCAAATACGAAGATCAATTATGTGTTCAAACAAATGAGTAGATGTGAACTTTTTTTCTTAGATGCATAAAATCACCAAGAATATGGTCTAGCCTTTTTATCGTCTAATTACAAAATGTAATGCTTTAAAGTTGAATAATTTAAAAACATGAGGCAAGTTGGATAGACTTGTTTATTGGATTTTTTAAGGTTGAATCCTTAATTCGTGTTAGGAACGCTTATGCGTTCGAAACTCTACGTAATATAAGGCGAATTTTTGGTTAGCTTTATTCGGGAACAGCATTGGATATTTGCATCGATTTTATGATAATATCTGTAAGTGTATGAAAAAATACGTGCAAGGAGTACGTAAGCATGCATTCGGATGCATGTTTCTCTATCATACTCGTTACTTCCCAGAAATTCATTCATTCATGTTAGCGAAAGTTTAAGCATGTTAAATCCGAAACTCAAAATGATAGACGCTATGTCAGATTTGCAAAATAAAAGTTTAGCTGAATGATAATTTCGCTAATGTACAGATTTCCATATCAGTTGCTAAAAATGACAGATCTTCCAATATTGTAATTTGGATATATTATTCCCTATTATATCTAAACATAACTAACACTATTTTCCGTTTTAATATAGATTTTTGAAATTAACACAGACATTTGATGTAGATACAGACCGAACATATTCGATTTCTAGTGACGCCAAATTTTCCACATACGTAATGTAGCTTAGACTGGGCCGAACTAAGGCTCACAACCTCTAGAAATAACTCTGCTTAACTGCATACGTTCATAAAATTGATTGAGAAGACCAGAATTAAACATAACAAAAAACATTAACATTAACATTTAACATTCTTATCCAAAATACTGCAATTAGAATAGAATCCAGTACAGTTGTTTAGTTATATATTTATTTAATTTTAAACAATATCAATATTTCCAATTACCAAATTAATATTAGCACTGGATCCGATCCCGTCTTACAGTTGATGACAATAAATTGTTGTATTTCTTACTCGTTACTATGGCGACCAGTGACGACAGGGTTTTAAATGTGCTTCAACTTCATATCTATGCTTCGGTGAGTAATGAGTATGTACAGGGCAAAGGAAAGGATAGCTCATATTCCCAAGTCATTAGAAAGAGAGAGATCGTGAGTCATAGACAAAATTTAAATTTAGCATTCCGTCTGTTATCTTATAATCATGTCTGTGCTTATTAATATGCTCATAATATCAGAAAAACCCTTAAAATCCTAAGAACTGTCAAAAAAACCTGTACATTTGTTTGAATCTGAATAACGATGACGCCATATCATCGGCGAGTATCGTTTCACTAGTAGTTGTCATAGACAAGCTTAGTAAATTGTTATGATGTAGACTCGACGAGAAATAATCACATACGCTGTTGTTTTTCGTGCAGTGAGTATTTGAATATATGACTTATATTATACGGGAAAATGGTTCTAGTTAGAATCAAGGTAGTCTTAAAATCCAATGGTAATTTTGAATTTGCTATGAGTTTATAAATTATTTGAAAAATAAAAATATTAAAGTTTTACTCCAATTTAGTCGAAAGTGCTTAAAGTTAGTAAAGTAATTATTTAAGTAAACTATATTCTTTATTTAAATTTATGAAATGGAGCCGGCTACGAAAACAACCCTGCGTTTAGCTCTGCAGCAACAGTGGTTTTTAAAAGAAATATAACAGATAACAGATAAGCAATACAGTTAGAGCATGGTTTTCTTTGCCAAACGAATTTTCACCGTGCCTTCTTCATATTTTCCCGTATAATATAAGATTAGCTTCAAATTGTATTCTTATTCTTAAAATATATAAAGTGTATAACTCACATATGGCTTAAGTACTACTGAAATTATTACAATGGCCGCCACGTCGTGGGCAGAATGCGATGTTATTTTATTTTGTTTCATTAGTGTGTGTGCCTGTTATTAGACTCATTGTTGGCTATTTACTATGCATGCTAGAAATGACTGAAAAATCATTACCTAATATACTTTATTGAATCATAATAACCCTAATAAGTAGCTCTGCTGTCTGTATATCTTCCGTTAATTTCTAGTTCTATTCTATTATAATACACATTAACTAATCATCTTACACTTTATATACTCTAAGGGCTATCCGTGATGTATTTTGTAATGGTTGATGTTAGTCGAAATATTATTATATCGAATTGAATTGAATCTGTGTGAGTGTGTGTTATTATATTACCGTGCGTGTGTGTTTCGCAAACACCTGCAACAATAAAACTATAACGTGATATAGAAACATATACACCAAAATAAATTGATGTAATAGAAAACATGTTGTTATAACGCTAGACCGTTTTGATTGTACCGACAAGTGCCCACAGTTCAATTATTATCTGCCGTATATAATAATGAAAATAACGTTACATTTAAGTTCTGAATAAGTGCTGTCCAATGTCGTAATAACCGCGGGTCCCACAGGAGCCTTGTTTTTAATAAAATGTAAATAAAACCAAACTAGACTGGCATTTAAATAGTTGAGATGGAAAGCTGCATTTTACGAATCTGTTCAAAGAAACTTGACAAACATAATTCATAACTATTAAAGGCCCTTTAGAGGTATTGGCCCTCACATTGGCGATGAACTAACTTTCTAGGAGTAAAGTTCTATTAGACTATTTATTAGTTAAACACTAACGCGTGGCGTGGAGTTCCGATCTTGTGAGAATATCGGGCATACAAAAAGTTGCCTATATTACTCAGGTTATAATTTAGCATTCTAATGGTGAAAGTAGTTTGAGAGTTTACCGTTTACAAACAAACAAGTCTTTACTCTTTATAATATACCAGCTGATGCCCGCGGCTCCACCCGCGCCGAGGTTGGTTATTGTTTTTTGGTCATATCTCTGGTTCTACTTAACCGATCGCAATCAATCATACGTCAGACTTTAAGTATGACCAAGACCTTTTTAATAGAAAAACCCCCCTTACGAGGCCAAGCCAGTAATTTTTACCAGGACTCGAGTATAGTAACTCGAGTCTAGTAATTCCAAACCTAAAAGTATAGTAAAACTCTTTGTCTTTAGGACTGTGGTTGCCGTTATAGCATATTTTATAATAACCTCGTCTGTCCTATAAACCTACGTTATACGAGTATATCCCTGCTTTATATGTTTATGTACGTGAAATAGATATAAGAAATATGAACGATTTCTCCAGCTTTTGCTAGGCTAACGCAATAATTGAAAACGATTATTAGAGTCAACGGGATATTCACCATGTGGTGTTTTGATTGTTGAACACATGGTAAATATCCCGTTGACTGTCAGTGACATGAGTTTAAATACCTATAATTGGAAATTTTGTCAAGTTTCGGTGGACAGTGTGTAGTGAACAAACAATCGCTACTGCCTTCATATCAATGTTAAATCAGTTCATAAACGATGTGTTGTCAAAAGTAATGATAGCGCTAGAGACAGAACCAAATAAAGAAATATTTTTGTAAATTTGTTATGTTCCTAAATAAATCTTTGTGATTGTCTGCTAAGAAGCGATTGAGTTAAAAGTATATTTTGCTAGTATTCAATCAATTGGTACATTTAAGTTTAATTTAATTTTTTCTTTACATCAGAATATACGTTCAGAGAAGGAGTCTCTAACAATGTCCATATTTACAAAATTTGTGTAAGCACAGTCCATCGCTAAAATGTATATCGCTACATGTGCTCAGGTGCTTTGTAAGTTTGGATGGGTTGGATCTTATTAAACGCTGTCTGTATATTTTTATTTGTGACAAATTCACGATTCTGTACTTTTAGTAACTTAACTTTCAAATGTTTTAAAAAATCTCCATAGACATTACATGAAATAACAAAGAAGCATTATATTTACAAATGGAAAATACTTATTGCATACCTTTAAATAGACAGTGCTCGTAAGATTGTGTATTTATTAAATATAAATTTCCGTTCTTTAGTGTAAAGTGTTGTATGAGCCGCGGCCGCGGGACCTTCTATGTTTGTGACCATAACAGGTTCGAATCGTGAGACAAAGATAACAAAGTTGTCGGATGTTGTATTAATCACTTGGTTGAGTACCGACTAGTATATAAGTTTATGTTTTCAATAATAATTATTACCTTAAATGTTTTAGAATTTCTTCCTAGTGTATCTATGTTTAGTGTACCACTGCTGCTTGACTGGTGTTACGAGACGTATTGTAACATTCGCAGCGAGTATGTCGTTACGCCGTGTACCGAAAATCCATATACGAGCCGCTTGTTGCTTGCTTGTTTACCCGTGTTGACTGCACGAATGCTCGCTTACATTACGCCGTGTAAAATTTGTGACAACGTTTATGTTTGTAAGACACCAAGCACGAAGCTTTGCGATTGTTTACGTCAATTTGAAATCGCATGTTTGGTGATATCTTAATATAAATGGACTGAAGTAAAACATCGAACGTACTTTATATTCTCATGGCTTCCATCGATGTTCGCGGTATTATAATCGTAATGCGTTTTAGACCTATTGTTACTCTATTTGTTAGTGATAATCACAGATCACTCCATGAGACAAGTGGTCATTGCACGGGGCCAATAACTTTTCAATTACTCATTATCGTACTATCCGACGAATATTACAACCCAGCTGTTGCCCGCGGCTTCGCCCGCGTGGCAATCTGTTCCCTTTCCCGCTTACCATGAGAACCTATAACAGGAATAAAAAATAACCTATATGTCCCTACAGAATATAATCTATCCCTGTACTAAATATCAGTCAGATACATTCAGTCGTTAGAGCGTGTTTGAGTAACAAACATTCAAACATACAAATATCTTCACAGTTTTACATCCTACTAATATATAAGCGCGAAAATTTGTGAGAATGGATGTTTGTTACTCTTTCACGCAAAATCTAGCTGAAATATGGTACACGGATGGATTAAAGTCTGGAATAACACAGTGTGGAAGTGGAAGTCCATACAGCACCGGTTTTAAGTATAATTTTATTCTATTGCGATGGAATTTCGATAAGTTGTGCGTCTACTTAAGTTTGTGACGAAAAATAGAGGCATTGGCACCAAGTATAACAATAAAAACTTATAAATAGTGCCCGCAGGCCGCGGCGTTACGTATATTGTAGTATAATGTATCGGATACGCTTAATTCTCCATATGCAGTACCTGCACTTTCGTTTTGTAACAATATACAAATTACAATAGGTATAGGATCTTGTACTAAATGTATCTATGTATTTTTATGTGCTAGTTTTATTTATTGTTTGTACTTTTTGTAGATCAATTCGAATTGACTGCTCTTAGGGAGATTAATGTAACGTAAGTAAATATTTTGCACCTTTAGTTTAAGGGTTATATGTAGATATGGAGAGTACGTCTGAGGTTTTACTGAAACATGAGAAGCATGGCCACCCATGTGACAATGTAAGTAGGTTTCATTAGTAACATTAATAAGTTGTACATCGTCATATCCCGTTCACATTGGATCCTGTACGAAACGCTTCTGTGAAGGCGTGTATACGTCAAGTTGTCGGTGTTGTATGCTAGTTTCGGTGAGTGATAAGTTATTGGAAATTTATGGTCGTTGTGTGCGAGCGATGAAATTGACAGTCTCTTCGTAAATTAACGCTAATATTACATTGCATAGATCTATAAAGGCATAGACGAATTTGTATCCAGGCTGTTTATGTAATTTGCTCAGGAATTAACTGTTGACATGTTTGCCAATTATATCATAAAAGTAGTTTTGTAACAGTACGATTGTCCCCGTTCTTCTTCTACTTCCCATTTTCCTCTTCCGGGTTATTACATAAGACTGTAGAGATTGAAATAATCAAATATTATTCGTAACTTAATAATATACCTGTATCTGAAAACTGGAACCCCTACAGCCCTGAAATGGTCTCTTTCAGTTCGGATGCATTTTCAACGATATTTCCTCATTTTCTTGCCACTAGTGACAACTACCACAGCATAACTACATTTTCAAGTTGACTGTTAGCTTTTTTGCTGCTACGAGCATATGCCTAAGGGCCTCTTAAACCAACGAAACGTCCCAATCTCCTGCAAAGCCAAATCCCAACTGCACGAATTTCATTAAAACTTGAAAGGTCGTACATGCAAAGATATTATGTGTAGTAAACATCCGAATACCGATTAATACTGGGTAGTTTTAATAGGATTACGGAGAACCTTTTTTTTTTTTTTTTTTTTATTTTTTTCAGTGTTTGTAAGGATATTAGGCATGGTTCTGACTGTATTAGGTAGAAATGGCAACGTTTATTAGTATTGGTGTTTAGGAGTTCATGAGATGTGGTAATTGTAGTGTTGCTATACATGTCGAGAATATTCGGACCTATTGGAAGTATGTAGAGATTTCTCTAAGCATTTATTAATAATAATGTGCGGTGTAGATCTGATTGAAATTTTAATATGTTCGAATATTCTCGTATTCGACGTGACAATTAAGTTAGATAACCGCTACCTCTTTGAATGCCTGAAATTGTTCACAATTTATTGTCCAATGTGTGTATTACAACATGATGATGTTAAAAAATGAAATAAACATGAAGAAATTTTTATTTGTAATTTGTCTTTTCACCTATCATTTACATAGACTGTTATTCTTTCTTCCTTCTTAAAATCCCGGGTTCTTTAAGCGGAGATGAACAAAGCTTCTGTCGACGCCGTCACCACCATTTTAGGATCGACAGCATCTGGAATGGTGGCCCCTATCTTCTGAACACGACCCTGGATTTTTACCATCCAGCGGGGTGCAGTCAATTGATTAAGAAATATAAAATAAATAAATATATATAGTCATTAACATTATACATATTATTCGACCGAAAATAATACTCAGTCTAATAAGAGACCGATATTCTTAGCAATCCATGGATTCTCCGTGCGGGTGCCGGGTCCATCGCCTTGCTGAGTTGGGAACTCGGGACAGTGCCTGGGACTTGCGACCCAAGTGTAGGTTTAGAAGGGCCCCCTTTAGTTGATGTAGGTACATCAACACTCACCTTCACTACCCAAGTTCCCCTCCCTGCCTAACCAAATTTGAAACGAATCTACTAGTGCCGCTTTAGAAATTCGTCCTAGTAATGAGCTTATTGTAGCTCTCGATAGGCCTAGATCTTTAAGTAGGTTATAGAGAGATTTTGCTGGTATACCTTTTTTTTTTTTTTTTATCGTGCGGAAATCCCTTCGGATACCCCCCCGCCGGCCAGCGGGAGCGGTTATGTCGGGCTTGCACCGACTAAAACCGCACGCCGTCTCGGGTCTTCAGACGCCGGGGTGTAAGGTTACCCATAGAGCATATCCCTCGCACCCCGGCTGACCCTGGGCCATCTCACCACTAACAGCATCGCTCATCCTGTCTCCTCTGAAAGCAGAGGAGTACGGAGAGCGATGTGTTCCCGCCACGTTGGGTATTGGCCGACGATCAATGCCAACCCTATGAAGGGGTGAAGGGGAAGCCATTGACCGCCGCCCAGGTGTACCGGCCGCTCCGATTCCGTTCCCCCCGGACTGCAGCGGGATCGGAATCGGAGCGACACTCGAGGAGGTTACCCAACACACACCCCATTTGCTGGTATACCTCTCGCTCCCACTTCCACTGCATACAAATTAACCACGTAACTGTTTTTGATTAATTCGTTTGTGAAATCATAGTATTTATTTTTCTTTATTGTGTGGTCCTTCGGTATATTTGTTTCCCACGGTACAGTAAGTTCCACAAGAACCACATGTTTTAACCTCTTAGAATATAGGAATATGTCAGGTCTAGATGACGAAACCCCAACATCCTCCGGAATTTTATAGTGCTTTTCATACGTGTCGATTAGGAGAGTCCAATCTGGGGCAGTATCTAAGATTGAATAAGGTTTGTTCCTGGATGTTATGGATGAACCTTCAGACACAAAGTGACGTCTGTTAGTAGTCAATCCTTTTTGGGCTCTAGCTACTGCCAGACTCATTGCTTCACGTATGATGATAAGCACCTTATCGTGGCGGCGTGAGTAATGGTCTCTATCGAGAAGCACCCTACATCCTACTAATATGTGTCTAGCCGTCCCTATTGCCTCACCACAAGTATAACATTGTTTTTCTGTGGCCTTCCCCCACCTTACCAGATTACTCTGGTCTGGGAGGGTCATCTGAAAGGCGTTAAGATAGAATTTTAACAGGGCCGGCGAACAGTCATAGATCGAGGTGCGCCACTTTAAGGCCATCGGTATGCAGAACTCTCCCATTGTCAACCATTCATTTTGGATTTCCAAATTCATCGCGTGCACTCGATATTTATCATTTTCGTCTTGTTAAGTATATCCTGGTCCCTTTCTGGCTCTCGTACTCCCAACCCTACTCTGTTCGACTGGGACTGGGTATCATAAATCGTTTATGGAATAGGAGTCTAGATTCAAGCTCGAACGCGTTATTATCTTTCGGGAGTGCCCTGATTGTGACATCTTGGGATTTACCTAAGATGTGGGCTTTGGTAACTCTAAGGTGTTTATAGAGCTCCGATGGTTTCTTAAGTTTCATCCCAAAATTATTTTGATCCCTAGATAGAGCAGAGGAATCAGCAGAGTGCGCTAGTCCAAGCCAAGATTTTAGCGATTTTATGACAGTTGCATGTATTTTCGCCAGTAAGGTTTTACCGAATTCATACACCAGAAAAGGCCAAGTCAGACGTGATGTTAAGTAGTTGTCATATATCCAAGCTTTTTTGATATTGTTTAGTTATCTTCATTTAAAATATGTAAAATATTATCGTGTTTGTTGGTCACGTTCTAGCGGTAGTAGGTACTGGAGTGATACTTATACTGCATGACACAACCAGTTGATGCTATGGTATAAAAATATCTACCTTAAAATTAGTACCTAGATACGTGCGTTAAAAAATTGGGATGTTTTTTCATCCACTGATCTTACTGCAGTGAAAGTCAAATTTAAAAGGATACCTCTAGTGGACTTATTGCATCACTCACACTGAAGTATCAAAATACTAGAATTTACCAGGTTGTATCATTTACCAGGGTATAGCACTTATTGAAAAGGGTATAGCACTCATTTCTATAACGCGAGAATTAAATAAATCTTATTGTCAATCATCATCATCTTAGCATTGGTTCTAGTTGCACATTCGAAGCTTTCAACTCAGAGCCCGGAGTCCGCTTACTCTATCCTTGCTTATCTAATATATTCGGGTTTACTTATACGGTTTTTATGGAAGCGACTGTCGTCTGGCCTCCCAAGGGCCAGAGCCTCGTCTATCAGTCAAAATGTGTACAGGCTTGCAGATGAGGTTAACTTGGCCCCATAGGGCTTGGTGGGGCCGCAAACACCCAATGTCCATTATTATTATGAACGGAATTGTAATAAAAAAAAAACAAAGCACTTGGCCTGTATGAATGGTTTAATGACAGTTGAGGAAGCCCGTGAGGTGTGTAGAGACAGATTCAGACGGGCGGCGGGCTGATGTCTTTTCGTACACCAGAGGGAAAAGGGCGTAGGTATATGAAAATAAACACACATTCTTCTATCAGAATGTTTACCGTGCACGATTGCGAGAAACCCTCCATAGTAATCCAATTTCGGTTTGATTGCGTTCAGGGGTCAGCAAGTGGATAGCCGGGCAGTAGGATTGTGGTCGCAGCACTAGTGGGACCGGTGGGTGTCACGCGGTGCTGCGACGACAGTCCTCTTCTGATGAGGCCGTCAAGCTGAGTGCCACCATTGTGAACATGGTACGTCTATGTAATGGTGACCCTCTTTTCTGAGACTTTACCTTCAGCTTACCATCAGGCGAGGTGAAGTCAAATTGACGTGTCCTAAATATAAAAAAGAAAAAAAAAAAAGAAAATAATAGTATATCCATCGTTGTGTATTTGTACATGTATCTGTTATAAAAAATGTGCACAGTTACGCTATAGGTACAGGCTCTCACTTCGCTTTCGCCACAAACGGCACTGCTGCATTATGAAAAAAATGCGGAGCATTTTGCATTGTCAATGTACCTAATTGTACCGACTGCCAACCAGTTAGTGAATGTAGTATCCAATGAATAGAACGAGTATACAATTTTAATGTAGCTGTTATCTAATACCTTATAAAGTAAAGCCCCGTATTCATGGTAAACATTTGTTTAGCAACAGTTGCTAAACATTGTTGGTGAGCGGCGAGAATGTTGCTAGCAACTATGTTTAAATCAATACAGGTTGTCCACACGCCAGTCTGCGTTAAAATGTTGCCCGAGGAGGTAGTGTTGTTGTGTTCTCTGTATCAGATGTATAGAATCTCTAATAAAAAAAAGAGAAAAAGATGGTGGATTCGAAATTATCTTTTGCAAAGAGAAAATTTGATGAGTGACCTCAGAATGACAGATGGATCATTTTGTAACTTTACGAGAATGTCGAAAAGTGATTTCGAACATCTTCTAGAAATGATTGGTCCATCAATAGCCAAAAGGGAAACAAATATTCGTCAGCCAGTTTCACCTCAAACGAGGCTGGCTATTACATTACGGTATCTTGCAACTGGAGATTCATACAGTTCTCTTTCATACACATTCAGAGTATCAAAACAATTGATTAGCAAAATTATACCAGATGTATGTCAAGAACTAATTAACTCACTAGCAGGATATGTCAAGGTACAAGAACACTATTTGTGTAATCAAGTATTTTATTAATTAAAAAACACAAAAAAAACAGTGTATGCTATTGCGTTGATTCATCACTGAGATAGTTAACTAAGTTTAGTATAGCCGAATCTTCTGTTTCGTCTCGTAATGCATCTAGTCTATTTGTTTCGTGTCTCTCAATTTCCCTTATTTCAGTTTCCTGAACATTATTTGGTGTTGATGATGGATGAGAAGATGCCGTTTGATATCCATATGTATTATATCATCCCATTTTTAATTCATACAGTATATTATTAATATGGTACTTTGCCTGTGTCACGGCTTGGTCATCTTTAACACTTCTTAATTCAGCAGCAATATATTCACCATATATATCAAATGGATCCTTCTTCTCCCTTTCATCCATCTTTTTTTAGCACTTTTCAAAACCTCTAATATTTCATTTGATTCATCTGTCTTATTTCTTTTCCTCGAAGATGTAGATGTTGTAGCATTCGGCCTTGGTGATTGAGATGGCTCTGACTCCATACCACTTTCAAGTGCATTGTTTTCATCTACCTGTAAATTATTATCTTATTATATATTTATTTCTTTTTTAGGTTCCAAGTTCGGAACAAGAATGGAAACAAATAAGTCGTGAATTCGAAATACGATGGAATTTTCCACATTGCATTGGGGCCATTGATGGGAAACACGTTATGATTGTGGCGCCAAATAATTCTGGAAGTGAATACTACAATTATAAAAATCAGTTCAGCATGGTACTTATGGCAATTGCAGATGGCAATTACAACTTTATTTACGCAAATTATGGAGCTAAGGGTCGGTCGTCCGACAGTGGAATATTTCAAGAAACACCGTTTTATAATGCATTGTTAGAAAACTCACTTAAACTGCCACGGCCTGAACCAATAACACAAGGCGGAACAGAAATGCCGTATGTAATTGTAGGTGACAGTGCTTTCGCGCTAACGGAGAACATCATGAAACCATATCCTGGCATTCATGAACGTGGGAACAAAAAGCGTATATTCAATTACAGACTATCAAGAGCTAGGAGGATTATAGAAAATGTTTTTGGCATTTTATGTGTGGTGTTCCGTGTATTCACTAAACCTATTCCGTTAAAACCAGCCAATTGTGAACTCGTGGTAATTGCTTGTGTATATTTACATAACTTCTTAAGACGTAACTCAGTTTCCAGATCCATATATACACCTCCACAAACTTTTGATTTTGAAGACTCTGAAGGTAACCTATTAGAAGGTTCTTGGCGAAGGGAACTAAGTTCGTTTCCTATGATTGATTTGCAAAGACGGGGCAGGCCTGCATCACAATCAGCTCTTTGTATTAGAGAACAGTTTGCCGATTACTTTATAACTCCAGAGGGAAGAGTTCCATGGCAAAATAATGTAGCGTAATTGTAATAATTTTACAGACAATAGTATAAAACAATTATATACAAAAACAACTTACTGTTTTATTCATAGTATCCGTTTCACCAGAAGTAGTTGCACCACATAACAAAAATTCCAATGGCTCGTAATAAATCCATTTACATTTTTCTATTGCGCCGCTGCCTGTAGTTTTTTTTGCCGACATTTTTTTTTTCTCTCTAGTAAATTGAGTACGCAGTACATGTATTTTAGTTTCTACGTCTTTTTTGGGTATATTTAGGACTTGAGAAATTTCTTCGAATGCATCGTTCTTTTTGTTTCTATCTTTGTATTGTTTTATAGAACAATCCCATAATAATGGTTTTGATTGAAATAATTCTATTAATTGCATTATTTTATCATTGCTCCACACTACTGCCATGTTTATAAACTGTTGCAAACTCGTCCATACACGTCAACAATTGTCGCTAAACTGATGTTTACGCTTGTCGGGCGAGAGCTTGTCAACATGATGCTGTCAACTCTGCAACACGCAGTGTTGCCAGCAACATGTTGACAGCAACTCCGCAACACGTTGATTCAACTTTGTTGCTCAACAAATGTTTCCCATGAATACGGGGCTTAACGGTTTATATGCTTAAAACATTTGTGTTTAAAGTTATAATAAGCGACAAATTTGTGCATGTTAAATTTCTCGAAATAGAGAATCATCTCTACATAAAGATCGGTTTAATTTCACGTTATGTGTTATAATATAAACCTTAGTGTGCGTGTGGTGTGGGGGCTCATTTAATTCTACTAATATTATAAACGCGAAAGTTGTAAGTATGGATGGATGGATGGATGGATGTTTGTTACTCTTTCACGCAAAAACGGCTGAACGGATCTGACTGAAATTCGGCACACCTAGACCGATACCGATACACCTTCTTTCCCACCTCCTTCCCATGGCCCTACTAACCATCTTGGTTATAACGGGCCGAATCTTGGGAGATGCGCGCCCTACTGGCGACTGCCTTTCGGGCGCGCATTTCTTGACTCCCTACAAATTATTTTGGTGCCCTTCTACTTATACACTCCCCCTTTCTGTGGCAGCACGCCACACTAACGGAGATTGCTCGCCATTAGGGAACCTCCTGGGCTTTACGCCTTTCGTGCCAAACATGCGCAAAGCTTGTAGCCGGCCGAAGTTTTGGGGTGTGCCTACCAGATCCGAATAATACATAGGCCCAACTTCCGTTCTAACCACCTCACTTAACATGGTGGCGCGGATGGCAGCGTACAGGGGGCAGACCCACAACACGTGGTGTAGGTCTTCATCTTCCATGCCACAGAAACATTCACTCTCGCTGCCAAGGCCTAGGTCATACGATCTCTTTCGAAAGCATCCATGCCCGGTGAGGAGCTGGGACAGCTCATAGTCCGGCTCGACCCAATGCCATGTAAGCCGCTGTTCCACGAGAGGGAAGAAGAGGTACGTTGTACTCCCCTTCTCCTCTGTGTCCCAGCGTCTCTGCCAGGTTCGTAACGCGGTCGCGCGCGTGCTAGCCCTCCACTGTTTGAGCTCCTCCTGCAACCGCCCGCACGATTCCCCGTGCTCGGCAGCAATCCTAAGTCGAACCTCCTCCAGTTCCCCAGCACGAATCACCTCCAGGTCTGCCGGTAGTACCCCCGCGAGTACTGCAAGCGCATTGGTGCTGGTGGTCCTATAGGCTTTTGTGAGCAGGATTAAGCTTGGTCGCTGCGTTCGAAGTAGGGGGCTGCGGACGACGTGCATGAGGGCCCTCCTGTACCACACCGTCGCAGCGTATGTGACGGTGGGGACAAAGATATCCCCATACACGGCAAGTAGGCCCCTGTATTTGACGCCCCAGGTTGACGCCGATACCCTGCTCATTTTGCCAAAACATTTGGCCGCGCGTTTCCCAATGCTTGTTGCGTGCTCTGCAAAGGACAGGCCAGAGTCCAGGACTACCCCCAAAACCGTCGCGGACCTCACGCTCCTGATCGAGGTACCATCCATCCTAATGATGGGAGGCCGCTGGAGCCTACCCCCCAGGGTCATCGTCGAAGATTTGCCGGGGGAGAAGGACAACCGGTTTCGAGAGCCCCACCAGCTCAGCAGGTCCACAGTGGCCGCGCTTTTGCGCTCTATTTCGGCTCTCGAATCCGCCTCGATCAGGGCCGTGATGTCATCGGCGTAAGCGACGATGCTGACCCCCGATGGCAGCGGCAAGCGCATGCTGTCATCCATGAGGACGTTCCAAAGTGAGGGGCCCAGTACCGAGCCCTGCGAGCAGCCCATGGTTTGGACCTTCCACACCACCTGGTCGCCAGCGAAAAGGCTCACCCGTCGGTCTGCGAAGTAGGACCTGATGACGTTAAATATGTTGGGGGGACATCCGCGTCCTTTTAATTTGGTGAGTATCATTGGCCACCAGGCGTTGTCGAAGGCGCCGGCTATGTCCAGGAAAATAGCCTGGACATATTTGGAAGGACTGTCCTTCACAGTACGCATAATCGACAACAATGCCGTGGTGGTCGACCTACCCGGAGAAAATCCGTGCTGGCTCGGGGAGATTTGGCTGCTGATGGAGGGAGAACATATCAAAACGGCGCGTTCCAGGATTTTATCGAGCACAGGCAAGAGCGTGATCGGGCGGTATGCCTTTGGATCAGTGGGGGGCTTGCTGTTACATTTTGGCAGGACCAAAAATCTGCCCGTTTTCCAGATAGAGGGGAAAGTCCCCTCGGTCTCCTTCGGCACAGGGATAGATTATAGTCCGCAATAACACATAGGCTACTTTTTATCCCGGTAATAGGTTCCCATGGGTTGCGGGAACGGGATCAGAATTTTACGCGGGCGAAGCCGCGGGCAACAGCTAGTAGGTAATAGTTCAGAGCAATATATAGTTTTGTTTTATTGATTTACACAGAAAAGGTAACTTGGGATATAATTTAATGACTTGGTGAATGTGCGTTGGACTGCGAAATTTAACATGGTGCTACTGAGAATTTCATACCACTCAAAAAAAAACCAATGACATAACCTGACTAGGGGACCAAAGCTAGAACTAGGATCTCATGCACGGCAGTCGCATTAACTATAGCTGCGGAACCCGGGAAACAGTCTGACGAACGAAGTGACAGTTGCATTACAGTGGCAGTGAATTTCGTGTATTAGGTTAGATACCTACATAAATCTACGTATGTACATACTTAAGGCGACTCCCTGAGGAAGGGTTTTAAAAAAAAAGGATTTTTCGTAAATGAGAAGTCCCTGTATTCTGAAAATCATATATGTTATTCTAGACTATTCAAAACTAGTATTTTCGGTTATCCGATACTTGATGACTCTTACTTTCTATTTGGTCTCTTCTTGGATTGGTCTAACCCAAAACGGATTTCAGTTTTATTTGAGTTGTGTTCAGGTGAGAAAAATAAAAATGATGCCAAAATGGTCATTGATAGAAGAATGAAAAACTGTTATCATAACTTACATAAATACTGAAATATACCATCAAAATTCAAAGTACCTACGTTTTCTACGTATATGACGCATGCCAAGAGTCAATCAGTCCCAAGCGGAACGTGCTTGAGGCAGAACGTGTGGCAGTTTGAGGTAGATGCACAGCGAAATCGTATGATTTTGTTTGGTTCGTATTTAGCATAAATGCTGAAAGTGAAAAGTGAAAATGCTGTAAAGTATAAGTTGTGTAAATAAGTGAGTACTTACTCATGGCACAAATGTTAAAACGAAAACATGTATCGGTATTATAATAGCATTAAATGTCTTATGAAATTAGTTGATTCAATACAAGAATTTGTAATGATTTACATTGGTACTAATAGACGTATTCGAATGGTGGTATTAAATATTCTAACAGCACCTTTTTTCCTGCGGAAATCCCCTCGGAAATGGCCCGAGGAACCGTGGGTGTATGGGTCGGCGACAGCGGCGAAGCAACGGTCACCCGCCGTCACTTCCGCCATGCAGTGCACCCCCACATGGCCCACCGACAGGCACCTGAAGCACCTGGCCGGTCGGGCCTGCAAGAGCCGTGCCTGCGCCCTCAGGAAGCCTCCTGCTAGGAGGCTGTGCCCGTCAGCGACCTTTTGGGCCGCCGCGATAGGGCAGCCGACAACTGCTGCCCCCTGTCCACCGCGGCCGAAGCGTATCGCTCCGGCCTTCACTGTGTCCGGGGAGCAGTCCCCGGCCTTCGCCACGGCGAGCCTGAGCTCTTCGTCCAGGCCCGTAATGCGCACTTCTGCGCATTTAATGGGCCTGGACACCCGGACGTCGGCTGCGTCCAGCGACTACCTCAGCCGAGCCGCTAGGGCGTCGGCCTTGGGCCCACTTGCGGCGCCAGGGACAACGAGAAGCCGGACTCCCGTCCGTGTGCTCTTGCACCGGACACCCGGGATCTCGAGGGCCTTTAAGTCGACGTTGGCCTTCACTTTGGCCAACACCTCGGTATACCCCATGCCTCTACCCGCTGCCTCCGCCGTCAGGCTGACGACGACGGCTGTGGTGCGAGGGGCATGGAGCTTCCCCGGCGCTGCCTTCGCGGCGGCCGCGGCCCTCCTGGCCTTCTTGGCGGCCTTCCGCCTCTTTTTGCTGGCTCCTGCCACCTCCCAGCCCCCTTCCAGTGGGGTGGAGGTAGCTGGAGCCGCGGCTGGGGCTGGGGACGTCTTCCCCTTGCCCTTCCCCTTGCCTTTGCCCTTCCCCTTACCCTCAGTGGTAGGGGGCCGAGGAGCCGGTTCCGGCAAGGGCGCACCCGCAGCCGGGCGGGTGGGGCCCTTCCGGGCTGCAGCCGCGAAGCCGGCCACCGGTGGCGCTAGAGGCGGACGGCGGATGGAGTCCACTAAGGCCTCCAACCGACTCATCATCCGTCCTCCAGCGCACGAATAGCAGCTACCCAGGACTGAAGCTTCGCAAAGTATCCTGAGAAGAATCTCGCTTTAAGCCCTATCCTTGGGCCGAGTCCGCGTTATACTTCCCAGTCCGCTATTTAAAGTTAAAACAACCCCGCGTAAATCCCTGATAGTATAAGTAGGAAGTGCGCGTGGTGATAAATAAATAATATTTTTCCCTTCAAAGAAGTCGTATAATTTCGTCGCCTTATACACACGTGGTACCCAAACCCCAGGGTACTACAATACTATGGAGGTCGGCTGGTATCCATAGGTTGTTACGACTTCGCTTTCGGGTGTTATAGACTTTTCCTTGTCGTGGGCCGGCCAACAAAGGCAAGCCCTCCGGTCAGCAAGTTCACAGCGTACCCTTCTGGAGCCACCAGTCAGGTCGTTGCTGATCACCTGCCGATTACGGAACGCGAGTGGATGGCTAGTCCTCTCTCACCGGCTGCGGCACAAGCGCCCGTCGTGCGTTAGCAGTGGGCCAACCCACCCCTGGATCTCCCAGGACCCTATGGTGGCCTCAGTCACTAACACCATCGCTCATCCTGTCTCCTCTGAAAGCAGAGGAGTACGGAGAGCGATGTGTTCCCGCCACGTTGGGTATTAGCCGACGATCAATGCCAACCCCATGAAGGGGAAGCCATTGACTTCCATCTGCCTCTTAAGATACAGGGGTAACCCTAGTTTAAGAGGTAGGGTTAACAATAATAGTAACTAAGTACTACCTTTTTTTTTTTTTTTTTTTTATCGTGCGGAAATCCCTTCGGATACCCTCCCGCCGGCCAGCGGGGGCGGTTATGTCGGGCTTGCACCGAATAAAACCACACGCCGTCTCGGGTCTTCAGACGCCGGGGTGTAAGGTTACCCATAGAGCATATCCCTCGCACCTCGACTGACCCTGGGCCATCTCACCACTAACAGCATCGCTCATCCTGTCTCCTCTGAAAGCAGAGGAGTACGGAGAGCGATGTGTTCCCGCCACGTTGGGTATTGGCCGACGATCAATGCCAACCCTATGAAGGGGTGAAGGGGAAGCCATTGACCGCCGCCCAGGGTGTACCGGCCGCTCCGATTCCGTTCCCCCCGGACTGCAGCGGGATCGGAATCGGAGCGACACTCGAGGAGGTTACCCAACACACACCCCAACTAAGTACTACCTATGTTGTAATATGCTTACATCACACTATCTGATATTCTTATTTCCATTTGATATCTCATTCACTGCTTTGTAATGTTACTATGTACTCCTTATTTGTGAAATAAACATTTATTTATTTTATTTATTTATTGACCGCTGGCCAGGGTGTACCGGCCGCTCCGATTCCGTTCCCCCCGGACTGCAGCGGGATCGGAATCGGAACGACACTCGAGGAGGGCTTTTTCTGCGATAAGTACCTACTTACTAATTACTACTCTGTTAGAATTTTGTCTGTATAGTAGAATATATCTACTAGGGGCTCAATGCATTCTGCTGTTGCAATGTTGAGCTGAGAGTGCACTACGTGATATTTTCGGAAGTTCACGCGAATGTCACACATTGAAATAAAACTATTTTTAACGGATTCTATCGGATATATTGGTCAAACCAAGCGAAGCATTGGCACTCGAACACATAGCTGATATAAAACAACAACACTCAAAAAAGTCTGCTGTATGTGAACACGTGCAACAGGGGACCAAACATTACTTAAGATTTGATAAACCACAGATACTCGCCAAAGAAAATCGATTCCTACCTAGAATGCTCCGCGAACCTATTGAAATAAAAAAACATCCTAATTTTAATAGAGAAGATGGTTGGAATGTACCACCAGCTTGGGACCCAGTCATTCACTTAACATAACATAACATAACTTCACGTCTGTATCCCCGAAGGGGTAGCCAGAGGAGTATTACACACCCACGATTCGCCAGTTATGTTAAGGTCCCAATGTAATAGGGGGCGAGCCTATTGCCATCTACCGGGCACATTATTATTAAGCGAGCGATAATTAACATTTATTAATGCACACATAACTACGAATAGTCAGAGGTGTGTGCCCGGGGCGACTGGGGATCGAACTCGAGACCTCGTCTCCGCAGTCCGTTACGTACACCACTGGGCTATCACTTAATTAATTCCAAGAAAAATCAAAATACACCATGATACTGTGAGCTCATTCTGCGTAAATAATAACACAAACAATTCAACATAGTTCGGGTACTTTGAGATAACTTACACTTCAAACTACAAGACAACAACCATCTTTAGTCTCCCCGTAACCATGGCTGCTGAAAAGCAACCGAAAGGTCGGGATCAATGTAAAATTTAAAATAACATCAAAATAAATCGCGATAGAATCCGTTAAAAATAGATTTATTTCAAAGTGCACTACATGATTAGTTAATTACCTACAATTCACGCGCAATTTTGTTTTTCAATTGAATGCCATTGAATTGTTTTTTCGGTGTTTTTTTTTTAAAGAAGAATATTAGCAACCGAAATTACTAATATTCCCCCTAACCCCTCCAGCTAAGCTAAATTGCTTGTGTTAGGAGTGGGTTCACGTCGGTAGTGTAATGGCCAGGATTCGAACCCGAGACCTCTCGATCGTAAGGTCGACTCCTTAACCACTAAGCTACCGACGCTCCGTTGCTAGACCGATTTTCTATTTTCTTTTTCTGTCTTAAGCCAATAGTTAAGTTGCACATTTTGGCGCCAAAAACGTGGTCTCAACATTCATCACTTTGGAGAAGATTTTGAAATTTTTGAAGGTTGCTTATTAGTCCATAGTACGTTCGATGATCAATTTTATTTTTTCAAAACCTTCCGGGTATCAAGTTGTATTTATATGCCAAGTTTGGTCAAAATTGGTCGATTAGTTTAGGAGTAGTGTCACAACCGAAATACACCGAGTGGAGTATAGAAAGCTTTTCGCTCGACTTCTTCTCACTCTCAGCTCAACATAAACGAATTGAATAAATTCCTATGCCTTTTCATTAAATTTCTGGATCAATGTCCAATTTCTTCTGTTTGAGTTTTGGATGAATTTACAAGAATTTAATTGGTAATTGATTAGAAGACCAGTCCAAATCAGTGATTTTCTGGAACGTATACTTGCCTACACCAATATTTCGTTCAAAATTGGAAAATTATTAGTCGTGATGTATGTAGGTATGTAATGGATTTATGATGAAGCATTTTATGTAAGTTGTGTGTGTCCTTTCCTACACACGCCTGCCAACTCACCGTCGCGGCATAAAACCCAACCCCACAAGGCGAGGCCAAAGTCCGCTGGTAACCCTGGGGTTATCCTTTGGAGGGCTTACCCGGGGTGCCCGGCAATGGACACTTGGGGAGGACACGGTGTGGTTTTAGTCGGTCCGATTCCGACACGCCCACCACACATAAAAAAAAAGTGGATAATTTCAGCACATTTCTTCTCGCTATAATTATGAAAGTTGACAAGAAAGCTACGTTATAGGTAGCTAGTTAGGTGACGGTGGGGCGACTAGCACCCCTCCCCCAAACCGGGGTAGGACGGGGACACCGTGGTTCCCAAACCCGAGGGGGGCATCTCGAAACCAGAGATGGCCCAGGGTCATTCGGGCTGCGAGGGATATGCTCTATGGGCAACCTTACACCCCGGCGTCTGTAGACCCGAGACGGCGTGCGGTTTTAGTCGGTTCAAGCCCGACATAACCGCCCCCGCTGGCCGGCGGGGGGGTTAGGTTAGGTTAGGTTTGAAAGGCTGTTTTCTCTTCATATTTTAAATTTCATCAACTTTCGACGCTGACTGTACATAGGGTTTTATATGTGTGTATGGGAACGGAACCTAAGAGTGAGCAGGATGAATGGCATGTGAGTGAAGGAGATGCATGAATGAAGGCGGGGATATGTCTATTGGAGTTTAAACAGAATGGGATGTGGGAATTGGATTAGGACAATATATTACATTAAAGTCATATGAAGGTATAAAACAGCGCAGTAAACAGGTACTAAGATTGGAAATAATAATCTATTTGAATACCAATCGATTGGCATACTTCGACTTGATAGTAGGTGGATTAAACGCACTCTGAATAAATAAGAAGTCACACTAGCTACCGACATGTTGTAATTTATCATTAGTAAACAAACACTCGTATGTATTACAAATAGATAAAGTGACTCGACGTGATGTGCGTTACACTATTTACTTTAACTACGATGGTAAACTAAAAGTAAAAGGCGTATGAAAGTGATATATTTTGGCGTCCGTCACTCTTTTATGGTATCTATCTACCTATTCCCGGAGCATGTTTTACTACTTTCTTCTATGTGCCATATTCTCATGCATACTTTCGAATAATTTGTTCGTGGGATTTCATTGAGTTGTAGATGGATACTGTACTTATATCTTAACTAAGATCATATGACATGGTGAATGAATATTCACCATATCATATTTCGAGTTTGGTATAGTACTTACCATAATGCTTAGTAATTACCTACTGTTTAAGGCGAGAATATTCGACGACTTTAGGTATTTTTGGGATAGGGCACGCCGCAATAGCGGCGGTAAGGCCCATCATGGAGGATTGGCTGGAGAGGCGACACGGAAGCCTCTCCTACCGACTGACGCAGGTGATCTCAGGGAAGGGGTGCTTCGGGGACCACCTGCATCGGATCAGGAAGTAGCCAACGCCTGAGTGTCATCACTGCGACGCGAGCGAGGACTCAGGGCTGCACACGCTGGCGGACTGCCCGGCGTGGGAGGCGCCGAGGCGTGACCTCGTGGCAGCCATCGGGGTGGGAGTCCTCTCGCTCGGCAGCATGATTGCGGCAATGGTGCGGAGCGCGAGCGCGTGGGCCGCCGCCGCCTCCTTCTGCGAGCATGTAATGCTCGCGAAGGAGGTGGCGGAGCGCGCCCGGGAGAGACTTAGAACTCTCCCGGTCCGCCGAGCCCGCAACTTGCTCGCCGCGCGTCGCAGGCAACTCAGGCGCCGGAGGTCGCTTAACGACCTCCGTCCTCCATGAGCGCAGGCCTGGGGGTGGCAGGTGAGGCCACCTGTCACCCCAGCAGAAGCAGGCCGGGACGGTGGGGCGACTAGCGCCCCTCCCCCAAACCGGGGCAAGACGGGGACACCGTGGTTCCCAAACCCGAGGGGGCCATCTCGAAACCGGAGATGGCCCAGGGTCAGTCGGGGTGCGAGGGATATGCTCTATGGGCAACCTTACACCCCGGCGTCTGTAGACCCGAGACGGCGTGCGGTTTTAGTCGGTTCAAGCCCGACATAACCGCCCCCGCTGGCACGCGGGGGGGGTATCCGAAGGGATTTCCGCACGATAAAAAAAAAAAAAAAAAGGTATTTTTGGGATAGTGAAGTTACGTAATCTGTGGTTACGTCCAGTGTGTCGCGTCAATATACAGAAAAACAAAGAAGGTTAACTTAAGATGGTGTTGTAGTATCAACACAAATAATGACGCAGGCCCTGTTCTTTCATGGGCCTCGGAGCAAGCCACCCGAGGGATCCAGTCTCATCGTGGGAGGAAATCGCATCGGCATCAAGCCCCAAATGAAATATTTGGGGCTCGTGCTCGACGGCCGATGGGACTTCGGAGAGCACATCCGAAGTCTGGCCCCCAAATTGAAAGGTACAGCTCTCGCTTTGGCTCGGCTGTTGCCCAACATGAGAGGGCCCGATGACTCCTGCAGGAGACTCTACGCGGGGATCGTGCGGTCCATGGCCCTGTATGGGTGCCCAATATGGGCGGAGGCCCTGAAGACCAGAAGTCTGCGGATGCTGCGCGCTCCGCAGCGAGTGATGGCCATCAGGGTCATCCGCGGGTACCGCACGATCTCCTTCGAGGCGGCGAGTCTCCTTGCCGGAACTCCGCCATGAGACCTGGAGGCGAGAGCCCTTTCGCAACTGTACCAGTGGCGAACGGAGGCGCGGGAGCAGGGTTCCGTCCCTGCTCCCGCGCCTCCGTTCGCCCCCGAGCCTCGTGAAATCGAGGCCGTGCAGTCCCAGCTCCGCCAGGCCATCGTGGTGGAGTGGAAGGAACGGCTTGGGCGACCTAGCGCAGGGCACGCCGCAATAGCGGCGGTAAGGCCCATCATGGAGGATTGGCTAGTGAGGCGACACGGAAGCCTTTCATACCGACTGACGCAGGCGATCTCCGGGAAGGGATGCTTCGGGGACCACCTGCATCGTATCAGGAAGGAGCCAACGCCTGAGTGTCATCACTGTGATGCGAGCGAGGACTCAGGGCTCAGGGCGGACTGCCTGGCGTGGGAGGCGCCGAGACGTGAACTCGTGGCAGCCATCGGGGTGGGAGTCCTCTCGCTCGGCAGCATGATTGCGGCAATGGTGCGGAGCGCCAGCGTGTGGGCCGCCGCCACCTCCTTCTGAGAGCATGTAATGCTCGCGAAGGAGATGGCGGAGCGCGCCCGGGAGAGATTTAGAACTTGCCCGGCCCGCCGAGCCCGCAACTTGCTCGCCGCGCGTCGCAGGCGACTCAGGCACCGGAGGTCGCTAAACGACCTCCGTCCTCCATGAGCGCAGGCCTGGGGGTGGCAGGTAAGGCCGCCTGTCACCCCAGCAGAAGCAGGCCGGGACGGTGAGGCGACTAGCGCCCCTCCCCCAAACCGGGGCAAGACGGGGACACGGTGGTTCCCAAACCCGAGGGGGCCATCTCGAAACCGGAGATGGCCCAGGGTCAGTCGGGGTGCGAGGGATATGCTCTATGGGCAACCTTACACCCCGTCGTCTGTAGACCCGAGACGGCGTGCGGTTTTAGTCGGTTCAAGCCCGACATAACCGCCCCCGCTGGCCGGCGGGGGGTACCCGAAGGGATTTCCGCACGAAAAAATAAATAAAAAGGTACTATATATAAGCATAGTCTAGCATAAAGATAAGGACTTGTCTATAAGCTAGACTTTGATTGCACAGATAGGTTGAAGTAGACCTTAGAAACTATAGACATCAATGTAAGCTTTATCCTATCTCTGCAATCATAATCTCGGTGTCACCCTAAGGATGACTTGTAGATAATGTCTTTGGCTTTAAGGCGCCTTTGTACCTACCTACATATTTTACAAATCGTGCATAAAGTTTCAAATAAAAAAAAGCAGTAAATAATAAGTGTTATAATGCGGCCTGAGAGTAAGGAAGGTGGGTGGGGAATAGAGTATCATAGACAAATCTATACTAATTTATTGAGAGGAAAGATTTGATTGTTTGTTTGCATTGAATAGGCTCTGAAACGTCATTCGTTCATGCAGTAGAAGGGATGTTTTGCTCGCCGTCACCTGGTCAGTCACGCTGAACTATTATATTTTTTGATATATTTTTTTCTAAGTTCTTTGGAAATGTACAGCATAATTTGTAATTTTGACTTACTTCAAACTGAACAAACTATAACTACACCGAGAACATCATCGCAACAGCTTCACATAAACTGAACAAGGTGAGCCGGATTTTCACGCCGATATCGTCGAGACCATGTTCTATGGGAAACCCGATGGTTTCATAGCAATTTAGGAAAAGGAGAAACCCGAGTACACTCCAAATAGCCTATTTTATTTTAGATGCAAAATATTGATTTTGTATACAAAATATTCATTTAATTGTCATTTGTTTAGACTTCTGATTAAGATAATATTGAATGGGTTTGAAGGCACTAAAGCCACAGAGAATCAGAGAAACTATCATCATGACTAATATTTTTATTCACTTTGAAGAGAAAAATAAAACTAGTTCATATAATTTGGAAATTGTTTATTATCCATATAGTTACATTGCCTTGTATTCGATTATGAAGCAGTCAACTAAAACTGAATTAAATCATGATATTATAATTAAATGTAGCGTCTTAGTAGAGCCTCGACTGCTAAATCCACGTGCTAAGGCCGATTCAGTAAAAAAAACTACATTAATAAAACGTGTGACTTCAAAACTTATGAAAACTTAGCAAATAAAATTTAAAACGAATCAAACTATGTATACCAACTTATTATTTACTAGCATCTCCGCGCGGTTTCACCCGCGTAAGTCCTGATACGGTGGGAATATCGGGATAAAAAGTAGCATATGTTACTCAGGGATAATGTAGCATTGGTGAAAGAATTTTTAAAATCAGTCCAGTAGTTTCAGAGCCTATTCAATGCAAACAAACAATCAAATTCTTCCTCTTCATAATATTCATATAGATGATTCTGAAGGTTTAATAACTATCTTTTAGGTCCTATTCCTATATATTAGTGAGAGGTAGAAGACTGAATGTTTGTTACTCTTTCACGTAAAAGCAGCTGAACGGATCTGGAATAGTACATAGGTAGGCTACTTTTTGTCCCGAGAATACTTACGTTTGTGTGGACCAGCAGTATTTCACACGGGGGAGCCGCGGCCAACAGCTAGTTTAGAATAATGTTTTGAAATTAATGGAAACAAAGTAACTGGAAGTTTAAGTAACTCTTGAAATGTGAATTCGGTAACATAATGTTAGTACATTTGTGTTCCATTACGTCAATAATAAAAAAATATTCCAAAAGATATGTAATACAAAATCTAATTTTGTTATGTGCGGTAACTTTACTTTATAACGATTTAAATATCTTCGTAACTATGTAACTAACTATATATATTAAATGTGCGCTACACTTTCAAGGTTCATTTACATAGCTTATAAGCAGGTCCAAGGGTCGCTACTCATGACGATAAAAAGTACAGGTCAACATAAACGTTCATAGCTTTAAGCGTTTTACATTATTTTATGTGCATGGTCTACGAAGCGAGTAACCATATCACATGGGAGGGAAAACGAAATGTCAGTCTTGCAATTTGTTCCAACTTTATTTCACGTAGGTACGCCCTCTGTTGGGGTGTGTGTTGGGTAACCTCCTCGAGTGTCGCTCCTATTCCGATATGGGTAACCTTACACCCCGGCGTCTGAAGACCCGAGACGGCGTGCGGTTTTAGTCGGTTCAAGCCCGACATAACCGCCCCCGCTGGCCGGTGGGGGGGTATCCGAAGGGATTTCCGCACGACAAAAAAAAAAAAAAAGGTACTCCCTCTGTTGCGAGGGATATGCTCTATGGGCAACCTTACACCCCGGCGTCTGCAGACCCGAGACGGCGTGCGGTTTTAGTCGGTTCAAGTCCGACATAACCGCCCCCGCTTGCCGGCGGGGGGATATCCGAAGGGATTACCACACGAAAAAAAAAAAAAAACAAGGTACGCCCTCTGTGAGGTATCATTTTACGTAAATGCCGACTTTGGGGCAAACAACTGGCTTGCGATGCCCACTTGCATGTCACAATACAGACTACAAAAACATATGATAAGCCAATTATGCTTGTACAATTTAACTATTAATTTCCATAGTATGTACAGTCAACGACAGAAGTCGCTTAAGAAATTCTGATCTACCGATCACCTTAGCTAACTTGAAAAATATTAACTTTGTCCTCTGGGGATTATAAAAACATCCACTGTAGGTTCATGTATTCCTATGTAAAAAGGTTTGCAAATATTTTAATGTTAACCAACTTTTATCGTGGCCTGGACATCGTTTTGACAGGTTGATACCTTTATAGAGTAGTAAAAACTGTTTTGTTTATAAAATAATAAAATTATATTTTCGATTTTAACTACGCTTTAGACATGCGCTGGGTGATAGAGAGAATGCTCTATGAACCCGAAGCAAGTTAATCTTAGTCGATTGACTGACCTCACTTCTTCCCGAGTTTTCAAAAGTCGGACTATGTACCTACTTATGTTTATTTTATCAATATAGAATATAGCTTCTTAAAACAGCAAGTCATCGATAGCGTCCTAAGTAGTGTGATACAGGAATATAAAGCGAGCTTATTGTCATCAACTGGTTCCTTTTTATGGGCTTCATGACTATTGTCGGAAGGTGATTAGACCTGTCTCTTAGTCGCCCTGTATGATACTCACGGGAAGGGAGTCACCCTCTTATATGCTATACTCTGGCGAAAGCTGCGTGAAAATTGTATTTTTTTCTGAAGAGTAATAATAATTAGCTGAGTACTTTTCTTTGCTGCACCATATGACTTGTAATTCACTGCCAACACGTTCCCGTTATCTTACTATCATCATTATCGTTAATATTATTGGGTGCGTTAAGAGCTTTCACTTTGGAGCTCACGCACTCCGAAGACGGGAACGTGTTGCTTGGTTGGGGACCTCCACGCGGTGTACCCTGGGCAACGGAGACGGCAGCGCCTCTCTTCTAGGGTGGGAGAGACGCTGCCGCCTACGGCCAACTCCGACCGAGGCGAGGACGGCCCTGATGAGGGCTGTTCGGAAGCTTTCCACGTGTCCCTCTGATTAGCAGATGGCACAGTGGAGAGCAAGTAAGGGGGCCATCTCGAAACCGGAGATGGCCCAGGGTCAATCGGGGTGCGAGGGATATGCTCTATGGGTAACCTTACACTCCGGCGTCTTAAGACCCGAGACGGCGTGCGGTTTTAGTCGGTGCAAGCCCGACATAACCGCCCCCGCTGACCGGCGGGGGGCTATCCGAAGGGATTTCCGCACGAAAAAAAAAAGGTATAGGTTAGGTAGGTACACTCAAATATGAGTATTAAATGTTTGCTTACACGTGGACGGTAAATTTTTTGGCAACTATCCCGATGCTGCAGGTGGAAATGCAGATTTATTTCGGCCATCCTATTATTAGTGACATACAATTTATTAAGCAATGATGTTACTAAATTTTTTTTACGATTGACACGTCATTAAAGTTTATGGTGCAATTACAATGTAATAATGATATACGAGTGAGCGTCACCGTAAATTGTATTTCGGTTTATCACAGGTGTGGTATTTCGCAGGCTGAGGTAAGATTTGTATCTGCCAAGGCTGTTCATGACGAGCTGATATGGAGTTTGAATTAGGAACTTAAAAAATATGTAAATCAATTTGTCCAAACATTTCCTACGTCCCTTGTACACAATTGTCTATGCTTTGTGCATTAATTAATCCCTTTCGAATGCTTCCGCATCAAAGGATTCACTTAGGATCACAAAAATATTCACACACTAGGTACTATATCCGTCATCTACCCAACCGTGACCGGTCTCGGTCGGCGTGAAATGTCGTGCGGTGTTTCACAGGGATCGGTCCTGGGGCCGCTCCTGTGGAACTTCGGATACGACTGTGTACTTCGCGGTGAGCTCGTAGGCGGTGCCGCCGTAACGTGCTACGCGGAGGACACGCTCGTGACGGCGTGCGGGGCGACGTACCGCGAAGCGACCCTAAAGGTCACGACCGTGGTTGCCCAAGTCGTTGAGCGGATCCGGCGGCTGGGTCTCGAGGTGGCTCTGCATAAAACCGAGGCCCTGTTCATTCATGTGAGTCGGAGCAAGCCACCCGAGGGATCCAGTCTCATCGTGGGAGGAAATCGCATCGGCATCAAGCCCCAAATGAAATATTTGGGGCTCGTGCTCGACAGCCGATGGGATTTCGGAGAGCAAATCCGAAGTCTGGCCCCTAAACTGAAGGGCACAGCTCTCGCTCTGGCGCGGCTGCTGCCCAACATGAGGGGGCCCGATGACTCCTACAGGAGACTCTACGCGGGGATCGTGCGGTCCATGGCCCTGTATGGGTGCCCAATATAGGCGGAGGCCCTGGAGGCCAGAAGTGTGCGGATGCTGCGCGCTCCACAGCGGGTGATGGCCATCAGGGTCATCCGCGTGTACCGCACGATTTCCTTCAAGGCGGCGAGTCTTCTTGCCGGAACTCCGCCATGGGACCTGGAGGCGAGATCCCTTTCGCAACTGTACCAGTGGCGAAAGGAGGCGCGGGAGCAGGGTCGGAACCCCGAGCCTCGAGAAATCGAGGCCGTGCAGTCCCAGCTCCGCTAGGCCGTCGTGGTGGAGTGGAAGGAACGACTTGGGCGACCAAGCGCAGGGTACGCCGCAATAGCGGTGGTAAGGCCCATCATGGAGGATTGGCTAGAGAGGCGACACGGAAGCCTCTCGTACCGACTGACGCAGTTGATCTCCGGTAAGGGGAGCTTGTGGTACTACCTGCATCGGATCAGGAAGGAGCCAACGCCTGAGTGTCATCACTGCGACGCGAGCGAGGACTCAGGGCTGCACACGCTGGCGGACTGCCCGGCGTGGGAGGCGCCGAGGCGTGACCTCGTGGCAGCCATCGGAGTGGGAGTCCTCTCGCTCGGCAGCATGATTGCGGCAATGGTGCGGAGCGCGAGCTCGTGGGCCGCCGCCGCCACCAGCATGTAATGCTCGCGAAGGAGATGGTGGAGCGCGCCCGGGAGAGCGTTAGAACTCTCCCGGCCCGCTGAGCCCGCAACATGCTCGCCGGGCGTCGCAGGCGACTCAGGCGCCGGAGGTCGCTTAACGACCTCCGTCCTCCATGAGCGCAGGCCTGGGGTTGGCAGGTGAGGCCGCCAGTCACTCCAGCAGAAGCAGGCCGGGACGGTGGGGTGACTAACGCCCCTCCCCAAAACCGGGGCAAGACTTGACACCGTGGTTCCCAAACCCGAGGGGGCCATCTCGAAACCGGAGATGGCCCAGGGTCAGTCGGGGTGCGAGGGATATGCTCTATGGGCAACCTTACACCCCGGCGTCTTAAGACCCGAGACGGCGTGCGGTTTTAGTCGGTTCAAGCCCGACATAACCACCCCCGCTAGCCGGGGGGGGGGGGGGTTGGTATCCGAAGGCATGCCGCACGAAAAAAAAAGGTACTAATATATTAGATAATCCCTCTAGTTAAGCTACTACTGAGATGAGCATTGCTCATGTTAGGAGTAGAGTAGGTTCACGTTCGTCGGTAATGGACAATTCTTGACGATAAGTTCAATTCCACGGCTCAGTGCAACGTCTTCCTAAGAATATGTAGGTATAAATCAAGAAAGTGATTATATCCTTATTAGATTTATAAATGCTAAGTTCTGTAGCTAAAGTATTACATTTTTTGTAAGGTGCAACGTTACTTTAGTAAATCGATTTCGAAGAATGGCGTGATCAATCTTTTCGGCGTGCCTGCAAATATAAAAGATTTATTTATTACACCCTACACTTCTTTATTTGCATAAACTAGTACGATTTATGAACATTATTAGATGGTATTGCTTGCAAATTATAATATTACTACTACTCCTACTACATAGGGGTGTGTGTTGGGTAACCTCCTCGTGTGTCATTCCGATTCCGATCCCGCTGTAGTCCGGAGGGAACGGAATCGGAGCGGCCGGTGCACCCTGGGCAGCGGTCAATGGCTTCCCCTTCATGGAGAGGAGGCATTGATCGTCGGCCAATACCCAACGTGGCGGGAACACATCGCTCTCCGTACTCCTCTGCTTTCAGAGGAGACAGAATGAGCGATGGTGTTTAGTGGTGAAGGCCACCGTGGGGTCCTGGGGCATCCAGGGGCGGGTTGGCCCACTGCTAACGCAGGGGCCGGCGGGCACCTGTGCCGCCGCCGGTGAGAGAGGTCTAGCCATCCTCTCGCGTTCCGTAATCGGTAGGGGATCAGCAACGACCTGACTGGTGGCTCGCTGAAGAAGGGTACGCTGTGAACTTGCAGACCGGAGGGCTTGCCTTTATTGGCCGGCCCACGACAAGGAAAAGTCTATAATACCCGACAGCGAAGTCGTAAAAACCTATGGATACCAGCCGAACTCCATAGTATTTAGGCTTGTCCAGGTGCAGGGGGCTCCGCCTGGATCGACCATCCTTTCCTCCATACTCGTGGGATATGTTATGAACAATATCAATTGCAAAAACACAAAATCGGACGGAAATACAAACAACGAACAAGGCTCGAACAATGGACAGGAAATTGATACTGACGGAGTGATAGTAGTGGGGGGAGATGAGGTGAGGCCGCGGTCTCGCACGCGGTCGACCAAGGCCGTTTTTGCCAGACCCGCTACTCCATTACCAATGGGAGAGGGTACGGACGCGGAGATTGCGTCCACGGCTGGGACTGACAGCGAGTCAGCTCCCAGCCGAATGGAGACCGAAAGTCTCCGTCGTAAGAGGCCTCGCTCGCGTGGACCCGCTCAGGACCGGAGCAGAAGCTCCTCCGGACAGAGGGCGGTCTCCTCGAGCGAGGACGACCGGCCAGCTAAGGTGCTGGCCACCTCGGCGGGTAGAGTGCCAGTGCATGTCCCTCCACTACCAAGTGGTAGGGATAAAGGCGTCCCCGCTGCGAGGGAGCTCCTAGCAGCGCTTGCCCGGATCACGGACACCATTAAGGGTGCCAAAAACGTGGCCGGGAAGAAGAAGACGGTGGCGGAAAATGTCGCCGTCGCGAAGACAGCTCTGGAGGAGCTCCTAGCTAGTAGTGTCTCCGAGGAGGAGGCGAAGCTCAGGGCCCGGGTGACAAGCCTGGAAACTGAGCTCACCAACTCCTTGGAGAAGCAGCGGGTCCTCCGGGAGGAGGTGAAGCAGCTGACCCAGCTGGTCAGGGGATTCCCGGAGGCCCGGAGTGCCCCAGGAGCCCAGGAGATGGCGGTCCAGCTGAGGGCTCTTGGGCCGCCGCGGGAGGCGCCTAAATCGGGGCCAAAGTCGGCGCCTAAATCGGCACCTAAGCCGGCGCCCAAGCAAGTGCCTGAGCCAGCGACGTCATCTGTCCCGAGCGTGACACAGTTGCTGGCGGCGATTGGCTTGGCGTGCTTGAGGACCGGGCGTACCGCCCTCCGCGTCAATTGCCCTGTCGCAGCGGCGCAGAAGATTGCGGACGAACGGAGCCTCCTCGTTGGGGGCTTCCTTAAGGCGCGGGTACAACTCCTGCAGCCCCGCGAGACCAGGTACTTCAGGTGCCTGGCCGTGGGGCATGTGGGAGTGCAGTGCACAGCGGGAGACAACGTGGGGGACCGGTGCTTCCGCTGTAGTCAGCCCGGGCACAAGGCCAGCACCTGCGATGCTCCGCCGCGCTGCTACAAATGCGTAGCGGAGGGCAAAGCGGCGGAGCACCGGGCGGACAGCCGATCCTGCGCCGCCTCGAGGCCAAAGCCCCGTTCGTCCGCAACGGGTAGTGGGGGTGCCGCTCAGGAGCGGCCACATTCCCGGCGGGATGCGGAGATGGACGTCCATTAATGGACGCACCAATCCGCATCCTGCAGGTGAACATAAACCACTGCACCGGTGCTCAGGATCTTCTGTACCAGAGCATCGTGGAGTGGTCTATCAATGTGGTCGTGGTCGCCGAGCCGTACTGCGTCCACCCCGGAAGCCCGGTGGACCTGGACGGCGTAGCGACCGTTTTCGGGGGTTCCGTCGCGGACACCTCACGCCTTGCACTCATTGCAAGGGGCAGAGGATGTGTCGCGGCGGACTATGAGGGCTTGGCTGTCGTGGCCGTCTACTTCTCGCCAAGCCTTGACCAGTATGAGCTTGAGCTGTGGCTCGCTGAACTGGACATCGTTCTTGCTGCGTGCCGTCCTCGCCCTGTCTTGGTCCTGGGAGACTTCAACGCCTGGTCTCTGGCTTGGGGCTCCCGGGAAACCAATGCCAAGGGGCGACTTCTGGAGGACTGGGCCAACACCTGTGGCCTTAGGTCCTCAACCGGGGGAGTGTTGCCACCTGGGAGCGGCGGGGGCTCAGTTCGGTCGTGGATGTTGCATTCGCGACCCCTGCTCTCCATGGGCTCCATGTTCCCAATGAGAGCGGAGGAGCATGTCCCTCTCCGCGTATGGCTCCGCCTCAGGCGTCTGACGCTGATAATAGCGAGAGCGATGTGCCCGAAGTCAGGGAGAGTGAGCTAGGGGTAGCAGTGCTCCGGCTTAAAGCTCGGAAATGCACTGCCCCCGGACCATTCGGCATTCCAGGCCGAGCATGGCTCCTGGCCCTTGAGGAACTAGGGCCTCGACTGGTGGCGCTCTTTAGCGCATGCCTCGAAAGGGGCCAGTTTCCAAAGGCTTGGAAGACGGGGAAACTGGTCCTTGGTCCTTATCCGGAAGGCGGGGCGGCCGGCGGATCAGCCATCCGGTTACCGGCCGATCGTGTTGCTCGACGAGGTGTGCAAGCTCTTTGAGCGGATTATTGCAGAGCGCCTCGTCGAGCATCTCACGAACGTGGGGCCAGATCTGGCGGATAACCAGTGGGCCTACCGCGCAAGTGTCGTCGATATCACAGCCATCGAAATGTTGCATTGGTCAAGGTCGACGGCCATTTTGTACCGCCCCATTGATAATCGATGCCGGCGCGGCGTAAGAATGAATGAAACGCTGTTTTTGACAGTTAAATAGCTGCCGCCTTAAAAAATTCAAATCGACGGCGTCGCTTTGAAGAGTCATTTCATTACGGCACCTCATGAGCTGTCGTTTTGAATATTATTTTCTTTTCCGACGGTTGATTACGATGCCGATTGCACCTAACACTGGGCTACTATGGCTTTTATGGGTGCGACTGCCGACGAGTGGGTTCTGCCGTCCTATTGCACCTAACACTGGGCTACTGTGGTTTTTATGGGGGTGATTGCCGACGAGTGGGTTCTGCCCTCCTATTGCACCTAACACTGGGCTACTATGGCTTTTATGGGGGCGACTGGGTTCTGTCCTCCTATTGCACCTAACACTGGGCTACTATGGCTTTTATGGGGGCGACTGCCGACGAGTGGGTTCTGCCCTCCTATTGTACCTAACACTGGGCTACTATGGCTTTTATGGGGGCGACTGGGTTCTGCTCTCTTATGGCACCTAACACTGGGCTACTATGGCTTTTATGGGGGTGACTGGGTTCTGCCCTCCTATTGTACCTAACACTGGGCTACTATGGCTTTTATGGGGGCGACTGCCGACGAGTGGGTTCTGCCCTCCTATTGTACCTAACACTGGGCTACTATGGCTTTTCTGGGGGCTTTTATGTCTAAAAGTCATAGTAGCCCAGTGTTAGATGCAATAGGAGGGCTGAACCCACTCGTCGGCAGTCGCCCCCATAAAAGCCATAGTAGCCCAGTGTTAGGTGCAATAGGAGGGCAGAACCCAGTCGCCCCCATAAAAGCCATAGTAGCACAGTGTTAGGTACAATAGGAGGGCAGTAGCCCAGTGTTAGGTACAATAGGAGGGCAGAACCCAGTCGCCCCCATAAAAGCCATAGTAGCCCAGTCTTAGGTGTAATAGGAGGGCAGAACCCACTCGTCGGCAGTCGCCTCCATAAAAGCCATAGTAGCCCAGTGTTAGGTGCAATAGGACGGCAGAACCCACTCGTCGGCAGTCGCACCCATAAAAGCCATAGTAGCCCAGTGTTAGGTGCAATCGGCATCGTAATCAACCGTCGGAAAAGAAAATAATATTCAAAACGACAGCTCATGAGGTGCCGTAATGAAATGACTCTTCAAAGCGACGCCGTCGATTTGAATTTTTTTAGGCGGCAGCTATTTAACTGTCAAAAACAACGTTTCATTCATTCTTACGCTGCGCTGGCATCGATTATCAATGGGGCGGTACAAAATGGCCGTCGACCTTGACCAACGCAACATTTCGACGGCTGTGATATCGACGACACTTGCGCGGTAGGCCCACAGTTCGGTTTCCGCCGGGGGCGCTCCACCGTGGAAGCGATCATGCGCGTTAGGCGCCTGGCAGAGGAAGTAGTCTCACGGGGTGGGGTGGTGGTGGCGGTGTCTCTTGACATCGCCAACGCCTTCAACACCCTACCCTGGAGCTGCGTTAGGGAGGCTCTCGCGTATCATGGAGTGCCTCCTTACCTCCGCCGCATTGTCGAGGTATACCTATCTGAGAGGGACATAGTTTACCCGAGCTGGCTAGGGCCAGGGCGGCGAGAAGTGTCGTGCGGTGTTCCGCAGGGGTCGGCCCTAGGGCCACTCCGGTGGAACATCGGATACGACTGGGTGCTGCGCGGTGCGTTGCTCGAGGGTGTCAGCATAGTTTGTTATGCTGACGACACCCTCGTGATGGCGCGGGGGGCAACGTACCGAAGCGCGGCACTAAAGGCCACGGCAGGGGTTGCTCAAGTCGTGGGTCGAATACGGCGGCTGGGACTCGAGGCACTATCGCGGCTGATGCCCAACGTTAAGGGACCCAACGCCCCCACTAGGAGACTGTACCTGGGGATCGCGCGAAGCATGGCCCTATACGGGGCCCCCGTATGGGCGGAGACTCTGGCGGCCCGCAACGTGGCTGTTCTAAACAGCCCGTTAAAGGCGATGGCCGTCAGAGTCATCAGGGGATATCGCACGATCTCCGTCGAGGCGGCATGTCTCCTAGCCGGGACCCCTCCATGGGACCTGGAAGCGAGAGCCCTTGCGCTGCTGTACCAGTGGCGCAAGGAGGCGCTGGAGCGGGGCCATAAGCCGGAGTCCCGAGAAATCAGGGCTCAGCGGTCCCTGCTCCGCCAGGAACTCATGGAGACATGGAGGGTGCGACTTGAGCACCCAAGGTGGGGGGAATCCACCATTGCGGCGGTGAGACCGATCATGAAGGAGTGGTTGGAGAGGGACCATGGGGACCTCTCCTACCGGATGTGCTAGATGGTTACCGGACACGGGTGTTTCGGTAAGTATCTCTGGCGCATCCACCGGGAGACAACGCCGCAGTGCCAGCACTGCGAGGATCCTGGCGAAGACACGGCGCTTCACACGTTGGTGGAGTGCCCTGCGTGGGCGAGTCAACGCCGGGATCTCGTTGCGGTCCTGGGCGTGGACGTTCTCTCGTTGGAGACCATGGT
Organism: Cybosia mesomella; assembly: GCA_946251805.1. Lineage (NCBI taxonomy): Eukaryota > Metazoa > Arthropoda > Insecta > Lepidoptera > Erebidae > Cybosia > Cybosia mesomella. The sequence goes on along the minus strand of OX276408.1, from coordinate 14,614,091 downwards.
GAGGGCCGTGGTCTCCGACGGGAGCAAGTGGCACGCCGCCGCCTCTTTCTGCGAGCAGGTAATGCTCGTGAAAGAGACGGCGGAGAGGGAGCGGGAGAGAACCCTGCCCCTCGAGTTTCGCAGTCTGCGGCGGGGACGCCGCAGACTCATCTACGCCTGGGACTACCGACCTCCACGATCGGGGCCTGAGGACGGCAGTTGGCCGACTCGCCGTCCATACAGAAGCAGGCCGTGGCGGAGGCGTGTCGTGTGTGCCCTACACACGCCTGACAACTCACCGAAGCGGGATAAAACCCGACCCCACCAGGCGAGGCCGCGGCGGCGGCCAAAGTCCGCCGGCAACCCTGGGGTTATCCTTTCGAGGGCTTACCCGGGGTGCCCGGCAACGGACACTTGGGGAGGACACCGTGCGGTTTTAGTCGATACACGACATAACCACCCCCGCTGGCCGGCGGGGGGGTATCCGAAGGGATTTCCGTACGTAAAAAAAAAAAAAAACTCCTACTATATATAATTTCCAAATTTGCTATTTGAATTCTAATATCAATATTATACTTAATCTCACATCTTTCTTTAGCGCTAGAATCACAACATAGGAAATATCAAATAATTACAAATTATCACAACATAGGAAATATCAAATAATTACAAATTAAGTAAATTCTAAACATGTCATACTAGTTTAGGTATACTTTCATGCCAATAGTAAGTAATATATTATATAAAAAAATGGAGCACAAATTATTTGCTTAAAAATCCTCCACTAATTAAAAAGTTACTTTTTAAAAATGTTGATAGCTAGTTTTGTATTACAAAGATTTTTTTTTATATGGCAGCTAATTAAACAGTCCTAATCTAGGGGCAGGAAATGAGAAGGTGTATGATTATTAGTTACAGGCACATGTAGAGGAATAAGGTAAATTACTTGTGCTGGAAGTGGGTTCACGGTCGGTAGTGTAATGGTCAAGATACGTACCTGGGATCTCTCGATCGTTGGGCCGACTCCTTAACCACTAAGCTACCGATATCTCAGTTGAGTTACCTCTATATACTATACCGTATCGAATTATGGTGCAGTCAAGCCTAGCTATAACATTTCGCACCTTCTTCAAAGCAAAACGAGTTTACTTTTTTGCAATGAATTTCTCTTGTATGTTTCAAAATTAATTAAGTATCGAAATAAAACTATTTTGAACGGGTTCTATCGGGATTTATTAAATGTTATTTTATATTTTAATTCCGAAACGAAAAAATAGTTTTATTTCAATGTGTGACATTCGCGTACACTTCCGACAATATCATTAAGTAGTTCTTCGAAATCCTTTTTTTTCTTTATTGAGGTCACTTTATCTATACATATATAATTCCTTTTAGTATATAAAATTGGATTTATTTCTTTATATAGTACTATTAGTGTTATATATATATATATATATATATATATATATATATATATATATAAATAATAAATAAATAATAAATATTGTAGGACAAAGTACACAACGCCATCTAGACCCAAACTAAGCAGAGCTTGTCATATGGGTTCTAGAAAGCGGATAAACATACTTAAATACTTTTTTTTTGTAAATAAATACATATTATACATAGAAACACCCAGACCAATGCAAACATACATATTTGCACTGAGCGGGAATCGAACCCGCGACCTCTGGCTTAGCAGTCGAACGCACTACCGCTACGCCACATATATATATATAGTTTTATTTTTACTCTCTATTATTATCATAGTGTAATCAGCAAAATGTCCTAAAATACTACCTTGTGGTACACCATACGCTTTAATTTGGGGAATCGTCACCAAAATCTAAAACAATTTTATCGCTTGGTTCTTAAAATCTTGTAATCTATTTCTTGCCACTAAGATCGGACTGAAACTAAACTATTTCTCATTTGTTTTTAAATTTTCAAATAGTAGGTATCGACTATTGTTAACTACATAGATGCGAAAGTTCCTAGTGATCCCACAAAATTTTATTAAAGATATTTTCGTATTTTTTCCAGTTCTAAAAACAAATAAAAAGCTTTGTGCGTGTAAGTACAAAATATTTTGGTTAATTTGCAGAATTGGTGGACAAAGAAATTTTGTTGCCAGAAATAAAAATTAGCTATCAAGTCAAGGTTTACATAACGAAACTGTAGGCCTACCATGAAACATCCGCACTTGTGGGACCGAAGTTTTGGGAAATCGATTCCATGGCACACATTTATCGGACCCGAAGACGGCAAGTGACACTTCTTTCGGCCTAAATCTTACCGTTAAAAATCCGAAGTGATTTCATGGTACTTACATAACTAAATGCTAAATATTTCGTTCGTGTTTCGTGCGGGCTCGAAGTTTCGGATGTTTCATGGTAACTCCACTTGTATAATACAAATATCGTGTAGAAATACAGTCTTCTTCTATATCTTCAGTCTCCAATGTCATCGCCGTCATCGTGAGGATGATGAATTAAGGGTACACGCAGAAGCAGTGTCGCTAGTGGCTGTTGTAATGTAATAAACAACCAGCTAACCACACTGCCAACGCGGGCACCCTCTTGTCTTCTCTTCCTCTCTTCAATGAACTTATATATTTGAAGTTTCTTTCCTTACGTTGGTATATATCTACCGGGTAATCTCTCCAATCTATTTGAAAACAAATGAATGAGATGGAGAGTGAACCAAGTAGAATCCAATTTATAGGTATATTCATTAATTCTTAAGTCAAACTTACTACGCACTTACTTGTTTAGGTGCCGGTTATTAAGTAATTTTTCGACATGAAAGCAAATACAATATAGGATTAAAATTAACTATGATGTTTAAAGGTACAATATTTTGTGGACCGTGGTGGTCATCGTAACGACAAGCTGATATCACTCTAAATAATATATGGTCTCAGTTTGTGGTAGCTAATGTATCAAAAATGTGTGTAAAATGGCGGCCTTACCGCACTTTGACAGTTCTTAGATGCAACTGTTGGATGGAGAGAAGAGTAGGATTTTATTATGGGACAGCATGTCAATTTATGACTAGATAATGTTAAAATAGTCAATTTCTTAATATAACATTCGTGTATACTATAAAAACCTCAGCCTGAACTTTCGAGGTTATACAGGCGTCTATATAGTTATTACAATTTCTAAGCCATTGTCCTTTGTAGTAGACCTGATCTTTAAAGTCTATCTAATCAGAAAAATATAATTTTATATGTAGTCTTGTGTGCTATCTTATGATGTCTTCTGTGTCACGTAGATCCCTTGTTGCTTAGTTGCTTGGACGTTCTTTTCTCCACGAACATCTGTAAAAATATATTTTCTATTTTTCATCGGTTCTAATTGGAAATATACAGTTCAAGAATCATGAATGTTTATCATTATAGGAGTCTTACTTATATACAGGCAACACATTGTTATAGATATATATCGATACCTCGGCGCTCAAAGGGCGTAAGCACCAAAACTCGACTTTTTAGGAGAGCCAAAAATCATTGAAAATTATTAAACTGTCTTATTTTTTTCTACGCAAAATGGGGTCATGAACATCATTTTTTTTCGATCGATCGACAGATCGATAGGGGGGAAAAAAAGTATGGCTGCATTAAAAAGTAATTTTCGCCAAAATGCCAGTTATGCTCTTTGAGTCCCGAGGTATCGATGTTTTAGATGTCTATAAATTCTGCCGTAGGTTCCTGCGTTTTACAAAGAGGATCTGCTATTTTATTCGGATTGACCAACTGTACTGTAGCCACGCGCTTTTTTTCTTCTATCTTAACCAATTGAAATCCACCGACTTCTCATATTATGACTGTGACTACAACTCGCTGTCAAACAGAATAATGCCCCAGTACCTATTATTAGTCCACTACTTTGCTTCTTACGCTATCAACGCCGTTACTCTTTTGATAGCTACTTTTTGTATAAGTTGACTATTTATGTTATTGGTATAGTGTAATTATTAAAATTAGACTAGGGTGTCCTCCCCCAATCCAGGGCAAGACAGGGAAACCGTGGTTCCCAAACCCGAGGGGGCCATCTCGAAACCGGAGATGGCCCAGGGTCAGTCCGGGTGCGAGGGAAATGCCCTATGGGCAACCTTACTCCCCGGCGTCTGAAGACCCGAGTCGGCGTGCGGTTTTAGTCGGTTCAAACCCGACATAACCGCCCCCGCTGGCCGGCGGGGGGTATCCGAGGGGATTTCCGCACAAACATAAAAAAAAGTACCCACAACATCATTGCGCTGTTCACACATGTTCTTATTTGCGGCAGAATATTAAGATCTTAATATTACCAGGCCTAGCGTCCTAGAGCATATTCAATCAATCGGTACAGTGCAATTTTAAGTCATTCGGTTGCTCAAGGTCACGCGTTAACCTATTGCAACCAACGAGTACGTGAAACGACCGTAGAGCTTTCTATTGGTTCTAAAGTGGTGCAAAGCAAAAGATCTCATTAGCAGTAAATGTGCGGTACATATTAATAGACTACGTGCGGTGAATAATAAACGTATGTCCGAGAAATGTGCGAAGTAGATTGTATTTTATTGTCTGATTTCGAAAGTCGCTATTTACTTATTAAAATTTTGAGTGAAAGAGAATCTTCTGTATGAATTACTATTACTCATGTTACCTACAGAAATAATAATAATAGGTTACCGACAAAAATAATCGTAATAGTGGTTACTTAATCATGCAATAAGTACTGGATTGAGTTGACTGAAATCTTGCATTCAGGCAGAGTATGAAAAGAAAAATTTATAGAATATTAAATTACTTGAGTCACTCGTACTGTTCCACAGTATTTATTAAGTTAACCAGACCGGTTTCACCTCATGGCATTTTCAAACCCTCAAGTACTAATCGTTATGATACCCTGTACTACGGTACAGCTTTTGATATATACGTCGGGACGAAGAGTGAGAGTCGGGTAAAGACAAGCTAATTCTAGTTTTGTAGAGCGTTCTCTCTATATTATCTTTTACCCGACGCGACGTGCCGGATAAATAGTCGAACTATCGTACTGTACACATTCTAAAGCTATCTATACACCAAAAAAGCCCGACAAACCCACCGGCTTGTGCCGCCGGGCTTGTATTGCGTTTGCTCTGGTACGATTATACGCAAAACAAGCTCGGTGGCACTAGCCGGCGGGTTATGCCACCGGGCCGCGGCTTTGGTATTTGGATAGCTTAACAGTCTAGCAGCATCAAGAAATATCCAAATCTATATTTACAATAATATTATTTTGCTATATATTTTGCTCTAGCTATCTATGACTCAAAGGAATGGAGTAGGTATAATCTTAAGCTAACATGGATGAAACCCTGAAGAACAGACCGATATTCTTAGCAATCCATGGATTCTCCGTGCGTGCCGGGTCCATCGCGTTGCTGAGTTGGAATATCGGGACAGTACCTGGGACTTGCGACCCAAGTGTAGGTTTAGAAGGGGCCCCTTTTGTTGATGTACATCAACACTCACCTTCACTACCCAAGTTTCCCCCCTGCCTAACCAAATTTGATACGAACCTACTAGTGCCGCTTTAGACATTCGTCCTAGTAATGAGCTTATTGTAGCTCTCGATAGGCCTAGATCTTTAAGTAGGTTATAGAGAGATTTTGCTGGTATATCTCTCGCTCCCACTTCCACTGTATACAAATTAACCACGTAACCGTTTTTGATTAATTCGTTTGTGAGATCATAGTATTTATGTTTCTTTATTGTGTGGTCCTTCGGTATATTTGTTTCCCACGGTACAGTAAGTTCCACAAGAACCACATGTTTTAACCTCTTAGAATAAAGGAATATATCAGGTCTAGATGACGAAACCCCAACATCCTCCGGAGTTTTATAGTGCTTTTCATACGTGTCGATTAGGAGAGTCCAATATGGGGCAGTATCTAAGATTGAATAAGGTTTGTTCCTGGATGTTATGGATGAACCTTCAGACACAAAGTTGATATGACGTCTGTTAGTAGTCAATCCTTTTTGGGCTCTAGCTACTGCCAGACTCATTGCTTCACGTATGATGATAAGCACCTTATCGTGGCGGCTTGAGTATTGGCCTCTATCGAGGAGCACCCTACATCCTACTAATATGTGTCTAGCCGTCCCTATTGCCTCACCACAAGTGGCCTTCCTCCACTTTACCAGATTACTCTGGTCTGGGAGGGTCACCTGAAAGGCGTTAAGATAGAATTTTAACAGGGCTGGCGACCAGTCATAGATCAAGGTGCGCCACTATAAGGCTATCGGTATGCAGAACTCTCCCATTGTCAACCATTCATTTTGGATTTCCAAATTCATCGCGTGCACTTGATATTTATCATTTCCGTCTTGTTTTAGAAAGGACTTAAGTATATCCTGGTCCCTTTCTGGCTCTCGTACTCCCAACCCCACTCTGTTCGACTGGGCCCCTATCATAAATGGTTTATGGAATAGGAGTCTAGATTCAAGCTCGGACACGTTATTATCTTTCGGGAGTACCCTGACTGTGTCATCTTGGGATTTACCTAAGATGTGGACTTTGGTAACTCTAAGGTGTTTATAGAGCTCCGATGGTTTCTTAAGTTTCATCCCAAAATTATTTTGATCCCTAAATAGAGCAGAGCAATCAGTAGAGTGCCCTAGTCCAAGCCACGATTTTAGCGATTTTATGACAGTTGCATCTATTTTCGCCAGTAAGGTTTTGCCGAATTCATACACCAGAAAAGGCCAAGTCAGACATGATGTTAAGTAGTTGTTATATATCCAGGCTTTTTTATATTGTTCAGTGGTAGCTGATCTATCTTATTTAGGTCATTTATAAATTAATAATCAGATCATAGAGCGAATAATTCAATGATTCCATAATCTCTCAAAGAATCCCATACTTCAGGAGGTTAATCACTATCTTTTACCTCATCACGTGAAAATGGTTCAAGAAAATTTAATGAAACGTTTATCACTGCGATGTTAGGTATAGGTATAATAGTCAGTGGTCCATTAAGATCCAATTCCACTTAGATCATTGGGGTCTGAGTCAACTTTATCTGTTAGCCGGTACAACCGCTGATTAACGGATGAGGCTTTGGAGCAAGCTTTCCTTTGTGTTGGGAAGTGAGATGGTAATCGTTCCCGCCAAGATAAGCCAAATCAAAGGTAAGGGTAAGAGAGAGGACCCCGCGCAATTCAAAACTGTAAGCTTTGGAGGCAACCGGAACTAACACTGTGATTATGTTGATATTTTATACTAGACTATCTTAAAAACTTCTTAGCTTCTCAACCTCAATAAATACAGCTTTACCTTTCTCTTGTGTGCAGATTTATATAAAATAGGTACAAGACTTGAGTTACGAAGTAATTTTGCTTGCAATTGGGGAGATGCGAATTTTAAAGCTATGAAATTTCGTGTGCGCGTGTTTGAGTAGGTTGCTGAATGGTTCTGACTTATAACTAGTAGATGGCGTAGCGGAATTGGATTATACAACGGACTTTTTTCCCTCAGTCCTGGTCAATAAGAAATAGCAATTGCCACATAGCTGAAAATTAATGGAGGTCTAGAGGAAACTATTATATAAATATAATATCAAAAATTCCCATCGACTCATTTTGTGCAAAAAAATAAATAAACAAGATATAAAAGAAAATTGCAAAAGCCGCGGTAGCCTAGTGGTATGGGTAATGGACTGCTGAGACGAGGTCTCGGGTTCGATCCCAGGTTTTACCATGGCACACACCAATGACTTTACGATGCTTTTCGAAGTTATGTGTGTATTAATCGCAGGTTTATAAGTGCCCGGTTAATGGCAATAGGCTCGCCACCTATTACATTGGGACCTAAACATAAACTGGCGAAATGTGGGTGCTAGCACCTCTGCCTACCCCTTCGGGGATATAGGCGTGAGTTTATGTTATGTTATGTTATGTTTTAAAAGAAAATTTCAGTATTTTGCCTTTTTCTAAGTTTCGTCGTAAATATGTATTAGGCAAAATTAAAGATCATGTTATTATCTACAAAAATAGTTCTTGTATTCGTGAGATACAGAGATTCCAAAAGTTTTACGCTGACATTTCTTTGAAGATTAAAATGTTAATTAAAATGTTTCATTAAGTAAGTATCTATGCAACGTTTTATTTACGAATGATCTATATGTAGGTATATCCCTTAAATACTTGTCTTTATTTAAATACTAGCTGACCCGGCAGACTTCGTACTGCCTCAATCTATGACAAACCTTTTAAACCTTCTCTGGACCTCCACAAATAATTCAAGACCAAAATTTGCCAAATCGGTCCAGTCGTTCTCGAGTTTTAGCGAGACTAACGAACATCAATTCATTTTATATATAAGAGAAGAAGAAGAAGAAGAAGATTTGATTTAACCCAATAGCCTAGTGGTATGGGTAATGGACTGCTGAGACGAGGTCTCGGGTTCGATCCCAGGTTTTACCATGGCACACACCAATGACTTTTCGATGCTTTTCGAAGTTATGTGTGTATTTATCGCAGGTTTATAAGTGCCCGGTTAATGGCAATAGGCTCGCCACCTATTACATTGGGACCTAAACATAAACTGGCGAAATGTGGGTGCTAGCACCTCTGCCTACCCCTTCGGGGATATAGGCGTGAGTTTATGTTATGTTATGTTTTAACAAAGTTATGCTAACAAAGTTAACACGGGTGGGAGAGAGGGAGAAGCCTGGGGCTTTTAATGTGACCGATTTACAACACATATCAGAAGTCAGAACGCGGCCTACATATTTTGCGAATGGATGTTCTCTTGGCGCCTACTCTATGTATAGAAGCCATTACACGTGACAGCTTTTTCTGCAGTTTCATTGGTGGACGAGACCCAAGAGTCATTATTGTTCTAGTATCTTCCCCGCTATGCCGATACTATTGCTGGTTAGTAGTAATTGTAGCCGTAGTGATGATTGCTTGCAACATTATGATATCTGCGCAATGCCACCTACAGGCCTACCATGAAACGTAAATCCAAATACGGCTCAAGACAGTTCGTCGGCCTAAACCATACCTAAAGAAATCCAAAGTAACTTCATAGTACACACGACCATATAGATAAATATACACCTATACATGTGAAGATGTATACTTGTTCCTAGGCCGTGTGTATCCAAATGCCTCACGCTCTACACTCTTTCGTGCGGACCCGAAGTTATGTTTCAAGGGAACTTCAAGTAGAGTAATTTTTACTCCGGCATCGCTCGCTGATTTTTATAATTCGATTTGACTCTTATTCCATCGACAGTACATGACCATTTAAAAATAGGTGGCTCAGTTGATCAGAGCGTTCCCCCTGTAAGGGACTGGTCGCGGGTTCAAGTCCCGTCCTAGATGCTCTCTTTTTCCGATATAAATCTATAGGAAAAGTAAGCATACAAAATGCTTAAAAATTTAATTGATATACATAGTTCATTCATACATAATCTATTTATTTTGGGCTAATTTTAGTTAGATGATTCCGTACAAAAGTTAAAAGTATTATATTTTCTTAATGGTTACAATAACTAACACACTGGATCTTGTGAATTGTGATAACGTTATAATAGAACCTTTTAACAAATACTTACATATAGTTACTGATATTTAACACCAAGTGGAATTTTAAGAATTTGGTTGCCCCAATTTTTTTTAGGTATCGCACCTTAATGGTAATTCCCTGTGGTGCAAACGACTTCACAAACATACATTAAATTACTATTATTTATTTAAGGACACTATATGTGCCAAACCCGGAACCACTAGATAGTAGTTATATCGATAAAAATACCTCCTTTTATATAAATATTATGACACTCGCTGCGCTGCTGCTTGATGAGATGATGTGACGACATCTGCACAGCCTAGTCTTTGTTAGTTAATCATGGAGGATTGGCTAGAGAGGCGACACAGAAGCCTCTCGTACCGACTGACGCATCTGATCTCCGGTAAGGGGAGCTTCGGGGACCACCTGCATCGGATCAGGAAGGAGCCAACGCCTGAGTGCCATCACTGCGGGGTTGCACACGCTGGCGGACTGCCCGGCGTGGGAGGCGCCGGGGCGTGAGCTCGTGGCAACCATCGGGGTGGGAGTCCTCTCGCTAGGCAGCATGATGGCGGCAATGGAGCGGAGCGCGAGCGCGTGGGCCGCCGCCACCTCCTTCTGCGAGCATGTAATGCTCGCGAAGGAGATGGCGGAACGCGCCCGGGAGAGACTTAGAACTCTCCCGGCCCGCCGAGCCTGCAACATGCTCGCCGCGCGTCGCAGGCGACTCAGGCGCCGGAGGTCACTTAACGACCTCCGCCCTCATGAGCGCAGCCCTGGGGGTGGCAGGTGAGGCCGCCTGTCACCCCAGCAGAAGCAGGCCGGGACGGTGGTGCGATTTCCGCTCCTCCTCCAAACCGGAGCAAGACGGGGTAACCGTGGTTCCCAAACCCGAGGGGGCCATCTCGAAACCGGAACTTTTCAACGCTCACCCATGAGACCTGGCTGGGTTCTTTCTAAAATCTGCCATGCCACGCATGCCATGCGTGCACGCATCACTTGACTAACTGGTACTCCAGCCCACCAAGATGTCAGATCATAAAGTTGTTTGTCATAGAATGAAGAATTTTAATTAGATTTATCCACACAAGTGTTTACCTCTTCCTATAATTTCTGGTTCATAAAGTGGGACATCAAGAAACATCTATCATTGCTGTCAAACAAGGGACTACGATATGAATAATTGTAATATTGTGTTACCACAATTATCTTATCAAGTTCTATTTCAAATATTTTAGTATAAATGGAGCTAAAGACATGTTTGTCCGTGTTGTTATGGATGAATATGCGTTTAATTGCATTCGGCATAATATGATACTGTTTAATATCGTTAATTAAGTATCTGCAATATCATATACAATTTGTCTCTCATTAGGTATTAACAGGAAGATTGCAGTGGCTTATCATCAGTGACACAACCTTTAGAATCACTGCACTAGAGCAGCTGTGCCTGTACTCTATTTAGATATTTGTTAATGTTTGACAAGTACTTGAGGTAGTTACTTCTTAGAACTGAATATCAGGCAATATTACCAAAATAATAAGTTTAACCTTTAAAAATTATAATAGGAAACCTAGTTACTCGTAATTAAGATTTGACTATTCAAATATGAACATCGAAATACATAGAATCATACCTATGTTTGATTCTATGTATGTCGATGTTAAACTTAATTATTCTTACCTACCTGAAAGTCTAGTCTTTAGTTCCATCGTTATTACAATAAGTTTATTTATATATATAATAAATCGATGCTACCATCACCCGGGTATCGTTATTTCTTCATAAGTATTACGTAGTTCCAAAGGCCGGGACAATGAGGCCTACAACTCTCAGGAATTAGATCCACTATAAATATATAGCCACTATACATTCAAGTCGCCATAAACTACATTTACTCGTAGTATGCTTTTCATCAGAAGATGCTATAAATTAGAAGCCGGTTTAATTTGTATAGTAGGACAGTTTTTAAAACATAAAACTACAATTGTTTGCAGAGAGGCGTATAGTTTTTAAATATGTTAAAAAAAAAGTGTGTTGTGGTTACATCCTGTAGGGTATGACTTGAGATGATATTTCTACGTGATAAGGTTGTTTGTGAATGAGGTTGTTAATGGCGAAAATGAAGCAGTTGGAGAGCTAAAGATAGTACACAGAATATATCAAGAATGAAGAGGGTCGGGGGTCGGATTTAGCATAGAACCTTGTGGAACACCAAATACAGAATTACCCATGAGGTACTTATCCAATTCCGATCCCACTGCAGTCCGGGGGGAACGGAATCGGAGCGGCCGGTACACCCTGGGCGGCGGTCAATGGCTTCCCCTTCACCCCTTCATAGGGTTGGCATTGATCGTCGGCCAATACCCAACGTGGCGGGAACACATCGCTCTCCGTACTCCTCTGCTTTCAGAGGAGACAGGATGAGCGATGCTGTTAGTGGTGAGATGGCCCAGGGTCAGCCGGGGTGCGAGGGATATGCTGTATGGGTAACCTTACACCCCGGCGTCTGAAGACCCGAGACGGCGTGCGGTTTTAGTCGGTGCAAGCCCGACATAACCGCCCCCGCTGGCCGGCGGGGGGGGTATCCGAAGGGATTTCCGCACGATAAAAAAAAAGAAAAAAAAAAAAGGTACTTATCCAATTTCTAAGACAAAATATGGCGTGTCAAAGACTTGCTTGGCACGCTATATAATAAATTTCAAAACACTTAACAGTCGATTATAAATGTGCTGGGTATAGTATAAAAAACAAAAATGAAACAACACAAAACTAAAAATTATTTATTAAAAATAAAATGAAATTTCAATCAATTATAATGAAATTTGTTTGGTAATAATAAAGAGCTTTAATGAATCATTACTGCCGGTTCTGTTGCGCATCTCACTAAACTAAACTATCTCTAAAATATTTTTATTTGAATTCCATTTGCTTGTTTTTTATGGATCAAATTTAAACTTTTAATGCGAATTTTGAAGTACTTTATCGTTTACGTCGTTTTGACAGGACTCGAAATTAGTCTAGTTTAGGGAGTTTTGCAACAGAAAAATCGGTAGGTACCATTACCGAACAATTTGTCTAAAAATAGGTGCATGTTTTGATGAGAGGTAGAATGTTTCCTTTTACACATATAATTTATAGGTGCTATTTCTAGTGGAGACATAGTTACATTGCTAGTATTAAGGTGTCAACACAATAACGAAATGAGATTAAAGACAATGCAAGGCTACTTGCAGGTACGGCTTCCCTGGACACCGCAATGTGGTCACCACTCACACTTGACCTACTGGCATCGTTGTCAAGACTGTTTCTATAGAACGGGCTTTGTTTTGATTTCGAATTTACATAATTTAAAACTCTTTATGATAGGTAATAAACAAATATACCTGTTTATCTCATTGGAGATATTGATTATTAAATGTTATAGTAATGATACTTTAAAAATGGATATAAATATTGGTTTTTGTTACATGTAATTGTTTTATGTTATGCTGTAATAGAGCTTTAAAAGTACCTAAATAAATACCACAGTGATTATGCGAGTCAGAGAGATTTTAGTGGTTACCTATACACACCCGACTGGAAAAGTACTCCCACTTTAGCAGCAATAGCAGCGCAGATACAGTTATTTTGATATTCTATATCTTTTAGTTCCAGTCCTTGTGTTTGTGTATCATCTTATTCTTATAGGAAGACAAAATGTGGAGACAGCAATGTATTGATTAGTATAATTATATCAGTATCGTGGTCGTAGCAGATAGCAAAATTTTGTTCGAATGATCTTAGGCTAAAGTCGAAAATGGTAACTAATTTAGCCTGACAAACGATTTACCCGTGTTTTACACACAAGTGAACTACGTAGGTGAACCACGGGCAATAAGCGAATTTGATGAATGTTCACTTTGCTATCTGTTGACATTGGTAAAATTAACTTGTATTTGTTTTTATTCTCAAAACTCCTGAAATCTTCGGCTCCTGATAATCCGAATATTTCAATTTTTTTGGACAACATCAATGAAACGCGCTTTGATCAGTATTGGACGTGCAAGTCTACTTTGTCCAAGTAGATTCAAAGAAAATTTGAACACGGTCCAAGTCCACTTTGATTCAACGCCAACGTCCAAGTGCGCTTTGATCAGTGTTACCACGATCAAAATATCAGTTCAGTACCCGTCAAATCTACTTCAATCATGCTGGCCAAGTATTGTTCCACGTGGTTTAAATTATAACAAAACTGTTAACGTTACGTGACAACCTATAGAGAATAGATTAATTAAGTATCTGCAATATCATATACAATTTGTCTCTCATTAGGTATTAACAGGAAGATTGCAGTGGCTTATCATCAGTGACACAACCTTTAGAATCACTGCACTAGAGCAGCTGTGCCTGTACTCTATTTAGATATTTGTTAATGTTTGACAAGTACTTGAGGTAGTTACTTCTTAGAACTGAATATCAGGCAATATTACCAAAATAATAAGTTTAACCTTTAAAAATTATAATAGGAAACCTAGTTACTCGTAATTAAGATTTGACTATTCAAATATGAACATCGAAATACATAGAATCATACCTATGTTTGATTCTATGTATGTCGATGTTAAACTTAATTATTCTTACCTACCTGAAAGTCTAGTCTTTAGTTCCATCGTTATTACAATAAGTTTATTTATATATATAATAAATCGATGCTACCATCACCCGGGTATCGTTATTTCTTCATAAGTATTACGTAGTTCCAAAGGCCGGGACAATGAGGCCTACAACTCTCAGGAATTAGATCCACTATAAATATATAGCCACTATACATTCAAGTCGCCATAAACTACATTTACTCGTAGTATGCTTTTCATCAGAAGATGCTATAAATTAGAAGCCGGTTTAATTTGTATAGTAGGACAGTTTTTAAAACATAAAACTACAATTGTTTGCAGAGAGGCGTATAGTTTTTAAATATGTTAAAAAAAAAGTGTGTTGTGGTTACATCCTGTAGGGTATGACTTGAGATGATATTTCTACGTGATAAGGTTGTTTGTGAATGAGGTTGTTAATGGCGAAAATGAAGCAGTTGGAGAGCTAAAGATAGTACACAGAATATATCAAGAATGAAGAGGGTCGGGGGTCGGATTTAGCATAGAACCTTGTGGAACACCAAATACAGAATTACCCATGAGGTACTTATCCAATTCCGATCCCACTGCAGTCCGGGGGGAACGGAATCGGAGCGGCCGGTACACCCTGGGCGGCGGTCAATGGCTTCCCCTTCACCCCTTCATAGGGTTGGCATTGATCGTCGGCCAATACCCAACGTGGCGGGAACACATCGCTCTCCGTACTCCTCTGCTTTCAGAGGAGACAGGATGAGCGATGCTGTTAGTGGTGAGATGGCCCAGGGTCAGCCGGGTGCGAGGGATATGCTCTATGGGTAACCTTACACCCCGGCGTCTGAAGACCCGAGACGGCGTGCGGTTTTAGTCGGTGCAAGCCCGACATAACCGCCCCCGCTGGCGGGCGGGGGGGTATCCGAAGGGATTTCCGCACGATAAAAAAAAAAAAAAAAAAAAAAAAAAAAAAAAAAAAGGTACGGCTTCCCTGGACACCGCAATGTGGTCACCACTCACACTTGACCTACTGGCATCGTTGTCAAGACTGTTTCTATAGAACGGGCTTTGTTTTGATTTCGAATTTACATAATTTAAAACTCTTTATGATAGGTAATAAACAAATATACCTGTTTATCTCATTGGAGATATTGATTATTAAATGTTATAGTAATGATACTTTAAAAATGGATATAAATATTGGTTTTTGTTACATGTAATTGTTTTATGTTATGCTGTAATAGAGCTTTAAAAGTACCTAAATAAATACCACAGTGATTATGCGAGTCAGAGAGATTTTAGTGGTTACCTATACACACCCGACTGGAAAAGTACTCCCACTTTAGCAGCAATAGCAGCGCAGATACAGTTATTTTGATATTCTATATCTTTTAGTTCCAGTCCTTGTGTTTGTGTATCATCTTATTCTTATAGGAAGACAAAATGTGGAGACAGCAATGTATTGATTAGTATAATTATATCAGTATCGTGGTCGTAGCAGATAGCAAAATTTTGTTCGAATGATCTTAGGCTAAAGTCGAAAATGGTAACTAATTTAGCCTGACAAACGATTTACCCGTGTTTTACACACAAGTGAACTACGTAGGTGAACCACGGGCAATAAGCGAATTTGATGAATGTTCACTTTGCTATCTGTTGACATTGGTAAAATTAACTTGTATTTCTTTTTATTCTCAAAACTCCTGAAATCTTCGGCTCCTGATAATCCGAATATTTCAATTTTTTTGGACAACATCAATGAAACGCGCTTTGATCAGTATTGGACGTGCAAGTCTACTTTGTCCAAGTAGATTCAAAGAAAATTTGAACACGGTCCAAGTCCACTTTGATTCAACGCCAACGTCCAAGTGCGCTTTGATCAGTGTTACCACGATCAAAATATCAGTTCAGTACCCGTCAAATCTACTTCAATCATGCTGGCCAAGTATTGTTCCACGTGGTTTAAATTATAACAAAACTGTTAACGTTACGTGACAACCTATAGAGAATAGACGAATTATTTAGTTTCTATGTGACGTGTCCGGTGTTCAATTTATGACATATCATTTATTTTCTTCAATACAATGAGACTACAAAGTGAATTCCACTTCGTGTAATTCTTTGAAACTACATGTTCTGCTGCGTAGGGAATAATTCGTATCAGATTGTATCTGCAGGACCATGATGGTTCAATTTGGTAAGATAGTTTCTTTTTGTTAAAAGCATAATTACCGTCTGCCATACCACCAGAATACGTGTGCTGTTCCAATATTTTTTAAATTTATTGTGTGGTTGATACACCATTGGCATTTAATTAACTGGCCCACCTCGTCATTCGAAAAAGATGTTGAATATAAATCAAAGATAGAATTAAAGACAGGGTGTCATTAGTAGTTGTAACTAATACTTCCTTTAGTAGGGACTTATACTTCCTAATTCTTATTAAAATTTACATAAACACCAGTTCTACTTTATACATATATCATAGTACAGAAACTCACAATTTATAATCCATAAACAATTTATTACAACACCATCTCATACTCAATGAATCTATTAGAAACTCTCCATGAGCTCATAAAAATAATAAAACCATCCGGCTAACCGTGCTAGCAATTGTCTAGTAACTCGGTAAGTTTACCAAGGCCACGTAAGAATAGTGCCGATCTATGAATATGAGAGCGGCAACATTGTTTGCTGTTATTTCAACGTGCCTCTAATTATACCCAGGCCAATAGTTTACTGTAACTGTGTGGGCCAACAGCTGACAGATTTCAAATGCTCCATTCGTTCATATCTCTGCCAGTTACCTGAGGTAGGTGTCGCGCATGTCGGGCTTCTATCACAATATGGTAATTGTGGTGAAGGGCTGTTCAATATTGCTGTTACCTATACTCTACACTGCTCCGGGAATTATCTATTGATATCGTAAGTACCTAATAGGTACCTTTACACGATACTCTTTAATATCGGCAATTTCTGATTTTGCTTTGTATCGTTTTCATTATTTTTGATATTAGAATAAAAGTCATATTTAAGTAATTGTATGCTATATATATATATAGCATATACTGTATATATTCATACAGTAATGAGAGTGGAATAAGTAGATCTATTAAATATTTTGTTTTGTTTGAAATTACTTATGTCATAAATTGTAGGTATGTGAAATTGAACATATTTCGGGATAGCGATGAAAATAAATAAAAATTATCCGATTATTTTTTAAATTAATGACCACTTGTCACTGGTGGGTCGGCCAGTGTCCAGATAATAGCTTATTTATTCAAACTTGCTCATTTCTTTTTGTTTGTTAGGTATATTTTACATCGGGGTGCGAGGGATATGCTCTATGGGCAACCTTACACCCCGGCGTCTGTAGACCCGAGACGGCGTGCGGTTTTAGTCGGTTCAAGCCCGACATAACCGCCCCCGCTGGCACGCGGGGGGGTATCCGAAGGGATTTCCGCACGAAAAAAAAAAAAAAAAAAAAAAAAAAAATATATAAATTTTACAGATCAAAACCATGTTGATATTAGGGAAACTACTGAATTGCCAGTTCCAAATCAGAGTTGGTACTTACAATAGCCTGGTAATAATAAATACACATATAAGGCCGGCTTCATAATGACGAGCGAAAACATGCACACGTTGACATGCCTACATAATATATACCTATACCTACATTTAAGGGGATCTCAACTCATTTTCAATCACCTCGTCCCTGCTGCGCTGCTAGTTTTCGCGCTTCAACAGGAATCAGTGAAACCTGCTCCAGGAATAGTCAGAGGCAACTAGTCGCAAAGTAGAAGGACTCATGGCTAAATGGTAACCTAGTAGTTTAACATATTGCAAAGTTAAGCAACGGTAGCCAAGGCAGTCTTAGGATGGGTGAACATTCTTAACACATTAAGATCCCTTTGTGCCTCGGAGAGCAGGTTAAGCCGGTGGTCCAGGTTGCAATACGACTTTCTATGGCAGTTGTTCGGGCAGTTGGAGCCCTAAGTCCAACATCTGGCCTAACTACAGAACTTCGATATCGCCAATGTGTCGTAAAGGTCAGATAGCAGTTACTTCACGAAGAATATAGAAGTTAGGCCGCTTCGTAGTAAGATCGAAAAAAACGACCCCAACTAGGTTGGCAAAAGGCTCGGGGGATAATGATGATGAATAACTCGCAGAGTAAATAATCATGTTGTAGAAGTAAATATTTTTTTAATATTTAGGACACGTCAATTTGACTTCACCTCGCCTGATGGTAAGCTGAAGGTAAAGTCTCAGGAAAGAGGATCACCATTACATACACGTACCATGTTAACAAAGGTGGCACTCAGCTTGACGGCCTCATCAGAAGAGGATTGTCGTCGCAGCACCGCGTGACACCCACCGGTCCCACTAATGCTACGACCACAATCCCCCTGCCCGGCTATGCACTTGCTGACCCCTGAACGCAATCAAACCGAAATTGGATTACTATGGAGGGTTTTTCGCAATCATTCAAAATAATATGCATTTGCCGCCGTGAATGCCACAAATCGAATTCAGGCACTTGTTGGTTGTCAGAAGATTTTTTTAACAGAAGACTTTTTGTTTGTTCAGGATGTTACTGAAGGTTGTTATGTACCTATTACCTAATTAAACCTTGACAATTCAAAAGCCTCACAGTGAAGTTTATAATGGTGGTGAAAAATACAGCCTACTTAAATCCCTTCAACAAATGTACTGCAACAGTTGTGGCGAGTGCTGACGATAATTATTACCGTTGAAGGCTAAACGAGGGAACAAACCACAATGGCTTCCTCCCATTATGTCTTTGTCAATGTTGTCAATTGTACGTACCATATGCTATACTTTATCTTCTCGAAATGAATACCACTGATATCTTTACAAATAGAGTAGGTTTCGTATTACGGTAACTATTTTGTATTCATAAATTGTTTGCTAAATTTAAATGGGAAATAAAACAAAAAATCGCGTCCAAAGCTGTAATAAAAAATACAACAAAATCAACAGTTGGTTACACTAGAATAAAAACTACAATAAGAGTTACATAAAAAATTACATACATAATAAATAATACACAAAATAAAAATCATTTTGGTTATAACTAATAATAAAAATGAAGCATACAAATCTTAAAGGACATTTAACTGCAGTAAAATTACAAATAATAGGAAAATAGAAACATAAATACAGTAAACAAAATAAGAAAAAAATACAAAAAAGGTGCAGGCTGTTTCAAAATAAAAACATTCACTAGAGTTCGTAATATTACAAACTGTTGATCGACGGTTGTTGTGTTCAGGAGCTGATGCTACACGCTCCGGGGTGTCGTACCAGATAGTGCATTTACAGTGTCAACTTTGCAATAACGCAAATTTGTCGCGTGCTTTGCAAACGCACTCCTGGCACGAACTCCGGGGCGTAACTTTCATACTTCGATATCGATAGCGGCGCATCACTAAACGGTCTATGCACTACACGGAACGTCTTTGCCGTATTCACTTAGGGTCCCCTATATAATTGACACTTACGATACTTGATCACAGATTATGTAATGGTACTTCATAACTAGATATTGAAATTAGTCTTGTAACATAATTAGTGCTGAAGCTTCGTGGGTTAGTATTTTGTGCG
This sequence comes from Cybosia mesomella, assembly GCA_946251805.1. Classification (NCBI taxonomy): domain Eukaryota; kingdom Metazoa; phylum Arthropoda; class Insecta; order Lepidoptera; family Erebidae; genus Cybosia; species Cybosia mesomella. The sequence continues at coordinate 14,594,325 of OX276408.1, read as the reverse complement.
ATACATATAAACCATGCTATTAGGTATAGAGGTATAGTGATTTCGAGTTGCGTGTTTTTGTGATGTTCCTTATTATTCAGTTTTGTTATATCTAAATAACAGGATAAAAGATTTTCTGTGCAACTCTACTACTTGTTCTTTTCTTCGTTGATGCTACGAAGAAAAAACAAAATAAATTCATTTCACAGAATACTTTTATATGCATGATATTTTATCTGCGTAACTCAATCGATTTATCCAAAGTATTATGCATTTATTTACACACGTCAGCTGATTATTATTCTATAAAGGATTCGTTTTATCATACGATTGACATCGGTTAAGGATGCATTACATTACAAGGCTATAGAAGTATTAAAGGGAAGTCGGAATATGATATGTAAAGTTATGATAATTGAATTGCCGTAGAAGTGACAAAACGAGATGCTTTTTGAGTTTACAAAATTAGATGCAAGTTCTATTTTTAAATTACGTTTATTTGCGACTAGGATTTTTTTGTACTTGATGCGAATAGTAGAAAACTTCATTTTCCGAAGGCACATATAATAAGGCTCAAACGTACCCACATCTCTAACATATTTGGAAAGCTTTGTGTTTTTAATATATTCCACATGAAAGCGTAAAGTGAAAGCGTGACATTTAAATAATGAGACGTGAATACATGATAAAAGCCGAAGCGTCTTGTATGCGTTCATATGAGAAATATTTGTTTGCTAATTCATTACCTAATTGTATTTTAAGCCGCTGCTCAGTAGCTGTAATTGATATTGTAACTACTATATTACTAACCTACGTGTGGTCTGCATGTTAGATACTGTCTTACAATGTCTTTGTTGGCGCAAGAATGTAAAGGTTGTGCCTGCGTATATTTTTAAAATTAAATTAACGTTATATTTCTTTATACTACGATGTGGTGGTTGACATAGCCATGGGTCAAAACCAAGTAGTGCATGTTTATCTGATATCAAGATATAAGTAATATCAAGAGGTGGTAAAATAACGCCACTTCAGTGGCAGAGAGTCCGTATAACAATTTACTGCCTTTGTTTACAGGATTGTTGATTGTTACTTTTTTATCCCGTCTTGTATTTTAGACTTTATGTTGGTCAAACTAAAGTATATTACCAGAAAAAATATTGGTTAAGTAAACTTATGTATTTACCGACTCCACCGACTTTGTCTCAAAATATATTCACCCAACGCCATTGATAGAATTGCAAGTGGTTTGCATATTAGAAGCAAATGTTAATGCTATTGCCAATGTTGTCACCAATAAAGAAATCTTTATTCGCTATACTTTCTTTTAGAAAGATGCTTGAAAGGTTCATCAGAGTTTAAAAAAAAATACTCTTCTGTTCTTGGACAAGGACATTCAAAGAAAGAAAACTAAGTGATTTTGTTTATGTACGGTGCAGATTATACGTATATATCTATTTTGCAGTATATGACGACCTTTCAATGGCATATTGGTTAGATGTGTTTATGGCAAACATGTATATACTAAAACAGTACGTCGTAACTGCTCATAATTATATCTACAATACCACTGGTATTTACTCACTATTTGAAGTGTATTTTGTGAACTTTAAATAGACAAAGTTGACGACCCAAATTTGTAGGAAATGTAAATAGAATTATCATGTCAAGAAAATCTTTGTTATAAGTGAAGTATTTACGAGCTAATTATTGTGGCTAAGCGTAATAAAACACTGTGATATCTTATGAAGAACTATGTGTCTAAAATATTTAACAATTTTTTAAATGTTGTTGGGAATTTCGGTAACTGATTTCGAAACGATTTTAACATTATTAGGAAGTGATAAAGTTAGTAGCAATGAAACATACCGAATCTTCCGAAAGACCAATCTCCCAATCTTCATAAGCATAAAAAGTATAACATAACTTACTAACGTCTATTATGAACGATAATGTGTATTTCATTGTGTTCAGTGAGTTATGATTGTTTACGTATGTAAATTAAAAAATACTATTGACCTATGTCAAAATGATAAAAAAAACAGAGACGTATGGTATAGATAGATGTCAACTGAAAAAAATCTGCGGAAAACTAATAAACGATGTTTAGCTTTTGGGAAAGTCAACATACGTGACGTACCATCGACCATCTCACGTAGATTTAATGATACCAGCCACGTGGGTAGCTCATTATTAGATTTTTTTTACAGACCTGCCAATTAAACTAAATGCTTGTGTAAGAAATTACGTATCGGTTATGTACTAGTACTATTCAAAACCCTAAACCTGTTGCAAAGTACGCTTCCAGAAAATATAACTTGAAGGTTTTCCATTAATGTGAAACCATGTCAAGTGTATTAACAATGATAGTTAATAATACAAAGTAACTATTAGCTTGGGTTTGTGTGAACAGTATTATAGGTGCTATGTACTAAATGTTATCTCATGATTCATGTTATAAATCAAGGTACAGAATTGTTTTTAAAACGACTATCTTGCAAATCTGGTTCTAGGCGTTCTTGTTTATTTTCAATTTTTGTTATTTTGTTTTTCATTTTCTTATGATAAATTATGGATACCGAAATTATTGTTTTTTATTCGAGTTTAGAAATTTTGAGGAATTACTACAATAATTAGTACAATTAGTAGATTTTGGGCACTAATATAAGTGACATTTTGTGTTCTTGTTTTTTTTTGTCAATAGTAAAATATCAAGTCTAAAGTTTAGGTATGAAATCAGCATTGATGTTAGCCATAATCATTTTGACTATTGGCTGACATCTATTGAGTAGATGTTGAAAGTAAAAGATTTTCTTCCAGCTTTGGGACAAACTGGGCTTCAAAAATTAGTATAAGCTTTGTCCTGACAATTACGAATACAACAACAAATAATAAGCTAAATAGCAGCCACTTCGTAGTAATACGTGGACAAACATTTGTGGCACTAGATTTGAACTAATTTCCTAATTATTATTATGCTATGCAAAGATTTAAACAATAGTGTTCACAGTTAAATTATCGGATCGAATGTAATTAAACACCGGTACACAGTCAGGTCAGGCATAAATATATTTTTACAAGATATCGGTCGTACGCGAGTTACGATTACGAACCTTACGATTGTTTACCACCTCAGTTTGTATAAAAAGAACGACTAGAAAAACAATTGGCTAGAAGGATCTCCACACTAATATCAATGATTGGCGCAGTGCAAGATAAGGTTTTTCCGTCATGACGCAATACTGCAATAGATGAGACCTTGTGTTACGACACGTGTTGCATCTATTATAACTAAGTTTATTCGTATAACGTAATACGCTAGAAAACTGTATTTGTTTTAGCTATAAAAAATGTACTACGGAACACACTATTGCTTGTGAAATAGTTTTACATTTTATTGTAGAAAGTTCAAATGTTTTCAAACTTGGAAAATTTATTTATTAATGAAAAACATATTTGAATAAGCGGAAACACAGGTTATTGGCTCTTAGCGTTAGTAGTTTTAATGATTTTTTGATGATGAACATTTACATTTATTTGAAATATCTTCTCGAAGTGAAACAATATAAATTGTCAGTTTCAAAAGCAAGCAATTCAATCCCATTGCCATTAAATATATCTAAGAATCATCTCAGGTATGTAATTATATAGTTTTTATAGTGATTCTTGATATTGAGTCGAGCGTGATGTTGATAGGGCCGTGTTTAGCGTGACAGCATGGAACAAAGGTGAGCCCGCGGAAGTGGGTCAGAGGCTCATAGTGGCAGCCTTGCTCAAGCCGGCCTACTGCACCATCCCACTGAGCAATTTAATAGTATTAACGTTTTGGTGAATTAAAACGAATGCTTTTAGTTATTTCATATCTGTCGTTTGGGGAAATAATATCAGAAACACATAAGGCGGTTGCTGAGATTAGTCTACTTCATACCAAGATCAGCAGTGACTCGCCAAGCATTTTAGTCGGGAGTCCCAGAGAGTGTTTAAATATCTTGGGATCCATGAGACAATGGAGTAAATTAAGCAGGTTTATCTCGAGCTAACATCATTCGTCAACTAGAGTAGTAAAAGTAAGGATTGTCATGAGACAGACACAAAACCAGTCGTGCACCATATTGCCAGTTTCTGTTAGCGCGACTTTCCATTATAATGGAAATATTTATTAAAATAGATTCCAAAAGTACGCATATACGAGTAGGTACGATCACTTCGCATTTACGAATTGCAAAAATCAACGAAATTACATACATTTTAAACGTTAATATTTCTAAATTAATTAAAATGAAAACCTTATTGTTGCGAATCTTAATGGACTGATGTAATTTTAACAATAACAGGTAGGGTTACAAAGCTGTACCGTAATGAACCAGTAAGTTTTGGTCATATTCAATTTATATTTGCTTTTACAAAATAAATTAATATACAAAAAGAGAAAATGCACTGTACAGCAAAACGTGCAGAGAGTAGGACTGGAATTAGATTTTATTTTGCCCCGAATGATATTTTGTGAAATAGAATGAACAAATTATCCATGTTGCTATAGTGTATCTACAGTTGCAACTCGAAGGAATAAAGTGTAATATTTGCTTGCAGGTACACGTATAACACAATTACCGAGTGACATAGCATATATTTAATCCTCACGGGTGGAAGAGTAGGTGGGCGGCGAGGTTAGACTGGCTAGGCACGGCTTTAGCACTAAACACCTTCATACTAGGCATGCTTACGATACAGTGCACCTCTGACGTAATACATGCAGCCGTTTTGTGGCACTTTGGTTACTCACGCGTTAGAATGGCACCATTCCTTACTTATAAACGCTCATTTTACAAGTGCGAAAGAGATGAATGGATGCCGCATAATTTTAGGGCTCATAGGTTTGTAATGCAACTATTTAATGAATAAAACATTGGTTGAAATCGTATCTCTGGTGAGTGAATGTAACACAACCTCGTTTACAGGGGATCGGCATTATGTCACGACAATCAATCAGCTTGAAAGTGCTAAGATGTTGTAATTAAAAGATCAACTTAACATGTCGCTCTAGGAAAGTGGGACAAATAATTGCTAGCTCTCATGCGCTAGATAAGCTGCATTGTGCAATTGTGCGCATGGGACCAGGCAGACACACGATAAATGTGTCCGCTCATTGGCGGCAAACACTATTAATATGTCCTTGAATACATGGGCGGTGCAGCAACAGACTGATCAAATGGCATTTGAATTGCGATTCATAGTAAGTTACTAAGTTAGTGAACGTGTAAGAATGCACACATACTAGTGATAGTACTTTTACTCAGACCGGTGGTTGCGCACGAGTTATGTGTCGTGCTCGTGTAGCCGCGGTTTAAGGAAGCCGCCACGGTCCACCGAACACTTTCCCTCTCGAGCCAACACCGGGCATCCGACATTAATTGCAGTCAGAATCATTTTATAATTAATATCCGTTATGGTCGGTAGTTTTCGTAATATGAAACTAGCAGTTTGATACGTCAGAAAACAGCATTCGGTTTCTAAAATGACGGCAATGACTAGCCGTTTGATTGTGAACTGCATAGCGTACTTTGCATTTACGATATCGTACTTTACAAGTTGTGAATTCTGATTATTCAACCTTGAATAAGTACTTACTAAAGATGTTATTACTATTAGATTTTTTGAATTAGAGAAAAATGTGATTTCCACAGATCATAACGTAAAATTAAAATCATGCACAAAAAGCCTTTAAGCAGAGTTTAAAAAGCTAATGTACTATGAAAATATATGGTACCTAGGTAACATACATTCCAGTCATACATAGGTTAGCGTGCAGCGATATGAGTTATTCGATTATGTATGTTGAACACGTGATATGCACCGTGATAGTGCACGTGCCAAGAGATACATAATATATTATGTATTGTCCAGAACGTCGGGGGTTGTAGCCGACTCCAGAGCCGAGGACCGAGGTCGTGGCCCGTGTAATTATCTAGTTTGAAATAATCCCGCTGTAGGCGTAGGACTTGCGCAACATAATTTTAACGTTCTAGAAGCGACACTGACACGACACTATGAGGCACTTCACTGGAGACCGCGGGGCGTGCAGAGGCGGCGCGCGCGGCCGCACCACTGCGCCGCGTTCCACTTTTCCTTCCGGCGGTACGCGAGTAACCGCGAGTTGGCAGCGGCACGCCTTGCATAACCGACGGTTTCGCAAAGCGGTCGGTGCAGCGCGCAGCCCGGCTTGAAATACGCGCCGCTCTGCCAACGGGGCCGCGCGAGCCGCAGTTGACGCAACCGCGTCACTCCGGCATCGAACGGGCTCCACGCGCCCTCCCAGTTACAACCTCGCGCCACTCGCCCCCCACCAAGTTTCTCCATCTGGTTTCACAGAAACCACTTTCGCCTGTATGTGTACTCGCTTTCTTCTTTGAAGCATCCATGTTCTACTTTGTCTTCTCCATTGTTGTGAGTTGAGAACATATCGGCTAGGAATCAGGATGCGCACGAAACGAATCGCGATGAGGACCGCTAGTACACAAGCGAAGCAGATAAGACCGTGCGCGCGCCAGATGCATCGGTAACTAGGCCACCACGCACTCTGCCATCTGTTTGCATGATTGAAATTCGCTTAGATTGTAGTAATAATCGATTGGGTTTACGAATTTTTATTTTTCACCCGATAATAATAAATGACCTATCAGTTTTAAATAAACACCTGATAACCTAACGGTAAAGATCTGTTAACTGTAGCACGTAAGGCTCGTATGTCAGCTACAATATTGTCGCGAGCGGGCCTCGAGCTCCACAAATAGACGTTCCATTTCGACGGCCAACTCACGGCGACACGCGAAAACATTGCAGACACGTTTTATTATTTTATACTCGGGTTTAAATCAATTGCAACTATTCCTTTACCCCCCTTGGATTAAAAACATTTTCAAACTAAAACGTAGGAAGTATACGCAGCTATAATACATGATCTAGTCTTAATGTCAAAACATGTTTTGTTCCTATTGATCTACGAAAGATTCAGCAAAGATTAGAATCTATTTGTTTGGTAATAGTTTAAGATACATTTTGTAATAGTAAAGATAGGGAATGTATCGTTATCGTGATAGCCATAGTTTACTATAATTTTTTGTTGGTACGCCAGTGAACCAATAAATTATATTTTAGTATTTTGTGGGTTTACGCTAATACTTAGTATGCGCGCCCAAGGCCGGTTGACTCACGCATTGGTCTAAACCGCGCGCGCGCACTGAATCTTAGTCACTGACACGTGTGCTCACCGATTTGTACAAAGTGCACTCAATCAGTTGGTGCACTACGACATTTATGGGGAAAACCCGATGAAGATGTACGGTTGTGAAAACAACGATATACATACAATACTATAAATCATCGATTTTATTTACACGACAATTTGAAAATCTTGTACACAGACGGCATGTTCTAAGAATTTTCACGTCTATTTTTTCACGTCATGGCCAGTTATGTCTGGGAATGCCCGATGTTATGATAATAACGCAACTCTATTATTTTGGATGGCTGACTGAAATCGGTAATTATTCGATTTTTGGTTATTAAAATCGATAAGTAAAAACAGCCACTTATGAATATTACATTAATAAATAAATTAACCCGATGAAGTAAAACACTAGGACCACCTCATGTTTTGTCTGTGTGCAAATCGATTAAAAGATAGAGCAGCCTGCAATCCAACAGATACAGCTAATAAAAGAAAGTCTAATTAGTTGACGAAATGTGGAAGTTAATACCCTTCTGCCTGCCGCTTCAGGAATATCCAGGCCCGATATCAGTGGGGAAAAGGTAATTCTTCACGATTTAATCAGTAAAGCCATTTTAAAATGTAAACTGTTTCTAGACATACGATGATATCACTAGAACTTCCAATAACAATCAGCAGCTCTACAACTAAGACTTGTAATTTGTAACTATATTATTTTTTTATGAATAATATCTATCTAAATTCACGGTTTCAGCACAAGAAGGAATATGTCAATTAAAAGTAGGTAATATATAAAGTGCTTGTGCGTAACAAAGTGAAGAAAATTAGTATACAACATTTCACTCCGGCTTGGCTGAGTCTCAGGATAAAATTATTTAATAATTAACAAACCTTAGGCACTATAAGTAATATAGTTCGGATGGGCTCGACTCACGACTCAAGAGTCGAGCGAGGATACACAGATGTATTTTCGGACTCCCTGGGCTGAGACGCGATTACCATGTGTCATTTTTACGTTGAGTTTACGATCAGTTTCTCTTTGGCACGTTTAGATCTGAAACTATTTACATTTCGCGAATAATAAAGAATTTTACCTTAGACCACAATTACCAGATCTTTGTGTATTATTTATTATTTTAAGCATTACGTAACTAGGATTTTACAGACAAAGAAACCTTGCTGAATACATGAAAAGTAAGATGATGTCAGAGTATCGAGTCCCGTATTAATCGATCATCCAATCATAGACTAGTTGGCAATATCGATTATGTCCTGTACATATGTACTGAAGCCCCGGGCACTGAAGGGAGTGGGCTGGCCGAGCTGGCAGCAAGCCCAAGGACGTTTTCTAGGCTCCCTAGAACAGCCGCGGTCAGGGTTAGGTCGCATCAACCGAGGGCCAACTACCAAGGGCAAGTAGAAATTTCATTATTTAGTAATGAATTGATTTCATGACTACACTATTGATTATTTGGGTTTGAAGGGACACTTATGCGTGGGAAACTCAAACTGTTATGGCAATATTTAACTTAAAGCTATTATTTAATTATAGTAATTGGATACTCAGCTTTATAATACTATAATAGTGACTTATTGTTATTTTTACAAAAAATGAATATATATTATATTTTTTATTTGAGACTGGTTAACATTCGGAATTATTTTAATCGACTTTCTCGTGTACTATTTAGTTTTATTTGACTTTTATTCCTATTTTATGTTGTTCGTTGCAATTAGATATTATTTGTTAGTCTTGATCTATGAAAATTCGACGCCATAGACCTTGAGACTACGCCATAAAACATTTAAAATAGGTAATGATTATTGTTTCATAATATCTTTAATCAAGTATTACTAATTGATAATTATTTAGTACTATAAAGTTAATATTGTTCTTACAAATTTAATCGTCAGAATATGTTTAATTACAGTAGGCCCTCACTTTCTACGCATTTGCGAAAACTACACAAAAAAGTTAGTATCGCGTGTTGCGTCGAGGCGTATCGTGAATTACGCTGCGGGGCGATCACCGCTGTTACGAAATGGTTTAGAAAGTCGAGCCACGGTCAACGGACCCACGAGCGAAAGTTACCGAGTGTGCGCCTGCCTTTACATGCGTACCGTGTACGTTTTGCAATCTCTCCACACGAAAACTTTAGGATACTGGTTATCATTTCACATCAATTATGTTGTTGAAACTACCTTTCTATTACATTAGTGACTGAGGCAGACGCGAGTAAATGGAAGTGAAGTCGCATCAAACATTACTTCTGACATTAGACCTTTATTTTAACATTTTTTTGTTACAAGATGCTGTTAACAGGTAATGGTTGCGTAAATACTATCGGTTGTATGTATCTTATTATTATTATGGTAATATACCTAGTGTCTCGATAATTTCAACGCAAATGTTAATTACTACGCAGCTATAATGGCGTTCGAATGATAACAAAATACCAGTATAAATTGTGTGAGGAGTAAACCAGTAGTAGGAGTACCCTCTTCAGTCCACCAGACAAAGAAATTTCCTCAAAGTGTAAACTATGTCCCATAGCACAATAGACAGTTCTATAATTTCTTTTCTAGTTAACTTTACCGAGATACTAACTAGTCAATGAATGCAGATCACCTTGGATGTCACTGATAACTTCCACTTAATAGTCACTAGGTCGAGCGGTAAGAGGTATTGACGCATCTAAAGATCGCGCAAAACTGATCGACGCTTAGATATAATGGATATATCTATCTAGTGCGCCGAGGTCCCGGATGCACCTGCGCTGTTAGCTCATAAATTGTTGCATTATCCCTGCGCAGTTCCCCACTTAATGCTCCCACCCTCCTTCGGCCCCTTCCGATTCACTGTCGCATCTCCCGAGCGACCTTCACAGTTGCATCCCTGGCAAAATGCCAGTAACTGCATATCTATGTATATTTTCAATATCTTTTATGTGCTAAAAAACAATCGATTTGTCACCTGTGGTACATTTGCAGGTCCAGCGACTCTGCAGGGTTTTCAAAGCTTTCAGAGTTTCAATATCGATCAAAGGTGATCACAGATTGATTTCATCATTACTTCATGTAAATAAGTTATTTGTAAAGAATGAAAATGTTAATAGTTAAGTTATAAAGAGAATAGTAACTTATGTGCTGTGGTAAGAGCTTACATCATGTTTTGTTTGAAGTATTAGGTTCCATTTGAAGAATAATATTTAAATAAACACAAGTAAATACTAATTGACCTACATATTATAGTGACATAATATAATAGTACAATACATTACCGCATCATATAGCAACTAATGGGGATGTTATCAGTGATATCTCATAGCACAGTTAAACCTAATTAAAACATTAAAGTTACCGTGGATATTGGTTTAGTGCAATAGTCTGAATGTGAGCGGTGAAAGTATACGCGTCCGTTACCGAGAAAAATAGTTTTCCACGCAGTTTCACCTTGCGAGAGCTTGTGCAACAGGTGCAATGGCGGAGACGAGCCAGACCACTACCGATTCGGATATAAATATTCAACGCACATTGTAAAGGAGGCGATTTTTTTATTGACGGACAGAGGCGTGAGACGATGCAAGTGGTAACAGGGCGCGCGCACTACCGGAGGCGCGGCGAGCGACTGCGGCCGAACAGCTGCACCGAAATAACTGCTTGATGCAGCCGGGCTGCTCGATGCAAGCCTCCGCACTCCCCCTTCCACCCCTCACCGTGACACCGTCTCCACAGCCCGTACCCCGCACCCTCCAGGTCACGGTTGCAGCTCCCCCTGGCAATGCGAGAGCAGAGCTGAACCCTTGATCGATCCAGCTGTTGCTTCTAGGCTCCAGATGCCCGTGAACTTGAAATTTGCGCGGTGGAAAACTTTAAAATGTTAAGACAAAGAAAGTGAAATGCATTTCCGATTTTAATACACAACACGTGATATTTATAAGAATTGCACATGCGTACGGTAGAACAGTTTTACACTTTTAGGTTTTATTGATTTTTATTTTAAAGAGAAATTTCAGACATTTAGAGACCGAAGAGTCTTTCTTACAAGGTTTAACAATATATATGACGGCATTCCGCTGTTAAATTGTCAAGGTTAGGTCAGTCCAGGTCTATGCTGCCGGTTGGCTACCAGCCAACTCTTCGTTGGTATGTTACTCTTCAGATACAGTTTCTTATTAACTTTGCTCGTAAACCTCAAATTAACGTAGCAGATGACTCTCAGTTGAAAAAGAAGTGCATGATTCCAGTATCTTTGAAAGGCAATGTATCGTTATTGTATCTGTTGGTTTAGCCAACAAAACTGTCTGAAGCTAAAATATATGCCTATTTCTTAGATGACTTTGAATATTGATTTGTATTATAGTGTAGTAGACATAGTTTTTACTAACGGCCTTGAACAAGTGTATTTATTTTCTCAAGATTGCAGAGTCATAGATCAATGTGAACATAATTACGACACTATCAGTGTGCCCTTGCTCGTCATAGCCGTGTTTATGCAATGGAGGGATGTGCCAGAGACAATTGGCATGTCTGTTGGCTTTGATCCGCTACTACTTAGCCAACGATATTTAGACTAGAAGACGCCAATAACTTATCTTGTAAAGGTAATGTCATGTGTGCTAAATAATTTTAATTTATTGCATTGCAGAATATTATTTAAATTGGACAGCATTAATACATACGGCATTAAGACATTCACTACTAGTGCATAAAATTATTAATTCCATCAGTAGATACTGTATTTTCTTGAACAAAGTCAATGGAAGTCACTTTCTAGATTCCGGGTAGAAGGAAATTGAAGGTGTAAAGAAAAAGATGATATGCCGCCTCAGTCATACAGAGAAAAATAAGAATCCATTTTCACTTGCCACACTTGCCTGAGTTGCCGGGCTTCTTGCAATGTCCAATGTAGATCCATATATTCATCGTAAAAATATAAATCCTGATCTATGCATAAACTATGGTAACGTGAAGTAACTCATAATCATTAGTCACAGTGCGCGCTATGTAGTAGATAAATATGAATGTTCACTGCATAAATACACGAACAGCAAATAGTTGAATGTGCAGAATCAAGTACTAAAGCCCGGGAGTCCTAGTTAGAGTGGCCGAACGAAGGACAATCTACATGCCTATGTAGTTATGTCCTAGAAACAGCCTCCCCTCTTGGTCCCCGGAAATGTGCTAGGTGCGTCGCAGCTCACTAGAGTATTGATCGATTCGTTGTTACGGGGCTAGAACATATAGCAAGCAAGTATAGCTCTGTATGTTTCATCTGTGACATTTAGAGTATTTTGGTGTTTACATTTCCTATGACCCCTTGGACCCTGAATTGCGCTAGGTGTATCCTGATTCACTTGTATTAATCGATTCCTGTCGCTGGGGTAGTAGGTACATATAGAAAGTAAATATAGCTGTAGTTTTCACCTTTGACAATTAGAATGTATTTGTGATTACATTTCGTACGATTTGGAGTTTGGTCAGAGTCAGTGGTCGTAGGCCTTGGTGACTAACTACTAACTAAGGAGCATTGGCTTTAATAACGTTTGACTATTGTGTGGATTGTTGCAGATTCAATGCTGAAATGATGCAGTTATTTGTGATTCATTGGTAAATGTGTTACTGATTCTGAGTGTATATCCCTACCTTTTTTTTTTTTTTTTTTTTTTTTTTTATCGTGCGGAAATCCCTTCGGATACCCCCCCGCCGGCCAGCGGGGGCGGTTATATCGGGCTTGCACCGACTAAAACCGCACGCCGTCTCGGGTCTTCAGACGCCGGGGTGTAAGGTTACCCATAGAGCATATCCCTCGCACCTCGACTGACCCTGGGCCATCTCACCACTAACAGCATCCTCATCCTGTCTCCTCTGAAAGCAGAGGAGTACGGAGAGCGATGTGTTCCCGCCACGTTGGGTATTGGCCGACGATCAATGCCAACCCTATGAAGCGGTGAAGGGGAAGCCATTGACCGCCGCCCAGGGTGTACCGGCCGCTCCGTTTCCGTTCCCCCCGGACTGCAGCGGGATCGGAATCGGAGCGACACTCGAGGAGGTTACCCAACACACACCCCAGTGTATATCCCTACCTAACTCATCGCAGTACAGATTTTCCTTAGTGCGACGGAAAAAGTTGTTTTATGACTACTTTATAACTTTGAAATGAAATGAACGCTACATGGTGGATATTCCACTCATACGCACGAAACGTTTCGGCGACACATTTATTATGCGTACAGCTAAGGAGTGGAATTGCCTGCCTGAGTCTGTGTTTCCGGAAAGCTATAACCTTCAAGTCTCGAGTGAATAGGTTCCTTCTAGGCAAACGTGATCCATCGTCTACGATGTGGTCTACCACATCGTCACTTACGATCAGGTGAGATAGAGGTCAAACGTGAGCCTATCATCCATAAAAAAAAAGAATTATAAATTATGTAAATTCGTTATAGATTGAAACAGTACAATTGTCAGCAAAAAAGCAGTAACGACGTAAAATTAAGTACAATTATGTGTAATTCTTATCATATTGACTATATAATCAAACAAATTTGTACTTTTCTTTAAAGATGAGGTCTCTACATGAGAAATGTAGAGATCTCATCATAGCAAATAGCAGGCGTAATGATATTTATGCTTGTATAATTAACTAAATAACTTATTGCCTTATATCATGTGCGCGTATAAGACTTAGATATTAAGCTTCCATTTTTGTGTCAATGATTTCAACATAAGATTGATTACAATGATTACGGAATCCAATTCACAGGCTAACCTTTGTATTGAACTAGACACGAAATTATTTGGAACCAGTTAGCATCTCAATGGAGCTATAGCTATGTATGTTTACGGTACTGATATTAAAGTACATAATAATATTATGTATGAGTATTACTAAAAACTTATTTATTTATTTACGTACACACACAATGAAACATAAAAATACAATGGAAAAAGTAGTGCAGAGGCTCTGCGTATTTGCTTTAAGCGTATAGATATTCAATTCTAAAATGCCTTTAGATAAAAATATTAGATAAATATGGGTTACAAGTTTACTATTATTCTCTTTAACACCTCAAAATAAGCTATAGAATCCGATCTGCTGGAGTCACCATTGAAAGCAAGTCCCACGACTTCGCCTTTACTATGCAACTGCTATCCTTATGACCAGAAAGATAATTACTTATCTTTCTGGTCATAAGGAGTTGGGTCAGAGTAAAATTTTTATTTTTTTATTTTTTTTATTTAAGTAAGAAAACAGTTTTACATAAATCTTGATACACCCATAAAACCTGTATTGGTTTATCTTGGGTGTGTACATCCTCATTTCTTTCTGTTACATTTTTATAATACCCAACGTGGCGGGAACACATCGCTCTCCGTACTCCTCTGCTTTCAGAGGAGACAGGATGAGCGATGCTGTTAGTGGTGAGATGGCCCAGGGTCAGCCGGGGTGCGAGGGATATGCTCTATGGGTAACCTTACACCCCGGCGTCTGAAGACCCGAGACGGCGTGCGGATTTAGTCGGTGCAAGCCCGACATAACCGCCCCCGCTGGCCGGCGGGGGGGTATCCGAAGGGATTTCCGCACGATAAAAAAAAAAAAAAAAAGGTACATAGAACAAAGAATTATAAAAATAACAACATAAATTTTACGAAATCTCACTTGTAGGTAGCACTATTAGAAATAGAAGGTGCAGGGTAGGTACAAATGTTTCGAGCGTTTGTCGATAAGTACAAACAATGTTATTCTGTTTGTTTATAAATTATATATTTTGATAGGTTCATGTTAGATTGCTGGGTATGTATTTGTTTTTGACTATTCGTTTTAAGTTTAGTGAATTTATTTTATCTCTTATTTCTAATGGTAGCTCATTTATAAGTCTAGGTAGCAGGTAGTCAGTAGTTCGCTTGCCATAGTAATTGTTGGCTGTTTTAATAATCAACTTTTTATTTACTATTTGACGTGTCATGATTGGGTGTTTTATTAAATTATCATTATTATTGTATTTAAAATAGTTTTCAATAGTTAGCACCATTATAACTTTCCCATGAACGGGTATAATTTTACAAAATTGAAATAATTTTTCATCATCATAGTTAAATTTAATTCGAACATTTTTAGGCACAATTGATTTTAATAAACGAAGCTGTAAGGAATATATTTTATGCAAATATGACGGAAATGTGCGTCCGTAACTACTGAGCCCATATAGTACAATACTCTCCGCTAGGGCTGTATACATATCCAGCAAAATAGGGAAAGGTACTTTATATTTCAGTATACAGAATTTTGCTAAAATGGCACGAAGTTTATCGCACACATTATCAATATGAGCAGCCCAATTGAACCTTTCGTCTATTGTTACTCCTAAGTACGTAATTTGAGATACTTTATTTATTTATATATTATATATTTATTTATATATTATATATTTTACTTTATATATTTTATTTTATTATATATTTTTGTATTTTACTAAGTCAAGTTGAGATTTGTTAAGTTCAAACTTGTCATGAACTTGACCCTGTGGTCGTTTGAGACGCTGTGGATCACAGATATCATAGCTCTGTTCTTAACAGAATACATAACGGATTGCAAATATTGAGAATAATAATGTGACGATATTGTGAATATATTGTGAGTATATTGAAGGGTCAAATAAATTATTTTTAATTTCTATTTTTTAGTTGCTCCACCCGCTTGCAATGCCGATACCGTACTCGTAACGCATAGGAACCTGTGCCCGGAATAAAAACTCTACAATCTATTTCTGTGCTTTTCATCCAGATCTGTTTAGCCATTCTGTTGTAATTGAGTTACATAACATCTGATTTGTAATAGTTATATTTATCTCTAGACGTGCGCTATTAGAACAGTCTAAAAAACTGAAAAAAAAATGAAGCCTAGCTTAGCTGGACTCTCACTCTTCTTCCCGACGACGCGACGGAGACGTGTCAATCCAAACGCCAGGTATACCTCGAGGCAAAAATCTTGAACAAACATTAAAAAATTCGTGCATATGCACTAACTGGCCAACCAAAATACCAATAAAACGATTGATCAACCAATGACGCGATATCGCGATGAGTATACTAAAAATGAGACTGCTACAATCAGTGTCGCAAATTTTTAGGCAATACTGGTATCAGAGGGCCAATTCTCGTAATAAAAAGATGTTCAAAATTCAGTTGCAATCTAGTCTCGATCTCCCAAAGGTCAAAAAAGGTGTTCTTAAGACTGTAATTTCCAAATGAGTTACAAAAACTATCTAAAAATAAACTGCAGATATTTTTTTAGTAGCTACATAATAAATCATAAAATCACTTCTAAAATATAAATAAAAAATACAACTTCAAAATAATAATAATACCTAATTTAAAAAATGAAACTTAAACACACCCAAAAATTCCGCCAAATGGTCAATTTATTTTAGTTAATGCCATCAATATATTTAATTCGTCAAATTGTCCAACGAAGCATTTTAGCTCATCTGTCGCTATTTGTAATTCATAAGCACCTAGGTATATGCTATTATGCTATAAGCTAGGCCTGACCTGACTCTACATAACATATACCTACTGACGACCACTAGTGGCACATTAGTGTAGTTGTCAACAATAATAAGGATTGAACAGAGATAATCAATAAATAGGTATATAATGATGATAAAAATTACATGGATTTCTTAATAGCAAGATTATACACGAATAAAGTACCTATATTTAATCCTCATCAGCCTTATGAATATAATATATAAATATAATTTTACGACATTCTACACAGCGCTTTCTAGACCCATAGTAAGTATAGTTTTACTAGCTTGTGTTATGGGATCTAGAATGCGGATAAACATATTTATATACCTTTTTTTTATAAATACATACATATTAGAAATAGAAACACCCAGACCAATGCAAATAGCCATATTCATGCATACAAATATTTGCACTGAGGGGAAATTGAACCCGCGCCCCCGGTCGTAGCAGTCAAATGCACTACCGCTACGCCACAGAGGCGGCATACTCGTATCCACATACCGTACTTACGTCAGAGTCTGATATAACAAAATCGATGCTTTAAGTCGGGTTCTCAGTCTTTAAAAATAACTTGATCTCTGTGACAATTATCACTAGTGCTGTGACGCTTACGACGTAGTCCTTATTTTATATCGATAAAATACTTTATTTTTTAAATAGTGATTTTAGATTGTAATTGACTGTTTTATGAATAAACATGTTTATTTTATTAACAATAATGTGTATATAGTATTATTATTTAATCTGAGAAAATAAATATTATAAGTGGGTTTTTAATACTAAATTACCTCAATTTATGTATTGCATAAAGTAGTAAGCGTGTGTTGTAATTAAAAAAAATATTGCAAGTTTCATATGGGTACTGCCTTGGTTTTACTTTTTTTTATGGATGATAGGCTGACGTTTGACCTCTATCTCACCTGATCGTAAGTGACGATGTGGTCTACGATGGATCACGTTTGCCTAGAAGGAACCTATTCACTCGAGACTTGAATATTCCAAGGTGCCATGGTGGAAAGGGCTTTCCGGAAACACAGACTCAGGCAGGGAATTCCACTCCTTAGCTGTACGCATAATAAATGTGTCGCCGAAACGTTTCGTGCGTATGAGTGGAATATCCACCACCATGTAGCTATGGCGCGTCGCTGTGCGTCTGGTCGTTCGTTGGTGGAAAGGGCTTGGAGGTATCAAGTTGTGCAATTCCAGCGCACACTTTCCGAAATGCATCCGATAAAAGACCGATAGGCCTGCAACTTTGCGTCGATGTTCAAGGCTCTGTAGCCTTTTCTCGACGAGTGCATCGTTGTTAATGAGCCTCTTGGCCCTTCTCTCTATTGTCTGTAGCGCTTCTAGATGGTATTTTGCTGAGCCATCACACAGATACGAGCAGTACTCCATACAGGATCGAACCTGCGCTTGGTACAGGTTGAGCAACTGTTCCGGTGTGAAGTACTGTCGCACTTTCGACAGTATGCCCAGCTTTTTCCAACCACTTGAGCTTTAGCCTCAATGTAAGACCCAAAATTGAGGGTGGTTGTTAGAGTAACGCCAAGAAGCTCGAGGCGGTCGGTTATTGGCAGGGATGCATTTCAGAATGTGGGGTTTGGCTGAAATTGACTTCGCTTGGCGGAGAAAAGACACGCCTGAGTCTTAGTAGCGTTGAATTTGACCAAGTTAGCATCACCCCAATCGGAGACCGCTTTCAAGGACAAATTCAAACGCTCAACCATAGCCTCTCGGAGAGACCGGATCTCCCCCAGGCTGGCTCGGGGGTTGGACTCGTAACTCTCGACTACTGTGCTGTCGTCTGCATACCCAAAAGCACCGGGCTTGAGCAGGTCGTTTATGTGCAACAGTAATAATGTAGCCAAGAGTACCGACCCCTGAGGGACCCCAGCGTTGATTGCTAATCGGTCGGATGTGCAGCCGTCAACGACCACTTGGATAGACCGATTCCTCAGGAAGTCGGTGATCCAGACACATACGCCAGGGGGCAGGCCGTAGGACGGAAGCTTGCCAATTAGGCCATCGTGCCAGACCCTGTCAAAAGTCTTCGAGATGTCGAGAGAAACGGCAAGTGCCTCTCCGTGCCTCTCCGTGCCTCTCGATGGCCTGACTCCAAATGTGGGTGGCATACACAAGACGGTCCCCAGTGGAACGGTTTTGGCGAAAGCCATATTGCCGATCACTGAGGAGATCGTTCGCTTCAAGGTATGCCAGGAGCTTTTTATTCAGTACACGTTCCATAGTCTTACAGAGTATGGACGTTACCGAAATTGGTCTGTAATTGACAGGATCCGCCCGGCTGCCCTTTTTGGGCACAGGTTGCACGTTGGCTTGCTTCCAAGCCTTCGGCACTTGACCTTTCTCATAAGAGAGACGAAACAGGCGTGTCAAAATAGGAGACAACTCAGGTGCACAAGTCCTGAGCACTATTGCTGGAATCCCATCGGGTCCACTGGCCTTATTCACGTCCAGATTACTTAGCACCCTACGTACATCCCGCTGTCGGATGCTGATATCTGCCATGCGCGTTCCACATCCGACAGGAGGAGCAGGAGGCTTCGTCGTTCGGCATCTAGACGCGAAGACTCCGCAAAAAGTGAAGCAAATAAATTAGCTTTTTCCTCAGCGGAGTGGGCCAGTGTCCCGTCAGGCTTCCGAAGTGGAGGCAGTGAGGGGCGGCAGAAGTTGGACTCAACCGACTTTGCTAGGGCCCAAAACGCTTTACTGCCCGCTGGATACAATGCAAGTTTGTTTCCAATACGGCTAATATGGTCAAAGCGGGCCTTTCGCAAAGTCTTCTTGCAAAATTTGGCAGCCCTGTTGAAGGCTCTCTTCTTTTGAGATACGTCCTCCGCCCCGCGGTTGCGGGCATCGATCCAAGCCAAGTAAGCCGCATGCTTGAGTGCTTCGGCACGACCGCACTCGGCGCCAAACCATGGTCGAGCCCCGCCAGACATGTCTACGACAGAAAACGGAATTTAATACTCCATTCCCTGCCGCAAAACATCCACTACGGCGTCCGCGCAGACGGATGGATCAGTAGAAGAGAAGCATGCAGGCTGCCAAGGGTAAGATGCGAAGAAGGATCGCATCTCATCCCAATCTGCTGACCTGTATCGCCAAACCCGACGGGAGCCCCTGGGACTAGTGTCGGTCGGGGAGTAGACGGATACAGACTTCACCAGATAGTGGTCGGAACTACCCACCGGTGAAGAAATCGACACCGAGTAGCGGTCTGGATCAGTTGTCAGCAGAAGGTCCAAGCAATTGGTTGTATGCGTCTCAACATCCGGTGCCCTCGTTGCCCTCTGGACCAGCTGGGTGAGATTTAACGCTAATGAAAGCTTACGAGTCTCTCTCCCAGCGTGGTCGGTTGACTGGTATGGGAAAAGCCACTCCCTGTGGTGGGCATTGAAGTCCCCCAGTAACACCAACTGGGCTGAAGGGTACCGCCGTTGGGCTGTGTCTGCCGCCTCACTGAGGCATTGCGTGAGCTTGGTTGTCTCCTGGTCCCCGCCATGCGAACGATAGACACAGGCATAGACAATTTTGTCAATACCTGTATCGACCATCACCCAAAGTGCAGAGAACCTGGGAGCATCAAGGTTTCGGAGACTGATAGCAGATGTCGTCCCGGGCGTATACACACACGCCCGCTTGTGGTTTGAAGTTGTGCTCCAGAGTGAACCCTGGGTATTGAAGGTACGACACGTCTGCCGGACATCCGATCTTCGTCTCCGAAAGGAACAAGAATGCAGGTTTCTCAGTCTCGAGGTGGTGGTGGACTGCTACGAGATTTGAGTGCAGACCTCGGATATTAGTGAGGTGCACTTTGAGAGAGAGGGCGTGCAGTCGCTGTCGAACTTTGCACTTTTTGTTCCTTGTCATGTGATGAGATGAGTGAAGAATAGGTGAGAGAATGGCAGTGAAGTGAGGTTCCACGCCGGCAACCCGCAGGCACACTCTGAATGGACGGCATCATTGAGAAACTAGACTGGAGACCGCGGGGACGCCCGAGCCCCCCCGGAAATGTCCATCGCGCCCTCTCATCCGGTCGCCAACCGGCACGATGGGGCATCCCGGGATTTTTCGACAGTTGGCGAGGCAGCCTTTCATATGTAGCTAACATTTACATGTACTTGGGCCCCCATCTACCTGCAGTCGACCAGCGGTGCACCGTGCCTCGGATCCCGCTACCCTCCAAGGCCAGCATCCCGATGCCTCCATAGCAGAGTGCAACGGGTCGGTCAGCCTGTAGTGGAACAGCTACTTCGACCCATCCTCCCGAATGGCTGCACCGAACATCGTACCGTAACACAGTCTTTGCTCGATGGGTGGTCACAAGCCATCGGTCGAAACCTACCACCAGAGTATCACCTGATTAGCACCACCCAGGGGCCACGTGTAGGGATTCATTACAGGGTGTTCTCCTACGGAAGCGGGTGATTCAGCCCCTAAACTTCTTTTATAAATAACTTAATAAGGATTGGTTATCGATTTACATTGAGCGATTGTCACATCACTATCTTTTTCTCTGTTCAGTTTAGTCCATTATGACCTTTTACTTACGGAAGCGACCTATTTTTTAACCGGCTTCAAAAAAAGGAGGAGGTTCTTAATTCGGATGTTTATATTTTTTATATATGTTCGGGAATAACTCCTTCGCTTAGGGAATGGACTTGCAAAATTATTTTTTGTTAATCAGACATTTATACCGAAATGGTCCCATTTAAATCTTGTAAAGATCTAATAATAAGTTTCGGAGACAGACAACGGAACTCTTCAATGAATGCCAGCAAATCAACAGCGATTGCTGCTATCGCATATCTAGGCACATCACGCCAGTACCCACTAAAGGGGTTGGCAGACGTGTTTAGTATACATTGCGAAATTTCTTTAATTTAAAACGATTTTAAAAATTCTTTTGAAAAAAAAATTGCATTCGTTTTGGTTTGGCTTTCAAGTAATCTCATATGAATTTCATTGGATTTGGATCTTGAACCCCGGAGAAATACAAGGCAAATCCTCAAAATCGAATGGGAAATGTGAAATGATCGAGGTATTGTTAGGTTTATGACCATCCTATGATACTGTAGATACATTAATGTAATCGAGGACATACTGGACTGGACTAGGAAAGCTGACAATGGAATTCCTTAACGAACAACAGTATGAAGGTGTCGTTTAAGGTAATGAAGAAATATTGTTGATTCTACTTGTAATTTATTATAGAACCAAGTTTAGGGTGTGAATTTTTATATCTCATAGTCTATTGCACTACAATTGCGGTAAAACTGGTACGTAAAGAATGACAATATAGGTGATAAAAAATAAAATTGTAAACATCACGTTTGTTCAAAATTACTTCATCGATTTCGTAGACATCTGTCACTGAGATCAAACTATATTTTTAACCGACTTCAAAAAAGGAGGAGATTCTCAATACGACTGTATTCTTTTTTATGTTTTTGAGCTCAGAACTTTCGACTGGGTAAACCGATTTAGATGATTCTTATTTTATTTGAAAGCTGGTGCTTTTCGTGTGGTCCCATTGTAATTTGATTCAGTTCTGACAATGGCATCCATGAGAAAACCATATAAGTCTTAAATTTGCATCAAGTATGTGCGCGACAAATGGAGGAATAACTCTATATCACGCCAACCGACTTCGAGGATTCTTTTTTGTCCCAAGAGTGGTACTATGATAAAGAAACCAGGATCTGAAGTTGGAATTCCAGAGAAATCAAGGGGGAACTTCAAAAAGAGAATCGTAGTAAAAATGTATGTCGTGTAAAAAACGTAAAAAAATGAACAAACGCACTAGTCGCTAGTGCGTTTGTTCATTTTTTTCATTAAATATTTTAAAGCACCACTATTTAATGAAGTTCTGGGGTAGATCTGATGATGGAACCGAACGGTAGTCGAAGGAACTCCTCAACGATTGACAGCAATTCCCTAGTGTCTGGGCTTGATAAAATTGTATTGATGAGAATTTCACATCTACTTGGGTTGTGACTGTCATTAGAGGTCTGATGATGAAGACGAAGGGCAGTCAAGGGAATTCCTCAACGTTTAAAAGAAATTTTACAGTAGTTATCTTCGGGTTTGGGGTGTGTGTTGGGTAACCTCCTCGAGTGTCGCTCCGATTCCGATCCCGCTGCAGTCCGGGGGGAACGGAATCGGAGCGGCCGGTACACCCTGGGCGGCGGTCAATGGCTTCCCCTTCACCCCTTCATAGGGTTGGCATTGATCGTCGGCCAATACCCAACGTGGCGGGAACACATCGTTCTCCGTACTCCTCTGCTTTCAGAGGAGACAGGATGAGCGATGCTGTTAGTGGTGAGATGGCCCAGGGTCAGCCGGGGTGCGAGGGATATGCTCTATGGGTAACCTTACACCCCGGCGTCTGAAGACCCGAGACGGCGTGCGGTTTTAGTCGGTGCAAGCCCGACATAACCGCCCCCGCTGGCGGGCGGAGGGGTATCCGAAGGGATTTCCGCACGATAAAAAAAAAAAAAAAAAGTTATCTTCGGGTTTGGTTTAGCTTCCGGGTGCGGGTGGTCCCATATGAATTGAGTTACGTTTTTAGGGTTCCTTAGCCAAGTGGCTAAAATAATAGGCTATAATAAAATAGAAAAAAAAAACAATAAACTCAAAAAAAAGATTTTTCTTCAAACCCATCATCTATGGGTAGGTCTGATCGTGAGATTTCTAATATCATTTTTTTCTAAACTGAATAGTTTGCGCGAGAGACACTTCTAAAGTAGAAAAATGTACCCCCCCCCCCTCTGTAACTTCTAAAATAAGAGAATAATAAAACTAAAAAAAATATACAATGATCATGTAAACTTCTACCGAAAATTGGTTTGAACGAGATCTAGTAACTAGTTTTTTTAATACGTCATAAATCGTAAACCGCAATTTACCTTTCATTACATCATTAAGTCAACACCATGTAAACCTTATCATGCTAAAATGAAAAGAATATTATGGTAATCAATAATCTTATAATCTTACCTTACCTACCATAATACCTTTATGTTAAACACCCAGGTAAAAACATCGATCTCCTCAATCTCTCACATATATTATTACACAAAGATCATATCAAAGATTTATAAAAAAACCAACCTTAAATAATAACCTTTTAAGAGAAAATTTTATTTAATCTGTGCAAACTTGTAAAATATTATGGTTTCAAACCCAAGAGGTTTAACGGCCAGTCATTAATACACGTCACCATTTTTGTTAAAAGCCAGTGACCGGCCGCAAGAGCCAAGACTTGTTTTTATAACGAGAAAGGATTACGCATGACTTTTATGTAGATGATGTGAAATTCAATGACTCTACATATTAGGAGAGACTCCAGGAGCTGAACAGAACACTATTATTTAGCTCCCGAACGAATGAACCAATTTTGATGCAGATTTTTTTTTGTTTGAAAGCCGATAGATTGAAGCCAAGATGGTTCATAGCTATAAATAAATTTGTTTCAAGTAAGTTTTTTAATTTTGAAATTAATGTTATCTTTATATCAACATCAACCATGCGCCAATTCCAGTCGCATCAAAAGCAAGCACATTAGAGCCCGGGATCTGCTCTTCTACCTCTTCATTTCTTGTAGGTGGTTTTATCTTGGTCTTTACGGGAGCGGATGCGGTATGACCCCAGAATCACGAGAGGAAAGTCTTCGGTAGAGCCTCATGCGTCAATCAGCAGGTGCACCTGCTTGCAGGGATATTGGTTTGCGTTGAAGATCTTGGTAAGCCGAAGATCTTTATAGATAAGTTAAACACCAATATATATAAGTTAAACACCAATACCTATATATAAGGGAGAGTGAAAGATTTCCGTATGAAGTTTTCGGAGAAGGTATTTGTGTAGGTAGAAGTAAATTTTAACTGTTAACCTCCATCAAAGTTGTGAAACAAACGTAATAAATCTAATCTGACCGTTTTAACAATATGGCTGGCAGATTACACCCGTTTTCTTTCATTTATTTGGACTTGAATTAATCATTTAAATACAAATAACATTATACAACAAGAAATAGTTAATTTCTATTATATATGAGTGGATACTCTCTATATCCATATACATTATAAGTAACGTGATACTCAATGAATTTTATTGAGTAAAATGTTAGAACCTAGTAAACTAGGTTCTCACATTTTACTAAATAAAATTGAACGGCTTTTCACAGGAAATCCAGTAGCAAAGAAATTATTCTGTCAAAACGACACAAGTCACAAGGTGTTCATTAAAATTCGCATTTAATGCTATCATTTTAAAATCTAATTTTAATCAAACTTTCTTTACCTTATTATTGACTAATAAAGTCATTTCATGCATATTTATATGTTTTATTTTCTTAAACTCCTCGAAACTAATTTGGCTACGCCTATATATAGCAGGCTAAACCCGATTGACCGCTTCAGTTACCGCTATTATCCAGTAAGTACATATGTTGAAGTTACATAGGAATACTGAATATACAATTACGCAAAAATATACAAATATTTTGAACATAGGAATCAACATTTCATCACACGACTTTCTCTCACGCTAAATAAAACCGACACGCATGTTGCGCATACGTCGATGTATGAGTAGCAAGTAGTTCTTACTGGTAACGTATATGGATGGATAAGTAGCGTAATCATTTTCGTAGAATTCAATCTCAAGTACGCATAAAACATATATTGCTGCTTGGTTCTTATATCTTCATATTATTTCCCCTGGGTAAAAAATATTAATGTAATATTTTTTTTAGTTGATAGACCCTTCCTAAAGCTTTTGAATTGACAGAATATGCCATAAGGAAAGGGGCCTTTTGATAAATTAAGGCGGTAGAACTTAGAACAGTAGCCCTCAGAAGTTGATGAACACTAACAAATTTACAAAATTTAAAAATTTACATTTATAAATCTTTAGGCTTTCACAGCCGGTCCATATGAAACTTGTGTTCCAAACGTTTCGTCGATCACTACGGTCGAAATCTTCAGTGGTACAATTCCGAGCTTTATATTGAAATAAATCAATAAATAATTATAATATATAATTATTTATCATTATTAACCTTCAGGTGACAAATGTAACATTTTTCAATTATTTAAATGTTTAATGTAAAGTTTTAGGTGGCTTGATAACCCTAAATATGTGAAGCTAATACCGATGGCAACTCTACATATTATCTGCGAAAGTAAGGCAACCTTTTGTTTCTCAACCGTCGACGTATCCAGGGCATAATGTTTTATCAACCAACATAAATATTTCACAAAATAAAACCATAAAGTCTCTGCTACCTTTTAAAATAAGTTGAAGTACATAATTATCTTGATTTTCAGGTAACCTAACCCAAAAACTTCCATTACTCTCTCTTTTCATCCTATAATGTCTTGTGAGAGCTTGCCTTGAGCAAAATAACCTCCTTTGGTACAATAACAAGTTATAAGTTATTTTACCTTATTCTTGTAAAAAATTAAAATCCGTACCTTCCGTCTCCCCTTTCTCACAAAAGCTACCTAAGTGATACTCACAGCGCGCGGTTGCTTACCGATCTTGTACACATAATATTATAGTGATTCATACAATCACACTTTCTTGAAGATGTAGAAAGTGATACAAATATACTAAAACAGTTAAAATGTTTATATTAAAGAAGATATTAAATAATATTTTTTTTAATTATATATTGAAATAATAGTATATTTGCTTAGAAGCCCTAATAGATCATCATCTTCCTTCTAGCGATTTCGTGGATGCGTCCAAAATTTACAATTTGGAGCCCAGGGTCCACTTATTATTTTTGAATGGTTTGTTAGCTTTTACGACAGGAAAGCCTGCACCAGAGCCTCGTCCGTTGTTTAGCATGTGCATCAACCAGCAGCTACCAACTAGCCAGTCAACTTGATTTGAGTTCCGAAGATGCTGGTAGGACCCGTAGATCATCATATTATGTGAATATAGTGCAATTCCATCAAAATTATTAACATAATATTTGTGTAAAATTGATTAGCTCCTTTCGAAGTTGGAAACCTACCAGTAGGGACGACATAAAAATACTTTTTTGTTCTTCCACCAGTCGTAGATACACAGGAAAAAGAACGTTCGTTCGTTAAGTCAAGCACGTCTGTTGGCCATGTTCCTAAACATTCTTATAAGTAGTCCTGGTTTCATACAATGGCATTGTATGAACCAGGATTACTTAAAATAATGTTTTAACAAATACTAGTTAAAACAAATTATATCACAGATATGAAAGTAGTAAGAAAGTATGAAAGTATCCAAACTAATTTTTAGATCACGCATTATAGTTTCAAGCCATTTTAAACCAATGATCTTATATCAAAAAGAGATGGATACGTTATCTCAATAACTCAATACTATCGTGATGTCAAAAGTGTACCACGTTGTTTGAAAGAAGCTATACTTTGTTCTCGTTCGCACTTACTGATTAATAGGTAGTAGGCACATTTAGTACACACTGAGATAGGCGAGTTCGGCTAATTTTGAGTGGCCGGTTTTCAGAGCTGGTACCTGCTCTACAGTATCTACTCTTTTAAATATAAGATTATTGTCTCACATCTGAAATTCTGAAATAAAAATATAGACGTAGAACATTTACACAAAGCTATTACTTATAGTATTTGTAAAATTAATTAACTATACAGATATAATGATGCTGCAGTGTTCATTGGTTTCTTCGCCTGGGATCTTGAATCCTTAGTAGCCATAAGCGATGAAGAGGGAGAACTAGGGAACAACTGAGATACCACCAGCTGTGTTCACTCTGCACTAATTCCCGAGAGAGCACAGCGTGGCACCCGGTCGTTCGATAGCCTACTGGTGTCATCATTTTCAATGCTTCAATATTTTCTTTCTTGCCACGTTAGTTTTAATTATTATTAATTCTTATTCTTGCAATCATTTCAATTCCATATCTTATAAAAAATGTACTACAGCGCCATCTCTACATTGATTGTGAAACTATTTTCCTGAGTATATCTGAACATAATGGTGTCCACAACGCACATTGAGTTCTAAGACTTGTACATAGATGGCACTATACAACAACGGATTAAAAAAACATAAAATTCAAATTCTTTTACCGCAGCGGCCGCGGTGGCGTAGACGGTAGCCGGCAGCACCATTATGCACGGATATTGATTTACAACATTTATTAGGCTTAAGTTACGTGGATATCATTTTAAAGTGTTACGAACACTTATAAAAACATCTTATATAATTGCAAATAGTATTCTTTTACATTAAAAATAATAAAATAATGATGATGCCTAGGGACTTGATTTACCTACGTTATATGGGCTCACAACTGCTACATGTTAAAAATAACTATTATTTGACCTTTAGAATTCAAAACCCTATATAAGAGTAGGTGTTTAAGTAGACGTTTCTGACGTCATAAATTTATTAAAAATAGATAAAAAATTAATATACCTATGTATAAGTTATATTACTGGTACTTTCACGCCCCTGTGCTATATTAATTCAAAATCTAAATTGAATATTATAAATTTTAAAAGAATTGAAAGGGTTAGTAGGGTATGACTAATATCTTAGGGGAAGTTCAGTTACACCACACCAAAGGGTCCCCTGCGTCATCGCGTCGCTACGGAGCAGGCTCGTGCCGACCTTGCCCTTGAGACGCACACATACACTATCAAGTGTACTAGTTACACACTTACAAATATGTATTATGAGTAGGTATTGTTCACATTAATCAGTGCCTATCTACCTATTCACTACTTATATATATAATGACGCGCGTTGGTTTAGCAAAAAATATTTTTTTTATAATGGTCACGTCAATATGACTTCACCTCGCCTGATGCTAAGCTAAAGGTATAGTCCTAGGAATTGGGGTCACCTTTGTGGCCACCGAAAACGTTACAAGGGTGGCCCTTATCTTGACGGTTTTATCAGATGCTTTTTCACGCCTCGCTCAAAGGACCCGGGACTGTACATTTAGTTACCCCATACAGTTTTCTAAACAATGTCGATAAGTATCTATGTACAGTTCCTGACTTTTGGTTTTTGTCACCATCGGGAAAAGAGTAAGAGTCGGGCTACGATCGGCTTGCTACGGTTTTGTATATCGAACTGACAGTTTGATACCTTTGTAGAGTAACTATAGCTTTGGTTTTAACTACTCTTAAAATATTTTCAGGCTGTAGACGTGCGCTGTGTATAGAGAACGCTCTTCAAAACTGAAGTAAGCCGAGAAACTTAGCCGAATTCCCATTCTACTTTGCAATGTGTGCAATCAAAATCTGGGTAAATCTGACACAAGGAGTTTGAGCAGTAGGTAACTATTTTTGATGGATATAAGAGAGACGATTCTTCAATCAATCAATCAATTAGCCTATTGCAGTCCACTGCTGGACATAGGCCTCTGCCATTTTACGCCATAGCACCCGATCATCCGCCTTGCGCATCCAGTCTATCCCAGCTACCTTTTTCAGGTCGTCCGTCCATCTTGCTGGGGGACGTCCCACCTTCCGTTTACCGATTCGTGGTCTCCACTCTAGGACTCGTTTGCTCCATCGGCCATCGGTCCTTCGGCAGATGTGGCCAGCCCATTGCCACTTCAGCTTGCTTATTCTGCGAGCTATGTCGGCGACTTTGGTTCTTTGTCGGATGGCCTCATTTCGAATTTTATCCTTCAAAGAAACCCCAAGCATAGCTCGCTTCATAGCCCGCTGCGCGACTTTTAAGTCGAGAACAAGCCTCACAGTCAATGTCCACGTTTCGGCACCGTAAGTCATGACAGGTAGGACGCACTGGTCGAACACCTTTGTTTTAAGACATTGCGGTAAAGGGGAGGAGAAAACCCGACGCAGTTTGCCAAATGCTGCCCAACCTAATTGGATCCTTTTGGTGACTTCTTTCTCGAAGTTGTTTCTAACGAGCTGGATAACCTGCCCAAGGTAGACATACTGTTGAACAACTTCGAGTGTCGACCCTTCGATGGCAATCGGCCTCGGCGTGACATGTTCGTTGAACATAACCTTGGTTTTGTCAAAGTTCACACCAAGACCGACACGTCGAGAGGCTCCATTTAGGCTGTGCAGCATCACGCCCAGCTGCTCCAGCGACTCCGCAACTATGACGATGTCGTCGGCGAACCGAAGATGCGAGATGTACTCGCCATTTATGTTTATACCCCGCCCAGTCCAATCCAGAGTCTTGAAGACGTCCTCCAGCGCGTTGGTGAATAGTTTGGGGGATATAACATCCCCCTGTCTCACTCCACGCTGTATGCTTATGGGGTTCGTCTTCTGGTCTTGGAGCTGGACGGACATAGTAGCGGTCTCATATAGGCATCTCAGCACTTCGATGTATCGCCAATCAACACAACACCGTTGCAGAGCATCCAGAACTGCCCAGGTCTCGATGCAGTCGAAGGCTTTCTCGTAGTCCACAAAAGCCATACACAGCGGCTGATTATACTCGTGAGTCTTTTGTATAATCTGCCGAACAGTATGGATGTGGTCCACGGTACTGTAGCCTTTTCGAAACCCGGCTTGCTCCGGTGGCTGGAACTCGTCGAGCTTGCTCGCAAGACGATTCGTGACGACTCTCGAGAACAGCTTGTAGACATGACTCAGGAGTGAGATGGGTCTGTAATTCTTAAGCAAGGCTTTATCACCTTTTTTGAAGAATAGTACCACCGCACTCCCGCTCCATGCCCTAGGTGTTAAGCCTTGCTGGATGACGGAATTAAATAGGCTCGCTAGCTCATGGAGCACTGGGACCCCGCCTGCTTTTAGGAGCTCAGTAGTAATTCCGTCATCGCCAGGGCACCTGTTGTTCTTTGTTTGCTTGAGAGCCGCCTCTATCTCGCACTGCTCGACATCGGGTATTTCCTCGGTGTAATGGCGCGTGAGTGGAGCTCTGTGGTCTTCAACGCTGTGTCCCGTCAGTTTAGGCATCCGTGATGCATACAGCTGTCCATAAAACTTCTCGACCTCGTCGAGAATCTCGAACTTTGAGGTGATGGTTCTGCCATCCTCAGTTTTAAGTTTCGTCAGATGGGGCCTTCCCAATTGCTGAGCGAACACTTTCGACCCCCTATTTCGCTCAATCGTATGATGTTAGTGTTGAAGCGTCGGAGGTCGCGTCGTATCAGCTTTTTATTTTTTGGTTTAAGACTCTCCCATCCAACGAAAACGACTGAGTGAGGGCTCATCACGCCTCCTCCTCATAAGTTCGAGAGTCTCAGGAGAGAGTTTGGACTCTAGCTATTTGCGTTTTCCGGGAAACAACTTTCGGGACACTTCCTGCAGAGTTTTGACCACTGTGTCGGTTTTCTCATCAATACTGCTAGTGGTTTCCAGCATTGCAAAACGATTTTTAAGTTCCAGTTGGAACTTTTCGGACCCTAGAGCTACTGGGAGCGGCGTAGTTCGGAGAGTAGACCGTATCATTCGGAATCTTTCAGCTTTAAGGTTGATATTTAGAGAGCCTCTGACAAGTCTGTGATCACTTCCGGTGTTGAACCTGTTAATCACGGAGACGTCTCTAAATATGTGCTTACTGTCCGTAATGAAAAAGTCTATCTCGTTCCTTACCACGGAATCCCGGCTTTGCCAAGTCCACTTCCTATGGGGCTTCTTCTTAAAGAAAGTATTAATTAAGAAGAGCCCCTGGGATTCGAGAAAGTTGACTAGCATTTGCCCCCTGTGATTTCTGCGCCCCACTCCATAGGGTCCTATTCGCGTTTCGCCGCGTTCTTGTACTCCCACTTTGGCATTGAAGTCCCCCATAACAACGCTGTAGGTGGCCTTGGCGGTATGATTAATTGCCTTGACAATGTCCTCATACACGGCCTCGGCGGTTTCATCGGGGTGAGTCGAGGTCGGCGCATATACCTGTATCGACACTCAGGCGTTGGCTCAATCCTCATCCGATGCAGGTGATCCCCGAAGCACCTCTTCCCTGAGACAACCTGCGTCAGTCGGTACGAGAGGCTACCGTGTCGTCTCTCTAGCAAATCCTCCATGATGGGCCTTACCGCCGCTATTGCGGCGTGCCCTGCGCTTGGTCGCCCAAGTCGTTCCTTCCACTCCACCACGATGGCCTGGCGGAGCTGGGACTGCACGGCCTCGATTTCTCGAGGCTTGGGGTTCCGTCCATGCTCCCGCGCTTCCTTTCGCCACTGGTACAGTTGCGAAAGAGCTCTCGCCTCCAGGCCCCATGGCGGAGTTCCGGCAAGGAGACTCGCCGCCTCGAAGGAGATCGTGCGGTACCCGCGGATGACCCTGATGGCCATCACCCGCTGTGGAGCGCGCAGCATCCGCACACTTCCGGCCTTCAGGGCCCCCGCCCATATTGGGCACCCATACAGGGCCATGGACCGCATGATCCCCGCGTAGAGCCTCCTGCAGGAGTCATCGGGCCCCCTCATGTTGGGCAGCAGCCGCGCCAGAGCGAGAGCTGTGCCCTTCAGTTTGGGGGCCAGACTTCGGATGTGCTCTCCGAAGTCCCATCGGCCGTCGAGCACGAGCCCCAAATATTTCATTTGGGGCTTGATGCCGATGCGATTACCTCCCACGATGAGACTGGATCCCTCAGATGGCTTGCTCCGGGGCCCATGAAAGAACAGGGCCTCGGTTTTATGCAGAGCCACCTCGGGACCCAGCCGCCGGATCCGCTCCATGACTTGGGCAACCGCGGTCGTGGGCTTCAGTGTCGCTTCGCAGTACGTCGCCCCGCACGCCGTCACGAGCGTGTCGTCCGCGTAGCACGTGACGGCGGCACCGTCTGCGAGCTCACCGCGATGCACCCAGTCGTATCCGATGTTCCACAGGAGCGGCCCCAGGACCGATCCCTGCAGAACACCGCACGACATCTCACGCCGGTCGAGACCGGTCACGGTTGGGTAGAAAACGGCTCTCTCCGTCAAATACGTTCCGACTATGCGGCGGAGGTAGAGAGGCACTTCGTCATACACGAGCGCCTCCCTAATGCAACTCCAGGGCAAGGTGTTGAACGCGTTGGCGATGTCCAGGGACACCGCCAACATCACCTCACCCCGGGCTACTGCATTCTCCGCCAGAGCCCTCACGCGCATGATAGCATCCACGGTGGAGCACCTCTGGCGGAAGCCATATTGGCCATCCGCCAGGTCTGGCCCCACTCTTGAGAGGTGCTCGACGAGGCGCTTCGCAATTACTCTTTCAAAGAGCTTGTACACCTCGTCGAGCAACACTATGGGCCGGTAGGCGGACAGCGAGTCCGCCGGGCCCCTCCTTTCGGATGAGGACCAGTTTCCCCGTCTTCCACAATTTCGGAAACTGGCCCCGCTCCAAACATGCGCTGAGAAGCCCTCTCAGTCGGGGCTCGAGAGCGTTGTCGACTAGAGCTAGGACCCACGCTCAGCCTGGAATGCCGTCGGGTCCCGGGGCGGTGCGTTTCCCTTCGGTCTACCTCATCGAGAATATACAAGCGTGAATAATTGTAAATTAAAGACACTGAGAATACTTTTTGTGTTCGTTTGTCTTTCTGTGATGCTATCAAGATTGTCATCCGGTCGTGTTTATTTAAATATTTTTGGTATAACAGTGACTCACGGTACTATACGTATTTAGATTATATATCCGTTTAGGTATATTGTAAGATAAAAATAAGAGGCGAGCAGATTATTACTTGGCTTACCTATTTACATATAGGGTTGCATAATAAGATTATAAGAACCTTATTTAACAAAATTATTTTACAGGTTATTTTATAGATAACTCCACTAAATACAAATGCAATAGATATATTGATTATCCACATAAAACCGATGGATTGGTTGCTATCACAATTTGTATTAAAAACGTACATATAATCACGCCCCATAGACAACTACTTTGCATCAAATAAAATTCCATAATCATACATTAAATTCGTAATCATTTAATATGCCTACTGATCAAAGTCACTCTGTAAGGAACGTTAGTCGTCTAATAAATCAAAAGTCGCATCAAAGATATATGTCTAAAATGCTAATACCTAATACATTGAATTATCTTCAACATGATAAACCAAGTTAAGAGAAAAAGTAGGAGAACGGACTCTGCGCTCCAAAGTGCAAGTATAGGATGCCACCGACAGTAATGCTGTGATGATAACCGTGGATGATAATGACATTGAACTATCTTCAAGTTAAACAGATCAGATGATACCCTAGACTACGTGAAGCTGGTTTGTTAACCGAAGTTTTCAGTACTGGTGTGTTTCACGAAGTTTTCATTGGTTTTGAAGAGCCTTCTATCTGTAGTGCTTGTCTACAGCTTGATATCTTTTAAGAGTATTTTAAACTGAAACTATAGTTATTTATAAACACAGACGATTTAAACTACTCTATAAAGATATCAAACTGTCAGCCCAAAGTACGATTGAGAAAACACTTCAAAACCGAAGCGAAGCTCTCGCTCTTCTTCCCGACGTGTCTAATCAAAACCGCATTTTGCGGGTTCGGTGGGCCGGGAGGGTTCTAATAGGCTCGCACCCTATTGCTTGGGACCGAATGTCTGCCTCTGTCAACTTCTTCGGGAATATAGGCGTGGGGCACGAAGGGTTCTGCACCATTATCTATACAATGGGAGCCCCCCTTAGTTAATTTTATTTTAATGAAATTATCTATTTTTGAAGTGAATATTCTGTAAATATTTCAAGCGTCCACCTGTTGCCGTTATTATAATCGAGCAAAAACGGCAAAAAATCACGTTTTTGTATGGGAGCCCCCCTTAAATTTTATTTTATTTTGTTTCTAGTATTTGTTGTTATGTAGGTAGGGGCAACAGAAATAAATCATCCGTGAAAATTTCAACTCTCTAGCTATCACGGTTCATGAGATACAGCCTGGTGACAGACGGACGGACGGACAGCGGAGCCTTAATAATAGGTTCCCGCTTTATGCTTTGGGTACGGAACCCTAAAAATAAATTCATTATTATGAGTCAACGAAAAATATTCAGGTGGCCGTTATCTGAGCACTTTACCCTACTCGTGCATTCATATTATTGTTGTGGTGCTATTATTTTTATAACGTTGACTCACATAAATTCTAAGGATAGTAGGTATGTACCTAAATTGTTTGATATTACTTTGTAATTATTACAGGTATTTGGTTCATTATCAACCTCTATCAGTCTACTGCTGGACATAGGTCTCCCCTAATGAGCGCCATAGCGCCCTGTCTTCAGCTTGCCGCATCCAGCATCTACCCGCAGTCTTCCGCAGATCGTCATCCCACCTGGCCAGAGGGCGTCCTACACCACAGATTAATAAATACTACGATTGCCGAGTCGCGGTCTCCACTCAAGAAAACGTTTACCCCAGCGGTTGTCAGTTCTTCGCGAGATATCGCCGGCCCACTGCCAACATAGTGCCAACAAGGCGGAACGAAGTTTGCCGGGTCAGCTACTATGTATATAAAAAATAATATAATCTTAAATAATCATTATCTTATGTATTGCTAGTTGCTATTTGTTGATATATCTAACTTTAGTAAACATATTAACGTTTTAGGGCTCCGAACCTCAGATGGGAAAAACGGAACCCTTATAGGATCACTTCATTGTGTTTCTGACTGTCAAGACCTGTTTCTCGCGTAGAGGCGTCAAGTAAAAAATTATAGCAAATACTTAAGTCTGTAACACCTAGAAGCTGCGAAAAAATCAAAAACCTTATAGGGTACTTCCCATTGCGCTATAAGCTAGAAGTTATAAAAAGCAAGGGACCTCAAGTAATGCGAAAAACCCGAGAAAGGGAAACATGTAGTTAGCCTCCATCAGCATCCTACATCAGTATGTCTGTCTGTCGTGAAGGTCTCAAGATAAAATTAATTTGAAATACTCAGGTCTGTAACGTCTTGTAACTGTGTAAAAAATCAAGCTTCAACGTCAACGCAGTCAACTGATGTTGCCTTTTATGCTGCATATTTAGACAATGGCAATACTTCCAGTTGAGCCAGAATCAGATTATTATGCAGGAAGTAGTCTTATGGCACAAGTGAAGGGAAAAGTCCTAAAACCGTATTTAAATACATCACAAAAAAAATACGTCTGTCTGTCAAGACTTTCTAGTCTAGTTTCTAGTCTAGAGGGGCGAACTTAACTTAAGTTCGCCCCTCAATCTAGTTTTGTACGGAACCCTCAGTGCGCGAGTCCAACTCGCACTTGATCGGCTATTTATATACTGACGACTAACTTACGTCCCCATTATGATACCCAGCATTGGAGGGTATGCAGAGGCACCTTACAAGTTTTTTTTTCAATTGGAAAAGAGTGGCTTGAGTTTTAGTGCCATGCTCTTATTCTCGCGTCTCTGCCTGTTGCTTTGCGAACCTGGCAATATATGTTATGGTAATCCCTGACCGTCAAAAGTATCTCATCAAATTTGTGACCCACATAGTAAAATCTAATCTCTACCCACATGATTGAATAACTTTGGTTCTTTACAGGTATATAATATCTCAGTATTTACAACATTTAATGGGTTATATTTTTATTCCAACGTTATAGAGAGCAACTCGTTTGCCTCTCCACAGGGTTTTATCCAAACGCCGTATTACTACTAAGAATATTCTGATTAAAAAAATCCAATAAAACTGTATGAACTATCAACCAAATCCAAAACTTCAGGACGTAGAAGGCAGTCTGATGCAAACTACTCGAAGCTTCTTCAATCATATCCCAGGTTAATGGGGCATAGGACACCGCAACCTTTTGATTGTAAGATGAATGCAATGCTACCGTCAATTTACGCTCCAGAGAGGCTTTGATTTGAAATTTCGCTACCCTATATCGAAACAAGCATTAATTAGTTTAGTACTTTTTCAAGTTGTATAGTGGAACACAATATATTTATTCTGCCAGTTTTAATATATTTAAACGCGCAAGTGATAATCGTTTTTTTACTAACGCACGATATATTCCTTTTAGAAACCACAAAGTACCGCCCTGACTGTGATATAACTATTGTAAATCATACAAATAATTGTCACATGTGGGATCGAAGCAATAACGCTCGACGAAGTTTGCTTATGGTCCAAGAGCTGATAGACATTTTTGGGTAGGTGTTTGAGACAATTTAATCTAATAAACGCAGACGTGGCTAAAGGGTAGCGGTCATTTAACAATTTTTTTGCCTTGATCTTCATCAAAAATGATACACACTCCTTTATTACTTGACATTATGAAAAATGTTTTATCCAAAAAATATGCTTTATAGGTTTAAATAACTTGCTTCAAGCATATTTGTTGTATTCATTTACAAAATAATTTTGGAAGTATTCTGCAAGGTCAAAAATAATCATCAAAAGGTCAAAGATCAAAAAAGCCTGTCTTATTTATTTTCTTTATTTTTCAATATTTAAGTTACAAGTTGCCTCAAAGATATTATTCGCAAAAAAATGTTGTACCTATAACAATGCAACATTAAAACGTGAAAACATATTTAAAGGCAAATAGTGATATATATACAAATAATCTATAGAAATAAATATAATTGAAGTGTTTGTTTGTGATATTAAAATAAAGGGTTTTAAATAAATGCATATAAGCGCACGTTACGATACATAAAACAAAAGAGCAATTTAAAAAAAAAATTGCCCGTCTTTTGTCTGTTTGAATTAGGTAATCTCTGAAACGGCTGGGCCGATTTTGACGGGAGTTTCACTGGCAGATAACTTATATTATAAGGCGTAACAGAGACTAATTTGTAGAAAAGGGCTAGGGCTTCGCGCAAAAAAATTAAAACCGACGACATCGCTATCCGAAGTCGCGGGCAAAGCTCGTATTATAATATTATGTTTACTCCAATGACATAAAATACTTTAGTAGTATATGAAACATACTTTTATTACGGTCAGCCATCTATAAAGTTCATATTGCCAAGGCATCGCTAAATTATCATCTTTAAGTGCATCTCAATATACCCATTTTTAATACTACGCATTTTAATATTGAAAAAAAAAACTATTTTAACGAATTCTATAGCGATTTATTTAGTGATGGTTTAATGTATTATGTAAACCGATCCCGAAATTTCGGTTGCTTTTCAGCAGCCACGGTCAAGAGTAGTTAAAAATAGTTTTATTTCAATGTGTAATATTCGCGTAAACTTCCGACAGTAATTATCACATATTTGCATTTAAGTCTACCTGTATAAGTACCGAAATAGCTATAATTTATCTACAACAATCTACTACGAGTACGTAGGTACATAGTATATAGCTGCTATTATCTTTACACGTGCGAGCGCTAATATTATCATAACCGCGCTGATAACGCAATACTTTAACCCTTGAATGAATACGTGTGAGCGGTATTTAAAATGGTAATGCTTATTTTTGCATACATTGTATACGAATGTGAGTGTTTACTAACAACTGAATAAACAAAAATATAAATTCTAAAAATTAAAAAGCCTGTTTATAAATGCCAAAAGTAAGTTGTCAGCGACCAGTTTGGTAAGCAGCGCTCATACAAAATCCGCTCGTAACATTTTTCTGACACGTCCACCTAAAACATTGTCCTTTCGATAGAATAGAGACTCATAATAGGAATGGACCTTCCTAATTACTATTTCGTTTTTCTTTTTTAGACTTTCTTAATGTTTTTAAAAAAATATAAAGCTTGTCTGCCACCTGATAAGAAAAAAAAGTATTTACTTGTTATTCAAAGATGCGATGCTCTTATGCGAGTGGATGCGAATAATTGCTGAGAAGATCGGTACTATATATTAGGACCGTCAGGATAATAATTATGTTGCAGTCATATACTCGTAGTTCTTCATCATGGAAAAATGCCATTTGTAAGATGCCTTAATCGAGCGTGAGATTCGTAGACAATTTCCTACGTTTAGGATCGATCTATAAATTGGTTTGATAATGCCATCGTAACTGAATCTAAAACGAAGCATTGCGATCCTAGATCACTAACGAAGTAAAAACAGTTGACGAAATATGATGTAAATCTCTGTAGTACATAATTATAATGGTCACTGCGTATCAATTGATCACCGAGTCACAATGGATGTAGGCGTTGTATAATCGATTACTTCCAGTGCCATGCTTATAAAAAAATCTCTATTATAAAACACGTAAGATTTATCCCATGGTCATTCATAGAGCAATTCCCAACTCACCAATCAATGTATTCTGTCTATGGGAACGGCTGTTATTGAATAAGGTAAAGGAGCGCTTTTTTTACAAACAGATATTAAAAGTTGTGGACTGCGTCAGAATACAGTTAAATAATAGGGTATAATTATACGATATAAGCTTTTGCCCGCGGCGTCGTCCACGTGGAATCTAGTTTGCAGTGATCTTTTCCATCCTACTTTCCTACTTCCTACTAATATTATAAATGTGAAAGTTTGTCAAGATGTTTGCATGTTTGTTTCTCAATCACGCTCGAACGGCTGAACTAATCTGGCTAAAATTTTGGTACAGGGACAGATTATAGCCTAGAATAATACGATATTACATTATGGGAATAGGTTTCCATGGGTAACGGAAACGGGAGCAAAAGCCAATGCGGGTTGACCCACGGGCAACAGCTAGTGAGATAATATTTTTTATTGGTTTGGTTATCATTTTATTCAATAAGAAACATATATAGCCCAAAAGAAAAGTATCTAATAATATATTTGGAATCAAGCTCCGCATTAGCAACTTATAAAAGTACTGACGTTGGGGTGTTGTGTTTAATTTAAACCCCTAAGTATTTACATCGGTTGTATATTAGATGTCTATTCTTATTAACAACTAGACTTAAGCTAAAACTGACCTATAAGGATAGATATATTTTTTGCGCAGTATTAAACAAACTTTCAACATTTGTTAAGTTTTCATAGACTTCCTTTAGAAGATTTAATTTATGATAGATGCAAAAGCAATTGCATGTTATATTTAAATAAACAAATTAAATATTTGAATTTAGCTCATGAGGTTGTCGACATGAGTGGAATGTGGATTCGGCGATCATTGTTCTGATAGTTGTATCAGTAAGAGGCGCACGTTGGGCAGCTGGGTTAAGGTTAAGGGCCTAATGGCCTAATGGAAGGCAGTCGTCCTTGACACGGCAGTCATTGTGAGGAGGTTTCTAACTCTGGGGTCCTAACCACCGGTAGCTTGGTTCCTGTATCCGAAACCGATGGACTGCTATTTTTATATACTGCGGATAGATACTACGGACTGGTATAAATATATTTGTTTTCTTTTTATTAAGTGTAATTAAAAAAATAATTTATAAGTTGTAAAGAAGCGGTGTCGGTAGCTTAGTGGTTTAAGGAGTGAGCCTTACAATCGAGAGGTCTCGGGTTTGAGTACAGGTCATTACGCTACAAACGTGAACCCACTCCAAACACAAGCAACTTAGGTTGGTTGGCTGGAAGTATTCACGGGAATAGGTACTAGTAATTTCAGTTACCAGCAGTCTTAATAAAAAAAAAATCGGATGCTGCTAATGACATCACATCATCTGAATGTTTCTCTCATCAATTGAACCATGACAAATATTCCACCAGTAAATTACAGGTATCTCACTGGTTGACATTACAGCCTGTAATGTCAACCAGTCAGATACCTGTATGCACAAAACCAGCAGTGCACAGTCGTTTGGATTAAAGATCGTTCGTAACCTAGGCCGCTTCTTACTAAAATATAGCCGCAGACTCGTCTACACCCGGGACTATCGACCTCCATGATCGGAGCCTGAGGACGGCAGTTGGCCGACTCGCCGTCCTTACAGAATCAGGTCGTGGCGGAGGCGTGTCGTGTGTGTCCTCACACTGACGCGGGATAAAACCCGACCCCAGCAGGCGCGGCCGCGGCGGCGGCCAAAGTCCTGCCGGTAACCCTGGGGTTATCCTTTCGAGGGCTTACCCGGGGTGCCCGGCAATGGACGCTTGGGGAGGACACCGTGTGGTTTTAGTCGGTGCGATTCTGACACGCCCACCTCATCGCTGGCCCGTGGGGGTCTCAACACGTTAAAAAAAAGGTATTTAAAAAACTTACCTATTTTATTTTGCTCCACCTGTCACAGCGAGAATCAGTAACCATCTGGGAAGAAAAGATAATATTATATAATAAATATATTAATATTCTGGGACACACTAATACAATGCATGCTGCTGAAACTTTGCATAGCTTGCAATACGGATTCTAGAATGTAGATAAACATTAGATAGTTATTTTTCAATAAATTTATGAAATATTATAGGTTAAGTCAACGACAAAAGTGACATTACAATTTTCAATTTCTCGATCACCATAGCTCTTAAACCTTTAATAAAATGATAAACAAAACATGAAATATACTAACTTGGTCCTCTGGGGATAATAAAACTGCTTATACGATTATACATCAATCGTCGGTATATGTATTCCAAAATATTTTAGTGTTAATCAACTTTTGAAGTTGACTGTACATACACTGTACTACTACTGTTTTACACCTTGTTTGGAATTAACTAACTACCGAGTGTTGCTGCAGAATTTTATCATAACCAGCCAAAAATGACGCAACAGCCAGCTTGATTCATTTGAACATTCAATCATGATTCAAATGAAATTCGACAACTTCTGCAATCGATCAATTTTGTCCTTTGAATTGTTGTTATACACAAAATTTACAAAATAATGGTAGCAATATGTATACAGATGTCCAGTCACGGATGTTGATTAAATACCAGCGTTTGGTTGTAAGTTGTAACAATCACAGACAAATATTTAAGTGAACTTTAAATTGTTTAATGATGATATTGGGAATACCCGCTGATAAATGATTTTTCATTCGTAATAGCATTTGAACACTTCGAATAGATTTAGTTGTTTTTTTTTTTCAAAAATATGTCCACAATAAGTTGTCACTAGATAAAAATGTTTTACGTGTGGTACTACTTCGTCACGGATACGAAGAAGCGGTTATCTCAGCGTCGAAGCGACTAATACTTATTCTCGGGAGAGTAAGAAATGGACACTTTGCTATAAAAGGTTCAAGTATCCAGAGTTGGTCACGTCCTTCTCCCACCTAGACCTAGGCGACCTAGGAGTTATAAATTTTTGGTATTTTATATTGAGGGGGAAATAATGAAAATTAAAAAATGCAGGGGCAAATATTGGTCATAATAATGTCAGCCTAGACGTCTAAAGCATTGAGTACCTTCAAAAAGTTCAATGTGAACGTTTAATCTATAACTAAGATATAGACTATATTGTGAAATATCACATTTATAAATAAGAACATACAATAATATGTTCTTATTTTATTTACACTACATATCTAGTTTGATAACTAAGTTAATTAATTAAGAAACAAAGGTGGCAATCCATTTTTCGAAAATTAGACGTCTCTGTATAGAAAATCATATATGTTATTCTAGGCTATTCAAACTAGTATTTTCGGCTAACCGATACACGATGACTTTTACTTTCCTAGCTAGAATTTGCTCTCAAAAATTGGTCTAACCCAAAACGGAATCAAGTTTTATTTGAGTTGTGTTCAGGTTAGAAAAATAAAAATGATACCGAAATGAAGGTTGATTGATTGATTGATAGGAGAATAAAAAACAGTTATCAAAAATTACATAAATTCTAATTATATCATGAAAATTAAAAATACCTACATTTTCTACCTGTATGAACCGTTCAAAGAGTCAATCAGTCCCAAACGGAACGTTTTAGAGGCAAGACGTGTGTCAGTTTGCAGCAGTTGCACAGCGAAATGTATGATTTTTAAATTTAGGTAGTAGTATTAGAATGTGTCAGATGTACAAATCCATTGATAAAAAGTTGTGACTCGAACTTTTGCAAATACACTCTGTCAAGAAAGTATCGGGAATGGATGATTTGTTTATGATTCTAAATTCAAAAAATTTTTGTTCATTTTTTTGTTGTTGTTAGATTGGCACAACTGTTTTCCATTTTGGCGCGAGTTTGAGTTGCATCTGTTATTTATATTAAATACAGTGCTGTTTTTAGTTATATCATATCTATTGTGTATAGCGAATTTCATTATGGACAAAAATATCGAAAAAATGTTTGTCTTAAATTTTGCATCACCAATGGAACTTCGTGTTCGGAGTCACTGAAAATATTACAGAAGGCTTACGGACTTTTTTTTTATAGATGATAGGTTCACGTTTGACCTCTATATCACCTGGTTAGGACTAATCTAAGACTAAATCTTTATCAAAAGCACGTGCTTATGAGTGGTACAAAGCGTTCAAAAGCGGTCGATATGTGATGGAAGATTTTCCTCGCTCTGGTAGGCTATCAACGTCTGCAACTGAAGTTAACATCGCAAAAGTGAAGGAAATAGTGACTGAAAATTCTCATTCAACTTTGGGAGAGATAGCCGCCGAACTTTCTGTATCTCACGAGTCGATTCGTACCATTTTAACGAATCATTTGGATATGAAATATGTTACCGCTCGGCTAGTCGCATGAGAGTCGCTGAGGACATGCTAGAACGATTCAATTCCGACCCAACATTCATGAAACGCATTGTTACTGGTGACGAGACGTGGGTTTACGAGTTTGACATGCAAACTAGTCAACAAGCTTCGGAGTGGGGACTTCCAACTGAACCGAAACCCAAAACCTACGCCAAAATCGGTCAAAAGTCACAGTCACGTTGACTGTTTTCTTTGACTATCGCGGTGTTGTACACTCGGAGGTCAAGCGGTAAATAAAGAATATTGCTTGAGCGTTATGCGGCATTTAAGATAGCAAATTCGACGAAAAAGGCCAGATCGGTGGAAAGAAAATTCTTGGATTTTGCACCACGATAATGCGCCTTCGCACAAGGTCATCATTTGGAACGAATTTTTGACCAAACACAAATACCATCGAGCACCCACCATATTCACCAGATCTGGCTAAAGCCGACTTCTTTCTTTTTCCTAAACTCAAATTACCACGTCATGGCACCCGTTTTCAATCGGTAGAAGACTTAGGAGAATTCGCGGCGAGAACTGAACTCAATTCCGGAAACAGCGTTTAAAAATGGTTTTGATGATTGGATTATTCGTTGGCGTAAGTGTATCGTTTCTGAAGGAGCATACTTTGAAGGTGATAAAATAAATTTGGATGAATAACAAACATTTTGTGTATTATTGATCTTTTCCCGTTACTTTCTTGACAGAGTAGTACAATGCTGGTATAAGAACACTGTTTTCTGTAATGTATAAGTTGTGTAAATAAGTAAGTAGTAACTCATTGCACAAAGACTAAAACTAAGTCGCGTGTCGGTATTATAATAGCATTCAATTACTTATTGACATTGATACTAATATACGTATATCGAATTGTGGTACTAAATATTGGGAACAGTATTTACCAGCGACATAATTTAAACTGACATGAGTCTTCAACACTACCAAATGTATATATTTTGCTGTTGCTTTATATATTTGTATATACAAATTTGAAATGCTCAATAAATCATTATCATTATCAGGAGCCCAGGG
Source organism: Cybosia mesomella (assembly GCA_946251805.1). NCBI lineage: Eukaryota > Metazoa > Arthropoda > Insecta > Lepidoptera > Erebidae > Cybosia > Cybosia mesomella. Next base: position 14,550,092 of record OX276408.1, on the reverse strand, counting down.
TACGTTCTCCTACTTCTCCTTCTCCTTTCCATAACCTGATTCATTGTGACTTTTACGGGAGCGACTGCGGTCTGACCTCTTTGGGCCCAAGATACTCTACGGATTTATCATGGGATCATACGGATCTATCAGATCTATAATGGGCCCCATGGGTAACATGTGTATATGGGACCCCATAGGAGTATGAGGTGCCATGGGCAAATGGGCCCCATGAGTGATGTAATGTGTATGGGGCCCTATAGGTGAATGGAGCCCCACGGGCGTAGGGGCCCTATGGGTGACATATATGTATGGGGCCCCATCGGTGTACGGGCCCCATACACGAGCTCTTGCAGCTTGGAGCCTTGGGTCCACTCTTGTATTTCTCTTTTTATAGGTTGGTTCATATTATTAGCTTTTACGGGAGCGACTTTCTAATAGCTATATTACAATATTATAATTATTGTAAGCTTTATTCCCTTTATGTAAAGTGCTACTAGAAGATCTTCTATGTAAATAACAGTTGCGTCATTATTAGTGTTGATACTACAACACCAACCTGCGTTGTTTTTGTGTATTGAGGCGAAGAAGCATTGGACGCGGACCTCCAGCGCCTCGCTGTGGCGTAAAGTGGCAACTTTACTATGCTAAAAATAACTAAAGCCGTCAAATACCCTCGCCTTTAAGTCTTCGCAAACGTATGTCATACAATTAGGTACATGCATATACTAATACGTAACGTATGTAATTACAGCAGATGAGGTATAATAATACATTATGCTTCGTTCTGAATCGGAGGCTGTTGCCATACTAATAGTTTAAAACGGACCATGAACATAATAGCGTTTCGTCAACATTTCAAAAATCCTTGAGGTGATCTCTAGTGCGGAAAACAAGGCCTGAGTCATGCCACGTGACGTAGGCAACTCCAGTACTTCGTCCGTGCCACTGTTCACTCTTAGCGCTTAGGGTGTTGCTAACTAATTCTTAAAAATGATTCTTAATTCGTTGTTTTTTTTGAGAAGACGACTAGTAACGTGAGTCACAAGTGAGTATTTTATAATCCCCTCTAACCTCACTAAACGCTTGTGTTAAGAATGTGTTCACGTAGTTTGTATACTTGACAGAGTAGATAACTCATTTGCAGTAGTGAACTGAGAGAGAAGATAAATAAGTAAAGCAAAATGTTAGAATGCAACAGGGTTATATAATCACAAGTAAGTCTGTACAAGATTTCTTAGCCTCAGAAGTGCGAGTATATCGTATAATATCTTTGAGATCTATTAGTATGATCACTTAATAAGTCCTAAATTTCAACGTTGTGCTATATTTTCAGTTCTATTTACTGTGATGTCGAATATATTAATAGTCATTTAATACCATTAGTCGAAATTTAATTTGATAGGTACCTATTTGAAAAGAATAAATCATGTTTTCCCTCAAGTAAGAGTTTTGATATTATACAATAATAAACAATCATGTCAAGACAACATACGTTTGGTAACCTTTATGGCCACATTATAAATACTTATGTAATGTTACACGTAACCTTTTTTTTTTTTTTTTTTCTTCGTGCGGAAATCCCTTCAGATACCCCCCCGCCGGCCAGCGGGGGCGGTTATGTCGGGCTTGCACCGACTAAAACCGTACGCCGTCTCGGGTCTTGGTCTCGGACGCCGGGGTGTAAGGTTACTCATAGAGCATATCCCTCGCACCCCGACTGACCCTGGGCCATCTCCGGTTTCGAGATGGCCCCCTTACTTGCTCTCCACTGTGCCATCTGCTAATCAGAGGGACACGTGGAAAGCTTCCGAACAGCCCTCAACAGGGCCGTCCTCGCCTCGGTCGGAGTTGGCCGTAGGCGACAGCGTCTCTCCCACCCTAGGAGAGAGGCGCTGCCGTCTCCGTTGCCCAGGGTGCACCGCGTGTAGGTCCCCAACCAAGCACCCCAATGTTACACGTACCCCTCCTTAGTTGCCGCTAAATAAAAAATCATATATAGATCTTGGCATAATCACTACATGAAAGTATAATTTATAACTGATGGTGAACTTGGAGTTCCCGCATTCTAGTGCAGCATAAATATGACCAATATTAATTATATATTAATCAAATATAATCTGGAGTTAAAAATAACTCTCCTGATCGGTATGGGCTCTACGTTACGTCATCAACCCACGACGAATGACGCTCGTAGTGGGTGGGGGTGGCGAAAGGCAAGGGAGAGCTTAGCACTGGCTTCTAACAAGGACTAACGCATGCGCGTTAAACATTGCCAAGGCGGAATGTCAAAGGGCAATCCCGGGATGGCCTGGATATCTGCCTAGGCGTTTTGCTGGCTACATTGATTTAGCGAGGAAATCTAGGTCATAATATTATTGACATCCCTACGAATTTACTCTTTTATAATGGTTGTTCTGTAATGATTTTGAGCATGTTTAAAATAATTCACGTGTAACATTAGAATGCTGAAGAGTGTAGGGTTATTCTGTAAAATACCGGTCTATAAGAGTGGAGGAGTACTTGTAAAAAGTGACGACGTAACATATTAAGTAATTCTAGTTAATTGTGAAGATTTTCATATCTAACAAGAAAAATGTTCAAAATTTTCTATTTAACCGCTTATTTTTTGCCGAGTTTGCTCCAATAAAATCTTCAGCATTTGTACGAATTAATACGAAAATGTTAATTTTTTTTTATTTTCTTTCTTTTCTTTTCTTTTTTTTTTCATATATTTTTTAGATAGATTGCTAGCTTATAAAAGAAATTGTAGGCAATAGCAACATATTTAATTGAGTTTATGACTTATATTCGAAAACTTTTCTGGGTTTCGTGCACATTTTCTTATGTGTACTTCAGCGCCACTACTTGTATTTTCATAGCCGAATTTAATAAATTAAACAATTACTTTTAAGTTTAAGAAATTGTTTTATTATATCCATAATAGTATATAATAAAACAATCTCAGTCCGCTGTAGTATGCTATTTATTTTTTTATTCTGAAATCGTATCCTATGGATTGAGATCGTGACTGAAATCGTATGTTAAGTTTTTATCACGATAGTTCAATAGACAAATACATATTAATATTAAACAGACTAATAAATACGAGGGTGTTTTTCAGAACTTGTTTTGATAAATGTGATGATAATATCGGCGTCGCTTTGTATCTTGTGGTGGAATGAAAAAGCAAGTCCACATGTTTGTATATTCGCAGACGCAGTCAATTGTGGTAATTGATAATAATACGAGACTCATGCCGACCCTGAATAGACATCTGATACTCTTAGAGCTGCGGTCTTGTCTCAATCTAAGACGGCAATAAAATCACCATTGTAGCATTGCTTTTGAATACATTTTGCATAATTCTTATTGGGTACCCATATCAGGTATATGATATTCATTTCTTGAAATGATTTTCGAATATATTCACAACCAGGAGACTTAATGTACAGAATCCAATTTGAAGTCCGAAAAACACCTTTAATAATATAGAATTTGCTTATGATACTTGATATATGATACCCGCGTATTGGAATACACGTCTATCAGGAACTCCTATATTACAGGTTATATAAATAAGAAATAGAATTGGGAATTTGTACGCTGCCTAGAGGGACGCCTGAATTAATAATGCACTCCAGACTAATATCTTGGTTTTTTTTCACACGCTACGTTAGAACGTAGCGTGTTATGTTACGTTGGTAGGTTTGATGATAGACATCAAAACTACCTACAGAGACGCTTACAAGCTGTTCGAATGAATGAGGATTCCTCCAATTGGTGCGACTTAGTGGCGGGCGTTCCTCAGGGTGGCTTTCTATCACCTCTTTCCTTCTCTTTTTTCATAAACGCCATTACCGAGGTCGTAACCGCACATTACCACCTTTATGAAGACGATTTGCAGTTATATCGTAATTTTGAAGTTGATGGCCTAGTGCGGGCCGTGGCTGTTATTAATAATGACCTGGAAAATATCAGTTCTTGGGTTAAATCTTTTAGACTATTAGTCAATCTAAAAAAATTGTGCGCTTATTGTTGGTAGTAGATATATGCTCGGCTTCCTGCTTTCTAGATGTATCGGAGGAACTTTTGAATAAACTTGAGCGCTTGCAGAACTTGGCAATCCGCTTTATGTTTGGCCTTCGCAAATACGACCATGTTACTGAATTGTGCAAAACTATGTGAAAGTAACTCTGTCTGTCTGTCTGTCTGTTACGCTTTCACGCCTAAACCACTGAACCGATTTTGCTGAAATTTGGTACAGGGGTAGATTAGACCTTGGGAAAGGACATAGGCTATGTTTTGTCGCGATAACCGACATCTACGCGGGCGGAGCCGCGGGCAAAAGCTAGTACTACTATACTATTAAAACTATTCTTCACAATTCTAATTCTCCATCATATCTGCGGGAACGCTTTGAATTTCTTGTGCCTAGGGGCAAAATCTGTCGTCTTTATTTCTCTGTTAAGCTTCACACTCCTGCATTCAGTTCTAGCTGCTATGACGGTTCTTTCACGGTGCAAGTTGTTAGACTTGGGAACTCGTTACCTCACACTATTCACAGTAGTAATACTCTGGACATCTTCAAAAGAAGAATTAAAGAATATTTCTTGTACCAATATTAAAGTATGTATCATCATCATCATCAACCTATTCTAGTCCACTGCTGTTCTTTGGTGGAGTGGAGACCGCGACTCGGCAAACGTAGTGTATCCGTCAAATGCAACTGCCACCACATCAGTTAGTGATAACAGAACGCTAACATTCTCTCAGTACCATTTTTTTTTTGTGTGGAAATCCCTTCGGATACCCCCCGCCAGCCAGCGGGGGCGGTTATGTCGGGCTTGAACCGACTAAAACCGCACGCCGTCTCGGGTTTACAGACGCCGGGTTGTAAGGTTGCCCATAGAGCATATCCCTCGCACCCCGACTGACCCTGGGCCATCTCCGGTTTCGAGATGTAGATGTTGGTAGGGGGCCCCTATACGTTTTATACTTAGTCTTGGTTTATTACATCGGAAAATTGAAAAATTAGGAAAATATGCGATATTTTTATCTGATATTATACATTTTATAAAAAGTTTGGAGTATTTACTGTTTTTTATTATATTTTTGTTCGTCGTCCAAAATTAAACAAGACCAATACCATTGAACGCCATTCAATTATTCATTCTTCAATGATCGTATTCAAGAAAATCAAAGGGATTGGCTTCTTTGTATAATAGTTGGATTACTTATGCAATCTTTTCATGTATGTAGTTATTGGCTTAAGTTGAGTCATTACAGATGTAAATATATCTTTAAGACTCTTCTTATCTTTTCTTTAATTTATTTCCTAATATATTTTTTACAGTAATAATATTCATTTTACATCTTTTAATGGTTGCTTACTCATTTACTTTACGATGTGGAACATACTTCTACAGCAGGTTTTTAGTGTTGTCCATTAATTGTGTACTAGTTGTTTTAGAAGATTTAAATACATAAAAAGTTTGTCCATGTTTAACGCTCTGTGGTTATGTCGAAGTTTGTCTGAAATCACAGGGTGTGTCGTACTAGCCAACATTTGGCAGGTCCTGACTGTCATTTCTAGAGATTTAATATTCGCGTTGACTTGTATTATGTTCTCTTCGTACACAGCGGGTTAGTTTTTTATTTTGCGTTCCGCAACGCTTACGGTACGATACAAGATAACAACTAGTACTTTATAAAGGCCAACATAATCAGCAAGCGCTGTAGTTTGAATATCAAAATTTATATTAAAAATAAGCACAAGAATCATAAAAGTTAGAACACAACCATTTTTTCAGGACAAACCTATTTCTTATTATTAATTGGGTGGCTTTACTATTGGTTCAAGCCCGACATAACCGCCCCCGCTGGCCGGCGGGGGGGTATCCGAAGGGATTTCCGCTCGGAAAAAGAAAAAAAAAAGGTACATATTTTTTAAACCGGAAAGCTGAACTATCTTTGTTTTTCACTACTGAATACTTAAGTGGTATGGCTATATGCATAAAGTGCTAGTTTGCAGGTTACATTGTAAGAATGTTATCGAGAATTTTCACGTAGGTACGTTAGTATGCAAGTTTTAATACACGTGGATGTTACATCAAAGGCTACATTAAAATGTACAGTAAAATACGTTAAAATTCTTTTTATTTTTACCAAAAATCTAGTGCTTTACTGTTATAAATATCATTGAATTTCATGAATATGTTTCAAGATTAAATATACTTGTTTTGTAATGCAAACTTTGAAGTTACAGCAATAGTCCTTGTAGATTCGAAGGAACGGTTTTCTACAAGCACTGTATAAAATACGTTAAATTTGTAATGGAGTTGATTTACTAAGCAAATGCTGTCAGTCTGTTGGCACAAAAAGACACGTAGATTTCGTCTCGTGATCGTGAAAACGATATTAATCTTAATTGTACAATGCCCCTTTAATCTGATAGAGCTACTCTACAGACGCGGTAAACTGTGAATTTAATTTAATTTAATATTTATAAATATATAATTAAGTGTATTGTGTATTCTGCACTTCTGACATTAGAGAAAAGTTGCGCACTAATGAATGACTTGCCATATAGGGATAACAACAAATTATCGCAACTGACGTCGTAAAGATAAATAAGAATAGATAAAATAATTTCGCATTCTCATATTTCTTTCTATGGTATACCTGTCTTATATGTAACCTATAGAGCATATGCAAAATGCTCATAAAGGTTCCATTCCATAAAATGTTCTGTTTTAAATTGCAAGCAAACGTGCAGACGAGTAAAACAGAAATAAATAAGTAAGTCTGCGCTGGCAGCGCTGTTGCTAGGCGCGCTCAAGGTCTGCCCGGCCCTGGCCGTGTCCCCCTTATACCCTCTTGCTCTCCCCCCGCGTATGTGCATCGCGCAAGCTGCATTCGTCAACACACACACACACACTTACACCAACCTTCACACTGACAAGTACCAACACAATCATGATAATGTGTATCTACACGCTCCACGTGTAAAGTTAGTAAGGGTTCGCGTTAGTGAGCGTGTCCACACATACGATCTCTGATTAATGATGGTGGATATTCTTAGTTTTGTATACAACACACATATACAATCTGTTTCTGTGTTTGTTGTATAGGTACATTGTGTACGCTCCATTTGAACTAAATGTGGAAACTGCCGGCTTACGTGACATCGACGGAATGTGTCTTCCATGGCAAATTTATATTTTTTTACGTGTTTGGACTGCCGGATTCCACTAACTTATAATACTTAATAAATAAAAAATCTAGTATTATTAACCTTCAAGTTTTGTCCTACAATGTAAAACACTGTTAAGTGGGTACGTTTTGCTTAATTTGTTGTGATTGTTTTAGAACACCATTCTAGAGGATTAAGCCGTTCCATTGTTTCTTATCCGTAGGGATCCCAGAGGGAGTAATAATCACCCATATTTAGTTCGCCGGACCCGAGACTTTTGCTCAGCAGATGCACGCTATCGATTAATTAAATTACTGAAACGTTATGTACATTTATTGTTTTTTAGTTTTTAATTTCAAAAACTGGAAAAGGTTTTAATTTCAAAAATATCTTTTGGACTGCTAATAATTTTCGTTGCACAGGAATTTTTTACAAGGTTCTTTAGTTGTTGGGTGGACTATCTTTACAATTATGCAACTCCTGGAAGACTTAACAGACTGAAGTCTACACATAGGTACTGTCAGTTAATTCTATCTTCCCCAAAATAAGATCTTACAAGTTTGGGTGACGCATGCTTTTTCCTTGTTGGAATTTCACAACTTCAGTCGGGTTGAGGAAACGAGGACTCACGATGACTAAATACAGGCGGCGAATTAGTCATGATAATAATACGGTAATATTCTGTACTGTTTTTTTTTATTCAGCGCAAGTCCAATTTACACAAGTTACCAGTTGTCAATAAAGATTATGGAAAATAAACCATGATATCATCAATTACCTAAAATAGCGGACTTAGGTGATCTATCCAAATAGAAATATGGATGTTATCCCAACTTATTCAAATGTCGAAAATTAATTTGAATTATGTTATATATGTTTAAAAGATAACTCGTGACTAGGAGAGGAACCAATTATGATTGCTGACGATTTATATAGGAGCACTAAATGAAATAACGCTTGAAGAATAGTAACACAACTATGCTTTCGGTGACAACAACAATGCATTCGGTGTGCAATTATGATTGTTTTGATTTGAACCATATAGGTTATAATTATACTGTACTAAATAATAGTACCTACATCCCTGATTCATAAAGTATGCCCTAAGTCTAGCATCCTTTAAAAATACAATAATGAGCATACTAGATTGCTAAACTGCTAATAATATATTAAATGCTAACTCAGTTATGAAATTGGTCTGACTTCTACCAAAAACCTGAAAACCGATGCTACAAAACTGATCGTAGTATCGTTATAGTTACTTATGACGAACAAACAGAATGGGGACGTACTAGGAAGACGTGATTGAACAAAAAATATCAATGATAAATAGCCTGAGTACTAGCAAATACATTCTTCTTCTTCTTCTTCTTCATCGTGTCGATGGCAATTTTTTTTCCTTTGTAGGACTGTTTATTGCCATCGTGGTGAGAGGATTAGTCACCTAGACTCTGCGATATCGAGTGCTAGGTGTCCAGGGTGCGCCGGACGTTGGGAATCGGATTCACTTTATTGACATCGCTCGGGGAGGCTCCTCTCATGCACTCCAGCAAATACATTAAAGCATATCTATAGGAATCGTAATGAATACGATCCAAATATGACAGACTCATATGGTTAAATACACGAAACAACAGATTCGAAAGGAAAATTCTGATCTCGAGAAATGGATAATATAAGATGATGATGATTATACCTATTTAATCAATAGTCAAGCCAAATCTCGAATGCAACCGAGAGCAACGGTAAGATGATGAGTATCGTGTGAAGAAACCCGGAAGTTGTACAAGTTCCAAATATTTCAGAAATGTAAGCCATAATCAGCAACACTATACCTACGCAGCGAGAATTGCCAAAATCCAATGACGAAATCTATTTTATAAATAATAAAACTTTACTATGATATTAACTTATATTGCTTGACCTTGTTATTTATGTGGTTAGGGTTTTAGATAAACAACAGAATTAATATTAGTTTCCAAACAGCATCTAAATTATTATATTTATATTATTATATTATATATATTACTATTTAGTATTTTAGTAGCGAAATGTCTACGGATGTCATAATTTGTAATTACGACTAATATATCTCTACCGGCCTATTCATAGTTCACCCGTTTGGGACAAAATCGCTTTAAACATCCAATAGGGTGCTATAACTTTGTTAAGTGGATTACATTTTAAAATTTTATTTGCTCCTGTAAACTCTATTTTTATTGTACACTAAGCTACTTTTATGTAGGTATTAATATACTTAACTTACTTACTTATATTTTGCCATAATTGTAAAACTAATTGTAATATTATATTGTATTGTAATTGTAAAAGAAAATTATATACAGATAGGTAGAAGTTTAGTATTGATCTCCATTAAAATCAATATATGTTAATACAACCGATTAATTGGAATGTGTCTTCCGTTAGTTATCAGTAATAATAAAATCATCTAGATGTAGTAATATTAAAGACAGCACGTGTCGGTCGATGCGATTCACGATTTGGCAAACTAAAATGTTTATTTATTAGAGATGCATCACACTTTTTGTCACGTGTAATGTGACCGGTTTGAAGCACTTGAATATGTAAATACATTGTTTCCATATTAAGATTTATTTTAAGTTTCTTCGACTTTGTATTTTATCATTTTAACTCTACAAATGGATGTCTATTGGAAATATTGAATTTTGTTTGTGTACAATTTTATTTTTTACTATTGACCTTGTTCTTTCATACAAAGGTGTGAAAAGATAAGATACTATAACATTATCAAAATATACAGTAGATAGAGTTAGGTAAAAATAATGATAAATATATAACATTTACGTTTATTGTGTAATTCTCGAGATAATAGAGTATCCTTATACCTGCGAGTCTTCAATATTGTGTACTAATGCTCTTGTTGTAAATAAACAAATAGTCAGCCATTTTGACCGCCATGTTGTTGACGAGCCGTCAATGTGACGAGCGCATTCGTCAGCTGATAGCGACATATAGACTTGATACTGTTAATATGTACCTACAGGTATTTTTTGCAAATAGCTGTCTTCACACATTATTCAGCTGCTTTCACGAAGTTAAAATCCAGCAAGGTAGCCTACAGAAAACGATTGCATGGAAAAATAATCACTATATGTAAATCAATTTGTATCATTATCATGTGTCCCTACAGCTTGATTTCTATCAGCCTCAGATCAATAAAATACGACTTTCATTGAATAGCATGTTTGTTTGGAATTTCAGATTTCAAAGCCGATCGAGCATTTCCTTGAATAACGCCAAGAGAGATGATTGGTAATTCATTGCTTATAACTTGTGTCAATTGTCTTTAAATTGAGCATGTTCACCTTAATATGAAACAGTTGTGGAATGAGGTTGGAAATAGAGGCAGGTAAGGTTTTAAACGTATTATTTGTTAGGTGATTGTTATTCAGACTTGCCTAGCGCGGGTTCAAGGCGAAGCTGCCGTTACCATGAATGAGGCCCCGATAAGTTATTTGATAAAACTAAGGCTGTTAGTTTAAATGGATAGTCAAAAGTTGGGTTCAGTCACTTTATAGAAATTTAGTGTAGATGAATTGCCAAATGTACCTGGTTGGCACTATAATATCTTTTCCCATCGCCGGAATAATATGTGGTCGCCATAAGGGATGAGGCTATTTCGCAGAACTGAAAATATCCAGCCCATTAAAAACTGCCTCATTAACGGTATTATGACCCTCTATTTTAATTTTAAATAGGTATGAATCAATCATTGCTATGCGACTGCGATCTGGACATATCCCCACAAATAAATTCGCATTCCTAATGCGCAAAGTAGACTCGCCTAACTGTGTGCTTTGTGGGGTTCCCGAGGACGTTTACCACACTCTAACTAATGAAGTGTGTCCGTACTGAGTTTATAAGACAGCGTCTGGGTTTTGGTGCTCACTCAGACATTGGACAATGTAATGTTTTGTTGGCTTATCCCTTATCAGATCGATGCAGGAAGTTATACAGAATGCTAATCCCTCTATTGAAATTAATCATTGATTTACCTAAAAATATTACTGTACTGTACTAATTCATTTTTAGCAATACATATTATAATTTATTAAGGCGAAATAATCGCCTAGTGTGATTCAGCCTTTAAATAAAGATGAAAAAAAAGACCCTCTATTACGTGGGACCTGTGGTCTATTTGCTAAACATTAGACTAGATTTTACCTTTGAGATTTTGTAAGTGCCGTTTTAATTATCTATAAAGAATAAAGGATTCTGTACTTTTGACTTTTATGCCTACTCCTTTGCAGATAATACATGCCACCATATTATATTGGGCACCCATTTATTTGCAATAAAAATGTGGTTTGTGCAACAGGATCTGATCAGACAGCAAATTGATGCAATACTATTTTTTTCTTACAAGATGTAGATTCATAAGATTTTTCTGTATAAAATGGCTGCACATTCTTCGCGTCAGCATTGAGTTGCGTCATTTAGTTTTTGCTTGCTACTGTTTTGTATAGGTATTGAAGTTTTTTATTGGCACACGTGAATATTCTTATAATGGTTTCCTAAATTATTCTGATAACATTATAATGACTTATTATTTTTTTTTCCAAACTTATTATCAAGATTGTTGAAAGTTTGGAATCTTGCAGGGAAATTTCTATTAATAACTAAAAAGTTTAGTGAGTTACACAAATTGTAACTGCTAATTTTATATCAATTTTGCCGTTATGACTCGTGATCAAGAGAATTTCGAAACCGGTATAATTATCATTCGGATTCAGTATTGATTTTCATCAAGATATATCAAGCTGATATTTAATTATTCACGGGAAACGAGTCAAAGCATCTATTTCGGTACCATTTCTATAGACGTCTAATTAAATAATTAAGCTTTTTTGCGCACGCGGCCTACCAAGCGGCATACGGCTTGTCGGCTGGATCACCCGATCGCCTTGAACTCATGTTCGACATTTTTTGCGAGCTAACGCTACAACAGGATACATAGCTCGTCGCTCTACTCGGCCCTTTAGTGGTTTAGTGGATGCCCTTGGATCTTAGAATCTTTTGGGGCCATTTTATAGGCTGGAATTCGCAGACATGCAGTTTTTTAAATCTCTGGTATCGTGTGTAACGTAGTATTTATTATTATGAAAATTAGGAAAGAAATTAGAAAAAAAAGAAAAAAAGAAAGTGATACTGTCCTGCATGCCATGCATCTGAAGACTTCCTTCAGGAAATTGTTCGCATTAGTTCATAATCACATGGCAATAAGACCTCGAATCAAATTGAGTCACGTAGAGGACACACGAGTTAGATCTATTAGGTAATATGTCAATATCTAATGTTAAAAGTAAATATATATGGCGGCAAGAAAACGCCTTATCCGAAAATGACTTCCATCTCAATTAAGTATACAAATTATATTATATTTATATTAAGTATATGATTATAAAACAGATTTAACTAACACAGTCATAGTGGGCCCGACTACCATTGCACTAACAAACGCGTATAATAGCTACTTAAACAAAAGATGAGCAATTTATAAATCAGTCATCAGTCGGGGTGCGAGGGATATGCTCTATGGGCAACCTTACACCCCGGCGTCTGTAGACCCGGGACGGCGTGCGGTTTTAGTAGGTATTAATATGACTATGGGGATCTTTTTATGTTTTGCTGGCAAGATTATGTTATTCAACGGAAGTACCAGACCTAGAATTCAGACTAACATTAGCATTAATTTATGAAATTGGTTGAAGAAACTTACTGGAGCGTATGGAGATATGTTACTTTTGAAGAAATGTTGCATAATTATATTCGGCGTGGCACCAGCGATCGGCAACCACAGGAATTCAGTCACGTCGCGGAACTACAGCATCGCCTACAATCTGCACACTGCTATTATGCACTCTGTCTCACAACGGTTCACCTGAAAATGCCAGCAAGAAGGGCAGTCGTGCATCTGAAAATTGTGACCGCCGCTGGGTCCTACGGCTCTCGATAATGAAGCTGATATTTATTACGGAACTACAATTATTATGTCAGGTGATCCGTTGGGGCGCGTCGAGTGTGGAAATTGCGATGCGGTGTATAGCGCGATCGACAGTGAGGCACTGACGGCTTGCCGGCCGCCTGCCGCCGACCGCTCCTGCATTGCGGCGCGCAGCCGCACTCGCGCGCGCATGACCTTGGCATTGAACTTGGCAATGGGCCGGTGCGGCAGGCGGGGGCCGGGGACGGGCCGGCCCCTAGCGCTGGCGGGGGATGGATGCACCGACAGCTGCACCGCCCCTCGCCCGCCATCCTTCCGTCAACGCGACTGGGCCCGTGCCGAACTTGCAAGATAATAAATACTTCTCTATCCATCGGTTTTAACAAGCAAGTGTTCTCTATGGGTATAGTTATAAGGATAGTTTTCAATTACACAATATGTATCTTTTTTTTCTATTTCATCTAAACGATTGATTTCTAATTATTCACAGAAAAAGCTTTTGACAGTGGTACATAAGATTCTATTTAGGCTTTATTTATTAGATTATACAACTTTGCAGTCTGAGAATTGTGTACCTAGATGAAAGAGAATTATTGTTTGAAATCTTTACTGTTTTAATTACCATTTTTTTCCCAATGAAAAATACTGTCAGGCTATAAGCAAATGATAATTATTTTCAGACATTTCAATTATTTATGTTAGTAAATAGTGTGTTGTAATAGAACTAATAGACAATGATGGTGTTAGTTCGATAACGTCCGCGTCGTTGCCCGGGGCACATCTGATGTAATATCAACGCGGTGTAGCACAAAAACTGGTCGCACTTGAATTTAGTTACCAATCGACAATTTATAAGTCCGCAATAATTTCTTCGATATATACTTATTATGATTAGTAGTACATTATATTACAAGTACGATTTATTCTATAGCTTTATCTATAGTAAAATAATAGTTTACCTCAATTTTATGTAGCTCTTCTAGCCATACCTACTGATCAAACTTCTTTCTTACTAACATTGCGATAAAAAAAAATGTAAAGGCAAGCGATGTGACATTTCATACTTTGTGTAATCAAAGCTTCTTACACGTGTCAGGGAGATGTCGGGAGGCAGAAAGTGTGGGTGGTTTGGGAGGGATGTTGGAGATCGATAGTAGTGCGCGCGCAGACCGCGCTGCGTCCTCCCGCAGCCCACTTTGATCAGATCCGGGACGGTACCTAGGCATCGAGCTCAGCACTAAGTTTCTCAATATAGGTATTCCTGTTATATAACTGATGTAAAGCCTTAATATAAACTGTACATATTTTTACCTTTTATGTACCATTCATAATTCTGGTTATTCGAACGGACGTAATTGTTATATTTTAAACTCTATCATCAACAGTAGTTTAATACAAAAATATCTAGGAGCTTCGCTCAGTTTTTTTTTGCTCGTTGAAACGTATTAGATAAATAATAAAGGATTGCAACTACTTCAAGCTCTTTTTAAGATCTAAAGCTATACTTTTTTTACTTTATCAAATACATTCGCTAAACATTCGCATCGTTTCTTGCGAATACGAATGCGAATGTCAACATATATGCGAATATACGCAACTGCCAAAATTCATTACATCACTATTGTAAACCGCGAACCGATCTTCAGCAAGATAAACTGACTATGACGATTTGAAAAAGGTTGCTGGAATAGGTACAGTTGATGTTGCATGTAATGCTCGAGAAGGAGATCGCGGAGCGCGCCCGGGAGAGGTTTAGAAGTCTTCCGGCCCGCCGAGCCCGCAACATGTTCGCCGCGCGTCGCAGGCGACTCAGGCGCTGGGCCCGGAGGTCGCTTAACGACCTCCGTCCTCCATAAGCGCAGGCCTGGGGGTGGCAGGTGAGGCCGCCCGTCACTCCAGCAGAAGCAGACCGGGACGGTCGGGTGACGAGCGGCTCTCCCCCAAACCGGGGCAAGACGGGGACATCGTGGTTCCCAAACACGAGGAGGGCCATCTCGAAACCGGAGATGGCCCAGGGTCAGTTGGGGTGCGAAGGATATGTTCTATGGGCAACCTTACACCCCGGCGTCTGTAGACCCGAGACGGCGTGCGGTTTTAGTCGATTCAAGCCCGACATAACTGCCCCCGCTGGCCGGCGGCCGAGGGGATTTCCGCACGATAAAAAAAAAAGTACAGTGGATGTGAAAGATGGAGGATCGGGTGCTATAGCGCCCATTGGGAGAGGTCTATATCCAGCAGACGATAGATATAAAACTTTGATATGCTGTCTGCATTTTGCAGGAATTCGAGCGCCATCTCAAATCTAAACTAAGGGACCGATTTCTAATAAACTTTTTATGTTAAAATTTCGATCAGACTTGAGAAATTATAAATATATTTTCAAGAAGTTATGTTGATGGAAGCTGAAAGTATTTAAGTAAACGAAGTCTGGGGCGAGCTAATATTGCCACAATCGTATTTTTTATGGGAAGGCTCTGAAACAAGGCTATGACGAGAGCTGGCGACGAAGTAGATAATTTTTAATTTTTTGTCCTTACTTCGTATAATAACAGCATCAGGACCTACTACATTCCAAGGAAATGTAGAGACTTAAAAGCGGTTTTTTTCTTACATCCGTATCGTATCATCATCATCATCATCATCCGTATCCGTGTCGTATCAAGAGGCCAAAAGGGTACATCAGTCTTTCCTCATTCCTAATTAAGACACTCGATTTTTTAACAGATTAATAAGAGAACAAATAGATAAAGAATGGTTAGTCGACTGAAATGGCCTGTCACATTTCAGGGAACAGACAGAGAAGAGTTTTATGACGTATTAAAAAAGCTACTTACTAGATCTCGTTCAAACCAATTTTCGGTGGAAGTTTACATAGTAATGTACTATTACTAGTAGTACTATTTTCCGGCACGGTACGGTACGGTGCTGCGGTATTCGGTATTACGTTAATATAGTTTAAAGTGGTAAAATCGAAATATGACTTGGTAAACATGTTCCTAAATTGGACCCTTGATGTTAGTGCACATGTACAAGGTGGAGAACAGTTGTAAAGCGTCGAAATTCGCATTATTTCAAAGGAAAACATATGTGCTATAGTGACTGTCCATTAGTGAATTAAAACATTTTGTGGGTAGCGAAGAAGTCTCGCATCGCGCTCGCTCGCACGCATCGAATTGGCCAGTTCCGTCTCTGTCGCACTGCATTGTAAGACTTCGAAAATGAATTGTGTTGTATGCAACAGGAAAATAGATTCTGTGGAGCTGCTCAAATGCATCGGATGCAAGTCTGCATACCATTACAAATGTGCGAAATATACGGCAGCTGCGTTCAAGGAGGGGCAGGTACAGATCAGAAGTACTTTCAAGTGTGATTCCTGCACCAACGTGACCCAGCGCATACGAATTACGGATGACACTCCCGTACGCTCCCAACGGGCGATGACGATGGATTACGTTAAAGATCAGACCAAAAAAGTAGACATTTCCCTTGAAAACATTGGCACTAAGGAGATAACGTATGAAGAAACGGACAAAGTAGTGGGTATAATGGCAAAAGTGAATAAAATGATAATGGAAAAATTGAGTGACCTAGAATCAAATATTATAAAGGAAATTAAGGAAACAGTAAAGGTTTTGGCGCTGGAAAATAGTAGATTAGCACAAGAATTAAAGGAGGTAAATAAAAAATGCTGTTCGTATGAGCAGGAAATCAAAACGTTAAAAAGTGAGAGGATTGAAATTAGAGGAAACCACACTAGCAATAACACTGCGAACAAGACAAGCAGTCAAAGGGACATCAACAGTGGACGATAGTTCGGTACGTAAGCACGCCAACCCTAAGCAGCAGACACAGGCGAAGCCAAGGTCTAGCGTTAGTTATGCAGCGGCGGCGGCTAAGGAAGCATCGGACACTGAAAGTGATGTTAATAAGCAGTACACCTGGACAGAAGTTATAAGTAGAAAAAGGACTAACCCTATAAGAAGGGGGGGGGTAATGTGTCGACTGTACTCCTGAAATCAGTAGAACGAAAAAGATTCCTTCATGTATGGAGACTTGATACAAACACGTCGGAAGATATGTTAAAAAATTATGTTAAAAATGTACTGGGAAACGAATGTGAAATAATTGTTGAAAAATTGAAACATAGAACCGAAAGAGACTACGCTTCGTTTAAAATTGGTGTTACAGAAAGTAACTACATAAAGCTCTGTGACTCACAAGTTTGGCCGCTAAATGTCGAGTTTAGTGAATGGATATTTTTTCGTCGCTCAACCGTCCCAGGGCAACTACAAAACTAGTAGAAACATAAATATTCTATATCAGAACGTGGCGGGACTTAGGACGAAGACTATGCAGTTTCTATCTTTTATTGAGTCATCGGAGTTTGATATATTCGCTATCACCGAAACAGGTTTAAACGAATCTATTCAAAACGCGGAGTTCGTGCTCCCCGGTTACCACACATTGCGCTGCGATCGGACGGACGGGCGTAAGCAGGGCGGAGTGCTTGTGGTGGCTACGCCACGGTTCGAGTTGGGACGAGTGCCGTTGCCTGATAACATGGACAGTATGGACACGCATATAGACGGTCACGCGTTCGAAATGGTTTGTGTATCTGTTGGTGTAAGTGATCGTTATTTATTTACATGCTGTACTGTGTATATTCCGCCAAATACAGATGAAAAGGAATACATGATAATGTTCAGCGTATTGGAAAAATACTAGGTGATTTTAATTTGTTTTCGTGTAGTCAGAATGTAGTTAATTACTATGATTTCTTTATGGCCTTCTGTGAATTCATTCAGTACAATGCGATACCTAACTTAAACGGTAGAATGTTGGACCTCGTATTGAGTGCGCGCGGTGGCGTGTCTGTACTGTCTGTAGGTGAGGCGCCGGCGGACGATAGGATGAAGCCGGTAGACCGCCACCATCCCCCGCTCGCCGTGCGCCTCGGGCTGGGTGCGCGGACGCCGCCGCGTGACGTGCTCGCCCCGACCCTCGAGTCCCCCCCTTCTCCCATGCAGTGCTCGCCGAGTCCGTTACCACGTAAACAATGGAATTTTAATAAAGCTAACTTTAACTATTTATATGATTTGTCATTCGACACTCCGCTGTCGTGACCGCAACACGTACGCTCTGAGCTCCGACCTATTCACGAATAAGTCACTCAGATATTACGTGCGCTTTTTTCAAAGCGACGTTCTCGATTAACAGATAAAAAGTCAAGTATCACTATAATTATAATATACGGCGATTCTCTGTTGCAGTTACTACGGGCGGCGAGCCAAGGTCGTGTGACGTCACTGCACACCTGCGAGCGGCGCTTCGACGATAGCGAGCCCAGCGACTTTTCGCGCGCTTTTTAACCGTTCTTTGAGCGGCTGATTTGCGCGCGTAAATTTGTTTGGCGAGCTCGGGTTTTTGACCCCTTCAGGGTAGCACTGGTTGATACCTAACGGTGATAACGAAGCCAGGGCGAGCGGCGACCCGACCCGCAGCTTCACCCCCTCAGGGCAAAGCCAGTCGGACGGGGCTGGGGCAACCGGTGGCGAGGAAGACCTCCTGCCGATCCCAGCCGTCACCAAATTCCCCCCTTACCCATCCCCCCATTCCATTCTCGGGTGTTCGTTTGGTGTGCGGTCCCCTAACCGACCGTACTATCTCGGCATCCGGGCTGCGAGGGACTCACTCATTGCACTTCGAGTGTATGACCAGCTGTTGAGGTACACACCCACACCACAAAGTACTCATCCTCCCAACTTCGGTTGGGCGGAATTTATTTCGCGTCGACACGAATAGTGTTAGGGCCACGCTACACTCTAGTATAAAGGTCGTACCACACTTATTTAATTATCTTTTAATTAAATTTTTCGTTTTTTGTTGTTATCAGTTAGGCTTATCCTAACTGCATTTTTTATCAAGGAAGGGGGTAAGCAGGGAAGTCGGCATCATGGCCGAAACTTCCCTGCTAGAACTTCTTCAAACCCTCCTAATGGACCCGGAGGTCCACGCCTTTTTAAAGGCGAGGTTCGGGGATAGAATCCCGGACTCCCCCATCGTGGGGCCCGACACTCCACATATTACACCCCCAACGACCACCACACCCCCACTACCTACCATCACCACAAAAACAGCTAGGGCCTCTGCCGCGTCGTCAAGCTGCTCGGGCAGCCGTTCTTCTAGGGGCGGATCGCCGACGCGAGAGCGCAGCCCTCTTCCCCCGATCGCCACCGGGGATGAAGATAGCAGTAGGGACAGCATGGACACTGCTGACATCTCTGCCTCCGCCTCGGAGACAGAATCGACGTCCTCCTCCTCCGACGAAGGGTTCACGCCCGTAGCCAGCGGGAAGAGGAGACGCAGCCCAAAAGCCGCACAGGCGGCGCCGCCAGCGAAAGCGCTGAAGAAACCACCGGTCCTCACCGAAGCCCCAGCACAGGTTAAGCCCACTCAGGGGCCCACCACCGACGTCCCGGCTCGCAAGGAGCCCACCCCACCCCCCGTTTATGTTCACGACAAAGACCGGTGGACCGCCATCTCCAGCTGGTGCAACGACCAGCACATCCACTTCACCTCCGCCCGTTCCACCCCTCAGGGTATTAAAGTTTCCGTCCCCTCTCCAAGGGACCACCGCGCATTAACCACCCTCCTAAAGGAAAGGAACATTCAGTTCCATTCCTTCACCCTTCAGGAGGACAAGCTTCTCCGCGCCGTCGTGCGTGGAATCCCGAAGGAGGTCTCCTTAGAGGAGATCACCAAATCTCTCAAGGAGGATCAAGGCCTCCCTATTCATAGCGTCCATAGGATGGTCCGCGCTAGGACACACGAGCCCTACGATATGGTCCTTGCCACCCTGGACCGATCCGAGGCCGGCAAGGCCATATTTAAGACTCAGACGGTGTGCCAGTTGGCTGGCATAACCGTCGAACCGCCACACAAGAAGGGGATCATATCCCAATGCCACAGGTGCCAGCAGTACGGGCACTCAGCCCGCAACTGCTATGCCCGCCCAAGGTGCGTCAAGTGCCTTGAGGACCACGCCACAGCAGAGTGTAGCCGTCCGAAGGATAGGGCACTCTGCTCGACACCACCTGCGTGCGTCCTATGCGGGCAAACGGGCCACCCCGCGAATTATCGCGGGTGCCCGAAGGCACCCAAACAACAACCGTCACGCCCATCCGGGCGTACACCTCAGACCGTAGGTCAGTCGCAGCCCCAAGCACCAGCTTCGGCTCCACCGAAGCCCTGCCCATGGGGACCCAACGCAGCCTCCTCAAGGCCTGCGTTCCCCCCCTTGCCGTCCCAGACTAGGAACGCCCAGACTTCGGGGATTCCGGCGCTCATGAGCGTATATGTCCCCCCACCTCAAGTCACGCAGCCTCTGTTGCCAACACCAGCTCCGCAACAGCCGCGCCCCCAACAACCTCCGCGGTCGCAGGCTGATAGGACACACACGCAGCCCCCACCACCACAACAAACACAACCATACACAAACACGGCGAGCCAGCCAGCGACCGGGGAGTCGGACCTCGAAGTCGTGGCACGCTTTGCCAGCATACTCAATTACGCGGAACTGCGCGACATGGCCGCGCAGATCCGCGCAAATGAGGGAAACCCGATGGCACTCCTAGGAGTCACAATTAGGTACTCGACCGTCTTCGAGGCCCTCGCCAACTTCAGAGTAAATCCTTAATGGATTCGCGAAACACTGGCAGAGTCAAACCACGAACACTCAAGTTAGGGTATTTCAACGCGGACGGCTTAGCCGGTCAAAGAGATCAGGTAGGTGAATTCCTTAGGGTCCATCAACCAGACATACTTCTCGTGCAAGAGACCTTTTTAAAGCCCGCCCAGAGAAACCCTAATATTGCGAACTACAACATAGTTCGCAATGATAGGGTCGGCTCCCCTAAGGGCGGGACTCTGATCTATTACAAGAGGTCCTTGCACTGCTCACCTATGGATCCGCCAACGCTGACGAACGTTGAGGTTTCGGTCTGTCGGTTAGGGATGACCGGCCACCAGTCAATAGTCATAGTGTCAGCTTATCTGTCACCAACCAAACAGCTGCTCGGTAGCGATCTCAGGGCCCTATTCGAACTAGGACCCTCAGTCATAGTCGCTGGCGATCTCAACGCCAAACACACCATGTGGAACTGCCCCATCACCTGCACCCGAGGTAGGGTCCTGGAATCGCACTCGAGCACGCTCAACTACGATATAATAGCTCCATTAGAATGTACTCACTTCCCGTATGAAGTGGAACATAGGCCGGCGGTGTTAGACCTGGTGCTTCTTAAGAACGTGAACTTACGTTTGTGCTCTATAGAAGTACTGCACGAGCTTACCTCAGACCATAGGCCAGTTATGGTAGAACTGAAACAGAGACTAGGTCCCATTGATACCGGTCAAGCCCCCCCGAATAGGTGGATTACGGATTGGGCGCGGCTTGAGAAAAGACTCGAGTCGACCGAATCCGTACATCTGAACAAAATACCAGATCACATCGTTAGCGTAGAGGACACCACGGAGGCGATCGACTCCTTCACAGAGCACGTACAATCGTTACTTAATGATTGTTCTCGGAGGGCTCCCGAGACGGAAGACCGTCGCTGGAAGCTCCCCGATGACGTGCGTGATCTGCTGAGGAGGAAGAACGCCGCCGTGCGCGCCTACGATAGGTTCCCTTGCGAAGGCAACAGGGTTAGTCTCCGCAGATTAGAACGGGCCGTTAAGGCTCGCATACAGGAAATGCGTCAAACTCGATGGGACACTACATTAAGCGATCTTGAGCCGTCTCACGTCGCTTTCTGGCAGCTGTCTCGATCTTTGAGGAAAGACGTGGTCGCCCCTATGCCTCCCTTAAAGAGGCCCAATCAGTCAGAAGCTTTCGAAGATGTAGAAAAGGCGGAATGTCTGGCCGAAAGTCTCGAGTCTCAATGTTCGCCCAGCACCCTACACACCGACTTAGAACACGTACGCGAAATAGACTCTGATGTGGAACGGCAAGCTTCACTTCCGTTACCACCGGACAGCGACGGTCATATCGACCCAGTCACCCCGGAAGAGGTTCAGGAGATCATCAAGGGCTTGCACACGCGTAAAGCACCCGGCTCGGACGGCATCACAAATAAAGTCATTAAATTATTCCCAGAGAGGTTACTCGTCCTTCTGACATACATTTTTAACGCCGCGCTCAAAAATAACATCTTTCCGCAGCAATGGAAAGAGGCCGTGGTCATTGGGATACCCAAGCCCGGTAAGCCAAAGTCCGAGCCGACCAGTTATAGACCGATCAGTCTGCTTAAAGGTTTAGGGAAAATCTATGAGCGACTAGTATGCAATAGGCTGAAAGCATTTGCCGATGCAAAGGGTCTCATTCCGAACGAGCAGTTTGGCTTCCGCGATCAACACTCATGCGTACAACAAGTGCACCGCATCGTTGAGCACGCCAGCGAGCGGTTGCAGTTCAATCAATTCACAGGGGTTCTCTTCTTCGACGTAGCGAAAGCGTTCGACAAAGTGTGGCACAACGGCCTCATTTGGAAGCTGTTCCACATGGGAGTGCCACACAGGCTCGTACTCATCATACGGGACTACTTGTCGAACAGAAGCTATCGCTACCGAGTGGAAGGGACCCTCTCGGATCCTCACCCCATTCGCGCCGGTGTACCGCAGGGGTCGGTACTCTCACCCATCTTGTTCACGTTATTCACGTCAGATATACCTTTGCACGGGCAAGTGAAGACGGCACTTTTCGCAGACGACACAGCCATCTTCCACTCGGGACTTAATCCCAACATAGTAGCTAGAAAACTCCAATCCGCGGCCGACACCCTAGGGGCATGGTTTCGGAAATGGAGGATAGAGGTTAATCCAGATAAGAGTCAGGCCGTGCTGATCCACAGAAGGAGGCGCGACCTGTATCCCTTAGAGGGACTTACACAGATTAGGATGTTTGGCAAGCCGATCCCTTGGGCTAGGCAAGCCAAATATTTAGGTATCATCCTTGATGATCGCCTCAGCTTCAAAGCTCACCTCAAAGCGGTCCGCGATCGGGCCGCCTTCGTATTAGGTAGACTACATAGCTTAGTGAACTCTCGTTCTAGGTTATCACTTAGGAGTAAAGTCAGACTTTACACTAGTTGTGTTAGGCCAATCATGACATACGGATGTCCGGTTTTCGCTCATGTTAGTGAACAAAGGATCCATAGGCTACAAACACTACAAAATCGTTTCATGCGCCGAGCTACGGGAGCACCGTGGTTTATGCGTAATGTCGAGCTTCACACCGACCTAGAACTGCCGACGATCAGGCAGTACATAAAACAGTGCTCCCTTAGCTACTTTGACTCTGCCCCGACTCACCCCAACCCTCTAGTGGTTGAGGCTGTAAACTACACACCGAGTTTAATTTCACGCACGCGGAGACCTAGACACGCTCTCGGAGAGCCCGATGATGCAATAACACTCGCTCAACGAAGAGCCTACACAGCTCGCGGAGCTACACAAAATAAACCGCGGTTCCGTCTTCGCCGACGAGGGCGGAACACGCGCCGCGCTTTGTTCGTAAATGTGGGCCTAGGTCGCCCCAGTATTAATCCAGCAGCAGCCCAAGCCGAGGCCGCCCCAACTGGGGACCCTTGAGGCGTGTTGCTTAAAATCAACTTTCGGCTGAGAGCCCTATGCGCTCGCCACACTGTTCGCGTAAGGTTGTAGAGGCCTGTCGGCCAACAACCCACACCGCACACAAATTTTTTTTTTTTATATGATTTGTTTACGAGAATAGATTGGAGCGATTTATATTCTTCTAGTGACCCGGAAATTATTTTAGATTTCTTTTACGATAAGATTTACGAAATATTAATAATATATGAAAAAAATCAAAACTACAAATAGGAATAGGTATATATATCCGGTATGGTATACACCTCACATTATTAGAGAATTACGCCATAAGCATGCGTTACATAAAAGATATAAGAAAACCGGATCTCTTAGTGATTATGAAGCTTTTAGCAGGTGTAGGGCAGCAGTGAAGGTGGAGACTGTGCGAGCTCACAACCAGTACCGCGAGCGTGTACAGCGTTACCTGGCTGTGGACCCACGAGCCTTTTGAAATTACATGAGAGGTAGAAAGGGTGACACAGGTAAGCCCAGGTTAGTGAAAGATAACCGCACTTTGTCAGAGTTGGAATGCGCGAATGAGTTCGCTCAGTTTTTCCACTCGGTGTATAACCAGGAGCCCGCTGAATTAAACGTCGCGGCGGCCAGCTCGGTGGGGACACCGGCTCCGGGGGCGTGGGTGAACCTTACTAGCCTGCGTTTGGATGATGTGAAGACCGCGCTGGCTCGTCTGCCTCCCAAGCGCTCCATGGGACCGGACGGCATACCAGCGTTCATTTTCAGGGATTGTCGCATGGTACTCACTGAACCTTTGCTGCACTTATTCAACACCTGCATTGCGACCGCAAAATTTCCAGAGCGCTGGAAACTAACGCGTGTGATACCCGTACCAAAAGGTAGTGGAGGCCCAAACCCAAGTAATTACAGGCCCGTGGCTGTGCTTAGCACTCCAGCTAAGGTGTTCGAGGCAACCATTCACAACTGCTTATACGGACAGATAAACACTCAGCTATCTGATGCGCAACACGGGTTCCGACCCGGACGGGGGACTGCGGGCAATCTGCTTCATTTAATGTCGTGTTTGGTGCCGGCGGTGGACGCTGGTCTACAGGTAGATGTGGCGTACTTTGATTTTCAGAAGGCGTTTGATACTGTGGATAATGACGTTCTTTTATCACGACTAGCTAGCGTGGGGTGTACGCCGCATACACTGTCCTTCTTTTCCAGCTACTTGAGGGACAGATGTCAATACGTTGACTATGGGGGACACCTTTCCGAACCATATTTCACGAGATCTTGAGTGAGTCAAGGCAGTAACTTGGGGCCTCTTCTCTTCATACTCACGATAAATAGCTTACCGGAGGAGGTCAAACACTCGGTGCCCTTGCTTTTCGCAGATGATCTCAAATTAGTACGGGTAATTAAGGACCACATAGATCATGATGAACTACAGCAAGACGTGGATAGGATTGTGGGATGGAGCTCACAAAATAAACTTTATTTTAATGTAGCAAAGTGTTCGGTGATATCGTTCAGCCGTGCCCACAACCCAAGTCACTACCAATATCACATGGAAGGGGTCCCTCTGCAGCGGATAACCGAGGTTAAGGATTTAGGCGTGCGCTTTAGCGCGGATTTACATTTCCGAGACCATATCACCGGTGTCTGTAAAAAAGCTTTCAGAAATTTAGGGTTTGTCTTACGTCAGGCAAACCAGTTTACAAGTATTGCGGCGTTAAGGGCGTTGTATGAGGCTCTCGTGAAGAGTCACCTGGAGTTCAATGCGCTAATCTGGTCTCCACACGAGGACAAATATAAGGTTATGTTGGAGCGTACCCAGAATAAGTTCCTTAGATTTTTATATTGGAAACAGTATGGTGTCTACCCGGGATATCCGTGGTTGTATCCTACATCGTTCATTCTGGGTATGACAGGTTATTATAAGCTGGAAGTGAGGAGGGAGGTGGCTATGGCCACCTATTTGTTTAAAGTATTTCGTGGGCTTATACACAGCCCAGCTATCCTACGGGAAGTAGGGCTGTGTGTACCAGAGGAGTACGCGTTGAGGCGGCGGCGCCCCCCGCTGCTGCAAGTGTGTCGCGCACGTACCAACTTGCTGCAGAGGGCGCCGCTGACGCGGGCGCTGCGTGCGCTTAATATGATGGCTGGCAGATTCGATTTATGCTTGTTTTCATGCTCCCTGAATGAATTCACAAGGGCTTGTTACTGTATTTTGAGCGAAGGAATCTAGGTTAAATTGATATAATCTGCTTATGTATTGCTAGTTTTAAACAACATATTTTAATAATGTAAATTGAATTTTCATCATTTGACATTAAATTATTGTAAACTTGCCATTAAATATGTAATTTTGACCATTGAATGGAATCACTATTTTGACATTATTTATTGAATTATTATTTTGACATTGTGAATTGAATTATTATTTTGACTTTATTAATGGGATGACGATCTGCGAAAGACTGCGGGCAGATGCTGGATGCGGCAAGCTGAAGACAGGGCGCTATGGCGCTCATTAGGGGAGATCTATGTCCAGCAGTGGACTAGAATAGGTTGATGATGATGATGATGAATGGAATTATTACTTTGACATTATTATTTGAATTATTATTTTGATATCAATTACTGAATAATTATTACTTCTGATATGACATGTTCATGAGTAATGTTTGGGATGGTAATTGTATCTACTTTAATTATTATTCTCTTTATTACAATTAAAATACATATAAATTATATTTTTAAATACATTCTATATAAATAAAAAACAAATATATTTAAAAATATAAAAAATAGTGGCCCACCGGCATCGGGTACAGGGACCAAGCTACCGGTGGTTAGGGCTCCAGGGAGAGGAACCTCCTCACAATACGTGCCGTATCGAGGAGCACTGCCTTCTGCATCAAGCCCTTGACCCAACTGCCTATCGCGAGCCTCTGGATATGTTTATCGAGACTCTTGGCAATCAGTCCGTGAACCGATACGACTATCGGAACAATAATTGCTGAATCCACATCCCACATGTCGACAATCTCGTGAGCCAAGTCCAAATATTTTATTTGTTTGTCTTTTTCGGCTTTCACGAGATTGTCATCATGGGGGATGGTGATGTCAACAATTATTGCGAGACGCTCTGATCGATCAATCACCACTATATCAGGCTTATTGGCTACAATAGTCCTGTCAGTGATGATTGATCGATCCCAGTACAACGTGACACGACCATTTTCAAGAACTGGGTCGGGCACATACCTGTAATACGGTACCTCCGAATCTACAAGATCATACTTTAGAGCAAGTTGTTGATGAACGATTCTGGCCACTTGGTTGTGTCTATGCAAATATTCTCCGTTGGCAAGACGAGAACAACCAGAGATAATATGTCTTAGGGATTCTCCGGGACGGTGACACGCCCGACATATGTCAATCGTGCCGTCCTTAAGGATATACCTCCGATAATTATTCGTCATGACAACTTCATCTGTAATTGCACAGACAAAACCTTCGGTTTCTCCAAAGAGATCACCGAAGCGTAGCCAGAATACTGATGCTTTTATATCTACGTCGGGCCCATTTAAGGCCCGATAAAAACGTCCATGCAGCTCTTTGCTCTTCCATATTTCCTTGCGATCAGCGATGCTAAGTATTACCGGTTTGTGCCAGTTCTCTTTTGCCAGAGCGAGAGGGGTTAGTCCGTTGTCTATTGCCACTACATCTCGGTGCACACCCACGTCAACGTGTAGGAAATATTCCCTAAGGTTGCATATCTCACGGTTGTGGAGAGTCTTGGCGTTTAAAAAACCACGACCCCCACATTTCCGTGGGATATACAACCTCATTGCTGACGAGCGTGGGTGGTGCATACGATTTGCAGTTAGCAACGTACGGACTTTCCTATCCAGGGCATCTAATTCGGTCTGAGTCCATCTTAGTATGCCAAAGGAGTATACTAAGACTGGCATGACCCAGCCGTTGTAGGCTCGCACTTTGTTACCGCCCGATAAAAGACTCTGAAGTACTTTTTTCAGGCGCCCAAAGAAACGATCCCGCAACGTCTGTTTCATGGCAGTCTCAGTAATACCTAGCGCTTGTGACATACCAAGATATTTATAGGTTTCAGTTGCCGAGAGAGATTTCAGTTGTGTAGAATCTGAAAGTTCAATTTTTCAGATTCCACAACCCCACCCTTCTTAACATGCATGACTGCACACTTGTCTACACCAAACTCCATTCTGATAGAATTACTAAAGGCTTCAGTTACCTTAAGTAATTCTACCAGCTGGGAGTCGGTGGGGGCAAATAATTTCAAGTCATCCATGTAAAGAAGATGGGATATAACTTGACCTCCTCTCCGCAACTGATAGCCTAGTCCTGAATTCTCCAGTATTGTACTGAGAGGATTCAGTGCTAGGCAAAACCATAACGGACTCAGGCTATCACCCTGGAATATACCCCTCTCGATCTTTATCGGTACACCATCCCCCAGGACCTGACCACACTCTGGAGAAAGAAGAACCGTCCTCCATTGCCTCATACATTCCTTTAAGAAGGTGTATAGAGTTGTATCAATTTTATACAACTCCAGCACCCTCAACAGCCATGTATGTGGCACGGAATCGTAGGCTTTCTTGTAGTCAATCCAGCATGTCGTCAGATTCTTTCGGTTACGGCGGACCTGTTGGCTAATGGCCATATCAAAAATAAGGAGCTCCTTCGTACCACGTGCCCCACTTCTACATCCATTCTGAGAGATAGACATTATAGAGTTACTCTCTAAGTGAGCTGACAATTTAGCTGTCAGAATGGATGTAAGAAGTTTATATATTGTTGGTAAACAGGTAATTGGTCTATAATTTTTGGGGTCCGTGGTACTACCTGATTTGTAGAGTAGGTGGGTTATGCCTGTAGTCATAAAAGCTGGGAGCGATCCTGATTCGAGTGATGACTGGAACTGTGATGCCAAACAGGCATGTGAGCTGTGGAGCCATTTTAGCCAGAAATTGTGCAGTCCGTCCGGTCCCGCTGATTTCCAGTTTGATAACGAACGGACTGCACTGGCGACATCATTTTCACTAATAACTATTGGCTCCATTGCTTGTATTGACTTACATGACTGCCTGACATCCCGTATCCATTCACCCTCTGTATGACTAACAGGCACCGACCAAATGCTACGCCAGAATGAACTGGTGTCTTTAGCATTGGGTCGGCACATATTAGCCACATCTGAATTAGGTTGCTCCCATCTTCTATAAACCCACCTCTCATCTTTTTGGAACGAACGATTCAAGGTGTATCTATCCACTCTCTTCTTGTAACGTCGTATACGGTTTGCCCACGCA
The DNA here is from genome assembly GCA_946251805.1 of Cybosia mesomella. Classification (NCBI taxonomy): domain Eukaryota; kingdom Metazoa; phylum Arthropoda; class Insecta; order Lepidoptera; family Erebidae; genus Cybosia; species Cybosia mesomella. Next base: position 14,520,940 of record OX276408.1, on the reverse strand, counting down.
TAAACTTTCTGCTTCAGGAAGTCAATGCGCTCTGTGACTCGTAGCAAATATTCACGAGGACTAACATTAGTCCCTGAAAATGCTCGAGTTACAAAGCGCATTACTCTCGGGCGTGTATTGCCAGACCTGAAGCAGCACAGCTTGCCAATGAGTGCCCTAGTCTCGGCGATACGACGCTCAATTCTGCATTGCCAGCCAGGCACGGTGGATTTAGGTCGAGTAGCTGTCTCAGTACCTGAGAATTTCACGCCAGCTACTCGACATACCGTGACCGCCGCACAATACAGAATTGAATGTGTATCAGTAAGATCGACACTGGACTCGAAATATTTTGGTAACATCGAGTCTAGGGCACACACTAGCGCTATGTTTTTTCTATGCGTAGGCAAACGCGGTAGCCGCGGTCTTTTACTGCTACAAGTGGATCGAAATTCATGAATCGCAAGCTCCAAAGCGCTCCTTAATTTATCATTGTACTGAGTACTTACGGTTATAGATCCGTTATCCGTTACTTCATCATCAGAGGTAGCCTGTGGTGTTTCACTAGTATTAGTATGACCCACAGGTCGTGACGAAGAAGGGGTGACGAGGCTACACTGCACGTCTGAGCGAAGTCTCTCAAGTACGGCGTCATCCAACAAGCGACAGCGTTGTATGGCCCGCACCTGATCCGACAGGCGTTGTGCCGAAACGTTGATAGATGGTTCAAGTTCCTGAAACAGAGGCAACATACGAACACGGTACGCAGTGAGGTTAATTCCTCCCTCTGTAGCCACAAAATATGCCCGCATGACATTTTCATTTATGGAGTTAGTCCATCGCATGCGGTGCACATCACCACCGGTAGCGGGGGCCCTATTCGAAGCCGGTGGGCGTCGGGGTCCTAAGCCATTCGGTGGCCGGCCTCTCCTCGGCCGACGTTCAGGTGTTGGCGACGTCGGCGGAGAGAAGAACTCGTCGCTTGAACTAGAGCTCGACGCCTCTGCAATACCCGTTGTCGGAGATGCCGCTGCACGGGGATGGGAGGCGGAGCTGGGCGACGAGTCCGGAGGTGTAATTTGTGCTTCTCGTGCCCTGGATCTGGTCAACATAATTTTATCTTGTTTGTCTTGTATCTTTCCATAGTCCGGGTTTGACACTAGCTGTCAGAAGCGTATATTCTTGATTTTTTGGTATTGTGTGTAATATTAGACTTAAACATTTTATTTTCTTGATTAAACGGTAAATGGTATATTTGGGTCTTTTTATTGTAGTAGTGTATTTATTAAAAACGTGAAAAAAATGAATTTAGGTACGGAGCAAGATAGGGGTGTGTGTTGGGTAACCTCCTCGAGTGTCGCTCCGATTCCGATCCCGCTGCAGTCCGGGGGGAACGGAATCGGAGCGGCCGGTACACCCTGGGCGGCGGTCAATGGCTTCCCCTTCACCCCTTCATAGGGTTGGCATTGATCGTCGGCCAATACCCAACGTGGCGGGAACACATCGCTCTCCGTACTCCTCTGCTTTCAGAGGAGACAGGATGAGCGATGCTGTTAGTGGTGAGATGCCCCAGGGTCAGCCGGGGTGCGAGGGATATGCTCTATGGGTAACCTTACACCCCGGCGTCTGAAGACCCGAGACGGCGTGCGGTTTTAGTCGGTGCAAGCCCGACATAACCGCCCCCGCTGGCCGGCGGGGGGGTATCCGAAGGGATTTCCGCACGATAAAAAAAAAAAAAAAAAAAAGGTACGGAGCAAGATAAAAATTATTATTATTATTGTGAAAATTATTATATCGTTTTTGAAGCATGTTTATGTATGATTATAATTATGTAAATGACATATATTGTGGATGGAATTATTATAATTATGTTGCTACTCTGTCGCATTGGGTCTGCCCGTAATGACATTTTATGTATGAAAAGAATAAATAAATAAATAAACCTCATATATTTTTATTTTATTATCATTCTCTTATTTTAAAAATCACATGGACACACATTTTACCACTTTTAAGTGTCTCTCGCGCGAACTATTCAGTTTAGAAAAAAATGATATTAGAAACCTCAATATCATTTTTGAAGACCTATCCATAGACACGTATAGGTTTGATAAAAAAAATTTTTTGAGTTTCAATTCTAAGTATGGGGAAACCCCCAAAGTTTTTTTTTTTTCTATTTTTGTGTGAAAATCTTAATGCCGTTCAAAGAATGCATCTACTTACCAAGTTTCAACAGCATGGTTCTTATAGTTTCGGAAAAAACTGCTCGGCTGTGAAAGTGGACGGACAGACAGACAGACATGACGAATCTATAAGGGTTCCGTTTTTTGCCATTTGGCAACGGAACCCTAAAAAGTCAGTGTAACATAGAAGTCTGTGACGTCGAGGGTGCATTAAGATCGCAGTGAGTAACGATAGGGGAGCCCACATGGTATGTTCAAGCGCATCAGCTTACCATAAAAGAGGACCTTGAACCTTTCTAAAATTTGAGCCCTCCATAAAGACAGTCGCAGCAGGGCAGTCGATCATCAAGCAGGCGGCACGACATGTTACGGGTTATATTGGATGTGTCTCCACCGATCCTGGTATCAGATTGAATTGTCCACGGCTCACGTTGAGTTGTATTCACGGGTACCTACAGGGATCCGTCTCACTCATACCCGTGGTGCGTTTAGCAGACTGCAGAGTATTTGATTAATTATTGTAAAGAACTGGTAGCGAACTTAATACAACGTTACGGATTAGATTGATTGCATCAATATTGTGCGTTTAAACTAATTCCTGCAAGATCAAGTCCAAGGAGGTTAAAAGCTATAATATCTAAAATTTGTTACTTGAATAGTTTAAATTAAACCTAGTTTTTGTTAATTCGAATTTTGTGTTAAGATAATTAGAATCTTGAATAAAAATTTGGTTAGTTATTTCAATTTAACGACCATTTCATCTTCTTGGAACTATTAAAATATAGGCCGGTCGCTACTCAGAACTATTTAAGCTTATGTTGACTGGTTCATGCGTACACACGTGGGTTTTATTATCTGTTAGGATTCCTAGAACGAATTTGTGAACGTTTTTTCATGAGATTATGAGTGAGCTTTTTGAAACATATCTCAAGATATGAGATGATAATTTATTGGCGAATTGAAACTTTAGAAACTAATGAACAGAACTTGCAAAAAAGATAGTATAGAAGTATAAGTTGAGGCAGAACCATCGCTAACGTTATTTTTATTGTTAGATTACTTTCTAACTTAGGTGGTTAACAAACTTAAAATAATGAATAAAAGTTCGCAAAAGACTTACATATTTTTATTTGATCCCTGTATTTGTAGTTATTTAAGTAAATAATAACAGGACGTTTCTTTCTACATTTTAAAGTCCGTGGAAGGAAGCTTATCACACCGTGACTACCTATTTAAACTTGACTTACGACCTAAATTACAGGTTGATCTTAATATATATTGGTATATAGAATGATAATTAATGCCAGTTTAACGATATTCAGAATATTTTAAGTAGGCATTATGTAGTTAGGCTGACCTTTCAGACATTTTGTAACAAAATTGATTGATTCAAATGCTTAGTTTTAAGCATTTGAATCAATCATTTTGTTACAATCTGAATAGCAGGTGTAATGACTAAGATATGCTTAAAAGGACAGGATCCTACCTATTTACTTGAATACAAATGATATTATTAAGATATAGTTGGTTCCCCGGCCGCACACACAATCCATTTTGCAAAAATCCCTTTCTCTCTTTGCCGACAATAGCACATCATGATAATGTGTATCTACAAGAGACGGATATAGGCATTTTAGAAAAAAAAAAAGATGTTGAACAGCAGTATCAATTCATTATTGATATTATGAGTGTGTTTTTATTACAAACGTAAAGAGTAGATTTTCGATATTTATTTTCAAATAACCAGTACAGAAATATTGACATCTTTATGCCTTTCTTCTTTGCCAAAATGTTTTTGTGATTAAAGTAGTAGCCAAAAAGTAATGTTGTACTTGTAACTTGTAATCCAGGTTGCATCCAAAGCAATTCCACTTTGAATCATGGGGTACGCTCTCCTGTCGGGGTGCGAGGGATAGTCGGGGTGCGAGGGATAGTCGGGGTGCGAGGGATATGCTCTATGGGCAACCTTACACCCCGGCGTCTGCAGACCCGAGACGGCGTGCGGTTTTAGTCGGTTCAAGCCCGACATAACCGCCCCCGCTGGCCGGCGGGGGGGTATCCGAGGGGATTTCCGCACGAAAAAAAAAAAAAAAAGGGTACGCTCTCCTACTTGTCCTTTCCAAAAATTGGTTTATCCTAGCTTTTAGGAGAGCGAATGTCTGATTCCCCAACCCCTAGAAGAAAGCCTGAGCCAGAGCCTTTTCCATCAATTAGTAGATAGGTGTATCACCTTATACATCTTGTGGCTCTATACCGCCATTTCAATATTCAAAATAAAGGTGTCGGTTGTTGGTACCTATGGTCTTTATCTATGAAATTGCCGAAATTTTCTTACAAATTCATGAGTTCGTTATTCCTGTAATTTAATAGCTATTTCTATTATTTATAAACTGGCGAAATGTGGGTGCTAGCACCTCTGCCTACCCCTTCGGGGATATAGGCGTGAGTTTATGTTATGTTATGTTATTATTTAAACAATTCAATGTTATTATTTAGGCAATTTCATATGTAACGACCTAATATATAGAAAATATTGGACTACTTACAGCTTCCGGCGTTTATCAGAGCCTACAACGTTAGCTTTTTGCGAACATTTTCTAGTGTAACATGCATTTGTAAGTATTTTTTGTATTAAATGGATCTAATTTCAGCCGTAGTGTTCCATTTAGCAAGATCATCAGTAGTTGCTCACAGAACCACAGAGTATGACATTCGACGAGTCACAGAAGAATAAGAATCTGCATTGAAGTTAATCAGAAGAATCATATATTTGCTCATAAGATCTGCACATTATTCTATTGGTCGACCTTCAGCGATGCCATAGCACAGACTAGTCCATATAACAAGCCTCATAGTGCTGTAGGTACAAACGTACATAACCTCACACCTCTTACCCATTGGGGTAGGCCGAGACAATATCTTTCAACTTCCTGGTACGCCTTTTGCTTCTTCTACTTTCATATTTGTTTTTATTATTTATACATGCACCCTGGTTGCTGGTGCCTTAGACTTGGCCTTTCCTTAGCGTTTGTATGTTCACATTATACAAATGTTTAACTAAATACGCATATAGATTTGAATACTTTTACATTATGATCGTATATAATATCATAATGTTGATGCAAGATTCAACAATAGCAAATCCCACACCGAAAGGTCTGCAGTTGTATTATTCATTTCATTAAATTTGAGGTAAAGGTTACACACAAGGTATTTTCGTTAACAATTTTGCTTTCCTTGCTTTCAAAGATATAGCCGTTTGAACTTTCATTGCTCTTTAAAGGTTAAAGGCTCAAGAAATCGATGTAAGTATAGGTAGCTCGGCAGTAACGCTTGACAGAAGACGGCTCTTAGCTACAAATTAGGTACCGTTTTATCAGTTATTAAGACGTTCATATGAGCTTCGCAATAGTACTGTGGAAGGATTGAATTCATAGACAGCTAAGCGAAATTAATTTCATCTCTTCAATCCTCGTCCGAGCCTTAACTCAGTTGGGCCTTTAATCTAACTACCGGTTAATTTTCTTTCGGTTTATGATTTGCAAATGGGTCTCGCCTGTTATCAAACTTGTTTCGGTCTTTTTAGGGCACTCGGGTTTTTGATTTTTTAAGAAATAATTTTATTGTATACTTTTTAGTTATGATATATATATTTTCGAAATCACTCCTTAAAGATGTCCATTTTGATACCCTATAAGATAAGTTTCAGTGAATTTTTTTTTACAACATATATTTTAGCGCCAAAAGTCCGTCCATTTTGTTTTTATTTTATTTTGATATACTCAGTAGCACTCTCACAGTAAATATGAATCTAAGGACATCTCTCAAGCTTAAAACCATCGAGCCGTTCAGGCTGTAGAGCGTGCCTAGCAATTATAGATACGTACATTCATACATACATACATACTCTAGAAAAAATTTACCCTCCTTCTGGCGCAGCGGGTAAAAAGCAGTATATGAGGAAATATAAAACATCGAATTAAAATAAAATATTAATGTATAAAATCGATTGCCACTTCTTCATATATAGAGTGGGTTGTTGTGTGAAATCGAATAGGTATATGCATTAGGACATAACTCTTTGATGAAAAGTTGATTTGTCAAAAGTTGAATAAATGGTTGGATGATATGTTAAATAGGTGATTTTTTGTGAATTAAAGTTTCGTTCTACATGAAAAATATACGAAGCGACTCTACAATGATGTATGGCGTTATAGTTAAGTTACGTAGTCATCTATCAGCACTAAATCTATTAATAAGATGACTACACGATTTTTAACAATTATAACATTGCAAATAATTATTACTATGTAGAGAATTTATACTATGTAGCAGTTCCATTTATAACATTTTTTTAATGGTACTCTTTGCACTATATTCGCTCAGTTTATGCTAAGAACTAGGTCTTCTGCCTTCTGCGGGAAAAAAGAGGCTTTTAATTTGTAAAATAATGTGCTAAGACCTACAACTTACTGCTATTTAGACCCAAACTAAGCATAGCCTTATATTAAGGATTCTAGAAAACGGATGAACTGATTTCAATTTCTTTTGTTAATCGGTAGGTTCATATATATTTTTCAGCGCAAATACACTTTTTCAAATTTTTAAGCTGAAGATGTAAATCATTTTAAAAATTTGAAAACGTGAAAAGATATTTTGGTGGGAATCGAACATGCAACGCGATGTAGTATTCAAACACATTTTAACAGCGCCATACAGGTAAATTTGCAATCTAAAAATACTTGTGAACCTACGAAGTAGAAGCGTATTGCGCAATCTCCGAATAAAAATGCACAATGATGTACATACATACTCAACAAGTTTTTGCGGGTGTTTACTGCCGCTTTGAAACGTGTGCGTCAGCCACCGCTCACGCACGTATAACGATCGATCGCCGCCCGTTTTAATAAATTACCGAGCAACTTTCTATGACGTATTTCATATCGTTTACATTCAAGACAAGGGACTACGAAAGAATACAACATATATAGATACCTACACAATGCCGTACAAAGTAACTGCTATCTAGACCCAAAAGTAAGCATAGCTTGACTATGCTTGACAAACTTGTATTATGGGTTCTAGAATGCGTATAAACATACTTCGATATTTTGTAAATATGTAAATTCATATTATACATAGAAACACCCAAACCAATGCTAATTCGGCTATCCAAATATACATATTCATTCATGCAAATATTTGCACTACGCGGGAATCGAACCCCGACCTCTGACTTGTGATGGAATGCTCGACCTCTACGCCACAGAGGTTGTCATGAGCATTATATTGATTATTTGTTAACTCGGAGGTATACTCGAAGCAAGCAAACAGCACACTGATAAGTCTGATCGGAGGTAGCTACTATATAGACATACGCAAAACATTCCTCAGAAAAGAAATGTAATATGACATCACATTTTGTACCGTGTGATATCTCATTACAAAATTTCTTCAAACATCACTTGTCATACGCTATTACGAGTGATGTTTGAGTAATGCCGCGCTAAACCCTTATTCACACGTCTTCACACAGTAAAAACATTGCCGAGCGAGAGGACTCCCACCCCGATTTCTGCCACGAGGTCACGCCTCGGCACCTCCCACGCCGCGCGCCGGGCAGTCCAACATCGTGTGCAGCCCCGAGTCCTCGCTCGCGTCGCAGTAATGACACTTAGGCTCCTTTCTGATCTGATGCAGGTGGTCCCCGAAGCTGCCCTTTCCGGAGATCACCTGCGTTAGTCGGTACGAGAGGCTTCATGTCGCCTCTCTAGCCAATCCTCCATGATGGGCCTTACCGCCGCTATTGCGGCGTGCCCTGCACTTGGTCGCCAAAGTCCACTCCACAACGATAGCCTGGCGGAGCTGGGACTACGGCCTCGATTTCTCGAGGCTCGGGGTTCCGTCCCTGCTCCCACGCCTTCTTTAGCCACAGCTGCGAGTTCCATAGCGGAGTTCCGGCAAGGAGACTGGCCGCCTCAAAGGAGATCGTGCGGTACCCGCAGCTGACCCTGTTGGCCATCACCCGTTGCGGAGCGCGTATCATCCGCACACTTCTGGCCTTCAGGGCCTCCGCCCATATTGGGCACCCATACAGGGCCATGGACCGCACGATCCCCGCGTAGAGTCTCCTGCAGGAGTCCTCGGGTCCCTCATGTTGGGCAGCAGCCGCACCAGAGCGAGAGCTGTGCCCTTCAATTTGGGGGCCAGACTTCATATGTGCTCTCCGAAATCCCATCGGCCGTCGAACACGAGCCCCAAATATTTCATTTGGGGCTTGATGCCAATGCGATTGCCTCCCACGATGAGACTGGATCCCTCAGGTGGCTTGCTCCGAGGCCCATGAAAGAACAGGGCCTCGGTTTTATGCAGAGCCACCTCGAGACCCAGCCGCCGGATCCGCTCCACGACTTGGGCAACCGCGGTCGTGGCCTTCAGGGTCGCTTCGCGGTACGTCGCACCGCATTCCAGGGACACCGCCAACATCACCTCACACCGGGCGACTGCATCCTCCACCAGAGCCCTCACGTGCATGATGGCATCCTGGGTGGAGCGCCTTTGGCAGAAGCCATATTGGCCATCCGCCAGTTCCGGCCCCACTCTTGAGAGGTGCTCGACGAGGCGCTTCGCAATGACTCTTTCAAAGAGTTTGCATACCTCGACGAGCAACGGTATAGGCCGATATATAGGCGGACTGCGAGTCCGCCGGGCGCCCCGCCTTTCGGATGAGGGCCAGTTTCCCCGTGTTCCACAATTTCGGAAACTGGCCCCGCTCCAACCATGCCCTGAGAAGCCCTCTCAATCGGGGCTCGAGAGCGTCGTCGACTAGAGGTAGGACCCACGCTCGGCCTGGAATGCCGTCGGGTCCCGGGGCGGTGCATTTGGCTCTGAGCCTTCTCACCACCAGCTCTAGTTCTACCCAAGTGACCTCAGGCACGTCGTTGTCATGCACATCGGGTGCCATGAGCGACCGAGGCGGAGTCATCTGCGGTGGAACGTGTTCCACCACCCGCGCTGGGAACAGGGAGCCAACAACTCCGAGCAGCTCCAGCTGGAGACACCGGGTTAACGGCGAGGCCTTGGGGCGCAGCTTGCGCCTCACTATTAGGTAGGACCACCCCCACGGGTCCCGCTCCAGCGTCTCCAGCAGCTCGTGGTAGGCGGCCTGTTTGGCCCGCCTTATATCCGCTCGGTGGGCTCCTCTGGCCTCCCTGTATCTCTCGTACAACTCCGCCTCTCGGGCCTCCGCATCCCCGGAGCGGCGACCGCTGCACCGGTTGCGCCGGTTAACCGAGCTCGCCATCGCCCTCTTCAGCTCCTCGACGGCTGCAGCTAGACGAGCCGTCTCCCGACGGGACTCGGCAAGCTGCACCGCGAGGGCCTTATTCACGGAGGCGATGTCGAGCACCGTGTGCAACATCGCCACCTGTTCGGGGTTCGGAGACCCCTGGAACGACGCGGTAACTCTCTGGAGGCTCTCCAAGAGAGACCGCGTCCTCCCGCACGGCTCCGACACCGCCGAGGTGGAAGGCCGCGGTGGTGACTTTTCCGCGAACCTCCCAAGAGCTGAGGGGACTCGGGTGGATTGCCCAGCCCTCGCTCCACCTCGCGCCCCTCGGCGGCGAGCAGCCACCTTGGACGCCTCGTCACTGCTAGAGGAGGTCATCTCGGCGAGGGTACAGTCCTCATCCGACACGTCCACTCCCAGCCGGGCCTTTGGGCGTCGTCTCCGCTTACGGGTCTGCTTCACGCCAAGACCCGACTGACTGCTCGCCCTACTTCTCTCGTTGGCGGTATCGAATTTCTCCAACACCGCCTAGGTGTTTGGCGTCACCTCCACGCATAACTGCTGCGTGACCTCTGCGCAGACTGTTCCGCTAGGTTGGGTTTTCTTTTAGTGATAATTGCTCCATTTAAGTCCTACGAGAATGAGACGATATAAATAGACTTCTCGGGTGACGTTCATTCCGGGAAGCGGGGTACATGCTGTGGAGGTCCCCAGGTGTTTACAGGTTTTCACGACTTCGCTGTCGGTTCTAAAGACTTTCCCTTGTCGCGGGCGGGCCAATGAAGGCAAGCTCCGCGTCCTCCGAGATCACGACTTCCCGAATGTGGCTAGCATTCGGGTCCCTGGCGATCACCCGGAGATTACGCGCAAGTGGGCAGCCACTCCTCTCAACTCCAACGGCGGCACGAATGCCCGTCAGCCCCTGCGCAAGTAGTGGGCCGACCCGTCCCCGATCCTCTAGGATCACCACGCCGCTCGCAGTGTCCCCTCTGATAACAGCAGAGGGGTACCTGGAGCGACCATCTCCGCGGGCCTTGCAGGCTCGCCATACCCCGACCCCCACGTGCAATGGGGACAGCTGGCCCTGAAAAGGGACGGTCGAACTCTTGGCCGTTGACGTTGATGCCAGCTACTTCAGAGGAGCAATCACTGATGCGTCATCGCCCACGTTGCCCAGGGTGCACCAAACATGGAGGTGATCCAACCGGTCGCACCCCTCAGTATATGTACCTACACAATACAGTATACTTATAAAAATCTAACCTAATGTTTAGCTTAACACTTTCCAAGTCGGTAACCATCTTAGCTCTAAAACAGTAAAAACAATGCTTCTACCGCGTAAGTAAGGTAAATTACTCAGGAGACGAAATATAAGTGGTGGTTCACCGACTAGTCAATTAGAAGACGGGCAGCCCTGCCTACCACTGGCCATTAGGATAATTTTAACACCGGTCTTTTTCCTCGCAGCCCATCGAATCATTATTCCTGTCTCGTCTAGGCGGAGGTTTAATACCAGACCATTTCCATCTTCACATTATAAATGCAAAGTCAGTGAATCAGTTTCCAGTTAGGTATTTGTTTTAAATTAAACTTTTACAATACAAGGTTACGAGTTGGCACAAGTGTAGCTCTTTGTTTAGATGGAAAAATCACTCTATTCACCCCTTGTCAGTGATGCTCACTATGGCTTCTGTGAATCAAAGGGAGACACCTTGTCAGAACAACCAGCAATAGCAACTGCTCTCTCAAAGAAAAAAGTGGGGTTTTTTCATTTTTATTGTTCAGACTACATTGAGGAGGAACGATATGCCTAATCTTTTTATACTTAACTTTCGAAAAATATTCATAATTTCTAAAGATTTAGATCGGAAAAAGAGAACATCTAGGACGGGACTTGAACCCGCGACCAGTCCCTTACAGGTCCCTTCTACCGCGTAAGTATTATTTTTTTTATTAAGGTCGCCTTAAGACGTATATGATATATCGGAGAATTTCGAATATCTGGGACGTGTCTAGGTGGCTCAGTTGGCCAGAGCATTCCCCCTGTAAGGGACTGGTCGCGGGTTCAAGTCCCGTCCTAGATGTTCTCTTTTTCCGATCTAAATCTTTAGAAAAAGTAAGCATACAAAATGCTTAAGAATTTAATTGAATTAATTAGGCGGAGTCATCAAAAAACAATGTTTAAAAATGACTGTAAAGTTATTCATTGTTTCCGTAGTTCGCAAGAATTACGGTAGATGGCTCCAACGTCGCCTTAAGACGTATATGATATATCGGAGAATTTCGAATATCTGGGACGTGTCTAGGTGGCTCAGTTGGCCAGAGCATTCCCCCTGTAAGGGACTGGTCGCGGGTTCAAGTCCCGTCCTAGATGTTCTCTTTTTCCGATCTAAATCTTTAGAAAAAGTAAGCATACAAAATGCTTAAGAATTTAATTGAATATTCATAATTTGTCTGTGAATGACTGCCACCCACTCCCATGCACAAAATTCATCCTTCCCTGCCTCAGGAATATCTGTGCCCTCCTGCTGTATGAAGAGGCAAGTAGCCTAAAATTTTGTCACAAATTATCTAATCGAAGAATATAATTTATTATTCTGTGGAATTTAATGACTTAAGATCCGATATCAAAATATGTAAATGTTATATTTTTTCAATTGATGCCATTATTCTCTATAATATGACGTATCGGTAAGAGCTTTAGAGAACTGAAAGGGAATAAATTTTGGGCACTTAGATTCTCACTTTCTAGAGTTAAACAGCACATTATATTACACTTAATATTTTCGGCAGTGATTACCTTACTTGTTAGGTAGGTACACGGAAACCTTACAACTTGGGCAACCAAGCGCAGGGCACGCCGTTGTAGAGGCGGTAAGACCCGTCATGGAGGATTGGCTCGAGAGGCGACACGGAAGCCTCTCGTACCGACTGACGCAGGTGATCTCCGGCAAGGGGAGCTTTGGGGACCACCTGCATCGGATCAGGAAGGAGCCAACGTCTGAGTGCCACCACTGCGACGCGAACGAGGACTCGGGGCTGCGGAGGTGACAGGTGGAGCCGCCTGTCACCTTACCAGAAGCAGGCCGGGGCGGCGGCGCAAAAAGCACCCCTCTCAAAACCCCCCGGTTTGGGAGAGGGGTGAACACCGTGGTTCCCAAACCCGAGGGGGCCCTGGGTCAGCCGGGGTGCGAGGGAAATGCCTTATGCGCCACCTTACAACCCGGCGTCTGAAGACCCGAGGCGCGCGCGGTTTTAGTCAGTTCAAGTCCGACATAACCTACCCCGCTAACCGGCGGGGGGTATCCGGAGGGATTTCGGCACGAAAAAAAAGGTACATGGAAATCTTAAACAAAACATACATTAGAAATTAAACTATTGAGCACAAAAGAGAGAGAGACACGCACATTATAAAGTCACAAAAAACGTACGTACGTCTTCCCCGTCTCTTTTCTCTTGCACCGCCAATTTCGACCGCAAGTTCCACATCCACTAAGAACACCCTAGATTCAAGCCTAGGCTGTTACTGCGTATTACTAAGGTGTTACGTTATAACCCGCGTCACGAGCAGCAGCTTGTGTGGGCGGCCTTGTCCTTGCCGAGACGATCGATCGGCGCGCGCCAAGCCGCCCAGCTGGGTGGTTCGAAGTAAACACTGTTCACCCTCAATGGAAGGCATTCTTGTTCCCCTTGTGATATTTTTGTTTTCCATGTTTATATACTTAGGATAATTTTGGATAATATTAGGTTTAACTTCGTGAAGTTTGTTGTAAGATACTTTATTCGACATGTTTATTAGAATTTTAAAATTAGCATTCGAATTCAATTTTGATTCCACAGTTTATAATTTCTATAAATCTCGTCCTACTCGCGCTAGTTCCTTTCGCATCCGAGGCATTCACTTCGGGACCGCTTGCCGGTTTAGCTCCACTTAATACGGTTTTGGTGCATTCATTAATCTTTCCCATCAACATCTGTCATGCCTTTTATAATAATACTAGCTGACCCGGCAAACTTCGTTCCACCTTAGAATCAAGTTATGTTGGTTACCTTATCAGCTGAATTTATTTCGTGAATGTCTCCTTGCACTCCGGTATTAAAGACCCGAGACAGCGGCGTAAGGTTTTGGTCGGTTCGAGTCCGACACATGGGGGGTAAACGTGGCGATTTTCGTAAAAAAAAGGCACAGTATAGGCGGAGACAAATCTAAAAAATTCAAGATCATGAAAATTGGCCCTTTCTTGAGTTTACCCCGGTCATCACTAACACGACTTATATATAACATAACATAACATAACATAAACTCACGCCTATATCCCCGAAGGGGTAGGCAGAGGTGCTAGCACCCACATTTCGCCAGTTTATGTTTAGGTCCCAATGTAATAGGTGGCGAGCCTATTGCCATTAACCGGGAACTTATAAACCTGCGATAAATACACACATAACTTCGAAAAGCATCGAAAAGTCATCGGTGTGTGCCATGGTAAAACCTGGGATCGAACCCGAGACCTCGTCTCAGCAGTCCATTACCCATACCACTAGGCTACCGCGGCTATATATATATATATGTTTGTAAGTGAAATATATATATATTTATATTCATCAATTACGCGAAAGCCTTTGATTGTATCAATTGGAAGACCATGTTCAGAGTCATGAGAGAAATGGGAGTGCCACAACACCTGACCATTTTAGTGCAAAGCCTGTATATGAACGGCAAGTCGCGGGTTAGAATTGAGGACACCACATCAGACCACTTCCATTCAGAGCGAGGAGTGCGCCAGGGCTGCATTCTCTCGCCGCAACTGTTCAATCTCATCGGAGAACACATCATGAGAAGGGTTCTGGAGACCTGGGAAGGTGGTATCCGTATCGGCGGCTGCCTTCTGAACAACCTGCGTTTTGCAGATGACATTACCATCATAGGCACTTCAGAGAGCGAGCTTGCGGAGCTACTGGATAGAATCGAAGGCGTCACCAAGGAGTATGGGCTTTACATCAACAGAAGCAAAACGCAGCTCAGTCATGAGGAGACGACCAGGAAGAAGATATATAGATATTTATATTTCACTTACAAACTTTTACCATAGTTACAGGAAACACACGGTTTAAGACACAATTTATTTGACATAGGTAATATTCGAATTTAGGTTCACTTCGTAAAGAATTTTCGCCCCTAAGGGAGTAAATTCGAAATTATCCCGTGTGAGACTAGCATGAGCCGCTAGTAATGGATAAGACATGTGAAATAAATCAGAGTTGTACTGGCTACGTTTGCCGCATGGAAGGTGAGCCGAAGGTTGAAACGACGATAGGTGAACTAAGGTACAGATGATGTGTGGAGAATCCATCAATAGAATTTATTAATAGTTCATCTCATATCTATCTATAGGTACTATTACAAAATTTTAAATTGGTTGTATCTGTACATTGGAGATATTACAATAATAAATTTTTTTTTTGGTATTTGTCTGTTTATCTGTTAGTTCGCAATGGACGCAAAAACTACTGAACTGGTTTTGATGCGGTTTTTCCTATTAGAAAGGTAATCCCTGATCCCGCGCCTCCTTTCGCCACTGGTACAGTTGCGAAAGGGCTCTCACCTCCAGGTCCCATGGCGGAGTTCCGGCAAGGAGACTCGCCGCCTCGAAGGAGATCGTGCGGTATCCGCGGATGACCCTGATGGCCATCACTCGCTGCGGAGCGCGCAGCATCCGCTCACTTCTGGCCTTCAGGGCCTCCGCCCATATTGGGCACCCATACAGGGCCATGGACCGCACGATCCCCGCGTAGAGTCTCCTGCAGGGGTCATCGGACTCCCTCATGTTGGGCAACAGCCGCGCCAGAGCGAGAGCTGTGCCCTTCAATTTGGGGGCCAGACTTCGGATGTGCTCCCCGAAGTCCCAACGGCCGTCGAGCACGAGCCCCAAATATTTCATTTGGGGCTTGATGCCGATGCGATTTCCTCCCACGATGAGACTGGATCCCTCGGGTGGCTTGCTCCAAGGCCCATGAAAAAACAGGGCCTCGGTTTTATGCAGAGCCACCGGAGAGACATGTTCCACAGGAGCGGCCCCAGGATCGATCCCTGTGGAACACCGCACGACAAACCACACAGTACCTACGGTTAAAGTAGCAAATATAGGTCAAATAGTAACATTTATGAAGGCCAAGCTACATTTGCCAGATTCGAATTGCAGTAGGAATAGCATATAAGACAAGTTCTTAGCTACCAAAAAAACGCTTACAAAAATGATTACATTTTCCCAATGAAGCAAAACAATTTAAAAAAAAAAAAATTTATACCACTAACGTGGCAGACAAGCACACGGCCCACCTGATGAGAGCGATTACCGCGGCCTATGGACGTGTGCAACACCAGTGGCGTCACACTCGCGCTGCCGACCATGTAAAGGAAAGGGGATGGGAAAGGAGCTTGGGAGGGATGGGAAAGGAGTTTGGGAGGGGTGGGAAAGGAGTTTGGGCTCCGGCACTCTCACTCACCAAACGGAACGCAACAGTTCAAATACTGTTGCTTGGCGTCGTCACCTACCGTGCTAACATTTTATTGTTTGATAGGTAGGCACCGGTTATACAGATTGATATATAGATATGATAGATAGATAGATATGAATAAAATATGTATAGTGGCGCAGCGGTCCGGGTCTAGCATCTAAGGGACCCGGACGTGTCAGGTAGCTGGAGATCTTCCATTAGAAAATTGAAAAAAAAAAACAAGCAGAAAGATGCTTAGTAGCGTGGAAAAGCTTCCGTTGACGTTAGTAGACTTACCCCCTCTTACCGGGACCGAAAACAGGAATTGGTCAAGGATCTGTGTGCTTTCGTACCACCGATTATGCATTTGTTTTATTAGGGTTATGATTTGGTAGGATGATGCTGAGTTGCTCACAAAACGATGACCAGAATAAAAACTGTAGTAACCTCCTGTTGTATAGTTCCAGTAGAATATTTAAAAGGTTGAATACTAGAACTCAAATTAATTATGTACACGCGTGTTTTATTTAGGCATGTTCTGTTCACTGCTGACGCAGCGCCTCAGTATTGATCCAAAACTGATGACGTAATAGCTCTTGATCCTGTGCGATTTGTATCGGTAAACAATTTTACAAAAACCGACATCGATTTTCTAAATTGTAGTCATTGATATGTTATTGATCCAAAATTTATATTAAGTAAACGTTTAGTACCAGAATTGAAATTATGTTCTGTGAATATACTCTTGTACAGAACAGAATAATGGGCGGTGTGCGCAAATTAAAGAAAAGTTGTACAATTTATACATGTCATTTGATACAGAGTAACTAACTAACATAAGCATCGGTAGCTTAGTGGTTAAGAAGTCGACCCTACGATCGAGAAGTCACGGGTTCGAATCCCGGCCATTACACTACCGACGTGAACCCACTCCTAACACAAGCAATTTAGCTTAGCTGGAGGGGTTAAGGTTTAGGGGGAATATTAGTACTTTCGGTTATTAATATTCTTAAAAAAATATATACTTAATAAAGGTATTGTTTTGAAAGATACTACCTGCCTATTTTATTATGCCCTTACTATATTATTTAAAATATATATTCATACCAGATGTTTAATTCATTATCAGTTATGAATGGAAATGATTTTCCACTATCCCAATTGTATCTATATAAAACAGCTGTTAGCATAAATTAATGATACCATAATATTGTGTAATTTTTATACAGTCTCATAGTCCTAACTAATAACTAATCCAAATTAACCCACGTGAAATGTTATCATTTCTGACTATTTTGCAGGGACATCAATAAACAATTTTTTGTATGTGGGCGGGCTGGGTTCCGGTCGATATGGGGAGAAGATTCGCCGCCCACTCAACTACCCCGCAGCTTCCCCTGACCTAAATAGAGGGGGTTGAGTTGCACACACGCGTATACGAGCACACCCACACAGTGCTCACACAACCACATAAAACACTTACACACACAACCATCTGGGCACACTAATAAACTATACCAATATAGGTATAAACACAACGTTAATCTTAAACTTACTTGACAGGATCACAAATAATTTAAATCCTATACAATATTATTTTAAAGATCTACGTTTTATTTACTTAGGTACATAAGTATTATTAAGTAGGAGGGAAAGAGACGCAAAGTGGAAGGCTGACGATGTGATTCAAGTTCATAACAAAATAATCGCATGTTACATAAATGTAGAAGGATCCTTATAATATTGGGAGATTTGAGTGACCTTACTTTTAAGGAAATAAAATATTGATGTATTGTAAAATTAATTTGACGAGGTAGGCAGTGACTGAGCAGGTGACGTCTGATAAGAAAGCACCGAACTGATATGCCGACTTAACAATTGTATTGTTGAAATCTTCAATTCATAGTAGGTAGCTACTATGAATTGATGATTTGTTATCAGATTCATAGTAGATAGTATAATCATAAACAAAAAACACATTGTTAGGTAGAAAAAAAAAACAAAAAAAGGTACTCGAGCGTTAGAAGTAGTACACAATTGGTCAGTAATTTATAGTTAAGTAGGTAAGTATACGTAATGGTGTAAATTGCTACAAAACTTGACGACTAAATGTTAATCAATTCAGTTCTATTTGTTTTATACAACCCCTTATTCTGAACAAATATGCGTGATAATTATATATAGCTGAAATCAAAGCTTTTATGATTCGATCAATCAATGAATTTGTTCTAACTTACATGTTGTTCTGCATTGACATTACCGACTTCCATTTGAAAAAAAAATACAACCGGTATAGTCAATGACGTGGTCATAGACAAACAAGGCGTCTTGTTTTACGAATTTAGTGTGTATAGTTAAGAAGATATCTCTTCCAAACCACTGGTTGCCTATTCAGAATACGGTACGTATGATGGATACTGGATACGATATTTATGGACAATAATAATAAAATATCAAACATCTTTTATGAGAAACTCTACAATTAAATAGGTATCTTAGGACCCATTTCAGAAGGTAATAGACACTGCATGACCTATGCATCGACAACACCATTACTTATATATTATTTTTAATAGGCAGAAAAGAAAAATATTATTAGGCTGGTAGGTATACCTAATATATTTAAAACAGGTATAAGTTGTTGGTACTTAAACTCTACGACCATTAACAATACTCAGTGGGCAAACATTGTAAAAAAGGTTACAAAAAGTGGGTTTTCGTAGGATAGGTGGACGCAAAAATCTTCATGAAGGATTAAAACTAATTTATAGCATACATTGTGCTCCCAAAACAACGTAAAATTGTTTGTTCAGACGATTAGCGTTAAAGTGAGTGACGTGAGACACTGCGCAAGGTGAGCTGACCAATTTCGCGCAATGAACAATTCATTTGTTCCACGCTACCTACAGTACAGATATTACACCTATCTGTCATTTAGTTCCTGTTATTTAAGAACGTTGAATAGCCCACCTTGTTCAAGTATACAGATGCCCAAAACAACGCAAGCCATCACCTATAATAATTATGTAGATATGGGTAGAAGCGTGATTACAAACATTACACAACTGGTCGATTTTTGTTTGCGGTAGAGTGCGAACGCGATATTTTAGTATAATGGTTAATTTACCTTTGTTGTAGTCTGCTGCAGTATTGGGGTCCTGGATAGTGTAGCACTCGCGTCGTTTCTGCGCATTTGTACCTCAGAAGCTATCTCCAAAAGAGGGCGCGCGAGAAGAACCATCCGAGCGACGCGGCGGTGCGCGGCAGAATCGCGCGGCCTCGACCTTGGCCGTCAAAACCGCGCATGCGTCCCGCGACCCTCCCCGCGACGCTACCGCGGCCCGCGTTCCCCCCCGCCAATTATGTCATTATGTGCCGTCGAGCTTGCTGCTGTTGTTGTGTTGCCAAACAGAGTCGCGCTCTACTGGACCTGGTTCCAGATTTTGAATAAGGCCAAATGATCGGCACATGTAAGCAATCATATTATAGAACTAACGCTATATTTCTACTCCACGCATCAACTCCATTGTCATGGTCATGATAAATATAAATGATATGAAAACGAGTATCAATAATGAAAACTACTTCGGGGTGCGAGGGATATGCTCTATGAGTAACCTTACACGCCAGCGTCTGTAGACCCGAGACGGCGTGCGGTTTTCGTCGGTTCAAGCCCGACATATAGACGCTTAGTTATCAACTGGTACCTATCTGCTTCATAATTAGGTATACCTACCTATGGCGCACGCCGCAATAGCGGCGGTAAGGCCCATCATGGAGGATTGGCTGGAGAGGCGACACGGAAGCCTCTCCTACCGACTGACGCAGGTGATCTCAGGGAAGGGGTGCTTCGGGGACCACCTGCATCGGATCAGGAAGGAGCCAACGCCTGAGTGTCATCACTGCGACGCGAGCGAGGACTCAGGGCTGCACACGCTGGCGGACTGCCCGGCGTGGGAGGCGCCGAGGCGTGACCTCGTGGCAGCCATCGGGGTGGGAGTCCTCTCGCTCGGCAGCATGATTGCGGCAATGGTGCGGAGCGCGAGCGCGTGGGCCGCCGCCGCCTCCTTCTGCGAGCATGTAATGCTCGCGAAGGAGGTGGCGGAGCGCGCCCGGGAGAGACTTAGACTTAACTTGCTCGCCGCGCGTCGCAGGCAACTCAGGCGCCGGAGGTCGCTTAACGACCTCCGTCCTCCATGAGCGCAGGCCTGGGGGTGGCGGGTGAGGCCACCTGTCACCCCAGCAGAAGCAGGCAGGGACGGTAGGGCGACTAGCGCCCCTCCCCCAAACCGGGGCAAGACGGGGACACCGTGGTTCCCAAACCCGAGGGGGCCATCTCGAAACCGGAGATGGCCCAGGGTCAGTCGGGGTGCGAGGGATATGCTCTATGGGCAACCTTACACCCCGGCGTCTGTAGACCCGAGACGGCGTGCGGTTTTAGTCGGTTCAAGCCCGACATAACCGCCCCCGCTGGCACGCGGGGGGGTATCCGAAGGGATTTCCGCACGATAAAAAAAAAAAAAAAAAAAAAAAAAAAGGTATACCTACCTATGGCAATGATGACAACGCCCTGTTTTAGTAGTAATTTTTTATTACTATTATTACTTGCTGCTGTCATGGTATGGACATATTATGAGAAGAGATGAAAGTAATATTGTCAAAAAGGTTCAAAATCTGAATGTCGAGGGCTTTAGAAGTAGAGATAGGCCCAAGAAAAGATGGACGGAATGCGTTAAAGAGGATATGGCAAGGAAGGGAGTCACTGAGGAGATGACATCTGACAGGAATGAATGGAGGAGAATGACATGTTGCGTTGACACCAAATAATTGGCGCAAGGGCACGTAGATAGATAGATTGCTGCACTTGCTGCTGACTTCCGTTTTTGAAAAAAATATCTGGGTTTAACACTGTTTTGTGACTGTTACTGCTTGTCGGGAATTAAATAATGTTTAGGAAAGAATATAATGTAGGTAT
The DNA here is from genome assembly GCA_946251805.1 of Cybosia mesomella. Classification (NCBI taxonomy): domain Eukaryota; kingdom Metazoa; phylum Arthropoda; class Insecta; order Lepidoptera; family Erebidae; genus Cybosia; species Cybosia mesomella. Next base: position 14,500,020 of record OX276408.1, on the reverse strand, counting down.
CTTCAGGGACTAACGTTACTTAATTCAATTGTAATGATATTTATGTAGGTACCACCCTATATATTTTTGGAACCATTAAGGTAGCAAAACAAGCAGTAAGCAGTTATCGTAATTATGGATGCTAGCAATGCTAATTAAGGGTGTCACTCAGATGTTGTAATACTTGCACTTTTTGACGGGAGAGTTAATAAATTAGTATTATATTATATTTCCTTTATTTAAGTTTAAATACATATCAATTATATTTTTAAATACATTCTATATATATAAAAAAGCAAATATATTTAAAAATATAAAATAATAGTGGCCCACCGGCATCGGGAACAGGGACCAAGCTACCGGTGGTTAGGGCTCCAGAGAGAGGAATCTCCTCACAATACGTGCCGTGTCGAGTAGCACTGCCTTCTGCATCAAGCCCTTGACCCAACTGCCTAACGCGAGCCTCTGGAGATGTTGTTCGAGGCTCTTGGCAATCAGTCCGTGAACCGATACAACTATCGGAACAATAATCGCCGAATCCACACTCCACATGTCGACAACCTCGTGAGCCAAATCCAAATATTTTATTTGTTTTTCTTTTTCGGCTTTCACAAGATTCTCGTCATGTGGAATGGTGATATCGATAATTATTGCGCGGCGCTCTGATCGATCTATCAACACTATATCAGGTTTATTAGCTACAATAGTCCTGTCAGTGATGATAGATCGATCCCAGTACAACGTGATATGCCCATTTTCGAGAACTGCGTCGGGCACATACCTATAGTACGGTACCTCTGAATCCACAAGGTTGTACTTTAGAGCAAGCTGTTGATGAACAATCCTGGCTACTTGGTTATGTCTATGCAAATACTCGCCGTTGGCAAGACGAGAACAACCAGAGATTATATGTCTAAGGGATTCTCCGGGACGGTGGCACGCCCGGTATATTATATAGTATTATAGTATTATTAACCACTAATTCAAAGTTTTTGTTGAGAAATATCTTATAAAAAGGAGCAATTAAGCAATTATACTAGTGACGATCATTTGAATGATAAAGAAAAAGAGGACTAATTGCTCGACCTACGCAGCATGAGTTAGAACTAGAGTTACGTAGGTCATAAAGTTCGAAGATTATATTATTCAGTTTAGATTATGAAATACTTACGTACTGGTACTTAACACGGTATGATTTGGTGGTTTCTTAATAGATGTATGTGTATATCTCAGAGGTACATACGACTAGACCACACAAGATGCACTGAGTCTTAAAATAAAAATAGTGGTCGAATCCCTAAGTGATTTGACCAAATCACAGAGAATGTCAAAATATCAATATCCCACTTCCTACTAATAGTATAAATGTAAAATTTTTGTATGTTTGGATGCTTGTTACTCAATCACTTACTATTGAACGGATCTAGGTAATTTGGTACAGGGATAGAGTATAGTCTGAAATAATACATAGGATACTTTTTATCCCTAGTATAGGTGCCCATGGGTAGCCGGAACGGGATTAGAATTCCACGTGGTTTATGGCGCGGGCACCACAAATTTACTACGTCCACTCATCATACTCTGCAAATAACATTTCAAAGCAGCGTTGGTGCCTAAATAGTTCAACACAATTTGTAGGGCAAATCGGAAATAGTTTTATATTCTGTCGAAACACCTTCATTATTATATAGATGTCGCGTAGCCGGTAGTGTGGATATAGAGCACGGGTATGCAGTATAAAAATCGTACTGAATATAATATCAAGTAGAGTCGATTCAGCCGATACACTTGTCGATGTTTTACTTCTTTCCTGCTGAAGATGCATACTCACGGTTTGGATGTAGATGCTTAATGGTGTATGGGCCCACTAATTTCTTCGGGTTCCAAGTCAACCTCACCTGCTGGATGGTCCACTTGTCAATCAAAGGACGAGACTCTTGCACAAGCTTATACACAAGCAAATATTATTTTGAATTATAACACAGTGCTACAGAGTAGCACGAGTAAGAGCTCGTTAAGTTTTACTAAACCTGAAAATAAAATCAAACCTAAAATCTAAACCAATTCATTCTCGTAAATTCGAATCCATAGCGGGTAATCAAATCTAATAATAATGCTAACATCACGTCCGCACAGCAGTGACGCAATCCATTGTTGATTTTACCTGCAATTCATACAAATACATCATAGTACTGCATCACTTAAACGATCGGTTCTCTTGTTGCTAAGTTTTAAAGACTTCAAGGCCATGAGAAGAAAACTATTCTGTATAGAAAGAAAGACAGACATGTGAGATACAGTTGATTCTGCACTGAAGGTAGAGCTTCCAACTTACATAAGATCGCAGTTAATTTGTTATGGTTTTAGTCATGGTTCTAAGGGAGAAGGTTATCGCGAGCCCTTTTTTTTTCTTTTCACGATTCGCCAGTTATGTTAAGGTCCCAATGTAATAGGGGGCAAGCCTATTGCCATCTACCGGGCACATTATTAAGCGAGCGATAATTAACATTTATTAATGCACACATAACTACGAAAAGAGCGGCGATAGCCCAGTGGCGTACGTAACGGACTGCTGAGACGATGTCTCGAGTTCGATCCCCAGTCGCCCCGGGCACACACCTCTGACTTTGTTATGTGTGCATTAATAAATGTTAATTATCGCTCGCTTAGTAATGTGCCCGGTAGATGGCAATAGGCTCGCCCCCTACATTGGGACCTTAACATAACTGGCGAATCGTGGGTGTGTAATGATATTATTTCATCATGCAATAAACAAATCCCTAAGTTTTCTTTTGAGAGAACTACTTACATTTTATTATCGCTTCTTAAAAATATGTAATTGTTGTATAACCTGGGCACTATATATTTTCTTGTTCTTTCACCATAATAATTATTCACTTTAATCTTAACCAATTTACCAATTTTAGTTGACCTCACACTGTACTTATATTTCTTCATAGTTTTAAACTCTTCTTTGTAATAAGTTTCTAAAGTAATAAGGTATTTCACTTTTACATCGATTGGCATTAATTTACACTCTGAAAATAATTTACTGTAATCATCTTTACATTTATTAAGTATTTTTTTATTAACTATCATTTTCAGAAATTTTATTTGAAGTTTCTTTAATTTTTCAGTATAAGTTTTAAATGTTAAGCCATAGCAACTCAGTCCATAACTTATTAATGACTCTGCCAACGCAAAGTAAACCATGAACAAGGTACGCTTGTCTACTATTCTCTTAAGGCGGTAGAATTGGCTGAGCACTAACCTTAATCTATTGCATACTGAGTTAATATGTGGTTGCCAGTTAAAAACACTGTCTATAGTTAGGCCTAAGTACTTAATTGTATTTACACATTCAGTTTTCTCACAATGACACAATATTTTATTAGCATGTAAACATTCGTACGAGTGGCCAGTAATGTTTACACCGCTACCACTATATATAATTTTTGGTCTATTGTAGGGTGAATATATACGCATACATTTAGTTTTACTAGTGTTCATTATTATTCCGTTATCATGTGCCCATTTTGTTATGTTCTCAAAGTCATGTTGCATCTGGGCTTTCAATTGTTGAAGATTTTTACGAATGATAATGTGAAGTATTAAGGGTTCTATGAAATAGTGTAGCGCTTCGGAGTTAAAAATTGTATTAGTTAATTTAAAAAAATAGATAACTCGTAAACTATGTAGAATTTTCAAACAGCAGTTTCACTACCTCAAAAATAAACCCTAAACGCTTTATAAGAAAAACGAGGCTGTCCGATTGGAAAGAGGCCTTACCATGATAACTTATAAATAGGTCAGTTTCGGAGCAATTCAAGACAAGTTTGTAAACTGAATTACTATGATCCGTACTATGACATGCTTAAACTGAAACGCGTTCGCGTTTGGTTCGTTTGTAGGCATTTGGAACGTGAATCTGAACGACTTTATAGGACGTCATGGTATGAGTACGAAACTATTCAATTTAGGTCTGCAATTAAATTGCTATTAAGCGGTCATAGTTAGCCCCCTGGTCTCTTGACACTACCCTCTGATTATGTAGTCGAGGCGCGCGTCGCGTGTCGCTCCCGCAGTGTGAAAAGCTTTGATGTCCGAGAATATCCACACAATGGAGTATCCTCTATGATCATCACTGACATCGATGCAATGAGATGAGAAACACATGGGGTACCTAAACAAACGCCCTGTGTGTGAAAGGAAGGAAATGTGAAAGGCAGAGTCATCCAACATAGTCTCTATGTTAGACGACGGAAGAGCCGCACGGTTCACGGGCTCAGCTACATTAAAATATCTATCTATCTATTAAATTTTGTCTTACTAAGCTGCAAAGCAGTCCCACCCTTGCTTTTTAGTACCTCGGTATTCGAGCATGCAATTTTAAGGTATTCACTGCATCAGTCTTACAAAAACCTTCGGTATTTTAGTAAGCTCTGTGGAATTGATTAATTGAACCGATATTCCTGGACAGGAACTCTAGTAAGCTAATTATATATGAAAGTTTGTGAAGTTTTGTGAGTCGTTACTACGGCACGCGAGTCTCAACAACATAATCAGAAGGAAGTGCTCTTGTTCCCGCCAGTGTGCAAGCTAAATGTGAACTAAAGCTTCTTTTCCGTTTTGTTAGACTAAACGGTATGATGAGTAGAGAACCGATGGTATATTTATATTGCGAAGTGAATAATCTCACTTTTTATACTTAGCACAAAAGCTAAGTTATACTGGTAATATCGCTTGTAACGAGGCAGGGTCATTCAAGGCTACATTTAAAGTTTTATTGAGAGTAGGTATTTTTTCAGATTTCATTAATTTATTCTAATAGTGTTAAATGTGTCCAAAACATCGGATAAAAAGACATTACCGAAGACTAATAAACGCTGCATGAATATAATTATTTAAAAGAAATTGATTTAGAAAAAAATCTCCCAAAAAATTCATTTTGTATTTTCGTTTCTGTAAAAGTATTGTAACCATTGTAGGTGGCCTTTTTGTGTGTCGTAGAATTATTAATAATCGTTAATGGACTCAAATAATGATATATTCAATACAATGAAGATATTAGATAGATATATCTAGTGCCATCTACATAGGTTGGAAAAACTAGGCAACTTAGGCTATCTTGCGCTTTAGTAATGATATAAAAGGATAGATGTCGCGTTTGCAAATAACCTAAAATAAATGTATAGTAGCATATTATATAGTCATAGAAAATTTGTTTATTTGTTTGTTACTGTGGGTCGTTATTATTTCAATTCTATACCTATGTAAAGTACCCGGTTTTCGTTAAGCACGAAGAACACTCGAGCACTGAAGTAAGATTGGCTGGCTTGCTACGGTTTTGTAGAGCGTTCTCTCTCTCTCTCTCTCCCTCATAAAGTGGACTGACAGTGAAGTTTGATGGCGATGGGTGATGTTTAGTTTTCAATATTATCTCTAGCGCAGTTATGTCAGGTGATAATTAAGAAAATTTATTATTATTTTCATAGCTGTCGCGTTCTCTATTATCGATTGTCGGTTAAATCTAGTCTTTGTACATTGTAAAGCTATTGATTCGATTTTTCACGTTATCACCAATATAAAAATTAAATTGTTAAATGGCACACAAAGAATATAAAATCTTGGTATTTACAGCACGTGTTACTGTAGCCGTAAAGATTTATTATTTCTACTTTTCAACAGAGAATTTTCTGTTGGTGTTTTTGGGGCCCTCCAAGATCTTCGAGGCCCAAGTCCATCTCACCTGCAAGCTGGTACGGTGCACCTGCTGACTGATGGATGAGGCTCTGGCGCAGGCTTTTCTCTTTGGGTTGGGGGTCAGAGGGCAGTCAGTCCCATAAAAGCCTTATAAGCCAAAGTGAGAGGAGGAGAAGGAGTAAGTGGACCCCAGGCTCTGATGTGAAAACCTGTTGCTTTTTGGTCATATCTCCGGTTCTTCTTAACCAATTGCAATCAAAAAATAATCAGCAGATTTTATGTCCAACCAAGACCTTACTAATAGAAAAAAGCGGCCAAGTGCGAGTCGGACTCGCCCATTAAGGGTTCCGTAGCAGCAAGTAACATAATATATATACATAATATTTTTAATTTTTTTATGTTTGAGTTGATTGAAAGGTAAATTACGGTTTACGATTTATGACGTATTAAAAAAAAACTACTTACTAGATCTCGTTCAAACCAATTTTCGTTGGAAGTATACATGGTAATGTATTGAATCATATATTTTTTTTAGTTTTATCACATTTTACCACTTTGGAAATGTCTCACGCAAACTATTCAGTTTACAAAAAAATAATAGTAGAAATAACCTCAATATCATTTTTTAAGACCTATACACACGTATGGGTTTGATAAAAAAATATTTGAGTATGGGGACCCCTAAAATTTGTTGTTTTTTTTCTACTTTTGTGTGAAAATCTTAATGCGGTTCACAGAATACATCTAATTACCAAGTTTCAACAGCATAGCTCTTATAGTTTCGGAAAAAAGTGGCTGTGACATGCGGACGGACAGACAGACAGACATGACGAATCTATAAGGATTCCGTTTTTTGCCATTCGGCAACGGAACCCTAAAAGCCGCATCAAAATCCGTTCAAAACAGACAAGCATTTCTAAATAAATATTTTTGTGTTCAGAATCTTGCATTCAACATAACCCAAGTTTTTTTTGAAATATTTCCAATGTACAGACACAACTAATTTACAATTTTATAACAGTATAGCTGGTTAAATCAACGATTCAATTTTCGTATTCTAAACGTCGTTTGACAATTTGGGGCATACCAGGATGCATAGCTATCGTAAATAGCTATCGTGGTTGACTATATGATTGTTGGAAACTTACTAGCAACCATACTCCTAAATTCATATATTTTATGTATTGTTAGATTAAATGTTAGTTCGAAAGAGAAAAATATTTGAATATTTGAGGGGCATATCACACAAATCGTTAAGGTATATTAGGAAAACAGTAAGACCCAAGACGCTTCCCTGAGGAACGCCACATGTTATTTCATAATAAAGATAAATAATTATTATTCGACTTATGTTAATAAATCGCGATAGAATCCATTTAAAATAGTTTTATTTCAATGTGTGACATTCGCGTAAACTTCCGACTTCTGTATCATCTTCATCATCTTTACCTTTGAAAATAGGTAGTTGTGTATCATGAATATGATTTTTGACAATGACACAATGGACAATGTTTTTATTACTATTTCAGGTCAAAAAGTATTTAAATTTCAGCCATGACATTAGTGCAATGGCCAGCATTTTCATTCCAACTTCGATCATATAAAAGTGTGGGTAACCTATATATCTTTTAATTTTAGGTAAATAAATGAAACGACCCGTTTCTAATACTTAAATTCATTTGTAATGATAGACAGCCTACTAAATTATATTGTACACTTATTTCTAGATTATTTTTTTACCTTAACATAACCTAAAAGACTAGTAGGTTAATAAAGTAAGTACAAACGTAGATTTTATAAATCTTAAGGCTTTCACGGCCGGAGTTGCATGTAGAATATACTGCTTCCGGGCTGTTTGGCCGTGGTCTATAGGAAACTTGTACCAAACGTTTCGTCGATCACTACGGTCAGCAGCTTGTGCCACGAATGTATGGCAAAAAGGCCTGAGATTCTGACAAAATTTTGCAACAAAAAATGTCCGTTACTAAGTTTTGAAATGAGACAGTCGTGCTGTTCGCAAGCGTACTGCTTTCGTTTTATTTCCAGTAGCAGCACGTAGTAGGAAAACGCGCCCAATAGACGGCTTCCTTCTTATAAACAATACTTGTATATTTCTAAGTGCTACATTTTGGATAAATAGTGTACTGATGGCAAGTTTTTTTGTAAGTGTCCATGGTTGCTTGAGGTAGTACTTGCAGAAGCAGTCGTGTCGTTGGGGTTCTTTATTTTGCTTGCAGAGGTTGAGTTGTGGGCCCTGCAATACATAGCAAGAGTTAGAAAATCAAATGGTAGTTCCGTTCCTGCAACCCATAGGAATTTATTTCCGGGAATAAAATGCTTATGTGTTATTCCAGACTATTGCCAAATTTTACCCAAATCCATTCGGCCATTTTTGCGTGAAAGAGTAACAATCATCCACACACATACATCCATCCATCCTCACACTTATAATATTGATAGTATAGCTTCACAGAGTTGACACTTCACGAACTTATTTCCTATTAAATATTACGTAACAATAAACAAATTGTACTTACTTAGGTAGTAAACACATGACAAGCAAATTGTTAACAGGAGCCTCGACGATTAGCCATAGCAGTAGCGCACATATAGACCCCCAGAATATGATACCAGTTGCAGTGTTCAACTGAAAGTAATGGACAATAACAATATGATTCATTTCATGCACTTTATGAATATTATTTGATTATATTCCAAAATATTAGAGACAAACGACAAAAGTAGTTAACAAATTCTAGATTATTGATCACCTTAGTTCTTAAATCTAAACTGCTGAAGTGTGTAAGGACGAAGCAAATGGTGGGCAGAAAAAAGATTTGAATGTACATTACATTACACACATTTTGTATTATATGAGTATGTTTATATTAATAAACTTACGATTTCAAAGACATCATTGTGTTGTGGGTTTCTGGAGGAGAACACATTACGTGTGATCAGTGTTGCATGCGACAGGTACACCCCGTAGGAGAGGCGGCTCAGCGGCACCCACGGGTACCAACTCAGAAATGACTTCACAAGTGCTGTAACAAATATATTATTTTAAAATGACGAGCACTTTTTATTCTCGTAATCTTAAAACAGCACATAACGAAAAGTGAATGAATTGACGGAAATTAGGTATTCTACTTGACGAATACGAATTACGTTTCGTTCGCATTACATTATCAATTACAAAAGTCTAGCAGAATTACCATTTGCACTTTTTTCATTTTTTTGGTCACATTTCGATATAATCACATGTATCATATCACATGTTGGATGTTGAAAACTTTGCTACGAGAATACCTTTAAGACATTTGAGATTAGATCGGAACTGAATTTTAACTAAGTTTTAGTTACCATTAAACAGCAGTTTTACCGGCTCGCCGGTGACGATAGTTTAAGTATAACTCGAAACGTAAAGTTTAATTTTCTGAACTAAATAACAAATCCGTAGAAATATACTTACGGACGTGTCCAAAACAACAGCAATAAACCAGCAGCATTACACCGCATGCCCATATAGGTCTATTAAGTGCAGCGTAGAAAGCTCCTACTAGTGGACTGTAGCTCTGTCCCAAGAATGTGCTGCCGAACACCATTACTATCAGCATCACAGTTATGGCTGAACTTGCGCCTAGGATTGACCATCTCTGGAAAGGATATATTTAAAATATTTATTTATGACTGTTTTTTTAGTCTTTTGAGGCTTCTATAGCCGTCTGTCTCACATTCTGTCCGCCTGTCTGTTTGTTTATCTTTCTGTCAAGAAGTATTTCTCAGGAACGCGTAGAGCTATTAATTTGAAATTAATAAAAAATACTCTGGTCTTCAATTCATACATACATAATATTTCCACTGTGGTTAGACGGTTCAGTTTAGTAAATATAAGTTAGTTTAGTGCTCCTTATTTTATTTCTTTTTCTTTGACGTTTTGTAAGTTCCGTTAATATGGTATATACAGATTGAGGCCCACGCTACACATAAAAAAAGGTACAAGGAGCGGATTCACGTCACTGGTATCCAATGCTATAACCATTATTACATCATCATTTCTTGCAACATCCCAATCAGAAAAGTCCAGTTGTTAAACCGATTAACATACTGCATAAAATGGGTATCCATTTATTGTAAGACCAGGAGAATTCGTATCAGGTCCATGTAGTGACGCTCTATGCTTTAGATTTACTTAAAACGCATAATATTTTATTCTGAGCCACCCAACCCCGAAAGGAAAACCAGTCTAGCATATTAATCAACAGGAGCAGCAAGCAGGTGAGATTGGCTTGGGCACTGGAAATCTTGAGCTGCCTTTAGGCAGTTGGGTCAAGAGCTTGATTCAGAAGGCAGTGCTCCTCGACACGGCCCGTATTGTTAGGAGATTCCTCTCTCTGGAGCCCTATCCACCGGTAGCTTGGTCCCTGCACCCGATGCCGGGGGGCCACTATTTTTTATATTTTTAAATATTTTTTTTTATATAGAATGTATTTAAAAATATAATTTATATGTATTTTAAGGAAATAATAATAAAAATGATCCATTGTGTTAGTGTTGTTAGTTTGTACATTAAATACGATTATGGAATTTATACATTCCTCGTCGTTTTGAGAAGGACTTCAGTCAGGGAAACTGACCTAACTGATCTTTCTTCTCACAAAAAAATTATTAATAGGAGAGTTAATACTTTCCGCCACTATCTTTAAGATGCTGTTGTCACGTCCCGTACCTGCGTAATAGTGATGCAGTTTTTTTTTGCTAATGAAGAAGAATATGCATGGAAGCTGTCAGTTCTGTTTTGAACGAACATTTTTGAGGCGCTGCAGAAACGCGGTAGTCCCAACAGCACCCTTAAGACATTATTATATTAGACGCGCGGCTCTCATACACTACCAGAAGTTTATGTTGCTATCATTTTAATAGGCGAGTTTTAAATTTACCTGTCTTAATCTATTTAGATTTTCATTATCGCTGTACTTAATATATATCCAGGCGCTGAAGAATCCCACCAGGTAGGCTGCGTACCGCGTATGGCTCTTGATATAAGCGATTCGGTAGTCCTCCATTCCTCGAGGATTCATTACAAACCTGGTAGAAATAAGCATAGATCCAGTTAGGTGAATATGTAGAATTGTAATTGGTTGCGAGTTATTATTTGTTAAATAAAGCACAGAGGAACTTCGCCGTAACAGTAACTATGTGGACTTCACAGCAAGCCATATCTGACGTATCTTCCGTATTGCAACTTATATGTTATATTGTAATATATATATTACGGAAAAGTTGTAAAAATGTACTTTAGGCCATTCTTTCAGGGGTGTGTGTTGGGTAACCTCCTCGAGTGTCGCTCCGATTCCGATCCCGCTGCAGTCCGGGGGGAACGGAATCGGAGCGGCCGGTACACCCTGGGCGGCGGTCAATGGCTTCCCCTTCACCCCTTCATAGGGCTGGCATTGATCGTCGGCCAATACCCAACGTGGCGGGAACACATCGCTCTCCGTACTCCTCTGCTTTCAGAGGAGATAGGATGAGCGATGCTGTTAGTGGTGAGATGGCCCAGGGTCAGCCGGGGTGCGAGGGATGTGCTCTATGGGTAACCTTACACCCCGGCGTTTGAAGACCCGAGACGGCGTGCGGTTTTAGTCGGTGCAAGCCCGACATAACCGCCCCCGCTGGCCGGCGGGGGGGTATCCGAAGGGATTTCCGCACGATAAAAAAAAAAAAAAAAAGGCCATTCTTTCAAAAACTTCTGATTTTTAGGGTTCCGTACCCAAGGGTAAAACGGGACCCTATTACTAAGGCTCCGCTGTCCGTCCGTCCGTTCGTCTGTCACCCATCTCATGAACAACTAGATATTTTTATAGATGATATAATCTATATATCATTATATATAGATAATATTATTCACTGCCGCAATAACAACAAATACTAAAAACAAAATAAAATAAATATTTAAGGGGGGCTTCCATACAAGAAACGTGATATTTTCCCGTTTTTTGCTCGATGTTAATAACGGATATAGGTAGACGCTTGAAATATCCACAGAATATTTCAAAAATAAATTACTTAAATAAAATAAAATAAATTAAGGGGGATTCGGGTACGGAACCCTTCATGTGCGAGTCCGACTCGCACTTGGCCGGGTTTTTTTAATATAGGGTACGTCAATATGAAATCACCTCGCCTGATGATAAGTCTCAAGATCACCATTAGGTACAAATACAAATCATACTACAATTTGTGGCCCTCAGTTTAACGGTCTCATGAAGTGTTTTTTCACGCTCCGCTCAAAGGACTCGGAAGTGTAAGAAGAAATTCACAACAGTCATAGAGATCAATCTTATTATAATCTGGAATAGCTCATGGGCTACTTTTATTCCTGGAAATAGGTTCCTGTGGGTCGCGGGCAACAGTTATTACTTCATATTTACTTAGATAGATTATAGATAGATTAATCCTTTATTCTCTGACCATGAGTTTCTTAACTTAAGTAGTATAATTGACTATATTTACATATTTACTTACTCAATGGTAAATAGTTGAACTGCAGCCAGTTGATATGTGTAGGTGATGATTCCTGGCAAGATAATAGCTGCAATTGTGAGTACTGCTGATACCATTTTTCCAAGTTTGGGCCACTGTTTGTACAGGCCATACGCAAGGACCGTGACTACGAAGAAATGGAAGTCACAAGGTATGTACCAGGATATCACCATGCACTGTAAACCATTAAATCTTTCAAAGAAAAGATATTACATAGAACAACTCCCAAAAGGGTGTAGGTACACAATATCGGCAACTCAGGCGCCGGAGGTCGCTCAACGACCTCCGTCCTCCATGAGCGTAGGCCTGGGGGGGGGGCAGGTGAGGCCGCCTGTCACCCCAGCAGAAGCAGGCCGGGACGGTGAGGCGACTAGCGCCCCTACCCCCAAACCGGGGCAAGACGGGGACACCGTGGTTGACAAACCCGAGGGGGCCATCTCGAAACCGGAGATGGCCCAGGGTCAGTCGGGGTGCGAGGGATATACTTTATGGGCATCCTTACACCCCGGCGTCTGTAGACCCGAGACGGCGTGCGGTTTTAGTCGGTTCAAGCCCGACATAACCGCCCCCGCTGGCCGGCGAGGGGGTATCCGAAGGGATTTCTGCACGAAAAAAAAAAAAAAGGTACACAACATCCTTGAGGCCCTTGCCAACTTCATCTGCAAGTCCTAAATAACGGGCGAGGCTCTGGCGCAGGCTTAAAGAAAAGCCGATATACCAATGAAAAACAATAAGCGGACTAAGCTCAGCTAAGAATAAGCTCTAATGCTATCTACACACCGAAGCCGCTGGTCCGGCGTCATAATCCACCGGTCGGTTTAATCCAGTACGATTAAACGCAAAACAAGCCCGGCGGTGCGCAAGACAAGCCCAGCAGCACAAGCCGGCGGGTTATACCGCCGGGCCGGTGACTTTGGTATGTAGATAGCCTTAAATGCAAACTTTGACCGCAACTGAGAAATCACTGTGAATGTTGATGATTATATTACATAGAACAAGTCCCGGAGGAAAAAACTATTTCGGTCATAACAAATCTGATAATCTAAGTTTAATCCATCAATAAGGTATATATAAAAAAATACTTTACGTTTTACTGTTGATTATACGATTCAAATCCCTTATTTTACCTGACTATGCCATTTAAATCTAAGCCTCTAAGCAATGGTCACTTCCAACCTTTGCAATGAGGCTTCATGCATTATTCGGATGACCTCGTAGACAGTGACCCACGAGGTCATCCAAATAATGCATTAAGTCCTAAAACTCATTCAATTAAATTTTTAAGCAATTTGTTCCTATAGATTTAGATCGGAAAAAGAGAACATCTAGGACGGGACTTGAACCCGCGTCCAGTCCCCAAGGACTACGCTCTGACCAGCTGAGCCACCTAGACACGTCCCAGATATTCGAAATTCTCCGATTTATTATATTTGTCTTAAGGCGACACTGGAACTACGGAAACAATGAACGACTTTACAGTCATTTTTAAACATTGTTTTTTGATGACTCCGCCTAATTAATACAATTAAATTTTTAAGCAATTTGTATGCTTAATTTTATTATATATATAATTTCATTCCATATATACTACAAACGATACACGATATACGTGATTTAGCCATTGCTACTTGTAATAGTTCTTAAATAAAGGTCTTTACAAACCCTTAGAAATGCTTTAATTATTGTCTAATTTTTAGTGGTTCGTGGGTGTATAATACACCTCTGCCTACCCCTTCGGGGATGCAGGTGTGAAGATATGTTATGTTATGCTAATTTTTAGTTTTGTATCAACGTTAAGTACATGTTTGTATTAGTTGTATAAGTATCAGGTTTCTCCTTTTGGGATGCATGTAGTGTTTGAAAGCCCAGATAACGTTTTGAACGAGACATGATTAACAAGTGGCAAAAGTTGTGTACGGCTCGATTTGGTTTATTAACCCGACACCAAAATACCTTATTCACCTCAAAAACTATGGACACTAATAGTCCCAACTTACGAGAATCTGTATAGGATAATGATTTCTGCAACATTTTTTTATTCGACAAGATTCTAAACTAACTTTAACATCATCCTACTAATATTATAAATGTGAAAGATTATGAAGATTTTTGGATATTGTTACTCAATGACAAAAAAATGGTCTATCTGGCTGAAAATTGGTACAGAGATAGATTACAGTATGGACTCACACATGGACTGAAACACTGGAATAGGTTTACATGGATTGCGGGACCGAGATCAGATTTCCATGCGGGTGGATCCGCGGGTAACAGTTTGTCTACGAATGATAGTATTACTCACAATATTTTTTACGTCTACGTAATTGCTGACCATGAGCAAATTAAGCCACCAGTTCTTGCGGCACTGAGGGGTTTCCTCAGCCACTACCCTGTTCCATAGCGGGCCAGATCCGGTGTAAGGGAACACTGCACATATGAAGAAGATTACTACAGCGTAAGCGACTATCAACCTGAAAATATAATATTTAATGACTTAGACGTAATTTAAAGGTTTCAAACTAATTATTTATAATTAAATCATGAATCGCCGGTTATAGTACAGGTAGTAATAATTGACGACGGTTACGCGGACAAGGGGCCCGCGTCAGTAAACTTACGTTTTGAAAACGTGTAATTTCTAAATTTAAAATTTAAAATCTATAAAATTACTATGAAATTAATAAGTTAATACAAGTTACGATCGAGACTGCAGAAGGGAAAATACCTTATTTTATTCCTAAATTAAGGCTGACATTGTCACGAATAATTACTAATTGTATAATAAAATCGTGAAAATAAAATAACCTAGATCCCAGTCAATTATTTAATTGTCACCATAAACCTAAAGGTGGAATTAGTGATCAAAGTTCTAATAATCGTGAAAATATTTGAAAAAATTTCTACTCAACTTTATTCCTGCTCTACTAAATTTATTTCTAGGTACCTATATCTAGGGGTGTGTGTTGGGTAACCTCCTCGAGTGTCGCTCCGATTCCGATCCCGCTGCAGTCCGGGGGGAACGGAATCGGAGCGGCCGGTACACCCTGGGCGGCGGTCAATGGCTTCCCCTTCACCCCTTCATAGGGTTGGCATTGATCGTCGGTCAATACCCAACGTGGCGGGAACACATCGCTCTCCGTACTCCTCTGCTTTCAGAGGAGACAGGATGAGCGATGCTGTTAGTGGTGAGATGGCCCAGGGTCAGTCGGGGTGCGAGGGATATGCTCTATGGGTAACCTTACACCCCGGCGTCTGAAGATCCGAGACGGCGTGCGGTTTTAGTCGGTGCAAGCCCGACATAACCGCCCCCGCTGGCCGGCGGGGGGGTATCCGAAGGGATTTCCGCAGGATAAAAAAAATAAATAAAAAAAAGGTACCTATATCTAAATTACATCAGTCATTAAAAAATTTACATCGAAGTGATAATCCACGTAAAAACTGTAGCAAAAGTTGCCTAACGAAAACTATCCTTTTTATTAAAATACAAGATTAAGTTCTTTTTTGTAATCCATTAGATTATTTGATTAAATTTTTTATTAGATTACAAGGAGGTACTTTATGTTTTGTTTATTATTTTACTAGCTACGCGGCCTGACTTCGTCCTGCTGCAATAATAGTACCTAACTCGTGAACCTCCTAATTTTTTCTTTCATAAAAACCTTGTCCTGACAATAACGAAAAAATCTATTTGGTGCAGTTGTTCGGAAGTTATGCGCGTACCTAGATACATTTCGGTGATTCGTTTTTATTTAAATAGGAACAGATAGATAGATTATAGGTCATTATGGTTTTAGGGGTAAGGTGAAGTGCTGTGCAACGAAGCCGCACACTATGTATTAGACTTACCTGACATATCTTCTCAAAATCATAGTAAAAATGGGCACTTTCTTGAAATTTGCCAGATTGGTGGCGGTGAGGAATCCAGAGAGTAAAAAAAATGTATCCACGAAGAGATCGTTGTGAAGAATGAATAGACCAACCGGAGATTGAATATACTGTCAATTTACAAATACAAAATTAAACATTAATAAATTATTTCCCAGGCTATATTGTCCATCCAACATCTTTGCTACGGGTTGGCCACTACTGAACATAGGCTTAAAAGTTTTTTAGATAAAATGTATTACATTCCATTGGATTGACTTCCTTTCAGGTTTACGATGTCCTTGGTCAAGGTGCAAGCATAAAAGTATATAATTTAAATTACTAGTTGGTAAACAACATGGAACCCGCTTTGGGATATGCGATAACCATAACTTTAGGAGTATTGTAACACTAGGCATATTAATCGCATATTGCTATCATGGTTCGCTAACACTTGCACCACGCTCCAGTCTCACCAGCTAGTAATGCGGAAGAGGCAACTAGTAGGCACGCCTCCACCAGGCCTTTTCTGTTATATTTACTAAGCCTCATTTTCTTACTATGTGTATGAAAACATTTTGAAGCGCAGACGTTCGTGCCACGCCTTAAGCTTACATATATTATGTATATATAAGGTGAACAGTCGTGCCTACCGGTGCTGCACTCCAACTGAATAAAGTTGAAAATTATTATATAAGGTGTCACAAAATTAGGTCTCTGAATTTGGTGAGATGACTTAGTATCGTTTTTTTTTGTTTCAAATACATATTTTGTCGTATACATATAAGTACATAAGATTTAAAGCATTTCAAACAGTCTTATTATTCTCAATTATTACCTGATCAGCTTTAAGTCCATCGCTGATTGGCCCTGAGTTGGACATTGCAAACACGTGATCCACTACTATGAGGCACATCGTCAGGTACCGGATGCCGTAAAAAACCTCTATACCTTCCTTCTTCACCCGGAGTAGATCCATGGCATTATTTTTAAGACAAAAGGATTCAATTATACGGCTTTCTGGAAAAATAAATTAAAATTCTTTGGAAGACAATTTTGATGTTATTTAAGCAAGACATAATCTAATACCTTTAACCGAAAAATTCTTGTATATATACATAAATATAATATATATATATATGTTTATTTAATAACATAACATGACATAACTTCACGCCTGTATCCCCGAAGTGGTAGGCAAAGGTGTATTACACACCCACGATTCGCCAGTTATGTTAAGGTCCCAATGTAATAGGGGGCGAGCCTATTGCCATCTTCCGGGTACAATAACAAATTACATTATTATACAATGTTAAGGTCAAGGTTTAATTTATGATTGGTGGCTGCATTGCCCCGTTGAATAACTATGCCTAACCTTTGCACCAGATACGAGCCGGAGCGGGAGTCATGCGTTTTGTCCCTCAACCTACGCCTCGTTTTGCTTACTCAATTTTTTAGCGTCTGCACCCCAACTGCTCATCGTCTCGACCACAAACGGAGCAAACGAATATTGCTCCGTTAAGGCCGCATACTTTGCCTGTTTTCTATCAACTGTGTCTTCGGCAGCAGCTGCTGGAGACAGGACAGTACGACTAAGGTGACTGGGAGCGACAGTGCTGACCCACGTGGCATCCCACAGAAGGCACCTGCCATTTTTCCACGGTACTAGAGTCATACCGTCCGGCCTTTTGCCGTCGGATCTGCTGAGGCCAGGCGGCTCCAACATGCACTGGACTTCTGCCGATACAAAGGCTCTCCGGAGTATGTCATTGAGAGCATGGTGGCCCGGAAAACTACCTGTGCTTCTACGACAACTCAGTGCGTGATGGCCGTCACCCCCTACCATGAAACCGCAGGTGCATCTATGCGGTTCTCATACCCCGCAGCCCAGGCGGAGGGCAACTGCCACCCGCAAAGAATTGTCGTCCAACAAAGTGCCCAGGTGAGGCGAAGGCAATATCCAATATAATAATAATGTATATTTATAATCTGAGTCTGAATCTCGGAAACGGCTCCAACGAGTTTTATTAAATATTTCTATATTCTAAATAATCTTCGCAATTCTAATTCCTACTTCCACTAATATTATAAATGTGAAAGTTTGTGAAGATTTTTGGATGTTTTTTACCTTATTGGTTTTTTGCACCGTTTTGGTTTTTTTTTTAAGTTAAGTACATTTATGGTGTACGATAAAGAATATTTTATCTTTATCTTATCTTTACATTGATAGATTATAATCTGGAATAACACATAGCCTGTTATCCTTGGAATAGATACCCATGGGTTGCGGGAAAGGGATCAGAATTCGTAGCGGGTGAAGCCACCGGGAAACACTTAAGTAGAAGAATAAAAATCCATGGCAAGAAGCTGATATTATAACATTCCAACAGTAATCATACGACAATCAAAATTGTTTTATTTCATGAATATTTTATTTTCATTTGTTTTATAGAAAAGTCATATTATTTTTACTTAATTCCAGTTTGTTTATCATCATCATTCTCAGCGATGATCCCGGTTGCACCCGAGGCTTTCTCCTTGGAACCCGGGCCGGTATTAAAAGTTTATTTGGCTTATTTTGGTTTTTACGGGAGTGACTGTCTGACCGCTAACCCCGAAAAGAACGCCTGCGCCAGAATCTCGTTCGTTGATGTGTACCCTTTTTTTTTTTCGTGCTGATGTGTACCCCGAAGATGTTATTATTACCTAATACACCGTTAGTTATAGCTTGTATAGTATGTTCAAATAGTTACTTACTTATAGTTTTAGCATCCAATCCCTGTCTTTGGCTATTCAAGTATGTGCAGATGAGGCAAATTAAACTGAACGATCCGATAAGAATACTGCAAAAAAAAAAACATATTATTTAAAAGCGTCGCTAGCTTATTGTTGGCAGGTTAAGGAACCCACTTTAAACACAAGCAATTTAGTTTAGCTGGAGGGGTTTACATGAATATTAGTCATTTTACTTTTAATAATAGAAAAAGAAATATTGCTCATTTTGAGATTCGAACGTAATCGATCAACTGAATAAACATAAGATTTACCTCTTTTTTTCGTGCGGAAATCCCCTCGGAGACAGGGTGTATATTTGTACGCCGGGAAGCGGGGTGGTTACCTCGGACTTGAACCGACTAAAACCACACGCCGTCTCGAGTCTTCAGACGCCGAGGTGTAAGGTTGCCCATAAAGCATTTCCCTCGCACCCCGAACGACCCTGGGCCCTCTCCGGTTTCGAGATGGCCCCCTCAGGTACATAAGATGTGCCTATTCCTTTTCAGAAAGAAATAATGATGTCAAAATAATACTTTAGAAGAAGAAATAGACAGAAGAACATCGAGGAGATAACCACAGAAGAAGAATATATTGTTAAGTATCATTCATCGCAAAAAAATAAAAAAAATTGCTTCTAATTTTAATAATTTTTGTATTCTCCGATTCTCTGATAGTTTGCTTTAAAATATTTTAAGTCCGGAGTCCGGGTCTCCTGCTCCTCCTTTCCGTAACTGCCGTCTGACCTCCACCCTGCACGCCAAGAGGAAGGAAGGCACCAGAGTCTCGTTTTGAGTTCACAGGCTTGCAGGTGAGGTTCGTGGCTCCCAAAGACCAGGGTGGGTCCCATACGCTTATACCTAATCTAACAAAACAGAATATTTTTTCCGTACTGTTCGATTCATGGAACTAACAGTCTAACAAAAGGATTATTATAGCATATACTTACAAAAAAGCATAAAACAATCCATCATAATGCCGGTCCTCATCAGTTTGACATTCCTCATCAATGCTGATAATACTTTTCATTCCTGCAGCGCCAAGGTGGCTTCGCGCGAGGACAACACTAAGGAGTCGTTCCACCGTACGCGGCGCACAAGCAGCTGGCACACATGCACCCCATGTTAATTCATTCAGAGCACGAGCGTGGGGTGGATGGTGCTGTTGAAGATTTTATTATAATTTAATGAGAATTAGTACAGAATGTGTTTCAATTGTAAAAATACTAAATACTTAAACTGCAAAAAGAAAAATACTGATAATTTTATACACAACTAGCTGTCCCCTGCGGCTTCGCCCGTGGCATACTTCACGTGGCATACTTCGCCCCGTGGCACTTATTTGTCCCAAACATGCCTGTAAACATTTCTCTTTTTTTTTCAGGCAATTTTAAAAATTTTCTCTCCGGAAGAACCACCTCGTACTTCAAGGAATATCATAAAAAAGAATTAGCGAAATCGGTTCATCTGCTCTCGAGATTTGCGCTTAGCAACACATTCAGCGATTCATTTTTAGGGTTCTGTAGCCAAATGGCTAAAAACGAAACCCTTGATTCGTCATGTCAGTCTGTCTGTCCGTCCGTATGTCACAGCCACTTTTTTCCAAAACTATGCTGTCGAAACTTGGTAAGTAGATGTATTCTGCGAACCGCATTATAATAGCTATTTCCATTATTTATATTTTGTTTGAAAGTTAATTTCAAGATTTTACAACTCTGTATTAAATTTTGTTTTTATTGGCTGCTTGATAAATTAATTCGATCTTCAAAAACAGTACTTCCTAAATGCTATCCATTTTGATGATAAATTTCGTATTACTTAACAGCTGTCACTTTTCAAAAATGTAATAAAAGTTGCTGTTTGTTAGCTTAATGTTGTCTCATTCATACACAAAAAAAAACATCAAATTTGGATTTGTCATTCCTAAAAAAAATGCAAAAATGTTAGTACTGAAAATTGGGTTTCCTCCAATTTCTTAAAGAAAAACGGCAATTTCATATGTAATGACCTAATATATTATAGATTTCAATTTCAGCCTTAAACTTATATTATAATAACCAATATATAAAAAAAAATTAATGCTAAATTTAAAAAAAAAACTCAGTTAAGATAACATACTACTTTACCTGAAGAAAATCCAATGCAGACTGGTATGGATCCAAGGGTTTCTCGACGTGTCGTCGTACTGCCTTGTCGGTTCTCTCTAGAACTACTTCAGCCAAACAGTACTTGGTCTTCAGATGCGGATGAGTCCTCGACCAGGGCGCTTCCATGCATTGGTCAAAATTTCCTAACTGGTATCTATTGCCAAATAATATACCCTGAGGCTCTGATGATAATGCGTCCCAATCTATGTGACATGATAATTTCTATTATACTTTTTTTTTCTATATCGTAACCAATACGAATAAACGATTAAGTATCAAAAGTCCGAGTCGCATCCCTTTGTATTCGTTTCTTTCTAATCAGAAGCAAGTACATGAATATACATTGTTCGTAGATGATTTGATTTGAAGATATTAACACCAACGGAAATGGACCGTTGGCCAGCACTTGCTCCTGATTTATTATTCTTTAGCTCCTATTTTCATGACCGCGTATTTGAAAGTGATTTTCGAATAAATCGAGCCAAAATTTATATTAATTTGATAGTGCTGTCCTGCAATACTATTTCCCTCGCTCCCGTTTTCGATTTATTAATAAAAGTCACCTATTTACATTTACCTTAACTTACATTATATTTATTTATGGTAATCGGCGTTGCACACTATTCGCTACACATGTACGCTCCGGGCGATGTCATGCCGTTGACGGGCGTAATGAACCGCGAGCTACTAATAAAATGGTAGTCAGACGCATTTTCATATGTTGTCATAGTTTACAATGCCTTCATACATATTTAAACTAAGTTTCATCAAAATCCGAAACATTTATAATATCAATCATACATTGCTACTAGACTAAGGGCGTGGGGTTTTTCTTTATTCATTTCAATTCTAAACTTTTTATTCAAAGTCCTAGAATGCTGTGATAAAGGTAGAAAAATAAATTCCCTTGAGGCTCTTGAAATAAATAGGTTGATTAAAACTGACCAAAACATTATATTAAATCAACAGTTAGATTTAAATCGTTCACCGTTAGGTACTAAAAAAAAAGGTACTACAATAGATAATGACATCTACATATTTATTAATGTAATTCAATTATGACATTTAATAATTTTTCATATTGATTTCCAGACATTAACTAATTTGACATTTGTAATTCTAATTTAATTAATTTTGTATTTCTGTATTGGTAATTTCTTTTCTAAAATTTATTCTTTAAAATTTTTAGGGTAAAATTTAGCGCTGGTATTGCGCATTCTTTCCATCTACCGACATTATAAACATTATTGTTTTGTATGTAAATAAATATAAAAAGCCATTCAATCATTCTCATTAATAAAGAAAATAACAACTTCTGTTTCACTTCCATCAACCAAAGCCTATGATTTTAAAGTGACCATCAATAAATAAAAAATAGACGATTTAAAACAAGTTCAAGATAGCCTTCTGGAAGTGCATATGCCATTTTATAACAACATTTTTAGCTGGCCAACTGCAAATGTTGAAGATAATCCAGATGAGAATGATGGAGAATATGACTATGTACCATAAAGATATTAAAACATGACAAATTAATACATGTAAAATGTTAATAAGATTATTTTGAAGTGTAATTCTTAATTATAAGCAATAAAAAATATGATTACTACGATTGTTTTGGTTAAATTACCACTAACCCTATTTCTCGCTAAAACAAGGTTTTTTTCATTATTTCTATTAATAAACTGTAAAGGTTATACGCTATTTTAATTTTTCACCTCTCAAATACTAAATTAAACATAAAAAAGTCTTTTAAAACTCATTTGTTTGTGTATGAAACAGTATATATTGATTTCTGAAAAATTATAATTTTGTGACTTATGAGGTTTTTGTAATGACCGATTCAATTCTACACGCCCTAACCTAACATTCTAAATCTCATTAAAGCGTATAGTGTTCTGCGTATTCTAGTCTTAAATTCTCTTTATAGATAGGATAGGATTTATATTCTACACCTTTTTTTTTTACGTGCGGAAATCCCTTTGGATACACCCCCGCCGGCCAGCGGGGTGGTTATGTCGTGTCTCGACTAAAACCGCACGGTGTCCTCCCCAAGTGTCCGTTGCCGGGCACCCCGGGTAAGCCCTCGAAAGGATAACCCCAGGGTTGCCGGTCCTACACCTTAGTCAAAACCTAGCCGTTTTCTAACAGTGACGTAGACACCCCTATTGGTTTATGAACAGAAAGTAATTCACTATTGGACGTATTTATCGACGAAACTGTCAAGTTATCCATAATCTGTCTTTAAAGGTAGAAGCATTAATCGTTCGACAGACGTTCATAACTGTTACTTTGTGACCTAATCAAATAAATATAGTTGATTTTTTTTATTCAAAAACGTCCTCAATCAATCAATTAGCCTATTGCAGTCCACTGCTGGACATAGGCCTCTCCCATTTTACGCCATAGCACCCGGTCCTAGCTCATCCCAGCTACCTTTTTCAGGTCGTCCTACCATCGTTTTATTATTATATCTTTGTATATATATTTCTTGTGTGCGTGTGTATGTAACTGAACTCCTCCTAGACGGCCGGACCGATTTTGATGACATTTTTTGTGTGAGTTCAAGGGGATTCGAGGATGGTTTAGATTCACAATTTGGTCCACAAAAAATTAGGGTTCCGCGCAAAAGAACTAAAACCATAAAAATCGAAATCCACGCGGACGAATACGCGGGCACAGCTAGTATTAATATAATACTTTATTTGTTCATGGTTTAAGGCATTCATTAGCGGCATTATGAAATTTTCTAATTATTTAGCATATGTGTGTTAAATTAATTCTGATTAATTCTTATCTTCAATTTCTGTTGTTAAAATGCATTTTTGTTATATTTATTTAAAAAAGTCGTATATTTTGTTAGCGAAAACTGTAAATACTCGTATAGAACGTAAATACTTTTATTTCTAGAATTTATTACTTATGTCGTTAATAACAAATTCTCAATGCAGTTCCCACGTAACCCACTAGTGCTAGTACAACCGCACTTAACTCTTGTTAAATGAATAGATAATAATAGCCTATTTTTACATACATACATAGGCACGCCTCATAGATAGGAAGAAACTATATCTTTCCAACTATTACAAGCCTGACAACGCCTTATGCTTCTTCTACTTTCATAATAACTGTTTTCACCTTCGAGTATGCGCACCTTAGCAGTTACCTGGACCTGGCGTTTTCTTAAAATGTGCTCGCATTAGCTAATATACATAAACCTTGGTCGACCTTCAAATTTAAGAAAGACTTTAGCCTCCTGGCAGTTTTATTGCGTTAACATTCTTACCTACAAAATTTACAGAGTTGTAAATCTATCTATACCTGCATGTTATACCTAAAGCTAATATTGAAATCTACAAGTGGTTTTGAAAAAATAAATATGTTTAGAAAAAATCTTACCCCAAACAGCCCAAAGCGTAAAGTTGTGCAAATTTTCAACAAGATTATTTATTTGGTCCAAACATGGCTTTTCTTCAGCACTCCATTTCTGATTTTTCAACGTAAACAATACATCTTCAAGATAAACAGTGTTTTCTGCTTCAAGCACTTTCTTCGTGTATTCGTATTCAATTGTATCATTAAGAAGGTTTTTTGTTTTATTTTCGAATGGTTTTTCAGTTGTAACACTAGGATCTGAACGCCTCGGACGTTCAGTTACATGGCAAGTAGATATCGTTAGGCCAGTAATGATAAAAAATATCGCGTAGACGAACTTCATTGTTCATCAGGTTAGTGTCAACTGAAACATGGGTTGGATGATGTTTAGTTATAAATAATTCATATTACGCAATTAATGTCAGACAATGCAATGGTGAGTCTGCTTACAATTATTTTCCGTTGTAAGTGTGGCGTGCTTGGATGTAGGGTAAGTCTCAAGATTTCATGCGTACCTAACGGTTGTCTGTTTTTACCATATATTTATAAAACACCAGCTGTTGCTTGAGGCTTCACCCGCGTGATTTTCTGATTCAGTTACCGCAACCTTTATTAAATTTTCTTTTATAAAAACCGTGTCCTGGCAATAACAAACAATAAAAAAAAGAATTTTCTAATTTGGTGCAGGCATACATTTCGGTGATTCATTTTTATTCGTATAGATTATTCATTAAAGTTTTTTTTAAATGTTAACAATACATACGAATATATTATAATTATATTCACTTACAAGCGTGAATAAATATCCCTGAAGTTGTAAGCACTATGTGTACCAAATAATAATTTGGATTTTAGCGAAACCATTGCAGACATTGACGATGTTTAGTATTGGAAGAATACAGCCACTGAAATAATAATAGGTATAGAAATGTTATTGCTTCAGTTTCCTACTAAAACTGGTCTCACCGCTCCTACCCAAATAATACTCCTACCAAAGCTTGGCATCATAACTACATAATTACGCACACTACAACTTTTACATTTGCTTACACATAATTATGAACCTTACCTGTTATAGATAGTGTTGAATAAACACAAAGCATAAATCATACTCAGACATAAATTAACGTCACTTTCGTGTGCTATCGATGTGCCGTTTATTTTACATATTATATGTTAGAGACTGACGCAATATAAAATGTTTGCACGATAATATCATTTTACATATAAATTATACTAAGTTAATTGTTTAAAAAGTCATATCATGCCATATTTTTTAAATATTAGATACTTAAAACTTTAATTTTTGATTCGTCATTAATAGTCAAAGCTGTAATATGTCTAATGTATGTCAAATGTGTAATTATACACAAACGTCCCTAGACTAGGAGTTAGATTAATAATACTAACTATGCCATACGATAAATTACTTTACTCAAAATGGAAACAAAAAGATTGACTAACTATGATGTAGGTATATCGATGGCGATGAAACAATGAGCAAGTTGGTACATCTCTGATTCGCGACACAGAGCAGCGCTAATACGCAACCGCTCCATGAAACAGTAGTGAGTATTAAAATACTGTTTAATGATTTAATTAATTGTCGCTTCTCAACGGTACTGTTTACCTGTATCGAAGTTTAAAAAGTAATGTATATCGAAATATTCGATTATTACTAAATTCGGTGGAGGTAATAAATTTTATCACATATTTAATGTCTTATTTGTTATCATAGATTTACTGAATTAAATTACTTACCCGTTACCCTTTAGATGCACCACCTACCTTACCCTGTTCCGTTACTACCGTTCGAAAAGCACCTGTTCGTTAATTCGGTGCTCTTCAATAAAGGTATTCCACTGTTCTATGAAAGTTGATTTAACTGCAGTTTACATTAGTTTTTGTACGAATATCTTTATAAAGGTAAGTAATTAATTTCTAATGCAACGCTTGTGTTTGCCGCTGCGGTCAAGTTCGTCCATATTGAAAAAAGTCTCCCCGCGCCGGGCCCTTCCCCTCAGTCATCCTAGAGGAGCGTATACAGCACCATTTAACCATTTTTTGATAAATTCATTCATTTGATGCATCGCGGCGATATGTCACAGACTGAGCCGTACGTGTCCCGTGCAAAATAAACCTTTGTAAGTCATTATGAAGTAGCGCCTCGCGGTTCTAACACCTATATACTTCTATACCTATAATTATTTCTGTGGATCTGTATATCAAATAATGGCTATTAAATACCTTCTATTCCAAAACAGGTAGAATATCTCTCTATCTAAGGATAACAAAATAATAATAATAATAAAAATAGCCCTCGACTTAGCTAGAAACATTCCCGACTAATTCAACTTTCAAACAAAAAAAAAACAAAATCGGTTCATCCTATCGGAAGCTACGATGAACAGACATACAAACTTAAAACACCCTATCGTTTCTGGGTCCGAGGTTAAAAAGGAAATGAAATGAAATAAACTTCTCTTCGTGTGTCATTTATGAGTGTGGGTGTGTCGAGCTTCTCAAATTGTAAGTCTGTAGGTGGTATGTACACTCATCCACCAAAGTAGCTTGTAAAGCTTTGAAGTTGATAAAATAATGAACATAATATGAACATCTGACGATTACACGAATTTAGACCAAAGAAATTTAATCAAACTTAAGAGATAAGGGATTGAAAAGCGCAAAATGACTGCATATACAGATTTAATAAAAATACACAAGTCCACGTAAGACTTTTCTTTTGTATTTGTTTGTAGCTACTAAATACTACTGTCACAGATTACCTAATAGTTGCTACTATGTGTTGTTTGTATTGGTTTGTTAGAAGTCGATGTCATGTTTATTATTTTATTTTAATGTATTTGGCATTATTAGTGAGGTAGCCAATGTCGCCAAGTTTGGCGCTGGACACACCTTTTTTTTTTTAATTTTACATTGGCTACCTCACTAATATACTTAGTCTGGCCGTAAATTTATACTGTTACAATTAAAAATCAACAAAATATTACATTTGAATTTGGAATCTGTAATTTTTATATGATTTTTCATTGTGTTTTCTCATTTTGGCGCCAATACATTGTACAATATTTTGCGATATTAAAATGGAGTGCGGTGATAAAGCGAACCGAATCGTTGTGTTTGCATTACAAAAAGTAGGTATGGAGCCAAATGCAATTTTTAAAACTCTCCATACGCTTGGTATTAGTAAAATGATTGTGTACCGGGCTATTAATAAGTACAATGAGACCTCCTCTGTTTGTGACACAAAAAGATCTGGCTGTCCACGTAGTGTTCGTACGAAAAAGGTGGTCAAAGCAGTAAGGGAAATAATTCGAAGAAATCCTTTCCGAAAGCAAATATTTTATCTCGGGAGATGAAGATAGCACCTAAAACCACGTCGCGTATTTTAAAAGATGACTTAGGACTTGCAGCCTATAAGAGACGTACTGGTCTTTTCTTAACTGATAATTTAAAAAAGAATTGGGTGGTAAATCGAGGTCACAGAAAATTTTTGTTTACGGATGAGATTTTTTTTACAATTGAGCAACATTTTAACAAACAAAATAACCGCATATGCTCACAGCTCTAAGAAAGCTTCCGAATTAGTCGACAGAGTGCAACGTGGGCATTATCCGACTTCAGTGATGGTTTGGTGGGGTATTAGCTATGAAGGAGTGACTGAGCCATACTTTTGTGAAAAAGGTATCAAAACATCGGCACAAATGTATCAAGATAATGGGAAGGTAGTGAAGCCCCTTAACAACACCATGTTCAAATGTTCAATGGCAAGCCAGGAAGACTCGGCGCCAGGTCATGAAGCTCGGTGTACGCAGTCTTGGTTGGAAACGAACGTTTCGGACTTCATCAGAGCTGAAGACTGGCCGTCGCGCGTCGTCTAGTCCCGATCTTAATCCGCTGGATTATGAGTTATGGTCAGTTCTAGAGAGTACGGCTTACTCTAAACGCCATGATAATTTGGAGTCCCTAAAACAATCCATACTATTAATAATAATAATAATAATAAATTTTTATTATGCCAAAAAGTACAGAGTTTTGACAATGATTCTACAAGATTCTGCTTAACATGTTTGATAAACAATAGCTTGGTAGAAATAAAAATTATAGAGATACAAACTTGGATCTGTGGACATTATGAGTTTAACCCTGTCCCTTAAACTAGGATAGCCTGTATCTTAAGGGACAGTGTTCGGCTATAAAATGACTTTAAAAGTAAGTTTGCAAGTTGTAGACTGTGTCGTTCTACCACTGCACTTTACATAAATTCTACCAGTAGTTTTGTGTGTGTATGAGGGGTGGGTAAATGCGTGTGTGTGTGTGTGTGTGTGTGTGTGTGTTTGAGTGTGAGTGTTTGTGTGTTTGGTGTGCGTTTGGTGTACTATTGGCAGTGAAGAATGTTCCTATGGAAAGAGTGCGTGCTTCTATGGATAACTGGCCTCAACGTTTAAAGGACTGTATTGCAGCCAATGGAGACCACACTTGGAATAAGCTTTTTATATTTTAACTTGTTTTATATTTGTGTATTAAACTAACACACTGTAAAAGTAATAAATGTTATTTGCAATAAAAAAAGTTTTTTTCTTTGTTACAGTACTTATGGCAAGACTAGGCAATACCATAAACTATAACATAACATCTATATCTATACTATTATTTAATTGTAAATAGTTATGTTAACCAAACCATAACCGACCTCCGCGCGGGCGCAGCTGCGGGCAGCAACTAGTAAATCTATATATATAAAACAAAGTCGTGTTAATGATGACTGAGATAAACTCAAAAGCGGGTGGACCGATTTTAGTGACCTTTGATTTTTTAGATTTGCCACCCGCCCCCTACCCCCCGGCCAGAGCAGGCCACATGGGTGGTTATGATGGACTGGAACCGACATTCACGAAATAAATTCAGCTGATAAGGTAACTAACATAACTTGATTCTAAGGCGGAATGAAGTTTACCGGGTCAGCACTAGCTGACCCGGTAAACTTATTATAACTAACTATATTATATTAAATAAATAAAATTGAAGTGTCCGTTTGTCCCGGTAAAATAACAGCTTTTCAATAAATGAATATGAAGGGATACACGATACTTATAACAGAACACCATTTTTTTTTCAACTTTTGTCTGTCTGTCTGTTTGAATTAGGGCTGGGCCGATTTTGACAGGACTTTCACTGGCAGATAGGTATATATATTACTTTATGATATTTATAATAAGTAATATAGGGTACTTTTAATTTAATAAAAGAATTAGGTTCCGCGCAAAAAAAAAGACGCGGGCGCCGTTAGTTTTATTGTAAAAATAAAATGCAGAAACTTACCGACTTGCCGAGCAGAACGAGAGAGACTAACCCCACGACACAGAGAATCCTAGTGTGGGACCTAGTGAGTCATTGATGTATATTTTTATTTTGAGGCAAGAAAAAAAATTTATTATGATATTTCAACAGTTCTATTTCACTGCACTAAAATAGAACTGTTATAGTTCCAAACCGGAATTTACAAAATATGATTAAAATATTTTACAACGCAATCGAAGTGTTGTGAAAGGTTAACTATAATAAAAAATAATCATCGTATTCATAAACATTGAACTTTTGTATAAGCCGACCCCATTGCCAATGTTCCTACCTCACGAAAAAATGGCAAAATTTTTCGCAAATATTACACACTAGCTGCTGCCCGCGACTTCGCCTGCGTATAAGTCTGTTCCCGTTCCCGCAATCCATGGGAAACTTTTCCAGGGATGAAAAGTAGCCTTTGTGTTAATCCAGGCTATAAATCTATCCCTGTACCAAATTTCAGCCAGATTCGTTGAGCCGTAAGAGCGTGATTGAGTAACAAACATCCAAATATCTTCTCAAACTTTCTCATCAATTTCACATTTTCGCCAAAACCGTTCCACTGGGTACCTTCTTGTGTATGCCACCCACATTTGGAGTGAGGCCATCGAGAGGCACGGAGAGGCACTTGCCGTTTCTCTCGACATCTCGAAGGCTTTTGACAGGGTCTGGCGCGATAGCCTAATTGGCAAGCTTCCGTCCTACGGCCTTCCCG
Organism: Cybosia mesomella; assembly: GCA_946251805.1. Classification (NCBI taxonomy): domain Eukaryota; kingdom Metazoa; phylum Arthropoda; class Insecta; order Lepidoptera; family Erebidae; genus Cybosia; species Cybosia mesomella. The sequence goes on along the minus strand of OX276408.1, from coordinate 14,469,559 downwards.
CTGGCTTATGTGTCTGGATCACTGACTTCCTGAGGAATCGGTCTATCCGGGTGGTCGTTGACGGCTGCACATCTGACCGATTAGCGATCAACACTGGGATCCCTCAGGGGTCGGTACTCTCGGCTACATTATTCTTGCTGCACATTAACGACCTGTTCAAGCCCGGTACTTTTGGGTACGCAGACGACAGCAAAGTAGTCGAGAGTTACGTGTCCAACCCCCGAGCCAGCGTGGGACAGATCCGATCTCTCCGAGAGGCTATGGTTGAGCGTTTGAATTTGTCCTTGAAGGCGGTCTCCGATTGGGGTGATACTAACTTGGTCAAGTTCAACGCTACCAAGACCCAGGCGTGTCTCTTCTCTGCCAAGCGAAGTCAATTTCAGCCAAACCCCACATTCCTAAATGCATCCGTGCCGATAACCGACCGCCTCGAGCTTCTTGGCGTTACCCTGACGTCCACCCTCAATTTTGGGTCTTACATAGAGGCTAAAGCTCAAGTGGCTGCTAAAAAGCTGAGTATTCTGTCGAAAGTGCGACAGTACTTCACACCGGAACAGTTGCTCACCTTGTACCAAGCGCAGGTTCGATCCTGTATGGAGTACTGCTCGTACCTGTGTGATGGCTCAGCTAAATACCACCTGGAAGCGCTTGAGACAATAGAGAGACGGGCCAAGAGGCTCATCAATAACGATGCGCTCGTCGAGAAAAGGTTTCAGACCCTTGAACATCGACGCAAAGTTGCAGGCCTATCGGTTATTTACCGGATGTATTTCGGAGAGTGTGCGCTGGAATTGCAACAACTTGACTTGACTTCACAACTTTATACCTCCAAGCCCTTTCCACCAACGAGCGACCAGACGCACAGCGACGCGCCACCGCTACATGGTGGATATTCTACTCATACGCACGAAACGTTTCGGCGACACATTTATTATGCGTACAGCTAAGGAGTGGAATTGCCTGCCTGAGTCTGTGTTTCCGGAAAGCTATAACCTTGGAATCTTAAGTCTCGAGTGAATAGGTTCCTTCTAGGCAAACGTGGTCCATCGTAGACCACATCGTCACTTACGATCAGGTGAGATAGAGGTCAAACGTGAGCCTATCATTCATAAAAATAAAAAATAAAACATTTATAATATTTCTAGCTGTTAGCCGCGACTCCACCCGCGTGGAATTCTGATTCAATTCCCACAACCCACTGCAACTTATTTCCGGATTGATTCCGGATTGTAATCTATCCTATCTATCATTTCAGGCAGATGCGTCCAACCGTTTTCGTATGAAAGAGTTACATACATCTATACATTCTTACAAAATTTCGCGGTAAAATAATTTAAAATATGTTTATAATGCTAATGTAGTAGGATTAAAATATAGTGAATTTTAAGGGATTCTATCTATCTATACTAGTCTCTAGGCACTTTCAGCAAAACTCATTAATACCTTTTTATAAGAGGGTCTGAATTTTGAAAAATAACGCTTAGGGTCATTCGGCTCATTATGGGACTGGGACCGAGGACCACTTGTCCCTTTATAATATTGATAATGGACACCTGAGCTCACATGTGGTTATCTTTTTGTAGAACGAAGTATGTGTACCTTAAATGCATTATATGAAAACGTATATTGTATAAGCATGTATATATTAGGTCCTTACATATGAAATGGGCGTTTCGCAAGGAGTAACATAAAGTCGTTTTTTTTAAATATAATATATTTGCCATCTCATAGGTAGTTCATTGATCCCTTTACTAAAAAAACCGGCCAAGAGCAAGTCGGACTCGCCGGGTTCCGTAGCAGCAAGTAAATGTTTTAATATTAGTTGATTGAATGAAAGGTAAATTGGCGTTTCCAATTTATGAGTTATAAAAAAATAACTACTTACTAGATCTCGTTCAAACCAATTTTCGGTGGAAGTTTATATGGTAATGTACATCATATATATTTTTTGGTTTTATCATTCTGTTATTTTAGAAGGTAGGAAGTGTCTCCCGCGCAAACTATTCAGTTTAGAAAACAAATTTATTAGAAACCTCAATATAATTTTTGAAGACCTATCCATAGATATGGTATGGTATGGGTTTGATAAAAAAATTTTTTTTGAGTATCAGATCTAAGTATAGATAGTATAGATCTATATTGTTATTTTTTTTCTATTTTTGTGTGAAAATATTAATGCGGTTCACAGAATACATCTACTTACCAAGTTTCAACAGCATAGTTGTTATAGTTTCGGAAAAAAATGGCTGTGACATACAGACGGAAAGACAGACAGGCATGACGAATTTATAAGGGTTCCGTTTTTAGCCATTTGGCTACGGAACCCTAAAAACCATTCGGACGGTAATCAATGAAATCTTTGAAGGCGCTTTGGACTGCCCCATCGGAGTTGAATTTTTTCCCTTGCAAGAAGCTCGGGGTCTAGCCACTATGTCCTGAAGCAGCATTGGCCTAGAGTTGGTTATTTAGCAAATAGTTGCTTACCAGCTAGCTTTTCCATCATGGTTTGCAGTTGCTGACAATAGACATTCGCCGTAATCGTCTGGCCAGATTTAATAAAGCTGTAGTGAACGACACCGGCACTAGTCCACGAAACGCTCACAAGTAATTTTTTTTGAGTCAATTTTCGCTTGAGGTCGGATTTGGCTGGTTTATCAGGGTTCAGCCATTGCAATGAGTGTTTCCAATTATCGTGCAGGATCCACTTTTCATCACGAGTAATGATTCGATTTAAGATCCTTTCATTATTGTGCCGGTTGAGTAATGTAACGCAGCAGTCGACGCGCGTTTGACAGTTTGCTGCACTCAATTCATGAGGTACCCACCTTTCTAGCTTTTTCACCTTCCCAATTTGCTTCAAGTGGATTAAAATAGTTTTATCACTAACACTGCAGCCTGCTGCTATCTCGGATATGTTTTGCGATGGATCCGCTTCCACAATAGCCTTCAATTCTTCATTATCACCTTTGGTCTCCGGCCGTCCACGGGGCTTGTTCTGTAGGTCGAAATTTACAGAACGAAAACGTTGGAACCAAAAACGCACAGTGTCTTTTGCGACACCGCCGCCATACACATCATTAATCCTTCGAGCCGTTTCTGCAACACTGGTGCTACGATGGAACTCATACTCGTAAATAACGCGATTTTTCAAGTTTTCCATTTTGTAAACTGAGTGACGCAAAGAAAAAACCAAAAGAGGAAAAAACAAATGCATTGCGGTTTTCAAAACCCAAAAGTATGAGTAAATAGCTGTATAAATTTGAAATTGGAATTCTTATCCAAAGAGAAGATATTTGAGATCAAACTAGCCAGTACGAGAAAACGCAAATTTCATATGTAAAGACCTGATAATCCCAATCAAAATAAAAATAAAAACTCTATTCTTTATTTAATTAGTTAGGTATGTATTATTATAAACTTTATTCTACACGAATTTTTTAAAAACAAATCGTATGAGCTAGATCTCAATCGGTTTAGTAGTAGTAGTAGTTTAGTAGTGGTTATGTTATAAATTGAGATACATATTTTAGATAAGTATATTAATAGTATGTTTTGAATTCTATATATGCATATTTTAACTAGCGTAGAATAGAGTTTATTAAATACTAGCTGTGGCCGCGACTTCGTCCGCGTGGATTTCGATTTTTAGGGTTTTAGTTCTTTAACGCGGAACCCAATTTTTTTCTAAAATAAAAGTAGCGTATTTTAAGGATTAAGTATCTGCCTGTGAAAATCCCGTCAATATTGGCTCAGCCCTGCCCGGGATTACCTAATTCAAATAGACAGAAAGACAGACAGACTAAATTAAAAGTTGCTTGATTTTCATAGTATAAAGCGTTAAGTTCGGAATGGATCAAGATGTTTTTCCTTCTGCTGTTTCGAACCCGACTCATATTAAATTATGTCATTCTTATATTTCCGATTATATCGATACTTTTATAATGATATTATTATATTATAAGATCACAGCCAAGACAGTAGGTATCGTCGCGGCCTTGGCAAGGAATATGAAAGGATTTCGAGAAGGGAGTAAAATACGTGTTGAAAATTTATATAAGGAAAGTTGTTACCCGTGAAAAATTTCGTGGATTGATAATTATTCTGTGTTCCTATAAGAATCTTAATGTAAAGAAATTGAACAGAAGAATTGAATTTCATTGAAAAATCATGTGACAATTAGCAGCAGATGACAGGTTGTAGAAAGAAAGAAAGAAATAAATTTATTAAGTCTGGCGGAGCTGGGACTGCACGGCCTCGATTTCTCGAGGCTCGGGGTTCCATCCCTGCTCCCGCGCCTCCTTTCGCCACTGGTACAGTTGTGAAAGGGCTCTCGCTTCCAGGTCCCATGGCGGAGTTCCGGCAAGGAGACTCGCCGCCTCGAAGGAATTGTTTTCCTACCTATATACGAAACTAGCTTTCACCATTACTTTACACGATTCTATTAAGACCTCTAATTAATAAGGTATTAAACCTTTAACTGAAGAATTCAGTTAAATGCTAATACCAAGAAGCTTGTAACTTAAAATATAAGCATCTTGACTTTTTCACTTATGAAAAAGGGACCATAAAATGTTCCTACTACCTTAAATTCATAGTTCAAGCTTCGGTAGTTTAACTCCACCAGTCAGTCACCCTGAAAAGGTTTGTTCTTCATAATACTTGAACAGTTAAAAATATTATATTCCGAACTTAACGCGAACGAAGACGTGGACAACTGCTAGTACAAACTATAAAGTAGCCGATTGATAAATTAACGATTGCCTTATTATGTCTTTTATTTATTCTATTTTACATATATACATGTGCAATTCTGCACATTTATTAGGGTTCCATACTTCAAAAGGTAAAGAATATTCCTTATAAGATCACTCTCTTGCCCTTCTGTTGTCCGTCTGTCTGTGTGTTACCACCGATTTTCTCAGGAATGGGTGGACCTAGCAAGTTGAAATTTATACCAGATAGTGAGGGCTATAGTTCCTATTAGTTGTATACAAATCAAGGTCCTGAGTCAACACGATAAAAGGATGGGCAAATTTATATTTTGCGACCGAAATACTGAAATACCGAAATTTACCTTAATTTTAAATGATTCTGAATTTTCTTTTTTTTATTTTTTTTTTTTATTTTTTTTTTTTATTTAGGACACGTCAATTTGACTTCACCTCGCCTGTAACCTGAAGGTCAAGTCTCAGGAAAGAGGGTCACCATTACCTACATGTACCATGTTAACAATGGTGGCACTCAGCTTGACGGCCTCATCAGAAGAGGATTGTCGTCGCAGCACCGCGTGGCACCCACCGGTCCCACTAGTGCTGCGATCACAATCCATCTGCCCGGCTATGCACTTGCTGACCCCTGAACGCAATCAAACCGCAATTGGATTACTATGGAGGGTTTTTCGCAATCGTGCACGGTGGTACCTACCCGGCCGAATTTTGTGACAAAGTGTCATCAAATTTCTACCACCAGTACCCTTTTCTTTTGCTGTAAGACCTTGCTTTTAACGAAAATTGACAATTTTAGGTCAACCGGATGTACCCTATAGGTTTTGGGTAGTTTCCGTTGACCCTAAAATCATTATATACTAAAATCTTATTGATATTGACATTTGACTGACTGACTTGACGCTGTCAGTGTCAGTTATTGTCTCGTTCGTCATTACGTGTTTCAATACGACTTTAAGAATTGTTTGCTTCTACGTTTCGTTTTACTTCTATTTTTTTTTTAAGCTTAAGGACTATGTTCATACTTGTTTCTATGCAAAACCAGCTTTTTTTTTGGTTGTTTTCTTAGCTAAAGCAAATTAAATTGTATAATCTCTGCCACTAAACCAGCGAGTTGACGAGTTATGCAAGAAAAATAATCTTAAGACACCTCTAAGATTATAACAATTTGTTATTTACAACTTTTGTTAATCTTTTTTTTTGTTTTTCTTTCACTTCTTTCTTTATTTTTGTATATTTTTAGTATTCTTTATTAAATGCAAAACATAGAAGATTCTGATAATAGTTTCTACTCCTGCTCATCTGAGACGGTCAGTTTTATCAGTATTGATGGTGATACGATGACATTCCAACCCTGTATGATGAAATTTCTTTTATTGTATCTGAGTATCCCAAAAATCTCAATGTAGTTCATATCAATGCCTGGGCATCTAGGATCTGGGCAACACTCTGGGTGTTCCTGGTCACTATTCTGACCTACTGGCTTCATTTAGCAGTGCTCATCTCGACGCCATTCTCATATCTGAATCTTTCCTTAAACCTAGTCTGCCTTCTACACACTATTCACTTCCTGGGTTTGTCCTGATCCGTAATGACAGGACCGGAAAGGGATGCGGAGGTGTTGCAATTTATCTTCGTGCTAACATTCCTTTTAAGCTTATCAGCGCATCCCCTTCTCCCTATTCTAGCTCGGCTCCTCAACAGCACCTTTTCCTGGAAATTACAGTCCAACACACAAAAGTATTACTGGGAGTTTTCTATTGCCCCAATGAAAACATTGATTACTTTAACTCCTTCAACACTCTTCTTCATGATATTTCTTCAAACTATAATCACATAATCATAATGGGTGACTTCAATACGTGCCTACTAAGAGATGACTACCGGTCTCGAAAACTTTCGTCTCTTCTGTCCTCTTTCAATCTAGATACCTTACCTCTATCCGCTACTCATCATTTTCCTAAATGTATTCCCACGCTATTGGATCTTATCACCGTTTCTTCCACCGACTTTGTCAGTACTCATGGCCAACTAAACGCCCCCTTTTCTCATCATGATTTAGTTTACCTCTCCTATCGTATTCGCCCCCCAAAGCGCAAGGTACAATTCCGTCTACAGCGGAATTACAAGAGTATCAACTTGGAGGCGCTGCAGCAAGATGCAACGTATACGGACTGGTCCCCGATTTATGAGTCCACCGATGTGAACACAATGGTGAATACTTTTGGCAATAAGCTGATTGACCTGTTCGATCGCCACGCCCCCATCCACAAAGTAAAAATAAAGCATGATCCAGCACCATGGCTCTCTCCTGCCATTAAAAACCTAATGGCCTGCAGAGATAGGGCCAAAAGCAGGTATAAGCGCAATCAATGGGAACACAACTTGAACCGTTACAAGATACTTAGGAACCGCTGCAGGAGGATGTGTAAAGATGCTAAAAGAAGCCATTTCCACAAATATCTTGACAACCAGAACTCTTCCACTGTCTGGAAATTTTTGAAATCTGTGGGAATCGGTAGACCTCCTGAGACTGTAATGCCAGATATGGATTTGGGTGACCTTAACAAGCATTTCTCACGCCCGCCTATTTCTCTTAACCCAAACATTAAAAATTCCACGCTGCAGTCTCTTTTGAGTTTGCCAACTCTGCAGATACCTGCCTACGATTTGAGTCCTGTCACAGAAGCTGACGTGCAAAAGTCCCTACTCTCTATCTCCTCTTCGGCTGTTGGAAACGACAATATCTGCTCAAGGATGATTACCCCGCTTCTTCCCATTATCCTGCCTGTACTCACACACATCTTCAATTACTCGCTATATTCTTCTATATTTCCTGATGCATGGAAACTGGCCTATATAATTCCTCTACCCAAAACGTCTAATCCCACAACGGCATCTCATTTCCGTCCAATATCTATTCTACCTTTTCTTTCAAAAGTACTTGAGCATATTGTTCACCGACAGCTATCCTATTTCTTACTGACTCACAATCTTCTAAGCTCCTACCAGTCTGGTTTTCGCCCTGGCCATAGTACAACAACAGCACTCCTTAAAGTGATCGATGACATCCGCTTAGCAATGGAAAATAATCAACTTACTCTTCTAACTTTATTAGACTTCAATAGTGCTTTCAATTCTGTGGACTTTGACATTCTTCTCGGCATACTCAAATCCATTAACATCTCAGCTACTACTATCGCTTGGTTCGATTCCTACCTTCGGGGACGCTCGCAGTATGTCAGGGTAGGCGAATCCTTGTCAGAGTGGTGTGATCTAACCGCGGGCGTTCCCTAGGGCGGTGTCCTTTCTCCTCTTCTGTTCTCGATCTTTATTAATTCTGCCAATAAACTTATTTCTTCTCGTTTACATCTCTATGCAGACGACCTGCAGATATATCGCCATTTTGTGACAGCCGATATTGAGTCTGCTGTTGCTAATATGAATAGGGATTTATGTCGTGTCAGCGAATGGGCTAAGTCTTTTGGCATCCTTATCAACCCAGCCAAATCACAAGCTGTGATTATTGGCAGTAGAAGCATGCGCGGTAGGCTCACTGACTCATCGGTTGGACCAGTGCTATTGGACGGCATACAAATACCTTTGTCTGACTCAGTGAAAAATCTAGGAGTTTATATTGGCTCCAATCTTTCCTGGTATAATGACTTTACTGAAGTTAGTAAAAAGGTACGTTATGCTTTCCACTCGTTGAAATGTCTCCAAAGCTTTTCGCCATTTAAAACGAAAATTTACTTAGCTCAGACCCTCATACTGCCCATCATCGATTATGCTGATGCCTGCTACTTGGATGCCTATGAGGAACTGCTGGATAAGCTTGAGCGGCTGCTAAACCTATGTATTCGCTTCATATTCAATTTAAAGAAATATGACCATGTCTCCTCCTACCGCAAAGAACTCAAGTGGCTCCCAATCCGTCTCCGCAGGAACACTCGGATACTGTGCCTTCTATTTAATATTCCTCACAATCCTTTAGCCCCCTCCTACCTAAGGGAACGATTTTCCTTTGCCCGTTCTCCCGATGCGCCTTGCAGATCCCACCTACGTTCAACACTCAAATTCCCTTCCCATAAAACCAACTTCTACTCGTTTTCCTTTTCTGTTCATGCAGTGAGACTGTGGAACTCGCTTCCTGCTGATATCAGAGACTGTAACTCAATCAATAGTTTTAAACTCAAACTTCGTCAACACTACCTATCTTCTACCTATGATTGACTCCTTCCAATAATCCTTTATGATCTTGTATACCTATATATACCAATGCATGTATGTATTTTATATTATATTAACATAACATAACATAACTTCACGCCTGTATCCCTGTATACTTATATATGTACTGTCTCTCGTCTTCCCCACACACTGTTAAAGTACTCTCTTTTTTTCAAACTCTCCTCTCGCAGGTCTGCTGGAAGAGATTTCTTCAAGAAATAAGCAGAGCCTCTGTACTACTTTTTCCATTTTTTGTATTCTTATGTCTGATTGTGTGTGTACATAAATAAATAAATAAATCATTAAATTTTACAGCACAAAAAAAGGAAAAATACAAAAATAAAAAAGTTTAAAATTAAAGGGTGGCCCCATATAGGTACACATAGTTAACGCCAATTAAGATAGGTCTCTATTCTATTAGCGCTCATACAATTTAGAGGTCTAGCTTAATTGCCACTAACCTCAAATAAGATAAATAAATGAAAGTGTGCTATTAAGTGAAAGTAAATAAAATACATTTTTATGCAATAGATACCAATTTTATTATGGCGTAATAATGGGTAGGTTCGGAACCCTCGGTGCACGACTTCGACTCGCACTTGACCGGTTTTTTAATGATTATAATATAGATTATACGTTTTAAAAATTAAACTTATATGGGGTAAGGCAGGCAAGTGCGTCATACTTTTCTTCATTTACACATTTATACATCAATATTTGTTTAACCTGGACACTCATGAGGGTTAGAAGACTAACGTCTAAATAGTAGACTAAGTTTATTTATTTGGCTATATGAACTAGGTATATGTAATTTTTCTTAAACGTAAATTGTTCCTAGACGTTCTACGTGTAAAATAACCTTATTACAGACGTCGTTTCACGTTTTAAAAACCATGATAAGATAAGACTTTGTCAAACTTGATATGACGTAATAATTCGATATAATAATTGAATATCTGAGAAATCTAATCTAAGAATTCGAAATAAGAAAAATATGCATAGTGTTACAAACGTGAAGAGACTAGGGGAAGTAGTGACATCACCGTCAGTCTAATTCTGCATTCCTTATAATTAGTATTTAATTAAGTTATATAGATTTCAGATTATTGTTTTAAAAGTTAATTTCTGATTAGTCATTAATAATTGATTAAGTGCTAAATTGAATAACGATGTATCGAGACATATATTTTTTTGAGTGGGTATCATTGTACGCGGTTATAAAAACACGATGTACAATCATTTGAGCTCTCAGTTCGCTGTAAGACGCTGAATAAACAACAACTGTATTGACGCTGCCTATTATTCCAAATATACATCTTCGCCCAATCTCGGCCTATTCCTCTTCGTTACAATAGTTTAACAGATATCAGTGATAAACTAAAAATGGGATGAGCACGTCATACTAAGTACGTCGTAATAAATATAGTCCATTGAAATTTATTTATTTAAGGACCTAATATTGCATGTTTTAGAGGACGCTATATTATTTTTGGGATAAGTGTTCAACCTTCAATGGAAGGTTAGCCCCAAGCTTGTGGGGTTGCCGCCCTTGTCCCTCGGCCGCAATCTTGGAAAAAGGGGTGCAAACACCTTTTTCGCGATACCTCGGAAACTGCGTCTTACAAAAATTTCGAAGACTTAATTTGTAGCAAATCGCTTTGCCTACAAATATGTTTAATTACTTTTTGCCCTAAATTTAATGAACATGTTTATGAATATATTTTGAACATGTTTGTAGACAAAGCGATTTCCTACAAATTATGTTTTAGGATTTTTTTGTAGGACGCATGGTTTTCGAGATAGCGTGAAATAGGTGTTTGCATCCCTTTTTCCAAGATTACGGCCGGGAGACAAGGGCAGCAACCCCACAAACTTGGGGTTAAGCTTCTATTGACCCCGCACACATACCCTAAAAATTAAATTGCGTCCTCTAAAAAATGTAAAGCTGTAAATTTCAATGAACTAATACGCCGATGAAATAAAACAAGTTCAAACATTTTCATACATTTAAATTTAATTGAAATTCTTTTTAAAAATAAAATGATTTCTGAGTAAAATTCCATGTAGAATTTACTCGCAATAATTGTTCTGGTCACTTGAACTACAGGTATAATATTTAAAAAAATCATGATGAAATTGATGAATCAGAACATTATTCATAAAATAAAGATAATATATATGTAGTAAATAATAACAATACATCTGCTGCTTAACACCTGGAATATCAATAATTACTGATAATTTTTAAATAAATATTTTTATAACTTAAAAGGTTGGTGATATATGATATGGGCTAAGTGCGTCTACAGCCCCACTTACCCCGACTGGACTACGCACAATTGCCTCAAAACAGCTGACTTAGATCATGTTTTTTACAAGTTCATAAAATATGAAATCCAGATAGAACAAGTCACCTTTAAGAATACCTACGCAGCTTAATATTGTCACTACGTACTCATCTTGTCCATTTCTTTATAACTGCAATATTAACTGAATAGATATTTTAGATATTTTTCTGCAACGTGCCAAACTTCTTCTTTTAGTTAATGGCAGTAGAATCACCGCCAATTTCGCCAATGTCAAGTAAAATATAATAAATGTTTATAAAATAAATGTCGAGATAAAATGATACTGCCAACAAAATGACTTCCCATTCTGTCAAGAGTGCAGTATTGCCATCTACAATTGGATTTTGGTACCAATTATTAAATGTTTTTTATCACTAGATGGTAGTTTTCTCAATTACTTGCTAAACATGGAAGACATTGATGCAAGACGCACTAGCCCCATAGATGCACTAGCCCCGCCTGTTCCTACCTAGCTTTTAAGGCAGCAAAGCATCAAAAATTAAGAAACACTAAACCAAGATTTGATAAAATTATGAATCTGATTTTTTATCGAATCATCTCGACCTCTATGTTGTACTTGTGTATGAGTGAACTCAGGAGAATAATAATGAGAGTGAAGATGAATATAAGTTGTAAGGATATGGTAGGATACGAAATACGTCGTCCAGTTTAACAAATGGTTCCTCTATATAACCGTAGATGACGCTGCTCAAATTATGCCTACGTATGTAGAGGCGGGGCTATGTTTGTTTGGGTAGCTGTATATTTTTCTCATATGAATTGCGTTGGTCCCGATTATCAGTCGAGTCCGGCAGTGTCGCTCCGGCTGAAGCGGCGACAACATGTCCGTTTCAGCCGGGGCGCTACTCCTAAACATCTAATACTGGAAAATGTATACACAGGTACTTTGTTGGCACCAATTACAGGTGTAGGTATAATGGTTTCCTCATACTGAAACTAGAAAGGTGACAATTTGTTTATTCGAAGTTGTGGGAATTAACGTACCTTTTTTATTCGTGCGGGAACCTCGAATACCCCCCTGCCGGCCAGCGGGGGCGGTTATATCGGGCTTGAACCAACTAAAACCGTACGCCGTCTCGGGTCTGCAGACGCCGGTGTGTAAGGTTGCCCATAAAGCACATCCTTTGCACCCTGACTGACCGATGGCCCCCTCGGGTTTGGGATCCACGGTGTCCCCGTCTTGCCCCGGCTATGGGAGGGGCGCTAGTCGCCCCGTTGTCCCGGCCTGCTTCTGCTGGGGTGACAGGCGGCCTAACCTGCCACTACAAATTTGTATTCATTACCTTTCTTAGTTATAAAATAGAACAGTGTATTATTTCTTTGTGTGTGGCGTTGAAAATTTCGTATTTATCTAAGGCAATTAAGTATGCATTTATTACAGTGACATAATTACAATTTTGTGAGGATGGATATCTCTTATTATTGCACTTTAAAACGGCATAATGGAGTTATAGTTGGAATTTGGCATAGAGATTCTGAAATCACCTTAGGACGTGGGATCAAAATTAAATATTGATACTATTACAATTATTTTTAAATGACTAAATTGCTGAAAAAAATCTCAGCTTCTCTCTTCGCTTCTAGCTTCTTTTAACTCTCTTGTAAAATTTCATATTAGGTACCGCTTTATTGCAATTTATTACTTTTTTTTTTAAATATAAAAAAGGGGGCTAGCAAATTTGTAGCAATGGTTACAACTTGGAATGACTGATTTATAAGTGAGACATATTCTGTTAATACACCTTTTTATGATAGCATATTGTGAAAGGACTGTAATGGCATACAAATATGATTGTATATAGACACAATATGACGAAATACGATAGAGAAACTATTCGACCGCGCTCCACTTGATGAATAGATTTAAAAAAAGGGTAATTTATGACAATATTAACTATCTGTACAATAAAAACAAAGTTAAATAAAATAAAATATTCATCCTAAAAAAGAGTATGTATAAAGTAAAAAGTTTAGGTGTCAAAGAATTCCTCCCCATCAATGTTGACTGGTATCGTACCCAAAACGTTGGATAGCAATGTCAATTCTTTGCGCAAAAATAAAGCCAGCTTTTTGGTCACGTGAATCGTCGACTTAGCGATTTCTTTGTAACGCGACCGTGCGCTCGGGCCCCACGAACCTAGTGTTTCGAGCCCAAACCGCTCAAAAATATAATTGCTGACTAAATTATTATATTTGCGCCGCAGATGCCGCAGCAGCGCAGCAGCACAATTGAAAATGTCCTTGGGGAACAGTAAAGCAGTTTTAAGATAAACCCTTTTAGAGATAGCAATTTGAAGAGTAGAGAAATATGCTCTTCGTAAAAAATCTGCATGTTGTAAACTCAGAGGTGTATCTACACTTCTAACATCTCCACCCCCTACAATTCTGCTTCTAACATGCAGATTTAAAAATAATACTATAAATAATAGGTACTTTGTAAAACGTTTTTACGGAAAGGAAAAAAGACAATTGAAATTTTTTCGAAAGCTTAACTACTACTTCAGTATTCCATGTGTGTATATAATATATATATAATATACTTGTGTCTATATTTAAATAGCTTAAAATATACTTACGCCATCTACACTCTAATCATGAAAGAATTTCTCCGAATAGACAGAGAGGGTTGAGTATTATTGGGTGCAAACACACGCATGAGGGTTACAAATAATTTATCTCTAGAAATATAGATGGCGTTAGTATAAACACTAAAAGTTTATTAGATGTGGTGTAGCCTCTTTGAATGTTACGTACACTATTGGTACAATATGACTATCCACAGGCACGACGAAAAAAAAACTTAAAAAAACAAACTTTTATTCAAACATGTAGTCGCACTAAAACGAAAATTATTTATTGTATGCAAGGATTGTACCCTGGGGTTATGCTTTCGAGGGCTTACCCGCAGAGCCCGCCAATGGATACTTGGGGAGGACACCGAGTGGTTTTAGTCGGTCCGGTCCGTCACGTAAAAAAAATGCAAGCTTTGTCTGATTTCAAAAGCTTGTCGGATTTTTTTTATTCGTGCGGAAATCCCATCGGATACCCCCTAGTCGGCCAGGAGGGGGGGTTATGTCGGACTTGAGCCACCCGCCGCCTCGGGTCTTCAGACCGACAGAAGGTGGCAGTTACCACCATATGCCATAAGGCATTTCGAGTTGTTGAGTTGTCGGTACCTATTCGCTAAAAGTTTTAAAATCAGATAGCCCTTGCATGAATTATTATTTTTATTTTCATCTTTTTATATATAAAAATGAATTGCTGTTCGTAGGTCTCGCTAAAACTCGAGAACGGCTGGACCGATTTGGCTTATTTTGGTCTTGAATTATTTGTGGAGGTCCAGAGAAGGTTTAAAAGGTGAATAAATATGGAAGTTGTTATCGATTGAGGCAGTACGAAGTCTGCCGGGTCAGCTAGTTTTGAATAAAAAACGATTATCGGGGCCTTTCGACGTGCGCAACACATTGTTTTTTTACAAATTACTATAGTTTTCGTCTAAGGGAGCACCGGTATCTGGAGGAGAAGCATTAAAAGTGGGAGAAACAGAAGGACGAGAAATAGTAGTAGGATTTGGAACGAGAAAAGTTCCTTCCTTTCCTGATTCAGGAATTTCTGCATTAGGTTAGGATAAGTGTGGCGTGCAGGTTAGTGTCGTCCTCCCTTTTCCGGGGGCAAGTCTGGGATACTGTGGTTCCCAAAACCGAGAGATCCATTTCAAAACCGGAAATGGCCCTGGGTCAGTCGGGTTGCGAGGGAAATAAGTGTGTAAGGTCGCGACGGGGTGTAAGGTGGCCCAAAAGGCTTCGGGCCAGCTTACACCCCGACGTCTGAAGACCTGAGACGGCGTGCGGTTTTAGTCGGTTCGAATCCAACATAACCTCGCATACACGAGGGGATGTCCGCGCGAAAAAAAATAAAAGTGTCGTCTTGTTTCAGAACTTACAACTTCTGATATATCGTCATTGCTTTCTAGCAAGTTTACCGATGGTATATCGTCGGAATCTACAGGTTCGAAAGGTAGCTGGATTTCCAGGTTTGTCTAAGGTTATCGGAGTAAATGTAGGAGAAAGAGTTTGGCAGTTTAATCCAGAAGTTGAAGAAATAGGGTCCCTTCAGAACACGTTAACGTAAAATCATAAAGATTCCTCGAAATTCATAAAAAGGTACTGGAAATCCAAATCTCGAAAATGCTCTCCCAGGATATAATCAAAGTCTCTTCTGGCCCTTTCCCAATATGGAGCGTCCCAAAGAAAATAGACTCGTCTGGGCAAAAGAAATGGAGGATTGTTAACGACTACAAAAAAATTAACGATGTTACCATTGGAGAAACTTACCCGATACCTCAAATAAGTGAAATATTGTACCAATTAGAACATCGTGAATATTTCTCTACTCTTCAAATTGCTATCTCTAAAAGGGTTTATCTTAAAACTGCTTTACTGTTCCCCAAGGACATTTTCAATTCCAAAGAAAGTCTTTTGATCTCAACAAGGCTCCAGCAACATTTCAACGGCTTTGCTGGCCTTCAAGGCGTTCATTGCTATGTTTATATATAGTGATGAACTTGTTTCCCACTGCGACAAATTATCAAAAATCTTTGATAGATTGCGTAAACATAACCTTAAACTGTAGCCCGATAAGTCGAAGTCTGTAATCTTGATACCATAATAAGTTCAGTCCTAACCCTGACAAAAACCCGAGTAGCATCCCAATTTTCAGTCCCTAAATGTTCCAAAGATGTAAAATCGTTTTTAGGACTCATATACTCCTACCGGCACTTAAAACCAGAGGTTTCCAAAATTACAAAACCCTTAACTACACTACTAAGAAAAGACATAATTATCGTTCAATTGGTCGAATAAACAACAAATAGCGTTTGATGACCTAAAAGGAAAACTCGCATCCGCTCTAATCCGTACGATACTTGTGATTTCGGCACTCTTCTATACCGTGACCTATCTTCTTGCCATTTCTACAGATTTTTGGTATAACTGACCTTTCGGTCTTTACACTTAAATATTAGCGGGCTTATTAGTTAGTTATTATTTGGATTGCATATACACAAGTACATCTAATCCAAAAACTTTTGAATTGTCAGAATTGATTTCATGTAGCTCGGCTAAAAAATGTGAGTAGTGCTTTAAATTAGCAAACTGGGTTTTGAAAAAATAATTTTATTTGTTCCCACTGGGTAAACGCTTTGATTGAACAGGTGATCTCGGCTTTGCCTTGTAATTACAAGGCAAACCCGACACCTTTTCAGATCACCGGATAAAATTTTGTTCGGCACTGGTAAGGTCGTAAGCATTGTTACTATTTGAAACAAAATTATTTAACGTTGTGTATCGCCACTATAAGGCTTAATAAATTTAAATACACTATTTAAATCGATACTGACACCGATTACTGATACTGGTACTGATTTATTCGTTTTTGAGCTGAGTGAGACGAAGTCGAGCGAAAGCTCCTCATACTAGACTTCAGGATTTTCTTTGTCACATGTCTCCTCCTAAACTAATAATCCAATCAGAACCAAATTTGGCGTGATTAAAGAGGTCAATCAGAGGAAGGTTTATGGATATATTTTGAAAAAATTAATGCTACCGCAGAGGAATGATCACCGTTAAAAAAATTCCAGATGGAATTACATAATAACCGCTCGAGACACTGTGACCAAACTTTACACGCTCAGAAAGCATGTCCAGAGTTGTGACTTTCAAAATCGGACTTGCCACGGAGGAATGATCACTGTTCAAATTTTTCAAAATCTGCACCACCACAGTTGAACAAACTATTGATGAAAGTGATGATGAATGAATGATTTTAATGATAAATAAATCGCGCTTAATAATTCAAATCACGATGTCTCACTCAGCTCAACATTGCAAGCAGCGATTCGCCTTGCAGATCTAGTAGGTTATGGTACTTGAGCTGACGTGACAACTGGGTCCTTTGTGACCATTTTGTATCTCTAAATCACACAAAAATACGCAGTAAAAAACTTTACACACAAAAAAGAAACAATATACAGGAAATAACGTACAATACAAAGAAAACAATTATAATATAAAAGAAAAAAGAATATAATTAATATTTATAATATAATATAATAAAATTTCTAACATTATTAATATAATAAATTTAAAATAATATAGGGCTTGCTCCTTTCCCAAAATCGGTTAAAAGGATTATTCTGAACTAAATAAATTCACACAAGGTCAGTACAAAGTTCAGTTTAGTTATATTATAAGTGACAAGCGTCTTCGTCTGGAGTTGACGTGTGCGTACGTGACGTCCTGAGTGGCCCCATCTGAAAACCAGCGCTGCGCATATTTTATGCTAAGACGGGGCCTTATATGTACTATTAGATTTTAAGATATTTATTTATTAATATTAATATTGTGCTTGTCCAGAATTAAATGTTTTTCTTTCTTTTCTTTCTTTATAAGATCAACGTGTCGGTGAGTTCGGCGATTTTGCGGATGTTATCGCTATACGAGTTTATCGTACTTCACTGCACTTACAGGATGCTGAACATGTATATGTGGGGTGAATGTAGCCATGTTCACCTTCTGTATGTGTTTACGGGGCCGGTGCATTCCTTTTTAGGAATCGCTAACACGTTCACAGCACTCGCGAGACACTATGAAAAACAACCACGGGTATTATTTTCAATTTTCGTAATTTTCATTTATTTTTATATGGATATTGGAGGTGTAACCCAGATTTCTTTTTTGTAATCCATTTTCATTGCCGTTGAGTTAGGAGAGTCAATTAGACTCTTTTTTTGTATAACACTGTTTACTAAACGACTTAGTTTCTTAAGAAATACTGGTATGAAAACTAGTTACAAGGCTGGTAGAAAACTGGTTACAAAACTGGTAGAGACGTGGTTATAAAACTGGTGAAAAATTGGTTATAAGATTGTCACAAAACTTGTCAGACAAAGAGATAATAAAGAATTGAGTCAAAGCGAGAACTGGTAAGTAGTAGAAATGGTAAGATATATTTGACTGAAGCTTAACTCAGGCGGAGCTTGAGATATAGATCAGCCTGTCCGGATGCTGACCTGGCGCTTTATGTAGGACGGGGAGATTCGGGCTGACTGGAACTTTCACTAGCCGGAGGGATGCGTAACAGTTCCTTACTGTTATGTAATTATGATTATGAGAAATTGCGATATCATTTTTCATGTATTACGCTTGTCACTTAAGGCTGAAACTTAAAAAAATATATTGTAAAAATATTATGTTAACTAACATAACATTATATAAACATACGTCGGCAAGTTTTAGCCTTCATGGGTAACGATGCAATGCCAGCGTTTACTTACTTTCATATAAAGTCGCAAGCGTAATACTTGAAAAATTATATTAAAAGACTAAAACCGCACTTCCATACTTAAGTATTGATTCAGATTCCACACATACCTATAGGTGAATGTGCTAGATATTACTGATTCATGGTACTTTGGCGACTCTCTACCGCTACGCCACGTAGCGGCAGAGCGTTTGACTGTTAAGTCAGAGGTCACGGGCTTGATTCCCGCTTAGTGCTAATATTTGTGTGCATGAAAATGAATATTTGCATTAGTCTGGGTGTGTCTATGCTTTATTTATATGGCAACCGGGAATGACGGCTTAATGTGCTCTCCAGAGCACAGTGGGGTCTCAATGTGTTAAGAATGGTCATCCATCCTAAGACTGACCTGAATTGTATTTCTTAACCTTGCAATGTTACCTTACTCGGTTACCACTTAAAACCACCAGTCTCAAATAACTCTATATCTAATATAATTCCTAAATACGAATGTGTTTAAAATTATCGAGAGTTATCGTGACTGCGCCTTAATGCCCACAATTTTTTTTAATAGGAGTGCGATGCAGTTTCTATCTTTGTGGTATAGTGGTAGAGTGTTCGACAACTACGTCATGCTTAGTGCAAGTATTTATATTTTACAACAGTATATTAAAAAACTGGATAGCCTAGTGGCGTACGTAACGGACTACTGAGACGAGGTCTCGAGTTCGATCCCCAGTCACCCCGAGCACACACCTCTGACTATTCGTAGTTACGTGTGCATTAATAAATGTTAATTATCGCTCGCTTAATAATGTGCCCGGTATGTACCGGTTATGTGGGACCGGGTATTGCCATCTGTCAATAGGCTCGTCCCCTATTACATTGGGATCTTAACATAACTGACGAATACTGGGTGTGTAATAGACCTCTACCTACCCCTTCGGGGATACAGGCGTGAAGTTATTTTAATGTTTTATTATAAAAATCGAAGTTCCAGAACTGATAGTACAAGTTATGCTTAGTCTAGGTCTAAATAGCGTGTTGTATATTTTAGGATAACAATATTATTATTTATTAGAGCTAGGTAAAAAGTATTGAAGTATTGAACATAAACAAGTCAAGCCTCAACTCAAAATACAACTCAAGGCAAAGTAAGTAACCTCAGTTGTTTAATTAAAATATTTTATGTTGGTAATGTCACGTAAATATAAACATAAATAAAATTGAAGTGGCAGTTTGTAATATTAAAATAACAGATTTTTATGAAACGATACTTATAACAAAAATACAATATTTAAAATTTTGCTGTCTTTCTGTTTGTTTGAAATTGGTAATCTCTGGAACGGCTGGCCAATTTTCACGTGACTTTCACTGACAGATAGGTAATGATACAAGGCGTAATATAAGCTACTTTAATTTTAGAAATATAATTATTTATTTCCTGAGACTTTACCTTCAGCTTACCATCAGGCGAGGTGAAGTCAAATTGACGTGTCCTAAATATATAAAAAAAAAAAAATGGGTCGCGCAAAAGAATTGTGAATATAATCTGATTTAATGGTTTGTTTTACTAATTATTTAAGGTTTGGATGTAAATAATAATAATAAAGTGTATAAAAAATAAATACACACTTACATATACTTAAGTCTTTTTCCCTCTGGGGTAGGCAGAGACAACAACCTGCCATCTTATTATTCATAGCTTCCTCTACGATGACTAAACCTATCATGCCCCGATTCACAGGTTTCAGCACAAGAAACTGCGTTGCATCATGCGTGTCACGCATGCGAGTACGCACACATCGTGCAAAGCGTATACATTTCTTTGCACGATTTTGTGCAAATAGTATGGTTTTCTGCAACCATTTTATGCAAATTATCTGCACGAAATCAGCTCAGTATTAATTGCGCAAAATAGGCTACTACTTTAGTGTATATACACGTACGATGCAGCGCAGGCTCTAAAAGCTCTGAAACCTTTGACTTAAATATGTAACTGGTAGTAGCCATCACTCATCATTCTCAGAGAGGAATATAATTATATTTATTTACGTCTCTAAATATCTACATCATATTAACGCACTGCAAGTAATTCTTATGTCTATTATAATTATAAACAAGTAAACAAACCTTAATACCGACTCAATGCCGTCGCTCCCGGAGATGACGGAAAGACTTACTGCTTTAGGTAGTCACAAAAATCTTGACAATGTTCGATGTTACGAGTTGATAAGTCTCTGTGATAAGTCGTACCGCTGGGCGCCCCAATCAACCTATCATAGATATATGAAACTAACCTCGGTCTCAAGGGGCTCACGTCATTGGTTGATCAGTCCTATTATTGGTTTTTTGATTGGTCAGTTAGTGCACATGTGCAAAAGTTTTGACGTTTGGTCAAGTTTTGGCCTAGAGGTATACCTACTTTTTTTTAATCGTCTCGTGGCCGGCGAATCTAGTGTGTCCTAGAAAGCATTAGAGTACCATTCGCAATAGCCCGTTCATGCGTTCTGAGTCCGCGCGGCAGTCTTTGTGATATTGCAACGTAATATCACAAAGATATTCTTTTAAAAGCGTCGGACTGCCGAGACGATGTCTCGAGTTCGATCCACAGTCGCCTCGCACACACCTCTGACTTTTCGTAGTTATGTGTGTTTTAAAAATCTTAATTATCGTTCGCTTAGCAATGTGCCCGGTAGATGGCAATAGGCTCGCCCCCTATTACATTGGGACCTAAACATAACTGGCGAATCGTAGGTGTGTAATACACCTCTGCCTACCCTACGGGGCTACAGGCGTGAAGTTATGTTATGTTATGTTATGTTGTGTTGTGTTGTGTTGTGTTGTGTTGTGTTGCGTTGCGTTGCGTTGCGTTGCGTTGCGTTGCGTTGCGTTGCGTTGCGTTGCGTTGCGTTGCGTTGCGTTGCGTTGCGTTGCGTTGCGTTGTGTTGTGTTGTGTTGCGTTGCGTTGTGTTGTGTTGTGTTGTGTTATGTTATGTTACGTTGTTATGTTATGTTATGTTATGTTATGCTATGCTATGCTGTGCTGTGCTATGCGTTGCTATGCTATGCTATGCTATGCTATGCTATGCCATGCTATGTTATGTTATGTTATGTCATATTATGTTATGTTATATCACAAAGACTGCCGCTCGGGCTCAGTAGGCGCGAACGGGCTATTGCAAATGTTTGTATCTCAACACGTGATTTTAAAAATTGATTACTAACAGGCAACTGATGCTTTTGCTTTGGTTTTCTGTTATTTAAATGAGTTAGAGTCGTGTTTCAACATGCAGCTTTAAAACTAGATATTCAGCAGGGACCTAATCATTTTTGCTTTGATTAAAATAATATTCTTTAATTAACGTTTTAGTTTATATTGCATCAATTCCAATAAATAATATTCAAAAATTGTGAGAGGCATGGTGTCTGAAGTAGGCGTGAACCCGTATTACAGATCACCAGGCAACCACCCATCGGATAGGTACTAAACAGAATTTGTGATAGAGCCCCACATGGGCATACTAGTATTAACCCGCAATAGCTGTTTGGGGTATGCTGAGCTTTCAAAAACCCTCAACGTTGAAATCATTTGCAAAGTAGAGATACAGATATGACTAGTTTAATAGCAGAGTACCGGCGAGTACATCTTCCATAAAGAAAGTCTGTGTACTCTGAGGCACTGATAGGAAATGCAAAGTGTTTCTTGCTCTATAATAATAATAAATAAGCTTTCTATTACTTTTCATCTTCCATACAATTACAATTAAAATATAGATTATTCTTATACGTTTTTACATGCAAATGAAATTGATGAATCAATTTATTTGATAACAATGTATTTCCATGTTGATGATGTTATTATTATGTTTTGTAATTAATTCGTTTTTTTTAAATGTATTTATTAATATATCATTTCACTAATATTTAATTATTTTTTTGCAAATGAGAACACCTCTGTAGGGCAAAGGCCTCCTCCACTTCTATCCATTGCTTTCTGTCTCTCGCTTTTGTTTGCCAGTCGTGTTCTACTACGTCTTTGATGTCATCGACATGATGGGTCGATGACATAAAAGATTTAACTTGATGATCTTCTCCGTTTACTCTTTCCCACGGGTCCTTTCCATACAACTTTCTCTAACGTTTCTTGCTCTAGCTCAGAGGTTCCCAAACTTATTTTGTCTACTGCCCACTTTGAGACTAAATTAATTTTTAGCGCCCCCATTTTTTCACCTACTTAAAAACCACTATAACTTCAAATTAAATTAATTAATTGTTGTGAGCTACTTAGCGGGGATTAAACATTCATTCTAAAATAGACTTTTACTATAATCTGCAAGAGTTAACTTGAGACCTAAGCACAGGAGGTAGTACATAACGACGCTCAGGTCTCAAGTTAACTCTTACGGGCTACACCTGTCAATGAGAATGATTATTGAAACGCAACTTTATAGTATTCAGACAGAGTATCTTTTATTCAAAATAAAACAAACATAATTGATTCTTATATAAAAACTAATGTGAAGGATGAATCTGATGCTGTTTAATAAGTTTGTTGATATCAGGTTCGAATTTACTCAAGAACAGCCGCAAGTGGCCACGTTCAGTAACATGCAAACGATTTCTCTTTGAGTAAGCAGCGTTGCCACAGCACTAAATCCACGTTCACACAAATATGACGATGGGAATGCTATCAAGAATCGTTGAACGATTGACCACAATCCAGGGTACAATTGCGGGATCGGTTTTTGTAGCCAAAATTCTTGATAGCCATTTTTGAACTTGATTTTTATTTCCTCGTTTGTTGTCAATTCTATAAGTTCTTCTTCCAGCTGAGGTGAGATTGCGGTGTTGACATTTGAAAACGGATCTAACACCCAGCCCGGTATTGTTGCGCAATTCTGTATCTTTCGTTTCCAAGAACTCTATCACAGAGTCAAACAGGTTGTAAAATCGAGTCAGACAATTGCCTCTTGATAGCCAACGAACCTCAGTATGAAGCAACAAACGGTTGGAATCTTCGTCATTAGTAACACAAAGCTGATGAAATAATCTATCATTTAAAGAGCTGGTACGGATTTTATTGACTGCTTTGATGACATATTGCAGTGATTGAAATATTTGTTCACTTAAGTTTCTAGCAACCAAATGTTGTCTATGAATAACGCAATGTACAGCAAGTACATCTGGAATTTTATTTTTTAAGTACGCTATGAAGCCTTTTTGGCACCCTGTCATAGCCGGAGCGCCATCCGTAGCAACTGATATAATATTTTTCAAGGGCACCTCTTTCTCATCACAAAACTTTTCCAATGTATTGAATATGGTTTCGCCTTTTGTATCGGTCTCTAAATTTCTAGCAAACAATAGTTCTTCACATATTTTCTCATGTTTAATAAACCTCACGTAAGACAGCAACAATGCTTCATTAGTAGGTGCTTCATAAGTGGACTCATCGATTTGAATTGAGAATTGACTAGTCTTCAGATGATTGCACAATGATCCTTCAATGTTTTCAGCCATTTCATCAATTCGTCTGTGCACAGAATTATTACTAAGGAATTTTTCGGATAATATCTGCGGCCGGTTTATGAAGCACAGTAGGTATTACTTCCTTTATAGCTGGCAAAATTAACTCTTCTCCGATGTTGTGTGGTTTGCCTTTTTTAACAATTAACAAAGAGATATTGTACGAAGCTCGAAGTCCGTCGTCATCTTGCTTAGCAGCTGCCGAAAATAGTTTTGCTACACTTGGCTGAGTATTATGCTCCATCTCTAGGTCTTAAAAATATGCTACATTCTTGTCTTTCTTATCTCGATGCATTTTATTCAAATGATCTTGCAGTCTTGAAGGCTTCATTGCTTCATTCGAAAATGTTTTTAGACATAAAAGGCACTGAGGCGACGATGGGTTTGTGGGATTTTCAATGAATCCGAATTTAATATATTCCACAGAGTATTGCCGTCTCTTCTTTTTTACTTCCGACATTGTTTTGTTTTAAGAAATACGTAAGTAAGTGTTGAACATAAGTACTGCAAACCGCAAATGAAAATAAAATAAATATTCCGTTGTTTATATAGGATATTATAAGACAAACTATTATATAGATAGATATTATATAGATTATATAGGACAAACATGCATTAACTCGTTTATCTCATTCGACGCTCAATTGTACTCAACAAGTAAGAACAAGTATTCTATGAATCAGTCGATTGATACAGGAATGCACAAATCGGGTTATTTAACAAAAACTTGTTAAAACATATGCCCGCGGTCATAGACGCTCATTCGACGCTCAATTGTACTAAACAAGTAAATAAGTATTCTATGAATCAGCCGATTGGTACAGGAATGCACAAATCGGGTTATTTAACAAAAACTTGTTAAAACATGATTGCCCGCGGTCTATTATCTACGAAAATTACCTATCTAAGAATACTAATAACTATTAAAATGCGAAAGTGTGTCTATTGCCTTTTTGTTTGTTTGTTTGTGTCTACTTTCATTTCGAAACGGAGCGACCGATTGACATGATTTTTCTTCTATTTATTGAATAAAACAGGACAGATACATGAACTACGCGGAGAGAAATATCGAACCGAGTTTGAGCAATCTCTTAATTAATATTAGTTTATGTTCACAAGTTGTAGCCGAGAGTCGAGAGCTCTGTCGGTGTCTAAGAGTCCTCCTAGTTAGATGAAATTACAAATCGCCCCCCGAAGCCTACACAACGCCCCCATTTTTTTTCTGGGTCTCTTACCGCCCCCCTTTAGGCCTGCAGCTCCCGCAAGGGGGCGTTATCGCCCACTTTGGGAAACGTCTAGCTGATGATTAGTCAGTGCTACAAAAGGGTGAAATTCTATTATTAAAAAGGTATAATGGATGGATAGATATTTGTTACTCCTTCACGTAAAAACGCAAAAAGAACGGGATCAATATATATATATATTTCCTTACCAAATACAGTAAAAGTTGATTATTATTTTAATAATTTATTAATGTATTGTGATAAATATCAACTACTACACATTGTTCTACATTGGTATTTTTAAGATATCTCACAATCATTCTAAGACTAAGGTACATAAATCAGTGCAAACTATATCTAATATAGGGTACATGAGTGCTATAAGAACAAGCATACGTTTATTATCTGAATTCTTATTTATAACTCTAACAAACTATCAGATATCATCCGACGAAACAAAAAATACCAATGACTTCATGTATACTAGGCAATCTGTTTAGAACAGAAATTGTGTCACGTTTCGTGGATGAGGCGAGAGTGAATTTGGAATTGCGAATTCGGAACGGAACGCAGAAACCAGATGAATGAGTTAATGAATTGTGACATTTATCTGTAAAGGTATAGAAAAAAAAGGTATAGCGCGCCCTATATAACAAAAGTTGTGTATTATTGCTGGTGTATCGCGATACTAAGTTTTTGGTTGCATAAAGTTAGTCTAGTACTTAATATACATAGAAGTCACAAAAAATACTTGATAGCTTTTTGTATGAGTCAAAATCTCGAAATCTTGATCTATGTACAAAATAAAATATAATTACTCCAGTCAAAACAGACATTTGACTTGGAAATAATTCGCATAAAGCTGAAAATTGTCAGAGACGTTAAATACATCATTATAAATAAAATGTCAAAAACCCCTTCGATCCTACATCTGTAAAAATTTTTTTTTTGTACTCTAATAATTTTAACTTTAATAAACTTTAATTTTGTACGTTTAAACGTACAAAATTAAAGTTTATAATAAATATTTCCGAAAGCACACGTGGTTCGAACGTTCTTTGTTGGATTCTTCCTTGTTGGTTGTTCCTGTGCAAACTCGTGACATATTACGGTTTATATCCTAATTCCCGTTACAACATATACCCTAACAACCATGACTCACCTCATAGGTATAGTTTTACCTACCTTTACCTCTACCTATACTTACCTCATAGGTGGTGCGGAAATGTGTGCATATTACGTAACAAATAAATTTTCTAATTAATAAAACTGCGATATATCACGAATGGTGAGTCGTAAGACGTCGTGACCAGTTTTTGAGAATTGTATGTCTACAACTTTTTTCTGACCTATTTTCACGATAAAACTTACCGTTTTCGAGAAAAATGGAAAAAAACCTTAATTTTGTACGTTTGACCTTGAATTTTTTTTTTGCAGAAGTAGGATCGAATGGGATTTTTGATATTTTATTTATGACAAAATGTCAAATATAAAATATATCAAAAATAAATATATATTTAACGTATCTGCCAATTTTCAGCTCTATGCGAATTATTCCTAAGTTATGACTTATTTTTGTCTATTTTGACTGGACTAAATTTTATCTTGAGCGAAGTTTGACTTGAGTTTCTATTTCATTACCTCATTAAGGAAGTAATCGTTTCCACCAAATAATATTGCAGTAAAATATTTCAAGTCTATTACATAAAAGCATAAAACTCTATTGCTAAATAATAACTAACGTTAATTTAATCCTTTCTTTCAATGATTTAGATTAAAATAATATTTATTAAGTACCTAATTAAATGCAAGCATGAATAGTACGAAAAATAAAACGAAATAATTAGACAATAAAAAAAAACACCAATCCAGTTTCATTTTGTGTTTTGTTTTGAGCGGATTTATATTATTATTCACCACCCACATCTGTTTTCAATTTTCTTTTTGCAAATTCCTCGAAAGGCTTTGGTATTTTTTGTATACAATAAATATGATCCTTACTCAATTGTGGGTATTAAAAAGGGTTGATAATATCAAGGTTGGATTAATGCACGTAATAGATTTAGCTAACTTATATCAAACAACAAATAATACTGAACTTGGTGAACGCACTTTTAAAACATATGTCGAGCAACATTGAAATTAGTACTTAAATATAAGTAAATTAGAAATATTTCAATTGTTAACATACTCGCCTATTTATATCTCTAATTAATATTTTAAATAAAATAATATACAAACTTTATATTACTCTTAAACTTTATACAGCGTTTTATTATTTACATATCTTTGGAACGCGTTTCGAAGAACACACTGACTAGTTTTTCCACTCAATCTTAATATATATTACTATATTATTATTTTAAATACAATTTATTATCTTAAAATAAATGCAATAATTGTTATAAATTTCATTTCATGAAACATTAACAAAAGTGGCAATATATCAAATAATCATTAAATATAACTTAGTCTACGTGCAAAAAATCAATTGTCAATCAATTTTTAAAACGACAATAGGTACTTCTATTCAGCAACACATTACATTCAACTGGTTCTAAAAATATTTAATCAACTACAAAGGAGTCACCGCATAACAAGTATAAGTAATTATATATAAGTAATACGCTTCCCCAAACATAATATATTATTTGACTGAAGAAAAAATAAATATTTAATATGGTACGGCATCATCAAATGTTATTTTTTATTATTATTATAACATTTGTTAATTACTTAATGTAAATAATGTTCTTAGATAATATAATTCCTTATAAAAAGTTTACCCATAAAAAATTACCGGATAAAACAAAAATATAATTCATGTAACTTTTTTGGACTAAGACGTTGACTAGATATCAAATCTTTGGACTAGATTTTGTTAAAATAATAATATAGCATATTTTATTGTAAAATAAGCATTTTGACTAGTAATACTTTGGGATATAAACTCAATTTACGACTAGAAATTATAAGCATCTTCATCATCACAGCGTTAGTCCCGGTTACATCCAAAGCTTGCACTTGGGATCCCGGGGTAAGCGGACCCCGGGATCCTACCCTTTCGATTTAGCGACTAGAAATTATAAATAGGTAGGTACTTATAGGACTATATAAAATTGAGACCATTATGTTTGAATTTGGTGGGTTAGATTTAAATTAAAATGTAGGTACATAAATGACTAGAGTATTAAATAATTCGTGACTAGTTTAAAATCACACGAAGATACAGAATAATGTGTAGTGAATAAAATATTTTTAACTAAAACAAAAAGGACTAGTTTTAGTTGTTATTTGTCTAAATGAGATCATGGTAAACGATAATCTTAATTGACTATTACAATATGACTAGAATTGACAAGTTTAAATTAAAAAAAATGACTAGATAATAATCTTTTGGTATTTATTTTACACGATAGGTGGTTTAGCGCGATGTTTATTTCTACTTCCATTTTATTTTAAAGCAATTTTATATTAATGTATAAATTCTACACCTAGAGATTGTAAAATATAATTCAATGAAATTTTGAAACAATTAGTATGCTAACTTTTCCTATAGATTTTTATTGAAAAAGATAACATCCAGGACGGGAATAGAACCCGCGCCAGTCCCTTGCAGGGGATCCCTTCTGATCAACTGAGCTACCTGGGCACGTCTCAGATATTAGAAATTCTCCGATATATTATACATCTTGGGGTGACGCAGGTCAGTTCGTCAGAGTAATTCCCCTGTAAGGGACTGTTCGCAGGTTCAAGTCCCGTCCTAGATGTTCTCTTTTTCCGATCTAAATCTATAGGAAAAGTAAGCATACAAATTACTTAAAAATTTAATTGAAATAAATCTATTATGTAAAATAGAAATAAAATAATTTACGTTTCGTACCATAAAAAACATTGTTTCATTATAATGTGATTTAAGTTTAAGTATATTCCAATTCAAATCCAATTCCGATGAACGGGTGAGCATTGAAATAATAATGAGACAAGGCGGTGCCCTATTTATGTGCCCGGTTACGGTAAGTACCCTTGCTTATCGGAACTGGTGCATCTAAAAATATGCTTGTGAGTTGTGACTCGATCCTTTGCGGTGACCCTTTGAGTTTAGACTTGTTAATCAATATGCGTGCCAATGATTGAAAAGGAGTTCCTGTAAGCACTGCAATTAAACATATTGAACTAAACTTGAGCTGAAATTGAAAAATATGAAAAGAATATATTAAACAAAGTAAGGTGTGTAAGGGTTGTAAGGTTGCCCATAGAGCATATCCCTCGCACCCCGACTGACCCTGGGCCATCTCCGGTTTCGAGATGACCCCTTCGGGTTTGGGAACCACGGTGTCCCCGTCTTGCCCCGGTTTGGGGGAGGGGCACTAGGCACCCCGCCGTCCCGGCCTGCTTCTGCTGGGGTGACAGGCGGCCTCACCTGCCAGCCCCAAGCCTGCGCTCATGTAGGACGGAGGTCGTTAAGCGAGCTCCGGCGCCTGAGTCGCCTGCGAAGCTATAAGGTACCTTTTTTTTTTCGTGCGGAAATCCCTTCGGTATACGGTATATACCGAAGCTATAAGGTATCTATACTATTATAAGTTTGATTACATTTAATCCTTGTTATACTACAATTTTGAATGAAATCCGAAATGGTAATCATGGTAATGTTGACACTTTTGATATCGTAAAAATGCCCACGTATGAAATCATGTCCGCAGCTAGTTTTTGATATATGGTTTCTAATAAATAGGAATCTACTGATATAGTTTATTTATATAATGAATATTAGATTTTAGTATAAAGTGAGTTAAGTTTAGTATGTATAATATAAATTACACACGCATTATGACATAATGCACTCACGTCAATGTTTAACATTTACGTGGTATTAAAATTTTGGAATGTGCTGTAGGAGATCATTTTTTATATTACATTAATTTAATACCTACGTTAAATAAATAAATTATAACTTTAAGTCTATTTACAACATGTATAAGTAGGTATAGTTAAATAAATACATTTTATTTGTACAATTAATACTAACCTACTTGATATGACTATGACGTAATAAACAATAATTCCTATTATATTATTAATACATTTACGATTATACGTATAAACATTCAGAGCACAATGTTAAGATTAAAAATTTTGATATGTGCCAAATATTTTGATTCGAATATTATCAAATACTTCAACTATTAAATAAAAACTGCAGTTATAGAACTGTTTAAGAAAAATACATGTGCGTATCATGTCCGTACGGTGAAGAGTACGGGTAAAGTGTGGAAGCGACGGGTGCGTACGGAGGAAGCCGCGGCACAGGTCGCAGAACACGTCGTCACCCGTCGCCGAACGTACCTCCTTCATCCTCAGAGCCCGTGACATCAAGACTCCTGGAATCCTCGGACAAACATGATGAGTCGCATCGTGGACGAACCCCTTCCCAATTAAGCTCTTGTTGGGGTGGTGGAATCTTATTCCAGAAGGTATTGAAGTTGTTGTCAGGCATTGTTTCCTGTTGAAGAAGTTTTGGTTGAGTATCTTAATCTTGAAACAGTCTGTACCACTACTTACATTAAGGTAAGTAAGCGAACTAAGCCGCTCTAGGATCTAATATTATTATATTAAGAATTTCTTTCACCGTATGCCGTAAAGTGCCGTCCCAAAAAGTTCAGGGTCTACATTTTTAATACCCATAGATTCTTACTTTTACGATTAATACTAATCCAAATTGAGAACTCATTTTTACATTTTTAGCACCTGAATTGGCAGCCTTCATTTTCTAGAACTTCAAATTGATTTACATGTATTTATTGTAATTGAAATATCAAAAAAAAATTGACTGGTGGTAGAATTTTGATGACACAAATTTGTCACAAAATTCGGCCGGTTAGGTACCACCGTGCACGATTGCGAAAAACCCTCCATAGTAACTCAATTTCGGTTTGATTGCGTTCAGGGGTCAGCAAGTGCATAGCCGGGCAGGGGGATTGTGATCGCAGCACTAGTGGGACCAGTGGGTGTCACGCGGTGCTGCGACGACAATCCTCTTCTGATGAGGCCGTCAAGCTGAGTGCCACCATTGTTAACATGGTATGTGTATGTAATGGTGACCCTCTTTCCTGAGACTTTACCTTCAGCTTACCATCAGGCGAGGTGAAGTCAAATTGACGTGACGTAAATATAAAAAAAAACATGTTTGTTCAGAAATAAATTGAATTGAATCACTCTTATAGCAACGCGATAAGTCTTAATATTTATTTCGCTGTATTGTCCAGAATACTAAAACCTTACTTACTGTCTGATAAGCGGTATACTCTGCATGAACTTGACGGAAAGCAGATGGTTCCTTCTCTGGTTCTGCATCCGGCTGCTCATGTGCCAGCATATGTTTCCTTAGATATGCCTGCCTTCGAAACAGTTTGCCACACTGCTGGCATGGAAAACGTCCTGAGTCAGAAGATACTTCACGGCGTTTAGCAGCTCCAGGGACACGAGGCTTGTGCCAGCGGCGATGGGATGCCAAGTTTGCAGGACAGTTGAAAACCTGAGCCAATGGAAAATTAAAGTGAAAAATAAACAAATATACACATACATATTCATGCATACATAATATTTGCACTGAGCGTGAATTAAACCAGCGACCTCTTACTTAGTAGTCGAGCGCTCCAACACTACGCCACATAGGTATCCAAGGAAATCCAATACAAAGAACCTATGTAACTGTTATCTATTATTCTGCCGAGGGGTGCACATTTTGGGCTACTTGGCTTCGACGTGTATTCGGCACGTAGAAGAACGGCTAGAGAGCGGGTGGTTCGCCACTTTTTAATTATTTCATAGCGGTTGACATGGTTTGATACGAGATGGGCCCGTTCTACCCAGTTGATTTTACCCGGTTGATTGCCGGGACAATGAGGAAGAAAACCTCTATAAAATCACACGGCAGGATTGTAGATCCCGATCACATTGCTACTTATTCGAAATATTAACAAAAAGTTATATAAAGTAGACAGTGCTGATCAACTATAAAATTATAAAGAAAAACAAAATTAATACATCTATAACAAATATAATAACACGAACGATTTAGAGATAAGGAAATAAATGTGTACCCTTCTAGTATTAATTTCTTGAAAATGTAAATTTTAATGCAGCGATTACGACAAATATAACTAAATTGTAGTGGCATCAATCAATAATATCACCGCATTTCACAGTAAACCCATCATAAAGATAATAAGTACTAATATTCTCTCGACACGCACTATTAAACGTATCAATTAGTGGAACCCTTGTACAAACACTGCAATAATCATTACGGCTTCCCACCCATGGAAATTTGCCAAGTGTTTCAATCTCCCTCGCTTTAGTTCCCACGTACGAAAAAAAAACAAAATTATGAACTACGCACCTATCTCGAATGTAACTATTGATAGTTAGAAACTGATTAAATGATTACAAATTATATTGATGTCATAAAATAAGGGGTAAGATCTTTATCAACAAACATTTAACAGAACAATTTACGTGGGAATAATGGGATAGTGTTAAATTGCAAAATATTCAAGTTCATTGCAATTAATATTGGAACTTTCAGGAATCAAATGGCTAATAAGCCTAGAAAACATATGTAAAGTGAGGGTGAATTTACAAATGTTTTCTAGGTAGTTCAACACATTCCAAGTTATGGATTACCTTAGCTCATCTTTCACAAAATAACCAAAGCATGAGATACTTATTATAATAATACATGCATTAATTAAATGTTTGCGATTTAAATTAACAATTGTCCAAGATCCCATTGTCGCAAGCATTCTTTATTTTTACAAGGATAAAATGTATGGAATAAAGTAGTGTAGGTATGTACCTGGAGTGATGGTATACCTGCTAGTAGTAGTAGTACATACATAAACTATGTATTGTATTTACTACTACTACTAGCAGGTATGTGCCTGGGATCGTACTGTATCCTAAATACTACCATTCCCGCAACCCACAAGAACCTATTTCCAGGACTAAAAAGTAGCCTAAATGCTATTCTATCTCTGTGCCAAATCTCATCCAGATTCGTATAGCCTTTTTGCGTAAAAGGTTAACAAACATCCACACACATCCTCAAAAATATTCACATTTATAATATTAGTAGGACTCTTACCTTGTCGCATTCGGGACATCGGTATTCAATATGAACAATCCTTGAACATCGGTGCTGTGCCAATCCAAACGCATCACTGTACAACCTTCGACACAGTCTGCAGATGTACCTGCCGAGCCGGTTCTCTATCGCCGCAATCAATGCTTTTGCCTCCTCCGTCACTTCCACTACATTAAACGCTGGATCAATATCTCCCTACCGACAAAAAACCACAATCATGAACAATCAAGCAACTTAAAGAATTTCCTATCACACTTATAATTATACTTATTAAACAATCTCATGTCATTATTATTTTTATGAGTGCCAAATGAAACGTTAGAGCTCACTATCTCAATTCACAGGAGCCCATAAGACCATATTGAAAAGGTGATTTATTCCATATTTAATGTCGGTCTGACACACCCCCTGCGAGCGTTGCGGCTCAGCCATAGAACTGTTATTAGCTCAAAACACAAGAAAATACCCGATTTCGTACCTTTTTAATTGCTAAAGCGATAAGGAACGTCGTCGTGCAAGCGGCTGTAATGGTATGGTAAGAACGTCTTATTAATAGTTCCTGTGCAAGTTTGCATTTTATTTTTGATCTATATATTATATGTATTTATAATTAAGTTTTTATACAGTTTACTGAAACCTTTTTCTTTGTTGATAGATGAATGTTGGAATTAATTACCTTGCGTACAACTAGTGTTTCATCTTCAGCTAGATCTCTGATGATTGTCCCCGAAACTGGTGATGTTTTATCTTCATCGAATGTAAGCCTTCGAACAGCTTTGCTCTTTTTACTTGGTTGTGTAACAGGTTTCGGAGATTTCTTTGGCCGCTCCTCTACATCTTGAATTTCAACAATTTCTGGGGAACTTCTGCCACTTTTTGACGGTGTTTCTTCTCTTTGCGTCGGCAAATATGTTCTTAGTTCTTCAAAAAATTGCTTTGTGAATTTTAGTTTCTTAGCTTCTGGGCTGTCACTGTCATTAGAACTCTCATCGTCTGGTTTTCTTTTTACAGATTTTTGCTCAACTTCTTCTTTAGTATCATTGTCTTCAAAATGTCGAAATATTTTTGGTGATTTGTCTAGTTTACAATCATCAGGCAGTTTTCTTTTTTGTGAGGGTGGTGGAGTACATGGAGGGGTTATCGGGGTTGTGGACTTTAGTGAGAGATCAAGAGGGAGAAGAGGTTCGTTATAGTAGGCCAGGTATTGTTGGAGAAGAGTAGGATGCTGTTGTGGAATAAGGTCATGAAGATAATTGCTAGAAATCCGCACCGGAGGAGCAGCATATTGTTGATAGAATCGCGAGGATGTCAATCGGTGGAAATGCGGTAACGCTGCTTCCATAATTGCTATTTGATAATTCCTCCCTCAATGGTTTTTGTAGTCATTTTGTAAATTACGTTTTTCTCCTTCCGTCATCCACATTTTTAGACAATCTATAACAAGGAAATATTTCTTGAAATAAAATAGACATTAATAGAATTGTTCAAAAGCCGCAATAAAAGAGTACAAAGACAAGGTGGTGATTCGATTGAGCTCGAGTGGTCCATTTGCTGATTGCAATAACGATGTCGCGACAAGGACTTGCAAGAAATAGTATTTTGTACAACTTGATAATATTTATTTAGAAATATCTACTTGTATATGTTTTCCAGCTTAAGCAATACAAGCTTATCAGATTCTAAATATTGCGTGATAATCTTTTTCTGACCTTAAATTATTATTACTAACGGCTTTTTGAAGACTTAAATGACAAATAGTAGGAAATGCAAAGTTTATCTTTTATTAAATAAATTATTAATTTTTCTTTATATGGAAATTTTCCGATGGTATTGTTTGTTGAAAATACTTAAAATGCAAAAGTTCTCGAAGGATCTGCAAGTGCACATTACGGCACAATATGTAAGTTCCGTCAACCTGTAACACGCAGGCTGCCTGGAATGTTTATTTGCCATAATTTTTACTGTTCCGTCTCATGCAGGGCAATTAAATGATATTGTAAGTACCGCATTAACGAATGATAAATAGCACTACAGTTCTTGCTTTCTTATTTTTTTTAGATTTATTGCTAATTTCTATCAGTGGTTTTATTTATTATTTAATGTAGATTTTGCTCAATCAGCACTGAAGTGATAACTTTAGCAACCGACCAACAATCTGTAATTTTATTAGACACACACATTTTTATTACACTGTATATTTTAAGCCATTACAGGCTACAGTTTATATAGGGCGGGTAGTGCCTACCTTTGTTTAGCTCTTCCTAGGCCATGTCAATTGGCTGGGCTTACAGTAAAGTTTATTTACTTTACTTACTAGTTTAAACCTTTCCAAAAAAAGACGTCCAAAGTTCCATCATCAACTACATAAAAAAACAGTACTAGTAACCGAACGTATTTCCGTTAATAGTTGTTTCCGAAAGTATTTCCGTTAACCCCTCCAGCTAAGCTAAATTGCTTGTGTTAGGAGTGAGTTCAAGTCGGTACTGGAATGACTAGGATTCGAACCCGGAATCTCTCGATCGTAAAGCCGATTCCTTAACCACTGATCCTGCTTCAGCTCTTTGTGGGGCACCTTCAGGTGCCTTACCATGATGACTTCTAAACAGTTCCGTTTCGGAGCAATTCAAGACAAGTTTGTAAACTGAATTACCATGATCCGTACTATGACATGCTTAAACTGAAACGCGTTCACGTTTGGTTCGTTTTTGTCATTTGGAACGTGAAACTAAACGACTTAATATGACGTCATGGTATGAGGACGAAACTATTCAGTTTAGGTCTGCAATTGAATTGCTATTAAGCGGTCATGGTTAATTAAGCTCCAGGTGTTGTAAATGTTTATAGATACCGTTAATGCATACCACCAGACGGTTCGTGTTAATTTATTTGAAATAATTATAATCTCCGCTATATCACAAAATATACTCCACAAAAAATCCCTACAAACCCCTTTAAAACTTTATTTCTAAAATAAACACGACCGTTTACCACAACAAATTCTCGACCTTTATTATAAACCAAACGAAAATGTTAAATGCCGAGGGTCTGTCCCCCAAGCGTGGGAGCTGCCAAGTAATTAGGTAACGCGGTTACACCCTACACTGGAACTAGACGAGCAAACACTGCGAGGATTATTCAACGACAGGGAAAACCCTTGTAAACTTGGCAAAGTCGAAAAGATAGTACAACAGTTGATAAATTTATTGACCCCTGTGGTAATTGTGAGGATTTTTTTGATATGGGTAATGTAATCTAAATATATTAATACGTGAAGCGTAAACTTGCGCGAAAAAGAAAATTGCGCGAACGGATGAACGTGAAATTTGCCACAGTTAAAGTTTATATGGAGAAGAGGTGCATAAAGCTATTTTTCATATGAAGTATTTTTTTATGAATAAAATAGCTGTTGCCCGCGGTTTCACCCGCGGATAATTCTGATCCCTTTCCAACTTCACATCCCAGAGATAAAAAGCCTATGTGTTATTCCAGACTATAATATATCCCTGTACCAAGTTTTAGCCAGATCCATTCAGCCGTTTTTGCGTGAAAGAGTAACAAACATCTATACATTTTTTTAACGTGTGGAGTCGAAGTTCGACTGCCCAGTCAGTCACTAGAAATTAATACGTGAGAAAAGAGAAAAGAAATTAGTATGCCTTTTTAAAAAAAATATATCTGCCTACCTCAAAGGGAAACAGTGCGAGAACCTTTTTTTTAAGTAAATAAAAAAAATGAATTATGGTCTAAATTGTCGGTCACCCACCCTATGAATCACTAATTAGTTCCATGCAAGTATAATGCTTAAATATTGTTTAAATTAGTATAAAAAAGTTTTGCATCCAGACTATGTAAACACAGTTCTCTTAAACAAATATGGTACCCTAACTACTGCCTGCGGCTCCGCCCGCCTGATACTGAATTTAAAATATATAAACAATAATCTATCTCAGTGCCAAATTTCATCCACATTCGTTAAAGAATCATAACGTTATCTCCTTGGTCACCGGAAAAACAACACGGAACTATTCAAAATCAAATAGAAAATGTGAAATCATTGAGGTATCGTTAGGTTTATGACCATCCTGTGACAAGGAAGGTACATTACTGTAGTCAAGGTTGTCCTTGAATTGTTTAGACTTGGATTACGAAGGCTAACAATAGAAATTCTTAACGATATACAACATAAATGTCTCGTTTAAGTTATTGAGGGCATTATGTCGATCCTATAGTCGCAAACGTGTTGTACTGTAGCGCGAGCACGAGAAATGATTGAACTTGTATCGTACAAGCATCGAGACCACGTTACAATCACAGAGTATTACGATAGAAAACAGGACGAGGTAGTACGGGGATGTTTCGTTTAAGTTATAGAAGGAATTATGTCGAACCTACAGATACTTTACTATAGAATCAACAAGTAGTTAGCACTTTTTTCAACTATCTGTCACCGTATGGTCTTCTAGTTTCAGTGTTCAAAAGATTTTTTGTCATCGAAGGTCCGCGTGTAGGCAATTCCGTGTTTGCGTTATTCTATACTATACATAGTTGGAAGCAAATTTCCCGCTTTGATAGACGGTTCTTCTTAACTCATTAATTGTTGCTGTCTCATAGTAGGTACCCGAAATAATTTACGATAAATTAGTTACGAACATGAACACTGAAAAGGTAGAAATAAGTAAAATTTTAATAAACAAATTAAATCGACTTCAAAAATGTAACCTTATATAAAAAAAAACTGGTACAGATTTCATTCTAAAATCAAAAATACACGTAAGACTTTTCTGTTGAAGTCGGTGCCAAGCCAAATGGTGCCAAGCGATCAAATCACTGACGGGACCTCAAACGAGCCGACCCATTTGAATTGGCATTATACTCGTCGACGTGTCGATTTATGTTGAAATTTTGAGTCTCTATACTTTGTCCTTATTAGGCTAATACCGATAGCGAGTGTACGGCCTGTGTACCTACCTGTTCAGTAGTAAGTCGTCACTTTTCGTTTAAACTATACTATCTTATAAAGGTATCATTCATCCCACCAAAGTCCGCCGGTAACTCTGGGGTTATCCTTTCGAGGGCTTACCCGGGGTGCCCGGCAATGGACACTTGTGGAGGACACCGTGTGGTTTTAGTCGGTCTGATTCCGACACGCCCACTCCATCGTTGGCACCGATGGGTTGAAGTCCATGGGGGTTTCCCCACCAAAAAAAAAGCTATCATTCATAAGTGGAATTAGCCTATTTGGAATCAAAAACTGGGCTCCATCAATTGCTGATGAGACGATGAGCAAAACTAAACTATAATGTCCCAGTAAGATCAGTTTTATTTATTATACTAGCTGTTGCCCGCGGAACAACCTACATGGAATTCTGATCCCGTTCCCGCAACTCATGAGAACCTATGCCTATATTTTTATGCCTATTCCAGGCATAAAAAGCCTACAATGTTATTCCAGATTATAATCTATCCCTGTGCCATAATTCAGCCAGTACCGTTCAGTCGATTGAAAGTGATTGAGTAGTGAAAAGATGCAAACATCTTCATGAACTTTTTTTTATATTTATAATTTTAGGATTTTAGAGAGTGATTGAATAATATGGTTTTCAAATACTTTGAAAATAATATTATTAAATCATTCAATCAATTCATCGCTGTTGCATGATGAGTTTTATGAATATTTTGTATCATCAAAGATTTTTTTAACTTCTGTACGTTTAACAGACCCTTCAGATTCTAATGAAGAAATAACATAAAGACTGATTATTGATGATTTATATGCCGTAAAAAGTTCCTAAAAACCTATAAGTTGATTTCGCACGAATTTCTTATCTTAAATATATTTAAAATCCTGAGATTAACTAAATATAATCCCAAAATCCCAGAACTTAAAATTAGAATCAAGGAAAAATATCGAATTCCCTACTCACTAGCAGTTTTATATTGAACATAAATAGAGCTTACTCGCAAGCGATTGTTAATCAGATATGGGTACCTACTATATGAATACAATAGCGAACGGTTTAAAATTTCATTTTCAAATAAAATCATTACTGAAATACCATTAAAAATTCAAATAACCTATCAATTTCAAGAATTTACATCTATTTAATAATACCTTGATTACACTACCCTCTGAATTCTTGATGCCGATCGTCCTGACCGGCTATTAAGGCGGAGTGCACACCTCTCCGCGTTTAAATCAAAGTGTACAATTAATTAAGTGTAATAAGCGTCGTCCACTAGGAATAGCGGCGTCTAACTTCATACGTCATAGTTAATAATTAACTAATTATTAATGGTGTGAAAATTATTTGTATATTCCATTCCACGAATAATTTACGGCTTTTTGACAATGGTTAACGTATAGAAAATACCTGTAATCATTTAGTTATATTAGGTATATATATAGGTATATAAAGTCCACCTTTTTATAGTCCGCAACATAAATTAGCTAGGAAAATTAACAAGTATGCATGTCCGTTAAACAGCAGGTATACCGGCTTGCAGGTGAGTCTGGCTTGGGCCCCGAGAGCTCGAGGGAGCCCCATACGCCCCAGCATATGCATTATCTATTATTTAAAAGATTATCAATTTTTTTCCACCTTACTTGCTACAGACCACTTGTAAACAAAAGGTCCTATCTCAGTACAGATCGTATTTGAACTTGTATCCCCAAAGTTTAGACTTTATAACGCCTGTGTCCGGCTTCTGCTAACTTTGACCGTCTTAGTTCGAAAACTTGTCTAGTGTAGACAGGTTTTCGAACATTACAGATAGGTACCTACTTACAACGTAATATTAACAAATATTGTCCAAAATTCTAAAAATAATAAAAACATAGTTACAAATCTTACAAATATGAATCAGACAAAGTTTTATTTG
Source organism: Cybosia mesomella (assembly GCA_946251805.1). NCBI lineage: Eukaryota > Metazoa > Arthropoda > Insecta > Lepidoptera > Erebidae > Cybosia > Cybosia mesomella. Next base: position 14,429,160 of record OX276408.1, on the reverse strand, counting down.
TACTTCAGTGAAATAAACACTAATTCATTCACACACATTAAAAATAAGCATTCGTAACATTATATCATAGAATAATTAAAATAATACATGAATTACTTAAATATTTTAAATATGTAAAAAATTTAAGAATTTTGATGTTAAAATACCACTTTAATTATTTTAAAGATAAAATCTTCGGTAGACAACGGGTCTCCAATATGAAACTAAAACATTTTTGATTGACCGATATAGTAACAAAATTTTCCTGTTCTGACTAAGATTGCTGGAATATTGCACGCATTATGATTCTAATGTAAATGCGAGAGAGCTAAAATACTTTTTAATAAGTTTAAAGTAGGTTCCAGTTACAAAATAAACCATTTTACTACAAAATTTGCAACCAAAATCACAGAGATGTCAATCTCGCACGTGCAATGCTAGTAGGTGCGTGACGAGGGTGTTACTATGGCGAAAACTCAATGACTCACCTTTAGCAATCCTGCTGACTCAGCCTACACCCCTGCACTCAGAAACTTCAAAACAACTTTCAATAATGTAAGTAAAATTTGAAAATCTCGAAGGTTTATTCTTGAATTATTTAGTTACGTAATTTTAAAAAGGCAGTTTTTAACAAAATTAAAACTTTTTGCAAGAGTTACAATATTAATTTTTTTTCGTATGTCAATACAGGCTGTTTGTTTAGGGGTGCACGGTGGTCCGCTCGGCAGGGCGGTCGGGACTGGACTGGCGGCTGGAGGGTGCGCACCCTGGTTTGTGCGGTTCTAGCTCCCGTAGAGAGTGCTACTAATGTACAACAATACATTTTTTATTTGATAAGTTTAAGCCTGATTTTGATCGGAGTAATAATACTAACGTTAGGTGTTCGGGGTTGATGGATTCGAGGTAAAACCAAAATTTAAATTTAATAATTCGCTACAAAATATTTTATGATAATAATTAGTCAACACTAAAAGAAAAGTCTGATAATAGTACTGATAATATAAAATTTAAAGATTAAAAAACCCCCGACACAAATTTGTTTATATTTGTCTTTTTTGCTTCGAAGGTTAACAGATAAGCTTTATGTGAGGCGTTATAAAAAAAATTCCAATTATCAATAACCCAGTTTTGTATGTGATGCCAAATTAGAAGAAATGGAAATGAATAATCTCTTCATTTTTTGGTCAACGAGTTTACCACGCCGCCACGCCGTACTAGTACTAGCACTTTTCCAACCACACACCACGGGCCCCTATATACGCGCTACAAGTGTCAAGTTAGTATTTTAAAACCTTACCACGACCCATGCCGTAGATACCAGATAACGCCCCCATCTTATGCCTGTGGTACCGCATATAATTCACTACATTTTCATTCGTAGTTACTAATGTTCTACAAGATAAAAAATAACTATTTTTCCATTATAAAAAATTTCATCTTTTTGAAGAATCTTAATGATTTTCTGATGATATACATCAGATAATCAACTTCAATATAACACAATAAATTAACTTATAGCATGAATCAAACAATAAAGGAAGTAATAATGTTAAACTAGATTTATTCGTTCCATTAAAATTAATCAACTGTCTGAATTTAATAAAATATAATACGCAGACGTAGTGCAAGCCGATTTGTCTTAATATTGTAATCGAGTAGTCAACGAAAATAGAGTAGGTACAGCATAATAATGATAACAACCAAATTGATAGCGATCAAATTTTCTTATATCAATGATTATAGAAAATAAAAAGATTTATAATTAATTGGCTTTCTTGTGAGATAAAATACAAAAATATATATTGATTGAATAAAACTTATAAATTATCTACATATTGATGTAGCCACACCCATGTGGCATATTAGCTGGAGCTGCATGGTCAATTAAAAATTTAAAGCTATATGAATAAACAAATACAGTTTTGTGACATCTTAGTTCGAGTTTCCTTGGTACTGCTATGTTTCACATGAACTTGACAGTACTCAAGGTAATTTCCACATTTTGTTACATGTTGTTAAGTAATCATTTGCATTTGTAATAGATAACAACTCATTAAAACTCTAAAGTTAGCCTAAGAAACAAAATCGTATAACACCTAAGCTGTAAGCATTTTTTTCTTTCTATCATAATTAATTTTATGTATATTTTTTTATTTAAATCAATTTGAAATAAACATATAAAATATGAAAAAAAGACTTACAAAAAAACGCAACTATTTTTTATGATGACTTTAAAAAAATATGTTAGAGATCATCGAAAAATAAGTGAATAAAAGAAAAATAATAACCACTTTAACAGCATTCAATTTGGTCGCTCATCATTAATTTCTGTATAGAGATAATTAACTACATTATGGGCTGAATAAACAAATCCCAACAATGTTTTCTCCGTGAAAGGAGACGCAAAGATGTATTTGGCTGGGCGGTTCAGTTCGGAGCCCGCCCAGCCGCCCGCCCAACGCAGCCGCTCCGCCTACCTAGCCGCACAGAGCTAAGAGGAAATAATTGATTCTAATTGAATCATGGAGCTGGAGTATTCAATTAACGCGGTACAGAGGCTGTGTTGTGTAATCAGTGCAATTGTTGGTATACTTTGAATGCGCCGACCCACCGACAGTAGCGACTAAAGTTCATAACGTTGAATACAGCTTTTTAGACAGAAATATAACCCGGTGAAACTAACCCTAATTTATTAAAATTTAATCTATTAAATTAAATATTTAACTGCGCTACTGTCAGTGGAGTACTTACCTTAATAAACGCTTTTAATTTTAAAAAAATCAACTGATTTCAATAACCAATAAGCACTGAATATAAAATAACTGAATTACAGATTTAATTCTAAGGATAAAAAAACACTTAAGACTTTTCTGTCTTCTGTCCGTGCTAAGACAAATCACGCCACATCATGGGTCTCCCTATGCAAGCGATAAAAATGTGTAAGCGTGAGTGAGGGCTCCACGTCTGCAGCAAAATACAGCCGATCACGTGCGTAGTATTTAAAATGTAGTGCTCTCTTTACATTGTAAAATAATGTATTGAATGTTTTTAGGGTTCCGTACCTCAAAAGGTAATTTGTATGGCACGTCAATTTGACTTCACTGTTTGCAATATGATTGTAAGCTGAAGGTGGCATTTTGAGAATTAAGGCCACCATTATAAATGGTTGACGGTATAGACGCTTTTTTAAGCTCCGTTTATAGGGAGACGGAAATATGTGTTGATTAAGAGTCCAAGTGTGAGAGTGGCAAAGAGTGGACGGCCTCTGTAGCGTAGCGGTAGAGCGTTCGACTGCTAAGTCAGAGGCCGAAAGTTCGATTCCCGCTCAGTGTAAATATGTATATTTGCCGGTAAGTGGTACTGCTGTCATATAACTAAATAAATTGTTTTATGGATTTCATATTTGAATTCTCTTACAGCTGATCCTGATTTTTAGTGGTACTGACAGGCTGCGACCGATGGGGCTGGGAGCACCTTAGAACAAACCTCTTTATGTTTTTCTTCTATTTTCAAATTTCACTGTGACGAGCATATTTATTTTAGCTCAATTTTGTAAAATATTATGTAGAAAACGTAATTCTTGGCTCTAATCAGAGTAAAGTGTGTATTTTTGTATATTTGACTATAGTCAGTCTTTTAACTCGAACTCGATAGAAGATCATAGACAGAACGAAGATCTGATTTACAGAGGATCATCGGTACTACTGATGCTTAATATTCGCAGCGCTGAACCAGGTCTGCATATCTCTAGAAGTCTGCTGTATTTCATGGCTAGTGGATAATATATCACTCATCAGAATCACTCTAGAACGACTGAAATTTAGCACAGCGGTAGATTGTAGCCTAGAATAGCATATGTTACTTTTTATCCAGGAAATAGGTTCCTACATGGCACGAGAACGGGATCTGGTTCCACGCTGGCGAAGTCGCTGGCAACAGCTAGTATACTTTAAAAATCATAGGTGTAACTTGCAAATTGCTATTTGTAGAGAGAAAGAGCAGGGAAAGGCGAAAAAATGGAAAGGAAATTAGATTAGGCACTTTTTGCTACCTAACGGGTGACTTTTCCAACAACGAGGAGATGATGATAATAAATTATTGCTGTGATAAAAAACTACTATGACAACCCTGTATTACTAACTTAAAAGCTTTTGGTAAGCTTGCGTTGGTATGCACTACTGGATGCCGAGAGCAAGATCAACTGTAAAGAGAGATCCGATTCTCAGCACTCCATGGATTCACCGTGCGGTCGCCGGGTCCATAGCGTGGTACAGAGAGGAACACCATGACGGCGACTGGGACTTGCGAACCAGATGTAGGTTTATGGTGGCCACCTTGTGATGCATCAGCGCTCACCTCCACCGTCAGTAGTGTTCCCCCCCTACCTATCCAAATTTGGTAAGATCCTAACAATGCCGCTTTTGATATACGTTTTAGTAAAGAGCTTACTGAAGCTTTTGGCAATCCGAGGTCTTTAAGTAAGTTGTACAGGGATTTAGCTGGGATTCCCCTTGCTCCTACTTCTACGGCGTAGAGTTTAACCACGTAGCCGTTTTTGGTTAACTCGTTAGTCAAATCAAAGTATTTGTTTGTCTTTATAGCGTGGTCTTTAGGTATATTAATTTCCCACGGTACTGTGAGTTCTACAAGCACTGCACGCTTATGCGATCGTGAAAAAAGGAATATGTCGGGTCTGGATGATGAGGCACAGACATCCTCCGGTATCCTATAGTGCTTCTCATACGTGTCTACGAGTATTGTCCAGTCAACGGCAGCTATCAAAATTGAATATGGCTTTTGAGGTGATTTCTTTGAGCAGCCTTCCTTTACAAACGCAATGTCATTTCTTTGGTTTGTGGTTAATCATTTTTTCGCTCTAGCTACCGCCAAACTTACAGCCTCACGTATGATTTCTAATACCTTATCATGACGGCGCGAGTAATGAACCAGGTCTAATAGCGTTTTGCAACCCACTAGTAGGTGCCTAGCCGTACCAGTTGCTTAACCACATGAGTTACATGTTTTATCTGTGGCTTTTCCCCATCTGACCAGATTGCTTTGGTCGGGGAGGGTCAACTGGAATGCATTTAGGTAAAATTTAAGTAAGGCCGGTGACCAGTCGTATATTATGGTACGCCATTTTAAGGCTATGGGAATACAAAATTCACCTAGGGTCAACCATTCGTTTTGCATTTCTAGGTTCATTGCGTGCACCTTATAGGTGTTGTTTTCGTCTCGTCGTCGTGTCGTTTCGTAGTGTCATCATCATCTTAGAGATTATCCTGGCTGTATCCGAAGTATAATGTAAGTAAACAAAAGTGACCCTGTGTGCATTATGTTTAAAATTCACATAGATGTTAGGGACATTGGGGCCGCTAATTTAAAAAAAAAAAAAAATTATAAGAGCAGATGCTTTTTTTTCGGGTGGTAAATAACTTCCCATTATCCGTTTAGGACTACGATATTTAGCAGGTTAGTGGTGGTAACCATCGTCCATTCCGGTTTCTTTTGTGTTTTTTGACTAATGACTTCCTACACTGCTTTTCTTTTATATTTTGGAAATTAAATAAAAATGTAATCTTGCAATTTATTTGCATTAATGACAATATGCTGATTTCTTTGCAGTGGGTTTTTGGGTAATATGGTAACCCGATATTTTTTATGTTATTTTAAAACTTTCCGATACCAAGTCACCTTATGAAGTTCAGAGAGTTGCATCAGTTACACAGAGTTGCATCAGCATTTACAAACAAACCATTATTATATATAATATTGATTTTTGTCATAGCATGAAAGGATAATAGTAAATTATTGATCACTTCTTTTGTGATATGATAAATCGTATAAATATTTCATTCCGTCTACTGCTAACTAGTGAGCCGAAACAACAAATATTATAATTTAGGAATTTGGATCAGAAAAGCTCTTATTAGATATTGCCTTGAACCAAATTACAGTGCACCAACTTGGACATTGCCTTGAAGTGACAAGTGATCGTTGACAGAGTTTGAGAAGGCATATATTAGAAAGAAATTGTATTAATCTTATACCATAAAAGTCTTTGTCCTGGCTGACTGACATAGAGACAACGCACAGCCTAAACCGCTAACTTGAAATTTGAAGGATGTGTTTGCTTTGATGCGTGGAGGTGTACTAAAAAGGATTTTTTGAAATGCAACCCCTAAAGAGGTAAAAAGGGGTAAGAAGATACTTTTTTATAACTCAAGGACGGCTGAATAGATTTTTATGACCTTTGATTTTTTGGATTTTTCTCCAACTCCATTTAGCACATAGCATAATTAAAACTATTATTAATTCACGAAAAAAAAAGGGGGACGAATGCCACGATGCATTTCAGGTTTAGGTTTCTTTTAATTATTTATTTTATTTTAGGTTGGCGCAGGTGGCCCAATGCCGCGGTTAGTAAATAAAATAAAATAACTACTATTGAGACCTCTAGTATTGCCATAGCAAATAGAATTTGACTTTTTCTGAAAAAACTTACCTTCGTTTGATGATGAATAATCCATCATGACCTATACTACGTATTATTTATATATTTCGCCACAATGTCAGCAAGTAAAACTTTTCCGTAACGAATTAACTATGCAAAGGCTTCGTTTAAGACTCGATTGTTCTTTAGTATAATTTTAAATATATTGAATTATTTTTATTACAGACAATAGCTGCGCGGTGCTATTGTACTACCCTTATAAATGACTAGAAAATACTTTACCCTACAAGTATCCGGCTTAGCGCATGCGCATCGACCTAATTAGAATAAACTACAAAATAATTTGAAAAATGAGCTGTACCCCTAAACACAACTTCAAAAGGCTCAATTTTGTACAAATTTTACAGTCATGAGATTGTTAAAAATAGATACTATATTCCCATGAACCTTAAATATAGGAATATAAGAGTTAGTTTAGTACTTGTTTTGTCGTCTTAGGTGGTAGGTAAGTGGACGGAACTGGGAAGCCGTACTCACGCACGCGCCGGAAGCTCTGCGCGGGCGCAGCTATACTACCGGTGTCGTTTACCGCCGGGTGGACTTGTAATTGAATAAGTGTACTTACTGTATCAATGACATTATAATGTACATGCATTGTTCTATTCTCCTTCTGTTTACGGTTTTTTTTATTGGTTAAATCAATATTTTATCTTCCTTTTAATAACTGCACAAACATTGAGGTAACTAGTGAGAATTGCAAAATGCACCTTTTTATTTTTTTCTCGACCGGAAATCCCCACGGATGGCTATGTCGGACTCAAACCTAGATCCAATCCCCTCAATAAAACAATTAGATCTTCACATGTGAACACCGAATATAAATCAATTGAGAATAGATGACACACTCGTAATATAAACAGGGTATGGGTATGAGAACTATCAAAAACAGCTGTGAAACATCAATTAACGAGAGCTGTGGGAAAACTCAGGTAATGCGTCACACCAATTGGCTGTCAACACTCTCTCAATGGGGTGTCTCTCAATACATTCCTTGGTCTACCTAACTCAAACAAACTAAAAACTGTGCCTACTCGCTCATTTAGAAGTCATGATCATCATCATCCTCCTAGCGATTTCACGGTTGTGTTCAAAGTTATATAAGTAGTTAGTTAAGTTAGAGTAGAGAGGATAGAAGCAAGAGGATTGACGAAACAGATTTATGAGGTAAGAGTGAAAGGGCAACCCGATTAAAGTACTTATGCCAATCAAATCGAGAACATTTTAAAGAAAGGCCAGGTCAAGAGTACCCGAATGTGCATGTTTGAAAATAATTATGAAAATAGAAGAAGCGAAAGGGATCGTTTAATAAGACTCTTTCTAGAGAAAGAGTCTTATTAAACGAGATTAAGCTCAATTCTCTCATGAAAATAGTAGTATGTATTTCAGAACCATATACTCACAACCACTAGACAACTAAAGCAACGGACAAAAATATGTTCCCACCGCAGGCGCATTGCATCCCTATTAAATAGAAAAAAAGGAAATAATTACAAAGGTGTGCTGTGGCGATACTCGATGTTTTTACATCCTTCCGATGGCTAGTACGCAGCCAGTTAGTTCCCACGTACGCTTTGTTCACACCTCAGTCGAGGACCTTTGGGATTGTTTAGTCAAAGGGCCCTTAGTCCAGAAGTACTACCTGTAAATAAAACATAGGATGGCAAATAGATATAGGGCACATGGAGTGGCGGTAGGACATAAACTTGATGTTTAATGTAATGATAGTATAGATAGAAACGGAGATGAGATAGCAGTTCGTGACGATTTGAATATTTTGCGTTAATACAAATAAAATAATCTTGATTCTACGAAAGATTCCTACATGTTGATTTTTCTATATCGGCAAGAGTCAACATTTAGGATTGAACTCGAATACAATAGTCTCATTTTTCTCGAGATCTTCCATTGGTGATCCTCAAAGAGTTTTTAAAATTCTCAGTAACAACATGTAGTCTGGAAAAAGTGTTCAATTGACAGCTCAAATGGCTCTTCCCATAGTGTGTCCCAATGTGAACATAGTTGGCAAGATGTGATAATGCATACCCTTTCAGGGATATTAAAGCGTGAATACAAAAATTATTTTTCGAAGTGTATTTAAGTTTTTATTTTCGATCAAGGCTCTGTAGTGGGTATTTGAATACAACGAACGAGTTACTCACATTACACTAAGCCATATTATTATCATAAAACATTGCGAAAAAGTTGTAATGTATGTGCTTTATCGAAATTCGGTATTGATTCGGACAGTGCGTTGGAAATCTGTGCGGAGGGTGCGTGCACGCCACCCTTGGTGACCAATCACAAGCGGGAACGTGACAGATGCGCGCGCAGTACTATTGTTGTCCTAACTATTGTGTGACGGGATAAATGCTGGGGTGGCATGCGTGTGAGAGTGAACACCTGAACCAAAAATTACTTCAGTAATAAAATAACGGTAAAATGATGATACATACTGTTTAACTGTTTAATACCGATATTTTAATAGCGTGCTCAATAGCGATTGCTTTTTAAAGCTTTTATCCTCTTGAAAAACTTTAAACTGAGCTTAAGACATTGGTTTTGAAACCAGTAGAAAATGAAACGATTTAAAATTTGACTCTACGCGAGACTAATAAAATGCTAATTGGAGTTCACCTTTAATATGGTATGAGCTCCTTGACAATGCTGAACGTCTAAAATAACTCTACTAACATTATAATAAGAGTCATTCCAATATTTCTTGAATTAATTTATAGGTGTCTAATACAAATCTTATGAAATCTCACAGTCTTATTCATTTCATTGTTAGTGCACTTACATTATAACAATTTTAACCTTGTATTCAATCTGTAAATTTTTTTAGCAGGCGCCCGGTCAGTATAAGACCTGTCTTTAAGGAGTATTCTCTATGGTTAGCCTGCTGCAGATTTATAGACATTATATCTTCAAAAACACTATGCAGATCTGGAGTACTCTCAGTCATGCCGATTTGCTTACAATGTTTTACTTCACGTTAAGTTAGATGTAAGTATATGCCCGAAGATCTAACTAAAATCTTACTCTCTGAAATCTCTGAGGCAAAGAATATTAAAGCTAAAGGAAATGATCTCGAAACATTAGTATTTAATTTCATTATTATCATCAGGACGTCTAGTGCTTTCATCATCGTTATTTTTATAGATACCTTCTATTTTTTGTTACTAATTAAGAATATAATTAAAATACTCCTTCTCAACTCTTAAAAGTCCTTTAAGCAGAATTAAAATATAAGCTCGCATTCGTTAGGTTCAAAAAGTTGTTTATCAAAAGCATGGTTGTCCAGGCAACGCGCCCCCAAGCCGGCCCGTGCCGTGCCATCCTGCAGGTGTGCACAGGATTTAATCAACTGATTGTTACTGACATACAAACACACACATTTAAACTCACCTATGGGGTAAGGGAACTTACCGTTATGAAGAGGAAAATAAAAGCTATAAAAATATTTGGGGTAGAACAATTGTTCGCCGCGTGCAGTACATAGCTACTATCGAAAATGTTTTTGAAATTGGCCTCTGGCTGATATTTTTAACTGTAATTAGTTTGAGTACTTTATGGAGCATTTTAATTCATGTTATTTCTTCATACTAGATGCCTGGTGCGATGTAGAGGGGTAAAGATATTTTGCCTTATTTTTATAATAACACTTATTTGCAATACAGAGTTTTCATTTATATTTTAGTGCCAGGCCTACAAAGTAAATAAAACATAAAAATCTGACAATGAAAGTTCTTAAACTCTATTTTGGAAGAACCTAGTTATTTCAATGTACCAAAGGCTTCATTATAACTATTTTTATTATTGTTTTAATTTAGGTTAAATGCACTATCGGAATAATTCCGCTCAATCCAGCTAATGCCTTGTTACGGACTCTGGAGTGATTTCAATTTCAGAAAATTCTAGGAACTTATTCATCCTCAGAGTCTCTATAAATATCTTGTGAAAAATCCTGAAGTCTAGAATAATTTCAATTCGTTCATTCATATGGCGTGTTGCGAGATTTCATTAAAAAAAGTCCCATTAACGAAAATCCTGTCTGCCATAGTCATAAAAATATTTCATGTAAACATGAATGGGCGCTTTCTTCCATCCCCTCGCCAATAATTCGACATAATAGTGAAGTAATTTACGGACTCATAGTCGATTTAAAGGAAAAAGTATAAAAAAAGCTGCGTGAGCGTCCGCCATGACAGTGCAGAAACGTGGAGCCAGGAGCTCGGCGCGTGCGACGCGTGCCTGCCACGTGCGTGTGCGCCGCCTAATATGCACCTTGCTATGGTCTGCAAAAAAAATCAAACAAAACAAAATGGATTTAAAAGATTTATTTATGTTAACAAATAATCTTGTGTGAAAATATGAATTGTTATATATATTGTTACATAATTATATGTTTATTATTTATTGAATACTAAAAACATTGTGTTCTTATTTTGATTCTTACATTCAATCAGCTTATAGAACATTATTTATAAATGTATTTAGTTAGCTATTTCATTCGTGTGATAAATTTGTTTGTTTAAGACTCGACCAACTACGCCAGTGGTTGTTTTACTTTTTAAGGCATATCTTTTTTTTTTCTCTTCACGAATGTTTTTCAGTAACTTAACAATTTTCAGTGGATGAATTATTAAAATAGCTGCCCGGAAAACTCCACACCTCAAAACTGTCTGGGGATATTGTACATACAGATATCATAAAAAGATATCAAATCTAGAAAAAGTTTTTAGTACCAAATTGTTGATGGCGCATTTCTATTTTTGACTCCAAATTTATTTATTTTTTAAAGATTGGAAAGGTGGACAAGTTTAATTTGCTCTTCGGTGTAATCTAAATTCTGCTTCTTCACGTTTTTGTTGATTTTAATAGCTATATGTCGAGTCATCGAGTAGATCTTCAAAGCAATATTGATCATCACTCTCCATCATGAGCTTTATAATGGCTGGCTAACGTTATACACAGAAATAAACTCGACTAAGAGCATTTTCGTAAGATCGTACGCTTGCTTACCTATTGAGGTTAGCAATCTACAAAAAGTATTTAAAATGAGGTGTACAAGTTAACCACTAGTGGTGTTGATGGATTCCTTTTCTTACACACATTATGCTACAGGCATCAAATAAATACAACAGATCTACTAAGAACAAATAAACAAAAATGTAAGTACATGTTTACACATATCTACTTTGGGTCCAGCCACCTAAATATTTTGTTATGTTTTTATTATTTTATTTGATGTCTACATATTACCAAATATATTATTTTACCCAAAATTAAGCTTAAAACGGTAAATAAAACATGACATTACTGACCGTACATCGAACTTTGTACCAAGCACCGGATTATTTCATTGTATTTTTCGGTGAACGGTTTCTCGTAAAAGGGGAGTCCAGGACACCTTTATGTCTGCTCTGTTTTTCCACCACGAGATTTTTTCTAAAGCTCTTGCTTGTTTCAATATATTTTTGACGAAATGGCAACATTTGGCCTGCATAGATAAATGTATTGATCAATTTAACTACTGTTCTTCCATTAGTAAAACATGAAAGTAATTCTATGTCAGAAATTCATTATTAAAATTATTAGAAAAAAACAAATTAAACACAATAATCAGTTAAAATTCAACATAATCCTACGTTGACTTTTGAGGGCTAGCCGACGTTAGGGCCACTAATCACTAGGTCCACTTATCCTTATTGACACTTTTTATTTTTAATATTTTTAACTGGCATTTCGGACACCATCCAAATATTAAAGCCATTATGTACTATGCTAACTGTACAAAATAGCTTTAATAAATGAAAAAATAAAAAAGCAGTGGCACTCCGGGAGTGCCGACAGAAGTGAAAGCCTGAACAATTACGTGTGTATGTTTTGTATCGTCATCATCCATCGCTCTCTTACTCTCTCCCTCCCTCCCTGTCTATCTGCCTCACTCGCCCCATTCCTCCCTTACTCCCTTCCTACCTCCATCATTCTAAAAAACATCGCTGTTGCCTGCGGCTCTACCCGTGTAGAATTCGGGTTCTGTTCCCGCAATCCTCGGGAATGTGTTATTCCAGACTATTATCTATTCCTGTACCAAATTTCATGCAGGTGAGGGCGACTATTGTAGCACTATCGATGTCTGTAATGGTGACCCTTATTCCGGAGACTTAACCTTTAGCTTACCATCAGGCGAGCTGAAGAAATATTGATGTAACCATTATAAAAAAAGAACCATTCCGTAGGGTATTATTAATAAACATCCATGAATCCACCCATTCTCACACCCAAACTTTTGCATTCACAATTATACCAGTAAGATAGCACTGATTTATATGTCGTAAACAACATTATGAGTCACGTTTGCAAATTGAACCCGTTCATTTTGATAATAATAAGCCCTGGTTGAAAGGTCGCCTGCGCATATTTGAGCAGCTGCGCTGGGGTCCCTGTGACGCGTGCGCCGTGATACGGGCAGGTGTACCTCGACCGGTGACATACTTAGATGTATGCTCTCCTTTGTTATATTTATTTTTTCAAGTCTATAGTGTAACGGTATGTATGTAATTTCGTTCATTTTTATTTTAGCTTCATCTTCAAGAATTCTCTCGCTCGGCAGCATGATTGCGGCAATGTTGCGGAGCGCGAGCGCGTGGGCCGCCGCCAGCTCCTTCTGCGAGCATTTATTCCGCGAAGGAGATGGGGGAGCGCGCCCGGGAGAGGTTCAAAACTCTCCCGGGCCGCCGAGCCCGCAACATGCTCGCCGCGCGTCGCAGGCGACTCAGGCGCCGGAGGTCGCTTAACGACCTCCGTCCTCCATGAGCGCAGGCCTGGGGATGGCAGGTGAGGCCGCCTGTCACCCCAGCAGAAGCAGGCCGGGACGGTGGGCCTCCCTCAAAGCGGGGCAAGACGGGGACACCGTGGTTTCCAAACCCGAGGGGGCCATCTCGAAACCGGAGATGGCCCAGGGTCAGTCGGGGCGCGAGGGATATGGTCTATGGGCAACCTTACACCCCGTACTAAATAGTAACTACAAAATAACATTTATTCGCTTTGATCTCTTCAATAAATATCAAGGAAGTGAATTTATCGTGCGGAATGGCGTTTAGAAAGAAGCTTGAGGCTTGCTTGATAAATGAATTACTAGCTTGATAGTGCTCGGTGAACAATTGTTACTCAAGCATGATTGATTATTTCGAAGCTTATTGTTAAGCTTAATTGTCCTATTAAAACGTCTTCCATAAAATAGAAGCATTCGAAAGCAGTAGGTTCTTGATAGAATAGTAATCCAATTAAATTTTTCTTGTATACAAAACGACTGACCAACTTGGAATACTCGTTTTGGAATCAAAATGCTAACAAACCTAAGATTTAGATATAAGGAAACGTATCTTGAACAATTTATTTTTGTATTCTTCAGAAAAACATTTTTAAGTAATTTTAAGTAAATAAAGCTAGATAATTATTCATGATTGAACTAGATAATTATTGATGAGGCTCTTAAATCTCTATACAGGAAAAATACATATTACTTTTAAGTAGAGCATACTTACTTGCATAACATACATGGAATGAACCATAGAAGGAGTGCTATCGCTTATTGTACAGCCACTATACTTATCTGTGGCCAACGGACCGGGCGAAATGCGGGCTCTCTTCCACCTATTATAGTTTTTTGCTATTCAAATATGCGTAACTACGAATTTTAGTACACTTCAATGTTAAATTGCCTCGCTATTCTTTTAAAATGTATAGGATTATTCGCGATTTAATGGTGTTGCGTCTTCTTTAATTGAATGACTTATTGACATCTCATCTGGCGGCTGCATTCGTCGTAAAAATATATTTTTACGGGAAAATTTATGATTTGTTACACAATCAAAGATCAGATGGATTTAGGCTAGATTTCATCGGTGAAAATCTTTAAGTAAAATCTAGTAAAGCGCTTTAATTTACATTGATTATCAGTGAAATCCACTCTCAATAGATTAGTAGGTATGGGCGGGACGTCTTACGGCCCGCAACGTGGCTGTTTTGCACAGTCTATTGAAAATGCTGGCCGTCAAAGACATAAGGGGATATCGCACGACCTGCATCGAGGCGGCATGTCTCCTATCCGGGACCCGTCCATGGGACCTGGAAGCGAGGGTCCTTGCGTTGTTGTACCAAGGCCACAAGAAGGCGCTGGAGCGGGGCCACAGGCCAGGACCCCGAGAAATCGAGAAATCGGGAGCTTCGCCAGGAACTCATGGAGACATGGAAGGTGCAATTTGAGCATTGTTCATGGAGGAGTGGTTGGAGAGGCGCCACGGTGACCTCTCCTACCGGATGTCACAAATATTTAACGACACGGGTGCTTTGGTAGGTATCTGTGGGGCATCCACCGGGAGACAAAGCCGCAGTACCAGCACTGCGAGGATCCCGGTGAAGACACGGCGTTCCACACATTGGCGGCCGTGGTCTCCGATGGCAGCAAGTGGCTCGCCATTGCCTCTTCCTGTGAGGAGTTTATGGTTGCGAAAGAGGTAGCGGAGAGGCAGCGGGAGAGACCCTGCCCCCAGAGTTCCACAGACTGCAACGAGGACGCCGCAAACTTGTCTACGCTCAGGACTAACGACCTCCATGATCGGGGCCCTAGGACGGCAGTCGGCCGACTCGCCGTCCTTACAGAATCAGACCTAGACGGAGGCGTGTCGTGTATGTTTCCTACACACGCCTGCCAACTCACCGACCCGAGATCAAACCCGACCCCAATGGCGAGGCCGCGATGGCCGAAGTCCGCTGGGAACCCTGGGGTTATCCTTTCAAGGACGTACCCGAGGTGCACAGCAATGGACGTTTGGGAAGGACAACGTGGGGTTTTAGTCGGTTCGATTCTGACATACCCAACTCATCGCTGGCACCGGTGGGGTGAAGACCGTGGGGGATTCCTCACGAAAAAAAAGGTAAACAAGCTTTTAAGAGAAAGTTCAGATCCGTTAGTCTTATATTAAACACAATCTTTTCACCGCTCTCACAGTCTGGGATTTTTGGAATAAAATTAACAACATATAAAACAAAATCATCAATTCAACCACTTCGAACGAGTTTCTAAACTTTAAATACTGTAAACATTATCAAGACATTTGAGAGCTCATCAATCACCTTGCGAGGAGGTGCGTGCTCCCCTAATTTGTGTTAATAGCGTAAGGGTTCAACAGGTTGCACCGCCTTGACCTGTTTCTTGAGGGGTGATTCAATGGGCCGACACTTGTTTACTATTGTACATATAGTGAGAAGGGATTGGATGGTGTAGACTTGCAAGGGCACCTGAAGCAACTCCACATATTGTAATATTGCCCAGAATTGTTTCTTAAGAAATGTTTTATATTCAAAATCCATTTATTCAGAATGGAATATCCATCATTTTTTGGGAAACCAGCTTCTTATTATGATAATTAAATCCATATAATTTTCTCATTATCACGGCGTGCAAAGTAGAAAAGCGGTCCCCGGGCTTTAAGGGTTGATGATCACCATTATGATATCGCGATTCCAAATGACCACAAAAAAAAACTAATCTAATCTTTATTTCCTAAGAGTTGGTAGCGATAGGTAGAGCACTAACTATCGCTATAACGACATTTTTTGTAAAATTATGTATATTTATTTACTTTTAGTAACTACGTATAATGTATATCTATTACATAATATATATTATTTGTATCATGTACCAACGGTATATGTATTTGTGAAGCTGTTTTATGGAAATATAATTTGTATTTCTCTTTTTCTAGAGTTAGTAAGCTAAGTAGTGATACTTCGTTATATACTATACTTCTACTATACTTCGCTATAACTATCTAATGTCTATTAATTTAGTCCATCCAAAGGTCTCTTCCAGATAAGAAGAGATCGCAAATTGCTATAAGAGCGCCTATTGTGCAAGTTTTTTTGTATATTTGTGTTTTTATGTATATTACCTAGTGATTTGTATCCTTTGTTTGGTGTGCAATGAAGAGTTTATCTATTAGTAGACTATACAATAAATTCCCAAGGTTATCATCATCTTTCTGGCATATTGATATTAATTTTCTGTGAGGATTATTAGGTTAATATTATTGAAATATTTAAATATACTCGATCTACACATATTAATGTATTTCGTGTAAGCTAAAGGAACTAGAAAGAATCATTCGCTTCTTGAAGGAGTTCACACCAGCTTTTTTACTACTGAGATTGTTTTGCAACTAACTTCGTTTTAATAGCGTTAACAATATAAATCATATTCGTTGACCATATGGGTATATCATATGGGGGTGAAGTAAAGAGTAAATGCTAATAAATATTATGAAAGCACGGTGGGTAGGCATAATGAACTACATTTCGTTGTTATTATCAGAATGAGTTTGCTAATTGTCATATCAGTGAATGCAACATTTAGATCTATTACCTGATACATAATGATTTTAAGGAGTATGCAGTTCATAGTCGCAGGGTAGCCGGCAAATTGGAAATTAGTCCATTAACATAATTAGGCACACAGCTGACTCGGCTGGCTGGTGCCGTACACCACACATGGCTGCTCATTCTACACTGTTAGTCAAAATTAGGAAAAAAATATTTGAAATTATAAAGCAGTTCAATTAAATTTTTAAGCATTTTGCAATGCTTACTTTTTCGAAAGATTTAGATCGGAAAAAGAGAACATCTAGAACGGGACTTGAACCCGCGACCAGTCCCTTACAGGGGGAATGCTCTGACCAGCTGAGCTATCTAGACACGTCCCAGATATTCGAAATTCTCCGATATATTTATACGTCTTAAGTAGTTCGTAGTTCGCAAGAATTACGGTAGATGGCTCCAGCGTCGCCTTAAGACGTGTATAATATATCGGAGAATTTCGAATATCTGGGACATGTCTAGATAGCTCAGCTGGTCAGAGCACTCCCCCTGTAAGGGACTGGTCGCGGGTTCAATTCCCGTTCTAGAAGAGAACTTTTTCCGATCTAAATCTTTA
This sequence comes from Cybosia mesomella, assembly GCA_946251805.1. Lineage (NCBI taxonomy): Eukaryota > Metazoa > Arthropoda > Insecta > Lepidoptera > Erebidae > Cybosia > Cybosia mesomella. The sequence continues at coordinate 14,411,671 of OX276408.1, read as the reverse complement.
GAAAAAGTAAGCATACAAATTGCTTAAAAATGTAATTGAATTAATTAGGCGAAGTCATCAAAATACAATGACTGTAAAGTTATTCATTGTTTCCGTAGTTCGCAAGAATTACGGTAGATGGCTCCAGCGTCGCCTTAAGACGTAGGTATATAATATATCGGAGAATTTCGAATATCTGGGACGTGTCTAGACAGCTCAGCTGGTCAGAGCATTCCCCCTGTAAGGGACTGGTTGCGGGTTCAAGTCCCGTTCTAGATGTTCTCTTTTTTCGATAAAAATCTTTAGAAAAAGTAAGCATACAAAATGCTTAAAAAATTATTTGAATTAATTAGGCGGAGTCATCAAAAAACAATGTTTAAAAATGACTGTAAAGTTATTCATTATTTCCGTAGTTCGCAAGAATTACGGTAGATGGCTCCAGCGTCGCCTTAAGAGGTTTATAATATATCAGAGAATTTCGAATATCTGGGACGTGTCTAGATAGCTCAGCTGTTCAGAGCATTCCCCCTGTAAGGGACTGGTCGCGGGTTCAGGTCCCGTTCTAGATGTTCTCTTTTTCCGATCTAAATCTTTAGAAAAGTAAGTGTAAAAAATACTTAAAAAGCTAATTCAATTAATTAGGCGGAGTCATCAAAAAACAATTTCCCATTCGTCTGATACGGTTTTGCTGGTAGGGGATTTTAATCTTCTTTGCTTACAATGGTCCGATGGTAGTTATCTGCTGGTCAACATTGGAACAAAAGATCTTCAATCTGCGGCTACCCTTTTTGTTGAAAACCTATTAATTGAAGATGTACAACAGTACAACTATATTCAGAACACCATAGCTCATACGCTAGACTTGGTCTTTTGTAACCTACCCCTTAGTGTGTTTAAGTGCAATAGTAGCCTTTTGAAGGAAGATAAACATCATTTGTCCTTCTGTATAGAAATAGCAGACCTATATATTACGTCATTCACCGAACAAATTAATAGAAGACATAATTTTTACCGCTGCGACTACGATGCTCTAAACAAACAATCACTTGAGTCACATTACTTGGTCTGGGGTTTTGCATGCTTGTACTGTTGACGATGTTGTGACCAGGTTCTATGAAATACTGAATGATAGTGTTGAAATGTTTGTTCCCTTAGTTAAAAAACACCACAATAGTAATTATCCTACATGGTTCGGCCCATCCATTGTGAAAATAATTAAAGAAAAGAATAAACTACACAAAAAATGGAAAAAGTTCGGTAATCCCCGTGACTATTTAGAGTTCACTATTCTTCGTGACAGGCAACACCGCGAACAGAAAAAATGTTTTCGTACTTTTATATCTAAAACAGAATCTAGAGAGATCCGACGGAACTATCACACAGACTGGATCGTTTTTAACCTCACTCCGCGGTTTTAATTGTGAAAGGGTGAGTTTTTCTAGCCCGATTTCAACAAAACGTGCATCAAAAGTTGCGTCTCACTGACGCCCATCTGCCGGTACATCGCGCAGCTCGCGGTCTTAACGGGTGTGACTACCATAGTCAAAATAGTGACTTTTTGGCTCGACCTTTCACGTGGTCGACCACTAAAAGTGAAATTCCTCAGTGTGTTGTGAACGGATTACAGTGCTGTAAGTATCTTCGGCTGCGGGCAGTGGAGCTCCACCTCCCACGGGGGTCAGCTTTTCCCGGAAAACTCAAGTTTCGCCGGGAAAGCCAGAAAAACAAGTCCCACGTGGTGACCAGGAACCGGTTCCAGCAGTCGGAGAGCGCTCAAAATTTGCAGGGATATAGCACCCTTCAACACCATCAGGACGCCGAAAAGTTTGGATTTTTAAGGCCAACACAGCCTTTTTTATTATTATTAGAAGTTGCCAACTTTGGCCTCTAATAACTTTTGACTGGAGCAACTATTTGGAAATCCGCAACTACTATCAGTTGCGCGCTTGCAAGAGGACCGCGGCTGGAATATTGCAGATTTTTTGCACTTAAACTCCGGACGCCAGAATTAACAAACTGACTTTTTAACATTTTAGTATTTTTTATTGTTTTATTGTTATTATTTTATTGTGTTTTTCCCTGTCTCTGCTTGAGCCTGATTTATAATATTTTTCAAAAATTTTGTACACTTTTATCATTATCCCTTCCGGAAATATTAAACTTTAAGTGTTTTTCGGACAAATAGCAAAACTGGCCTATTCTTGACGCTCCGCCACATTTTATTAAGATCTGGCCATTTTTAATTTTTAGGTGCAAAAACGGGGGGTTTATATTAAGGAATTATATTTCCAAATTCAAAACAATATTTGTTGTAAATATTTTAGTTTTAAGATAGATTAAGTTGACCCTTGAGGGCACTCTGCGAGTGTAGAATATATTATTTAGTTGACTATGACAGTAGACCTAGACGGAGTCTAGAGTTTTATTTATTTTGTTTTATTCTGTTTAGAATTTGTAAATTTATTTATTGTTGTTATTTATTTGTTTGTTATTTATTGTGTTGGACTATTTCTTCTTGACTCACGTGTGACTGTGTCTCGGCGCCAGGACAGCGCAAACTGACTGTGGGTCGTTTGCTGCAACTGCATACATACACTAACTTCACTAAATACATGTTATATACATAAAACGCATACACTCACCCTAGGTAACATACAAAACACACCCCTTTGGGACATAAACACTCAACACAATTCACCACACAACCCACGAACACACACACGTAGGGACACTTAATTCTCGGGGCAACTGTTTCATTGGGTATCACCGCCGGGTCGTGCGACGGGCCTGAGCGTGGCCGAAGACTCTCACTCTGTTTATGACTATTAGGCAATTTTACATTTACTTTTTACATTTTATTGAATTTGCAATTTTATTGAATCGACATTGTAATTATTCCATTTTATTAGTAGATTTTATAAATTAACGCGCATCTTAACATGGCGACAATTCACACCCCTAAGAAATTCTTCGTTAGCGCATCTAATGATCCTCTACCAGAGAAGACAGCAGCTCCTCCTGCCGAGGAAAGCACCTCCGGGGTAGTACGACGCCCGACGGCACCGGTCCGTCGCAGCATTGACAATCTGGAGCTCCGACAAACTAGCCAGCGGGTAGGGGAAGCCAAAGTGGGGACCCTAACCCAAAAAGTCAAAAAAGGGACAGAAGTCCAGTCCCCGCTGCGAGTTCCGATGCCGTCGAAGCGGAGTGAAGTAGCGACCGAAAGCTGCAATATAATCAGGCAGCAGTTAAGAGCCGCAGGAAATATGAAGAGGGAGATAAAGGAGGAGATTAAGGCCAGAACGGACCTCTTAGAGGACATAATAAAAGCCTACGAGGAGGACAGGAAGAGAGCATATCGAGGGCAAAGTGTTGGGACGTCAGGGATACCTGCTCCTGCCACCCCAACATCTCCCCCATCTCCTGCCTCAGCCTCAGTCAGTAATGAGGCACTGTTAAGAAAGATAGAAAAGAATGAAAGACTGTTGAAAGAGAATGGAAGAATGATGAGTGATTTGAAAGATAGGATTGAGAAGCAAGATGAAAGAGAGAAAGAGAGAGAAAGAAAGGGGATAATGACGTACGCGGGTGTGGCGGCGGGCCGACCTGTGACTCAGGTCCCGGAGCGGGCGACGCTACACTCGATCGTAGTCACGTCCAAGAACGAAAGTGATACGGGTGAACAGGTGATGGAAAAACTGAGGCAAGTGGCGAATGAGGATGAAGGATGGGTGACAGTGGAGAGAATACGAAAGGCGAAGGATAGAAAGATAATCATGGGATATAAGACAGATGAAGAAAGAAAGAGGGCACGGGGAAGGCTCGAAAAGAAGGCAAACCTCGCCGTTGAGGAAATACAAAACAAGGACCCCCTCCTCATTTTGTACGGAGTCCTAAAGTCGCTCAGCGATGAAGATCTGCTAAAGACCGTAAGGTCCCGTAACCATAATGTGTTCCGGGACCTGGTCCCAGAGCAGGCCCGACTAGCCGTATTATACCGAAAGACGGCGAGGAACCCGCACACGTGTCACGTGGTGCTCAGGGTATGCCCGGCGGTCTGGTCCCGCGCTCTGGAGATAGGGAGATTGCACATCGACTTGCAACCCATTAAGGTTGCGGACCAGTCGCCGTTAGTGCAATGCTCCCTATGCCTAGGGTACGGACACACGAGGAAGTTCTGCACCGGGACGAAGCCAAAGTGTAGTCATTGTGGTGGGCTCCACTTGAGAGCCGCGTGCCCCGACTACATTGCCGGTGTGGAGCCAACTTGTTGCAACTGCCAGCGGGAGAGGCTGAGCAGCACGGGGCACAGTGTGTTCAGCGCCTCGTGCCCAGTGCGAATGAGATGGGATAATATAGCGAGGACCACCACTCAGTACCAGTGCTAACGTTGTCCCAGGGAACGCGTCCCCCTATAGAGTGCTGCAAGCTAACCTCCAAAGGAAGAAGCTGGCAACCGAAGAGCTCATACTCGCTGCCTCAAGGCGTAAAGCCACCGTCGCTCTATTACAGGAGCCCTATGTAGGCAATTCGGCAAGAATGAAGGCATACCAGGGCGTCAGGGTCTTCCAGAACACTGGGCAAGGAGGAGGGACTGTGAAGGCGGCTATTGCCGTCTTCGATCCGACTTTGGATGTCATACAGTACCCGCAACTCACCACTAACAACATCATTGTGGTGGGGATCCGGACCAGTGCCTGGACGATCACGCTGGTATCCTACTACTTTGAACCGAAGCCGGCACCTCTGGGGCCCTATATAGAGCGACTCAAAGAGGTGAGGCGAGCTTTAGGTTCCCAGCTTGTCCTTATTGGGGGGGACGCTAACGCGAAGAGTACTTGGTGGGGCCATAAGTTCGAAGACGACAGAGGCAAGTTACTGAGTGGGGCCCTCGCTGAGATGGACCTCCATGTCCTGAATAGTGGAAATATTCCAACTTTCGATACTGTGAGAGGTGGAAAGAGATACCACAGCTACGTGGACGTCACGGCCTGCACGAGCAATATGCTCACCTGGGTGGACGCCTGGAGGGTTGATGAGGGTCTCACGGGGTCAGACCACAACGGCATATGGCTCAACCTTAGCCTGGAGAAGGCCAAAGGCACCAGGATTGAACGCACAACCCGAACCTACAACACCGGGAAGGCCGACTGGGATGCTTTCCGTGCCAGTGTCGCTCGGTCGTTCTCGGATATAGATATAGGCGAAACGAGTCACAATAGTGAACTAGATACTCTAGTCGAATCATATACGGGAGCGATCGAGGGAGCGTGCCGGGATAGCATCCCAGTCAAAAAACCGGCGGGGTTGGTCTCTATGCCGTGGTGGTCGAAAACACTCGATGAGCTGAGAAAGTCTGTCAACACCAAAAGGCGTCGCATCAGGAACGCAGCGCCGGACCGAAGAGAGATGGTGGTAGCGCTGTATCTGGAACAAAAGGAGATGTATGAATCTGAAGTAAGAAAGGCACAGGTCGAGAGCTGGAAGAACTTCTGCGGAAAGCAGGACAGGGAGGGCCTCTGGGAGGGCATCTATAGGGTCATCAGTAGGGCCACAGTGAGGGAGGAGGATACTCCGCTTGCCGTCGATGGATCTTTCCTGGACGCAAAGGGTTCGGTAGAACTACTTGCCCGAACCTTCTACCCGACCGACAAGGTAGAGGAGGACAACGAGGGGCATCGAAAAATACGTGAAAAAGCGAAAGAGGTGGATAACGAAACGGATCATTGTGAGGATGACCTACCCTTTACGATGAGCGAACTTTTCGATGCCCTTCAAAAGTTCAACCCCAAAAAAGCTCCGGGGGCGGATGGCTTTACAGCCGATATCTGCACCCACGCCATTAGGGCCGACCCCTTACTCTTCCTGAAGCTGCTGAATCGGTGCCTCCACCACGGCTACTTTCCTAAGATATGGAAGGAAGCCGTGGTGGTTGCACTGAGGAAGCCAGGAAAGGACTCGTACACCGTCCCCAAGTCGTACAGACCTATTGGTCTATTGCCCATCTTGGGGAAGGTGTACGAGAGAATGTTGGTTGCTCGCCTTAAGTTTTACCTTTTGCCGAGGATTAGTCCTCGCCAGTACGGCTTTATGCCCCAGAAAAGCACCGAAGACGCCCTCTATGATCTCATGGGGCACATAAGAGCTCGTCTCGATGAGAAGAGAATAGTCCTTATGGTGTCCCTGGATATAGAGGGCGCCTTTGATAGCGCCTGGTGGCCCGCAATTAAAGTACGGCTGGCGGAGGAGAGGTGTCCGGCAAGCTTGAGACGAGTAATCAGTAGTTACCTTAGCGACAGGGAGGTGAGGGTAAGGTATGCGGGCGAGGAGTGCAGACGTCCCACGGAGAAGGGATGCGTCCAGGGTTCAATCGGCGGACCCTTGCTGTGGAACCTGCTGCTGGATCCACTATTGCATCAGCTAGAGAGTAGGGCGGTTCACGTTCAGGCTTTTGCGGACGATGTGGTGTTGGTGTTCGATGGGGACAGTGCCCTGGAACTTGAGAGACAGGCCAATGCCTCTCTCGAGCATGTGCGGGAGTGGGGCATCGGAATGAAGCTGAAATTCGCACCGCACAAAACTTGTGCGATGGTAATCACGCGGAGGCTTAAGTACGATGTCCCGCGCCTCAGGATGGGCGGGATAGACATTGCACTGTCCGATCACATCAAAATCCTAGGGCTCACCATCGACCACAAACTCACATTTAACACACACATCACAAATGTATGCAAAAAGGCGATCGGCATCTACCACAAGCTGGCGCGGATGGCCCGGATCAGTTGGGGATTACATCCCGAGGTGATCCGGACCATCTATGACGCGGCTGTGGAGCCTACGATCCTGTATGCGGCTAGCAGTTGGTGCGCGGCGGTGGACAAGCTTGGTGTCAGAAAGCAGCTGAACGTGGTGCAGCGCGGATTCGCCCAAAAACTATCCAAGAGCTACCGGACAGTCTCCCTGCACTCAGGACTGATCCTGGCTGGCATGCTCCCTCTGGACCTCAGAGTTCGTGAGGTGGCCTCGTTGTACGAGGCCAAGAGGGGAGTGTTCCAGTCATGGTTGGGAGACAGGGAGATTGAACGGATGGCCCCAGCTATAAAGTCACCTCACCCCGCGGAGCATATGAACCTGGAGTTCTCAAGCCTGGTAGACGAAGACGAGTACCAACGTACAAATAATATTGAAGTACGCATATTTACGGACGGGAGCAAGATTGAGGGTCGCGTCGGCGCCGCGTTATCCATTTGGAATAACGGGGCCGAAACCGGGACCCTCAAACTTGCTCTCTCACCTCATTGTACCGTATACCAGGCCGAACTACTGGCCATATGCAAAGCGACCAGTGAGGTCCTCAGGCGAGGCGCGGCCACGTTCGGCATTCTCAGTGACAGCAGAGCCGCTCTCTTGACGGTCATAAACCGTCACGCCCTCCACCCTCTGGCTGTTGAAGCCAGATTAAACATCAAACGGGGCTTGGCCCAGGGCAAGGAAATCTCCTTGTACTGGGTCAAGGCCCATGCAGGGTTGGAGGGTAATGAACGAGCCGACCAGCTGGCTAAAGAGGCAGCTCTGCGGTCGAAGAGAGCTCCGCACTATGACCTGTGCCCAGTTTCATTCGTCAAGCGAGGCCTGCGGCAGACCACGCTTGATGAATGGAATGAAAGGTACAAGACGGGTGACACTGCCTCTGGCACCAAGCTCTTCTTCCCATGCGCGGTGGCTGCATACAGAATCGTCCGCAAAATGGAGGTCGCTGGCACTACTTGTTGGCGGGGCATGGTGGGTTCTCCGAATACTTGACCCGGTTCAAGTGTAAGGAGGACCCATCATGCGCCTGCGAGCCTGGGGTCGAAGAGACAGTCGCACACTTACTCGTGGACTGCCCCATCTATGTGAGGGACAGATTTAATTTAGAAAATAAAATAAATCTAAAAATAACAGTAGACAACCTACCAAAATTGATGGACAATCATAGGGAGAACTTTTTAAAATTTGCAGTTAAAATTGTAAATCAAGTAAACAAAAGAAATAGCAGTTAATAACCTCAGGCAGGTATAATTGTATACCTTGCAAGCAGGTTGAAAAATTTTAACATTAAAATATAAGTTGTTATAAGTGTAAATAAAGGATATATTGGTGAGTAAGAATAGAATGTAATAAATAGTAGTCATAAGAAAATAGATATAAGGTTGAATTGAAATTAATAAAGAAACTGGCGAAATATAGTCCCCTACCCCTTAATCCCGAAAGTATGAAAGGCATGGAATGAAAGTGCGAGAGGAATAAAAGCGAGAACTGGTATGGTATTAGGGGACAAGAATGCAAGCGCGAACAATAGATTAATAAGTAGAATAAGAAAAGATAAATAAGAGGAAAACCCTGAGTGGGTTCAAACCAATAGCAAGACTAGATAGATGGCCTAAAGTCCGAGATTAGGCTTTGACTATGGCAAAGATGCTAGTAATAAAAAAAAAAAAAAAAAAAAAAACAGAATCTAATATAAACCGCAACTCTAAGGCATTTTGGACTTACGTTAAGTCAAAAAGAGGTGGCAGTCAATATCCTAACCTGTTTACATCAGAAGATGTTACTTTTACTGAGGGACATACCGTATGGTCAGCTTTCAACAATTTCTTTCATAGTGTGTTTATCGATGTTCCTACTAATGGTTCTCTAAACTGGTACAGACTGTGATACTCATATTAATGTTTTGTCAAAGGTAGCTCTCACAGAAGATATGGTTCTCAATTTGTTAAGGACACTTGACAAGACAAAGGGACCTGGCTATGATGGAATACCAGCTATACTTTTATCAAGATGTGCTAGCAATCTATCCTATCCTATATTCTTGATATTTCAAAAATCATTACAGCTTTACATATTTTCCATATGGAAAAAAGCTCATATAATACCTATCCATAAAAAAGGATCAAAGTCGGTAATTCAGAATTATCGTCCCATCTTTATCCTTGTTATTATTAGTAAGATCTTTGAAAAAATTATATACAACAGCATTTACCCAATTATTTCACAAAGCATTCCGAATACTCAGCATGGTTTTATAAAGGGCCGTTCCACTAACTCTAATCTTGCTCTATTTTGTAATTATGTCTTGTGTGAGATGGAGTCCACTGGACAAGTTGACACAATCTATACAGATTACGAAAAGGCGTTTGACCGTGTTCACCATGACATACTACTTGCTAAGTTATATAAATTAGGAATCCATGGGTATTTACTACGCTGGATACGGTCGTACTTAACAAACCGCTCACAAGCTGTTACCCTAGGGGGATTCAAATCCAACTTCATTGATATCCCATCAGGAGTGCCGCAGGGGTCTCACCTAGGGACTCTTCTGTACTGTGCTTACTTGTATGATATAGATAAATGTTTAAGTAATTCAAAACATCTAATGTATGCAGATGATAAAAAGATTTATATGAAAATTAATTCGAGACTTGAATGCGAATTGATACAACGTGATCTAGATGCTTTATTTTCATATTATGAACGCAATAATAGTAAAGTTATTCATTGTTTCCGTAGTTCGCACGAATTACGGTAGATGGCTCCAGCGTCGCCTTAAGACGTATATAATATATCTGAGAATTTCGAATATCTGGGAAGTGTTTAGATAGCTCAGCTGGTCAGAGCATTCCCCCTGTAAGGGACTCGTCGCAGGTTCAAGTCCCGTTCTAAATGTTCTCTTTTTCCAATCTAAATCTTTAGAAAAAAATTATTATAAAGCAGTGCTGAATAAGTATGAGTATAAGTTTGGAAAATTTAAGATGGATCCTCATATTACACATTAGAACTGCTTCTAATTTATACAAGAGGTTTACGTTATAAACACAATTATACTACCTAAAGAACCAGTTTTATAACTTCGGAAAAAGATGAGACTTCATATCACACAATAGTTACTGCTGCTTATTATATTATATTAATATTGTATTGATTTTTGAGTCAAATAAACATTTATTATTATTATCTCTTTATTCACTTTAAAATTACTTATAAATTACATTTTTAAATACATATTAAAACAAAAAAACATCTATTTAAAAATATAAAAAATAGTGCTCCACCGGCAGCGTGGCAGGGCCCAAGCTACCGGCGGTCGGGGTCACAGAGAGAGAAACCTCCGGACAATGCGTGCCGTGTCGAGGATGACCGCCTTCTGCATCTGACCTTTGACCCAACCATCTAACGAGAGTCTCTTGAGGTGTTGGTCGAGGCTCTTCGCTATCAGCCCGTTCGCCGAAATGACTATCGGGACAATGATCGTTGAATCGACATCCCACATGGCGGTAACCTCATGAGCCAAGTCAAGATACTTGCTGATTTTGTCCTTCTCAGCCTTCACGAGGTTCTCGTCATGCGGGATGGTGATGTCAACGATCATTGCCCGGCGCTGGGGCCGGTCGACTACCACGATATCAGGCTTATTGCAAGCAATAGTCCTGTCCGTGATAACAGAGCGGTCCCAGTAGAGCAATGCATGACTATTTTCAAGAACTGACACCGGTGTGTACCGATAGTACGGCACCTCAGACTCAACATGGCCATATCGAAGAGCAAGTTGCTGGTGGATGATCCTGGCCACTAGGTTATGCCTGTGCAAGTACTCGCCGTTGGCCAGATGAGAACAACCCGAAATAATATGCCTGAGTGACTCTCCGGGACGACGGCATGCCCGACAGATGTCGACCGTACCGTCCTTCAGGATATATTTCCGATAGTTGTTCGTCATCATGACCTCGTCAGCAATTGCACAGGCAAACCCTTCAGTTTCCCCAAAGAGATCCCCGAAGCGTAGCCAGTTCACCGAGGCCAGAAGGTCCACATCGGGCCCTGTTAAGGCTCGATAGAACCTCCCGTGCAGCTCCTTGCCCTCCCATACGGTCTTGCGGTCCGTGACGCTCAATACCGTCGGTCTGCGCCAGTTCTCGTTCGCCAAGGAGAGCGGAGTGAGACCCTTGTCTACTGCCACCACATCACGATGCATCCCGCATTCGTTGCTCTGGAAATAATCCCTAAGTCTGCACACCTCACGGTTGTGGAGGTTCTTGGCATTTAAAAAGCCTCGACCCCCCCACCTCCGCGGGATGTACAGTCTCATAACAGACGAGCGCGGGTGTAGCATGCGATGAGTAGTGAGCAGTTGACGGACCTTTCTATCCAGGGCGTCCAGCTCAGTCTGAGTCCATCTCAGTATGCCAAAGGAGTAAGTCAGTAGAGGCATCACCCAACCGTTGAAGGCTCGCACCTTGTTGCCGCCCGACAAAAGACTGTTGAGTACTTTTGTGAAGCGGCAGAAGAAGCGTTCCTTCACCGATTTCTTGATATCCACTACTGAGATACCCAAAGACTCTGCCATACCGAGATACTTATAGGTTTCGGTTTCAGAGAGAGATCTGAGAGTCATAGTCTCAGAAAGTTGCAAATTCGTAGAATTCACAACTTTTCCCCGCTGCACATGTAAGACCGCACACTTATCCACACCGAATTCCATCCCAATGGCGTTGCTGAAAACCTGCGTGATTTTCAGCAGCTCCACCAGGTCAGGAAGTTTCGGTGTAAAAAGTTTGAGGTCATCCATGTACAGCAGATGACTAATAACCTCACCCTCTCTCTGAAGCCGGTAGCCTAGACCTGAATCTCTCAACAAAGTGCTGAGAGGATTCAGTGCTAGGCAAAACCAAAGCGGGCTCAGACAGTCGCCCTGGAAGATGCCCCGCTCAATCCTTATGAAGTCCTGGGGGTCAGAGGAGATCTCCCCGCCGCCCGGTTGACGAAGGACTGTGGTCCACTGCCCCATACACGCACTGAGGAAGGATCTCAGAGCTGCATCGATTTTATACAACTCTAAGATCCTCCTCAGCCATGAGTGAGGCACCGAATCATAGGCCTTCTTGTAGTCAATCCAGGCCGCGGACAGAGCCCCCCGGCTCCGCCGGACTTGCTGGCTAATAGTCATGTCTATGAGGAGGAGCTCCTTAGTACCGCGGGACCCAACCCTACACCCATTCTGAGCGGGGGCCAAAATATTGTTCACAACAATGTGTGTGTTAATTTTGATGGTCAGAATGGATGTAAGGAGCTTGTACATAGTGGGCAAGCACGTGATGGGTCTATAGTTTTTAGGTTCAACGGTACTACCGGTCTTATGGAGCAAGAAGGTGATCCCGGTGGTCATAAACCGGGGAAGGGAGCTAACTTCGAGGGCTTGTTGGAACTGCGTCGCTAAGCGGCCATGGGAGCACCGGATCCACTTTATCCAGAAGTTGTGCAACCCGTCTGGTCCAGGACTTTTCCAGTTCGGGGCCGTACGGATCGCACAACTCACGTCTTCGGGGTCTATAGATATAGACGCCATGGGTTCGATGCTCCCACATTCACGCTCAACAACGCACATCCAATCGCCCTCTGTGTGTTCGACGGGCGCTGACCAGATACCACGCCAGAAATTAATCATGGCACTGGCTCCTGGCAGCCCCTCATCGACCACACATTGGGCGGTTCCATCCCACTTCCGGTACACCTTCCTTTGGTCACTCTGGAAAAGGCGATTCTGCCAGTACCGATCCACGCGCTCTCTGTACCGGCGAATACGGGCTGCCCATGCATAGACTTTCTGCTTCAGGTAGTCAATGCGCTCCGTGACGTTAGCCTCAAAATCCGGGCGCCGAATACCGGTCCCGGCAAATGCTTGAGTCACGAAACGCATGACACGGGGGCGGTTATTCCCCCGACTGAAGCAGACCAGCTTCGCAATGAGAGTCCTGAATGTGCTGATACGCCGCTCGATCCGTACCTGCCAAGCGGGTACAACCTCGGCGGGCCGCGGCGCCCGGTCAGTATCTGGAAACTTGACACGAGCGACGCGGCACACCGCGATTGCTCCACAGTACATGATCGAGTGGGTATCAGACAAATCTTTACTAGCCCGCATGTACGGGAATAGTAAATCATTCAGGGCTCCCATCAGTGCCAGATTTCGCTTATGAGTGGGCAGACGTGGTAGACGCGGCCTAGATTCAGGCGCGGACCTATACTGGCGAATAGCGTCCTCCAAAGCCCTCCCCAATTGCTCACTTACCTGGGTGCTAACAGTCGTACTCACACAATCTCCATCATCGACCACGGGCTCCACCGATGTCGCTGGTGTCACTCCTGACAGCGGAGCTGTCGACGCGGTGGGTGAGTCCCGTATCAAGGAAGGAGTCGCGCGAGTAGGTTGTGCCTCCAGGCGGAGCCGATCAAGCACAGATTGATCCAACAGGTTACACCGCTGGATAGCTCGCACTTGATCCGACAATCGTTGGGCGGACACTGTGATGGTTGGATCGAGGACCTGAAACAGAGCAAGCATCCTGTCACGATACGCCGTTCGAATGGTTTCTCCCTCTGTAGCCCCATAGTAGGCGCGCATGCAATTCTCATTCATAATATGAGTCCATCGCATGCGACGCACTACACCACCGGCAGCGGGGGCCCTATTCGAGGCCGGTGGGCCTCGGGACCCCAAGCAGGCCGGGGGCCGGCCTCTCCCTCGCCGGCGCGCAGGTGTTGGTGACGTCGGTGGGGAGAAATACTCGTCACTAGAGCTGCTGCTCGACGCCCCAGGGATTCCACTTGAGGTTGGCTGTGGGGCGGAGCTTAGTGACGAGTCCGGAGATGGTAGGCGTGCTGTCCTTTTCTGGGATCTTGTGATCATTTCTGTCCTTTTACATTTTATTTTGTTGGTTTTTATATATGACAGACATTAGATGTCATGTATTGTCATGTCATATTTTCTTCTCATGTTATATTTGGTATTTTATAGTTTCATTTCATTGGATTCTATTGCAAAATTATATCTATTTTCATGTTGGAATTTATTTATAGTTTGGTTTTGGGCTTTGGGAAAGCTTCTTATTGTTTTATTTTTATATTTTTCTGCAGGCACAAAAATGTCGTCCGTTCGTTCCCAGTGTTGCCAGGTTGTTATTATTATTATTATTATTGTTTATACAATTTGCGTCCTTTGTTTGGCCTTTGCACTACAGATATGAACCACTCCTAACAAAAGCAATTTAGTTTAGGTAGAAAGTTTTGGGGGAATACTAGTAATTTCAGTTACAAATATTATTTTTTCATAAAACAAGTTGAATTCCTGAGACGAGCTCAGCCGAACAAGGGATTTTCGATTTTGCGATTATTATTTTTTTGCGATTTTTTGCGATTTTTTCTTTATCTTGCAATGGTTCACCCCACCACGAATCTATTACCGAAAACAGCAACTCGATAGCTCATCTCCTTCATACCCAAAACCGTGACAGAAAATTGGCAACGACGACGTCGACGACGACAACTCGATAGCAATAGGGCTTTTCTAAAGAAAATCCCTAAAAAATCAGGGTATAACCACTATTAACCTAATAAACTTAATATTTTATTAATACCTACTGGGTAATCTAGACCTCCATGACGCATTCTTGAACCGCGTTTGTCTGAAGACACATTGTTCCTGAGCAATATCTTAATCCATAGTATTTATTCTAGCCTTACTAGATCATCATCATCATCATCACTAGATTTTGCAACAAATGAGCTGTAATATTCCACAGATTTAGATGAAAAGAGAATATCTAGGACGGGACTTGAACCCGTGACCAGTCCCTTACAGGGGCAATGCTTTGACCAACTGAGCCACCTAGACACTAGATGTAATATTTTTATAATATTTTTATAAAAATATTACTTAGTAATCGAAATTACTTATCCCTAACCCCTCCAACTAAGCTAAAATATACTCCTGTTTCTAAGTCAAATCATAAACTTAAGAAAACTAAGGCTGGATTTCACCTATGAATACAAGCGCGTTGAATTCTATTTAAACGGCGGTCGTACATTTTATTCATTTTAAACATGGTCCAAAACCTGGTTTTTGCAAACCACATAAAGCTACTTTGGTATGCTCGAACATCGATAGTAAAAAGCAGACAAACAGTCAAATCGACAAACAGACAAAAATTCTAAATTTCAAATTTTTGGCATCGGTATCGCTCCTAGAACACTGGAACACACGTCAATTATTCTTTTGGAAACATATTCAATGTGCACTTTTCACCTCGTTACGATTTTATTATATGTATAGACTAATCCATATTTTAAAGAGGGTTTATTCTTGTTATTGATTTTGTAACAGTTTCTTAATTCCTATCCTATGACCCTCAAATAAAATTATTTGTTTAAAAAACAGTGATCAACAATTCACTTAATATGAATTTCGAAACCATTGAAAATTAGATCGGAAAAAGTCAACATCTAGAATGGGACTTAAACCCGCGACCAGTTCCTTACAGAGGGACTCTGACCAACTTTTTCCAAGCTAAATTTATAGTAAAAGTTAGCATACTAAATACTTCAATAGTTCATTCAATCGAAACTATTAATTCAACCTAATCTAAACTAATAGCATCAACTTATTTAACACTACGTAGAACTTTACCCAACAATACAACTCTAAATCAATCTCTGCTAGCTGTAAACAGGTAATGTATGTAAATAGCTTGTACGGTAATAAAAGCGTAGTTTAACTTAGTAGATGCTCGGGCTTACCAACAACAGACGATCTTCAGAAGTTTGAAGGACTTCCCTCTTAAACCAGAGTTCTGTCCACACGCTGTTCGATGATAAACTTGTAACAACATTGTAATGAAAATTTGTTATGGAAAGTTACATGCGAAGGCAAGTAAACAATTTATAGACTATTATAAGTAGTTTGTAGTTTTTAGATTTCAATATTCAACTCAGAATAGCACAATCTGTTCATATTAAAATTTTATAATAAAAATAAAAACAATAATTTGTAGACAAGTATAGTTAAAAGCTAAGTACAACTATTGGTCTTCATTGACCAATTAAGCTTGAACTTTGGAGCCCGGGGTCCACTCTCCTACTCTTTCACTTAATTTGGCTTATATTGGGATTTACGAGAGCGATTGCCGTTGACCTCCCAACCCCAAGGGGAAAGCCTACACCAGAACCTCATCCGTCAATCAGCAGATGTACCAGCTAACAGGTGAGGTTTATTTGGACCTTGAAGGTCTTAATTTGCCCACATATATACCCTGCCTGCCTGCTTTTAAAAAGTAAATAAGAATCAGTGGCGCAAGCTGAACTATTTGAAAATGAAGATGACAATATCTATTACGGTTGACAATTTCCATGTATGCATATTTAGATTGACGTACAATAAAGTTTATTTTTATTTTATTCTATTCTACGGTTTGACAAAATAATGCCAATGGTTGGGCACATATATATTCAGATGAAAATACCTATATAGATTTACTTGTACTACTAGGGTTGAGATCTCATTATCATATTCAATAAATCATTCATTTATTATTATAGAATTGAATGGGTTCTTCACTACTTATAAAAACATGATGATGACATGAATGTAATTAATTATATTACCTTTAAGTAATAAAACTATAATGCCATCAGTTATTTACAGCCGTCCAATTGAAATTTACTCACCTACTTCTTTGCTCATAAAAAATATAATAACTTATATAAAATCTGTTTGCCCTTGTAGTAAACAAGAGCAAGGCAGATGAAGATGATAATAGAATTACAAAAATACAATTTTGTATACACCTCTGAGATACGTACCACAATGCCTTGATGGAAATGGAACCTTTATTTAAAAATAAATCAGATAACCTATGTATTATCTTCTGAATTCGTAAGATATAGCATATTGGCAGCTACCGATAAGCTAACCATAAAAAATTGCGGAGTGATAATATTGACAACCGTTACGCAGTAAATCAAATTTAACGATTCAAGATCAGACTTTCTACGCAAAAAAAATAGAACTTCCGACCCTCTGCTCACCCCATTGAACATCTGACGAGGTGAATGAATCCTGGTGGATTAGGGTGGTGGCCAAATGATATAAAATATACACCGCTTGTAAAGTTACGAACAAACAATTACATTCCGGCACACATCTGTCGGCGTTTAGACAATCACGATACGTCACGCGATTTTGTACATGGTCAGTAATTTTGATACTTTTACCTAAATATTAAAAAAAATATATCAAAATGGGTGGCCCCCCATCGACATCTTCGGAGCCCAAGCTAACTTTACCTGCATACTTCACAGACTTTCCTCTTGGTGCTCGGATGAAGAAGAATACTAATAGCGGAAGCTTTTGAAGTGTGTACAGGATAAAAGCAGATGAGCTGGTGTCTTTATCTACACCGGAGGGAGATAGGCCTAAGCATATATAGACTTTAGTATACCTGAATACCAAATGAAAACTACTAAATATGAATTCTAGTGGATTGGATTGTATTCACGATTACCAGACACTTAGCAAAATGTACCTATCTTACCAATTCATTCAATTCGAAATCATTTTAGGGTAGAGTGTAACTTAGTTGGTAGAGTGTTCCCAATAAAAACACTACTGCTTCCTGTTTTCAACTTAATTTACAAGTAATTTGTGACGACGGGACGATTTCGTGTTACAAAATTGGTCTAGACATTATAAAACAAAAAATCAGTTACAACATAATCCGTCGAGTCTGATTGTGTTTGCTTCAAAATGTCAAATGTCAAGTCAATAAATTTCGGATCAAAATATAAAGGATCAAAAATGTATAGTCGTCCTATATTCGCTATGACAGCTGCAGCGCGCGCCACGCACCCGCCACATTCATACGGTAATGCGCCGCCTTTTAATTACAAAGCTGATAAATCTGCGCACGCGTGTGCCGTGTCGCACTATCGCTCGCGCAGGGCCGCCTTATGCTGTAATAATACTAATCATGTCCACTGTCCCTACTTTTTAAATTTTAGTATTTTGTCCAAAAATTCAATTATTGATCATAAAAGTTATACTTCGCAGGTTTTCGTGCTGTACGTAACACTTGATTTATTGTATAATTAAATTTATTATTAATATAATTAAATTAACCTGCCAAGTTCAAATTTAGAAGTATTATAATTTTAGATATTTTTAACCAAGTACCTAAGTATTTTCACAACTATACCATATTTTAAGCTGGGTGTATGGTAAAGTCAATTTTGGCCAGATGGACCGTTGACGTGAATACGGTGGCGGGTAGTGGCTGGATGCGGAAGGCGGAGGACTGGGTGTGGTGGCGAGTCTTGGGAATGGCAAATGTTTACCAGGGGATCAGGCTGTTGATGAAGATGATTATTTTCGACTTTAAATTGCATCTAAACTTGGCATTGGATTGGATTTCAACCCTTTTTTAGGCGAAGAATTAACCGATAGGAACTTGGCCCATTTTTAACAGGTATGTTTTTGGTGTTTTCAATACTTTTTTTCAAGAAATCGTACCTATTTTTTTCTTTATGTGCCATATTTTACACCCCACTCCCCTCTCCTCTCCCCCCCCCCCTCATCGTATTCTCATTTTATCACTGGTTCATAAATATTTTTATTAAAAATTCGATATTAGATTGAGCTAACTCACGCTTGACCGATTTCTTAAATTTCTTAATTTTTTGTTAATCTACATATAACACACGATCTGTGTGCCAAATTTCATAACACTAGGACAATTGGAAGAGGCCTAAAGGTTTTGATTACCGGTCAGTGAGTCAGTCAGTGCCAAAAGTAGCTATATTCACAGGGTCATATTTCAGGATCTACTGAAGCTATATCTATGAAATTTGGCATACTGCTTAAGTACTAGTATATGATTACGTAGATGCCTAGATTTTATTTCTGTACTTGCAATAGACACTGAGCTACAGGGGGTCAAAAGTGGGTCGAAACGGTTCGTGTAAATAGTGCACGGTATGCGCGCGGCCTGTTGCTGGAACTTGGCCTGCGCACTACCGTGCGCTTAGATCTATTTTATATCTACGAAGGTAAACTTAGCAGCATCTAGCAAACTCAAGCTGAACTGCTTCGGAAGTACTGATCCGGTAATCGCACTATGAAAGTTTTCATATCCTTACATTTTTTTAACTTCCCAACTTTAATTTATTATAGACCGCGGTCCACCAGGCATGATTACCTCACCATCATGGGAAGTCCCTTCTTTCGTATCGTAGGAATAACATATACTAAAACTCTCGCCATGTGTACCTACGCCTTATTTAGTTAAACCTCGAAAATAATGCCGGAACTCCGTTTCTAATTTTATATCCAAATTAGCCTGTTTAGTGCTTGAATTAGTTATTAACATTAAAATATTTTTCATTGCAGTTAACTACAAATTTATACTTAGTGAAAATAAATAGAAGCCTGCTTAGACAGATAAGTGTGTAAACCAAGTAAAATTAACTTGTACTTGGGTTTGATTTCTGGAATACCTAAGTAAAAAGTTACCTTTGGTCTGACCGGTTTTTCTGGTAGGATTGCCTGTCAGTCTAAGCGAGCTTTACTTTTAACTACTGAGGTATACAATGACAAGGGTCTCTTGTAATAAGACATATAAATCCAGCAATGACGTCATACAATGATATGGTCGACCAAAATTGTGTGACAATGGTTGCAGAGTTAATAGTCTCCGGAATTTGAAGGGTGGCTATTTTGTCCGAAACATACGTATGCGCAATTTCACTTATTAATTACCCCTCACTGTTTCCAAATATAAACATACCTTGGCGTGATTTTGTCCCTTTCGGGAAGTAATTATCTAAATTTTGATTATGCTTACCACCTTCGATTTGAATTCTGTTGACTGTTACAAAATGAATATTTTTAGACGTTTTTATTTAACTTGCTCTGTATATATACCTACAGTTATATAGTGTAGGTCAAATCTTGCAACTGAATTTTAAAGCACTTATCCTCAACAGATTGAGATGAAATTTTACACACATGTTTAGATTGAATGACAATGCATTTATATAGTACCATGGAGCTGGTCTGATGATGGAGTAAAGGTGAGTGGAAGGTCATAGGAATTCCTCAATTAAATAAGATAAACCTATCAAGTTTGAGCTTATTTGTTTTGTCTTGACAAATTCTCTGATGTGACATGGTATTCAGGGTCTGATGATGGAGTAGAAGGGTGGCCGGAGTAACTCCTAAGCTAAACAAGATATACCTATATAATTTGGGCTCCGTTTTTTGTCTTGATAAACTCTCTGGTGTTACATGGTGTTTAAGGTTTGATGATGGAGACAGTAGGTGGTCATGGGAATACTCTAATGCTACATGACATTATTAAAACTAAAAAGTTAAAAATAAAACAAGCTTTTATATTTTATTTTTTTGTGCTGATTTTGAAAAGCATTTTTTTATTAATTATTTTTTGTATCTTCTAATTTATAAAAATCTTGTGTCACAGAGTTTGTTATCGCTATTCTTCGAAACGGCTCGACCGATTCTTATGATTTTTTTGTGTTGATCTGGTAGGCCTGAGAATAGGTCTTAGGCTAGTTTTTGTGTGTGGTGAACGGGATCAGAATTTCACACGGGTGGAGCCAAAGGCTAATCTTTATAAGTTTATTTTTATCTATGAATCATGTCAATCTATCAGGTCATAACACGTTAATCACATAAAGGGGTATTTCATCATTAAATAATTACCTGTGCACGTTCACATCAAATAGATTTAAAACATTGTTGAAAAGTCGCTTTTTCCTTTGTGTAGTGCTGTGTAGGCTAATTAATTGATTGCAATTGATGTGAAACACGATAAGCATGTTTATCTGAGCGTTTATATGAGCTAATTTATAATGCATAGTGTCATAGCTGCCGTTGCTTATCAGAAGTGATCATCTACAGAATCTGCCTAACCTAACGTTGTTTCTATTATATTGAGATGCGGTCACTATCAGTAAACTTTAATATATACTCCGTTTTCACCAGAAATATAAGAAATTCGCAGTAGAAGTGGTGAATTTTGAAACTGAGATTACTCAAACACAATTATTATTATTACTGGATAAAATAAACATATAGTTTTAGCCAGCAAAATGTTAATTTTAGCATAATGAACAGAGGAAGTTGCACAGTAACAATATAAACTCCGCTGTTGAACTTTAATACAAATATAAATTTTGATTAAAATTCCTTTGCAGTAGAGAAAGTCTTATTACTTTTTTATTAATCCCACCATAATATAAAAGCTGTATAGATTAATTTACCGATTAATGGTTACCGAACATCTGTTTCTAATGGACGTATCAAACGTTCCGATTGTTATCATAGGGGAGTTTATTCAGAACTGTCTTTTGTGATATTTTTATTGCTTGTATAAAATACAATAATCTAAATAAATGTTACCATAACATGATATCGATGCAAAAAAAATACCTTATGATGTGTCAAAAAGTAGAATGCATTAGTAAATGCATTCCACTTTTATAATACTCACAACATAATGATGATATTTAGAAAATTATTGAATTAAAATCAAACATGGCTATGACTATTCGAACTTATCTGTTTATAACTTTCTTCGGAATAAGCAAAGAAGTAGGATCCAGTCGGATCAAATCACGAATTAAAATTTCAAAAAATAGATTCTTCCGTTCGTATTTCTTTCTCATTGAACAGATGGCCTCTAGAGTAGCCCTTATTCTTTGGACTGTTTAAACACCTAGACGGTTCTGTAAATAAATAGCACATTATGTACAACAATAAAAAAATATTTTTATACATGCAACCTGTGAACGATGCTGGATAAGTAACTCACCAATCAATCAAAGGAACGAATGAATTTATATCCCATAGGTTACTTAAACTTACTGTATCAGATGTTTTTTATTTTTGGAAAACGGAATTTAGGCAGAATAACTTCAACGTTCGTGGATGATGTTTGAACAAATAACTAATGGGTGCATTGGTACGGTGGTAATATGTAGGGACATTAGAATGATTTACTGCACAAACTTTGTTTAGAACGGCAGATGCCAATTTTCTCTTTACAAACATCTCCAACGCACATACATCGACAACATCAATTTCTAGACTTGATCAAAGCCTTTTCAAGTTCAAATAAAATAAAAAGTACGCACAGAAAGCTATCGGAGATAAAACATCACGTCAATAACAACAAATGGACAACCGGATATACGTTTTATGAAAACGTATAAAAATATATTTGTAAATATATTGAGAGAAACCTTGTAGTGGCCACGGTAGCTATTAGTTGCAAATCCCCTATGACTTTGTATTAGGCTACCCATGTTTTTGAAGGAACAAAACGGATATCAAAAAGTACATATCAAAAAATACAGTACAGAATGTACAGTATTAAAACATGTAGATTAAAATATAGAGGTATGAATATGCAAATATATATAGTACGATACGGCCTGATGTGAAAATCGATATGTTCTATTATAAGCTTTTATTCAGCTTCACCTCTCTCAATGTTTGTCATCAAATCTTGCAAATTGATTCACTTACCGGTTACCGATTGAGTTCAAATTAGGTATGCATACATGTGTAAATCGCGGGCAGTGTAATTATGATGACATGGTACTGATCAGATGATGGAGCTGCAAGGTGGCCATTGGAACTTCGCAATTAAACGACACAACCTCATCGAGTTTAGGCTCGTTTGAATCGTCTTGGTCGTCTTGGTCTTGGTTACTTGGACAAACTACTCTTACGAGTAGTTTGTCTTTCAGTGGTAACCAGGGTCTGATGATGGAGCTGAAAGGTGGTCATAGGAACGCTGTAATAAAACAGCGCAACCCAATGGAGACTCGGCTCGTATGATATTAAATTTTTAGTTCTTTTTATTAACTAGAACATAATAAATGTTTTTTTTTCTGAAATTTACCTTAATTGGTTGAATAAACATACATATTAGGAAATTCTGATTTGTCACTTGTAATGAAAGTGGATCCTTTAGGAAAATCGAAATATACATACATATTGATTAGAAGCAGCAAAACTAGTGATGTACAAGCATCGACGCGTCGAGTGTTATTTCTGAAACCTCGAGGCAGAATGGCCAGACTCAGTGAGCTCGGTAAGCTCGGAGTCCCAAGCCTAGCCGTGCCACGACTTTTTTGAGTCATGCCTCGAGGCTTCAAAAGAGTACGAGCCTTCAAAAGAGCTTAAACTTATCAAAAGTGCTCGAGCCTTCCAAAGAACTCGAGTCTTCAAAAGAGCTCGACCTTTCAAAAGAGCTCGAGCCTTCAAAGGTATTCGAGCCTTCAAAATAGCTCGATCCTTCAAAAGAACTTGAGACTTCGAAAGACATTAATATCTCCGTAACTAAGTAATAAAGTAACATACTTAGTAGGTCTTCAAAACTGAATATCTTGTTATAATTTATTGAAAAAAATTACAATATAGTTGCGCTAAAGTTTAAGTTTGATGGCAAACTAGATAGTATATTGAATGATGTGCTACGTTGTTCGGTACGGTGCTAGGTGTACTGTTCGATAGTAAGTATTACTCAGGCAGGAATTTAAAAAAATACTGGATGAATTAGACGATAACTATTTAGAAAGATTGTGGGTGCAAACGAAGTCGACTGCATCTTTATATAAAACAATCATGAGTGTTTTTAATAAGGAATAATTGTTCATTTAACACTGATGATGATGAACCAAAAAAACTGCTTGTGATGTTTGATAGACCTGTGCCGGCGTTATTCATCATAGTTTTCTGAAACCTATCACGATAATTCCTGCAAAGGTTTACTGCAAAAAAGTGGCCAAGTGCGAGTCGGACTCGCCCATGAAGGGTTACGTAGCAGTAAGTAACACAATAATGCTTTTTTTAAATTTTATATTTGAGTTGATTTAATGGAAGGTAAATGTCGTTTTACGATTTATGACGTATTAAAAAAAAACTACTAACTAGATCTTGTTCAAACCAATTTTCGGTGGAAGTTTACATGGTAATGTACATCATATATTTTTTTTAGTTTTATCATTCTCTTATTTTAGAAGTTACACGGGGGGGGGGGGGACATTTTACCATTTTGGAAGTATCTCTCGCGCAAACTATTCATTTTAGAGAAAAATGATATTAGAAACCTCAATATCATTTTTGAAGACCTACCCTTAGATACCTTTTTTTTTTTTTTTTTTAATCCTGCGGAAATCCCTTCGGATACCGCCCCCGTTGGAGAGTGGGGGGTCTCCAGCGGGGGCGGTTATGTCGGGCTTGAACCGACTAAAACCGCACGCCGTCTCGGGTCTTAAGACACAGGGGTGTAAGGTTACCCATAGAGCATATCCCTCGCACCCCGACTGACCCTGGGCCATCTCCGGTTTCGAGATGGCCCCCTTACTTGCTCTCCACTGTGCCATCTGCTAATTAGAGGGACACGTGGAAAGCTTCCGAACAGCCCTCAACAGGGCCGTCCTCGCCTCGGTCGGAGTTGGCCGTAGGCGGCAGCGTCTCTCCCGCCCTAGGAGAGAGGCGCTGCCGTCTCCGTTGCCCAGGGTGCACCGCGTGGAGGTCCCCAACCAAGTACCCCACCCTTAGATACCTCACACGAATGGGTTAGATGAAAAAAAAAATTTTGAGTTTCAGTTCTAAGTATTTATTATTATTATATATTATAAGTATTAGAGTTAACGGGATATTTACCATGTGGTTCTAAGAATGTCCCGTTCATTTCCTCCGTGATCATGGCGCTTGCAACAGTGCCGAAATATCGGACATTCTTAGAACCACATGGTAAATATCCCGTTAACTCTAATACTTATGTTACTGACCATGATAGTTTAAATAATTATATATTATTATATATATATATATTATATATTATATATATTGTTCTAAATATTAATTTTTGTGTGAAAATCTTAATGCGGTTCACAGAATACATCTACTTACCAAGTTTCAACAGCATAGTTCTTATACTTTCGGAAAAAAGTGGCTGTGACATACGGACGGACAGACAGACAGACATGACGAATCTATAAGGGTTCCGTTTTTGCCATTTGGCAACGGAACCCTAAAAATTTTAGATTTTGATAGACAAGTTTGCTGTCACACAATCCTCATTTTACCGCTTTTTACCGCTTGTGAATTAAATCACATAATAACGTGTATCTGTGTTTAGGGTGTTCATACATTTTTTGTTCATCTTATGTAGCATGGTTACAGCACAAACTCGTTAGATAAAAGTTAAATTGTGTACACACCTCACGAGGGGACGGAAGTAATGCCCGCGTCTCGTCCGGCGGCGCACCACCGCCGTCCGCCGATGTGTACTTTGCTGTATGCACACACTTGCATGCTTCCTACTGCGACAAGCGTTCTATGTTAACCAGGTATGGATTCTGATTTCTGTTTTTTGTTGTATATTTATAAAGCTAAGCATGGTATCGTCGCGTATTTAGAATACACGGGCCATCCCTTTCTCCCTGTGGGTGTCGTTTAAAGTAATTAAAGGATAGGTCTTTTCTCTGTTCGGTTCTGTTTACCTATCGTTTATATGTTGACACTCGTAAGTTTACACTTACCCAGAAATTTGACAAGAAACATCTAATAGCACAAATAAAGGAGAAAGTTCGAAAAGAGTAAAGTAGTTATACCAAAAAATAAAATAAAAAAAATCTTTCAATTAATGAATTTAGTCTATTCCAGTTCATCAGGATATATCAATATACTCCTTAGTACCCAAAGCAACTTTCTGCATTTAGTCTATTCCAGCTAATTTTGCTGGTCGTCAACCCATATGGCTGCGGGGGAGGGGGGGTGGAAGCGGTTGGTGGCGGCATTCCATTTGCCACTCACCGAATCGCGGTCTCTAATACAAGAATCGCTTGCGGCCTTCGGTCCTTTTGAAAATGTAGTCAGCGCATTGCTACTTCAGTTTGTTTACATTTAGACTTTAATTATTTGTCGGATGAGTTCTTTTAGAATTTAATCCCTGAAAGAAATTCCAAGCATAACGAATTCCATAACCTGCTACGCGGCTTATATTTCGTCGACCAGCCGACCGTCAGCGTTTTGGCGTTATAACTTATAACAGGCAGGTAGCATTAGGTAGTGGTAGAATTTTATTTGCAATTGGTAGACTGATCGCGGCCTATGTAGATGTATGAGGATAGTCGTTTTTTACAATAAAGGAAACTTAAACAGAATTGTGGAATAAATTTAAACACTTTGACGAATCTAAAAGCTAAATAATTTAGGTATTTGACCGAATCGTTCTTATTAGGTATATTTTAATTTTTGAAAGTTCCTATGATAAAGATATATAGATAGATAGACAGATATAAACTTTATTGTGCACCAATCAGAATAAGCATATATGGTTACCATAATTAACCTATGTACAAATGGCGTCCTTATCGCTTAAAACAATATCTTACAGGCAACCTTTAGATGGACATGAATCCTAAATGACCAAAACGTATATTGGGTAGTTATTGGTTTAATACGTAAGAAAAGAGGACTAATGTAGTCTTAACGTTGCTCTGATGTTCTGGATTTTATATTATTTTTATGCAAGAAGATGAGCCAAATACTCTCATGACCATTACAAGTGATGAGATTTGTTGTGTGCCATGATATAATATTTTTATGCCATGCTGCATAAGTAAGTACAGCTTTTTACGAGCTGTACTTATGTATTATACTGTATGTCTATGTCGTTTATTAAACGTCGCGGCACCACGCGCTCCGACACGGATAGTGGAGCCCCCGCCTTTCCCTTCATGTTAGGTTCCTTTAGGATACTGCTTGGTTAAACAGGACTGATCAATAATTATGTATGCATACCATATATGTACCTACCTACGTTTTACAATAAAACATTTGAATTTGATAAATAAATTTAAAGGTCAACGCAAATTTTTAGCATCGGAAATACATCCCTGCACAGGTCCTATTGTTTCCGACATGAATGCAATATGATATGATTACACTATATTGGTTTGTGCTCGTGACATTTACCCCTCTAATGTAGCCTACTCGTCGACTTAAACTATAGTCGGAAACGGAATTATAATGATTAGTGCTATGATTCAAGGAAATTATTGTATTTTTAGCTATTTTCAATCAACTTATGCAATCAAATATCAACTGAATTGATTTAAATAGTTTTATTTAGATATTGTGGATTTTTTATATTAGTTTGATGTCATAAGTATCTAAAACCCGCTGCCTATTGCAATTGTCTCGGTGATGGCAAATGCATGAACGGAATTAATAACTTAATTGGCAGCTTCTCCCACCGCTCATCAAATTTCCCCATTCGATTGCCTATAAATTCTATTGACACCCACGAGCAGATGTACCAAGTAATTGCGTGAAATCGTTAAAAATCTACCATGAAGTCCGTTGATCACCATAGTAACTGAGCAAGGTGACATTGTTCACACACTCCGGAAATAGCAAGCTGCAATGCGCCCTCCGTAATACAGAAAATGTGTGAAACTACACATGAGATACGAACCTACAAATACGACCTTACACAGTCAGTAATAAAGAGGTTACTTTATTAGGAGTAAAGGATGACTGGTGGAATATGACGTCAGCAAGTTGAGTAAAGTTCCGTTAGCATTTGGTTACGTTGTATGTTTGTAGCAAAGGTGGGTTCCATGCATGATGGCTTCCTGAAAGCCTGTCGAATGGTGACTTTAGGTAAACCCTTTTTTGTTTGCTTAGTATAAAATGTTGACATTCCTTTTACAATGTAACAAAATAGGTTCACAAGGATCCCAGAGAGATTGCCTTGGTAACAGTAGTAAAATGATAAATTAATGAATCAATCAAGTAGCGGTATTTTCCCGATCAAAGGACTTGCGAGTGAGAGCTCACGGGTATGAAACCCAGCAACTATGCAGGTAAGTACCGTTTATACAATAAATGTAACGATTCAGTAGGTCCACAAATTTCAACAACTTCTAATTTATTAATCGCCTTAGCCATTAAACCTTTTATAAAATAATAAACAAAATATGAAATAATAATAATAATATATTATATTATAATAATATATTTGTTTTTTTTAATAATATGGAATGTATTTAAAAATATAATTTATATGTGTTTAAAATGTAATAAAGGAAATAATAATAATAATTATGCTTTTATATAATATATTAATTGAATAAAATAAATATATTAATTTTGACCTCTAGGGATTGTAAAATTAATATATACCAATATAAAATATAAAAAAAGTTTGTAAATACTATACTGTTTATCAACTTTTGTCGTTGACTGTACCTATTTTATTATCTCCTAGAATTGGAAAATGTTTTTGTGTTAAAAAGAATACAAGAATTTAAATAAAAAGTATTAAGAAAAGTTTAAAATGTTTTATTGTAAAGAAACATACTAAATAACAAATTTAATGTACTAAACTCTACTCATGAATATAAACTAAAATAAAATCTGTTCGTACCCTAGTCTATTTTGATGCATGAAGTTTATTGCAGTTGCGGGAACCGGGTGCTCGGGGCAAGCATTATAGTGTTAGGTTACCTACTTTATTAGTCAGGCACATGTAGGTACAGCCTGCAGCGATATATCACCTGATACTATGCAATTATTTCTTCGATTACATCTGTATCCATTGAACTCTATATTATGTGTCTTAATCTGCGGATAGTGGGTACCAATATTGCCTATAGAATAACCAGTCTACTAGACATATATTGTAACTGTTTGTTGTCCCTGAATAAATAAATTAATAAAAAAACTCAATGCCAAAAATTTTCGATACAGTGGATCCCCGGTAATCCGACAATTGTTTTGCAGAGCAGTGTAAGACTTAAGAAGCGATAAAAAAAATAGTAGTACTCTCAAAAGAAAACTTGGGGATTTGTTTATCTATATATATTTGTGATCATTGTTGCATCATGCAATAAAATTATCATGTTAATAACAATTAGTATATAAAATATAATAAGTTAGGTGGATGGGTAGCATTTAATTACTATACTGCAAATGAGCGTAGCACCTACAAACTGCCCTAGCAGTTTGGCGAAATAACATATTGTAAAAAAAGTGTCTTTGCTGAATAAATAAATAAATAAAAATGAAAAAAATAAAACTAATTTGTCGGTTTTTAGGCTTACCGGTCTTAGGCAAAGATAGGCGGCTCCCTCAAGTCCGGTTTTTTTGGGAAAAAAGTAGCTTGTCATCTGATAAATTTCAGAGCTAATTTGTCGGAATATAGAGTACTGCCTAAGGCTCCCTATAGTCCGATTTTTTTTAGAAGTGTACTTTGTAAGAACTGCAAATCGATTACATATGTATGTCGAATGTTCAACAGTGATATTCATGTCGGATTACAGGGGGCGCCGGATTAAACAAGGGCTGGATTACCATGGGGTCCACTGGCTCTGCACGCATTGATTTCTGATCCCTCGATTTTTTAAATATTTTTTTTATACCAACCTTTTCCAGACAATAACTAACACAAAAAAAGAATTATCCAATTTAGTGCAGTTGTTGTTGTTGTTGTATATACATTTCGAAGATCCATTTTTATTTATTCTATTAAAATTTATTGAGAAACTGACGCCGTTCGTTGGAGCAAAAAAGTTTAAGACTGGAAGCATCGAATCAATAAACGTAAGGTTGACGAAACTTGATTTTTGACGTTAAGTTGACGTTAACCTACATGAATAAAGATGGAAGTGTCAACATATTCATTAATTAATATGAGTATCGATAGAGTGTCCTTCTGAATTTCAACAGTTAATTATTTCGAAACGGTCCCAATTTCGAAAAAAAATAGTTCATCACTACCTTTCGACTAGTCATTAATTCGACAGTACTAGTTTTGCTTTAGTTTTTGTTGGTGATCTTAAAATGTATTTACAGTAATCAAAGCCTATGTACCTACTTAATTTAAATTAAAAAATAAAAACAATATATTTTCATTACAAAAGTTCTCAAGAACATTTTGAAGTATGCTTTTCAAGAATCGCTTGAATATGAACAATTTACAATAAACGAGGCATGAAAGATTTCTCAGTAACTAATTGTTATTTGCTTGTAGAAGCGTAGAGGAACAGTTTATTAAAAGGTGGAGATAATTAAATTAAGCGGGACGTCTTTGACGCCGGCCCGGCTAATATTTTTATTAAGGGCAAGGGATGTAGTATGCTTCTGTGACCGTAATATCGATACCGGGGTTTTTATAGAAAGTAATTACATCAGGCAAACAAATCCTTGGCTCCAAGGTGAAGGCCTTACATACAATGGGACACAACACTAGGATCATGATGATGAAGAATGTGTAAGGACCTACTCTGCTGCTATGCCTATTTAACAATTTAAATCGCTGTCCAATGATACTCCTACTAGATACGCTGTTTAGAAATAAAAGTGTGCTGTGTAGTTCAGAAAGAAAGTTAAGAAATAAGTTATCACACACAATATTGGTGTGGAATGGTCCACCAGGCATCATCATTCTTCTTTCATATTGGAGTAGCCTCGTAATCCACTTAATGAATACCCGCCTAAGCTAAATCCTTTGTTACTCTATGGAATACGATCATTTTTATATTATAGCTTGATAATGTGACTGTCAACCAATCCAAACTACCCACCCACACGCCGTGGGAAGTCATGTCGATTATAGACAGTCATATTGATATTTGACTAATCAAGAACAAACAAATTCGCTGACAAAACGATAATTACGATATCGATATTTTACTTATACCCAGCACAAAAAAAAATCTCGGAGGTGATAATGTCGGAGTTTGAAGTCGACCGTAATTACAAGCTCTACCCTATAACAGGGCTGTACCTCAGTGGCGCTGTACAGCTTATCTCATTGTTGAACCAATCAGATGGCATCCATGAATATCATACAATTAAGTCAAGCGTTTCTCATAATTTATCGCTGGATTTTAAGTCTTTGATTATGCTGAAACTCATCTTCAATTCTCCTTCAACTCACTTCACTCCTTCCTCTTCAACTAATCATGTTACAGCATACGTAAGGGAAGAACCTATGCCTTCCTGGCTTTATTGAAGAGAGATATTTTTTGTATGTCTCTATCTGATTAGTAGAAAGCACAGCTAAGAAACAGTGAAAGAAGCAATCTACCGTATCTTAACCTCTTTGATTAATCCCTTGTCAACGATTTCATTTAAAAATATTATAACACAACCACGGTCCGGGTAAACCGTAACTCTGGTACACAGCGCACAGAAGCTAAAGCTTTTAGAGCTATAAGAAAGAATACGCTTATAAAACTACTCAAATTACCAAGTGATTGCAGACAAAGAACCTCACCAGTGAACAGGTAATGGCTATGGGCGTTACGACCATATCTTACATGCCCTTTTCTAAAGACAAGAAGGGTTCACCCACTTTCAAATGAACCATGTTGTCAGAAATTCTGACAACACTGGCTATCCAGTCATTCACAGTACTAGTAACCCACTTCTCAGGGCAGTTCCGATACAAGTACTTTCATAATCATCCTGTTCTTTTAGGTAGTGGTACTAGATAAGATAGGTTGCAGACTCGATGATTTTTCTTCACTATAGAATTAACAGACCTTATGTATGTCATTGTATTCAAGTACAGATAACTATAACTACTAGACATGCAACTACCAATTATTCATGCGTAACTAATTGAACAAGGGACTAATAAATTTTCCACTTGGTAGCTCTCACGCTACATCAGAGTTACGCGACAAAGTTACTAACTTATAAATGATGTTTAGAATGCAACTAGTAATTTTTTTATCATGTTTTATCGCAAATTCACACATCATCACTTGGGAGTATTTCAAGTCTAGTGTGAACAGAGTTACTTCTAGGCAAGTGTGCTCCACCTTCGACCACATCATCATCAGGTGAGATAGTTGTCAAACAGGTGCCTATTACCAACAAAAAAAAAGGTGTTCAACCAAGATCTTCGGGCCTCAAGGTAACCTCACCTACAAGCCAGTACACCTCCTGATTGACGGACGAGGGTCTTGCTCAGGCTTTCTGTATTAGCGCTCAAATTAAGAAGCAGACAGGTTTATATTCAGGATATCTACCGTAATAAAATAATACTATAGGAATTTGGATACTGGATGCGGCAAGCTTAAGACAGGGCGCTATGGCGCTCATTAGGGAAGACCTATGTCCAGCAGTGGACTAGCATAGGTTTTTGATGATGATGAAAGGAATTTCAATTGAAAAAAAACAAGTAAGTTCTTTGGATTAATTCTGTTAAAAAAATAATTGCATCATATTCATAGTCACGAACTAACGACATTGGTTAAATAATAGAGGAGCTTTCTGCACGAACGAGCACTGCATTTTCTATGTTAATTGTACTGACAAGCGAATGCTATTAACTTGGCCGGTGACTGTACTAATGCGAATCTGCTTAGAAAAGTATGGTTAGAGGTCAAGGTTTGTTTTAAAATGTAATTAGGAAACCATCAAATTCTTTTAAATTATATGATAATTTACAGAATATTTTTAGCATATGTTACAATCAGTAAGTGTGCTCCACCTTCGACCACATCATCATCAGGTGAGATAGTTGTCAAACAGGTGCCTATTACCAACAAAAAAAAAGGTGTTCAACCAAGATCTTCGGGCCTCAAGGTAACCTCACCTACAAGCCAGTACACCTCCTGATTGACGGACGAGGGTCTTGCTCAGGCTTTCTGTATTAGCGCTCAAATTAAGAAGCAGACAGGTTTATATTCAGGATATCTACCGTAATAAAATAATACTATAGGAATTTGGATACTGGATGCGGCAAGCTTAAGACAGGGTGCTATGGCGCTCATTAGGGAAGACCTATGTCCAGCAGTGGACTAGCATAGGTTTTTGATGATGATGAAAGGAATTTCAATTGAAAAAAAACAAGTAAGTTCTTTGGATTAATTCTGTTAAAAAAATAATTGCATCATATTCATAGTCACGAACTAACGACATTGGTTAAATAATAGAGGAGCTTTCTGCACGAACGAGCACTGCATTTTCTATGTTAATTGTACTGACAAGCGAATGCTATTAACTTGACCGGTGACTGTACTAATGCGAATCTGCTTAGAAAAGTATGGTTAGAGGTCAAGGTTTGTTTTAAAATGTAATTAGGAAACCATCAAATTCTTTTAAATTATATGATAATTTACAGAATATTTTTAGCATATGTTACTGATTGTGTGCTAGCTTTTCCTATAATTCAAATCGAAAAAGTCAACATCCATGACACGATTTGAAACCGTGACCAGTTTCCTTTCTAGGGGGGAATTTCTGACCAACAGAGCTATCTTACTTGTCCTGTGTAGAGTAACGTCGAATCGCGACTCAGACGTCGGAGGTCGCTCAACGACCTCCGTCCTCCATGAGTGCAGGCCAGGGGGTGACAGCCGTCTGTCAACCTTGCAGAAGCAGGCCATGGTGGCGATGCGTAGCGTGGCTATTCTTTTTCTGAGGGCAAGACGGAGACACCGTGGTTCCCAAACCCTAGGGGCCCATCTCGAAACCGGAGATAGTCCTGAGTCAATCAGGGTGCGAGTAAAATATCTATTAGGATACCTTACAACGACATCTGAAGACCCGAGAGCGTGCGGTTTTAGTCGGTTCGAGTCCGACATAGCCTCCTCCGCAGGACGGCGGAAAAGTAGATACTCATGAAAAAGTAGGTACAGTGTGTTAGGTAGATTTCGATGAAATCGATCTACCTATTGGTTTCTTGACTACTGTCGAATTTAAAAAAAAATTCTTCATAGGAGGTCTAGTTATGACCCCCTGAGTCCGAAATGACCACTGGTCAAAAAGTTTATATTTATATATATATGTATGTATGGTTCCACTTCCCAAAATTTGCGGCACTCTCACGGTCGCATTTTTGCCCCGATCGCTTTCAAACTGCGGTCAAAAATTGCTTGGGTGTAAACTTAGTTTAAGTTCGTGAACGGGTGGAATCCGGCCTAAGGGGACGGTAGGGCCTCACTTTTTGTGAAATCAGTTTTTCCTCAAAATTTCACGTTCCAGGAAAGATATTCGAACCGTTCTAATTTTATCCCATAGTATACATGAATACCAACAACTTTTAATTATAAACCTATAAGATTAAAACTTTAACTAAAAGTGGAGGGGGAAAAAACCAAAATTTTTC
This sequence comes from Cybosia mesomella, assembly GCA_946251805.1. Lineage (NCBI taxonomy): Eukaryota > Metazoa > Arthropoda > Insecta > Lepidoptera > Erebidae > Cybosia > Cybosia mesomella. Next base: position 14,377,658 of record OX276408.1, on the reverse strand, counting down.
GGGAAAAAAGTCATAACTTCTAACCGGTGAACATTCTTGCCGTCGCAAACATTTTTAATCGATAGGTCATTTTTAAGTCTAAAATAAATGTCTGAAAAGCTTTTCGCTAAAAGTTACCGTTTTCGAGAAAAAAGAATTAAACTATTTAAAGTCCGTAGTTCTCTATATAAAATAATATTAATTGCTTCACGAAATCTACCTGTGCGTTCCCCCTGCGGGAACGGATTTTTTCATTCGCAGCCTAGTTCATACAAAGTTCGATAAATCTTGACATATATACATGATAGGAACAAGGGTTGTTACATTGTCGTATAAAATCATACTAAAACCCATCAATTAAGAGTCGGATTCGTACACTTAGGGCTCCGTACAAAACTGGATTTTGTAAAAAACTGAATGTTGCTGTTAGAAAACTCTTGTAGAGATACATGTTAATAGGTAACTTTGTACCAGTAGTCGTATCGTTTTAGTCCAGCCAATATAGACTTCACCCTTACACTAATTCGAAAGGAGCTGACAATTAACAATGAATGTTGGTGATACCATTATAATGAAATTGTGAAAAATCTGAGTCGATTCCATGGATGTAAAAAAATTTGCAGGAAAAATTTAAAAGACTCAAGGTCTAATATTTTTGTTATTTATTTTCAAATAAAGAGAAATATACGATTTCTGAAAACTTGAGAGCTACTAAAAAATATTTCTTGTAGATTGTAGAATTCTCTACAAAAATGTCTCCTTTTTACCTATGAAGCCCCAGACCGTAGGATAGTCGTATTCAACAAAAAATGGGCACACAAGGTCTTATAGCACAAGTAAAGAGAACGCTTCGAAAACACAAAAAAAACAATTAATCAATTTATGTCTATTGCATATATATAACTCGGTGCGACTGATCATCAGTCGCACCGAGTTCGCCGCCGAGAAAGGTTCTCCGCACTCGACGGCGTCCCGACGTGTACCACTGAAGATGTCGACCGCAGTGATCGACGAAACGTCTGGAAAACAAGTTTCCGATGGACCACGGCCAAACAGCCCGGAAGCAGTATATTCTACATGCAACGCCGGCCCTGAAAGCCTTAAGATTTATATAAGTCTATTGCAGTTTCACGAATGGTGCGTCGCAGGAAAAAAATCAAACAATTTTTAAATGTTTAAATGATGCATGATCTTTAACTTTATCTTACAAATTTTTACATTAAAACTTACCGTTTACGAGAAAAATGCACAAAACGGATATATCTGTCTTGACCTTAAATCAAAAAAATTGCACCCGAAATCGATGGGGATTTTCGCAATTTTATTATAATCGTATCCATAAAATTTATGCAAATTTTCAGTTTCAGATAGTGCGTGTTATGACTTACTATGCTAATGGTGGGACTAGTATACGAACTAAAATTCAACAGCAAAATAATCAGACAGCTGTACTTGGAGTTTCTAGACTACAAATGGCTATCATGGCTACAAATGGTTGATATATCTTTTGATTGCATTAACTTAGAAGTATGATTTCACAGCTTCAAGAGGTTGCAGACTAGAGTATTTGATATTAATTAGAACTTGATTCTTCCAAGTTTTCCTAAAAATAAGTGAACCAAAAATAAGTAACCTAAGTGAACTGATGTATTTCAAAGTCGAGTGCAAATTTCCGTTCCAAACGAACATACATATGAAGTCGTAATAATAAAAGTAAAAATAAATAATAAAAGCATGTTAATTAAAAATGTCTGAATATACTGATGACTATAAGAGTTCAGTTTTTTCCTTTCGAGGTACAGACAAAAAAAAAGGTACAGACCCCTAAAAGCAATTAAAATATAATAGCGGATGGATAACAAAAGAATTTAGTAGTAATCATTTTCCTATAACAAAGGTGTCCTTGGAATAATAAATACATAAGTGAAGCCAATGTAGTAATTCTACTACACTGAGACATTAACACATATCTGTTAAGTGGTCGAGAAGTTGAAAATGAAAATGCTACGCAACAAAACATTGCCGACGTGAACACTCTTTCATCTTCAAGCACCAATAAAATTGACATGGGTAATTGTATTGTACATCAATTGAATTACTTTAGTAGGATCTATAAGGTAAATGTAAAAATGGTAGCCTTATTTCTTACAAGCATCACAAGTAACTACATATTAGTATTATTAACCCCCCGTGATACCGACAGGGTGTTACAAGTTTGACGTGTCAGTGTGTGTGTCTGTCTGTGACGATGAAGGGTTCCGTAGCAGCAAGTAACATAATAATGATTTTATTTTTAATTTTTAAATTTGAGTTGATTGAATTGAAAGGTAAATTGCGGTTTACAATTTATGACGTATTAAAAATAACTACTTACTAGATCTCGTTCAAACCAATTTTCGGTGGAAGTTGATCAGTACATCATATATATTTTTTGGTTTTATCATTCTCTTATTTTTGAAGTTACAGGAGGGGGAATTTTTACCACTTTGGAAGTGACTCTCGCACAAACTATTCAGTTTAGACCAAAATGATGTTAGAAACCTCAATATGATTTTTGAGAAACAAAATTTTGAGTGTAAGTATCCAAAATTTATTGTTTTTTTTTCTATTTTTGTGTGAAACTCTTAATGCGGTTCACAGAATACATCTACTTACCAAGTTTCAACAGCATAGTTCTTATAGTTTCGGCAAAAAGTGACTGTGACGTTCATTAGTTCCGTTTTTTGCCATTTGGCTATCCGTAGCCAAATGGCAAAAAACGGAACCCTTATAGCCAAACCATGGCAATGATTTATACCAAATACGAAAAAGTACACATACAAATAATGAAAGCATCATAAGATGTTGTTGTAGGACTCAACGTAATTTCACGATTAAAACACTTCTATAGTATTGTATGTCTATTAGGCAGTTTATGGTATAGGTCGGCGACACCCGAATGAAACCTCTATTATAAATAGACTGATAAATAATCTCTTGGATAAATAAATTGTATATCAATTATGTATATACCTTTTTTTTTTTTTTTTATCGTGCGGGCTTGCACCGACTAAAACCGCACGCCGTCTCGGGTCTTCAGACGCCGGGGTGTAAGGTTACCCATAGAGCATATCCCTCGCACCCCGGCTGACCCTGGGCCATCTCACCACTAACAGCATCGCTCATCCTGTCTCCTCTGAAATCAGAGGAGTACGGAGAGCGATGTGTTCCCGCCACGTTGGGTATTGGCCGACGATCAATGCCAACCCTATGAACCCCTTCATTCAAGGGGAAGCCAATTATGTATATACCTGTTATTTACATGACTGTGAAGCCTGGCCGTTGCTGGATTGACAAAAGCAGGAAATGCGTGTCACGGAGATGAATATGCTGCGATGATTATGCGAGGTCACGCGTAAAGCTCGCGTGAGTACATGGAGGCTGCGGTAGATGCGGGTGTTCCGCATCTACGGCAGCCTCCATGTTAGTAGTCCAGCTTAGTGGTTAAGGAGTCGACCCTACGATTGAAAGGTCCCGGGTTCAAATCCTGGTCATTACACTACCGACGTGAACCCACTCCTAACACAAGCAATTTAGCTTAGCTGGAGGGGTTAGGGGGAATATTAGTAATTTCGGTTACTAATATTCTTTTACAAAAAAAAAAAGTGGAGAAGGAAAAGTAGGAAAGCAGACCCATGGCTCCAAGGTGTAGGTCTCGGATGTAATCGGGATTCAACGCTGACATGATGATGAAGAATTATGTGTATTACCCTACATAATATTTCAACACATCTATATCTCTTCAATTCAATTTCAACCAGACTCTTTATAAGTGTGAAGCCAAATTTGACATTTGTTTTCACTTAGCCACGTAGGTAGGGGAACGATCCATTCCGTGTGCAAAACATTCAAGTAAAATTGGAAGCTAAATGCTGAATAAAGTTATTTGCCATGAATGCCTCCGGGCACAAATTTCAATTATTGTCACATCCGAATAGTTTCGTAGGGGCCGCCTTGCTCGTGGTACACCCATCACCATTTGGATTAAAAAATGCATTTAAACCGGTTTTGATTGAAAAACCACTAATTTTTCTTAATTTTATATCAAATAAATCTTTGTCTATACTAAATTGCTTTGTTCTTAACTTTATATCAAAAAAATCTTTGTCTATACTAAATTGCTTTGCGTTATTTAATTTACTGGGGTTTTAAGAGTTAATTTATTGTTGAGCTAGAACCATTGTCCATTTGAGCTTTCTATCTTATTTCAAAGTTAATAGTAAAATAACAATTAACTACCTTGTATCTTCTTTTCCAGAAACTTTGAAACCCTCAATTGTAATAAAAAGTTAATAGGCATCTTTTTTTTTCGTGCGGAAATCCCTTCGGATAACCCCGCCGGCCAGCGGGGGCGGTTATGTTGGGCTTGAATCGAAAGTTAATAGCGGCAGTAAGGCCCATCATGGAGGATTGGCTAGAGAGGCGACACGGAAGCCTCTCGTACCGACTGACGCAGGTGATCTCCGGTAAGGGGAGCAACGGGGACCACCTACATCGGATCAGGAAGGATTGGAGTGCCATCACTGCGACGCGACCGAGTGGGAGTCCTCTCGCTCGGCAGCATGATTGCGGCAATGGTACGGAGCGCGAGCGCGTGGGCCTCCTTCTGCGAGCATGTATCGCTCGCAAAGGAGATGGCGGAGCGCGCCCGGGAGAGATTTAGAACTCTCGCCAAGCCCGTAACATGCTCGCCGCGCGTCGCAGGCGACTCAGGCGCCGGAGGTCGCTTAACGACCTCCGTCCTCCATGAGCGCAGGCCTGGGGGTGTCAGGTGAGGCCACCTGTTACCCCAGCAGAAGCAGGCCGGGACGGTGGGGCGACTAGCGCCCCTCCTCCAAACCGGGGCAAGACGGGGACACCGTGGTTCCCAAACCCGAGGGGGCCATCTCGAAACCGGAGATAGCCCAGGGTCAGTCGGGGTGCGAGGGATATGCTCTATGGGCAACCTTACACCCCTCCGTCTCCAGAACCGAGACGGCATGCGGTTATAGTCGGTTCAAGCCCGACATCACCAGTCACCACCACCTCGCTGGCCGGTGGGGGGATATCCGCACGAAAAAAAAAGGTACCTATAATATTATTATTCTAAAATAGAATTTTAAAAAATTATTTACGTCTTACTGGGTACTTAATATAGACATATTGTGTGTCTGTAATGATTTTTATTATTGAGATTAAAAAAATAACAAAATCTTCATTTAAAAGTAAGAAAATCGGTACATCATTTAGAGTCCGCAGTCCTTATTAATTACCGTACAAAGCATCCTACGCCATACACCGTAATTTAATAATTTAATTTCATATCAGCAGTGTTTATTTTCCATTACCATCTCATGATGGTAATCATAACGTAAACGTTTTGATATTTACGCAAATCTTACATGTTGAAATGATCAATGGTCAATGACTTGACATGAAAATTGAAAAACAACGGAAACGTCGGGAAAATAACACCAAATAAATCATGATAGAATCCGTTAAAAATAATTTGATTTCAACGTTTTGATTAATCCCATATAAAATAGACCGTAAAGAAATGTGTCATCGACTGTACCTTATAGTGGGCGGTTTCATCTCATAAAGGGGTCAAAATATTTTATTAGCCCTGCGATTTTAACGTCGTCGCGAGGGCGCCAACTTGATTAGAGGCCCTAGGCACGGGAGGCGTACGGCAAATCGACACTTTGACAAATCACACTACCCTTTTAGAGAAACGGCCTTTTCAAATCTCAAAATGCAATCATACCTTATTACAATATAGTAAAGTTTATAGTCACATGAGAGCGTTCGCTTTTGTACCAATTTTTTTCAATTTTATTTGCAGTGGTCAATGAATGCTGCGCATATTGGTCATGTCACTTGCATAAACAACTAATAACAGTATTGGTTGTAATATAAAATGAACTCGTGAGTACGAGTCAAATAGTATCGAGTCAAGTCAGTACCATAAATAAGCGTTTGCCACACAGCTGACGACGCGAAATTTATACTTCATCAGAACACCAATCCTGATTATACCCAAAGCTAGCACTTTGGTTTATCTAGGCTTTTACGGGAGCGACTGACCTCTTACCCCAGTGTCAAGAGGAAAGCTCTCCTTCTCCTCCTTTTGGTTCGGTTTACGGCTTTTATATGAGCGGCTGCCTGACCGTCAATCAGCAGTTTTATCGTTTGCAGGTGAGGTTGGCTTAGGCCCTGAAAGACTTTGTGGTGCTCCAAACTACCCCATTGTATAAATTATGTTTCTAACCAAGTAGAAAATGTTTCACATCGACGCACTAACAGCTATAAGAAGGCCATAAGCAAGGGGATTTTCCAGACGTAGGGGAGACACTCATGAATATTTTAAGATCCGATTATGCTTAACAAAGTGTAGCTATTAGTGTGCCCATGTTTGTACTTATATGTCTTACCTCTTTACATATGTTGACTTATCAAATGTAGAACAATTATATATTTCAGTTATTCAGGTCGATTTATTTCTATCTGGGAAACTTATCAAATATAAAACAAATTGAATCATTCAAATAATGTCCCACAATGTAAACAAGCGGCGACCAATCAAGGTTGAGGAAATTTAAATTTAAATAACGACGAAATTTAAATCACAATCAGAATACTATGATAATTTTTTTTCATCTCTCCTGTTCGGAAAGTTTAATTTTCATGGTTGGATAGCCGGGTGGAGTTTTTTTTTTTTTTTAATTTTATGTTTTGCCATGGAGTCTATGATAATTAAGTTACGTCATAATGCCTTGATATCATGACGCTTTTTTTACATCTCGTGACCAACTCGATTACAATGTAACCAATAGATTCGATTGAAATAAAACTATTTTTAACGGATTCTATCGCGGTTTATTTGATGTTATGTTATATTTTACATTGAAGCCGACGTTTCGGTTGCTCTTCAGCAGCCATTCGATTCGATTTTTTTTTTTTTCTAATGTTGGCAGTATGTACGCGAATTATAACTTTTTTTCAGAACTAACAAAAAACAATTTAAGTTTGCTAAATAATTAGCGGGAAAACGATATTAAATATAAATAAATACCTTGTGTTAATTGTGGTTAAAAATGGTTTCGGAAAGTGATTCCAGTGACATGGATATCAATTTAACTCCCGATGAGATTATAGAACAGGTTAATAATCAATTTGTATGTTATATATGATTTTAGGTTGACATGGTCATTTACATTAAAATTAGAATTATAAACGGGATATTTACCATGTTTAGTATCTTTTTCGAGAATCCGATATTTCGGCACTGTTACAAGTACCATGATCATCCGTGATCATGGTACTTGTAATAAGAATAAGTAATTCTAATTTTAATTTATATGTTGTTAATACTCTATTTACAATGTATCCAATTTTACTTAAAATTTTAACTGATTATCAATATACCTGTTTCATTAAATGTGTGTGTAGTATTTTAATTCCTCACAAAGTCGAAATGAAAAGTAGAGTGTTTAACTCGGGTGAATGTCACCCATTTCACCCTCGAATTATTGGCGCTCGGCTAAATATCTCGGGTGAAATGGCCGACTTTCAACCTTTTATACTTTATATTAATACTGGCTGTTTTTTGTATCTTATTCTTTTGTGCCTTAAAAAAAGCGCGCATCGCTAATTTGTGAACAAGTAATAGTAGATTATTAACCAAGGGGATAAAGCAGTGTCTTCTGTCGCGGGTGACGATTTAAATCGCAAGCGTAAGGAAGGACTTGAGGTTTACTCCCGAGTGTAGCGAGGGATTTAAGTTCACCCAAGACTAAGACAGCTTTATCACCGAGGAAAATACTCTACTTTTCGTACCATTTGCGAAAAAATTAACACAATAATATTATGAGATAAGTATTTATTAAAAATAATGACAATTAAAAGTAAAAGTTAACTTTCGAAACATTGGTCCAATTATTGAGAGAGAAAGTTACATTTTTGTTTGGTACATTTATCGTTGATGAGTTGATTTGAGTATTTCTCTGTTCTTGCGTCTGAGGAACTTGCGTTTCATTGTAGATAGTATACGTCGGAGATAGTGGTGGTGGTGCATCGTGAGTTGCGGACGAAGATAAGATGCCGGAAGTTGATGGTTGTGGCTCTGATGGATTAAGTTTTATATTTTTGTTAATTTGACTGCTTAATATGGTTTTATTCGCCATTGAACTTTCGATATAACCCTCAGCTATTCCATCAGAGCTCCAACCACCGTGTCTTTTTATTGACGCAATAGCCGCCCCTGAATCCGCCAATAAAGTCGCCGAAGTTCTTCTAAAGCAGTGACCGGTGTAGAGTTCAACATCTTTAAGTTCTAAATATTTAGCAATTTCCTTTGGCATATTGCTAATTTTATTTTTGCCGATGGCTTGTCGAGTACATTTCCCATTCCGATAGTTTATAAAATATCTTTTGTTTTCCATGTTGGTGGGATGTAATGCTTGGTATTTATGAATGATTTTAGTATATTGTCCTTGTACAATGAATGACCGATTTTTCTTTGTCTTAGTTTCCTTTACATTAATCAGCATCAACTCATTGGAATGATTTTCAACGTCCTCCACCTTTAAGTTTACAAGTTCACATCCGCGGCAAGCACAGTTGAGTCCAAAAATTAAGGCCACCTATAACAAAGATAAAAATCAGGTAAATATATAGAATAATTACCATTACTAAGATACGAAATATTCATAGTTAAATCATGTATACTTACTTTTGTGGCCAGAAAAATTTCATCAGGAGCTTCGTTAAGAATTTTTTCCACATTTTGAGTCGTAAAAATTTTAGACTTCTTTGCGCAATGCCCTTCTGATTTTCTTTTTATAAAAGCCAGTAATTTCGTGAATATATTTATTTCAATGCTGTGTTTGATGCTTATTGTAGCTTTCAGTTTTGAGTATATGCACCAAAGTGTATTCGGATTCTTTGTCTTGGATAAATAATCAAAATAGACAAGAAGTACTGATTCTGAAATTGATAGGCCTTTCGCACTTCTCCACGTTGAAAATTCTTCATAAGATTTTAAATAATTTTCCTTGGATTTTGTTGGAAGCAAATTATTTATAATTGCGGCAGCATTTGCACTGATGGAATCCGACAATTCACTGTCACTGTCGCTTTGATTTAACATCGTAACGTATTTTTAGAACATTAACTTATTTATAAAAATAAATTAAAATAAACTTAACGTTTATGTATTTGAAGAAAACAAAAACGCGACAAATTCCTAGACTAATATTTTTTGTCGGAAAAGCAGAGGCATCAAGCTCATACGGCATCGTCGGTTTTCGTAATTTTATTTAATAATCATAACTGCATATTATATGCGTATTCCTTTTTCAAAACAATATTTATTATGAAACTTTTTCTATTTTATCACATAAAATACTGGCAGGTCACAAATAAAGAATTAAAACTTCTAATTTAAATTTCGCGCTCGAAAACCAATCAATCAATGTTTGTTTTTAAACTGTTGGTTTATTAATTAAAATATGAATCGCGCGCGTAATTTTTTTAAAGGCAGCATTCCATTTGCAAACAGCCTTTGCCCGCGAACGCCGCATATGATTCGAAGCGTGCAAATGGTCAAATGTATGTATAATGCTTTATATACAAACTCAATGGTGTAAACACAGATGTAGTTCAGTATAAATTTTGGTAAGTATTCCAAATTTAAATCACATTGTCTCCCTAGAGGATGAATGAAATTCAGTACAATTTTCTTTCCCTGTTTTTAACAGATTAAAAATGACTATTGTTATGTTCGCTTTTTGTGGCATAAAATGTCACTTTTTTGAGCAAATGGTACGAAAAAATTATTTCGCGCGCTTTTTCTTTTCGCTGTATTGTTTTTATTGGAAAATGTCGTCAAGTAGTGATGAATCTATTCATTCGACACCGCCTGAAGTCTCAGAAGCAGCGAAAAAAACTCTAAGCCTCTTGCCCGAAATTCGACCGATAGATACGTATCAAATTCATAATATGGAAAACAAGCAAAGATGCAAATTCATTTTCAGAAAGTGTGTTTTTAGCCTATTTCATGGAAAATTCTCAAATATATATCAGTATAAGTCAAGCTCATTGTGATGCTACTGCACTGTGGAAACAAAGTATGGTATTGATATCAAGTCATACTTCAACTTGCTGGCATTTCTAGAAAGACGCTCAGATGGCCATGCGAGTAAAGAGTCGATTTTTTTATTGACAATCTCAGGAAGTTCCTAAATGAAGCTCCGGATTGCCGATATTTGGCAACAAAGGTCAGTTGAAACTATATTATTGTTATTAACTTCTTTTACTTTCGTATTTCTTTACAATATAGGTGTTTTGTACGCTGTTTTTATCTTTTTACAGGTTGTATCAATATTCGGTACAAATAGTGCATGTAGACGTCAAGAGTTGGCAAACATCACAAATTCACAACTAATGATGTCGAGAACCATGGGCGGGTTCTTCTTGTCCAGGTCAAAAACACAAAAAATATAATTTCAAGACCGTTCACAATACAGGGGCCTTTTTACGACATAGTGAAGAAATACGAAGCGATTCGTTCAACAAAAGCGATGTTTTTTTTTCAAAATTACCAAACTGGAAAATGCACTAGCCAACCCATGGGCATAAATAAATTTATAGCAATGCCGAACAAATTGCCACTTTCTTAAATTTGGATGAGCCACATGAATACACAGGGCACAGCTCAAAGAGAAGAGGGGTAGGGTGGCGATCGAGCAGTGTAGCCGAGGGTACATAGATGACTCGATGAGAAATAAAGAAGAAATTAGCTCCCGCATTACGAGGAATATGCATTTGGAGCCAAGTGTTGACTCTCGACGATCTACGAGCACACATGCGTAAATTCCACCATCGTCGCCGCCACCGCAGTCGCCTCCGCCGCCGCAGCCGCCTGCACCACCACCACTGACTGCATAACTCTGTGGTCTCGTTTCTCCTACTTTCACAGAGTAGAGTAGTAGACAGTAGAGTGAGAGAGAGACTGGTGAAATTGTAACTAATAATAATAACTTGACCACATTAAAAATACCAACTGGCAACGTAAAAATCAATTTTACAAATTGTTCAAATTTTTGTAATTGCTTTAACAAGTGATTAAACATTTATTCGTTTAAGAAAGCCGAGTTTTATTTATTGCCTCGCAAATATGTTGTAAAACGTCGTATGACATACATGCGCTTTGATTATTACAGCCTCTGCTTTCTTGTAGCCCCGAGCCGTACGCCTCAGCTGTAATTTTCAACTTACCGCACTTTTATCATAATGTACTATTCGTCATTAGCGCTCTCTGCATTAGCTTTACGTCATATTTCCCTGGGACATTTTTTCTGGTAACATCACCATGTGTCACTTCCGTACGACAACAATTCGGTCAAAAATCAGCAACTCTTTTCGTTGCTGTAGAATAGAGACGTGAAATTATTTAACAATACCCGTGTTTCCATCTTCCTTAATGGTGGCCGTTCATTCTTTAGACTACAATTACTGCTTATACTAATTTGTAAACTTTCGCGTTCCATGATATACAATAATTTAGCGGGAATTAACCCGATCATGTACCTATGTAAACGTCAGGCAATCCAAAGGTATGCATGTACCTATACATGATCACGCTAATTCCCGTTAAATTATTGTATAATTACTGCTCAGCTGCCATCACGCAGATTGAAGTCATAGTGACGTGCATTCCATAAAAACTAATAGTTACATTGTGCTAGTATAATTGTCAACGCAGGTATACAATAGTGAAGTAGATAAACATTGCGTGAATGCAATATTTTCCATAATATTATAATGAACTACTTACTTTATCTATTTTTTAGAGTTCCGTACGACCGTCCCTTTTTTTTTTTTTTTTTTTTTTTTATCGTGCGGAAATCCCTTCGGAACCCCCCCGCGTGCCAGCGGGGGCGGTTATGTCGGGCTTGAACCGACTAAAACCGCACGCCGTCTCGGGTCTACAGACGCCGGGGTGTAAGGTTGCCCATAGAGCATATCCCTCGCACCCCGACTGACCCTGGGCCATCTCCGGTTTCGAGATGCCCCCCTCGGGTTTGGGAACCACGGTGTCCCCGTCTTGCCCCGGTTTGGGGGAGGGGCGCTAGTCGCCCCACCGTCCCGGTCTGCTTCTGCTGGGGTGACAGGTGGCCCGTACGACCGTACCTCAAAAGTAAACGTCGTAGAATCACTTCGTTGTATATCCACCTGTCAAGACCTTCTTCTCAGGACTGCGTGGAGGTAGATATCAAGTTAATCTGAGATTCTCAGATCTGCACGGTTTATCAATCGCTCTAAGGCATTAGAGCTGTGAAAAAATTCAATTACTAAGTCAATGTATTCATATAAATAAGATATAGCCGTTTATGCAGCATACTTCGACACTCGCAACTAAATCTAAACCTATAGATTTCATTGACTTAGAAACAAGCAATTTGCTTGCAAGCAATTTTGCGCTTGGAGTTGGTGTACGCTTGCTCGCTGCATGCAGGCTTCTAGAGGCCTGCCGTACAGCATGTTATGCGCCGAGGCGCACATTGAGTGAACCTGTTTATTTTCATAAAAAGCTTAAATTACGGCTTGGTCATTCGACGGAATTGTCACAAATTAATGAAACCGTACGCGTGAAATACGCCTAGTAGATAGTGTTCAGTACGGTGGGCAGCAAAACAGTGTATTTTGAAGCATATCTATGAAGGTACACCTCCGTTGACAGTAGACCTAAGTCATATCGGGCAAGACGAACTGTTAGTATTTATATTATATTTCGATCTTTGGACACAACCGTTTTCCAACGACAACATTAAGTTTGTTCTTTAATTCTGTTTTGTACAGACCCTTAACTTGCGATCGCAACTCGCCTTTGATCATTTTTAGGGTTCCGTCATCATCATCGTAGATTCGTCATGTCTGTCTGTCTGTCCGTCCGTATGTCACAGCCACATTTTTCCTAAACTATAAGATCTATGCTGTTGAAACTTGGTAAGTAGATGTATTCTGTGGAACCGCATTAAGATTTTCATACAATAATAGAAAAAAAAAACAATAAATTTTGGGAGTCCCATACTTAGAACTGAAACTCAAAAAAAAAAATTTCATCAAACCCATACATGTGGTATTTATGGATAGGTCTTCAAAAATGATATTGAGGTTTCTAATTTTTCTAATTTCTAATCATTTTTTCTAAACTAAATAGTTTGCGCGAGAGACACTTCCAAAGTGGTAAAATGTGTGTGTCCCCCCTGTAACTTCTAAAATAAGAGATAGATAAAACTAAAAAAAATATATGATGTACATTACCATGTAAACTTCCAACGATAATCGGTTTGAATGAGATCTAGTAAGTAGTTTTTTTAAATACGTCATAAATCGTAAACTGCAATTTACCTTTCATTCAATCAACTCAAATATAAAAATTAAAAATAACATTATTATGTTCCGTGCTGCTACGGAACCCTTAATGGGCGAGTCCGACTCGCACTTGGCCGCTTTTTTTACCAAGGTGCGTAATATCAGAAACTATTAATCTTATAAATTTACATAATAACAATAACCTTAGACAATTATGTGATTAGTGTGAGCAAGATCTAAGATCGTGAGACATAATTTTGCATCAATTAAAGTTACGCTTTGCAAACAATATGCACAAATTAATTGAGTATGTATGCCTCATTACCTTGTATAATAGTTACGCTTAAATCACGTGGTCTCCGATATTTGTTAGACTAAAAAACAGCGACGCGATCATTTAAAATGTTTGTACAGAAAATATAGCAAAAACTGAAACAATTTACATTCAGTAAAAGGTATAATAAGTCACCGGTGTCGGTAGTTTCTTGGTCCTATATTAATATAATCATGTTATTTTTACAGGAAGGCAACTGATATTTCCAATGGTTTGTGGAGGACAGATGGCTGTCGCTTCACAGAAAATATTAAACTTTGACCGCTTTGTAGTTAGATCGAAAAGCCGACCCCAATTGATTTGCGAAAAGGCTCTGAGGATGATTATGATTTTCTCAGGTAGTCTGGTTAGAATACTAGGGAAACTTCTATACAACGACCATGGTTATTGAAGTATACCTGTACACTACATTTATCTATTCTCTGACCTATGCCTTTATGTCCGTGGTGGAACAGGGAAATGTATCAGTTAAAAATATTATCTAGAATACATAGCCATTGATTCAATAATATCATCTTAGTGTGGTTTCCGGGTACGTCCAAGGCTAAAAAGAATTTCGAATATCCAGGACGTGTCCAGGTAGCTTAGTTGGTCAGAGTTTTCCTTCTAGAAAGCCACTACTCGTGGATTCAAGTTCCATCCTAGATGTTGACTTTTAGAAAAGTTTGCATAATAATTGTTTCAAAATTTTTATGAAACTGATAGCAAATAATAAAAGATACTTCTCATATTTGTAATACAAAGTAAAGTATATTATTGATCCCAGATCTTAGATGTCAGTCGCACGGCGATAATTATAGGGCTTTCTGACATGCACGACAATGGCTTAGTTCGATGCAGTGCTGTACGTCACTGGCATTCGCCAATTTAATGATCGTCCTCGTTAGGATCCTGCCTTTTACTTTTTGAATTTTTTAAAGACTGTTTTATTTAAATCTCGCAAATAAAACGTGGGGTGGTATATAAATAATCATTACTGCTTATTTATTATACTTATAGATAAAGCTAGAGCTTTGAAATTTGCCAATAAATGTTTGTAAATGAGTTAGTCGATTTGCGATACATAAAATAATACACAGTGAATTTGAAATGCATTGTAAACATTTAGGCAGAAATGTAGTTCTGCCTAAATGTTTACTATGCTCTCTTGTAAGAGAGAGAATAAAATACTGATTCCTTTTTCTCCTTTATGAAGGACTCATGGGCGGAAGCGTCCCCATCCACCAACACAAATTGAATGTAGCTCAATTGACATAATATATTATCTTGGCGAGATGATATTTTTTTGACTAGTAATTGAAAAGTACACATTTATCAATTAATTAATGCACAGCGGTGGCGGATGCACATAAAGATACACAAGACACAAAGGGTGACTTTTACGGCTATGGAAGCACAAATACCTCAATTTTCACGATTGAATGAAGATTACATTATTTTAATTGTATTAGGAACCTATTATTTAAAACGGCCAAGTAGTACACTGTGCAGAACACTTTCGCGATGAATTGTAAATTATAGAATTATATCGTGAAATTACATTGAGCGATTTGTCAAGATGCTTAAGGTAACATACATATAACATAACTTCACGCCTGTATCCCCGAAGGGGTAGGAATAGGTGTATTACACACCCACGATTCGCCAGTTATGGTTAGGTCGCAATGTAATAGGGTTCGAGCCTATTGCCATCTACCGGGCACATTACTAAGCGAGAGATAAAGCAAGCAACACTTATAATACACAAATAACTACGAAACATCAGAGGTGTGTGCCCGGGGCGATTGGGAATCGAACTCGCGACCTCATCTAGGCAGTCCGTTACGTACACCACTTTTTTAAGAATTTTCATGATGCAATATTGTGATTAATGAATGCGGAGCTGATAATATTCGCACGAAATTGTTAATGATGGGAATAGTACTGACAGACATGCTCTTGCACACTATTACTGTACTTGCTTGACGGGCAGTCGCACCATAGGAAGTTGTGCTCATCATTGTATCAATTATATGGTACTTACAAGGGAATAGGTGGTATGGGTAGGTGTAGTGGGCCTTACCAACAGCCTTGAGGCCCAAATCAACCTCGCCTGCTAGTCGGTGTACCTGCCAAACAACGAATGAGGCTTTTCTCTCAGGTCAGACGGCAGTCGCTCTTGGAAAAGCCGATATACCAATAAAACACAATAAGCAGACCTCGGGCTTCAAAGTGCAAACTTCTGACACACAACTTGATGCTGATGAATAGGTGGTCCTACAGATGTTATTCTATCAGTGGAATTATTCAACAGTATTATAATAGACGAGGACTAATAATATAACTATTTTTATAATGAAAATATACGTTCATTATTTCAATTCAATTCAATTTTTAATTAATGGCTTCTGCAGTAGAATCACCGCAATTTCGCCAATGTCAAGTAAAATATAATAAATGTTTGTAAAATTATTAATGGCGAAGACGCCAATGTCAAGTTTTTTAGTATCACCACCAGTATCTTAAGCCAGAGCCTCGTCCGTTGTTTAGCAGGTGCACCGACTTGCAGGTGAGGTTGGCTTGGGCCTCGAGGATGTTGATGGGCCCTATACACCCGTTCATTATTTATTACAGTTGCAATGTTTTTATTGATATAATCCCACTGATTTACGTAAAAAGTATTTGAACAAATACTAATGCCTAATCTTACAGTATCTCCCCCGCCTCCCCTTTCACTTCTATTATGCTTAATTTAGTACAAACTAAATTAAGCATAATAATAATATACAAATGTGATTTATAATTGTACATATCATAATCCCTCATAGAATAGTCGGAGCCCATACATTCTTGCCCACGGTCCTTTATAACACCTACCTACTCATCTAAACTAATATTATAAAGAGAGAGGCCGAATGTTAGTTTCATTATATGTAGATGGTAATCTTTGGAACCACTGCACTTATTGGAAAAATTCTTTCACCATTTGAAAGGTACATTATCCCCGATAGACATAGGCTATATATTATGTGTGAATTACGATGCCTTGAGTTAAAAAAAAAACTCGTAAACCGAAGCGAAGTGATTGCGGGTTGCTAGTGTTATTTAAGAAGAGAAACTATTTCAAGTAAGTAGCTTAATCAAGTATCTATACATTTACCAATGTCTCGTGCCGTTCACGTTGGCCCGATTCAATCTGTGAGATTGAAGCACAGTGCGAACTGAGAGGCTTAACCCTCCGTTCGAAGGTGTTCAAGCGCTCTCAAGTATCCTCAGGGATTCCACCCGTTTTCTTGAAAAATTCAATGTGCGACGAACGTCTCCACCGAAATGAACAGCCTGATATAAAGTGAAAAGGTCTGACAAAATGCCGACAAGAAGCTCGTTACCCACTCGATTTCGTCGAAATGTAATAGGTTTCACATAACAGTGTCTAAAGGAAGTCGCAAAATATGTCAACATTATATAGAATTTCGACCACAGTAAATAAATCAGTGAGACAAACTGAGAAAATGTACGGTAAGGACATGCATTAAAAAATCATGAATAAAAAATCTGTTCGCATCAAACAAATAGGCCATCTCAACCCTAATCGAAATGTTTTGATGTAAACGGGGAAAGAATGCTTCGCGGATCTCCCCTGATAGTTATTTGATATGATTTATTCATACGAGCACGGCGTTCGTTGTGCACCACGTCAAATGGAAGTTTATTTAATAGAAAATATTTTCCGAAATCTATTTATAAAGCCATTATGGACGTGTTTTTATTTTAAAGCTGTTTTTGACGCGCGCTTATTATGCAAATGAAGTGAGGGTTGCGGCCTAACTAGAATGTTTACCCTAAGTTTTATTAGGTGATTAACTTTCGAACCTCTTCTTATTCTGACGACCTCTGTAGCGTAGTGATAGTGCGTTCGACTCACATGAATACATATACGATACATAATTTATATGATTCGACTGCCAAGTCGGAGGTCGCGGGTTCAATGCCCGCTCAGTGCACCCTGCGACACTACCACCACTATTAATTTACCACCAAAAATCCAGATGGTTGTTGGAAGGCTTGTTACAGATGTAACAAGCCTTCCAACAACCTTCCTACCGTATATACCTACAGTATGCAAGCATTACACGACTTCAAAATAATTCTGTATCATCATCATCATCATCAACCTATGCTAGTCCACTGCTGAAATAATTCTGTATATGAACAAAAAAATATATCAAATATCAAATTTCATATTTCACTTGCATATAATGGATACTTAGCTAAACTACATTAGGTAAACGACATTTTGAACATTTATTAACCCCCAACTACCAACAATTTAAATATTCCTACGTTTACATCCCACATAGTATTCTGTAAGGGACAAAGGACGTCTGCTGATAAAGTATGCACAAACCGCCCACACCATCTGAGTGGAGGATCGTGCCAATCCGCCCCGCCCATTACCACAAGCCGCTTACGCTGCCGCTTAAGCTCCTCTACAACATACCCACCAATGTACCATATACGTCAAAATTAATGCCCCATCTATTATGCAATAAAATTATTTCAGAATATGATGGTAACAAATTCATTGTGTTAGTTGCATTAAAACGTTAGTTAACCGAATTATAATAGGAATTTCAATCATCATCGCCTTAGCATTTTTCCAGGTTTCACCTCGGAGCTTATTGAGATTTGTTTATTCCTACTCTTTTTTTTCTGGTTTATACGGCTTTTATGGGAGCGACTGCCGTCTGATCTACTAACCCCGAGAGGAACGCCTGCACCAGAGCCTCGTTCATCAATCAGCAGGTGACATTCATACAAAATGAACCGAGATACGTTGTACTTTTGAGCAACCCTCTCCTGCTTCTTCATCCGAGGGCCAATGGCAATTGCATCCAAAGCTTGCACTACGGGGTCCGCTTTATGGATGTATCGATGTTTGTTACTATTTCACGCAAAGCAGGCTGATCTGGCTGAAATAACACATAGGCTACGTTTCATTCCGGGAACGGGATTCCACACAGGCGAAGCAGCGGGCAAAAGCTAATGCTTACTTTATAAGTAGAATCTATAATACATTTGGGCGGTCGGCCAAGCAAGCACTGGTACAAGCAAAAGTGGCGCATGCATATTTAATGCATGCTCTAATGCTGCATGGCGATAAGCGGATTGCGGGACCACTAAATGGTGGCACTCCCTTTGTCGCTGGCTTGATAATGCGCCAGACGCTAGGCACTGTTGTTGACTTTGACTTGATATTATAGCTATGTACTCTAGTGAGATTATAGAATTTTGATCATTTTTGACGTTGTAACTTGTATAATTGATAATACCCATTTTTATAATATCTTTCTGGAGTCTTCTCAGGAAAGGGCCGCGTTGTAAACCTCCTCTTGAGAAAGGTTCTCTATTTCTTTGGCGTTTCGTAATTGCCGTTTTAATGGTCTATTCAAAATATATAAAGACCTCTTTAGTTTGAGTTTTATAAATATCTCTTGCGAAATAAAAATATACTTTGAATATCCTTGGTGTATCCTCGGAATCAGTGTTTATACATTAGATGTACACATGCCAAACGGAGATTATGCAGGCGTATATTGGGTTCCAAGTAAAACAGGAGAGGCTTAATGCCTGAACCGAGAACTTTTGCCAGACACCGAGCTGTTACGTCACGTTCGATTGGGTCGGATAAAACGAAATTAGAGACGTTGTTCAATGCGGCAATCTAACATGGGAAGTCATTCACACACGCAACTGACGCAACATAGGCTATTGTAAATTATTAGGATGCTAACAAGTTCATAAGCAAATAGATCATGCGTTTTATGGCTATCAACCATTTTATGATTGAAAAACCTTCCTCGAATTATAATATTTGAAACTGCAGCTCCACCAAAAACAAATATTGCCGATAATTCATGCTGCTGATATTCATTCTACTTCATTTAACAGTCAAGATTCAAAAGAAATACTCACAATGGAATAAATAAGTACAGCGTACGTATCGCGAAAGTAGCCACGACATCGTGAGCTCGGCAAAGAATGTTCCACTTTATTAGATTCCATAAGCTCTATCCACCCATTCATCTTTTTTCAACCCCTCACAGGGAACCTTTGAAGGCATCAGTACGTATTAGCGAATAATGCGATCGAATCATTCGATCTCGCGTATTAGACGCGGTAGTCGTCTATAATATGCCCAATGATAATAGGTCTCTGTATTAGGCGATTATATTCGCACGTGATTGTCAAACTTTTACAATAGGATATGTTTGCTTTTTAATAGTGGTGTATAAGGCCCAATAGGGCCCTACCAAGACCTTCGGGATTCAAGCCAACCTCACCTACTTGTGGCGATATCACACATACCCAGCGCCATCTAGCGACGACAAGTTAAACTACTTCGATACTACTACGTCACTACCAATCCTGAATCGCGAAAGTGAAGTCCGCGCGCTGGCGTCACATATACAACATCCCAACGACAACCGTTGGGCCGCGGCTCGCCAGGCGTGATCACCTTGCCTGGTCAGAGGATCCTCCCTTTGTGTTGGAGGAACATCACACCTCGTTCCTCCACATACTAATTATTACACCCTTAGATTAACTGACAAAGCTCTAGCGCTGGTTTTCCTCCTGGGGTTACGAGGTAGTCAGACGGCAGTCGCTCCCATGAAGGCCAACTAAACCAAATTATGGAAAGGAGATATAGGAACGTGGATCCCAAGATCCAAAGTGCAAGCTTCTAATACAATCGGAATTTGAGCTCGGATGAAGAATGAAACTCTTATGCGTAAGTGATTTTAGAAAGATGGAGTCCGCACACTATAATTGTTTCTAAATCCTCATCAATTCATCTTCATGAGGTGGGCTCATAATGAGTGAGAGAAATATTTTGCATCATGCGTGTGATTGATTGCTTCCTTAGTAGTAGACATACTTACCTCATAGAATAAGCAAGGTTTTCATATTATATGGCAATGCGTGCAAGTTGCGTGATCCCTTTGTCCCTTGCAAACGTAATGCCTGTGTAATGTATAATAGCAATAAGTAAGACAGTACAAAAATAGTTTGAGAAACATTGCTATTGTGAAAATGTAAAAAAATATTGTCGATTACCTGTATGATGCCATTATGAATTATACGAGATTAGCATCAAACTGAAGGGCACAGTACACTTATAGAATTTGTATACTTATTTGATGTCATCTAAGCCTGCCAGTACAAAGGATGATAAGGAGATTGAAAATAATTCTATATGTTGAGTTTATTTAGACATATTTTTAAGATACGTATTTTCTGAACGTTCGAATATACGAAGAACATACGAAATTATGTTACAATAAAATAAATAAATTAAATAAAACACTCGATCATACGAAATGAGTACTGGTAGAATAAACAGGCGGACAACGAAGCTATCCTATAAGGGTTCCGTTTTTTTTCGTTTGAGGCAGTCGGGGTGCGAGGGACATACCTTATGGGCAACCTGAAGACCCGAGACGGCGTGCGGTTTTAGTCGGTTCAAGCCTGACATAACTTAGCTGAGGCGAACGTGAACAGTTTTTCGGCGATCATGCGCAAAAGAAGCGCCTCTCTTTTATGCCGTACTCGCGGCAGTCCCAATAACATAATCAAAGCGTTGGCTGATAGGTGGGACTCTCCGATCCTAGGGCGATGGATACAGTAGCATGCAATCAAGTAGACATCGTCCTTTTTCTTTTTCTTTTTTTTTTAATATTTAGGACACGTCAATTTGACTTCACCTCGCCTGATGGTAAGCTGAAGGTAAAGTCCCAGGAAAGAGGGTCACCATTACATACACGTACCATGTTAACAATGGTGGCACTCAGCTTGACGCCCTCATCAGAAGAGGATTGTCGTCGCAGCACCGCGTGACATCCGCAGCACTAGTGGGACCGGTGGTCCCACTAGTGCTGCGACCACAATCCCCCTGCCCGGTTATGCACTTGCTGACCCCTGAACGCAATCAACCGAAATTGGATTACTAAGGAGGGTTTTTCGCAATCGTCGTGGTTTCGAAGTGGCCCACCAAATCAGATGAATGTGGACCTAAAGTTTCTTTATTATTTTGATATTACGACTAGTCGTAAGTTACTTTGGATACTAACAAATTTATGGAAGTAATTCTGAAAAGAAATGTTTATTATTATTATTATTATAACCACCCCCGCTGGCCGGCGAGGGGGTATCCGAGGGGATTTCCGCACGAAAAAAAAAGAACAAGGTACGGAACCCTAAAATTAATCAAATAATTCTACACCTACATATTATATTGTGTCTATGTATCTACTTCTATACTATTTGATAAAATTGTAAATTAGTTGTGTCATTGTGTGTGTAGTACATTGGTAATATAAATACTTAGGTTATGGTAAATGAACGATTCTGAATACAATTTTTTTGCCTGTTTATCTGTTTGTCTATTTGTTCGCGATGGACGCCAAAACTACTGAACAGATTTTGATCTGTTTTTTTTTTTCTATTAGTAGGGTCTTGGTCAGACTTAAAATCTGCCGTATGTTTGATTGCAATAGGTTAAGTAGAACCAAAGATATGACCAAAAAACGACAAATCCGCACGGGCGGAGCCGCAGGCATCAGCTAGTCAATAATATAATCGTTAAAAATAGAAAAAATTTTTTTTTTTAAGTAAGTATTTCGATCTCAACGCATGAGATTTTTTTTACGCATTTTGGACATTATTTTTATGGTACACCCGTAAACATTGTTCTTATAACATTAACTAATTAAAGGCTACAACGTAGTAGCCTTGTTCGCCATGTTACACGAATCAATTCAATGCAATTTTCGTAGATTCCTCAATAAACCTGGCTCAGCTTTGTGTAGACGTCTACACATTGACGAGGCGTAAGTTAAGCCTTAAATATCGTAGTTCTCCGCAGTAAGCCGGCCTTTGTGCTGTGTAATCTCATAAGGACTCATTCTGTCGGTCACTGTGTAGCTAGAGTTCTCTCGGGGCTTTGTATGGGCATCTCTAATACGGCCATTGTCGGGCAAGGTTTCAGAGGATTTCACCAACCGAAGAGTTATAAACATGACATTTTTCGAACACATTTGAAACATTTAATACTTATATTATACTCGTATTTGTGGGGAATAATTTGAAGTTTTGATAGTTACAGCGTCGCAAGTCTTGAAACCGTTCTTGTTTTCAAAAACCTACTTAAATCTAACAGAGAGGCTAAGTTTTGATTAATATTCAATCTATAAACACGAAAACCATAATACGCCGGTGTTTAAATAGTGCACGAAGACCTAGGGAAGAAAGAAAAACTAAAAATCCTGACAGACCATGGTCAAGAAAAAGTAACAATTTTATATACTTATGGTTAATATGTACCTACGAAGTCATCCAGTATAAGAACGTGTGTTATTATTATGGATAATAAATCTGCTGTTCTCGCTGGAACTAAGGTGGGACCGAATCGCCTATACGAACCTATTTTCATGGAATTTTCCCATTACAGGGACAAATTGCGCTCCGATTTCACATTATAGAGCCGGGCTGAACGCTTTATTATTTATTACAGAAAGCAAACTATATTTTTACACTTTTCCGATACATAATTTGGTCCAAGATAATATATAGAGAAGAGAATAATAGAATAAACTACCATTTAAAGTAAACTCATAATGGTACAGATATTGTGAAGGACTGTTGTGGAGGCGTATGTGGGTATACTGATATCTATTCTGTGGTATGTACCATTGTTTGTAATACAACAAAATTAAACAGCTAAAGACACCATATTTCATAAAAATATCAAGTATTAGCACCTTATAAATAACGTGCTACATTAGATAGCGAGAAACCAATTTATTTAATACAGGTTAACAACTGACCAACTGCTGTTCAAACAAGGTGCCACCGCAAACAGTGCCTCAAAGACACTTTCGAGAACGTTTTCCGCGTGAACGACCCGTTTGTACCTCACTTTGGTAGCCGGTCAACTTGTCTTTTAGGAGTCCCACCGCTGCAATGACAAAACTAACGATGTGGTCAGCGTGTACTTGTACGCTTCACTATCATCATTTTAATGATTTATTCAGACCTTTAAGTAGCGCATCTGTTTCTCTATTCTCTATAATCACATGTAAATTTAGATCGGGACTTAAGCCCGCGGCCAGTGGTTCTTTTTGAGGGAGTACTCTGACTAACTGACCTACCTCGACACATTCTGAATATTCGAAATTTTCGTAAACACAAATAATTCGTAATGTATTTACTTCGGTGCTAGTAGTGCAGTTGCTTCATTATTTCGAAAATCAATGACGTAGTTCCCTAAAACATCATTGTAAATAAACCTTAACCCTTACATTTTTAGACTGCCTCATTATAATGATACCACCCTATATCGTAAGTACCTTTTACGTAATGAGTTGTTGTTTATTCTCTTGAAATAGATAACAGATAACCTTTACCATTATTGATCTGTGTTTATCAAATAATTCAAATATTGTACCTAAAGTTTATTATGAAAATTCGTAAACCGACTGTGTGGAATTTCCAATATTTATTTATTTTTTGATATATTAGAAATTCCGTTTTTTTTTGTTAATAACGTATTATATTGTGTTATATTCCGAAATAGCAGTGCCCGCGACTTCGTCCACGTGGACTCGATCTGAATTTTTTTTTTGGGTGGTAAACTAATTGTTTTTCTATACAAATAAATAAAATGGAAGTGTTTGTTTGTTATCATTAAAAATCTGTTATTTTAAACAGATTTTTAATGATTGCACATAAATTTATACACGATACTTACAACAAAAATACAATTATTAAAATTTTTGTCTGTCTGTCTGTTGAAAGAGGTAATCTCTGGAAGGGCGGGGCCGTTTTTAACGGGACTTTCACTGGCAGATAGGTAATGTAACAGGGCGTTACATAGGCTACTTTAAGTTTAGAAAGATGATTAGGGATCCGCTTAAAAATTTAAACCCACAAAATTGAAAATAAAACCTGATTCTGGAACGGCTCGGGACGTTTTGACCCATTCTGACGGGACTTTCACTAGTAGATGGTAATGGTACAAGGCGTAACTTTTACTTTACGGTTACTTTAATTTTAGATAAATACACAGACAAAAGGTAAAAAAAATGTTTTTGTTGTAAGTACTGTGTATATACATTAATATATCAATCAACTCTCTAGCCCTACTAGAAGTGAATGAATGCGAAGTGGAAAGCCTTATTCTTCAATTACGCAGTGACTGTGCCGTGGGATGGGATGGAATATCATCCCTGCTACTGAAAAATAGCCGTGATATATTGGTCCCGCATATTACCTACTTGTGTAATTATTGTATGCGAGCTGGTGTTTTCCCGGATGCTCTTAAAAAAGCAATAGTCCACCCTATCTATAAGGGAGGGAACGGAAACTGCGTCAACAACTATAGGCCAATATCAGTGTTGCCTACACTCTCCAAAATTATTGAGAAGATTCTTAACAATAGTCTTAAGATATTTCTTCATAAATACCATATTTTAGCGGACAATCAGTACGGCTTCCGCTCCGGAGTTTCGACAGAGGATGCGGTACTTGATTTTACACAACAAGTTGCTATTAACCTAGATAAAAAAATTAATAGTTTGGGTATTTTTCTAGACCTTTCCAAGGCATTTGGCACAGTTTCTGTTCCCAAGCTTATCTCAAAGTTGGAACACCTTGGTGTGCGTGGCGGGCCTTTGGCGATCTTTAAAGATTTTTTGAAAAATCGGACTCAATGTGTGAAAATTGATAAATACCTTAGCGACGAAAAAATTGTGACTTCCGGCGTACCCCAAGGAAGCATTTAGGGTCCTACCCTTTTCCAGGTGTATATGAACGAGCTTTGTAAGATGAGCATCCCAAACTGCAAGGTCTATGCCTATGCTGATGATACTGCAATCCTCGTTTATGGCTCCACCTGGGATAGCGTAAAGACAACAGCAGAAGCAGCCTTGTATAAAATAATTGAATGGCTTAATTTAAATCTGCTAACACTCAATTTCTGCAAAACAATCTACATCCCTATCACTATCCGACGCAATGCATCACCATCGCCCAATTTCTCATTGACTACTCACTCTTGCTCACACCGTATTTGTTTTAAGTTAGTTGTACTATAATTCTTTTGGCTGAACTGTCTCTTAAGATACAGGTTAACCTAGTTTAAGAGGCAGGGTCACATACTCACACAGATTTAAACAACTACAGATATTGTTATATTATATTGAGTCACTACTAGTACATATATACTCTATTATGTAAACATACCCTAATCTAGTACTTATAATGATGTTTAAATATATTAAGTGATCTGTATCCCTTTTTGGCAAATAAACTATTATTATTATATTATTATTATTATATGCATTTATTTAAAAGCTGTTATTTTAACGTGACTAACAGACACTTTGTGCCGTGTGGTGCCGGCACATTAAAAGAATAGCACTACCCCCTCCTTGACGTGGGTGTTGTAAAAGTCGACTAAGGGAAATCGCCATCAGGAGACGGGCAGCAGCGCCTCCTGAAACACCAGGCCATACTGCGATCGCCAACCCGCCTGCTAAGCGTGGCGATTATGGCAAACCCCCCCCCCCCCCCCAAATGGCTACACAACCAATAAATCGGCCCCCAGTCCCCAGCAGTCCCGCTATTCCTAGCTACGGTAGCGGCTATGGTAACGGCGGGGCAGGGGGTGCTAAGAATCCCCGGGTAAGATCCGGCTACCAACACCGACGTCTCGATCTGGCAACCTACAACACGCGCACACTGAGGCTCGACGCGAAGCTCGTAGAGTTGGAAGAGGCAGTTAGTAAGTTACATCCACTACTCTTCGCCGTTTTCATAAACACCATCACAAGGGATCTAACTTCTTCCTACCACCTTTACGCAGATGATCTCCAAATTTACTCTCAAGCTCCTCTGAATGAACTGAACAAGGCTATTGATACTGTCAATGCTGACCTAAACTCCATCTGTAAATGGAGTGTATCGTACGGCCTAATGGTGAACCCGAGCAAGACCCAGGTCATCATTGTTGGCAGCCCTTGGATGGTCTCAAGAATAGACTGGTCATTGCTTCCAAAGGTTGCTTGCAACGGAACAAGCATCGAATATAGCCATACAGTTAAGAACCTAGGGATTTATTTTATTTATTTATTTTATTCTTTATTGTACACTTACATGGCATTTAAACAAATAAGAGAGATGATATGTACAAAGGCGAGCTTAACTCAAGGTTGAGTTCTCTTCCAGCAAACCCGGGAGTGCACAGAGGAATTGCAGTCCAATGAGAGGTTAAGTCTTGTGTACATTTATTAATATGAGGAGATATACCAAATGTATACTCCTGACAAAAGACATCACTAATACATGCATAGTATATTACCATCATAAACCTACATACACATACATAAAATACACATAAGAATATATAAACGTATATATAAACACATAAGCATACATACAAATACATAGATACACATATTATGTCTGTTATTGTTCAGAGAGAAAGTAGTCTCTCGTTTGTTTTTTAAAGATATTTAGAGAAGGGCTGGCGCATATGGAATGAGGAAGAGAATTCCATAGCCTCACAGCAGAAACTGTAAAGGAATTGTCATAGTAAGAAGAACTGTGAGGGGGAGTTCGAAGCAGTAGAGAAGATAAAGTGCGACAGGGTTTTCCCCTGGGGACAAGAAATTCAAAACGCTCACGAAGAAATATAGGAGAGTGAGGATTATGAAGAATGGAAAAGAGTAGGGAAAGAATGTGAACATCCCGACGCCGCCGAATTGGTAACCATTTCAGTTGCTTTCGGAACTCCGAAACGTGATCGTACTTTCGTAGACCAAATATGAACCGGATACATAAGTTTTGCAACCGCTCCAGCTTGTTCCAGAGTTCTTCGGTTGCGTCGAGAAAGGTGACATCAGCATAGTCTAAAAGAGGAAGGAGAAGAGATTGAGCAAGACAGATTCTGGTCTTAAGAGGAAGAAAATTCTGAAGACGCTTAAGAGAGTGGTGCGTACCAAAAACCTTTCTGCTGACCTCGGTGACATGACTAGTCCACGAGAGATTACAATCAATATAAATCCCTAGATTTTTTACGACCGTAGTATACGGTATCACAATATTGTTATAGTAGTTCGGAGGAAGAGAGGCATGGTCAAGATCATTGTAGAAGTATCTGCCACCTACACACCTACAACTCCTACAACAAAGTTATATCCTCCAATTTTCATCTCTACGCAGATGATTTGCAGCTATATCGCCACTTTGAGACTAACGAGAGGAATGGGGGCAGAATAAAATTGGAGGATATAACTTTGTAGATAATATTGATGAAAATTGAGAAAAGAAGAGGAGAGAGGACGGCACCTTGCGGAACGCCCGCAACAAGGTCACACCAGTCAGAGGATGCCTCGTCAGAGCGAACCCGCTGCGAGCGACCACGAAGATAGGAGTTAAACCAAGCGATTACAGAGGACGACATTTTTAATGAAAATAGGATGCCCAGGAGGATGTCGAAATCAACAGAGTTGAAGGCGCTACTGAAGTCCAGCAAAACCATTACTGTCAGGAGTTTGTTCTCCATGGCCAGTCTTATGTCATCTGATATTTTAACTAGTGCAGTGACTGTGCTATGGCCCGACCGAAAGCCAGATTGGTATGGACTCAGTAGCCCATGAGAGGAAAGGTAAGATGCTAATTGATTTCGCACCGTGTTCTCGAGGACTTTGGAAAGGATTGGCAGGATTGAAATAGGACGATACTGGGATACTGAGGTGGGATTGCTGGTTTTGGGCAAAGGAATGACGAGTGCTTTCTTCCAAGCCAATGGAAAAGAGCTATTCTCAAGCGAAAAATTAATGATATGTGTGATGGCTGGAAGGAGTTCACTTAGGATAGGTAGCAGCATTTGTAGTTGAATGCCATCGTTACCCATCGCTTTTGTTGATATTGAAACAATTTGTTTCCTTATGTCGTCCTCCGCAACCGGGTTGAATATAAAGGAGGCACATTCAGGCAGGGGAAGGCTGGAAATATAACTCAGAGTAGTAGCTTTATCTAAGTCATCTACCAGGGTCGGGGGCGTGGAGAAATGTGCGTTCAGTGCATTGAGATCAATATTATCAGTAAAGTCACTAGGAGCTTTACCAACACCGAGAGACCTCAAAAATTGCCATACCTGAGATGTGTTACTGTTATTAATCGAATCGTGAACGTGGCGCCTTTTCGCATCCCTACACAGACGACTGCAGCGATTCCGAATGATCTTATAGGTAGACCAGTTCTCATCAGAGGGATTACGATTGTAACGTCTCTTGGCTTTGTCTCGTTTAGACATAGCCGTTTTGATGTCCTCCGAAAGCCAGGGCGCGGGTAAATGCTTAACCCTAATCTTTTTCAGAGGAGCATGTTTGTCATAAATATCCAAGAGTATTTTATTAAAGCTGTCTACTTTTATGTCAATGTCATTGGTGTTGTACACCAGAGAAAAGTCTGTTTCCCTCACATCGGCTTATAAGATATCCAGGTCAATGTTTTTGAAACTCCGGAGGAAGCAAAACTTAGGTTTCGGTTTCGGTGCGCGAATTTTGTAGGAGAGATATATTAGATCGTGATATGAGAAAGGAGCCGATAGTTGACCATGAGTGATAACTTTTTCACGGTCGGACACAATTATAAGGTCTAGGAGAGAAGGAGTACAGTGAGGGGCGCGATGTGTCACATTTAATGGAAGAATATGCATATTCACAGAGGAGACCAGAGACTGGAGTCTCCGACTGCGCGCATCGTCCCTGAGTAGACATGTGTTGAAGTCACCCAAGATTATGGAGTGCTGATATAAAGCGGATAGGTTTTCTAACTCAGACTCGAAAGAAGAGAAATAGTCAATGTTAAGAGAAGGACTGTAATAAACTCCTAGAAGAAATTTAACATGATGAAAGTCGAGTTCGAGAAAAATATGCTCAGTAAAACCAAAATAGGCATTGGGGGACCGATCTACCACCTTGAAGACGATATCGTTACGAAGGTAAATCCCGACTCCGCCATATCCCTTACCCACTGTATCATTTCTTATAAGTTTATATCCTGGTAAGGCATATTGTTTTGAAGGAAGTGTAGGTTTTAGGAAAGTTTCGGAAATAAG
Source organism: Cybosia mesomella (assembly GCA_946251805.1). Lineage (NCBI taxonomy): Eukaryota > Metazoa > Arthropoda > Insecta > Lepidoptera > Erebidae > Cybosia > Cybosia mesomella. The sequence continues at coordinate 14,347,782 of OX276408.1, read as the reverse complement.
CACAGCATAGATGTTACGAGAATCGAAAGATGTAAGTAAATCAGGATAGTGGGCGTGAACGCTTTGAGCATTAATATGTACAACATTAAGGAATTTATCTAATGGACCAAATACAGTAAGCAGTTCTCTGTATAATCGGACTGCATCCCCTTCGTTATCACTACCTGCACTGGCGTAGTCTCCATCAGATGAATCAGACGAAGAGCAAGAAATATAAAATTCATCGTAATCAGACATAAATAATAAATATTATAATTAAATAATAATAAATGTATAAGTTGTTTTAAATAAATAAGTAAATCAAATATATAACTTCTCTTTTAGTTATGCTCAATGCACTTATAGGGGCTAGAGACAATTATAAAATATTGCAATAACTAAACGCACTAACAAGTGACAACTGAATGAGATATCAAACAACAACATCATCTGTCATATTATTTATGTCTTATAATATAAAACTACTACTACTACTGTAAATGTGAGGTTGTAAGCAAAATATTTCAAAATACATAAACTAACTGACAATTATCTGCAAGAAGGATGTTAATTTGGAAGTTAGAAGGAGACAGAAAAGTGAAAACTACAACTGACCTCAATCGCAGTTTGTATAACAGTAACAAATTCAAGCAATCCGGTAGATTCAAGGAGGTTAATGTAAATATTGTTACTACTTGATTTGCTTCCGGGGTCTTCTCTCACTGACGGTGGCAACACCGGCTGCTGTTGGAACAACTGCCTGTGGAGTCTTTGATGTTCCATGTGGCGGTAATTGCGGGGTTGGGAATTCCATGCATAGCTTGCGTAGTTCGGATGATGATTCAATCCTTCGCCGTACATTATTCGCGAGTTGTACGACAATTTTCCCGTCAGAGGTCCAACACCGTCTCACACCAAAATGCTTGCGGGCGTCCATGAAGACGTCGTGGCATGGCTTGGTCAGAAATTCGGAGAGAGTTAACCCTGTACCCTTAAGCCTAGTTTTATTACTCCATACCTCATTCCGCAGTAGATAGCTCTGGAACCTGATGAGAAGGGGACGGGGTTTCGAGGTATTGTTCCCCAGGCGGTGACATGTCTCCAGATCGTTGACCATGATGTGAGGCAGCTGCAACTTCCCATTTAAAACTGAAAGGGCCTGATTTATACAGGTGGCTTCTTTTGATTCTTCCAGACCATGAAGCAGTAAAACCTTTCTTCGGGAAGCCATCTCATGCCTGTCCAGCCCAGAAAGTAACAATTCCATCTGCAATTTCATCATACCCATGGTCTTCCAAATGAGCGCCTTAAAGTCCATAAAGTCCCGTGAGAGGCCAGCAATAGACTTATGGGCTGTGTCAGTACCCGCCGCAATCCTCAGGTCTTCCTCATATTGTGCCATACGCGATGTAAAGGATGAAGTAAGTTCCTCCATGCAGTTTGACAGTTGAGTGTACAGATCCATGGTGTTTTTGTGATTTTATCAGTGCGTGTGAGACTTTATAGGAGAAACAGTAAGTTATTTTTGTGCACTATAGGATAGTTATAACTTCTAACTGTTATTTAACATTTAAAATTCTATTTAAATATATTTAAAAAATAAAATAATCACAGAGCTCAATTTTTATTTGTGTACAGTTTGACTACCCTATCTGACAAACAAAGTGTACAGTTACCTACAAAGTGGACAGTTGCTTAACCTGGGGTCCTCAGTTGCAGGCAATCAGTCGCAAAATGTTTGCGGCCGCGGAGGAGCGTAGGCTACGTAATTTCCTACCGATTGCCACCAAAATTGCGTTAGCACAGTCACTTCTCTTTCCCATCCTTGATTATGCAGATGCCAGCTATCTAGATCTCACTGAAGACCAACTAAATAAGCTTGAGAGACTCCAGAACCTATGCATAAGACTCATATTTGGTCTTCGCAAATATGATCACGTTTCTGAATATCGAAAAAAGCTCAAGTGGTTACCTATCCGCCTTCGCTGGAATGCTGACATACTCTCCCTATTGTATAGTATACTTTTCAACCCTACTACTCCTTCTTACCTTAAAAAACGTTGCAGTTTTTTGAGCGATACTCATTGTAAGTTATTGAGATCGGCAGAGAATTTAAGATTAAAAATGCCGGGACATTCTACAACTTTCACAGACAAATCCTTCTCCGTTCAAGCGGTTCGTTTGTGGAATGCTCTGCCGGTAGTTATTAGACGCGCACAATCCTTAACGGTGTTTAAAAAATCCGTTAGCGATCACTATCTGCGAGACATCGGCTATATCTAGACATTGGTTACTCCTTATATCATATATATATGTATAGGTATGTATGTAGTGTATCGCGAAAATATATGTATATTGTGTAATTGTAATTTTATGTATGTATATGTAGGTGTGTACATATTTATAAGTAAGTATTTGTATTGTTTTAAAATAATGTTCGTTTGGCAATGATCTAAATTGTACCTATATTTAGGTACCTACATTGATCAAGTACACCACACTACCCAAATACAAATTCCGATTCTTTTACTTCATCCAATGGTTGCCTGTAAAAGATTGCCACAGTGCGATAAGGCCGCCAATTGTATTTACCATAGTGTAATATTTGTATTTCTTTCATCTTATTTTTGGTGTACAATAAAGAGATACTACTACTACTACTACTACACTGGGATGTCATTGGATTATCTGAAGTCCGAAGAGAGGGTGAGAACTCGATAATCCTGCAATCCGGTAACTTACTATACCACCAGGAGGGCGACCAACAGTCCCTAGGTGGTGTCGGGTTCATCGTCCACAAATCCCTCGTTAACAACGTGGTTACCATCGGGAGTGTGTCGAGCAGGGTAGCGTACCTGATACTCAGAATATCGAAACGATATTCGCTGAATGTCATCCAGGTTTACGCTCCGACCTCGATACACGACGATGTCGAAGTGTAGGCTATGTATGAGGAGATCTCTAAAGCCATGCATAGCCATAAAACCCACTACACGGTTGTGATGGGGGATTTCAATGCAAAGTTGGGGCAACGTTGCGGTGATGAGTTGAGAGTGGGGCAATTTGGATTTGACGGAACAAAAGGGGCCAGGTGCTGGCAGACTTCATGGAGAGGGAGAACCTCTACATGATGAACTCCTTCTTTAAGAAGCCCGTAAGCCGCAAATGGACCTGGATTAGTCCGGACGGTAAAGTCAAAAACGAGATCGATTTTATCATGTCGACGAAGAAGCACATGTTCAATGATGTCAGTGTGATCAACGCTGTTAAGACAGGAAGCGATCACCGCATGGTCAGAGGCACATTGAATATCAACGTCAAGCTTGAAAGATCGCGACTGATAAAATCCACGCTCCGACCATTACTGGTTCAAATCCCGAGTGCTTTCAGCTCGAGCTCCAAAACCGCTTCGAAACCCTTGAGAACAGCATAGATGTGGATGATCTATACAAAATGGTAGTGGATACTGTCCGCACGGTTGATCTAAGTACCCGCCGCCCCAAATTAAAGAAACTCTCCAGCCAGACTCTCCTACTCATGGATCAGAGACACGAAATGAAGCTACAGAACTCAGCGGATGCCCTTCGTTATCGGCTGCTCAATAGACAGATATCTAAGTCTTTGACGAGCGACCTTCGCCAATTTAATACCGAGCGTATTAAAGAGGCCGTTGAGCAGAACAAAGGCTCTAAAGTGTTCGCGAGAGATCTGTCTATCGGGCAAACTCAATTGACGAGGCTGAAAACTGAGGAAGGTAGCATCATTTCGTCAACACCTGAAATCCTGATTGAGGAGATTGAGAGTTTCTATGGACAGCTATATTCCACGCAAACACCTGTTGTAAGCAAGGGTACAGACCCTAGAGCCAAGCTTACCCGACACTATACAGAAGATATCCCGGATGTCAGCCTGTACGAGTGGTACGAATGGCTCTCAAGCAGCTTAAAAACAACAAGGCGGCGGGCGATGACGGAATCACAACAGAGCTTGTGAGAGCGGGCGGAAAGCCGATAATTAAGGTCCTCCAGAAGCTTTTCAACTCAGTCATCCTCGAGGGCAAAACGCCAAAAGCATGGGGCAGCAGCGATGTGATGCTATTTTTCAAGAAGGGTGATAAGACTCTCTTGGAAAACTACAGACCCATCTCGCTTCTAAGCCATATCTATAAGTTGTTTTCGAGAGTCATTACGAATCGTCTCACTCGCAGGTTTGACGACTTCCAACCACCCGAACAAGCCGGGTTCCGGAAAGTAGTACCAAAGACCACATTCATACGCTGCCGCAAGTTATACAGAAGACCGAAGAGTACAACTTGCCACTTTGCTAGGCGTTCGTGGACTATAAGAAAGCCTTCGATTCAATTGAGACCTGGGCGGTGCTGCAGTCTCTCCAGAGGTGCTGAGGTACTTATACCAAAACGCCACCACGCCACGTCAATGTCAGTTCGATTATTGAACCAGAGCTCTAATCCTATCCAACTACAGCGAGGTGTGAGACAGGGAGACGTCATCTCTCCGAAACTGTTCACAGCTGCGTTGGAGGATATTTTTAAGCTTCTGGACTGGAAAGAATGCGGCATCAACATCAATGGCAAGTTCCTAACACACCTACGGTTTGCCGATGATGTAGTTCTTATGGCTGAGACCTTTGAAGACCTGAACACAATGCTCGAAGATCTTAGTAATGCTTCTTAAAGAGTGGGTCTTAGGATGAACATGGATAAGACGAAAATCATGTCCAATGCCCATGTTGCACCTGCTCCAGTTAATGTTGGGAACATTACACTCGAAGTTGTTGACCACTATGTTTACCTAGGACTGACGATCCAGTTAGGTTAGTCCAACTTCGAGAAAGAGATCTCTCGTCGAATCCAGCTCGGATGGGCAGCGTTCGGGAAGCTCCGGCATATATTCGCGTCCGAAATACCTCAATGTCTCAAGACGAAAATCTTTGACCAGTGTGTGTTGCCAGTTATGACATATGGAAGCAAGACGTGGTCCTTTACTATGGGTCTCATAAGAAGGCTCAAGGTCACCCAGCGAGCAATGGAGAGAGCGATGCTCGGTATTTCCCTGCGCGATTGAATCAGAAATGATGAGATCCGCAGGAGAACTAAAACAACCGACACCGCTCGAAGGATTGCATCGTTGAAGAGGCAGTGGGCGGGACACATAGCGCGGAGAACCGATGACCGCTGGGGCGGAAAGGTTCTCGAATGGTGACCGCGTACCGGACGACGTTCCGTGGGCAGGCCCCCTACAAGGTGGACCGACGATCTAGCCAAGGTCGCGGGAAGCCGATGGATGCGGGCAGCGCAGGACCGATCGTTGTGGAGATCCTTGGGGGAGGCCTATGCTCAGCAGTGGGCGTCGTTTGGCTGACATGATGATGATGAACAGACACTTCAATTTTATTTATTTGTAGGTATCGATGTAAAATTAGTGATATAGGTTTTATCTTATTTCATATGGTGTAATATGCACATTCCCTATAATTCATTTTTGAACTAATATTCAATTTAGTATAATAAGCAACGTTAAATATCATTTAGTAACGTTATAAGGCGTATCTTAAGCTATTTTATAGATAGATGCCTTACCTTACTTCAATAAGCAGTTCAATACAAGTTTGTAAACTGAACTACTATAATCCGTCCTATGTCATTCTTAAACTGAAACGCGTTCGCGTTTAGTTCATTTGTTGACATTGGGAACGTGAAACTGAACGACTTAATACGACGTCATGGCATGAGTACGACGCTATTCTGTTTAGGTCTTTAATTAAATTGCTATTACGCGCTTATGGTTAGCCCCAAGTATTAAGTTCCGAGAAAAAAAATTAAAACCCTGATCGAATTCCACGCGGACGAAGTCGCGGGCACAGCTAGTTCTCTAATAATTTTGCTACCCTGACCTACGTATGCCTTTGGTACAAATTGTTACAAATTACCATATCAATTCAAAACCGACTCTACGTATTCAAGCACAGGATTCAAATTGCATTAATACTTTATTGTGTATGAACATTCGATTACACACGCCAACGGTCAAGTATTTATCAATTAACAGAAAATTTAATAGACCAGGCATCCCTCTTACTTGTTAGGACGGATTCCACGTTAATAAGCTACTGAATGTAGGCTCGACTATATTAAATGCCTACGTGCCAGTGTTAATTTGACACAACGGTTTGTTCAACAGTGTAGGTACTCAACCACCTACACAAGCTATGAGGGTAAATGAAGATAGAAATTAGTCACGTTTTGAGTAATTTATATCTCATATTCTGTCAGTGAATAATAAATGAATAAATACTGTGGGATATTCTATATAAAGTTATCTCGACCCAAAATAGTCATAACTTAACTAGCTTGTATTATAGGTTTCATAATCATACTCAGATACTTTTTTTTTGTAAATACATGCTTATTACATATAAAAATACCCAGACCAATGCAAATATACATATTTGCACTGAGCGGTAAACGTCGAACGCTCTATCGCTATCGCGCTACGAGTGACATTATTGTTGCGTTTGACTCTTGATACGTGGTATAAGTATAGTGGATGCCAGTCATGTTGTTCTTGTTTAATAAACTTCCAAAAATGGTAAAATTTACTATAACAAAGTTCTATGAACATTGATACAATATTGGTAGATATATGGGGCCTCTCCAAGATATCCAAGGCCCAAGGTAACCTCACCTGCTAGCCAGTCATCATCGTCTTAGCGTTGAGTCCCGGTTGCAACCCAAGGAACTGCTAGACAGTATACCTGCTGATTAACGGACAAGGCTCTGGCGCAGGCTTTTCTTTTGAGGTTGGGGAGTCAGATGGCAGTTGCCAAATAAAAGGAGTAGGAGAGCGGGTCCCGGGCTCCGAAATATAAGCTTTTGGTGTAACCAGAACAGGGATCAAAAGTACAAACATTTTTGCTCTAAGACCAGTGTATAGACGACAGATAAAATACACAATATTCATAAGTTTAGACAGTATTTGGTATGAAAACTTTAATATTATTTACGTTCGAGTGGCACCCAACAAATGGGCGGTTGTGATTCCAGCGACCCTCAAAATGCGTCTGGCTAATCTAGTGAAGGGTCCGAATGCTGTAGTATATCACAAAGAATCAGAGAATAGTGCTTTAACGTCTTTGTTCATTTTGGTCGTTAATATAAGTTTTGTTCGTTATGAGCTTGTTCAAAATTATGCCAATATTTATTATTATAATAATATAATATTATATATATAAGGTGTCATAAAATTAGGTCTCTGAATTTGGTGAGTTGATTTGGTATCGACAAAATATGTAATTGAAACAAAAAAAAAATTAAAAAAAAAACATAAAAATGAAAAAAAAAACACCACCAGCGACCAGCGTCGTGACGCGACGAGCACACGTGACGCTGGTCGTTGCACTGTTATGTATGTATGTATATGATATGTTATATACATAACATATCATATACCTATAACATAAACTCACGCCTATATCCCCGAAGGGGTGGGCAGAGGTGCTAGCACCCACATTTCGCCAGTTTATGTTTAGGTCCCAATGTAATAGGTGGCGAGCCTATTGCCATTAACCGGGCACTTATAAACCTGCGATAAATACACACATAACTTCGAAAAGCATCGAAAAGTCATTGGTGTGTGCCATGGTAAAACCTGGGATCGAACCCGAGACCTCGTCTCAGCAGTCCATTACCCATACCACTAGGCTACCGCGGCTATATATATATATGTATATATATTTGTACTCTTGCGCTTTTCCTATCCACCATCACCTTTCCTATAATTATTCGCTCTAATGTGATGAAATATTTCGAGCGAACTCAATTTAACTTACTCCGAATCTCGTGAAACTGTTTTAAAATTAAATAGTCGAAACAAAAATATGTTCCTTTCTATGAAATCAGTTCCATTCGGTTCGTACTAGGTATAATTTTTATACTCGTTCCTCAGATTTTTCAACACGTTGAATTTTTATTCCTTTTTTTAATCCCTGAAAGGGATCACACTTTTGAACATGTTTTGAACGATTAGATTGATCGAATTGATAAAATTATTTTTTTAAAACTTGTATGTGTACTGAATAAACACTCTAGCAGGCAACTCCAGGAAACAAGACCAGTTTAGCTTGGATCAAATAAGTCCAAAGAAATGAACATGGTCTGGATATGCCAACCGTATTTTAAAAATCTCTTTTGCTTCTAAATTCTTTGCGTACACTATGACAGCATGTACCACTCAAATTCTTTTTCACGGTCAATTTAAAATATAATATAGTTTTCGGCATCGAATAGGCCCTTGTGAATCTAATTTGCGCTTCTACACCGAATGATGTGGCGCATACAATATATGATTTAACCTAGCAACTTGGGTCGTGAAATACTGTCTGAAGTACGAGCTAGCGGCAAACTAAACAAAATTTGAAATTATCCTTTTTCTTATTCTTCACAATCTTCTCTTGCCATTCTGCTGGACGAATTTTTTGAAGAAAAAAGTAGTTACATGGTACTATTCTTTCCACCATCCATTGTATGTAATATATCAGCTTAGATATCAGCTTCGTTGATTTTTTTTGTACTAAATGACGAGGTGTTGCAATATAGGTAGTTGATTATAATGTACCTATAGAAATATACAAATATATAAATTATTTGTGTCTGTTTGTCTAACGAGTGTACAACAATGCATTAGTAATAAAATGGAACGCACACAGCATTCTTTATCAGACCTCAGGTAAACCAAACTCGGAGTTTATCTTCGCCAATTTCCATAGCTTATCCGAGCTGGATAGGGCAGGGTGGCGAGAAGTACCGCGCGGTGTTCCACAGGGGTCAGTCCTAGGGCCGCTCTTGTGGAACATCGGCTGCGACGCCGTGTGGTTTTAGTCGGTTTGATTTCGACATACCCACCTCATCGCTGGCACCAGTGGGGTGATACAGCAGGGGCCTTCCTCTTTTTTCTAATTTCTAAACGGTTTTTTTTTTACATAAGTATAAAAAAAATCCTTAAATTGAAATCCAGTTATTATTCTAAGCTCAAAAAGAACTATTTTTCTCACGACGTAGACAATGTAATAGGTTATCATACATGATGAACTTGTATTTCGATACTACTAGGTACTCACATTATCAGAGACCGTGCGTTACAGTAGTTAATGTAAAATTTCATGAATTCAAAATAAAAATGAACAAATTGTATATAGTTGTTGGGCTGTTGCAAATAAGTTACGAAATTAATGCTAGTTATGAGGTAAGTGCTTTATATTTGTTAGATAAAAGATTCTTCTTCTATCAACAGTCATCATCATCATCTACGCTTTATTGCCGGTTGCATCCGCGGCTTACACCTCGGGGCCCTGGGTCTCCTCCTTTTGACTTATACGGCTTTTATTGGAACAACAGCCGTCAGACCTTCCAACCTCGAGAGGAAAACCTGCGCCAGAGCCTCGTCCGTCAATAGCACAAGCTTGCGGCAATAGGGACTAACGCTGTGATGATGATGATGAACCATCTAAACTTTGCAATTGTAACCTATACACGCGAGAATTTACATTGTGCGATGCAGGATTGGTAATTCCGTAGAAGTTAAGCGTGCTATTACCAGATGGCCCTAGATACATGTGGCGTTGCTACAGGCAACTTATGTAGCGCGCAGTTTAGACTATCAAATAAGCCTAAACTGATATTTATTTTTATTCATGGAAGTCCAATAGCTTATTCAACAAGAGTATTACAATAGATTATCTATATTATCAAGCCAATTACAGGTCCTCGCGTATAACATAACATAACATAACATTCTGAAATTCATGCCTGTATCCCCGAAGAGGTAGGCAGAGGTGTATTTTACACCCGCGTATAATTATTTTCTCAACATTCGAACTATTCGAAATTATAACTGACCCTTCATACGATTTTATTGATATGGTGATAAAAGAATTGCAATATTTATACAATTCTTGCAGACGAAACGTGTCTGTGTTATTGGAGCAGGGATATCAGGGTTGACCTCAGCAAGATATTTCAAGGAAGCAGGAATTAACTTCACAGTTTTTGAAGCAACCCAATATGTTGGGGGTACTTGGCGGTTGGACCCGCACATAGGCACCGACGAGAATGGTTTACCTTTATACACCAGCATGTACGAAAATTTAAGGTCTGTATTTATAAAATCAATCAATCAATCATTTATTTTGCTAAACATGGGTACATAGTAGGGTGTGAGCACTGTGGTTATCCTATCCATGTTTTACCATATTGGTGTGCATAAGTGTTCATCATGGTTAGTTTGTTAATTATGGTTACTTTTTTTTTTTTTTTTTTTACTGCCAGTGGGGACGCCGTTTGACCAGACGGGTGATCAGCCCTTCTATGTGGGGCCATTTCACCCATTTCCCCTATAACGACTATCATACATATTCGTATGGCAACCGGGACCGACATCTTAACGTGCTCTCCGAGGCACGACCAGACCAATGCAAATACTCATATTCATGCATACAAATATTTGCACTGAGCGGGGATCGAACCCGCGCCTCCTGCGTAGCGGCCGCTTTCAATACCGCCACGCCACGGAGGCTGTGGTTACTTATACACAATAAATACAGAAAATAAAGATTATTAGTTTTATTATAGTCTTAAGTATTTTATCACCAGCACCATCTAAATTCTATAAATATTAAAAGGTTTAATTTGCGAAAAATTTTTGCAAGGTAAAGTAGAATTCAATGTCAAATTTAGATACTAGCTGTACCAAGAGTGGTTTTACCCACGGTTTATTTTCAAGACTTAAAGTGCTACATAAAAAAATAATGATATACCTTTTTTTTTGTGCGGAAATCCCTCCGGACGAAGCCCGACATAACCGCCCCCGCCGGCCAGCGGGGGCGGTTATGTCGGGCTTGCACCGACCATAACCGCACGCCGTCTCGGGTCTACAGACGCCGGGGTGTAAGGTTACCCATAGAGCATATCCCTCGCACTACAAACAGACCCTGGGCCATTCGCAGTGTCCCCTCTGATAACAGCAGAGGGGTACCTAGAGCGACCACCCCCGCGGGCCTTGCAGGCCCGCCATACCTCGACCCCCTCGTGCAATGGGGTCAGCTGGCCCTGAAAAGGGCCGGTTGGTCAGACTCTTGGCCGTTGACGTTGACGCCAGCTACTCCAGAGGAGCAATCAATGATGCGTCATCGCTCACGTTGCCCAGGGTGCACCAAACTTGGAGGTGATCCAACCAGTCGCACCCCAATAATGATATACCTTCTTTTTTTTTCTTTTTTTTTCTTGCGGAATACCCTTCGGATACCTCCCCGCCGGCCAGCCGGGGCGGTTATGTCGGGCTTCGTCCGGAGGGATTTCTGCACAAAAAAAAAGGTATATCATTATTTTTTTATGTAGCACTTTAAGTCTTGAAAATAAACCGTGGGTAAAACCACTCTTGGTACAGCTAGTATCTAAATTTGACATTGAATTCTACTTTCCCTTGCAAAAATTTTTCGCAAATTAAACCTTTTAATATTTATAGAATTTAGATGGTGAATAATGATATACCTACCTTTCAGTTTTCAATTCGGCTGGTTAAGCCTTTCATCAATCTTATGAATAGAATATACTAAGACTTTACTAAGAAATTAAGGAAGTTTTTGTTGTTATCTTTCTGTATTCTGTCAAATTTTCAAAAATATAAATACTTATTTTCCACTACTTTCGATGAAACTGCTTTATTTCGCATAAAGACCCTTTTTTTTTTTTTTTTTTCGTGCGGAAATCCCCTCGGATACCCCCCCGCCGGCCAGCGGGGGCGGTTATGTCGGGCTCGAACCGACTAAAACCGCACGCCGTCTTGGGTCTGCAGAAGACCCTAACTGCAACTAACATTGTTATACACTTTCAGAACAAATCTGCCGAAACCTATCATGTCACTTAGAGGATTCCCGCTATCAGAAAACTTGCCATCATTCCCTACAGGGAAAGATATGTATCATTATCTACAGGATTACGCAAAACACTTCAACGTAATGAAACACATAAAGGTACAAATAACAATAAAAATACAATAAAATATAACTTTTCCTAATATATTATTCTCAAGTATATTATGTAATTTCTCTTGGTGTCTCCTGGTGAGATGTCAAGCCAAATTATTATAAATACCTAAAGTCAATTACTTAGTCTAAAATCCGTGAGTAAAAAGGGACTCTATGAAAAGGACTACCTCTCGATACAACTCTGCTAGGATGTTGAATGCGTTAACAATGTTCTTCGTTGTCTTCATCTTCGAAAACTGCATCCCCTACTAGAGCTTCATGAATATTATTTCATCAACGCAATTATATATTTATTTACGGGAGTATATTTGCTTTATGTCCTCAGTTCCTACATAATGTTATTTTAGTAAGCAGAAAAAATAATAAGTGGAAAGTGGAATATAAACATGTGCTTACAAAGGAAGTATTTGAAGAAGATTTTGATTATGTTATAGTTGGAAGCGGACAGAATAGTAAACCAAGAATGCCAAAGTTTGCTGGTGAAAATCTATTCAAAGGTAATTAGTATTTAATAAATAGCTCAATAAATTCCAACCACACTTCCTGATTGACCACCTAATCTCGTGGGAGGTAAACACACGGAAAGTAATTTACTGGCGTGGCTAATGTGGCACTGGAAGAATTTCTTGTTGTTAATAATTTTATAGATATTTACTATATTTTATTAATTATATTATGACGTATATAATATATCGGAGAATTTCGAATATCTGGGACGTGGTAGATACCTCAGCTGGTCAGAGCATTCTCCCTGTAAGGGACTGGTGGCGGGTTCAAGTCCCGTTCTAGATGTTCTCTTTTTCAGATCTAAATCTTTACAAAAAAAAGAGATTATTTTCAATCGAAAAGTATAAAAATATGACTATTTATACTGTTGATTGATGGCACTTGGTGGAACTTGCTACACATATTGAAATAAAATGTATCACTTGTACTTTTCCACTATTTAGAATATTAATAATAGTGGAAAAGTACAAGTGATACATGTATTTCAATAAAAAGTATGACTCAAAAAAAAAAGATTTTATCTATTGAAACGTCTATTCTTGTATGATGTAAAAAATAAACATTGCTGTGGGGAAATTTTTCAGGAACACAAAATTCCTTTGGTTCCTATCGCCACCTTCCTATCCCCACAGGCCCTGAATATCACGTAACACTAGAGAGTTTGATAAGACAAAAAATAAAAGCTCAAACTCGATAGTTTTATTAAGTATATGCACGCGAATAAACAAAACGAGCGCGCGTCCTAGACGTGCCTTTGTAACACTCACGCTACGCTCAAATCGAGTTTAAGGAGAGGATATTCGACAACTTTAGGTATTTTTGGCATAGTAAAGTTGCCACTTTACGCCATAGCGAGGCGCTGGCGGTCCACGTCCAGTATTTTGCGTCAATATACAGAAAAACAACGAAGGTTAACCTAAGGTGGTGTTGTAGTATCAACACAAATAATGACGCCACTGTTATTGACATAGCAGATCTTCTAGTTGTACTTTAGATAAAGGGAATAAAGCTTATAATAGTTATAATATTGTAATATAGCTATCAGAATGTCGTTCCCTTAAAAAAGCTTATATGAACCAAACTATGAAAAAGAGCAATAGAAGAGAGGGCCCCAAGCGCCAAGCTGCAAGATCTTGATGGGGCCCCATGTGCCTATAGGACCCCCTAAAACCATGGGGAGGTATACACTAATGGGCCCCCACACGAGTATGGAGCCAGTAAATCCATGGGGCTTCATACATATATGTAGCCCATGGGGCCCTATACACATACAAGTGAAATTAGTCTCGAGAAATTTTTGTATATGTAGTGGTGTCTATATTACTCAGATCTTAGAGCGCGTTTCCACTATATCGTTCTGGCCTATACAAAAATGTTTCGATATCCTAACATTACTATTTAATTTTATACTTATCCCTAGCAACACTCTGATTTTTGTTTTCAATAAAAACAAGTTTTTATTTTAAAGAAAAAGGTTTTGACTTTATAAAAAAAAAGGTGTGTGTGCGATTCACACACGAATCACGATAGAAGTGAAACTTCAAAGAGGAGAGACCGATATATAATTTTTTTTTTTTCCTTTCATCTAGGTTTTTAAAACTCCGGGGGGTCTACGGGGGGGGGGGTCATAATTTTTGTTATTTTTGGCCTAGGACCCACCGTTTCCTAGATATTTCAATCTAAAGCAAAATATATCAAAAAAAGCAACATGGCGCGTAACCGAAAAACGTGACGATTTTCTACAAAATTTCTCCCATACGTCGATAAAGAAGTTTCACTTCAAAAAATAATTTTCATTCAAATTCACGTCCTTGAGCAAACGACAAGGCGACTACCGTGAAACAATAAAATATCGTGTCGTTCTTTAGATGATAGTAGTTTAGCTATAGGTAAAAAGTTTTGACCATAATAATTACGAAACAAAACAAATAAATAAATCGTCACTTGATAGTGGAAAGTGGAAACACGCACAAAACCAGAATAAACCAGTTTACGCTGTCCGCAGGTGCCACGTGCAGTCCGGCGTCAGTCGCTTGGTACTGTTAGAAGATAAAGCACACATTTCATTCAAAAATTATAATTATTACGTAGTTTAATTGTTAAATTTTGTATTTGTTGATTGTTGTTATTGTTTGTTATTATTGTTATAATATTTGTTGAAGTGTTTAATTTGTGTGTAAGTGTTGTAACTTTATATTGTTAATTCAAAATGGCTCCAGTGTTAAAACATGGTCGAGGCAAGCCTTTGACTTCTCAAACTAAAGAAGTTTTGTACTGTTTGTACAAATATTTCGAAAATGAGTGTAATAACAACCCGAGCAGTATTATGACCCCCACTCAATTAGTTGCTAAATCAACAGGAATTTCAATAGCATCCGTCAGAAAGGTAGTATCAGAAAGCAAATGTCGTCCTTCAGATCAGGAAGTAACTTTTAAATCTCCTAAAAAGAAACCGAATCGTAAACCTACAATAGTAATCGATAACTTTGATCAGCAAGTTATCAGAAGAACAATTCATGACTTCCACATCACAAATAAAGAAGTTCCCACTTTGAAAACTTTGCACGCAAAATTGAAAGAAGATATCGATTATAAAGGTTGTGTCAGCACGTTACGAAAACACGTCATGTCATTAGCTTTTAATTGGAAGCAAACAGAAGATAACCGGAAACTTCTTATGGAAAAACACGAAATTAGATACTTGCGAATTAATTATTTGATGAAAATTGCTGAATATCGTGAACAACGCCGACCAATTGTTTACACCGACGAAACATATATACATACATCACATACCCTCTCGAAATCTTGGTCAGATGGAAGCACTTCAGGTTTGAAGCAACATATATCGAAAGGCAACCGCTTAATCATTGTTCATGCCGGTGGTATGGATGGCTTAATACCAAATGCATTGCGTATGTTTAAAGCCAACCAAAAAAGTGGAGATTACCACGACAATATGAACTATGACAACTATTCAAGGTGGATTCAAACTCAATTAATACCCAACTTACAACCAAACAGTGTTGTTGTTGACAACGCACCATATCATAACTCAATACAAAATCCTGCACCGAATAGTAATTCTAAAAAACAGCAAATGATTGACTGGCTGACATTTCGAAACATTGAGCATTCATCCACGTTGCTTAAGCCTCAATTATATGAACTGATTCTGCAAAACAAGGCGAGATTTGTAGAGTACAAGATAGACGAAATATTACGACAGCACGGTCTTACTGTGCTGCGTTTACCACCATACCATCCGGAGTTTAACCCTATAGAAAATATATGGGGGATAGTGAAAACATATGTCGCAAAAAATAATGTCGCAATGAATATGAAGGTTATAATGTCATTAGCTGAAGAAAAAATGAACGCCATAACTGTAGAGGAATGGAGAAAAATTTGTCTGCATACTATTGAGGAGGAAAACAAATATCAGGGTAGAGACGCAGCTTTAGACACAATATCAGAACGTATCATAATTAATTTAAATAATTCATCTGATGAAAGCGAGGATGGGGATGATTGTGATATGCCTGGGGTTGATGAATTATTAGAATAAAAAATTTATGGCCGGAGAACACCTAATTCATACACCTCTTCACTGAAGTGAAAACCGGCATTCACTGCTTGTAATGTTTGGAACTGGCTTGTCTGCCTCATACAGTTCCATAGATTACAATGCAGTGGATACACATTTTCACGTCCGTATTAGCACGTAGTGCGTATGCGTAGACGTGTACGCATTTGGTGTGCTCCAGCCACAAACGTATATTACCTTTAAAAAAATAAAAACTAAAAATAAAATTTTGTTTTTTTTTATTTGCTGACCATACACTACTACAAACGCAAAAATTTCTCCAAGCTAATTTACCTACATCACTCATGGGTCCCATACACCCATGGAGTGATATAGACCCATGGCGCCCCATACTCCTATGGGCTGCCCATGGGTTCCATATAATCATGGGCGCCATTAAGATCCATAGAGCATCTGGGCCCAAGCAAGATGTGAGACGGTAATCGCTCCCGTAAAAGTCACAATGAACCAGGTTATGGGAAGGAGAAGTAGAAGAGTGTATCCTGGGCTCCAAACAAGCTTTGGATGCAACCGGGATTGGAGCTCGTATTCATGAGGTTAGACCGCAAAGCTTCCTCAACAATGAAAATGTTATATAGATATTTAGAGACATGGCCCAGGGTCAGTCGGGGTGCGAGGGATATGCTCTATGGGCAACCTTACACCCGGTCTGAAGACCCGAGACGGCGTCCGGTTTTAGTCGGTTCAAGCCCGACATAACCGCCCCCGCTGGCTGGCGGGGGGGTATCCGAAGGGATTTCCGCACAAAAAAAAAAAAAAAGGTACCTGTTGAAAGTTCAGTGTCAGTTTAAATTATGTCACTGGTAGGTACTGTTCCCAATATTTAGTACTACCATTCGATATACGTCTATTAGTACCAATGTCAATCATTACAAATTCTTGTATGCACAAGACATTTAATGCTATTATAATCCAATAACATGACTTAGTTTTCATATTTGTGCAATGAGTAACTACTTACTTATTTACATTGGATTTGTACATCTGGCACATTCTCTACGATGTGGCGTTTACGCTAAGTACATACATTTAAAACTCATACGATTTCGCTGTGCATCTGCCGCAAACTGACACACTTCCTGCCTCCAACACGTTCCGCTCGGGACTGATTGGCTCTCTGAACGCGCCTACAGGTACAAAACGAAGGTATTTTGAATTTTTGTAGTATAATTCAAAATTTATGTAAATTCTGATAACGATAAATTTTTCATTCTCCTATCAATGACCTTCATTTTGATATCATTTTTATTTTTCTAACCTGAACACAACACAAATGAAACAGCTATTTTTATTTAAAACCGACTTCATAAAGGAGGAGGTTCTATGTTCGTCTGATTCTTTTTTTTTGTATGTTCATCGATATTTCCGCCGTTTATGAACCGATTTGTTTACGATTCAACGCATGCTTTGCGAAAAATTAGTTTATACAGCAACTAATTTGATTGAAATGTATTGATTGTCGTAATGAAATTAAATTTTCAATAGGGATTTTTGTTAATAGATATTAACCGTCTATTCTTCAATCGTCTCATCATGCTAATGTGAATATTATCGTAGGTACAATAATTCACAGCCATGACTTCAGAAAAACCGACCCTTACAAAGATCGTCGCGTATTAATAATAGGAGCAGGACCTTCGGGTATGGATATAGGACATAATGTGGCTGAGATCTGCAAATATCTCGTCCACAGTCACCATGACGTTCGATTTACAACGCCTCACCCTCCAACCTATATGAAGAAACCTGATGTAAGGGAGTTCAATAAGACAGGAGCTATATTTGTGGATGACACTTTTGAAGAAGTGGATGATATTATTTACTGTACAGGTATTTTTAAGAATAAATCTATTAGTGGTATGGAACACAGTTTATCATTTTTCCTGTAAAATAACTCGATTTATTCTGAACGCAAAACATCAATTCGTCAATACTATGATACTAATGTGTTAATAATAAAGAACCAATGCACAAGCCTTATCAACTAAATTAACGACCTCTTCATTATAAACTAGAAACACTTTTTTATTTAATTATTATCTTCTTTATTCTTTTATTATTTATTTTATCACTATATTTTACTGTGTCTATTATAGTTTGTAATCATCGGTGAATTTGTTCAAAAAGAATTGATTGATTTGATTGACTTAATTGATTTTCAGGTTATGAGAACTCGTACTCTTTCTTAGACGCATCATGTGGCTTGACGTTTGGACCACAATTTGTATACCCACTGTACCAACACATGGTGAACATTAGGGAGCCCTCGATGGTCATCATGGGACAAATCTCTTCAGCATGTGTGGTAGTGGCCTTAGATGCACAGGTAATAGTTATATTCTCGTAGACATAGACTATCTTATGATCCTATTTCTATCTATATTCACCTACCTTTCTAAAGTTCTTGAACGTTTGATTCACTCTCAGTTAACTGGTTTCCTCTCTAAAAATTGACTCCTAAGTCCTAAGATCAGGCATGGAAAATGCCGATTTTACTTATTAACTCAATTGGACTACGCACTTCACTAACGCCTTTTTTTTTACGTGCGGAAATCCCTTCGGATACCCCCCCGCTGGCCAGCGGGGGTGGTTATGTCGTGTCTCCACTAAAACCGCATGGTGGCCTGCCCAAGTGTCCGTTGCCGGGCACCTCGGGTTCAATAACGTTGACGTCGACATCTTGCTCGGTATACTGTAATCTCTTAATATATCTCCAGCAGGGTGTAAATAAACTTGAGAGACTCCAAAATCTCACAATAAAATTCACATTTGGACTACGCAAATATGACCACATCTGTAAGTTAATAACATTATTAATATATATATAGCTGCTCGTGCTAATTCACTGACTCATTGATCACCTCTCCTGAACAATTTTGTATGAAAATTTTTTTTTTCACTGATGGTTTCGTATAGAGGATAACAATTCATTCGGAGGCAAAATATGGAGAGAGCTGATGATTGAGGATTTCGGAGACGGGTGAAGAGCACGCTTAAGGTATTGAAGATAGGTTGGGGGTGCTTGAGCAAATGTCACTCGAAACGTCATTCAATTGCTAGTGACCTGAAAAAAAATTCAAAATGGCGAAAAAAAAATGGCCGCCATACAAATTTCGTCGGTGTCCATCTCGGAGAGTATAAAAGTTGGAAGAGTAGTTGCTTCGCTAAAGATGATCAGGATATTATTTTTCTATAGAAAATGTGATAGGAAATGGTGAATATTGAATAGACTACAAGTTTTGAACTATGCAAGACTTTGATTTATGGTTTCTTTTTAAAATGTTTTTGTGGAAGGACTCTTAGTCAGAAATATGTAGATAGATGATGATCGAGGGTTTGGAAGATGGGTGAGGAGCACGGCCAGGGTATTAAACATAGGTGAGGGCTGCCCAAACAAGAAATACTTGGAACCTCATCCAATTGGCAGTGAGCTGAAAAAAAATGCAAAATGGAGAAAAAAAGATGGCCGCCATACAAATGTCGTCGGTGTCTATCTCGGAGAGTATAAAAGATAGAAGAGTGGTTTCTTAGCAAAAGATGATCAGGACCTGAAGGTCTACTCAATGAACAGAAACAAAATTCAAGATGGCGGAATTTATTTTCCCATACAAAATATATGGAGAATATTGAAGAGACCGCAAGTTGGGAACTATGCAAGACTTTGATATGGTTCCTTTTCAGAATATTTTTATGGAAGAACTCTCAGTCAGAAATATGGAGATAGATGATGATCGAGGGTTTGGAAGATGGGTGAGGAGCATGGCCATGGTATTAAAGATAGGTGAGGGCTGCTCAAACAAAAAATACTCGGAACCGCATCCAATTGGCAGGGAGATGAAAATAAATCCAAAATGGCGGATTCAAGATGGCGTCAACACAAATGTCATGGGTGTAGATGGAAATTGTGTTTCGGTTCACCTCTGCTGTAATTTTTTTTCCTTGATGCTTTCGTATAAAGGACGAAAATTCATTCGGAGGAAAAATATGGAGGGAGCTGATGATTGAGGATTTAAGAGACGGGTGAAGAGCACGGCCAAGGTATTGAAGAGAGGTAGGGGGTGCTCAAATAAAAACCACTCGGAATCTCATCCAATTGCCAGTGAGCTAAAAATATAACCAAAATGGCAGATTCAAGATGCCGCCCATACAAATTTCGACAGCGTCTATCTCACAAAGTATAATAGAAGACAGAAGAGAGGTTTTTTGGCAAAAGATGATCAGGACCTAGAGGTGTACTCGATGAATAGAAAAAAAATTCAAAATGGCGAAATTTATTTTTCCATACAAAATATAAGGCGAATATTGAAGAGACAAATGTGCAAGACTTTGATATGCTTTTAACCGACTTCCAAAAAAGAGGTGGTTCTCAAAACGGCCCGTTTATTTTCAATGTATGTACACCGATTATTTCGTTATATATTATATAGCTCGATTACCGCTCACTCACTCACTGACACAATTGTTCTCCTAGAAGGAGTAATGGGGATATGGATGATGTATGGGAAAAATGTAGAGAGAGCTGAGGTGACTATGGGAAAAATCCGAAATGTCAAAAAATACAAGATGGCGGGCCCACATGGTGGTCGTTTCTCCGCCATCTTTGATGATATGGCAACATGGGTATCATTTTTGAGTAAATCGAGGCT
This sequence comes from Cybosia mesomella, assembly GCA_946251805.1. Taxonomy (NCBI): domain Eukaryota; kingdom Metazoa; phylum Arthropoda; class Insecta; order Lepidoptera; family Erebidae; genus Cybosia; species Cybosia mesomella. Next base: position 14,326,983 of record OX276408.1, on the reverse strand, counting down.
TCTGATTTTGAATTTTTGAAAAAAAAAGTTGAAAAATCCAAGATGGGGGATCGATTTTTTTATTTGAAATACATAAACAAAATAGAGCGCTACACATAACACTCGCGAGCTGCTTGCAGCTCGCGCACCGCGCAAAATACTAGTTTCACTATATACCTGTCCATCCATAAGTTTTGTTACAACTGAAAGTGCATTTTTTTTAAATGAAGTAATGTAATATTATTAAAATTTATACCTACATATTTATTAAAGTCTTGGCAAAAAATAAAAATATATTTTATTCGAAATGGCCACCGTTGGCTTTTATACAGGCCTTTAATCTGTTTGGCCACGAATCTATGGATTTACGCACTGTTTCCAAGGGAAATTTTGCCACTGCTTGATCCAAAGATTTTTTAAGAGACTCAATGTCGCCGTGTCGTTTAGAGCAGGCCATGTCCTTTAAACTAACCATAATTTGTAGTCTAAAGGGTTGAGGTCTGGGCTAGATGAGGGCCAGTCTTCAGCTCTTAAAAAGTCCGGAACGTTGGTTTCTAGCCAGGCTTGGGTAGTTCGTGCCTTGTGACCAGGAGCAGAGTCCTGCAGGAAAGTCCACGGTATTTTTTTAAAAAGTGTATTGCTGAGAGGTTTCACAACATGATCCAAATCAGTATCTTGATACACTTTGGCTGAAGTGTTCACTCCTTTGTCACAAAAATGTAGCTTTGTGACTCCCTGATAAGACACGCCCCACCAAAAGATCACTGACGCAGAATGATGACCACGTTGTACCTTTCCGACCACTTGAGCAGCTTCCTTAGAGCTGTGAGCGTAGACTTTATCATTTTGCTTATTGTAGTGTTCTTCAATCGTGAAAATTTTTTCATCGGTAAAGAGGATATTTCTGTGCCTTTCACCTGCGTATCGCGAAAGAAGGCGCTTTGATCGATCCACTCTCTTTAATCGTAAAGATTGATTTAGGGCATTTCCTGTATATCGACGATAAGCACCGAGCTTCAGGTCTTGTTACCACGTTTTTCTTAGTTTCACTTCGTGCCTCTGTTTCTGTGTTTCTTTCCCTCTGAAGCCAAAAATTGACACTTAATTTTCGACCACTTCTGATCACCCTAAAGCTCTGAATATTTTTATGTAGGCTATTGCCACCTTACGTTTTCATATTTAATCATCAGAAATAGTCAGTAGTTAATAAAAAAAATAAAAAACTTTTTAAAAACCACGTTTTTAACCACGTAGTTTTTTTTTATATATAATACGTGATAGAGTCCTGGCCGGAATCTTCATTTCTCGCGATAATATTTTTTGCTTCCTTATGGGATTTCGACGAATTCTGGCATTAACAGCATTAATAGCCTTTGTAGTTCTAACAGCACGCGGCCGCTCCGATCTTTTCTGGTCTTCGACAGACGAAGTGTTGTTGTATCTATTGATAGTACGATATACGAACATACGCCTGATACCAAGTTTTTGAAGTGTCTGAAAATATGTGAAATGGCGCGAAGTCGAAAGAAGTCTACTGTTTAAATGTAAGAATATATGTAGTGAATGGATACTTACTCTTCGATATGATGACTCTGAAGCTCTTTTGGATTGCTGACTGCTTAAAAATTAGTCACAAACACACCCACACACACCCTTCATACACACATCATACACTCTCACATACATACACCCTCACACACCCCTACATACATATACACATATATTTATGATCAATACTATTTTAAGATTCGAAATAATTGTGCTGCAATTCTTTTAATTTGGCTATCTTATTGTAACTAGGGAGAGGGCGTCGATATCTGCGTCACAGTTTATACTACTGTAGATATCATCGTTACATTGTACTGTATAAAACTGTTCTTTATCCTAAATAAAATGAATTTGAATTTGAGGTTTTTAAAATAATATACGTGTTCCAAATTCAAAATAATTAAAAAGTTGAAAAAAAAAGAAAAGTAACAGGATTTATGCCCAGAAAATATAATATAACATTCTTTTTCGTCCTCATAATCGAGTCTACTTAAAAGACGCCTTAATTTCCTCTGCGACACACAATCAAGGTCCTTAGGTTCCTCAGAGAATCTGAGGCTGAAAATGCCAGCACACTCCACAACGTTCATGGAGAGGTATTTTACTGTTCAAGCTGGCTGATTGTGGAATTCCTTACCTGTGACCATAAGAAGTGCGCAAGTACTGCCAGTCCTCGCAATAGGTGCTGTTTCCACTATAAATTATATGTAAAATTTGTATGAAAATAACAAACGTGTACACCAGAAACGGCCCTATATCTTGTAATAACTGTTTTTTCTGCATCTAATGGTTGCTGGTAAGAGATTGCCCTGTGCGATAAGGCCGCCCATTGTATATGCCGCAAAACTGTACCAACTGTATGTTCTGTATGCGGATTCTTATGTACATACAATTATTATTAACTGTGTAATAAATTTCGATTGGGGTGATTCTCATATTCAACCTCAAGTATGCAAAATTTGTCGCTTACATTTATGCCAATATCATCACAGGGTTTATTGAATATGTACTTGTTGCCAACTGTCACTAAAGTGAACAGATTGTGACTAGACTTGACTTACTTGACTAGGAAACCGCACCATAAATCACATTAAGTTATCAATGTTTCGCGATTCAAAATTCGTCATCCTCAAGATCCACCTAAAATTATGCTCTACTACAAAAGTCTTGTGAGGTAAAGGTGACTGAAAAGATAGAGCGATTAGCAAGGCATATAAACCTATATGGATACTTCAGAGTAAAAACGAAGCTAAATACGAGTACAACCCTCATTGATAACCAAAATAATGAGAGAGAAGTGAAAGAAAGAAAAGTGTTTTTATACAATAAAATTAACAAAATAAAAATAAAAACAAAGCTACTCTGGCGGCGAATGCTCGTAACAACCTTGACCGAGAGGCGCGATAAATATATTATTTATCTGTGGTCGCCGCCACCTGAGCATACGTATGGTTTTTCATAGTTTCTTAATACTTTGTATCACATACAGGCTCGCTATGTAACGGCACTAATAAAGGGTGACTTCATGCTGCCTTCTGAAAACGAAATGATGCAAGAATGGAAAAAACAAATGGCAGTTGTATCTGCGAAAAAATTGCGCTTGTCTTTTATGCACGTATTAGGGGATAACGAGGTAAGAAAATGACTGACAATTGAACCTCCCCATAAATGATAATTTCTCATTGATTAGTTACATATACTCACGCCTTTTTCTCTCCGGGGTAGACAGAGACAACCGGCCGCCATCTCTTTCTGTCCTTACTTCATGAGCTTCCTCTACTATCATTGAACCATGCACCTGTTTAACATCTATAATATCTTTGCAATAATATTTACTTTAATCCCATATATTATTCTTTTTTTATTTGACTGTAGGGTCCCTACCAAAATCTTCAGGGCCAAGCGAATCTTACCTGTGAGCCGTACCGAACTTGCTGATTCACGAACGAGGCTCTGCCGCAAATTTTCCTCGCGGGGTTTAAGGGTCCAACGGCAGTCGCTCCCGTAATTCGCGTTATACCCACTTAAACGAGCAATTGTTTGAACTCTCATGCTACAACTACTAACTTTAGGTTCTCGTTGCTCAATTTTTTTTTACTTATTTCCAGAACGAATACTACGCAAATCTTACTGCAGAATCGGGCATAGAAATAGTACCTCCGGTCATGTTCAAGATTCGCACAAAAAACAACGAAGCGAGGATCGAGAATTTCCACACGTTCAGAAATTATGAATATATCGTCAATGACCAATACACCTTCATAAGAAGGCTAGAAAAGAGAACCATAAATAAAAACTTAACGGCCATATAAATCATAGTCAAATTGGCATACAACATTGAACATATATATAGTCACGCCTTTTTCCCATTGGGGTAGGCAGAGACAACATTTTTCCACTTGCTACGATCTTGGCATACGCCTTTCGCTTCTTCCACTTTCATAATTGTTTTCATACATGCACGCCGGTTACGGGTACTTCTGACCTGGCCCTTCTTCAAAACGTCATCGATCTGATTGGCATACGTACGCCTAGGTCGATCTTTACCGGGTTGCCCAGTAGCCCTCGCCTCATAAATCTGTTTCGTTAATCTCCTTTCATCCATTCTCTCTATATGATCGAACCATCTAAGCATCCCTTTCTCTATCTTGGTCACTTCATCTTCTGCCATACCACAACGTTCCCTTATCACGCTGTTCCTCACTCGGTCCATCAGGGTCACTTCAGCTATACTTCTCAGACTTCTCATTTCAACAGGATTCAGCTTACTCTCGTGTTCCTTCTGCCATACCCAACATTCACTACCATACATGATTGTGGGGACGAGAACTCCTCTATGAACAGCCAGTCGTGCCTCCCTAGATACTTTCTGGCTGCTCATAAAATTGTGCAGGGCCCCATTCACTTGATTACCATCCAAAACTCTTCGCTCAATATCACAGTCATACTTTCCATCCCTCGTAAACTTTGAACCCAAGTATACAAACTCTTTCACTTGTTCTACTGTTTTCCTTCAATCAGAATTCCACAATTTGTCACGTTTTCTTCTCTGTCAAAAATCATCACTTTCGTCTTACTTACATTTATTTTCATTCCTTTGTTTGTTAAGGCCCCATGCATAATATTAACCATCGCCAGAAACTCCTGTTCCGATGATGCCAATATTACTTGAACATCAGCGTACAGGAGGCATTTGACGGTCAAGTCATTCATTCTTAGTCCATACGCACTCTCTTTCAGTTCTTTCAAGCAATCGTCTATAAATAAGTTAAACAGTCCCGGCGATGCCACACATCCTTGTCTAACACCTTTTTCGATGTTAAACCAGTCTGTGCAAGCTCCGTTTATCCTGACACAAGCACTGGAATCCTCATTAGAGATCTCAGTGCTCGTATCAAGCTGCTGCTTACCCCATTCATAGACAATGTTGACCACAATTCATTCCTCACCACTCAATCATAGGCCTTTTCCAAATCTACGAATGCGCAATAGACTTTTTGGTTGTGAGCCAAAAATTAATCGGCTATACTTCGTAGGGAAAAGATCTGATCCATGCATCCCCTTCCTTTCCAAAATCCCGCTTGTACATCCCACAACTTTTCATCAGTTTCATTCATCACTATTTTCTTCAAGATTTTTGCATACAGTTTGTCAACGATGCTGAGTAAGCTAATGCCTCGGTAAAACACTAAATAAATAATAACATTGAAACGATACATTTTTAAATTATTTTATCTACTCTGATACTATAATACAAAGATTATAAAAATGAAATAAAAACTCTTATGACAAACATACGCACAGGCCAAAAAAAAAGTTTTAATACGATACAGGTCTTGTATGGACACCTATATCATTAAATAACTTTTTAATCATAATGATACACCTATACAACCTCTAGCTGGACCAAGAAGGTTGAACCTCTACTTTAAAAAAAGGTAGTGCCTCCGCAGCAGGCGCCGGCCGCCGATTCGGAAGGAAAAAAAAAAGAAACGCGCATGCGCGATCGATGTTTGCGCCTTGGCGCCAACATTTTACATTTAAATTAAACAAAGTTTGGTTTTGTTTGTAAAATAAATTAGTTTTTGTGTAAAAACATGTCTGAAACCGAGGATAGTGGTAATCGTACACCACCAGACATTCTGGAAGCTGCGTCAAACATGACCATGAACCTGTTACCGGCGAAATCTAGGAGCAACTATAATAAATGTTACCACGAGTTCATGGAATGGAAAATGAATAAAAATGCTACATCATTTTCTAAAAATGTGTTGTTAGCGTTTTAAGAGTTATCTGAAAAATATAAAGTGTCAAGTATATGGGTTAAATACTCCATGATTAAAAGTACACTCAGTATTTACAACGAAGTTGACATAACTAAATATAGCAAGCTGATTGCATTTTTGTGTATTATAGTATGAGAGTAGATAAAGTAGTGTATGACACTGTACATAACTTGGTCTTATAACACATCGTGAAACTATAAAAAAACTCGCCTACGGCTCGTTTTTTTAAAACACACTCGTGTTATAAGAACCCTTATTATGCAACAGTATCATAAACTACTAATAAATAACTAGCTGTTGGCCGCGACTTTGTCCACGTTCAGTTCATTGTGCTTTGATGATTCATCAGCTGGAACCAAAAGAAATATCAAAAAAATATGAACATCCATTGCGTGATATACCTACTTACGAATAAAAATAATTGAATGTGTATTATATTTATTTGTTTTAGTAATTTAGATTTTCAGCTGCCTAAGTGTTTTATTAAATTTCACTATAATTTTCAAATTGGTTTATTTTGTATAATATCTAGATACCTTTTTTTTTTTTTTTTCGTTCGGAAATCCCCTCGGATACCTCCCCGCCGGCCATAATATTCTAGGACTGTGCACAATGCCATCTAGACACAAACTAAACATAGCAAATAGTCTTTAACAAACATATGTATATGTTTCGTCTAAAGTAAGGTACGTGGTTAATCTTGACATTAGCCGATTAATCTTAAGTATATCTTACAAGAGCGGCTTATGTCACTTCTCTCTCGTCTTTAACCGGTTAATGTTAAGTTCAGCCAAAACCTTCTGGTTAAAAAGATATTAGGTAACTGACACAAGCAATACATAAGGGCTATATTTCACCGGAACACCATGGCGGCACAACCAGTCGCGCCACCGTGGTGTCCGAAAGCTACCAAACTAGACACCATACCAGAGTAGCCACACCACACTGAGACAGTATCAAAATGAACCTCGGAGAGAACTACTGCTGTATGTACGTAGGAAAAGAGAGTTCAAATGAAAAAAGAAACATTTGTGGGTTCATCCTTATTTAGCAGATCGCGAAGACATCCGGATAAGTTTTTTAGCTATATGAGGATGTCCGGGAGGTCTTTTGATGAGTTACCTACTGACTTTGTGTAAAAATGATTTGTTGAAACAAGACACAACAGTGCACACGTGTTGCATGGAATGAGGTGGGGGCGTCACTGGCAGCCGGACTGGCGGCCGAGTGAGTGAAACACCATACAGCGCTATAGTAACATTCTGTGCACTCATCCGAGCTGGTCGCACCGCCAAATTGGTTGCGCAACCAAACAGACACAAGGTGAGTAACTCTCTATAGAGCTGTATAAATTTTGTTGGTAGCGGCGACTGGTTGCTCCGCCATGGTGTCCGAAAGCTACCAGAACTAGACACCATACAGACACCAGAGTAGCCACACCACACTGAGACAGTATGAAAATGGGCCTCAAAGAGATAGCACTACTGCTATATGTACGTAGGAAAAGAGAGTTCAAGAGAAAATAGAAACAGTGGAGATGAGAGAATGGAGCAAGGACAATTCGTTAACATATACGACGATCTAAGAAGATATCCGGATAAGTTTTTTACCTATGTGAGGATGTCCGTGAGGTCCTTTGATGACTTACTGACTTTGTGTGAAAATGATTTGTTGAAACAAGACACAATATACACGAAATATACACACTGGCGGCCGGACTGGCGGCCGAGTGAGTGAGACACCATACAGCGCTATAGTAATTAGTGGTGGCGTGACCAGCGTGGCGGCGCGACCAGTAGGTAACATACTGTGCACGCGTCCGAGCTGGTCGCGCCGCCAAATTGGTTGCGCAACCAAACGAACACCAGGTGACTAGCTCTCTATAGAGCTGTATTAATTTTGTTGGTAGCGGCAACTGGTTGCACCGCCATGGTGTCCCGTTGAAATATAGCCCTAAGACAATAATATGCGGAAGCGAGCGAAGCGAGGTCGTGGACACCGCGCGCCTCTGACCCCGTAAGATTAGGTTAGAAGAGTATGGTGGAGGTTTCGCAGAGCAGAAAATTATCTGGTCCTAGTGGGTAATCCTAAGATTAACCGGCTAATGTAAAGATTATTCCTACACCTCACTTTAGCCGTAACATTTTATGGAGGTAAGTATATACGTACTTATATGTATATATTTTGCATATTTTTAATACATATTATACAAATACCCAATACCCACCAATATTTTTATTTTTTTACCAATGCAAATAGACATATTTAAGACAAACATTCTAACTGATCGAAATTCGAACCCGAACACGCTCTACAGCCTCTTCACATACATTTTTTATTTTATTTTATTTATTTAATAAGGTTCACCAACAATTGTTTACATAAAAACTTACACTAAATTCATGCAAAGATTCAGATCATAATGCAACAATCACTTATAGGTAAACACCGCTTATGAATAATCACAATATAAATGATAGTAAGTTTACATTACTTGTACAAAAATACACTCTGACTAATTTAAACAGAAAAGTGTCTAGAGAAAATGCAGTATTTCAAACCCGAACAAAACGAAATCAAACGCATATCAAACCATCACTCAAAATCAGCCAAACTCATGAGAATCGACTTGACTTTACCCAAGGAATCAAAGTGAAGATCAATTTGATCACTGCAACTGTTAATCGTCTTGCACAGCCTTGCACATGGGGAATTAGCACCCAGTACTGTAACGTCTAAGTGGGGAATGGAGTGGTGTAATGGCAAAGCGAGGAAGTCTGGAGGGTACACGCAACCGGAATAGAGCAAGCAGATGGGGACAGTCAATTTTCGAACCGAAAACCTTACAGGCGAATATTACCTCATTAAGAAGTCTGCGACCAGCCAAGGTTTTCAAATGGAAATACTTCAATCGGTTTTTATATGAACGTATTTTTTTGACCAAACCATTGGCAAATGCAAGATGCCATACAAAGCGTTTCTGAATACGTTCAATACGCAGTGAGTGCGTGGCATAGTGTGGCCGCCATACTACACAGTTATACTCCAGAATACTACGTATAAGGCTGTTGTAAAGTAATATCTTCGTTTTGTTATTTCGAAACACTCTGCAATTCCTTAAAACGAATCCCAACATTCTTGAAGCCTTCTTGACTATGTTGTCATAATGAGGTATAAAAGTTAATTTTCTGTCATATATCACACCCAAGTCACGAATATGATCCATTTCATCAATTTTGTCATTTTTAATAAAATAATTACATGTTGCCAAATTAATCTTTCGTGAGAATTTCACATGGAAGCATTTTTTAGAATTTAGATGCATTCCGTTATCTTCACACCAGACAACAAGTCTATCAATGTCATCTTGTAGAAGTACGGAATCCTCTTTTGATTCTATTACTCTAGTAAATTTTAAGTCATCAGCAAACATGAAAAGATTGGAGTTATAAAAGCAGCTCGGGATATCATTGATGAAGTAATTAAATAAAACTGGTCCCAAATGTGATCCTTGGGGAACACCGGAAGTAATTTTTTGCAAACCAGATTCGTAACCGTTAACCACAACATAGAAATGCCTATCCCGAAGATATGAGCTCAGCCACTCTAGCAGAGAACCAGTGATGCCGTTCGCACGCAGTTTGAAAATGAGTATACTGTGAGAGACCCGATCAAATGCTTTGCTAAAATCCGTGTAAATCACATCAGCCTGATGACCAGAATCTATGGCTTTAATCAATAGTTCCGTGAAGGGAACTAAATTCGATTCTGTAGATCTACGTGCCACGAATCCATGCTGATGATCACTTAAATACAGATTTAAATGATTTTGAACGGACGGACATATTAATGATTCGAAAACTTTTGCAAAGACTGACAAAATCGAAATAGGCCTATAATTAGATATGACTGCCCTACTCTCGGTTTTATGAACCGGAACCAACTTTGCCACCTTCCACCTCGTAGGGAATTCTCCAGAAGCCAGGGATTTATTAAATATTAATGAAAGCGGACGTGCTAACTCAAGAGAACATTCCACAATAAATATCGGAGGTATGCCGTCTGGGCCTGCGCCCTTTTGGATATCAATGGTTTGTAATTTTTTTAATACAGTATCCTCGTTTTCCACCAATAAATTCCAGTAGTCGGAGTTATGTGTGTAATTTGATCCATGCTGGGGGCTGCAGACCGAAGAAAAGTGATCAGCAAAGAGCTCACATATCTCCGACCCATCTGAAGAGGTTCTTGAGCCGTCAGTCATTGTTATTGGGTATGCACTAGTCCCCCCTCTTTTAGACTTTATGTAAGCCCAAAAAAGCTTAGGGTTATTCCTTAATTCATCCTCCAATAATCCCATATATTTGTTATAGCATTCAGTAGACAACCTATCACAGCGTTTGCCAATATCCTTTAGATCCATTCCATCTAGGGGTTTTTATATTTTTTGTAGCGCATCCTAATCTTGTTCTTTAATTTTAACATTTTAATTAGTCTATTATTAAACCATGCGGGGTATTTATTACTCTTATGGTTGCGGAATGGAATAAATTGTCTAATAATTGTACCAATAGTCTCGTAAAATAAACCTAACATTTCAATAACATCATCTTTTCCACTAAGTAATTCATCCCAGTTAATATTCCTCAGCGATTTACAAATAGATTGATAATCTCCTCTTTGAAAATTAGGCCTAAAATTATTATTATTATAAGGAAGACTCGATTCAATGTTCAATGGAATAACAATATCTAAAGGGGGATGCAGGTCACTAACTTTGCTTATTGGGTTCACAGATTGGCTTACACTAGTAGATGCATTTCCTCTTCCCCTCGGACCTCTGCTTAGAGTAAACGTGCCACCTAATCTTAATATAATTTATTTTAAAAGTTTAATTCAAATTTGAAGTAAATAATTCAGCACAAAAATTAGGAGTGCATCAGTGGTGAGGAGGTGTATAAATCATAATCTACGTGGAACGCACCGGGCGCACGGTCCTCACTAGTGCAATTGTGCGAAAAGGACCTACATATCAAATCGGTGAGACTATAACATAAGTGCATCACTCAAACAATAACTCCTGTGATGACTCGCATGTGTGCGTAACCGGTTTAAAATTGACACAACACCATTCAACATAAACCTTTACACGCCGGCCGAGTTCTACGTATACTGGACGGAAAGCAATTTTGTATGAATTCGTCGATCACCACCAACTTACGAAGACCCCCGCTAACATTGCTTGCATTATACTATTGCTTCGTAGTTTCTGCTTCCCGGGTACCTTGATCGCATTTATTAGCTGATTTTTGAAGTAACGATTGTTGCTTTTTTTCGCTGAGACGGGACGGAGGATATTGCCGTTTCCTACCAATCTATGTTTCATATCCTTGATCAACTAAATAATGGCCATATAAGTTATGGTAACCTAGTATTACAGAAGAAATCATTACTGTAATTTTGCAGTTCTGGGAACTTGTGCCTGATTAGACGTGCATTTTTCTACCTTTGAGAATTTATACTTTCCTGGTACTTACTGTTTTGCGGACTCTCCAACAATGAATATTTCTATTGAAAAATCATCCTCGGAGTCGGACTTAAACATTACCCCAACTAACTTTGTCTTAAATCGTAAGAAAAGGACAAGGGAGGATGATACGATCACGATGGAAGAATTTGCAACTTTTAAGGACGAAATGATGAAATCTATGGCGGCTCTCTTTGCTAAATCCGACGCAAAAATTAGTCAAATTATAGTGAGTCTTAAGGAGGTGCAAGAGGCAAATCGTGGCTTCATTGACTCCATTTCTTTACTCACAGAACATAATAAGGAGATGAAAGCCAACATTGACTCAATGGAAAGGCAGAGAAAGGTAGACCGTGAACACATTATCCTCCTTGAAGGTAAAATTGAAGATCTACTGATGTCAAATCGAAAGAGAAATTTTGAGATTAAAAATGCACCTCGTAAAGATAGCGAATCCAAAGAAGATTTGATGGATATGGTTATCCAACTATCCAAAACTGTGGGCTGTGAAATCACCAAAAGGGAAATTACGGACGTGTACAGAGTTCGCGGAAAAAAATCGGAGTCGAAAAACACACCTATCGTAGTTGAAACTTCATCAACATCAGTAAAAATCGACCTAATGAAAATGTCCAAGAACTATAATGTTAGAAACAAGTCCAAGTTAACAGCTAAACACCTTGGTTTCCGTAGAGATGAGGATGTTCCAATATTTATCTCTGAGAACCTCACTAGCAAAGGAGCTCGTTTACACTTTCTGGCACGAGACCTCGTGAAGAGTAAAAACTATAGGTTCTGTTGGATGGCATATGGGAAGGTTTATGTCAGAAAAAATGAAAACTCGCCGATCATATCTATCAAGTCAGAAGCTCAATGTGTCGGACTTATGAGTGATCCATGACTAGCGAAAATTTTTAATAGTACTAAATCTAATGTATGCACTTACTTATACACGCACTTGCACATAGTACATAATATCCTATCTCGGAACGTATCAACTTACACTATACTTACACCAAATATATATACAATAACTACGCATACAACAAATATACATACTACAAATATACATACAACAAATACACATTCAACAAATACACATACAATAAATATACATACAGAAAATATACATACATTACTCATACATATTGCGAATACGCACACAGCTAATGCACATATAGCCCTAATGACATACTACCATTTTGTGTTACGTTTAATTGCATTTACAACATTGGAAATATCTTGGATTGTGACAGTATTTTCAAATTGTCATTACTATGAATAATCATTTCAATACCATAACTAAATTGGACGAACTAGAATTTGCATCGGTCTTCGAATGTAGCGCAGAGGAGTTGCATACCCATTTCCAAGTTAAAAATAATGATCTGACAATTATTTCCCAAAACATTAGAAGTGTATACAGTAATTTGAATGATTTAGAATTAAACTTAACTGCCCTTAAATTTCAACCAGACGTCATAGTCCTTACAGAATGCAGATTACAAAAAGATCATCCTATCCCTAGTCTGCAAGGTTATTCCTCGTTTTATTCGACAGCTTACTTTAATCAAAATGATGGTGTTGTTACTTACATCAAAAATACACTTAAGGCAGAGACAAAAGAAATAAAACTACAGGATGCATCATGTCTTCAAACTGAGTTGGAGACTTGCATAGTTATTGGTATATATAGATCTCCCTCAGTTAGTAATGCTGTCCCATTTATAAACTCGCTTAGCTTACACTTAAATACTATAAAAAGTCACAAAACAATTACTGTAACTGGAGACATAAACATAAACCTGAAAATTGAGGATGACGAAAAAAGTTTCGAAAGAAAAAACAGACACACTTACCTTAACGCACTAGCATATCATGGCATCCTACCGGGGCACACATTACCGACGCGATTAGGTAGCTGCTTAGACCATTTCATGCTTAAATTAGATAAAGCTAAGACTACTGCACGAATCGCCATTTTAAATAACACGATAACGGACCACGCAACGATTGTCTTAGTTTTGCCAAAGCAAAGCTCAGCTCCTCCTATTTTATACAAAACAACTATAGACTACGATGCGGCCCTACTAAGCTTAAAAACGAGAAACCTTTCACAGTACTTACTATGTGACAACCCTACTCTGCTGATAGACGTACTTACCAGGGCGGTTTCCGAGTCACTGCAAGAAAATACTGAGACTACTCGTACTCCAAATAGCAAACGCACAATTAAACCGTGGATGACCCCAGGAATACTTCGCTGTATCAAGAACAGGAATAAAATGCAACTAAAACTCTGTAAAAATCCAAATGATGATATACTAAAGACCACATATAGACGTTACCGCAACTACTGTAACAACCTAATAAAAAAACTTAAAAGGACATACGATAAAAACTTACTTGAAATGTCTGCCAAAAATTCTAAAAGTCTATGGAAAACTGTTTCCAATATAGCTTATCAAAAACAACCAAAAACTGACAACACACACTTGCTTAATCTTAAACAAACCCCTACAGAATCAATAAACTCAGTCAACGAATTTTTCGCTAACGTTGGAAGGGATTTAGCATCCAAAATTAATACGCCAGTAATCCCTACCTCGACAAAAAAAAAACAGTATATAGTAGGTCAGTATAGTCAGCTCACATCTTTTGTCTTATTGGATACAGATATCGATGAGGTTGAAAGAACTCTAATGAACCTGAAATCCTCGAGTGCTCCTGGCTGGGACACTATACCTACCTCCTTTTTAAAATTGGCTAAAACTGAGCTGGTACCTATTATGGTTCACCTAATAAACACTTGCTTCGACAAAGGTGTATTTCCCGCTCCCCTTAAGAGAGCTATAGTAACACCGGTGTATAAGAATGGGAACAGAGACGAAATCGGCAACTACAGACCAATATCGGTTTTGACAGTATTTTCGAAAATAATAGAAAACATTATAAACAAACAACTCATTAACTACCTTAATCAATATAAAATAATATCAGAATGCCAATTTGGTTTTAGACAAAATAAGTCAACTGAAGACGCAATTGCAGCCTTAACAACTTTAGTGATTGAACAATTAGATAAAAGTAACAAATGTCTCACGGTATTTCTAGATTTAAAAAAGGCATTCGATACCGTCTCTGTTCCTATCCTAATACAAAAGCTGGAACACATTGGTATAAGAGGTAAACCTCTAGCACTTCTTAGAGATTATTTAACCAACAGGACACAATGTGTTAAAGTTGGAATACACACTAGGGATTGCTCCGTTATCAATTTTGGCGTTCCTCAGGGGAGTGTGATTGGACCTACGCTCTTTTTAATATACATTAACGGCTTACTCAAAATGAAACTAGATAATGCCAAAATATTCTCATATGCTGACGACACTGCGATTGTTTTTTCAGGTAAATCTTGGCAATCCATTTGCGAAGATACTCAGAAGGGGCTTACTCAAGTTGATCTTTGGTTAAAACATAACTTGCTTACCTTAAATGCGCTCAAAACTAAGTACATATGCCACACTATAACCACAGCAACTCAACCTCCATCAAAATTTGAAATAAAAATCCATGACTACAATTGTAATTTTCTAAAAGATGTTTGCTGTTGCCCTTCTATTCAAAAAACTGATTGTATTAAATATCTTGGTGTTCATTTAGACCAACATTTGTCATGGTATACACATCTAGAGGCTATTTCTAGTAGGATTCGTAAAATGATTTGGATATTTCTTCGACTGCGTTACGTTGCCTCCAAGCCCTTACTTAAAACAGTCTACATAGCCCTAGCGCAATCAGTGTTGACTTATTGCATTACTATTTGGGGAGGTGCCGCAAAGGAAAGATTTTTGGAAGTGGAAAGGTCCCAGAGAGCGCTTCTAAAGATAATTTATTCTAAACCAAGAAGATACCCTACTGATCAATTGTACTTGGACTGTGAGCTATTGACAGTTAGAAAGCTTTATGTACTTCACGTGGTTTTGAGAAAGCATGGAAGGGTGAATGTTTGTCCAAATCTGCAACAAAAACGTAGGAAACACTCTGTTGCAGAAACCACACGAGTGAGAACTTCTTTCGCTGGAAGACAGTTTACCAAACAGGCTAGCCATCTGTACAACCTAATAAACAAAAAAATACAAATTCACCAGCTATCAGTTTACAAATGTAAAAATACTATTACCGACTGGCTCAAAACTTTAAATTACGATAACGTAGAAAAAATCCTATACTCATGACACACACACGCGCGCGTACACACACACACACACACACTCATCTACACACGTACACTCATCTACATACACATGATTTGTAAAACTAACACTTAGTAATTAAGAATAAAAATTATCAACTAACCCTTTCTATATTTAATATACCTAAGCATGAGGTAATCTACTTGGTACAGCATTTACAATGTTATGGATGAGCGTGGCCTTCTGATATAGGTGTATTTCACTTAATAGAAGGTCACAACGACAAAAATATTGTTAAAAGTACCTTTTTGTTACAGAAATAAATATATTTTCATATTTTCATTTGTAGAAAGCACAAGGTCTAGAATGCGACCAGTAGAATTTGTAACATCATTACACTGTATAAACCCGTTGACATTTACGAAATCAACCAAAATTGCATTTATACAGGACAGTGTAAGATCATTAGTTGATGTTTTTACTACTTTCCAGTCAATTAAACTTAAATTGAAGTCACCCACTACACACACCAGAGAGTCAGGAATTTTTTCAAGAGCAGCATTACAACAATCCAGGTAATATTCTAGTACAGGACGGCGTATCGGTGGAGGTAAATACACAGCACAGAGAACCACACGGCGGACAGAGCGTAACCCAGGAATATCTAAGACAACCCAGAGGTCCTCACAATTGCTCTCACAGTCTTTCAAGCGTCTTGATTTTATTTTATTTTTAATTGCAATTAAAACCCCTCCTCCTTCCTCTTTCCTGTCCTGCGTGCTGCAGGTTTCTCTGTCCCTTCTATAAACCACGTATCTGCCGTCAAATAGCTCCCCACTCAGCACGGATTCATTAAGCCAGGTTTCGGAGATAATAATCACATCATAGTCGTTGCAACAAATATTGCGATAAACTGTATGGGTTTTGGTTTTAAGACCACCACAATTCTGCTAATAAATTTGTAATTGATTGAATTTGGTGGATGAAATATATAAAAACGCATGCTTTACTATGATAAGCAAGAGTGACATAGATATCCGGTTTAGACAATCCTATTTAAAGAGTCCATGTTATTTAATTCTGGCAGGCGCTAAATGAGAAATCCACACTATTATTATAAAGCGGAAGTAGCTCTGTCTGTCTGTTTATCTGTCTGAAACACAAAGTTCGCTTTAAAGAAGTTTACACCTGAAAAGCACCTTCTTTAAGAGAAACAATCTTCGTTTAAAGAATGTGCATTGCTAGTGGAGAATGCCGATTAATGTAAACTAATGCACTATGATGTGTTTGATAAAACGATGTACCTTGCTATAGGCAAAAACAGTTGATAGTCTAAATAAACAGGCATATACATAAAACGGTACAAAGTACAGTCAGCGTGAAAAGTAGATGATGATTGCGCAGATTTAAACATAAAAGTCTTAACCAAAATTACTAATTATATTATAATCATACAAAAAAATAATTAAATAGAGCCCAGTATTAGTTATATATTATTTTCATTAAATATATACATAATTTCGATAAAAAAATATTTTGTGAAATTATAAAGGATTATCGACTTATGACGCTGACTATACAAGCACAAACGTCACCGCGTCATTGAGCATTTTGTGGGTACATCTACAACAAGATAATGAAGCAACAGAAGGACTGGTTATGATAGCTATGATGAGCGACTATGTGGGAATGTGGGTGTACGACGATAGAAATACAAACTAGCAAAAATTCATCTACTTGAGTCAGACTAGTGGACCGGACCTACTTTACCCGACGTAGGACATTGTGTAAATATAAAAATTATACTCGAACAATGTGCAGTGCAATTAAATGAAAAACATTATCATTATGATAACTTGCGTGTCACAGTATTACTTAAAGACAAACGAATTAAACGCATACGTACTTTTAAACCATTCCACAGGTGAATATTAATATTCATGACATTTAAAATTTGAATCATTATAATTAAATATTATATGTTCATATAGATAATATCTATTTTAAGTTTAAAAATCTATTCTAAATATATTAATTAAGAAAATTTATAAAAATAGAAGTATAGTGGTGATAAAAAGTCGTTTCTGTCGGATCTTAGGATCTGACCTAATGCTTTTCATGTCCAGATATCTTTGTTCTAATGACGTATTCAAATAACAGGTTTATGATTCGTGATGGACTCGAGCTTGTTATAATATGAGCTATTTACCTTATCAGAGACCGTACGTCGCAGTCGCCATTGTAAAATCTAACGGATATTAAAATAAAAATGAAAACATTATGTATTGTGATTGTGCTGTTGCAAATAAGTTACGACTTCAATGAAGGTTATAAGGTGAGAAATTTATATTTAACGAGCTATTTGTATTACCTACATCTATGACCTGTATCAACGCCACTTTCCTTATCAAATGATGTTTTAGGTATTTTAACTTAGCCGCGAGTTGATGAACTGAGTTAATTAATTTTGACGCCTATCTGTATTAACATAGCGCACTTTTTTAATGTCATCTATATAGAGCTACAAAAAGTTGCACGTGGCTGATGGTCGGTTGATGGCCTTTCGCGATAGATACGATATTTTTTTAAATTCTGTATAACTAGTCTAATTATATTCTCTATAAGTAGCATTGAAGTCACATAAATAAAACAGAACGCTTGGTCAATGTGACTGTGTCGCTCCGTCACAGACATTTCATATTTAAAAATATTTTAAATAATCCTAATACAATTTACTTATAAATATCTTGGGCTGTATCTAATAAAGGACTCGACTTCTTCAGCAGATGTTTCCTCCGTTATTGGTTTTGTACACATTCCATCAGAATATATTGTAAGTTTTCCACCACTCCACATATTTCACTAGGTACCTATTCAAATGCCACAAAAAATAATAGAATTAAAAACAATCTTTCAGGCGAAACGTGTTTGCGTTATTGGAGCAGGGATAGCAGGATTGACCTCAGCAAGATATTTGAAGGAAGCAGGAATTAACTTCACAGTTTTTGAAGCAACCCGATATGTTGGTGGTACTTGGCGATATGACCCTCGCACAGGCACTGACGAGAATGGCCTACCTATACACACCAGTATGTACGAAAATTTAAGGTATGTATTGTCCTAGAATATATTCAATGACTTCTATGTGTGGAACCGTGACACAATTATTATTCTAAATGACTTGTCTAGTAGTAGGTACCTCCTAGGTAGGTAGGTAGGGATTTCCTCACGAGAAAAAAAAAAAAAAAAAAGGTACCTATTTTTTTTTGTGCGGAAATCCCTTCGGATACCCCTCCGCCGGCCAGCGGGGGCGGTTATGTCGGGCTTGAACCGACTAAAACCGCACGCCGTCTCGGGTCTACAGACACCGGGGTGTAAGGTTACCCATAGAGCATATCCCTCGCACTCCGACTGACCCTGTGCCATTCGCAGTGTCCCCTCTGATAACAGCAGAGGGGTACCTGGAGCGACCAGCCCCGCGAGCCTTGCAGGCCCGCCATACCCCGACTCCCTCGTGCAATGGGGTCAGCTGGCCCTGAAAAGGGCCGGTTGGTCAGACTCTTGGCCGTTGACGTTGACGCCAGCTTGGTCGTTGAGCGTACTCCAGAGAAGCAATCAATGATGCGTCATCGCCCACCTCGCCCAGGGTGCACCAAACTTGGAGGTGATCCAACCAGTCGCACCCCAGTAGTAGGTACCTAAGTATATATGGAAGTCAATGCACATATTATTATATAGATAAATTAGAATATTAATAATAACGAAACATATGTAATTTTTAGAGAAAAAGTAATGGCTCTCCCATTACTTTTTCTGCAACTGTTTAATTTTTCACAAAGACATGCCATGCAAGTAACTAGTTTATGTACTTCCAGAGTAAATCTTCCAAAGCCGATCATGGCCCTTAGGGGATTCTCGGTGCCAGAAATTTGGCCATCATTCCCATCAGGGTCAGAATTTTATATTTATCTACAGGATTACGCAAAACACTTTGACGTAATGAAACACATTAAGGTACGGTACAAATTTGCCCTAATATATATTATATGTTATTTCTCTTGTGGTCTCCTCCTCTCTCAGAAAGAGCCTTTTCTAAGTCAACTATCACATCTGCAATATTGAAGACTAAATCGCCTTGCAGAACGAGGCAACGTACCTTTACGTATTCCCACTTCGGAATGTGGAATGTGGAATCTCTAGCAGAAGGTTTCTAGCTATAAAGGCAAAGTGCAGCTGTACCCGAGCACTCCCGATAAAGTGTCGAGTATGATAACTTCACGACAGCTCCCATAGTACATACATCTATGTATGAAACTACTTTAGGATTGTAAAACCAATTTATAATATAATAATAAAATCTTTATTTCGGACCAAGGGAGTCCATATAGTGTTAGTAAAAGATCAAAAACAATCTTATCCTATTGTTAGTAAATACACATCACAGAACACAAAGTAGGTATTGTCGCGACACCAGGAAACTGTCTACGTCACAGTATGCACTATTATATATATTTAGTCTTCTTAATTAGGCGTCAAGTCACCTCTCCTTTATAAGCTAGTATGTAATGCCACGGACTATTGACTCTAATAGCCCTAGGTCTTCTTCGAGTTCTGATGCGAAAGCTTCCTCCAATAATGCAAAATCGCCATAGATACAATGGTCCACAGTCCTAGAGCCGCAGCACGACCCAGGCCTGGCTTTTTATGATCACGTCGCGTTATATCTTGCGCTGTCTGCCAATACTGCACGAAACCACCAGCACTACCTTGCCCCGGAACTCTGCCGCACCCACCAGAGCTTTATGAACATAATTGTATCACTACAGTTACATCTTCTATAATTTCCTTTGTCCTCAGTTTCTATGCAAAGTTGTTTTAGTGAGCAGAAAGAATAAGAAGTGGAAAGTAAAATATGAACATGTGCTTACGAAAGAAGTTTTTGAGGAAGATTTTGACTACGTTATAGTTGGCGCCGGATACTTTAGTAAACCGCTAATGCCAAATTTTACTGGTGAACATCTATTCATAGGTAAATTATGGCTTATAGCGGTGGTAGCCTAGTAATTAAGCTTTGCTGGAGAGTTAAACAGGAAAAAAAAGTGTGTATGTAAAGCAACATAATAAAATGTCAAACAAAATATACACGTAAAGGACCCGTACTTGTACACCCTGTTCACTAACATTATGTTTATAATTCTTACAAGTCCGAACAAATTACATCGCATAAAATTATGTATAGTATAATCTTTACTATTATAAAATTATAAATTAATTGTGTCTGTACATTGGAGATATAAAAAAAACTTGGCTTATATTAAATGAATGATTCTGAACACCAAATATATTTTTTGGATTTCTTATCTGTTTGTCTGTTTATCTGTTTGTTCGCGATGAACGCGAAAACTAAAAACTACTGAACGCATTTTGATGGGGTTATTTCTATTAGAAAGGTCTTTGTCAGACATAAAATCTGCCATGTGTTTGATTGCAATTGGTTAAGTAGAACCGGAGATATGACCAAATGACGATAACCGACCTCCGAGCGGGCTTTTTTTTTTTTTTTTTTTTTTACGTGCGGAAATCCCTTCGGATACCCCCCCGCCGGCCTGCGGGGGTGGTTATGTCGTGTCTCGACTAAAACTGCACGGTGTCCTCCCCTAGTGTCCGTTGCCGGGCACCCCGGGTAAGCCCTCGAAAGGATAACCCCAGGGTTGCCGGCGGACTTTGGCCGCCACCGCGGCCTCGCCTGGTGGGGTCGGGTTTTATCCCGCTTCGGTGAGTTGGCAGGCGTGTGTAGGGCACACACGACACGCCTCCGCCACGGCCTGCTTCTGTAAGGACGGCGAGTCGGCCAACTGCCGTCCTCAGGCGCCGATCATGGAAGTCGGTAGTCCCGGGCGTAGATGAGTCTGCGGCGTCCTCGCCGCAGACTGCGAAACTCGGGGGGCAGGGTTCTTTCCCGCTCCCTCTCCGCCGTCTCTTTCGCGCGCATTACCTGCTCGCAGAAAGAGGCGGCGGCGTGCCACTTGCTCCCGTCGGAGACCGCGGCCCTCACCATGGTCTCCAACGAGAGAACGTCCACGCCCAGGACCGCAACGAGATCCCGGCGTTGACTCGCCCACGCAGGGCACTCCACCAACGTGTGGAGCGCCGTGTCTTCGCCAGGATCCTCGCAGTGCTGGCACTGCGGCGTTGTCTCCCGGTGGATGCGCCACAGATACTTACCGAAACACCCGTGTCCGGTAACCATCTGGCACATCCGGTAGGAGAGGTCCCCATGGTCCCTCTCCAACCACTCCTTCATGATCGGTCTCACCGCGGCAATGGTGGATTCCCCCCACCTTGGGTGCTCAAGTCGCACCCTCCATGTCTCCATGAGTTCCTGGCGGAGCAGGGACCGCTGAGCCCTGATTTCTCGGGGCTCCGGCCTATGGCCCCGCTCCAGCGCCTCCTTGCGCCACTGGTACAGCAGCGCAAGGGCTCTCGCTTCCAGGTCCCATGGAGGGGTCCCAGCTAGGAGACATGCCGCCTCGACGGAGATCGTGCGATACCCCCTGATGACTCTGACGGCCATCGCCTTTAACGGGCTGTTAAGAACAGCCACGTTGCGGGCCGCCAGAGTCTCCGCCCATACGGGGGCCCCGTATAGGGCCATGCTTCGCACGATCCCCAGGTACAGTCTCCTAGTGGGGGCGTTGGGTCCCTTAACGTTGGGCATCAGCCGCGATAGCGCGGCCGCAGCCCCCCTCAGTTTCGGGACCAGACTTCGGAGATGAGGTCCGAAGTCCCATCGGCTATCGAGTACGAGCCCAAGGTACTTCATCGTGAGCTCGATGCCGATGCTTACGCCCCCTACGGTTATGCCGGTTCCCGCAGGTGGTCCCCTCCGAGGCCCGTGAAAACACATAGCCTCGGATTTATGGAGAGCCACCTCAAGTCCCAGCCGCCGTATTCGACCCACGACTTGAGCAACCCCTGCCGTGGTCTTCAGTGCCGCGCTTCGATACGTTGCTCCCCGCGCCATAACGAGGGTGTCGTCAGCATAGCACACTATGCTGACACCCTCGAGCAACGTACCGCGCAGCACCCAGTCGTATCCGATGTTCCACAGGAGTGGCCCTAGGACCGACCCCTGCGGAACACCGCACGACACTTCTCGCCGCCCTGGCCCTAGCCAGCTCGGGTAAACTATGGCCCTCTCGGATAGGTATGCCTCGACAATGTGGCGGAGGTAAGGAGGCACTCCGTGATACGCGAGCGCCTCCCTAACGCAGCTCCAGGGTAGGGTGTTGAAGGCGTTGGCGATGTCAAGAGACACCGCCACCACCACCCCACCCCGCGAGACTACTTCCTCCGCCAGGCGCCTAACGCGCATGATCGCTTCCACGGTGGAGCGCCCCCGGCGGAAACCGAACTGGTTGTCCGCCAGATCTGGCCCCACGTTCGTGAGATGCTCGACGAGGCGCTCTGCAATAATCCGCTCAAAGAGCTTGCACACCTCGTCGAGCAACACGATCGGCCGGTAACCGGATGGCTGGTCCGCCGGCCGCCCCGCCTTCCGGATAAGGACCAGTTTCCCCGTCTTCCAAGCCTTTGGAAACTGGCCCCTTTCGAGGCATGCGCTAAAGAGCGCCACCAGTCGAGGCCCTAGTTCCTCCAGGGCCAGGACCCATGCTCGGCCTGGAATGCCGTCGGGTCCGGGGGCAGTGCATTTCCGGGCTTTAAGCCGGAGCACTGCTACCCCCAGTTCACTCTCCCTGACTTCGGGCACATCGCTCTCGCTATTATCAGCGTCAGGCGCCTGAGGCGGAGCCATACGCGGAGGGACATGCTCCTCCGCTCTCGCAGGGAACAAGGAGCCCAGTATCCCCTCCAGCCGCTCCGGCTGGAGGCTCTGGGTCAGTAGGGGCGCCCTTGGGCGGATTTTGCCCCTGACCGCAAGGTAAGGACGCCCCCATGGGTTCTGCTCCAGAGACTCCAGCAGCTCTTCGCGGGCCCGCCGTTTGGCCTGCTTAATGGCTTCCTGGAGGGTCCTCTTGGCCCCCTTGTACGCCTCATACAGCTCCGCCTCTCGGGCTGCCGCATCGTCTGGGCGGCGACGCCTCCGGCGAAACCTGGTGTACTGGCGGCGAGCGGTCACGCACGCTGCTCGCAGCTGTGCGAGCTCCGCTGACCACCAGTACACCTGTTTCTTTGCCGGGCCGGGCTTAACCCTAGGCATCGCCGCATCACAGATATGCGACATGGCTCTCCTGAACCATTCCGCCTCTGCGTCGACATCGGCAGGCCTGGCCAGTGACGGAATCCAGGCCTGCACTATTGATGCCTCCAGGAGAGCCTCCCGATCCAGGCGTCTGAGCGCCCAACGTGGATCCGGGGGATTCGCGATTGTCGGCGGCAGGTTAGTTGGAGGGGAGACGTTGAACCGAATATACTTATGGTCGGAATCCGTCTCCTCCTCCTCCACCACGCGCCAACCCTGGACGCGGCGGGCGAGAGCAGGGGTCGCGAATGCGACATCCACGACCGAACTGAGCCCCCGCCGCTCCCAGGTGGCGACACTCCCCCGGTTGAGGACTTCTAGACCACGGGTGTTGGCCCAGTCCTCCAGTACTCGCCCCTTGTCATTGGTTTCCCGGGAGCCCCAGGCCTGAGACCAGGAGTTGAAGTCTCCCAGGACCAAGACAGGACGAGGACGGCACGCAGCGAGAACAATGTCCAGTTCAGCGAGCCTTAGCTCAAGCTCGTACTGGTCAAGGCTTGGCGAGAAGTAGACGGCCACGACAGCCAAGCCCTCATAGTCCGCCGCGACGCAGCCTCTACACCTTGCAATGAGTGCAAGGCGCGAGGTGTCCGCGGCGGAACCCCCGAAGACGGTCGCTACGCCGTCCAGGTCCACCGGGCTTCCGGGGTGGACCCAGTACGGCTCAGCGACCACGACCACATTGATAGACCACTCCACGATGCTCTGGTACAGAAGATCCTGAGCACCGGTGCAGTGGTTTATGTTCGCCTGCAGGACCTCCGAGCGGGCTGAGTTAGAGTTAGTCAGCTAGTTATACAATATATTTCTTCGGACTTGTAAAAATTATAAAGATAATATTAGTGAACGGTGTACAAGTACGCCTCCACACTGCTATGCAATAGGCATACGCGCAATTTCAAATAATAAACTATTCAGCACTCATCGCGGTTGATAGGTGTAACTTTGCAACTTCGCTCCTAACATCATCACCATCATCATCCGAGTACCAATTATGATTGCATCCGAAACTTTTACTTTGGAGCCGCTCTTCTGCTCCCCTATTATTTTTTAATCCGACTTTTAAGGGAGCCACTGCCATCTAACCCCTCAGCCCCGAAAGGAAACCCTGCACCAGAGCCTCGTCCGTCAATTAACTGGTAAACCGGCTTGTTGGTAAGGGCCTGGTGAGGGCTAGGGCCCTGAAGATCTTTGTAGGGCTTCATACATTCCATACAGTTAAATCCTTTCGTAAGACCGTCAGTGTACATATCCTTTCGTGAGATCAGACACAACATTAATTGAATACGAAGAACTGTACTTAAATATAAAGGAAATAATTCGAATAATGCCTTAACTATTTATTGCTAAAAAATGTTCGTTAGTTCCTCGTTTATTATAGCAAATTGTAGTAATGTTGAAATTATAATGGCTTTTTTGTGGTTCACCAGAATTTAATATACATAAGGACCTTGAATTTATCAAAGAAGACGTCGTTTATTGTGTTTACATTAAAAGGAAAACAGCATTGGCGACTGCCTTGGATTCTTTACTACCTATTAATATTATAAAGGATTTTAAATTCGCAATTAAAAATTTATGCCTGACCTAATTCTCAGCAATAACCCTGCCATGCGATCGGATCTATAAATACTGACAGAACACCGCGCAATTATTGTCAATATCACTATTTCCATTATTTTTGGACTATATTGAGCCTTAGCTCACGAGGTTCGATAGCCGCATCGGTTACTGAACTGTTTGCCAAGAGCCACAACCAATATACCTTCGAGAGGTTCTTATTAGGTAGCTGAGTCAAAATCTTGAGGCAGATGACAGGTCTTCTCGACGGGACTTCTCTTTATTGAGCCCTCATCACCTACCAGTAATAATGGATCAAGAAAGTTTGGATGGACCGTTTTAGTACATTTTAATTACTCTATGGTTTGGAAAGACCAATTTACCGGTGGTCAAGTAACAGGACGAAAATAATGATTGAATATGTTATAGAGTTGAATATAAAGTATAAGATTACCAGGGCTATCAAATACCTATTTAGTATTGGCCAGCGCGTATTTTTTACTTTAGAAATAAATTCTAATTAAAGCAGTTAACCTTAAAATCAATAAACCAGTTCAACTACCGAGAAGAATTCATTTCTCTACCTTCATGGTATACCGGCCGGCATTAAACTAAATCATGGTACCATATTGCATGCATTTACATGATCCACATTGGTACCATGACTCCATGTTAGCCCGAAGTCACGTGTTTGTGGTGGTATTCCCAAAGGAAGCTGAAAAAGCTGAGCTGCTTTAAAACAATGTGTGCCTTGACATTTCTCATAATCAAATCATCCTATCTATTAATACCGTAGATTGTTGGCACTTGGTGGAACTTGCTACACATATGGAAATAATTAATCACCTATAGTTTTCCACTAATAACTGTCGTAATTAAATCTTTGACAATGCCGTGAGGCAAAACCGGTCAGGTGTAATTGAATAAATATATTAGAGGAAAAGAATAAGCGATTAATGATTTCAATATGTGTTTCAAATTATCCTAAACTTTGCGAGAATGTAACTACTTACTTTAATTTATAAAACTTCTTGACTGTCGTAATAAACCGTTCTTAAACTTCAATTCATAATAAGGCGTCGTTTAAGAATGATCTGTAACGGCTATATATTATCCTAGGTACAATAATCCACAGCCATGACTACAGAAAAATACACCCGTACAAAGATCGTCGCGTGTTGATATTAGGAGCGGGACCTTCGGGTATGGACATCGCGCTCACCGTGGGAGAGGTCAGCAAATATCTCGTTCACAGTCATCATGACGTTCAAAATACAACGCCTCACCCTCCAAACTATGTGAAGAAACCTGATATAAAGGAGTTCAATAAGACAGGTGCCATATTTGTGGATGACACTTTTGAAGAAGTGGATGATGTTATTTATTGCACAGGTAACTTTTTCAAGCACAGATATATAGATAGATAACTCTTTATCTTCTATATATAAAAATGAATTGCTTTTCGTTAGTCTCGCTAAAACTCGAGAACGGCTGGACCGATTTGGCTAATTTTGGTCTTGAATTATTTGTGGAAGTCCAGAGAAGGTTTAAAAGGTGAATAAATATGGAAGTTGTTATCGATTCAGGCAGTACGAAGTCTGCCGGGTCAGCTAGTTTTACATAAAAAATACGGACTTAAATGAAAACAGACGTAAACAGTTGAATGTCCAATGTTAATTATTAAAAAAAAAACCGCACTAACTCTTGTTGTTGAAACTACGCTTATTATGCTTTTTGTTTTTTTTTTTTACGTGCGGAAATCCCTTCGGATACCCCCCCGCCGGCCAGCAGGGGTGGTTATGTCGTGTCTCGACTAAAACCGCACGGTGTCCTCCCCAAGTGTCCGTTGCCGGGCACCCCGGGTAAGCCCTCGAAAGGATAACCCCAGTTGCATAGGTATCGTCATTATCAACGAAGATAATATTAAAAATATTGTATCATATTTTTGTCATAAGTATTGTATCATACTGTATTTATACTTTAATTATTTCAATAATACCAATTTCCAATCACTATACTATCTCAAGCAACTGTACACAAAATACACTTGTGTAGCACCACAGAAATTAAACAAGTACGAATTTATTTTCAGGTTATGAGAATGACTACTCATTCTTAGATAAATCATGCGGTTTGACGATAAAACCACAGCTCATATACCCTCTGTATCAGTATATGGTGAATATTATGGAACCTTCAATGTTCATCATGGGACAAATCGTCTTGGCATGTGTAGTGGTGGCCTTAGATGCGCAGGTAATAATTAGATACACAAAAACTTATATATTATGACCATAACGTGTGTTACAAACGACTTACTCAGTTAAAGAATTCTGATTCTGATTCTGGTGGTTTCATAATCCACCTTAAGTAGCAAAATGCCTGCGTCTAGTCCATTATTAATAGGTCATGATTTATTGAACATTTGTTAGAACCTATAGTCCATGCTTCAGGTTAGTGCTGGTGCTCATTATGTGTTCATCTTACCTGTCTTATAGCTGGAATCTATAAAGATTTCGGCACCTGAACAGTTAATGACACCTTATAATTCCAAGGAGTTAAAGACTTCGTCGGAATCTCTACCTATGAAATTGCCGTTTGTTTGAAAAAAATTAAACGATTTTTTTCATATATTTTTTATTTGTTTTAATCGAAGTAATTACCCATGCAATCAATGCATCTTTGCCAACGCAGCGGCAGTTTATTGATGCCCTTATTAAAGAAATCAGCTGGACGGGAGGCAACAAATTCTTCAAAGGCATTTTGTACTGCCTCGCGGGTATTGAATTTCTTTCCCGCCAAGAAGTTATCCAAATTCTGGAAAAAGTACTAGTCTGTAGGCGCAAGGTCTGGTGAGTATGGCGGATGACGGAGAGTTTCCAACCCCAGTTCTTGCAACTTGGAGACCGTCTGCTGTGCAGTATGAGCTCGTGCATTGTCGTGCGATTGACCAATGCTGGTTGGAGATGTGCCAGCTTCTCCATCATTGTGTTCAGTTCTTCACAGTACACATCTGCAGTAATGCTCACCCCGTTTGGTAAGAAGCTGTGATGAATCACACCGGCGCTAGACCACCAAACAGTGACCATCACTTTTCTAGGGGTAAGTTTTCGTTTAGGGCATTGTTTAGGTGCTGAACCAGGATCCAACCAAACTTGCTGAGCGCTTGCGGTTATCAAACAGAATCCATTTTTCATCGCAAGTAACAATGTGTTTCAAAATTCCTTCATTTGTGTGTCTGTTGAGCAAGGCAAGGCATGTCTCGAAGCGTACTTCGCGCTGGCGATCATTGAGTTCGTGGGGCACCCATTTGTCAAGCGTTTTTACCTTGCCAATTTGACGCAAATGAACCAATATTGTTTTGATGCTAACGTCGAAAGCTGCTGCTAATTCAGCCGTAGATTGTGTATCATCGGCTTCCACAATCGCCTTTAATTCGTCATTGTCGACCAAAGGTCTTCGGACGACCACGGCGTTCCTTTTTCAGGTCGGAATTTCCAGAACGGAGGAAGCGAGCAAACCAATAACAGGCGGTGCGTTGGTTTGTAGTGTTAGCTTCGTAAACGTCGTTGATGTTGCGTGCCGCTTGTGCCGCGTTGCTGCCACGACGATACTCATATTCCA
The DNA here is from genome assembly GCA_946251805.1 of Cybosia mesomella. Lineage (NCBI taxonomy): Eukaryota > Metazoa > Arthropoda > Insecta > Lepidoptera > Erebidae > Cybosia > Cybosia mesomella. The sequence goes on along the minus strand of OX276408.1, from coordinate 14,298,003 downwards.
TAATTACTCGAATTTTTAACGTATCCATACATAACATAACTTCACGCCTGTATCCCCGAAGGAGTAGGCCGAGGTGTATTACACGCCCACTGTTTAACAGATAAGGTTGAATTTTGTTTGCCGGGATTTTCTCATTGAAACAACGTGTATTCGATATGCTGCTTTATTTCTGACTAATTTATTAACTCTCAAAAATGGCGGTTGTGGACTGTATACATAAACTCTTAGGTATAGGTAAGTGACATACGTTTGTAGCGACTGCATTAAATGCATAGACAATCTACTTGGACATACCGCCCACCAAAGAACAGAGTTCTTTTTCTACAATACTTATAACTAAGCAACAACCGTATGCACCTATGAACTCAGAATGACTTCTCAATAACACAAACTGGTACTTAACAATGTAACATCGAATTTTGTAAATACAAGAACAAACTATAAATATCCCTGCTATGTAAACTATGATCTGCTATGGTACGCAGACCGCCCACCATGCATAGCCTCGTATTTTAATCACATCAACTTTTACTGAAATCACCTAGATAACAATAATTCATCACATTATATGTAGTAGTTTTTAGTATGTAAGTAAGTAGTTACACAAGTTAGGAATCTCAATAAACCTAAATGTAGTTTCCAAGGTTTATTACTAATTAAGTAACACTGACACATCTATTTGAATATAAGTACAAGTTATGGCCTGCACATTATTTTTGTTCAGTTTCTTTAGTTATTACACACAATTTATTAACTGGACGCTTAAACACTCCAGATTTACACTTGACTGAGACCACACGGGTCACATTATCAGGTCCAGGATATTTGTGAATTATTTTACCAAGAAGCCACTTTGCAGGTGGCATGTTATCTTCTTTTACAATAACAATATCTCCAAGTTGAGGTTCGACATCTTTACTATTCCACTTATACCTTTGATTTAAATTTACTAGGTACTCCTTGTACCACCTGTTCCAGAAGTTGGTTACAATTTTTTGCGTCAGACGCCATCTATCTAAACCTACAGTGTTGTGATCATTACAATTCTCATCAGCCATATTTAATAATGGCTCGCCTACTAAGAAGTGACCAGGCGTCAAGGGGAGTGGGTCGTTTGGGTTATCGCTCAACAACGAAATTGGTCTGGAATTTAAACAGGCTTCTACTTGTGCTAGAACCGTCGACATCTCCTCGAAAGTAAGCGTGCTATTTCCAACCACCTTACGCAAGTGGGTTTTTGTGCTACGCACTGCCGACTCCCATAGGCCCCCAAAATTGGGTGAATGGGGTGGGATGTAATGCCATGTTGTTTGTTCCAACGTAAGTAGCTGTGCTATCTCGCTAGGTAGCGATGACTTGGCACTATCAAACATTTCTCTCATTTGTTTGTCAGCACCAATGAAGTTTGTGCCATTGTCACTGTATAAGTCTTGACAATGACCTCTTCTAGAGATGAACCGCCTAAATGCTGCAATGAATCCTTTAGCTGACAGGTCTGTAACAGCTTCCAGGTGGATTGCTCGGGTAACCATGCAGATAAAAACACATATGTAGCTCTTATAAGCTTTTGCTCCTCGACCAGGGGAAAAACGAATGTAAACAGGACCGCAGTAATCCACACCAGTAACCTTAAATGGCTTACTGGGTTTCAATCTTGCTTCGGGAAGCATCCCCATTAAAGGGTTGTTCTTTTTTGTGGAATATCGTAGGCAGGTTGTACATTCTCTGTAACATTTCTTGACACGTTCCTTGGCTCTTAGTATCCAGTACTTAGTTCTCAAAAAACCTAACATGACATGTGGACCGCCATGCATAGTTTGTTGATGAGCATCAGCAATTAAAACCTTGGTAAAGTGATTTTTACCAGGCATAATTATAGGGTGTTTCGTGTCATAGCATGCATCTGAATTTGCTATACGTCCGCCAACTCTTAAAATCCCCTTTTGATCCAAAAAGGGACAAAGTGTTCGGAGATTACTCCTTTTAGGTACCTCTCCTTGTGTCTTTAACTGTTTTATCTCAACTGAAAACTCACGTTCTTGTATTTGTTTAATACATGCAACTAAAGTTAATTCTAATTCCTCTGTAGTAATAAATTTAGGTAATTTAAGTCTTTCATCCCTTTTCAACTTGTAATTCAAAACTCTTCTGCAGTAGGATGTAACCTTCAGTAATTTTTTTAAGGATGAAAACTTTGCCCAAACGAAGTCCTCATCTAAGTCGGATAAGACAGTTAAAGATTTGATTCTCTCCTCTTCGTGTGTGTCTTCAATGTTGGTATTATTTTCGTGTATGATCCTCTCTGCCAACCATTGCGGACCGGTCCACCACAGTGTATGCTCTATTAACTCCTTTGGTTGTAGGCCACGTGACGCACAGTCTGCAGGGTTTGTCTCTGATGATACATGGCCCCACTGACTGTAATCTAAAACATTCAAAATAGTAGACACCCTATTACTGACAAACGTCGCCCATCGACTTGAGCCTCCTTTAAGCCATGCCAATACAATGGTGGAGTCAGTCCAACCATGTAACTCCTGCCGAGGTATCTCTAAAATTTGTGATACTTCAAAGATGAGCTTAGCAGCCAGAGTTGCACCACACAGTTCTAATCTCGGGATTGAAATTTCCTTCTCGATTGGTGCAACCTTAGTCTTTGCTGTAACCAAATGTACATGTACTCTATTGGAAGTGTCGATAATTCTCATGTACACTGCTGCCGCAAAGGCAGACTTAGAAGCATCAGAAAAGGCGTGTAATTCCACTTTAGAATCACGTGCAACATTCAGCCATCTCGATATTTTAAGCTCTGACAAATCGTTTAAACTTGTTCTGAACATTTGCCACTGACTATGTAAATCCTCTGTTAAGTATTCATCCCACTCAAGGCCTGATTTCCATAATTTCTGTATGAATACTTTAGCATTAACTACGACTGGTGCGATGAAACCCAAAGGGTCATACAATCGCGCTACATCAGACAAGACTTCTCGTTTAGTGACTAAGTTCTTGGCTACAGGTAAAGTTAATACATACTCAAAATTATCACCTTTTCTGTTCCAGTTTAATCCAAGTATTTTGATTGAGTCATTCAGCTTAATAGAGGATGGCTCTTCTTTGCCAATTTGTTTTAAAAACTCATCGTTGTTGCTATTCCATTTTTGAAGTTCAAAGCCACCAGCTCTCATTAACCCTGTCATTTCTGTATGTATTTGCACTGCTTCGGTTATCGTTTCTGCTCCTGTAATTAAATCATCGACATAAAAGTCTCTTTTAGTTATTTTAGCTGCCAATGGATACGTAGCCTCCTCTAGTTCAGCAAGCCTTTGCAGAACCTTGACCGCTAGATATGGCGCACATGCTGTGCCAAATGTTAATCTCAATAGTTTGTAATGCTGTATGGATGTTGATGGGTCAAACCTCCAAACCACCCTCTGAAACTCAGTGTCTTCTTCAGCGACTCGCACCATTCTATACATTTTGATTATGTCTGCTACGATGCAGATTTTTTGCTGTCTCCATCTCATCAAAATGTGTCTTAAATCTTGTTGTAGTTTAGGGCCCACAAGAAGTTCATCATTTAATGAAATATTATTGTCACCTTTACTAGATGCATCAAAAACTACTCTTACCTTTGTTGTGTCTTTATCTTCTCTCACTACAGCATGGTGAGGAAGATAAAAGGCTTTCAAATTCTTCAACTCCTTCTCACTGACTAGGGACATGTGATTCATCTCCAAGTACTCTTCTATGATGTTGTTGTATTGTTCTCTCAGCTTTGAATTTTTAGATAGTTTCCTCTCCAAACCTTCTAAACGCTTGATAGCTATCTCTTGAGAATGACCATCCTGACACTGGGGATAGTTCGTTATGAAAGGTAATCTCACTATAAATCTCCCATCAAAATCTCGCACAGTAGTTAAATCAAAAAATTCCTCACACATCCTCTCACCATCAGTCATCTCCTTTTGTATCATGTTGGGCTCATTTTCCATTTCCCAAAACCTTTTTAATAAATCATCATCTTTAATACTTACATGCAAACTAATTAGATTGTTCTTTGTCGAGGCATTTGCTCCTTTAGACACCCTACCTGACAGGATCCAACCAAGGGTTGTATTCTGTGCTATTAAATTACCATCAGATTGCTTAATAAGCCCATCAAGTAATATTTCACTGTAAATCTCTGCCCCTAGTAAAATATCAATCCTACCTGGTGTTGCATACATAGGGTCAGCTAAAGGCAAGTTATTAATTTCAACCCAGTTAGGAATACATAGATTAGTTGTTGGAAGGACTGTTGTTAGTGAATGTAATACATATGCATCAACTTCAATGTAATTTTTCACCTCATGAATTGATTCCAAACTTAAAGAAACCGTATGTTTAATTCTCATTCGACCATCTCCTAAACCTGACACCCAGCCACTTACAGGTTTGCGTGTAAGCCCTAGTAGTTGAACAGTAGCCTCAGTAATAAAAGAGGCTTGTGACCCTTGGTCAAGTAAAGCTCTAACTATTTGTTTATAACCATTAGAATGAAATACCTTAACTCTAGCCGTTGCGAGTAGCACGCTGTGAGGTTGCAGCTCTCCTCGAGATAAGGCAGCTGTAATATTTGTTTCACCTTGTGTTGTGCTCTCTGTGTCCTGCCTTGGTCCGCTCGCTGACACCGTGCATGCAGGCTGTGGGCTACTCGTTGCTGTAGATCCCTGGCCGTTCTCTGGTTCAAAATGTAACATTGTATGGTGCCTTCTCCCACATTTTCTACAGCTCAATGAATGCCGACATTTAATTACTGAATGTGTAGGTGCTAAACAATTAAAACATAATCTATTGTTCTGTACGAAATTTTGCCTTTCTTTAGGCGACATCAGTCCGAAACGCTTACAGTGGTAAATGTAATGGCTTTCCTGACACATCACACAAGTAGCGTTTTTTGTAGTAGGCTTGTTTTCCACTGACGTGTGAAAGGTTCTCGGTCTCGTAGGAGGCTTGGTACCTTGTGTTGTTCGTGCCACATTAGTGTCGACGTCGATCATTTCTAGGGACCGATATCTGTACTCTAAAAAGTTTCTCAACTGTGACCAGGTAGGTATATCTTCACCGATCACATCAAAACGCTGATCCCATTGCTTGACTGATTCTGAATCCAATTTTGACACAACTAGATGTGTTATCATTGGGTCCCAACTCTCCGTGCTAATTCCCATATTTTGTAGTGATTTCAGACTAGTCGAAGTCGTATCTAACAAACTCTTAATCGTCTGAGCTGACTCAGATTGTATTTTCTTAATCGAAAACAAGGCTCTTAACACTGCGCTACAGTTGTAACGTTTGTTATTATAACGTTGAACCAGATATTTCCACGCCTCTTCATAGTTTGCTTCGGTTGTTGAAAAATTGCGTAAAAGGTCTAACGCCTCTCCACTCAAATTACACTTCAAATAATGCAATTTTTGAACCGCTGTAATTTTCTTATTATTATGTATTATTGAACAAAACATATCAAAAAAGGCCTGCCACTCCTCATATTTACCCCCAAACTTAGGTAGTTGAATGCGGGGTAGCGTGGTCTCGCTGTCCTGGTCCACGTGCTTTCCCGGTGTTGAAGCAGGCGACACGACAGTTGACAACTGCTGCAACGCATCTCGTAAAGCAGTTTTGTACTGCACATAGGCCTCCTCAAATGCCTCGTACATGTTCTCGGTAAAATATGTTTCTTTTTTCTCTTTAGATGCAATTGATATGATTTCCTTATGGCCTTTCTTAAAGTCATCAAGTAATTTTTCCAACAACTCAAGTCTCGTTTCCACGTACGAAGGCTTAATTCTATCTTTTGGTGATTTTTTGAAGTTTTTCTCTGAGTTTTTCAAGTTGTGTAATAACTCTTTTTGATACGATAAAAGTTCCTCCATTGTAGCTTGTGTTTTGTAGCACAGAATGCACAGAATACAGATAAAAAAATATATTTTATCCAAATAGTTCTAGAATTTTCAGGTATGCGTGATCTCGTAGTAATCCCAACAAACAGCTCGAATCTTCTTATAACACTCGTAAATAGGCAAACGTTTTTAACTCAAAATAACATTATACACACTTGTAGTAATTCGTCGCCGAACGCCCGACCTTTTTTCTCAGGTAATATTCTATTGTTCTCGTGGGCCGAGCTCGCTCGCCGGCCGTTAGTACAATCCGCTCGATTTAGGACCAAAATGTTTAACAGATAAGGTTGAATTTTGTTTGCCGGGATTTTCTCATTGAAACAACGTGTATTCGATATGCTGCTTTATTTCTGACTAATTTATTAACTCTCAAAAATGGCGGTTGTGGACTGTATACATAAACTCTTAGGTATAGGTAAGTGACATACGTTTGTAGCGACTGCATTAAATGCATAGACAATCTACTTGGACACCCACAGTTCGCCAGTTATGTTAAGGTCCCAATGTAATAGGGGGCGAGCCTATTGTCATCTATCTACCAGGCACATTATTAAGCGAGCGATAATTAACATTTATTAATGCACACATAGCTACGAAAAGTCAGAAGTGTGTGCCCGGGGCGACTGGGGATCGAACTCGAGACATCGTCTCAGCAGTCCGTTACGTACGCCACTGGCCTATCGCCGCTTCCTAACGTATCCATGATGACCAAAAAGATTGAAATGCGATGAAAACGTAACAATAATCAATAAACAAATGACTACTTTTGGAAAATGAATTCCATGTTTTTAAAATAAAATAATTTGAAATTAGAATTCTTAGCCAAACAAAAATTATTTTGATTTGAAATGGCCAGTACCTTTTTTTTTTTTTTTTTTTTTTTTTTTTTTTTTTTTTTTTTTTTTTTATTACTGCACAAGGGCAATTACAAAGTAAAGACCTATTGTTAATTACTAAACAAAATGTAGATTGTATGATTGACATAATATTAAACAATACTGTAGTATTGTTTAATATTATGCTTTTTTTAATATTATACTGCTATTAAAAATTCAGTCGAAAATTGAATTGAATTGCGTCTGTTATAACAATAAACAAGACCTATTTTTTGCTTAATTAACACTGAGAACCGATTATGACAGGGAACCTACATTATAAATCATTAAGTTGTCGTGATGAAGCTATTTTAATTTGTTTACCCATAAAATCCAACTCAAATTATGATCTTCAATAAAAGCTTGTGAATTTTAGGTGTATTTGATGGTGTAAATTCACTCGCAAGCCCGTAAACTTACTAATTGAAGGGGCGGGGTTGGGGGCTCCGACGGCGATCTTTCCCGTAAAAAAAACATAATAAACCAAACAATGAAATGGAAGGAAAGAGGACTCCTAGCTCCAAAGTGCAACCTTTGGATGCAACCGGGTTGGGCGCTAGGATGTATAGGAAGAAAGGCTTGTGAATTAAACCACGAAGACCGAGAGATAAGCGAAGTTAAGATATTACTTCAATCAGTTAGAATAATATAGTTAGAATTCTATAGTTAACTTTTCGACAAAAAATGCAGTTAAAAACGATATTTGTAGTCAAAATAATTATTCTGATTCTCCAGGCACTCGAGTCACGTATAATTAGTTAATATTTAACCAGATTCTGTTTTGCGGTAGACGTTCCATTCTGACCAAACTGAAACAAAATCATTAATACAATTTTTTTTTATACTTTCTTAAAACTTTGTACATATCGTATACTACAGGCTCGCTACGTAACGGCACTAATAAAGGGCGACTTCATGCTGCCTTCTGAAACCGAAATGATGCAAGAATGGGAAGAGCGAATGGCAGTTGTATCTGCGAAAAAGTTGCGTCCATCTTTTATGCGGGTATTAGGAGATAAAGAGGTAAGACACGTAATTTTTCTATTAATAATATTATTAAATCTTAAATTTGACTATATTTCCTCCCTATAATTATTAAAGAGATGATTGTTTTAATGTCACATTAAGGATTAGAGGTATTCCGTGAAGCACGCCTATTTAAAGCACACCCAGACGAAGCACACCTTTTTTTTTTTTTTTTTTTTCGTGCGGAAATCCCCTCGGATACCCCCCCGCCGGCCAGCGGGGGCGGTTATGTCGGGCTCGAACCGACTAAAACCGCACGCCGTCTTGGGTCTGCAGACGCCGGGGTGTAAGGTTGCCCATAGAGCTTATCCCTCGCACAGACGAAGCACACCTAAAGTATTCCATTTAGCACACCCATAGATGGGCTTCAAATAAAAAATTTAAAATAATTAATTTCCTATTCCACTAAGCCTACGAATATCACTCGCATAGTGCGGAGACTAAGAAATAAAAAAAATCGATAGAAGAAAATATTTATTATTTAAAAGACAAACTAAAATATCTAACATCTTTCAGTTTCATTATAATAATGTGACACAATATTTGTCATTTTTGTAATATTACTATTTAAAATCACAGGTTGTTTCATAACTATCTTACAAAAAAATATATTTTTCAACTATTTTTCTATTATTTTCCTTTTCTGTGCTCTTAATAAAATCGCAGATTGTTTCATAATTGCCTGATATACCTGTTTAGTGAATAATAAAACTATTTTACTTTAACATTAAAAAAAACACAGATTGTTTCATAATTGCAATAAAAACTAGGACAAATATCAAAAACATTGTATATATAGTTTTCCATAGATATCTATGTTGAAGTTTTCTTATAGCTAGCTACCTGTGTAGTGAATATTAAAACTACTCTACTTTAACATAAAAAAATCACAGATTGTTTCATAATGGCAATAAAAACTTGGACAAATATCAAAAACATTGTAAATATAGTTTTCCATAAAGATCTATGTTGAAAGTTTTCTTATAGCTACCTGTTTAGTGAATAATAAAACTACTCTACTTTAACATAAAAAAATCTCAGATTGTTTCATAATTGCAATAAAAACTTGGACAAATGTCAAAAACATTGTAAATATAGTTTTTCATAGAGATCTATGTTGATGTTATCTTATAGCTACCTTTTAACTAACAATAGAAATACTCTAGTTTTATGTAAAATCACAGACTGTTTAAAATCACAATCTTTAAGATTCTTAAATAATCTTGAAGAAATGGGCAATTTAGTATATAAGTAGTTATATATAAGTTGTGCAATTCCAGCGCACACTCTCCGAAATGCATCCGATAAAAGACCGATAGGCCTGCAACTTTGCGTCGATGTTCAAGGCTCTGTAGCCTTTTCTCGACGAGTGCATCGTTGTTAATGAGCCTCTTGGCCCGTCTCTCTATTGTCTCTAGCGCTTCTAGGTGGTATTTTGCTGAGCAATCACATAGATACGAGCAGTACTGCATACAGGATCGAACCTACGCTTGGTACAGGTTGAGCAACTGTTCCGGTGTAAAGTACTGTCGCACTTTCGACAGTACGCCCAGCTTTTTTGCAGCCACTTGAGCTTTAGCCTCAATGTAAGACCCAAAATTGAGGGGTGTGTGTCGGGTAACCTCCGATCCCGCTGCAGTCCAGGGGAAACGGAATCGGAGCGGCCGGTACACCATGGGCGGCGGTTAATGGTTTCCCCCTTAATGGGGTTGCCACTGATCGTCAGCCAATACCCGACGTGGCGGGAACACATCGCTCTCCGTACTCCTCTGCTTTCAGAGGAGACAGGATGAGTGATGGTGTCCGTGGCGGAGGCCGCCGTGGGATCCTGGGAGATCCAGGGGCGGTTTAGCCCACTGCTAACACAGGGGCCGACGGGCACTTGTGCCACCGCCGGTGAGAGAGTACTAGCCATCCTCTCGCGTTCCGTAATCGGCAGGTGATCAGCAACGACCTGACTGGTGGCTCCAGAAGGGTACGCTGTGATCTTGCTGACCGGAGGGCTTGTCTTTATTGGCCGGCCCACGACAAGGAAAAGTCTATAACACCCAACAGCGAAGTCGTAAAAACCTATGGATACCAGCCGACCTCCATAGTATATAGGCTTATCCAGGTGCAGGGGGCTCCGCCTGGATGGACCACCTTTCCCCCATACTCGTGGGACATGACATGGATAACTTAAAAAAAGTTGTTAGAGTGCCGGTGTATGTCCCTCCACTACCGAGTGGCAGGGACCAAGGCGTCCCCGCTGCGAAGGAGCTCCTTGCAGCGCTAGCCCGGATCACGGACACCATCAAGGGTGCCAAAAACGTGGCCGGGAAGAAGAAGACGGTGGCGGAAAACGTCGCCGTCGCCAAGACAGCGTTGGAGGAGCTCCTAGCTAGGAGCGTCTCCGAGGAGGAGGTGAAGCTCAGGGCCCGGGTGACAAGCCTGGAAACTGAGCTCGCCAACTCCTTGGAGCAACAGCGGGTCCTCCGGGAGGAGGTGAGACATCTCACCCTGATGGTCAGGGGTTGCCCGGAGGCCCAGAAGGCCCCAAGAGCCCAGGCGGCGCCGGCGGTGGTCCAGCCGAGGGTTCTTGTGCCGCCAGGGGAGTCGCCTAATTCGGTGGCAAAGTCGGCACCTAAGTCGGCACCTAAGCCGGCGCACAAGCAAGTGCCAGAGCCGCCGACGACATCTGCACCGAGCATGACACAACTGCTGGCGGCGATCGAGAGGCGCCTTGGCGTGCTGGAGGACCGGGCGTACCGTCCTTCACTGGCGCGGCCCGCGTCCTACGTGGCTGCCACCAGCGGAAGTCCCGGTCCCAAGACGGGGACAGCTGTCCCCGCGAACCCAACGCCCGCCAAGGCTAATGGGAAGGGGAAGGGCAAAAAGCGTGGCACCCCCGCACCCGCTGCAGCAGCCGCTGCTCCCGCTGCACCCGAATGTTCCTCCAGAGGGATGGATGGTAGCGGGAGCCGCCAAGAAGGCGGCTAAGAAGGCAGCCAAGGCCGCTGCGGCGAAGGCGCCGAAGAGGCTCCGCACCCCACGCTCCACTGCCGTCGTCCTGACGGTGACGACGGAGGGTGTGGAGAAGGGCGTGGGGTATGCCCAGGTCCTAAGGCAGGTGAAAGCCTCTGTGGACCTCAAGGCCGAGAGGAGATTGACTCTGGTGGACTCCGGTGCAAGGCGACTCGCACCGGAGCTCGCCTCCTCGGGGTCTCCGGCGCCATCAGCGGCCCCAAGGCTGATGCCCTAGCGGCCAGGCTTAGGGAGTCGCTGGACTCCGAAGCCGTCCGCATCACCAGACCCAACAAATGCGCAGGTTTGCGCATTTCGGGTCTGGATGATGCGGCCACGATGGAGGAAATTATCTCCGCCGTCGTGGAGGCGGGCGGCTGCCCCCGTGATCAGGTGAGAGCTGGAGAAATCCGGTTCAGCCCCACCGGTCACGGCACGGCAGTCGTCAACTGCCCCGTCGCAGCGGCGCAGAAGATTGCGTACGGACGGAGCCTCCTCGTTGGGGGCTTCCTTAAGGCGCGGGTGCAACTCCTGCAGCCCCGCGAGACCAGGTGCTTTAGGTGCCTGGCTGTGGGGCATGTGGGAGTGCAGTGCACAGCGGGAGACACCGTGGGGGACCGGTGCTTCCGCTGTAGTCAGCCCGGACACAAGGCTACCACCTGCGATGCTCCTCCGCGTTGCTTCAAATGCGTAGCGGAGGGCAAAGCGGTGGAGCACCGGGCAGACAGCCGATCCTGCGCCGCCTCGAGGCCAAAGCCCCGTTCGTCCGCAGCGGGTAGCGGGGGTGCCGCTCAAGAGCGGCCACATTCGCGGCGGGATGCGGAGATGGACGTCCATTAATGGACACGCCAATCCGCATCCTGCAGGTGAACATAAACCACTGCACCGGTGCTCAGGATCTTCTGTACCAGAGTATCGTGGAGTGGTCTATTAAAGTGATCGTGGTCGCTGAGCCGTATTGGGTCCACCCCGGAAGCCCGGTGGACCTAGACGGCGTAGCGACCGTCTTCGGAGGTTCCGCCGCGGACACCTCGCGCCTTGCAAGGGGCCGAGGCTGTGTCGCGGCGGACTATGAGGGGTTATCTGTCGTGGCCGTCTACTTCACGCCAAGCCTTGACCAGTATGAGCTTGAGCAATGGCTCGCTGGCCTGGACATCGTTCTCGCTGCGTGCCGTCCTCGCCCTGTCTTGGTCCTGGGAGACTTCAACGCCTGGTCTCGGGCTTGGGGCTCCCGGGAAACCAATGCCAGGGAGCGAGTTATGGAGGACTGGGCCAACACCCGTGGCCTAGAGGTCCTTAACCGGGGGAGTGTCGCCACCTGGGAGCGGCGGGGGCTAAGTTCGGTCGTGGATGTTGCATTCGCGACCCCTGCTCTCGCCCGCCGCGTCCAGGGTTGGCGCGTGGTGGAGGAGGAGGAGACGTCGTCTGACCATAGGTACATTCGGTTCAACGTCACCCCTCCACCCAACCTGCCGCCGACAATCGCAAATCCCCCAGATTCACGTTGGGTGCTCAAACGCCTGAATCGGGAGGCTCTCCTGGAGGCATCCATACTCCAGGCCTGGATTCCGTCACCAGCCAGGCCTGCCGATGTTGGCGCAGAAGCGGAGTGGTTCAGGAGAGCCATGTCGCATATCTGCGATGCGGCCATGCCTAGGGTAAAGCCCGGACCGGCAAAGAAGCAGGTGTACTGGTGGTCAGCGGAGATCGCACAGCTGCGAGCAGCGTGCGTGACCGCTCACCGCCAGTACACCAGGTTTCGCCGGAGGCGTCGCCACCCAGACGATGCGGCAGCCCGAGAGTTGGAGCTATATGAGGCGTACAAGGGGGCCAAGAGGACCCTCCAGGTAGCAATAAAGCAGGCCAAACGGCGGGCCCGCGAAGAGCTGCTGGAGTCTCTGGAGCAGAACCCATGGGGGCGCCCTTTCCTTGCGGTCAGGGGCAAAATTCCCATGGGGTTTGGCTGAAATTGACTTCGCTTGGCGGAGAAAAGACACGCCTGAGTCTTAGTAGCGTTGAATTTGACCAAGTTAGCATCAGCCCAATCGGAGACCGCTTTCAAGGACAAATTCAAACGCTCAACCATAGCCTCTCGGAGAGACCGGATCTCCCCCACGCTGGCTCGGAGATTGGACTCGGAACTCTGGACTACTGTGCTGTCGTCTGCGTACCCAAAAGTACCGGGCTTGAGCAGGTCGTTTATGTGCAACAGGAATAATGTAGCCGAGAGTGCCGACCCCTGAGGGACCTCAGCGTTGATTGCTAATCTGTCGGATGTGCAGCCGTCAACGACCACTTGGATAGACCGATTCCTCAGGAAGTCGGTGATCCAGACATATAAGCCAGGGGGCAGGCCGTAGAACGGAAGCTTGCCAATTAGGCCATCGTGCCAGACCCTGTCAAAAGCCTTCGAGATATCGAGAGAAACGGCAAGTGCCTCTCCGTGCCTCTCGATGGCCTGGCTCTAAATGTGGGTGGCATACACAAGAAGGTGGAAGTGGAACGGTTTTGTCGAAAGCCATATTGCCGATCACTGAGGAGATGGACAATGTCAGCCATTGCAATTATGAAACAATCTGTGTTTTTTTTTATGTTAAAGTAGAGTAGTTTTATTATTCACTAAACAGGTAGCTATAAGAAAACTCTATGGAAAACTATATTTACAATGTTTTTGATATTTGTCCAAGTTTTTATTGCATTTATGAAACAATCTGTGATTTTATTAAGAGCACAAAAAAGGAAAATAATAGAAAAATAGTTAAAAAAATTTTTTTTTTGTAAGATAGTTATGAAACAACCTGTGATTTCAAATAGTAAGATTACAAAAATGACAAATATTGTGTCACATTATTATAATGAAACTGAAAGATATTAGATATTTAAGTTTGTCTTTTAAATAATAAATATTTTCTTCTATCGAATTTTTTATTTCTTAGTCTCCGCACTATGCGAGTGATATTCGTATGTGTGCTTCGTGGAATAGGAAATTAATTATTTTAATTTTTTATTTGAAGCCCACCTATGGGTGTGCTAAGTGGAATACTTTAGGTGTGCTTCGTCTGGATGTGCTATAATTGGGTGTGCTTCGTGGAATAGGAAATTAATTATTTTAAATTTTTATTTGAAGCCCACCTATGGGTGTGCTAAGTGGAATACTTTAGGTGTGCTTCGTCTGGGTGTGCTTTAATTGGGTGTGCTTCACGGAATACCTCAAGGATTTAGGAATTGCTTTTATCATTTAAATAATTTATTATTCTGCAATAGATTTGATATGAAGAAGACGTTAGACCTTTGTCTTTATTATTGCAATATTCATTATTTAATTTACTTAATAATTTGGAATTAAGTTCTCAGTTAGCTATTTTTAAGATACCTAGATATAAAACGTCACAAATATTATATTCTATCGGGATATTATAATGTTTTTTTCTTTTATGTCAGGACGAATATTACGCGCGTCTTACTATAGAGTCGGGCATAGAAAGAGTACCTCCGGTCATGTTCAAGATTCGCACAATAAGCAACGAAGAGAAGTTCAAGAATTTCCACACTTTCAGAGATTACGAATATATCATCAATGACAAGCACAATTTTACGAAAAGATTAGTAAATAAATTTAAAAATGAAAGCTGTATCCTTTAAATTATACTTAGTCAAAGAGTACACAAAAGTACGTAATTGTAACACTGCCTTAACAAATTGTAAGATTTCAGCAATAAATTTTTGAATTATAATTAAACACTGTGATTAATTTTAGGAGTTGGGTATATGGAGTTTTATTAACATCTTTAGGGTCCAAGCCAACCTTAAATGCTAGCTGATACACCTGCCAATCTTTAGCCGAGACCCCGGGCGGCTATCCTCTCGGAGTTAGACGGCAATGCTCCCGTAGTAGCCAAAATAAACCGAATATTAAATGGAAAGCAGACTCCAAGATCCGGGCGTGAAAGGCTCGGATGTTTTTTTTTCGTGCGGAAATTCCTTTGGATACCCCCCTGCCGGCCTGCGGGGGTGGTTATGTCGGGCTTGAACCGACTAAAACTACATGCCGTCTCGGGTCTTCATACGCCGGGGTGTAAAGGTAAGGCATTTCCCTTGCACCCCGACTGACTTAGGGCCATCTCCGGTATCGAGATGGTCCTCTCGGGTTTAGGAACCACGGTGCCCCCATCTTGCCCCGTAAAGGGGGGGAGGGGAGACTACTCACCCCACCGGTACGTACGACGTAGGTACGACGGTATCTACCTTTTAATTTGGGGCGGATTAAACTCCACCACCAAATAGTTTAAAACTAGCAAAGTCAAAGCAAAAAGCACGAATATTTATATGGTACAAACGTTTTTAAGGAAAACTTACTCAATGTGTCCTCATATGAGTTTGCCTCAAAAACCACGTGACGATTCATTCTCAACCAACTGACAACAAAGCCACGGTAATTAAATGTTATGTTTTGTGAACATACTATACATAAAAGTATTAGTTCAATAGAAATATTTGTCTTTACGTATTATATAAAAGGTTAATGATATGTATTGAACTTGAGTCTCAATGTGTTAGTTATTATCAGAGACCCTGTGTCGCCGTCACCAATGTCATATATCTTAATTGGAATTGAAGTTAAAATGAATAAGTCATTTATTTTTGTTGTGTTGTTTGTAATTAACTATGGTTTTAGTGCTAACATTAAGGTAAGAACTTCATCTTCATGTCTTGCTTTTTCTGGCTCTAAAAAAAGTATAATGCCTGTTTGCAAATATGTATACCTACACGTGTTTGGAGTTCAAAAATAGTAAGTGAATTGTGACTAGAATTATTGGAATAATACGCAACAAAACACTATTTCATTTTTGTTGATGTTTTTTCCATCCATACTTTTGGACTTCACCTATCAATCGGGGTACAATTCCTAATTATTATTATTATATTATTATTATTATTAAAATATTATTCCTCGGTTTAACAGCTTCAACAGTGTTTTTTTACACCCCGTTTTTAAAAATCCGGGAGTATAAGAAGCCTACGTGTATGGGTAAAGCAATCTAGTTCTTTATCTGTAATGTTTGACATACTTTAGTCATGTGTACTTGCAACTGTACACATGTATTCAGTGTTGCCAGAGCCTAATCTGCCCAGGTTGCCATTTGTAGGTTCAAATGTTGCCATCTGAAACCAAAGGTTGCCATTAGAAAAAATCTGTAAAAAATCTGTTTTTATTTTAATAAAAATATTTATGCATATACCTATACCTATTGGGTACTGTTTTGGTTGATAAAATTTGAAATCCTCGAGAACAACCCAAAAACACTTTGCATTTGAAATTACCTACTTAGGTACTTTTTTTTTTTTTTTCTTGCGGAAATCCCTTCGGATACCCCCCGCCGCCCAGCGGGGGCGGTTATGTCGGGCTTGAACCGACTAAAACCGCACGTCGTCTCGGGTCTTAAGACGCCGGGGTGTAAGGTTACCCATAGAGCATATCCCTCGCACCCCACCTGACCCTGGGCCATCTCCGGTTACGAGATGGCCCCCTTACTTGCTCTCCACTGTGCCATCTGCTAATCAGAGGGACTCGTGGAAAGCTTCCGAACAGCCCTCAACAGGGCCGTCCTCGCCTCGGTCGGAGTTGGCCGTAGGCGGCAGCGTCTCCCCCGCCCTAGGAGAGAGGCGCTGCTGTCTCCGTTGCCCAGGGTGCACCGCGTGGAGGTCCCTAACCAAGCACCCCAAAATACCTACTTAGGTACCTTTCGTCGATTTCATGCGCATTAACTTATGACTCTATGAGCATTCTTAAAAAGCGTCTTATTCCTATCCTAGGTACCCAAAAGGCTGGGAAGGGCGCTGATTATAAATAATGAATGAATGATGATTCAATCAGTAAAATTTGTTTTTCAAGGTATAAGTATAGGTAGCTTCTTCGATTAAAACAATAAAAAGGGAACTTACCAATAGATTTAAAAACAAAAGTATTTGTAAACCACGAAAACTTTCTTCCGTATATTACAAAATTTACAAAGTACTCTTTCACTTTCTTTAAGTTTCTTTGCACTGCACTGCATACTGCACACAGACACATAGGTACAAAAAAAAAAGGTACTTTCTTCCATTTTTGTTTTGTTTTAGAGTTTTCATAAAATTACTTTTATCTCTAGATTCACCAAAATAGACCTTTTAACTGTAGAAATACGGGTACAATTTGTTTGTCTACTGTCTCAATTGGGAATAAAAATGCGTTCAAGGTTTTGATTTTATTCAATTCGATGCGAAGATATTCGATATTTTTTTTTACTGATGATCACGCGACGAGTCGAAAAGTTACCAAAAAGTTGCCATTTGAGCTTGGTTGCCATTTGGTTGCCACCAAGGGTCAAATGTTGCCAAAATGGCAACCAAAGTTGCCAAATGGCAACGCTGCATGTATTACGTAATGTGAACATAGTCATTTTGCTAATCTTAGTGTTTCTGAGAAGCTCCACTATGCTTCACTCATTCGAAAGGAAATGAAATAATCGGAGAAACTTTCCTTAAAAATGTGAAAATACAACAGCAGAATAGAACAGCTAAAAGTGATAGTAATGTAAATTAAAGGAGGAAACCGTAGTGAAATATCTGGTTACGAAAAGCTAACTGACCCATTTCTCGTACTGAATGTACGAGAAATGGGTCAGGTCAAAATCGTGTCAACTTAGACACAAAATACTGAACGCTCATTAGTTCCTAATTTAACCTAATAGTGTGGAATAGCTATTTTACCGTAAGTAAAATAGTTTACCAAATTTTTATAATTTTCAATATTCTTAATAATTATTTCAGTCTAAACGTGTTTGCATCGTCGGCGCAGGAATAGCGGGAATATCCTCAGCAAGATATTTAAAAGATGAAGATATTAACTTCACAGTTTTTGAAGAAACGCAATACATTGGGGGTACTTGGCGATATGACCCTCGCATAGGCACCGATGAGAACGGTTTACCGTTACACACCAGCATGTATAAACATTTAAGGTATGAAGATCATTGACATGAATATAATTTTAAGTCCCTTCCTCGCCTTCCGCGCTACGTCATCATCATCTTAGCGTTGCGTGTTTGTGGAATAAATCATTTGCCATTAAAGCATCTTTTTCCATTTCGTAATTAGGTAATTAGACTCCTGAAGAGTTGCCATACTGATACAAACGACCTGGAATTTTGCGTCATCATCTCCCGATGTAATATAGCTGTCTGTGGCTTTTTTTTTTCAAGATGTTTTCTTACGTATTCCAGTCAGACTTCAATATAATCCTTCCGTCGCCTCCTGGATCTTTCTCCGAGTCTGTTGAGGTCCACCATTCTTTATTCGCTTCGTTATTGGCATTTTCATTCCTACAGATATACTTTATTTTACAAACGCAGCTTACCAGATCTGTAGTCCGTCCGCTACGCCCCTAGACATTGTTCTTGCAACTAACTGTACTAAGTAGTATCTGTGTTTTAACTATCTCACTTATTTCAGAATTTGGACTCCATTTAACTAGATAATTATGTATTTCTAGAACCAACCTTCCGAAGCCTACCATGGTGCTTGGTGGATTCCCGTTACCAGAATCTTTACCATCATTCCCACCATGGAATGATTACTACCGTTACATACAAGCATATGCAAAACACTTCGACGTATTGAAATACATAAAGGTATGGTATATAATTTGCATCAAAGCTATACTTCTATACAGGCAGCAAGTATGTACTTACGGTTTTGTCGAAGAATACACGTGTTCATGATCATTTCCTTACTTCGTATTTTTACTAGCATAATATTGATTTTTATTTTATACTAGAATTATTGTTTTCAGTTCCTACATAGCGTAATTTTAGTAACCAGAAAGGATGACAAGTGGAAAGTAAAATTTCAACATGTAGTGACAAAAGAAGTGTTTGAGGAAGATTATGATTATGTTATAGTTGGCAACGGCCACTATACGAAACCTAGAATGCCAAATATTTCAGGTGAAAGTCTGTTTCAAGGTAATAATTAAAGTATGACTATGTATGTGTCTTTTTGTAGTTAATTTGATTGATGATGATTTACTCATACCTCTTTAATAGCCATTGTGATTTTCTAATTACTTCGGGCCACCAACCAGGTGGACACCGAAGTCTTAAAATCACGCAAAAAAAAATCAAAATCTTACACCCACTTTTTATCACTTTTCTCGACGTTTCATATGATTCTAAGATTAATTAACCAAAAAAAATTTTTGTGTCGGTCTGTCTGTTGGTCTGGATGTCTGGATGTCTGGATTTACGCAATAACTCAAGAACCACTTATCCGATTTAAAAAATTATTTCGCCAATCATCTTGTTTGGTTAATGGGAAGAACTGGTTAGATTTTGGGGTTTGTACGCTCAAGGTTTCGGGTACCTACCATACAAATTGTCCATAAAAAACTTTTACAAGTGAGTTTCTTTCGAGTTATCAGAGTACCGCGTATTTGACTTTGACATTTGAGTGACAATGGCCATACGTATATTGTATATTTACCTAAAACAACCAGACTCTGAAAGAAACTGAAATATAAAATATATTTTTTGTGTTTTTGACGTCGAAGACGTTTGATTTCATTTCATTTTCTTCATATTTATTGCTCAATATATAAAGACGCGTCGAATAATGTGCATAAAGCCTAAGGTCTGTAATTTTGAATAAAAATACTGCAACAAAAATATCTAAGTTTGGCCCGAAGTTTGACAATCACTGTGTGATTTCCGCCCCACTAGATTTATATAAAGTAACCCAGATTTTTTTGTAGGCCTTACAAATATTACAATAAAATATCAATATAGTTTTTTGGTGAAACTTGGAAAATATTTAGACCAAAGGACTTTACTTTTGCCTTTATGTGTGATGCACTCAAATAAAGCGATTTTTCTTTCTCTCTTTCTGGTCTCTGATTTACTTATGTATTAACCTTATCAATTTATGTGCTGGAAATGTACTTTGTAACTTTTAATAGTGAATTATTTTTACTCTTGTGCTATATTTAACTCCTCTCTGGTTAACAATGAAATGTTATGCTTACTGACAAAGTTAATTACCGCTCTGAATACTCGTTGAACCGGTACTTGCGCATAATATCTATAGATGAGTATAATATAATGTAATTAATTTATTACTTTCGTAGGCATTTCAAAACCATATAATAAACTTACATTTTTTAAATAATTTTAACATAATGAGAAATTATCTTGAAAAAAATCATGCCGCGAATTTCAGAGAGTCTAGCAAGTACAGAAGGTGGATCCTCATTAATAAGAAAATGTAGAAGAACTTGTAACAATTACATGACTTAGAAATTACGATATTTTGTTACAGTAAATTGTAAATGTTATTCTAATAATAAACCAATCTCGATCACAATAATATTTTAAAAAACGATGCAAGTATGAAATGATGGTATTTTTTATAGTCGTTAGGCTCGCGTTTGACCACTAACTCACCTGTTGGTAAGTGATGATGTGGTCGACGATGGAGTACGGTTGCCTAGGGGCTACCTATTTACTCTAGACTTGAAGACTCCCAGGTTTCCGGAAACACGGCCTCAGTATTATACTATCAAAATGGTAATCGACATCGTCTCTGAAATCGGTCGATCGGTCGTCATTGTATGAATCGCGTTGCCTTCGGCTCCTTAATCTTCCAGTGAAATAAAATACAGTTTTATAGCTAAATATTTAACTAAACTTTATTTTTCTAGGTACGATGAT
This sequence comes from Cybosia mesomella, assembly GCA_946251805.1. NCBI lineage: Eukaryota > Metazoa > Arthropoda > Insecta > Lepidoptera > Erebidae > Cybosia > Cybosia mesomella. The sequence continues at coordinate 14,277,411 of OX276408.1, read as the reverse complement.
CCACAGCCATGACTACAGAACAACAGACCCTTACGAAGGTCGTCGTGTGCTGGTAGTAGGAGGAGGACCTTCAGGAATGGATATCGGGCTAAACGTGGCCGAAGTCAGCAAATCCTTGATCCACAGCCGACACTCAAGAGTCGAATTTAGAACGCCTTTTCCTGCAAACTATGTGAAGAAGCCAGACATAAAGGAGTTCAATGAGACGGGTGCCATATTTATTGATGGGAGTTATGAAGAAGTGGATGATGTTATTTATTGTACAGGTAATTTATTAAAAATAAAGGCGGACTCAGGGCTCCAAGATGAGGGATGCACTCGGGAGACAACGCTGTTATGATAATGACGATGAAATTATTAAAGATAAGAAAGACTGTATATACCTAGTTGATGTTAAAGCTGTGCGTTTGAAGTAAAAACAACGAATAATTTCCAACTAAATTACCAGCTAGCCCAAGATTTTAAATAATAACTGGTATTCGGCTACATGTATGACTGTATCGTACACCACCAAGATTTTAGGGACCCAAGTCAACCTCACCTGAAGGCTGGTATATCTGCTGATTAACGCAAGAGGCTCTCTCAGGGTTGGGCTATGAGATGGCTGTCGCTCACGTAAAGGCTAAATCAAGAAATACATATAGTAAACGGGTAGACTTCCCGTTTCGGTAGCGGGGCTAACACTGTGATGATGATGGTGCTTTATTACACTTCTTTTTTAAACAAGTATATTTTAAAATATAATATTTTGCACATATAATCTTCTGAGATTATAATATTCAACTATAAAACCAACGTCACAATCATGTTTTAATATGAAATAATGACTTCTTCACAAAACGATGTGTTGGCGAAGAACTGTTGTAAGAATGGCTGGCATAATTAAAATTTGGCTTTGAATAGAATTCCGCGCGTATTTACAGACGTCGAGCTAAGAATTAATGTGACGTTGGACTTTAGGGGGATTAGGTGAAGGAGTCGGTCAAATTTCTTAATGCGCTAAATTATGTTAAGGACAAATTCGGTGTGAGGAATACGCATAATGAGAATGAAAAAATTGGGTAATAGAGATTTGGACTTCATTTTTTCATAAAACAAAGATCAAAAGATACGATTAAATATTGGTCTTATATATAGGAAAACCATAAAATATGGTAGCTGAAAGAGATTATTGACTTCCAGGTTTTGAATATAACTATCCGTTCTTAGACGAATCCTGCGGCTTAACGTTGAAACCAAAGATAGTGTATCCGCTACATCGGAGCATGGTGAATATCAAGCAACCTTCAATGATCATCTTGGGACTAGTCGTCAGAGCATGTTTAGTAGTTGCCTTAGATGCGCAGGTAAGGATTGCTCAATTCTTCATTTCTAATTCTCTTCTTTTTCTCCTCTTCTTCATTTGTTTCTTCTCGTGATATAGCTACATCTGGAGGATAAAGCGTAAAAGAGAGGACGCCTGGGATGATGATGCTCAGAAAGTAGTCGGCACACTTGCCACAGTATTCTAACTGTCATAATTATTGTCAACTACTATTCAATGCAACTGAAACAGACTAGAATTTAACCCCGATGTTATATTTATGAATGAAAAGATTAGATATGTATTCTTAGGAATTTATTATATCAACAAAATGTATTTCTCATAATTCTCATATTTTTCAGGCTCGGTACGCAGCAGCACTAGTAAAGGGAAACTTTACACTACCTACTGAAAATGAGATGATGCAGGAATGGGAGAAGCGCATGACAGTTATCTCTGCATTAAAATTACCCCCGTCTTTTATACACGTCCTGGCACAAAAAGAAGTGAAAAATATTCTTACATATGTCATATTATCACACACATCATCATCATCACCTCACCACTGATCCTGGTCACATCGGAGGCTTTCCCCCAGACCCCGAGGTCCGTTGATTCTGTCCATTTTTGTTAATGTCTGGACCCCAAGAGGAAGGCCTGTGTAGGAGCCTCGTCTGTTGATCGGCAGGGTTACTAGCTAGCGAGTGAGGATGGTATGGGCCCCAATAGTTAGTTAGACCAACTAGGACTTCTAGTGATGTCCCGGTTGCGTCCAAAATGTGCAAACTTTGGATGCAACTGAGAAATCGCTATGTAGGAGCCCGAGGACCGCTTATTGCTTTTGATTGATATATCGGCTATTTCGGTAGCGACTGACCTCCCAACCTAAGAAGAGCTTGCGCCAGAGCCTCATCCGTTGTTCAGCAGGTGCACCGCCTAGCAGATGAGGTTGGCTTGCGCCTCAAAGATGTTGGTAAGGCCCTGTACACCCCTTTTTTTTAGCGTGTGGAAACCCCCACGGGCTCCACCCCATCGGTGCCGACGATGGGGTGGGCGTGTCGTAATCGGACTGACTAAAACAACACGGTGTCCTTCCCAAGTGTCCATTGCCGGGCACCCCGGGTAAGCCCTCGAAAGGATAACCCCAGGTCATGTATCTCATGTAGATAGCATTCTAGGAATTCATACTTAATACTTTGATAACACTTAGTGCCTTTCATTTCCAGGATGAGTACTACGTAGCGCTCTCTGCCGAGTCAGGTATAGACCGAGTGCCTCCAGTAATGTTCAAGATTCGCGCCAAGGACAACGAAGCGAAACTCGAAAACCTTTACACGTATAGAGATTATGAATACACAGTCATCAACGACCACACTTTTACAAGGAACCTAGAAAAGAGAGCCCAAAACCAGAGCGCAGTCGAAACATGACCATGAAAATGCTAATATTCTTAAACGCTTGCTGTTAAATAATAGCCTCTTTTAGGTAAAGCGGCGATAGCCCAGTGGTGTACGTAACGGACTGCCGAGACGAGGTCTCGAGTTCGATCCCTAGTCGCCCCGGGTACACATCTCTGACTTTTCGAAGTTATGTGTGTGTTAAAAAATGTTGATTATCGCTCGCTTATTAATGTGCCCGGTAGATGGCAAGAGGCTCGCCCCCTATTACATTGGGACCTATACATAACTGGCGAATCGTGGGTGTACTACACCTCTGCCTTCGGGGATACAGGCGTGAAGTTATGTATGTATGTCTTTTAGGTAAAGGAGGCTATAATTTACGGCAAGCGTTATAGATAGGAATACAAAAATAATTTCTGTTATAGAAATTTAATCAATACAGGTTTATAGATTAATTTTCATTGTAGATTAAATTCAAAAAAAATCGTCAAGTTTCCACACTTGCAACAAGTTGATAACCCTGATATAACTGTATGACAAGATCTAACTGAAGCTAGGAAATAGTACATTGTCCATCGAGGGGAGATAGGGATCGATTACTAACCAGGATGTAGTTCGAGGGTCGCAGGGTCTCAATACACACGAGTTGGGAATCGCACTTTCTTCCGAGTGATATATATTGCTTTATACTACACCTGCAAGGAATATAAAACAAAATTTAAGTAAAACACGTTAACAATGAATTTCCATACACTTTTGTCTCCCGCTAAGCAATGAATGACGTTAACAGTGATTTTGCATACATTTTTGGCTCCCGCATATTTCTACGGAAGTAATAACATACATTCTGCTTTATTTTTGAAAAAGTACCAGGGTACTTTCGGAGTAGATGTACTATAAATAATATTTAATTTCATTGCATTTTGTCGAACAATCTTAGAAAATAAACTATTTTAATAAAAAAAAATAAACCGACTGCAAAGGCATTGAAAAATGTAAAAAACGAAATTACAGAATTAATTCTAAATATAAAAAACACGTAAGACTTTTCTGTTGAAGCAGGGTAGATCCACTTCCACAACATCATGAGTCTCCCCGTGCAAGTGATAAAATGTGTAAGCGTGAGTGACGTCTGCACGTCTCCAGAAAAATACAACCGATGACGTGCGGGTATATTGTACGTTTATACGGGTAGACAACCCTATTGAACTTGTGATGCTTTATAACGTAGTGCACCGACTTCAACAGAAAAGTCTTACTTACGTGTTTTTTTATCTTTAGGATTAAATCTGTTATTCTGTTATTTTACACGTGTGTATCTATACGAAAGTATTTGGAAAGAGTTGAGCTATACTCTAAGCCATAAGAACACTCTCGTGGTTTAGCTATTCCCTTACTAAATTACGATTTGTCATATGGACCGATTAATCTTTACCACCGTATCGATTTATTTGTAACAACATTAAAATTCCATAATGAAAACAGTAAAACGCAACCTCTTTTGGACGTCTCGTAGAAATAAAGAATCCCGTAATATTTTAAATGAATTGTAGTAATTTTGACTGGATTATGTCTAAATACATTCTTGTAACTCAATATTATACATTATTACTCATTTAAAAATTGTTTAACTAATAACATTTAATTTTAGAACTGTTTTATTTTCGTTCGCATTGTGCAAGGTTTACGTTCTGTATCTTCTGTCAAACCCATATGTCACTTTTTAGATTATTTCGATTTAGAGAATTTTGTAACAGCAGTATCGGCACCAATACGGCCTTACAAAATGTGTATTAAAAAATTCCAAACAAAAGACATTAGACATTTGACGTCATGCTCAATCATACATTCGATAATTTCACATTTTCTGTTTGATTTTGAGGAATTTTCCTGCTGCATCTCCAAAATTATAGGTCCAATACTAATAAAATTTATATGGGACCAATTTGGAGTTAAACCAAACCCAATGCAAAAAGATTTTTAATGCAGTTTATAAACGACGCAGGTATCGATGAACGTATTACAAAAAATAGATACAGATGAACATAGAACGTGGTCCTTTTTGAAGTCGGTTAAAACTAGATTAAAAATAAATAAATTGTTATTGTGTTCATGTTCTAGCATATACCTACTGTTATTTTAGATAAGAATGATTCGAAGTAACCTGAGTTTTTGCAGTATTTTTTTATAATAAATATAATTTTTCACCTATATACACTCGAATTGTTGAATGAAACTCCCTACAATCATCCTAGATTACCAGACCGGAGAAGGCGATGATTGTGGCGTTGTAGCTTGGACTAGTATTAGTGGGTTCAAGTTAGACATGACTAAGTATATCATTCAGCTATTGGCAGAAAAAATCTTAAATCTTATGAAGTAGAGGATTTTTTTATTTATTTTAAATACCTAAGTCATAAAAATTAAAACCTTAATAATTTCGCCTTTTAGAAAAAACACATAATTATAGAGTTGAACACCGGTGTAATAAATTTTAATTATCGCTCGCTTAATAATGTGCCCGGTAGATGGCAATAGGCTCGCCCTCTATTACATTGGGACCTTAACATAACTGGCGAATCGTGGGTGTGTAATACACCTCTGCCTACCCCTTCAGGGATACAGGCGTGAAATTATGTTATGTTATGTTATGAACACCAGTGTCAGTGTCAAGGCTCTCTACTATCTCCGTCTCATGTATTTGTATTGTCAAAAGACAGCATTTCATATTAATGAAATGCTGTCTTTTGACGGTACTTATACATTGCAATGTGGACCACGGCCAGGGGGAGTGGTGGGTGAGTTGGGTATTTGCCCAGAACGGCAAAAATGAGGGCGGCAGAATTTACTTATCCCTATATTCCAACCCAGCCATTAGCCATCCACCACCCACACAGATCGGTAGTTGGGATGTTGATAATTTTATCTGCCACCTTCTAACCAACATCAGGTCATGTAATGGCGAATAGCGAAAAAAATACGTGTAGTAGGGTTCCACAAGTAAAAAAGAAAGTATAATCTCAAGAATATACTATTAATATATCATACTATCTGTACCCGCGAATCCGTCCGCGTGGACTTCCAAATTGTGAATCTAAACCATGCTCGAATCCCCTTGAAATCACACAAAAAATTTCATCAAAATCGGTCCAGCCGTCTAGGAGGAGTTCAGTGACATACTTTTTTATTATTACAATTGAGGACACCGGAAGCCGGACGGACGATCCACCCACGTAGCTTGTGGGCCACTACATCCATTTCCCCTGCCCTCCCGTTGGGGAGAGCGTGGTTATTCCAGCATTCACGGCGCCCCTACAAACCTTTTTGTGTCCTTGCAGAATCTTACGATCTGTTCCACCCTCAGATCCTTCAACTTCTCCGTGTCCAGTGTGTCCGATCCCAGAAGTTCCCATCTAATTAGTGAGTATATGGGACATTCGGCCAGCAGGTGGAAACTGGTTTCTTCTGTCTCCATGCACTCCGGACACTTGGGGTCAGTCTTCACTCCGATCACTGTCAGGTGTCTGTTCATAGCTCAGGATTATTAGACTAAAATTGGCCAAATACATAAAATCCAACATAACTAGCTGCAATTTGGTATACTGACGCTATATATGATAATTAACAACTAGTCAAAACTCCCCAAGCCTCCGACGCTTGCGTCATGAAATATACAGAATGTTAAAAAAAATATATTAAAAAAATAATAATTACAATAGTATCTTCTTAAACGAACTTCAAATAGTAAAAAAAGGTATAATATAGATTTGAAAATATTTATTAGACTTTTTTTTTATTATTATTATTTAGATCACATCATCATCATGTATTATGTCCGGTGAATTTTTACACGATTGGCCAACGCAAAGGCGACACATTGCCGAACACATCAAACCTGCTTTTCTACACTCGCACCAATGTTCACATCCCTTTTTACAACCACAGCTGATAAGATTCAGTAAATTATCAGGCGCAGGGGGAAGTTCTGTAGTGACTGGAACAAGTGTTGGGCCACGCTTTATCCAACCCCATTCGCACGGTGGGAGACAGTTTCCCAACCATCGCTGCACTTGTAAATATACACGAAACGAGTGTTGTCGAGTTGCATCTTTAGTAGGTGGCAAAGAGGAAAGCTGAAATTTATCACTCTCGTCTGATCTTGCTATCAATACTGTTAAAATATCAGTATCTGTCGCGACTACAGTAACTGAAGGATTATTGGAACATAAAACATGTTTCTGAGATCAGTGTGTCTGCAACTGCTTCAGCTTGGTGTACGACCATTTCGTGTTCCCGTAGCTTTTGTATTAATAAGTCTATAAGTTGTGCTTTGTTTTGTGAATTACAAAGAAATTCATCCTTCCCAGACACAATCGGTAAGTGGGATTCGACTTTTAAGTCTGCACATGATTTACCTGCCGATCGACGCTTTTGTTCTTCAATTTTCGTACTTATGTCTCCTCTGTAACCGTCAAATACTGTGACGCAAGATTTTCCGAATTTCCGTTGTATGTAGGATAGATAAACATTAAATACATCTTCGTAAGTTGCAGGACGTGGTGGCCAGTTTATTGTGTGTATAAGATATCCCCCGTCAAGGACATAAGACGTGTCCGACGTTGAGGTAGATGAGCAGGGGAAGTAGGATTCAAGTTTTTTTGCGAGTTCTGCCTTGTTTGTCTTCCTCAATGAAACATCATCAAATAGACAGGGGGGTTTCGGCGCGAGTTCATATTTAAAAGCTTCCATAAGACAGTCTTCACTGTTCATTACACACAATATTCTGTTGAATAACTGTTGTGGATTCACTTTCACGCTAGCATTGCGCACAGTTATACAGGGACTCATAGTAGACAAAGGTGTAACTTTGTCCTTCCCCTTAAGTTTTATGTCCTCAAATTTGCCATTAACGTTTTTCATACACTCCTGGTCAATTTCGAGAGCTCTATCACAGTTTATGGTTTCGTCACCGAGTAATCCAGTGGCCAAAGATACCAGTTCATTTTTTTGCCTTGACACAAATGGATTGTGGTTTGATAAACAGTCACGTAAAATTTTTAGATCTTGATGGTCTCTGGTTTTTCTTGCATCTCGCTGATATCACGCGCGATCGCTCGGAACGTTGGGAAAAGTGACGCGTATCAACTAAAACAAAGCCGGCGGCCAACTGCGTGAGCGGCGGGCGTTGTTACTCGATTTCCAAAGCGCGGGCGGCACGGGAGGGGGACGGGGGTGTATTTCGGAATGCAAGCGGCGGAGGGGCGGGGAGTTTTAGGACATTAATTTTCTAAGTATTATGAGTTCGTATGCAAATATTTAGCTAGTTATAAAAGATTTTATGTTTAAAACCTAATAGTCCTGAGCTATCAGTCTGCAGTGTCCTGTTATTACTTCAATGACTAGCCTCATGTTCCCTCTTGAGAGTTTGGTCAGTTGGCTTGTCTTTTTCTTGTCAATGCCCTTGATAAAGATCTTCGACTGTCTCATGCCTGTCGATGATCTCCATCGTCGGTTAGTGTCTGCTGTAATACTGCAGCTAATTACTCCCTTGGTGATTTTGTGCGATATTGGGAGCCAGGGCTCCGGCCCCACCAAGGTTTTATCGGCGCCGTCTCTGGCAAGTTTATCAGCTGTATCGTTGCCCATGTTGCCCTCATGTCCGGGCACCCAGGCGACTGTTGAGTCGACTTTTCTAGCCAGTTTCTCTAGTGACTCTTTACATTACTTTACGATTGCTGAGGTCGTTTCCGCTTTGCTTAGTGCCTTCAGCGCCGCCTGGCTGTCGCTGTAGATGGTCACCCTGTTGATGTTGTTCAGGTGTTCGACCAGCTCAGCACATTCCTTTATGGCGTATACTTCAGCTTGAAAGACACTTGCGTATCTGCCTAAGGATATTGATCTATTTATCTCTGATCCGTCTTCGCACTTAATGTGTATCCAGATCCTGATAGCTTTGTTGTTTTCTTTCTTGAGCCGTCTGTGTAGCAAACCGTGCCACCGGCATCTGTCCTCCAGTCGTCTCTTGGTCCTATGTGTACTCTGTACTTCTTGTCGAAGATTCTCTCCTTCCTGATCAAGTCATTGTTAGAGAGGATCATCGACAGCCTCTCTTCGTAATTCTTGCTGATACTATACTCATGGTCTTTGTCCATAATGGTTCCGGTCCATTGGCCAGTGCTCCTGAGTTTGAACCATTGTTCGGTTGCTTTTCTTTTAATTTCCGTGTGTGCTGTTCCTGCAATCTTTGATCCCAGTCTATTGATCTCTGCACTCTTGTCACCAGATTATGGAGGGCCGTTTTGGTGGACTTGCCCTCCATATAAGCATGTTGATTTTTGTGGAGTGGAGATCCATTCTTGTTTATTTGTTCTCTTATTAATCTGTCCAGGATTTTATCTAATGTCTTAAGAAGGAATGAGGAGAGGCTAATGCACCTGAAGGATTTGGCCTCTTGATATGATGTCTTCCCGGGTTTCGGGATGAACACTGCTCTTACCTCTTTCCATTTTCTTGGGATATATCCAGCTCTGATACTACTGTTGTAGAGAGCCAGCATATCTTTACTTATGTACTTGCTGGCTACTTGTAATATTTTAGGGAAGATTTCGCCCGGTCCAGCCGCCTTGTATGGCTGGAATGATCGTATACTCCACTGTAAATGTTCTTCTGTGATAAGGGCCTTCGACTGTGAGTCCTCTATGGGGTTTGAGTCTATCGGCATGTTATCATCCTCATATTCTTCGCATTCTGGGAAGTGTGTTTCCAGCATGACCTCAAGTATCCTCTTGGGGTCCGTTAGTAACTCTTTCCCTTTCTTGATACTTCCTAGTTTACATGTGTTAACTTTAGAGAATGTTTTCACAAATCGTGCCGCGTCAGGTTGTTTTTCAACTCCTGTGCAGAACGCCTTCCAACTTGTTCTGTTCTCCTTTCTACATTCTTTCTTGTAAATATTTCTTTCCTCTCTGTACGCGCGCCAGCTCTCATCAACGTCCTTCTTCAGAGCGTGTTTGAGAGCTCGCCGTGTTCTTTTCCTTTGTTTGCCTAGTGCTTTAGTCCACCAGAGTTGCCCTTTGCCTGTTTTTATCTCCTTGAGTGGGCATGCCTTGTGGTATGCTTCCCTAAGAGCTTCGTCCAGTCTATTAGCTTCTTCTTCTATTTCTTTTTTATCTATTAATAAGGTTTCACCTCCCGGGTTCCATTTCTTTATATGGTGTTCGTATGTAGCCCAGTTGGTCTTCCTCGCATTTCTTATCATAATCTTGTCTATCTTGGTCTCTAGACTGACGGTGATTCTTCGGTGATCCGACATTGAGTCACTTTCGTCTATTTTCCAGTCCATGATATACTGGCTTATACTGTTCGTAGCGACAGTAATATCCAGCACTTCTCTTCTAGATTTGGTGACAAACGTAGGCGTGTTGCCCACGTTTAGAATCTCCATTCCTGTGGTACTAATGAAATCCAGTTCAGTCAATCAGTTCAATTGCAGTCTGTGCTGCCCCATACCACATGGTGGGAGTTGGCATCACAACCTAGAATAATAGGAATGTTCTTACCTTGGTATTTTCTTGTTATTTCCTCCATTTCCTGGGATGGTGGCTCGAAGTCCCTTTCGCTGGGTAGGTACGCAGAGACAAAGAGCACTCTTACTTTATTTCCTGCTTCCGCTTGTACTGTCACTGCAATACTAGCGAGGTCACTGTATATAACAATCTGCATTTATTAGTTCTAACGATCTCACTCTGCTGCTGGCGTAGATGCATGCCCTTGGTTTTGACTCACCATCAGCATGAACGAAAGAAAGAAAGAAAAGAAAGAAAAAAAAAAGAAAGAAAAATCTATTTGGACTATTCTTATTTTTTGTGTGTGTTTTTGTGGTGTGTTTCTGGGTGTGTTCATTTGTTTGTGTTGATGTGTGTCTGCGTGTGTGTGTTATTGCTCCCTCCCTATTTGGTCTTCGCGTTGGGAGACTGCACCCCTTTCCAATGTGGTTGTAGATGCTACACTTGGTGGAGGTGTCAGGTCCTTCCGCGTCGTAGGGGGGGGGGGGGGTGTGTTTTGGTGAGGTGTGCGGGGCTAGCCTGTTGGTGGGTCCTGCGACATTCAGTGGGGACCTCTTTCTGTGAGGTGCCCGCTTGCGATCCGTCTCCCCCGCCTTCGGGCTTTGGCCCCTCCGTGTTTCGTGCCTGTTGTGTGCTGTTGTGTGTTATGCTCGGTCGGCTTAATCCACTCCCTGCGGTGGGGTTGTCGGCCGGCACCGCACCCAGTGACTTTGTTGTGGGGTGCTTTGGACAGACGTCTTTACAGATGCATCTGGCTTCTGGTTCGGCAGGTGCTTTGCCCAGAAGCCTGGTGTGGACCCTGGTAGCCTGGTAATGGAGACAGATGGTTTCCTGAGTTGCGACTTCCTGAGGGACCCCCATCATAAGTCGTACTCCCAGGGGGAGTATTTCCCTGTGATTTAGGGACCACTCAGGGAACCACAGCTCTTCCCTGTAGACGATTTGCCTTCGCAAAAAGTACATTTCGTCTACAGGTATCTTCTCGGTGCTACCTGGGATCCAGATCGACATCCTATATTTGTCGAGCTTCCTGGGTCTCAGGGGTACTCCATCCTGGTCTCCGAAGTGGCAGTTTAATAACCAGGTCATCGCCTCCTCGGTGGTTGGTGTCACAAGGAAATAGGCCTCTGCCACCAAACCCGAGGCATCGAATGCCACGTTACGGCCGCTTTCATCGGCTTCCTCCTGTAAGGTCTTGAGGATCTTGTCTGTCAGTCTTGTCCTGATCTCAGCCGCGGTTGCTTCGTCCATCGCCACCCCGTCCTCCCGCTGGATGATGACAGAGAGATCACTCTGACCCGCTTTGGGTCTTTGTGTTCCCTCGTTCCTTGCGGTCTTGGGTCGTTTTGGTGGACGTTGCTGGGTCTTCTCGTCGGGATCAGTGCTCTGACGTTATACTTTTTGAGGTTTCGAACCGGCCCCTCCCTGAGGCACAGTCGTTGCCACTGCGGCTGACGAGCCCCGGGGTTTGACCTGGTTCGATAGCTCAACCTGTTTTTTCCTTTAACGTTTTATACATGGACTTGGTTATTGACTTCTTGGACTGAACATTGCTCTCTGCAATGCTCATTTGGGTCAGGTCGTCCCCGAGAGTCTCTGATAGAGACCTACCGGGACGTACCACCTGACCGCGGGGTTTCTTAATGTCTAAGTTAGATGGCGCACGGGTGTCCCCCCTAGAATACGAGGGACTGCCTGGACCTTGGGAAGGTCCAGGGGGGGGATTCTCCGGCTTCGCCGATACCCCCCTGGGGTATATCATATTGTTTTTTGTCCATTGCACTAGAGAAATTTCCGGGGCTGCCGGTTTTGCTGAATGGGGTAGGAATATGTCGACGTCCCGGCACGCAGGCCTCGCAGCCCCACCCGTGATCGAGTGTGGCTGCCAGTCCCGCGCACCGATAAGTCGACATAAAGGATGGGGGGAATTTTTAGCTGTGATTTTTGTTGCGTCTGTTTCTTAGGGAACCAGACCAATAACAGGCGGCACCACGTGAAGGTAACCACTAGCCTGGCTCTGGGGATCTTCGCGACCTGCGCTCCTCCCAGGCCTTAGCCAGACTCTACACCGGACAGGTGTTGAGAATAGGGGTTCACCAACCCGACGCGCATTTCCATCGGGTGGATCCGCCCGGCCCATCTCAGTGACATACACACGCACACAAGAAATATATATATAAAGATTAACAAACTCATTTTTCTATACTATTATAAAATTATAAATTGGTTGTGTCTACACAATCGATAGTCAGTACATTAGAGACATTAAAAAAATTTACTTGGGATGTGTTAAATGAACTAGAATCGTTAATTTAACACATCCCAAGTATACATTTCTTTTTCATATTCTTGTCAGTTTGTTCGCGATGGACGCAAAACTACTGAACGGATTATGATGCAGTTTTTTTCTATCAGAAAGGTCTTGGTCAGACTTAAAATTTGCCGTATGTTTAATTGCAATTGGTTAAATGAAACCGGAGATATGACCAAAAAACGATAACAGTACTGGCATCTGCTAGTACTATAATAAAATGGTAAATTAGTTCTGGCTGGATGTGGCATCCTGAATATGTCGTGTAATTTCAACATGTCAACTGAATGGATTTTGACCCGTTTTTCTCTTGGATTTGAGGATTTATTCAGACTTAAAATCTGCCGTATGTTTCATTTCAATTGGTTTGTAGTAGAACCACAGATTTGACCAAAAAACGATTACCGACCTCGGCACGGACGAAGTGCGGGCATCAGTTACTGATGGCGTTAGGGTATGTAAAGGGCAAAGGGTAACAATTATCTTTGCCCAGAGCGGCTTAATAGTAAGATCGAGCCCTGATGTGAACGACAGTATAGGGCACGCCTGCTTCTTAGTGTAAGAAAGTAGTGAACAACTTATTTCTGAAATTGAGGCTACTCAATTTCAAATTCAGTTCAGATCAAGTTTTGTGCATGTATCTATACGAATTATATAAAGAGAGAAGCCGAATTTTGTGAGTTTGTTTATATGTGGGGGGTTATCGTCAAAACCACTGCACTTCTTGGAAACATTCCTTTACCATTTGAAAGGTACATTTTCCGCGATAGACAAAGGCTACCTATTAGGTATAAATTACCATGTTTTTTTTTATACGTGCGGAAATCCCTTCGGATACCCCCACGGTCAGCGGGCCAGCGGGGGTGGTTATGTCGTGTATCGACTAAAACCGCACGGTGTCCTCCCCAAGTGTCCGTTGCCGGGCACCCCGGGTAAGCCCTCGAAAGGATAACCCCAGGGTTGCCGGCGGACTTTGGCCGCCATCGCGGCCTCGCCTGGTGGGGTCAGATTTTATCCCGCTTCGGTGAGTTGGCAGGCGTGTGTAGGGCACACACGACACGCCTCCACCACGGCCTGCTTCTGTAAGGACGGCGAGTCGGCCAACTGCCGTCCTCAGGCCCCGATCATGGAGGTCGGTAGTCCCGGGCGTAGATGAGTCTGCGGCGCCCTGCGAAACTCGAGGGGCAGGGTTCTCTCCCGCTCCCTCTTCGCCGTCTCTTTCGCGCCGATTACCTGCTCGCAGAAAGAGGCGGCGGCGTGCCACTTGCTCCCGTCGTAGACCACGGCCCTCATCATGGTCTCCAACGAGAGAACGTCCACGCCCAGGGCCGCAACGAGATCCCGGCGTTGACTCGCCCACGCACTCCACCAACGTGTGGAGCGCCGTGTCTTCGCCAGGATCCTCGCAGCGCTGGCACTGCGGCGTTGTCTCCCGGTGGATGCACCACAGATACTTACCGAAACACCCGTGTCCGGTAACTATCTGGCACATCCGGTAGGAGAGGTCCCCATGGTCCCTCTCCAACCACTCCTTCATGATCGGTCTCACCGCCGCAATGGTGGATTCCCCCCACCTTGGGTGCTCAAGTCGCACCCTCCATGTCTCCATGAGCTCCCGGTGGAGCTTGGACCGCTGAGCCCGGATTTCTCGGGGATCCGGCCTATGGCCCCGCTCCAGCGCCTCCTTGCGCCACTGGTACAGCAGCGCAAGGGCTCTCGCTTCCAGGTCCCATGGAGGGGTCCCGGCTAGGAGACATGCCGCCTCGACGGAGATCGTGCGATACCCCCTGATGACTCTGACCGCCATCGCCTTTAACGGGCTGTTAAGAACAGCCACGTTGTGGGCCGCCAGAGACGCCGCCCATACGGGGGCCCCGTATAGGGCCATGCTTCGCACGATCCCCAGGTACAGTCTCCTAGTGGGGGCGTTGGGTCCCTTAACGTTGGGCATCAGCAGCGATAGCGCGGCCGCAGCCCCCCTCAGTTTCGGGACCAGACTTCGGAGATGAGGTCCGAAGTCCCATCGGCTATCGAGTACGAGCCCAAGGTACTTCATCGTGGGCTCGACGCCGATGCTCACGCCCCCTACGGTTATGCTGGTTCCCGCAGGTGGCCCCCTCCGAGGCACGTGAAAACACATAGCCTTGGATTTGTGGAGAGCCACCTCGAGTCCCAGCCGCCGTATTCGACCCACGACTTGAGCAACCCCTGCCGTGGCCTTCAGTACCGCGCTTCGGTACGTTGCTCCCCGCGCCATAACGAGGGTGTCGTCAGCATAGCAGACTATGCTGACACCCTCGAGCAACGTACCGCGCAGCACCCAGTCGTATCCGATGTTCACAGGAGTGGCCCTAAGACCGACCCCTGCGGAACACCGCACGACACTTCTCGCCGCCCTGGCCCTAGCCAGCTCGGGTAAACTATGGCCCTCTCGGATAGGTATGCCTCGACAATGCGGCGGAGGTAAGGAGGCACTCCGTGATACGCGAGTGCCTCCCTAACGCAGCTCCAGGGTAGGGTGTTGAAGGCGTTGGCGATGTCAAGAGACACCGGGGGGGTGGCGGACCCCACCCTGCGAGACTACTTCCTCCGCCAGGCGCCTAACGCGCATGATCGCTTCCACGGTGGAGCGCCCCCGGCGGAAACTGAACTGGTTGTCCGCCAGATCTGGCCCCACGTTCGTGAGAAGCTCGACGAGGCGCTCTGCAATAATCCGCTCAAAGAGCTTGCACACCTCGTCGAGCAACACGATCGGCCGGTAACCGGAAGGCTGATCCTCCGGCCGCCCCGTCTTCCGGATAAGGACCAGTTTCCCCGTCTTCCACGCCATTGGAAACTGGCCCCTTTCAAGCCATGCGCTAAAGAGCGCCATCAGTCGAGGCCCTAGTTCCTCAAGGGCCAGGACCCATGCTCGGCCTGGAATACCGTCGCGTCCGGGGGCAGTGCATTTCCGGGCTTTAAGCCGGAGCACTGCTACCCCCAGTTCACTCTCCCTGACTTCGGGCACATCTCTCTCGCTATTATCAGCGTCAGGCGTCTGAGGCGGAGCCATACGCGGAGGGACATGCTTCTCCGCTCTCGCTGGGAATAAGGAGCCCAGTATCTCTGATCCAGAACCTCCAGCCGGAGCGGCAGTAGGGGCGCCCTTGGGCGGATTTTGCCCCTGACCGCAAGGTAAGGACGCCCCCATGGGTTCTGCTCCAGAGACTCCAGCAGCTCTTCGCGGGCCCGCCGTTTGGCCTGCTTAATGGCTTCCTGGAGAGTCCTCTTGGCCCCCTTGTACGCCTCATACAGCTCCGCCTCTCGGGCTGCCGCATCATCTGGGCGGCGAGTGGTCACGCACGCTGCTCGCAGCTGTGCAATCTCCGCTGACCACCAGTACACCTGTTTCTTTGCCGGGCCGGGCTTAACCCTAGGCATCACCGCATCGCAGATATGCGACATGGCTCTCCTGAACCATTCCGCCTCTGCGTCGACATCGGCAGGCCTGGCCAGTGACGGAATCCAGGCCTGCACTATTGATGCCTCTAGGAGAGCCTCCCGATCCAGGCGTCTGAGCGCCCAACGTGGATCCGGGGGATTCGCGATAGTCGGCGGCAGGTTAGGTGGAGGGGTGACGTTGAACCGAATGTACCTATGTTCGGAATCCGTCTCCTCCTCCTCCACCACGCGCCAACCCTGGACGCGGCGGGCGAGAGCAGGGGTCGAGAATGCAACATCCACGACCGAACTGAGCCCCCGCCGCTCCCAAGTGGCGACACGCCCCCGGTTGAGGACCTATAGACCACGGGTGTTGGCCCAGTCCTCCAGTACTCGCCCCTGTTCGTTGGTTTCCCGGGAGCCCCAAGCCAGAGACCAGGCGTTGAAGTCTCCCAGGACCAAGACAGGGCGAGGATGGCACGCCGCGAGAACGATGTCCAGTTCAGCGAGCCTTAGCTCAAGGTCGTACTGGTCAAGGCTTGGCGAGAAGTAGACAGCCACGACAGTCAAGCCCTCATAGTCCGCCGCGACACAGCCTCTACCCCTTGCAATGAGTGCAAGGCGCGAGGTGTCCGCGGCTGAGCCCCCGAAAACGGTCGCTACACCGTCTAGGTCCACCGGGCTTCAAACCCGGGGTGGACCCAGTACGGCTCAGCGACCACGACCACATTGATAGACCACTGCACGGTGCTCTGGTACAGAAGATCCTGACCACCGGAGCAGTGGTTTATGTTCGCTTGCAGGATGCGGATTGGTGTGTCCATTATTGGACTTCCATTTCCGCATCCCGCCGTGTATGTGGCCGCTCCTGAGCGGCACCCCCGCTACCCGTTGCGCACGAACGGGGCTTTGGCCTCGAAGCGGCGCAGGTTTTGCTGTCCGCCCGGTGCTCCGCCGCTTAGCCCTCCGCTACGCATTTGTAGCAGCGCGGCGGAGCATCACAAGCACTAGCCTTGTGCCCGGGCTGACTACAGCGGAAGCAACGATCCCCCACGGT
Source organism: Cybosia mesomella (assembly GCA_946251805.1). Classification (NCBI taxonomy): domain Eukaryota; kingdom Metazoa; phylum Arthropoda; class Insecta; order Lepidoptera; family Erebidae; genus Cybosia; species Cybosia mesomella. The sequence goes on along the minus strand of OX276408.1, from coordinate 14,260,355 downwards.
GTCTCTCGCTGTGCACTGCACTCCTACATGCCCCACGGCCAGGCACCTAAAGCACCTGGTCTCGCGGGGCTGCAGGAGTTGCACCCGCGCCTTAAGGAAGCCCCCAACGAGGAGGCTCCGTCCGTCAGTTGATGACTGCCGAGCCGTGACCGGTGAGGCTGAACCGGATTTCTCCGGCTCTCACCTGATCACGGGGGCAGCCGCCCGCCTCCACGACGGCGGAGATAATTTCCTCCGTCGTGGCCGCGTCATCCAGACCCGAAATGCGCAGACCTGCGAATTTGTTGGGTCTGGTGACGCGGACGGCTTCGGTATCCAGCGACTCCCTCAGCTTGGCTGCTAGGGCGTCGGCTTTGGGGCAGCTGGTGACGCCGGAGACCTCGAGGAGGCGAGCTCCGGTGCGAGTTGTTTTGCACCGGAGCCCACTGACTTCAGCCGCCATCGCGGCCTCGCCTTTGTTGTCGGGTTTGTGTGTGTAGCCTTTGAGCTGAAGCTCTGGATACCAATTTCAGCCGTTTGACTTGGTATAAAGACGATCTTTGAAGATTGTCGAAAGTCACATTCTTATAAGTAGTATTGAACCTCTTAGCCTTAGGATTTTCGCCTCTTTATGTGTAATCTATCGCTTTGGTGTTAGAGGGGCCCACCAAAATCTTTGGGGCCCAAGCCAATCCTGCCGGCTAGCTAATGCACCTGCTGACCAACGTATGAAACTCTGACGTAGGTGCCCTTTTCGAGGTTGGGTGGTCAAACAGACGTCACTCACACAAGGTATTATCATTCAACAAATTCACCAAATCTTAAACAAGTGGACCAGTTTTTCGAGGTCTACGGATGCAACCGAGATCAACGCTTAGGTGATGATATATATTCGAATGCTTCTATATTGTGGTAAAAACCAAAAAACAGATTTAGCTGAAATATTGCATAAACATTCTTCAAGAGTTTAGTCATCACCTGGGAGATATATCGTCACGGTTTGATGTGGCTTATAATATTAGTAAAGAAGTTTAATGGTAAACAATTCTTAATTTGAGTTGGGATTGAGACTGTAAAAGGAGAAATACCTTGACCTATTCTGAACTTAACATGAACGTCGCCGTGGCCGACAGCTACTTATGTTATATAACAACTTAATCATACGCATTGAGAATTCAGAATTGATTAATGAGCTATCGTCAGAGAGCGTGTGCATCATTATTGTCTAAGTCTTAACCGATTTCATTTTTTTTTTTAAATGGATAAAATATTTATTTTTGTCGTGCTATTACAAATTAGTTATAGTTTTAGTGTTAACATCAAGGTAAGTGCCTGGGTGACGGTTCTTTTTCTAACCTTTTCTAAAAATGAAACCTGGCTTGATCGATTTATCGCCCCCGAAAAAAATTTTTTTTTTCGCCGTCTCGGGTCTTAAGACGCCGGGTTGTAAGGTTGCCCATAGAGCATATCCCTCGCACCCCGACTGACCCTGGGCCATCTCCGGTTTCGAGATGGCCGCCTCGGGTTTGGGAACCACGGTGTCCCCATCTTGGCCCGGTTTGGGGAAGGGGCGCTAGTCGCCCCACCGCCCCGGCCTGCTTCTGCTGGGGTGGTATGGTATGGTATGGTATCACGGGCTGGTATCCGCAACTCCACGACAAGGCGCGCTTTTTGCGTGATTCTGCTGGGGTGACAGGCGGCCTCACCTGCCACCCCCAGGCCTGCGCTCATGGAGGACGGAGGTCGTTAAGCGACCTCCGGTGCCTGAGTCGCTTGCGACGCGCGGCGAGCATGTTGCGGGCTCGGCGGGACGGGAGAGTTCTAAACCTCTCCCGGGCGCGCTCTGCCATCTCCTTCGCGAGCATTACATGCTCGCAGAAGGAGGTGGCGGCGGCCCACGCACTCGCGCTCCGCACCATTGCCGCAATCATGCTGCCGAGCGAGAGGACTCCCACCCCGATGGCTGCCACTCGGTCACGGCTCGGCGCCTCCCACGCTGGGCAGTCCGCCAGCGTGTGCAGCCCTGAGGTATACTAAATTTCATGAACATCGTTGGAGCCGTTTTCAAGATTCTGATTATAGATATTTACTAGCTGATGCTACGCCCTACCAGAGGTCTGTTATCGTTTTTAGGGTTCCGTTGCCAAATGGCAAAAAACGGAACCCTTATAGATTCGTCATGTCTGTCTGTCTGTCCGTCCGTATGTCACAGCCACTTTTTTCCGAAATTATAAGAACTATGCTGTTGAAACTTGGTAAGTAGATGTATTATGTGAACCGCATTAAGATTTTCACACAAAAATAAAAAAAAACATAAAAAAATTTTTTCCTCAAACCCATACGTGTGGTGTGGTATCTATCAATAGGTCTTAAAAAATGATATTGAGGTTTCTAATATCATTCTTTTCTAAACTGAATAGTTTTCGCGAGAGACACTTCCAAAGGGGTAAAATGTGTGTATAATAAGAGAATGATAAAACAAAAAGAAAAATATGCTGTACATTACTATATAAACTTCGAACGAAAATTAGTTTGAACGAGATCTAATAAGTAGTTTTTTTAATACGTCATAAATCGTAAACCGCATTTTATCTTTCATTCAATCAACTCAAATATAAAAATTAAAAAAATCATTATTATGTTACTTTCTGCTACGGAACCCATAATGGGCGAGTTCGACTCGCACTTGGACGATTTTTCTTATTTGATCATATCTCCCGTTCTACTTAACCAATTGCAATCAAACATACGGCAGATTTTAAGTCTGATAAACATCTTTCTAATAGTAAAATCTGCATCAAAATCCATTCAGACGTTTTTGCTGCCATCGTTCAGGGTTCAGAATCGTTTATTTAACATAACTCAAGAATTTTTTAAATACCTCCAATATATAGGCACAACTAATTTACAATTTCATACTAGTATAGATATACACATACATATATATATATACAAGAATTGCTCGTTTAAAGGTATTAGATAACATTATCTGTATAACGTTTATCTTTTCTATTTGATATGATATCTATCTAAACTATTATAAAATTTTAAATAAGTTGTCTGTACATTGGAAATATTATACAAAATTATTATAGTATACAAAAAATATTTTTTGGAATTCTTGTCTGGTTGTCTGTTTGTTTGCAATGGACGCTAAAACTACTGAACCAATTTCGATGCGGTTTTTTCTATTAGAAAGGTCTTGGTCAGACTTATAATCTGTCGTATGTTTGATTGCAATTAATTAAGTAGAATCGAACATATAAACGATATCCGATATCTACGGGAGCGGAGCCGCGGACATTACCTAGTACTATCATAAAGTTGTAAATTAGTTGCCATTACATTGAGATGTTTAAAAAATTTGTTGGGTTATATTACATATATGAACGATTCTGAACACAAAAATATTTTTTTCTCTTTATTCGCGATGGACGCAAAACCGTCCGAACGGATTTTGATACGGTTTTTACTATTGGAAAGATCTTAGTCAGAAATCTGCCGTATGTTTTACTGCAATTGGTTAAGTAGAACCGGAGATATGACCAAAAAATGATAGCCGACCTCCGCGCGGGCGGAGCCGCGGGCTCTGCGGACTCCGCTAGTGATAAATATAATCAATCTCACGAGTTCGGTGTCAAGAAATAGATATTGCAATCTATGTTAAAAAAATGCATATTACTTATATGCGGCGTCATTTATATGAATTGGGAGTATGAATGAAAGAGAATTGCTTATATAGCAAATTTTCACGAAATTGATGAAAAAATGCGTCATTCTTCAGAAGTATTCAGTTCTTCTTAATATTATAGCCAACATATTTCTCCACTTTTTATTTTACAAGAGTCTATGTCGTATACTGTTTAAGTCACGTGCAAATGTTATCGAAGAATAATTACGCATTGACATACCTGATGTCACCGCAATACCAATAACTTTAATCGTAAGTCTATTGTTTGACCCTCGTATACAATATAAATAGATAACATATGTGGTATAATAGTTACTAGGGTATAACGTTGTCTGCAAGCCAATGTTTTCTAGCGTCTGGAAGTCTAATTGCGCATCACCTCACCGGAACTTAGTACGAATCGCAAAGAGTTTGGATTTTACCCAGACATTTGCATTTTTCCTATTGGAAAAAAAAGAGTACACTTCAGAAGTAAATTGAGCAGGGGCCTTACCATGATGACTTATTAACAGTTCAGTTTATGAGCATCGATATTTAAAAAAAATTAGGAATCTAAAAGTTAGTTTTTTATTTCTATTACTACTTTTATACTATCAAGAGGAAAAAAAAGCAAACAGACCAATGTTGAGGAAAAAGACGGCAACTTCACTGAGTTTACTGAATTTCCCTTCCACTGAATCACCACTGCAAAACAATTTAATATCTTTTATATGAATTGTCGCTGTAAACTGGACAACAAAAATTATATCAAGAGCGTCATAAAAAACAGTCTCACCTTGTTCAGGACTTGAAGTTTATGTGAGGCCGTTACATAAATTTGAAGTCCTGAATAAGGTGAGACTGTTCTTCACGCCAGAGCAGTGGTGTCTATTATCAAAGACAGGTTCATTCCTGCATGGAATTACGTTATCATCTATGGGATGACTCTGCACAGAGTATAATATGGTTTCGACATTGCAGAGGCGTGTAATTCAAATCATTGAAAGTGCTACTGCACGAACACCCTTAAGTCTTTGCAGTGGCGTAAATAAGTTGCCTCTTTGGCAATATATGACCACCTGAATTTTCGGATGAGCTCTTAATTAAACCCTCACTTTTTCATTCTAGAACAATACGTTTAAGTTTAGTATACTCTCACATGGAGCAAACAGTTTCATCTAGACCTAAACTTTTCAGCCTCTATTCCTTGGCTCCCGCACGTAGTTCCCGTACGTATATAGTTCCCGCCTACAATATCAGGATCTTTGGCGTGGAAAAATATCTCTCGATGTTGTCAGACTAGTAAATTTCTAATTTTATCTGTACCGGATAGTACTAGCAGTTGATCACGACTGCTCTGTAAAGAGTGCATCGACTGAGAAGAAGAAGTAAATTTAAGTGTTGTTGACATTTATAAAGGCGCCTTTCGTTCTTTATACTTCACTCACAGTTTTCCATCATTCGCGATATTAAAGTGCCAAAAATTTAAAGCAAAACATACAAAAGCTTGGTCCCGATCACTTTTATTAAGTATCTATGTATTTACATTGATTCTTCAACCACACCAGACATTAAGTTTTGCCCACTCATTGATACAATTTTTTTTTAAATTTAAATGTTTCAGGGCCGCCATTTTTAAGTTTAAGTTTTATCTGTAAATTCAGGCGTGAAGTTATGTTATGTTTATGTTATGTGTTGTTAAATTCAGATTGTATGTTATTCAATACTTTTTTATCTGAATGTAATTCATTTGCTTGGGGTTTTCACAGTAAAAAAATGACATATCAAGTTGTTCACCAATGAGTTAACAAGTTGATCATCTAAGTACCTTTAAGGGAAGTACGTGCGTAAAAAAATCAAAAATAATAACTATAGTCTCTGCCTACCTCTTATGGAACTGAAATCGTGATATTATGTATGTAAGTATGTGTATAGGTATGTATAGGTATTGACGATGAGGTGGAGTGGTTCCGGGAGGCCATGACCCGTGTCTGCAACGCGGCGATGCCTAGGGCTCCGCCATATAATCCGAGGGGTCAGGTCTACTGGTGGTCGTCGGAGATCGCGAGGCTCAGACGGGCCTGCGTGATCACGCACCGTCGGTGGTCCCGATTCCCTAGGAGGCGTCGCCGCCCCACAGATGCGGAGGCCCGATAGGTGGAGTTGTACGAGGGATACAGGGAGGCCAGAGGAGCCCTCCGAGCGGAGATAAGGCGGGCCAAAGAGGCCGCCTTCCGCGAGTTGCTGGAGACGCTGGAGCGGGACCCGTGGGGGCGGCCCTACCGGTTGGTGAGGGGCAAGCTGCGCCCCAAGGCTGCGCCGTTGTCTCCAGCCGGAGCTGCTCGGAGGATTTGTTGGCTCCCTGTTTCCAGCGCGGGCGAGCTCTAGTCGACGACGCTCTTGAGCCCCGACTGAGAGGGCTTTGCAACGCATGTTTGGAGCGGGGCCAGTTTCTGAAATGGTGGAACACGGGGAAACTGATCCTCATCTGAAAGGCGGGGCCTGGCGGAGTCGTCGTCCGCCTACCGGCCCATAGTGTTGCTCGACGAGGTGTGCAAACTCATTGAAAGAGTACCGCCTCGTCGAGCACCTCTCAAGAGTGGGGCCGGACCTGGCGGATGGCCAATATGGCTCCACCGTGGATGCCATCATGCGCAGGAGGGCTCTGGTGGAGGATGAAGTAGCGGGGTGAGGTGATGTTGGCGGTGTCCCTGGACATCGCAAACGCGTTCAACACCTTGCCCTGGAGTTGCATTAGTGAGGCGCTGGTGTTTCACAAAGTGCCTCTCTACCTTCGCAGCATTGTCGGGGCGTATTTGACGGAGAGAGCCGTCATCCACCCAACCGTGACCGGTTTCGGTCGGTGTGAGATGTCGTACGGTGTTCCACAGGGATCGGTCCTGGGGCCGCTCCTGTGAAACATCGAATACGACTGGATGCTTCACGTAGTTATATCCACACTATGATAGCGACAGTGCGGTCCAACAGTATTTATGCTGACTCTCATCTCTCCAGTCACTGGCTCTGCCCAGCGAGGCAGATACTCGTTAGTCTGTTTTCTTCCTTCGATTCGCGCGGTTGCCCAAGGATCCCGAAATTGATCCCATATTCAAAATAAAAGTTCTAGTTCTCCTCAGTTGAAGTGCTTCCTTTTTTTTAAAGTGAAGTTCAGAATCCCGTATAATATATTGGTGGCAGCGGTGGGATCCGAAAATCTCCAGTGCCGGCAACCTCTAAGCAGACTCACACCGTATCCACTTCGAAAATAATCTCAGTGTCGAAACCCTAACATCACTAACCTATACACTAACACAACACATGACTAACCTAACAGAACACGAGTGTTTATGTGTAACTAGTGTTTTTAGCGAAATCTTGAAATACTTACGTGAATTCGAATCCGTGATCATCGCGAACTCGCCAACCATCCTGCAAGAACCTGTAAGAAAATTCTAGGGGTACTTCCCAACGAGATACCCATCATACTCCGTGTCCATTCATCAAGTTTCCTGCATCCTGAAACAATCAAAGTCATCGAGTGTAATCTACGAGATATTACTTCGTCTCTTCCCAGCGTGCAGTTGCATCACCTTATCAATCGGAATGCTCCTGATCGCCGTACTTGTATCCGTCACCCACACACTAGCGTGAGTCTTTGGTCATGGTTTACACTAGAATTGATACCACTGATTCTCAACTGATATATACTCACCTGTGATGCCTCTAACTACGCTGTATCTGCTATGCTATCCCAGGACCAAATCGGAAAAGATCGCCCTATAGCTTACGCCTCTCGCACGCTTAATAAAGCCGAATGCAATTATAGTTTTACAGAAAAAGAGTGTCATAGCGAGACACTCTTTTTCTGTAAAACTAGTTAAACTAGTTTTCGGCACAAAAGCTTTTCGTCCCTACCTTTACGGATACCGATTCACGATAGCCACGGACCACAAACCGCTTCAGTGGTTGTTTAATTGCAAGGACCCGGGATCTAGAGTCTAGACTAATACGTTGGCGCCTGAAACTGGAGGAATTCGACTACGATATAATTCATAAAAAGGGAAAGATCAATTGTAACGCCGATTCACTTTCTCGCTTCCCAGTTAAACCCATAGAAGGCGAATTTACATCACCTGATCTCCCTTTACCAGATGTTACCGATATACTAGTAAACCCGTTAGAAGATCCTCTTCTAGAACTACCTTCCCACATTCCTTCTACTTTTGACAATGACGACTTGCTACATCAAGACATGAGCCTAAACCCAAACACAATTCCAGATTCTACAAGTAACCCTTACTTGAAGCCTATCCCAGGCCCAAGCTCTGCTCCAGACCTTCCAATAATTGAAGAGGAAGAACCAGACCTGATCGATTTAGGACCTCTGGAATTAAGTCCTCAAAGTGGAGATCTTAACCTCGACTTCGAAGATCTTAACATCCCTTCAACGACAAATTCTAGTCCCCGAACTAACACAAACTTGAACAATGACGACTATTCAAAATTCCTAAAATCTATTAGCAACAAGGAAACTACTTTCGACACCCTATTAAAAGAACACAACGAAAACCTATTAAAATCCTCTTTCAAAACATTTCTAATCCCTACCTCTATAGACTTAGATGAATCAAATCCTTACGTCCCTGAAATCTTACTCAACAATCCTAATAAAGACGAAAGCCTCAACTCTGAAAAAGAATTAAACTCGTCGATTAAAACAAAATATGAAGACAAAGACATTTACTTACTCTTTACCAAAGTACACCATTTTGACGAATCCTGTTACCCTACTATATATGACAGCCTGAAAAGAGTACGAGATAGTATTATACAATCGGGTCCTATAACGAATATCGCAGTTTCTGATTTCAAAAACGCATTTGATCAACATTCCTATACCAAAATCTATAACATCCTTACTTATGTATTCCACAACACTAAAATATGTATACACATCTATCTTAACAAAACTATTTACCCAACTTAAAGCAAAAGACCTAAAATCTTACGGGAGAATCATGATCTGCCTATAGCTGGTCATCTAGGTTCATCGCGTATGTATAGTAGAATAAGAGAACAATTTTACTGGAAAGGAATGAGGGGAGACATAGACGATTACGTTAAGAAATGTAAGATGTGCCAAGAGAATAAAGCCTTAAGGAGAGTAAACAGAGCTCCTATGGAGATAACCACTACATCAACTGCCCCTTTCCAGAGGGTCGCATTAGATATAGTAGGACCATTACCTGAATCTGGCACCGGCAAACTCAAGTATATACTGACGTTGCAAGACGATCTCACGAAGTACTCTTTGGCCTATCCTCTGCGTAGCACAACAGCTGAAGAATCAGCAGCCTGCTTAATTCATTTTATTTCCCTCTTTGGAGTTCCAAAATCAATTCTCACTGACCAAGGTACTAATTTCACTTCAGATCTATTTAAAACCACTTGTCAATTTTTGAAAATAAAACAGTTATGGTCATCACCTTACCATCCTCAAACTCAAGGAGCTTTAGAACGTAGCCACTCGACCCTGAAATAATACTTAAAATCATTTGTAAATGAAAATCAGGACAACTGGCCAACATACGTTTATACAGCTATACTCACATATAATACGACAATACATTCTACTACAAAATTCAGCCCATACGAATTAATCTTTGGACACAAAGCCTTATTACCAAATTCCATTTATGAAAGTAGCGCCGGTAAAACTTATTCTGATTATATCCGAATGCTACTACACAAATTTAAATACACAAGAGAAAAAGGATTAGAGAATATATTAAAATCTAAGGAAACTTCAAAAACTTATTACGACTCTCGAACTAAATCACCACCACAATACAAAGTAGGTGACTACGTCTACCTTAAAAACCACTTAAGGCTCAGGAAGGCCTTATCACCACTCTGGAAAGGACCGTACAAAATAATAAAAATTCACAGCAATCATACAGTCACACTTCTAATTAATCGAAGACACGTAACACATCACTTCGATCAGATCAAACCCGCAGAAACTTCACAACCCTCTACTTCTACATCTGCTAATTTAGCTTCAGAGTAAATATTTATTTATTCTCATTTCCTTTTCAGCGTCTCAACCAATGCGCATCCAGATTTTGTCAAGCCATACCCCTCTAACTCCGGCATCTACTTCGATAGTATAGGCAAACTTAAGTTAATAAAAGGTAATCTTAACATAGTCAGCTATGTGGATATTTCCTACATAAATCCTCATTTATCCAACCTAAAGGCAATTGTAGGATCAGTGAGACTTGCGTGCCAAAAGTCTAACGACCCTCAGTGTGAAAATATACTATCTCCATTGATAGTACGTCTTAATGATATCCAACTCGAGTACGACTCTATTTCTCATTTAATCTCAAAACGTAATAAAAGATCAGCATGGTTTGGCGGTATAGGTACCTTATTTAAACACATTTTCGGTACCCTCGATGAAGATGACGCAATAAAATACGATTCCGCTATAGAAGCTGTCCAACAAGATCAAAAGAAAATCGCTAATTTAATGCAAGAAAATATCCTAATTACCACTTCTTCATTGAAATCCTTTAAACAAACAATTAATAAAATAAAGAAGAATGAAGAAATCCTTAACGAATCATTAAACACAATTATGAAAGAAGTATATAATTTCACTGAAATATCTAATACCTTAATTATTGAAACTAAAGTCAATTCCATAATTACCAACCTCGAAGGTTCCTTACTTGCATTATCGTTTCAACTAGAAGACTTGATCAATGCTATTATATTAAGTAGTCAAAACATCCTGCATCCGAATATATTAACTCCAGCCCAATTCTACAAAGAATTGGTTGATAACGATAGACACTTACCTAGGAACACTGGTATACCTATCTCTCTTAGTTTAGATAATATTCATTTAATACTAAGTATTTCTAATGTTGCATGTTATTTCTATAATAATAAGTTAGTATTTGTACTACAAATACCATTAGTTACTAATGATGATTTTAATTTGTATCATAGTCTAGCTTTGTCTACACCTCATGGAGAGGCAAACTCTAATATTTATAGTCTCATTTCTCCTTCAAATCCGTTTATTGCTATTTCTAAAGATAAGTTAAGTTTTTGTAACTTAGATAGTTTAACAAAATGTAAAGTTGTAAGGTCTGAGTTCTATCTTTGTGAAATATCAACAGTGTTGCTGACAAATGGCAATCCTACGTGTGAAAGCGAACTATTAACAAAAACAATTTGTGCCGTTCCTGTGCAGTGTAAAACTAAAACAATATTTGGAGAATTAGACATTTGGAAGCCGATTGTAAACAATCAGTGGATTTTTGTGCAGTCGCGTCCGAATAAGATTTCTATCGAGTGCCGTATTTCAGAATTACGTGAAATAATAGTGACCGGTACGGGAGTGTTACAAACCCCTAATCAGTGCACGGTTTATACTAAAAGTGTAAAATAAATAAATAATAAATAAATAAATATTTTAAGACATTCTACACAGCGCTTCTAGACCCAAAGTAAGCATAGTTTAACTAGCTTGTGTTATGGGTTCCAGAATGCGGATAAACATACTTAGGTATATACTTTTTTTTTGTAAATACATACATATTATACATAGAAACACCCAGACCAATGCAAATAGACATATAAGCATACCTACACCTAATTTAGACTTTAGCATTATAAATGACTCTTGCTGTAAACTAGATGTAAAAACCAGCACCAATAATGCGTTGCCTGTTATTTTACAAAATATTGATTTAGACGATTTAACGATAAACAATCATGACGAAAAACTTTTATCTAACCTGGATAATATTATTAAAAAGGAACCAATCCTTGTAAAATATGAGACGCATTATTTGGCATTTACCACGTTTATTTCTATTATTGTAATATTTTTTGTAGTATTTAAGTTTGTGAAAATTGTTTATCCTATGTTTAAGAATAAGTTTAATATTCCTATTTCGGAACCGACCCCTACCAACATCGACGAAAACCTAGAAGGTCAAGATTCACCAATACCATTGCCTCGATTAAGAGAAGTCGTTTAATTTACTGAACTTCGACCTTTTTCCTCGAACTTCAGTTTTCCGCGGGGGGTTGTTATACCCTGTCAATGTCGGGAGATGCGCTGACCATCATCCCTCGCCTCGCGAAGTCAGCACTTTGATGATGACATATAAGATGAGTGCGGGGGACGCGCGCCAGTTCATTCAGAATCACGGTACGGGTCGGATCCTTGATTATCCTATTTCCTATTTCCAAGTTTTATTCTATGTTTTGTGTACTAAATCCAAATAAATCTCATTTAAACAAATAATCGTTTTTTTTAAAAAAAGCTAATCATTAAGTTCCGCATAATAGCACGATCTCCTTCGAACCGACGAGTCTCTTTACCGGAACTCCGCCATGGGACCTGGAGGCGAGAGCCCTTTCGCAACTGTACTAGTGGCGAAAGGAGGCGCGGGAGCAGGGACGGAACCCCGAGTCTCGAGAAATCGAGGCCGTGCTGTCCCAGCTCCGCCAGGCCATCGTAGTGGAGTGGAAGGGACTACTTGGGCGACCAAGCACAGGGCACGCCGCAATAGCGGCGGTAAGACCCATCATAGAGGATTGGCAAGAGTGGCGACACGGAAGCCTCTCGTACCGACTGACGCAGGTGATCTCCGGTAAGGGGAGCTTCGGGGACCACCTGTATCGGATCAGGAAGGAGCCAACGCCTGAGTGCCATCACGCAAGCGAGCGAGGACTCGGGGCTGCACACGCTGGCGGACTGCCCGGCGTGGGAGGCACCGAGGCACGCGTCGCAGGTGACTCAGGCGCCGGAGGTCGCTTAACGACCTCCGTCCTCCATGAGCGCAGGCCTGGGGGTGGCAGGTGATGCCGCCTGTCACCCCAGCAGAAGCAGGCTGGGACGGCGGGGCGACTAAAGCCCCTCCCTCAACCCGAAGCAAGACGGGGACACCGTGGTTCCCAAACCCGAGGGGACCATCTGGAAACCGGAGATAGCCCAGGGTCAATCGGGGTGCGAGGGATATGCTCTATGGACAACCTTACACCCCGGCGTCTTAAGACCCGAGACGGCGTGCGGTTTTAGTCGGTTCAAGCCCGACATAACCGGCCCCGCTGGCCGGCGGAAAGGTATTCATAGTGATTTCCGCACAAAAAAAAAGGGTATGTATAGACTAATTAAGAAACAAACAATTGCAAAATAATAATTTATATTCCGAAAAAAAAGTTAAAATATTATAGAATTAGTTGAATTCTTCTTTAAAACTGCAGTTATCTCTATTTATTATTTATATCACTTTGTCTCATCACATGCGCAACGGATAAAAAATGTAATACATGATAGATCTATTTGTCACAAAATACAACGCAATTTCGATGCGGTAATAACTGAACAATTTGATTTATGCTATTAAAAACGTTAAGTAGGTTGTTTGAATAAATGAACATCTCGTGTTGTCCGTTAACTTTTTCTTAATAGTTGGCAGTATTATAATGACATATTAACTTGTGTAAATAATTATACAATTTGTATGTTTTAATATGTCAAGACGTCGCATTGTACCATTTAGTAAGAGAGTTATTCAAAAATTCACATGTTTGCTATGTGCGGTAAAACAGACCTATCGACTTAGTCCTTTATTCACCCTATGAAAGAAGCAATCCTAATGCCTATTATGCATTAAAAAAAAATATATGTAAGTCGACTTATCAACCTATTCACGCCTGGTACGGATTTATAGAATGCCAAATGAATATAATTACACAGGTATTGTATTTCAATTGATAGTTCAACTCGTTCCAACTTGGTTCCATTGCGGAATCGTTTTAAAACACAACATAGGACTCATGCTAATTGTTATAGATGTCACAAATAGTGAGACTTTGACGTCGTCGTTGTTACATTACGCATTCATTGTAAACACTCCGAGTGATACGCGCATGGTAATTCTTATTATAGATAACTAATCATAACCGTATCTCATTGAACCCTCTCCATTCGCAACTTATCAATCTTTCAAAGATAAATTTCATTATACAATAAAATGCTAGTGTCTAGCAGCTAAACTAGCAAAAATATATAACGGTGCTTATTAAACGTTCAGTTTCAGTAAAATGGTAAGATTATTGCATTTTTATAAGATTTTATTTTCATTTATATTTATTGATCGTTTTAGAGTTTATTTACTTACTGACTGATGACTAATAGCATATTTTTTTAATTTGTTCATTCATCATGTTAATTTGTTTTATAAATTATTCTCAAAATTTGTACATCTCTTTGTTCACCAACTCACTAAATAAAACATTGACATTACGGAATGCATTTACGAAGTTCGATTTGACAATAATAAAAGCTATGCGATTATATGCTTTTCTAAGAATGTTTGATAAAATGTACAATTATAATTATTTATTTTCTTTCTCTTTTTTTATATCTTTCTATCTTGTCCCAAGTTTAATTGTATTTTTACGAATAATATAATTATTTCAGTCAAAACGTGTTTGCATTATCGGCGCAGGAGTAGCAGGAATATCTTCAGCAAGATATTTGAAAGAAGAAGGAATTGACTTCACAGTTTTGGAAGCAACCCGATATATTGGAGGTACTTGGCGATATGATCCTCGCATAGGTACTGACGAAAATGGTTTACCTTTGCACACCAGCATGTACAAACATTTAAGGTATGTACAATACAATAAAATTTGTGATTTTTTTAATGCAGAATTCACAAAACCACAGTCCTAAAGTCGACAATGGACGTTCCTTTGTGAATATAGCTTTTTGTTTTTACGTGCGGAAATCCCTTCGGATACCCCCCCGCTGGCCAGCGGGGGTGGTTATGTCGTGTCTCGGCTAAAACCGCACGGTGTCCTCCCCAAGTGTCCGTTGCCGGGCACCCCGGGTAAGCCCTCGAAAGGATAACCCCAGGGTTGCCGGCGGACTTTGGCCGCCACCGCGGCCTCGCCTGGTGGGGTCGGGTTTTATCCCGCTTCGGTGAGTTGGCAGGCGTGTGGAGGGGCACACACGACACGCCTCCGCCACGGCCTGCTTCTGTAAGGACGGCGAGTCAGCCAACTGCCGTCCTCAGGCCCCGATCATGGAGGTCGGTAGTCCCGGGCGTAGATGAGTCTGCGGCGTCCTCGCCGCAGACTGCGAAACTCGGGGGGCAGGGTTCTCTCCCGCTCCCTCTCCGCCGTCTCTTTCGCGCGCATTACCTGCTCGCAGAAAGAGGCGGCGGCGTGCCACTTGCTCCCGGCGGAGACCACGGCCCTCACCATGGTCTCCAACGAGAGAAAGTCCACGCCCAGGACCGCAACGAGATCCCGGCGTTGACTCGCCCACGCAGGGCACTCCACCAACGTGTGGAGCGCCGTGTCTTCGCCAGGATCCTCGCAGTGCTGGCACTGCGGCGTTGTCTCCCGGTGGATGCGCCACAGATACTTACCGAAACACCCGTGTCCGGTAACCATCTGGCACATCCGGTAGGAGAGGGCCCCATGGTCCCTCTCCAACCACTCTTTCATGATCGGTCTCACCGCCGCAATGGTGGATTCCCCCCACCTTGGGTGCTCAAGTCGCACCCTCCATGTCTCCATGAGTTCCTGGCGGAGCAGGGACCGCTGAGCCCTGATTTCTCGGGGCTCCGGCCTATGGCCCCGCTCCAGCGCCTCCTTGTGCCACTGGTACAGCAGCGCAAGGGCTCTTCCAGGTCCCATGGAGGGGTCCCGGCTAGGAGACATGCCGCCTCGACGGAGATCGTGCGATACCCCCTGATGACTCTGACGGCCATCGCTTTTAACGGGCTGTTTAGTACAGCCACGTTGCGGGCCGCCAGAGTCTCCGCCCATACTGGGGCCCCGTACAGGGCCATGCTTCGCACGATCCCTAGGTACAGTCTCCTAGTGGGGGCGTTGGGTCCCTTGACGTTGGGCATCAGACCGGATAGCGCGGCCGCAGCCCCCCTCAGTTTCGGGACCAGACTTCGGAGATGAGGTCCGAAGTCCCATCGGCTATCGAGTACGAGCCCAAGGTACCTACTTCATCGTGGGCTCGATGCCGATGCTTACGCCCCCTACGGTTATGCTGGTTCCCGCAGGTGGCCCCCTCCGAGGCCCGTGGAAACACATAGCCTCGGATTTGTGGAGAGCCACCTTGAGACTTGAGCAACCCCTGCCGTGGCCTTTAGTGCCGCGCTTCGGTGCGTTGCTCCCCGCGCCATAACGAGGGTGTCGTCAGCATAACACGTTATGCTGACACCCTCGAGCAACGAACCGCGCAGCACCCAGTCGTATCCGATGTTCCACAGGAGTGGCCCTAGGACCGACCCCTGCGGAACACCGCACGACACTTCTCGCCGCCCTGGCCCTAGCCAGCTCGGATAAACTATGACCCTCTCGGATAGGTATGCCTCGACAATGCGGCGGAGGTAAGGAGGCACTCCGTGATACGCGAGTGCCTCCCTAACGCAGCTCCAGGGTAGGGTGTTGAAGGCGTTGGCGATGTCGAGAGACACCGCCACCTCCACCCCACCCCGCGAGACTACTTCCTCCGCCAGGCGCCTAACGCGCATGATCGCTACCACCCCACGTTCTTGAGATGCTCGACGAGGCGCTCTGCAATAATCCGCTCAAAGAACTTGCACACCTCGTCGAGCAACACGATCGGCCGGTAACCGGATGGCTGGTCCGCCGGCCGCCCCGCCTTCCGGATAAGGACCAGTTTCCCCGTCTTCCAAGCCTTTGGAAACTGGCCCCTTTCGAGGCATGCGCTAAAGAGCGCCACCAGTCGAGGCCCTAGTTCCTCCAGGGCCAGGACCCATGCTCGGCCTGGAATGCCGTCGGGTCCGGGGGCAGTGCATTTCCGGGCTTTAAGCCGGAGCACTGCTTTTGCCCCTGACTGCAAGGTAAGGACGCCCTCATGGGTTCTGCTCCAGAGACTCCAGCAGCTCTTCGCGGGCCCGCCGTTTGGCCTGCTTTATGGCTTCCTGGAGGGTCCTCTTGGCCCCCTTGTACGCCTCATACAGCTCCGCCTCTCGGGCTGCCGCATCGTCTGGTCGGCGACGCCTCCGGCGAAATCTGGTGTACTGGCGGCGAGCGGTCACGCACGCTGCTCGCAGCTGTGCGATCTCCGCTGACCACCAGTACACCTGTTTCTTGGCCGGGCCGGGCTTAACCCTAGGCATCGTCGCATCGCAGATATGCGACATGGCTCTCCTGAACCATTCCGCCTCTGCGTCGACATCGGCAGGCCTGGCTGGTCACGGAATCCAGGCCTGCACTATGGATGCCTCCAGGGGAGCCTCCCGATCCAGGCGTCTGAGCGCCCAACGTGGATCCGGGGGATTCGCGATTGTCGGCGGCAGGTTAGTTGGAGGGGAGACGTTGAACCGAATGTACTTATGGTCGGAATCCGTCTCCTCCTCCTCCACCACGCGCCAACCCTGGACGCGGCGGGTGAGAGCAGGGGTCGCGAACGCGACATCCACGACCGAACTGAGCCCCCGCCGCACCCAGGTGGCGACATTCCCCCGGTTGAGGACCTCTAGACCACGGGTGTTGGCCCAGTCCTCCAGTACTCGCCCCTTGTCATTGGTTTCCCGGGAGCCCCAGGCCTGAGTCCAGGAGTTGAAGTCTTCCAAGACCAAGAGTGGACGAGAACGGCACGCAGCGAGAACAATGTCCAGTTCAGCGAGCCTTAGCTCAAGCTCGTACTGGTCAAGGCTTGGCGAGAAGTAGACGGCCACGACAGCCAAGCCCTCATAGTCCGCCGCGACACAGCCTCTGCACCTTGCAATGAGTGCAAGGCGCGAGGTGTCCGCGGCGGAACCCCCAAAGACGGTCGCTACGCCGTCCAGGTCCACCGGGCTTCCGGGGTGGACCCAGTACGGCTCAGCGACCACGACCACATTGATAGACCACTCCACGATGCTCAGGTACAGAAGATCCTGAGCACCGGTGCAGTGGTTTATGTTCACCTGCATAATGCGGATTGGTGTGTCCATTAATGGACGTCCATCTCCGCATCCCGCTGCGAATGTGGTCGCTCTTGAGCGGCACCCCCGCTACCCGTTGCGGACGAATGGGGCTTTGGCCTCGAGGCGGCGCAGGTTCTGCTGTCCGCCCGGTGCTCCGCCGCTTTGCCCTCCGCTACGCATTTGTAGCAGCGCGGCGGAGCATCACAAGCACTGGCCTTGTGCCCGGGATGACTGCAGCGGAAGCACCGATCCCCCACGGTGTCTCCCGCTGTGCACTGCACTCCCACATGCCCCACGGCCAGGCACCTGAAGCACCTGGTCTCGCGGGGCTGCAGGAGTTGCACCCGCGCCTTAAGGAAGCCCCCAACGAGGAGGCTCCGTTCGTCCGCAATCTTCTGCGCCGCTGCGACGAGGCAGTTGACGACTGCCGTGCCGTGACTGGTGGAGCTGAAGCGGATTTCTCCAGCTCTCACCTGATCACGGGGGCAGCCGCCCGCCTCCACAACGGCGGAGATGACTTCCTCCGTCGTGGCCGCGTCATCCAGACCCGAAATGCGCAAACCTGCGCATTTGTTGGGTCTGGTGACGCGGACGGCTTCGGTATCCAGCGACTCCCTCAGCTTGGCCGCTAGGGCGTCGGCTTTGGGGCCGCTGGTGGCGCCGGAGACCTCGAGGAGGCGAGCTCCGGTGCGAGTTGTTTTGCACCGGAGCCCCCCCTCAATCTCGAGGGCCTTGAGGTCCACTGAGGCTTTAACCTGCCTCAGGACCTGGGCGTACCCCACGCCCTTCTCCACACCCTCCGTCGTCACCGTCAGGACGACGGCAGTGGAGCGTGGGGCGCGGAGCCTCTTCGGCGCCTTCGCCGCAGCGGCTTTTGCCGCCTTCTTAGCCGCCTTTTTGGCGGCTTTTTTCGCCTTTTTGGCGGCTCCCGCTACCACCCATTCCTCCCCTCTGGAGCAGCGGGAGTGGCGGGTATGGCGGGGGTGGGGGTGCCGTGCTTTTTCCCCTTCCCTTGTGGCGTTGGAGCCACTGGGGTGGCGGGGCCGGGCTTACCACCGGCAGCAGCTGCGAAAGACGCAGGCCGTGCCCGTTTGTGAATATAGCTGATGTTTATTATCAGTTGTAAGTAAAGCAGCCGCGAATATCTGATCATATAGAAGTAGTCTCCCCGTGACTATGGCTGCTGAAAAGCAACCGAAACGTCAGGTTCAATGTAAATAATAGAATAACATCAAATAAATCGCGATAGAATCCGTTAAAAACAGTTTTATTTCAAAGAAGTAGAATTGTTAAATGTGTAGTGAATTACGGATACCTTAATGTTTCATTTGTAAAAGGTTTATGATGACACTGATTAATGTGCTTGACGTACTGACTTTGCTTAGGTTGATGTTACTGCGTCTATCATAAAAAGAGAAAAAGAGAAAGAAAAGAATACCTAACTGAAATATTTTATAAAGTTTTACCTCAGCAATGTTGTAAGTTTATTTATTTTGAGTAGCGATAATTTACATCGGAGAGAGAATAGATCAGTGTTTACACACTTCTAATATTAAGGTTCGTTCATGAAGACAGTAATGAGAATTCTAAGGCATAAATTGACATTGTACTTAATAAAGTTTGATTTATTTAAATCTGATATTATAATTGTATTTGTCATATTTTATTTATACAAGAAAACGAGGAATGTTTGCCGTTTTCTCCGATTTTAATCGTCCTACTTTCACATAGTACAATCTCAAATAAACAGATGGCGCATCACATATATAAAGTTTAGCAGAATATAAATCTAATTTTATTGTAAACTAGCTGTGCACGCGACTTCGTCCGCGTGGATTTCTATTTTTAAAGAAAAGTGTTTTTTTTCTCTCTGTAAAAACCATCCTCGTACTTCAAGGAATATTATTAAAAAAGAATTAGCAAAATCGGTTCAGCTGCTCTCGAGATTACATTTCTAGAAGTATTTTAAGTTGTATATATAAAATTCTTGACAATGCCTGAGTAATTCGAGAATCTGTAACTTTTCTTAGACAATAATTTCAACAGCATATACTAAAAGTGCTGGAGTAAGTAGTGGGTATGTAGTATGTATGTATGTATATTCGATAGTGATGGTAGTGATAGGGTAACTCTGGTACCCATCATTTTGAACCGACTTCAGTTAGCTGAAATGGCGGGCTACTCTCCCACTCTTCCAAAGTTTTAACCACACGCTTTATGCCTGCTTCAGAAATCAGCTCTACAAATAAATAGTACATGGTTTAACCATCAGTATATCTGTATGCGTCATGTAATTAGCTTATCACGCTCTTCTAGGACAAATCTACCGAAGCCGACTATGGTGCTCGGCGGTTTCCCACTTCCAGAAAATTTGCCTTCATTCCCATCATGGAAAGATTACTACCATTATCTACAGGATTATGCAAAACACTTCGATCTTCTAAAATACATAAAGGTATAATATATAATGTATTAATTCATACATTATAGGTACCATAGTATAAACCACTTCTAGTGTGAAGTATACTACCAGTTAGAGGCTTTACTAGAATCATCATACTGTTTTTAATCTATTTTCATCTTTGCTCTTCTTGCTCTGAATACATTAACATCAAGTATCTAAATGAAATTCTTGCCCACTGACTAATCCAAGCGCTGTCCATAAATGAGTTGGCTCCGTTTAATTGGAATTACGTTATACAGAGTGTTTGCTATATCCACAGTTCCTACACAACGTTATATCAGTGCACAGAGAGGATGATAAGTGGAAAGTGAAATATGAACACGTTCTTACAAAAGAAGGGTTTGATGAAGACTTTGATTATATTATAGTTGGAAATGGCCATTTCAGTAAACCCAAAAAGCCAAATATTCCTGGAGAAAATTTGTTCAGAGGTAACTAGCATCTAAAATTTCTTCTTTGAGATAGTCGGACACTAAATGAATGCTTATTTTAAAGAATTTACTGTAACATAATATTTTTGTAAATATATATTCTCATATCTCATCATTATTGGTGGTACGTACTTATAACGAAAAAACCTACCACTAAACCACAAATTCCATTGCGATTAACCACCGACAGACAGTCGATATGCCTTGTGGTCTCATCGATTCCATTACCTCACTGGGAACCTCGCAATATATATTGTGCTATAAATTAAAACCAACTTTAGCCCACAAAATCAATCAAATAGGCTATAGGCTCATTAATGAATAGTGCCTTATATAACTTAAACATGATTTCCCAGGTACAGTAATTCACAGTCATGACTACAGAGTGCCAGACTCTTACAAAGATCGTCGCGTCTTGGTAGTAGGAGCAGGACCTTCAGGAATGGATATCGGATTACTCTTAGCTGAAATTAGTAAAACTCTTATCCACAGTCAGCACTCTAAGGTTAAATTTCGAACGAATTTCCCCCCAAACTACATCGAAAAGCCAGATATAAAGAAATTCACTGAGACGGGTGCCATATTTGTTGACGGGACTTTTGAAGAAGTTGATGATGTTATTTATTGCACAGGTAAGTTTAAAAAGAGATGATAAGACTATCAAGAGATATTCTAACAGCATTTTATCTTTTAAAAACTGTATAATATAATCGTTTTGAATAGTAAAACCAAAACGCTACCGTTCTAATTACTTTCCAGGCTTCAAATACGACTACGCTTTCTTAGACGAATCATGTGGTTTGACGATAGAACCCGAAATCGTATACCCACTATACCGGTACATGGTAAACATCAGGCAGCCTACAATGATCATTCTTGGGTTAGTCATCAGAGCATGCTTAGTAGTCGCTTTAGATGCACAGGTAAGAATTAAAGGATTAATCACTGAACAAAGTAGGTAAAAAATATAGGACGTTAAAGTCATAGGTAAAAGTAAAGGTCAAGCCAAGCACTGAGATTTGAAAGGTAATAAATTTCAAGTACTTAAAGATTATCTACGTTTCTTTATTGAGCGGGTTATATATAATAACCTCGTTAATAATAATAAATATGCTAATTATATTGTAAATGGTGTACAAATGAAGCTTTAAAACTCGAGAATTTAAAACTCATACGATGTTGCTGAATGTTGATGAATGCTCTGACCAACTGAGGTACCTTTTTTTTTCGTGCGGAAATCCCTTCGGATACACCCCGCCGGCCAGCGGGGACGGTTATGTCGGGCTTGAACTAACTAAAACCGCACGCCGTCTCGGGTTTTTAGACGCCGGGGTGTAAGGTTGCCCATAGAGCGTATCCCTCGCACCCCGACTGACCCTGGGCCATCTCCGGTTTCGAGATGGCCCCGTCTTGCCCCGGTTTGGGGGAGGGGCGCTAGTCACCCCACCGTCCCAGAGGTACCTGGACACGTCCTAGATTTTCGAATATGTAGAATTTCGAATATCCGATAGTATATATTCTTTCGAACTAAAACTATTGGAAAAATTAGCAAACTTTCAAAATTTCATTGAATATTTTAGTTAGTTCAACAAAATAAGCTGAACACGTAAACTCAACAAAAGAGAGTGCACATCATCCTAAAAACTACATAATAAGAAAGTTACCGACTTTCGTAACTTACCAATTGTAAACAGTGCAATAAAATAACCTGAGCACGTAAACTCAACGAAACATTTAGCCAAAATTTACATTTAATGCCAGTTTACCGCATTTTGTAATAATAGTACTTGCCGTGTTTTGTAAATTAGATTTTAATAGCAATTTAGTTTACAAGTTTGTTTTGAAATGCTCAGAAACTGAACTATTTATAAGTCTTTATAGTAAGGCCCCTATACGAAACTATCAATATATATAAATCTTAAGGCTTTCACGGCCGGCGTTGCATGTAGAATATACTGCTTCCGGGCTGTTTGGCCGTGGTCCATTGGAAACTTGAATTCCAGACGTTTCGTCGATCCCTACGGTAGACATCTTCAGTGGTACAGCTCGGGACGCCGTCGAGTGCGGAGAACTTTCCTCGGCGGCGAACTCGCTGCGACTGATGTAGCGGCCCGAGTCACTGGCGTATTTATAGGCGCAGTTGGAGGGGGGAAACAACGTGATTGGTCACCCCACACCCCCTTGCTTAGCCTCGACCAATCAGGATCGAGCGCATCGGTTGCGCAGCTCTCAACCAATCACGACCAATCACGTTGTTTACCCCTTCAACTGCGCCTATAAATACGCCAGTGACTCGGGCCGCTATATCAGTCGCAGCGAGTTCGCCGCCGAGGAAGGTTCTCCGCACTCGACGGCGTCCCGAGCTGTACCACTGAAGATGTCGACCGTAGTGATCGACGAAACGTCTGGAATTCAAGTTTCCAATGGACCACGGCCCGGAAGCAGTATATTCTACATATCAATATATAGATCTCATCGTCTCATGCTCTTACCTAACACGTCCCCCACCACGCCGCCCGTGCCATGGGAGCGGTACAGCGCTAGCGGTCGAACTATAGTCAGAATGGTATAGAATAATGTGGTACGACCGTACTAAGAAAATGTGTTTATAGTATGCAATTCTATTAAACACCTATCACGGAAATCCTTGTAAATCCTTACAGGTCAGTGGACTTTTCATGTGTAACTAAATAAACCGATTTCTGGATATGAACTGAATATACTTGGAGTTAACATTATCACCTAATCCTACTACGAATTCGTGACACGTGTTAACCACTCAGATTGAGCGATTAAATAGTTTAAATACGATAACATTAAAATACGCTAGATATTAATATAATCAATTAAAATAAGTTAGGCCTACTACTAAATGGTATTTCGTCTACGATTCTTTTCGGACGAAATATTAAATGGAATGTAGTTTAGATACAGGTAAAATTGAAATTCAGCCACAATTATATGATGATTAGATTAAAAGTAAACCCAATTTATTCAGTTAAAAGTAATGGATTTTATGGTCCTCTAACACCTTTTTGTTATTTGTGCTTTATAGGCTCGCTATGCAACAGCACTAATAAAGGGTGACTTCAAGCTACCCTCTGAGGATGAGATGATTCAGGAATGGGAAAAACGAATGGCCGTCATCTCAGCGAAAAAATTGCGGCCCTCTTTTATACATGTGTTAGGGGAGAAAGAAGTAAGCCCAACTGTGATTTTCATTTTATTTTTTCTACAGTTTTGAAGTTTCTTCGTGTTTCATATAAACCAATGATAATCAAATCATCGTCATCATCTACCTGCCCAATTATTTGGGGTTCTCCAAACATTCTTGTTAGATGTCACCTCAGTCACTCCCCTCCTTGCCATATTCTCTTTCACGCATTCCGTCCATCTTTTCTTGGTCCTAGCTCTGCTCCTAAAATCCTCTACATCCTTATTTTGAACCTTTTTAACAACATTACTTCCCATATTCTCTCTTCCCATAGTATGACAGTCGCTCACTTCTCATTTTTTCAATGTGAACCAATGATTTTAATTTAAATAAAAAGGCACTACATAATGTCTATACTACTCTATAAAACTTGGATACACCAAACTGTAGGGATTAATTTGGGTGTTAATGTCGTAACACCCACGTTTAACGTCATAACAAATGATGCCAATTGTGAAAATTATGCCTAGTTATTCTAATTCAGAGTACAATAAAGAATAAGCTCTCTTATATTGGTCAAACCAAGCGAAGCATTGGCACTCGCGTCAAAGAACACATATCTGACATAAAACATCAACGCTCAAAAAAGTCTGCTGTATGTGAACACGTGCAACAGGGGACCAAACATTACTTAAGATTTGATAAACCACAGATACTCGATAAAGAAAATCGATTCCTACCTAGGATGCTCCGCGAAGCTAATGAAATTAAAAAACATCCTAATTTTAATAGAGAAGGTGGTTGTAATGTACCACCAGCTTGGGACCCAGTCATTCACTTCATTAATTCCAAGAAAAATCAAAATACAACAAGACTTCATGACACTGTGAGCTCATTCTGCGTAAATGGTAACACCAACAATTCAACATAGTTAGGGTACTTTGAGATAACTTTCACTTCAAACTACAAGACAACAACCATCCTTAGTCTCCCCGTGACCATGGCTGCTGAAAAGAAACCGAAACGTCAGGATCAATGTAAAATATAAAATAACATCAAATAAACCGCGATAGACTCCGTTAAAAATAGTTTTATTTCAATGTGTAATATTCGCGTAAACTTCCGACAATATCATGTACAATAAAGAGTTCATCTATCTGTCTGTCTACCAAGATCTTCCTGACAGTATTCGATGTTTGTATTCTCTTATTGAGATGCTGGTTAAATCTTCTATACATTACGTACAATAAATTTTGTATAATTTCAGGATGAATTCTACGCGGACCTCTCTGCCGAGTCTGGCATAGAGCGAGTACCTCCAGTTATGTTCAAAATTCGCACCATGGACACCGCGGCGAAGTTAGAGAATCTTTACACGTACAGAGATTATGAGTACATCATTATCGACGACCACACCTTTACGAGAAGAATAGAAGAGAAACCCTATAACCAAACATTATAGTCATAAATATATGTAATACCCTACGAAACATAGTACTTATTGTTAATTTTGAGTGTATAGGTCTAACCTAAACTAATGGATAATGCGGGTGAAAATGTCTATAACCAAAATAAATGTCAAATCAAATCCCTGTGATATTTAGACAAA
Source organism: Cybosia mesomella (assembly GCA_946251805.1). Lineage (NCBI taxonomy): Eukaryota > Metazoa > Arthropoda > Insecta > Lepidoptera > Erebidae > Cybosia > Cybosia mesomella. Next base: position 14,235,051 of record OX276408.1, on the reverse strand, counting down.
TATATTATATCAATGAAATTATTTGAAAATTCTTAAAGTACCTAATTCTTCTACCCAATACCATTTTCGTCCCATATATTCTTTCTCTACTATCCAAGATCCTAGAAAGCGTAGTCCATAATCAGCTTTCATCTTATCTCTCCTCTAATAGCCTGCTGAGACCTAGCCAATCTGGCTTTCACCGTGGTTGTATTACCACAACTGCTATGGTTAAAATAACTGACGACATGCGACTGGCCATGGAAAATAAACAACTAACAATTTTGGTTCTGTTGAATTTTAGCATTGCTGTTAATTCAGTTGACTCTGATATCCTTTTAGGAATCCTAAATGTCTCAACTTCTGTAATTGCATGGTTTAAATCAAATCTTCAGGGACGCAGTCTTTTCGCTGTGAAGAGGCTTCCTCGGAATTGTACAATCTGAATGCGAGCGTTCCTCAAGGTGGTGTACTTTCTCCTCTTCTTTTCTCCGTCTTAATTAATGCTATTACAAAGGTCATCACGTCTCAATATCTTCTCTATGCCGACGACCTCCAGTTATGTCGACACTTTAAGGCTGAATTAACTGCCGCTGCTGCTATCAACAGTCATCTTGCTAAGATTCGTCAATGGGCTCTATCTTTTGGGCTTCTGATTAACCCAGCAAATTCGCAAGCAATCATTGTTGGTAGCTGGCACATGTTAAATCTTTTGAACCAACAGCCTATACCACAAGTATTTTACGATGCGGGTTAAACATGTGAAAAATTTGGGAGTACATAATAGACTCAAATCTTGCCTGGGACGCGTCGTACACATTACTGAATTAAGTAAAAAGGTGTACTGCTCATTCAATTCCCTCGACCATCTTTAGAAATTACTGCCACTTCAAACTAAAGGTAATCTTGCTTAATCCCTTCTGTTTCTCAGTTTTAGACTATGCTGATGTTTACTATCTTGATGCAAGGGAGGACCTCATTATTAAACTTGAATGACTGCAGAATCTGTGTAACCGCTTCATTTTTAGGCTCCGGAAGTATGACCATGTTTCCGAATTTCGGGCAAAGTTGAAATGGTTACCTACCAGCGTCGAGATTCCCATATTCTCCTGCTTATTTACGAGAATGCTTTAAGTACCTTGTGCCCAGGGGTAAACCCTACCGTACTTCCTCTTCAATTCTTCTTCGAACTCCTCTCCACTCTTCTAGCTGTTACGACGGCTCATTCACTGTTCGTGCAGTAAGGTTGTGGAATTCGTTGCCGTACTCTGTACGCAATAGTAGTCCTTGAACGTATTTAGGATGAAAGTAAAAGAACTGTACCTTTCTTAAATTAGATAGATTTGTATTATTTATTATTATAATAACTATTATTTATTGTACAGGTATTCATGTATTTAGTAAGTATTGTCTATGTAAGTTTATAGTTTGTATTTAATGGAAGTTATATTCCTCTGGTTGTACACCATGTTAACCCATTCGTTGTGCTTCTTTACATATACGCATATACCGCATATTGTATCGCATTCACGGATAAAATATATAAATGCACTACCATTAGACAAACCTTTTTTATTCGCTGTAAAGTGTTCCCTATTATGTCTACTCTTTTAGGGCAAAATCATAGTATTCGAAAGTCACTCCATAACTTTGGAAAACAGTGAGTTAAGTCAAATTGCACAAGATGTTAAATAGTGCTTGCTTCGTGGAGTGCTGGGGTTACAAGGAAGAAAACATGTATAAACAGTCGACGGATTCAGCCTGATAGGGACTGCCGTCCGGCCAATTGACCGGGGTAACCGGGGACACGAAGTTGCTGCTACATATTCACGAAAAAAAATACCTATAATATTTAACAAATTTATTGTCATTTAATGTCAAAAATTATAATATATATTATAATCAAAATCAGTCAAGTGAGCTATAAACAACATTATTGATCATTTAAGTAAGTAGGACATAATAATTCAGGCGTTAAAGCATTTATAGGCATCACCTTTTTTATTGTAGAAAGAAAAAGTACTCTTGGAAAAGATAAGACACAAGTAAGATATATTTATTAAACATTAAATCTAGTATGGGATTATGATTTTGAGCCGTTTTGGGTTGAGATATTGTGGTCATGGGGTCCAAGTGCCCGTTTTGTCTACAAAAATTTAGCAAAGCGGCTGATCGACGCTACACGTGACCGCTGCCGGGCTGGACTTTATATTGCACAAAGAATTAGCATTGCCATTCAACGAGGCAATGCTGCCAGTCTTCTAGGAACATTACCAATTGGTAAGGCATGTATGTAAATATTTTTCTATGTTTTAGGTTTAGCTTTCTTTACATTTATTTATAATTAGTTGTACATAATCATGTTAAGTTTTTGTTGTAAATGTTTTAATCAATAAAATATGGACAATGTAAATTCAGATAAATCAATCTTATGCCTGCTATAACACCTTTTTTATTAAAAACCGGGTAAAGTACCCACATGTATGTTTCTGTTATATTACATAAGTATATGTTTGCATAATAATATTACTTACATGACTGATAATATAATTGGTAACAAGCCGGCATATCATGAAAACTCAATTCACTTAAAACCTTCCAGAACTAATAGCAACATATGCCTACATTTAGTATAGATTTCTAATGTATTAAAACTATTCAATGTCACAATAAAAATAATTAATACAAATTATTATACTATATGTATGCTAAAAAAAATTATACCTGAGAGACTCACCCTGGTTGCACAGGAAAATATTATGAGTAGATGTATAAAAAATTGTATCACTTTGTAAATTGAAGTACAGACTTTGCTGTTCAAAGAACCAAGAATCTAGATGAATGAGATATACCCACTTATACTATATCCCTTAAGGAGATACTAAAGGTTTATTGTTTTCTGATAATACAATTAGTAACAGTCAATAGGTATTTTGAACTTTCCGTACACAGTACTTCGAGCCGAAAGCACTTTAAAACTGAGAGATACTTTTACAATAATCACGTTTTATTTATATTAAGTTCAATCATACAGTCTTCTAAACAGCACGAGAACAGTCTTTTGAAAATATTAATCACAAAAAACCTCCTCATATATTACACACCTCCTTCCTCGGGTTGTATTTTCTTTCAAATTCAGTATCGCTGATAATCTTATAGTCATAATCACGATACCGTAGAAGGTCCTCCAATCTGTTCTTCGCATTGAAATCTCTGATATTCGTGATTACAGGAGGCACTCGTGGAATATCTGCTTCTTTGTGTAGCACCTCAAAATAATGATCCTGGAAAGTCCAGACAAGATAACATAAAGAGTAATAGGTTTTTTTTTTAAAAAGCACGTATTTGATTTCGTGGGTTAATGCTGATGATACTGGTGTTCAAGAGTCACAGCAGTAGCAGAGAGAGAGATTGATTGAGATTAATGCCATTTAAAAAATACAATTGAACAATGGAAATAGCAATAATTGATGACCAGTTTAGTAGACGAGAGGTGCGGGGTTCTAATGAACTATGAAGTAAGCAGCAAAACAGCAGACACACTTTTATCAATATATTTGAATTGCACACAAACTAGAGCTATGATATAATACAAACTAGGGACATGAGTACAATGGTTACACAATTACCATAGACGAGAGGTGCGGGGTTCTAATGAACTATGAAGTAAGCAGCAAAACAGCAGACACACTTTTATCAATATATTTGAATTGCACACAAACTAGAGCTATGATATAATACAAACTAGGGACATGAGTACAATGGTTACACAATTACCATGTGCTCTACTGGTAACTCAGTTCTCAGTATTATCACAGATTAAAAATGGTATTATCTACTCCATGCTATTGTGACCGTTACAAGTTCAACAATGCTTCACTTTCACCTGTTCTGGTTCAATAAAGAACTCACCAAATCCTGAACAACATTGACATTTGAGATTTGATTCCTCTTGAGCGTCTGCACATGATCGAGCCAACGGCGTAACATTTCTCCTTGAGGTGGTAACTTAAACTGGTCTGCTGCTAGTGCTGCAGCGTAATGGGCCTGCAAAACAAGCTTTTTTTTTAAATCCCAACACCACAAGTAGTTATAGTAGGTTTAGCGAACAGTTTCAAGTGCATTACTTCTATGTAGCTAAGAAGGTTAAAGATAATGGAGTTCGCGTTACCCAATTAACATTGGAACTTTTGTTATAAACATCAAACCGGATTTTTTAGCATCGTTGGTACTTATAATTGTGGTCTTCATTCTTTAGACTTCCTCATACCTTACCATCAGGGAAATCATCATAACGAAATAAAAAATACTAGTATCACTACACATTGTTCACTGAGAATACTTGAATCCAAAACAATGAAAGATAAAAATTAAATACGTGGCCCTGTACATGTCAACCCTGAAGACCAACTTAGAGTCACTTTTTCACAGTTGACAATAATTATAAAGTTGTATTACTGTTGTTGTCTGCCCCTATGTATTCTTAGATCTTTAAAACTACGCAACGGATTTTGATGCGGTTTTTTTGTTGATAGAGTGATTCCAGACGAAGGTTTATATGTATAATACATGCATAATATAGTAGAGAAATACAGATAATTTTAGAGGTTTCTAAGATGATGTAAATAAATAAATAACATTCTAGAACATTTTACACAGCGCCATCAAGACTCAAACTAAGCAGAGCTTGTCATATGGATTCTAGAAAGTGGATAAATATACTTAGATACTTTTCTTTGTAAATAAATACATATTATCCATAGAAACACCCAGACCAATGCAAATATTTTGGCCTCTCCTACCGGATTTCACAGATGATTCCCGGACACGGGTGCTTCGGTAAGTATCTGTGGCTTAGTGGGCAGGGAGATTACGCCGCAGTGCGAGCATTGCGAGGAGGCGAAGAGGGAGCGGGAGAGAACCCTGCCCCCCGAGTTCAGCAGTCTGCTGAATCCCATTATTCCCATTCACATGAACCCATCGGTGCCAGTGATGAGGTGGGTATGTGGGAATCGCACCGACTTAACCACACGGGGTCCTTACTAAGCGTCCATTGCTGGGCACCACGGGTAAGCCCTCGAAAGGATAACAACAGGGTTTACGGCGGGTTTGATCACGCGTCGATGAGTTGGCAGGCGTGTGCAGGACACACACGACACGCCTATGTCTTGGCCTGCTTCTGTAAGGACAGTGAGTCGGCCAACAACCGTCCTCAGGTCCCGATCATGGAGGTCGGTAGTCCTGGGCTTAGACAAATCTGCGGCGTCCTTGCCGCAGACTGCTGAAATCGGGGGGCAGGGTTTTCTCCCGCTCCCTCTCCGCCGACCTTTTCGCGCGCATTACCTGCTCGCAGAAAGAGGCGGCAGCGTGCTACTTGCTCCCGTCCGAGACCATGGCTTTAACCATGGTCTCCAGCGAGTGATCGTCCAGGCCCAGGACCGCAACGAGATCCCGCCGTTGACTCGTCCACGTTGGGCCAATATGTGGAACACCGTATCTTCGCCGGGATACTCGCAATGCTGGCACTGCGGCGTTATCTCCCTGTGGATGCGCCACAGATACTTACCGAAGCACCCGTGTCCGAGAATCATCTGTGACTTTCGGTAGGAGAGGTTAAGGCGATGCCTTTTAAACCACTTCTCCATGACCGGCCTCACCGCCGCGATAGCGGCTTCTCACCACCTCGGGTGCTCAAGTCGCACCTTCCATGTCTCCATGAGTTCTTCGTACCGCCTTAGAATCAAGTTATGTTGGTTACCTTATCAACTGAATTTGTTTCGCGAATGTCTCATATTTTTGCCTTTGCCTTATTAGACACAAAAAATTAAAATGTTAAACGACATTAGGCCCAATGTAAGCATAGCTTAACTAGCTTGTTTTATTGGATCTAGAATACAGATAAACATTCTTAATTTTTTATTCGTAAATACATACATATTAAACATAGAAACACCCAGACTAATGCAGATATATGTCTATATGAAAATATGTATATATTCATGCATACAAATATTTGCACTGAGCGGGAATTTTTATTTTTATTTTAATTTATTTATTATAGTTACGACAATAATAGAATATTTCAATAAAGTACCTGAATTTCCAATACTTTGTTGACAACTTTCTTCGATATCCCTATAAACACCATGGATGGATGTTTAATATTGACAAGATCATTATACAGAGGTAACACGTACTTTGTAGTTGCCGTTACGCCACTGGTCAGCTGTTCCAAGAACGGATGGCTAAAACGGAAACCTGGAATTTCAATTCAATTCAATTCATTTATTTGTGGATCATAGGTTTGTGTACAGTTCTTATTCTAGGTTACATTTAAGTGCGCTATGTCCTAACATAGAATATGGTGTACAAATTAAATATGCATAACAAAATTTAATTAATTCAATACTTTAAGAATATCATGCAAAGGATTTATCATTCAAGAATTCGGCATGACAAATATCATTCAATTTGAAAAAATGATTTAATTCTTTTTGCATGCTTTATTTTTTACATCACCAAATACAGTGGGAATTTCGCAATTTTCAGTCTTATTACTTCTGAGCGGAGCTGAGTACATGGAAAGGTGGAATAATCCAGGTTGAGAAGTAACGACTGACTGAACATTAACTCAATATGTAAGCATACCTGTACAACATATAAGTACATCGAATTCTTCGGAATCACCGTCTTCAAAAACGGCGCCATTTTCAGTCAAGTATTTCAAATCTGGTTTCTTTAGGTATGTTTTAGGGAAGTCTGGCTGGTTGTAGCTAAGATGATGACTATGCACCAGTTTTGAAGTCACATTGGCGAGTTGTACGGCGAGATCAAGCCCTGATGCGCCCGCGCCCACCAGCAGCACGCGTTGACCTCGAAAATCTTCAGCGTCTTTATAGTCGTGGCTATGCATTATTCTGCCTAGGAAGTAATAAAAACAGAAAAGTTATGTACTTTGCCACTTTGTATCTATGAGAGATGAAAAAAATTATGAAAGATGAAACCCAAAGAATTCATTTCTTTTCAATCATCTTTAATAATTCTAAAATTGTGTTACTTCAAGGTGAAAGACATAAATAATAATAATCTTGTTGAATTTACTGCTTCCGGGCTGTTTGGCCGTGGTCCATAGGAAACTTGTGTTCCAACGTATCGTCGATCACTGCGGTCGACATCTTCAGTGGCTCAGGTCCGGGCGCCGTCGAGTGCGGAAAACTCTCCTCGGCGGCGACTTCTCTGCGACTGATTTAGATGCCAGAGCTTGCGTATTTATAGGCTCAGTTGGATGGGGGAAACGACGTGATCGATCCTGATTAGTTGAGAATTGCGGAACCGACACGCTTGATCCTGATTGGTCGAGGCTAAGCAAGGAGGCGTGGCCTCCCGATACCGGGGATGGTGTTGGCTTCGTCATGTTTGAACCGTGACGACGAGCGGCTGTCAGTGCTGGGTACCAATCTTTTTGAAGATGAAAACCTTCGTTTTTTCTATTAAAATTGTTGGGATGCTTGAATTTTTCGATGGCTTCTCGAAGTAGCCGTGGGTAGAAATGTGAAGTGATGGCTAGAACCTTTGTGTTCTGAAAGTTAATGGTATGATTCCCATCCTCCTGGGTGTGTTCTGCAACCGCTGACTTGTCGACGTGGCTGAGGCAGCCACCAATCAGGATCGATCACGTCGTTTCCCCCCTCCACCTGCGCCTAAAAATACGCCAGTGACTTGGGCCCCTACATAAGTCGTAGAGAAGTCGCCGCCGAGGAGGGTTCTTCGCACTCGTCGGTGCCCGGACCTGACCACTGAAGATGTCAACCGCAGTGATTGAAGAAACGTTTGGAATACAAGTTTCCTATGAACCACGTCCAAACAGCCCGGAAGCAATATATTCAACATGCAGCGCCGGCCGTGAAAGCCTTAAGATTTATAATAATAATCTTGCCAAGGGAAGTGATTATGCCCTTATTTTGTGTGAGCATGCTTAGTACTTAGCAGAAGCGGGAACATGTTCTTCGGTCCCAGTTAATAGGAGGCGAGCCTAATGCCCGTCCATCCGGCACTTTTTATTTTAATAAATTTACTGTCAGCTGGAGAACTTACAATCCTTAGTTGGATCAAAACGGGGCATGCGAATGAAATGTCACATTTTTCAACTACTTACTATCTATCTAAAGAACTATATCCCAGAGTCTCAACTGCATTAAAATTAGAGCTACGTGATGTTAAGCAGGTAAGATAAACCCAAAAAAAAAGAAATTATCGCTTTATCTAGAACTACCTATCTCCAAAGTACAAACATAGCTAAAAAATTATAATAATATAGATATAAGTAGCCTTTATACAATGGTCACGTAATAAAAGTCCTTGAGATGAGACAGCGGTGAGTGACAAACAATGTGATGGGAAATACGGGCAGGGCAATAAATGTAGGTTCACAAAAGTAACTATTATTACAGTAACTATACTTATATATATATATATATATATATATATATATATATATATATATATATATATATATATTATCTCGTGCGCGTCCGTTCAAAATATAGAAAAGACTCCTTGGAAAAAATTTAATGCAACATATATTTTTGTCTTTAATATTGTAGTGAAAGTATTTTATAGAAGATTTTTAGGTAGATTTCGATGAGGGGTGTGTGTTGGGTAACCTCCTCGAGTGTCGCTCCGATTCCGATCCCGCTGCAGTCCGGGGGGAACGGAATCAGAGCGGCCGGTACACCCTGGGCGGCGGTCAATGGCTTCCCCTTCACCCCTTCATAGGGTTGGCATTGATCGTCGGCCAATACCCAACGTGGCGGGAACACATCGCTCTCCGTACTCCTCTGCTTTCAGAGGAGACAGGATGAGCGATGCTGTTAGTGGTGAGATGGCCCAGGGTCAGCCGGGGTGCGAGGGATATGCTCTATGGGTAACCTTACACCCCGGCGTCTGAAGACCCGAGACGGCGTGCGGTTTTAGTCGGTGCAAGCCCGACATAACCGCCCCCGCTGGCCGGCGGGGGGGTATCCGAAGGGATTTCCGCACGATAAAAAAAAATAAAAAAGGTAGATTTCGATGAAATGGATCTACCTATTGGTTTCTTGACTACTGTCGAATTTTAAAAAAAAAACTTCATAATAATTTCGTCTAGTTATGACCCCCTGAGTCCGAAATGACCACTGGTCAAAAAGTTTATATTTATATATATATGTATGTATGGTTCCACTTTCCAAAATTTGCGGCACTCTCACGGTCGCATTTTTGCCCCGATCGCTTTCAAACTGCGGTCAAAAATTGCTTGGGTGTAAACTTAGTTTAAGTTCGTGAACGGGTGGAATCCGGCCTAAGGGGACGGTAGGGCCTCACTTTTTGTGAAATCAGTTTTTCCTCAAAATTTCACGTTCCATGAAAGATATTCGAACCGTTCTAATTTTATCCCATAGTATACATGAATACCAACAACTTTTAACTATAAACCTATAAGATTAAAACTTTAACTAAAAGTGGAGGGGGGATTAACCAAAATTATTCGGGAAAAAAATCATAACTTCTAATCGGTGAACATTCTTGCCGTCGGAAACATTTTTAATCGATAGGCCATTTTTAAGTCTAAAATAAATGTCTGAAAAGTTTTTCGCTAAAAGTTACCGTTTTCGAGAAAAAAAAATTAAACTGTTTAAAGTCCGTAGTTCTCTATATAAAATAATATTAATTGCTTCACGAAATCTACCTGTACCTACAGGTAGATTTCGTGTAGGGTAGTAAGCCCTGCGAGAACGGATTTTTTCTTTCGAATTATTTATGTAGCTGGTGCCTGCGCTTTCGCCCGCATGAAATACTGATTACATTCTTGCAACACAATAGGAACCTGTTCCTGGGATAAAAACTAACCTATGAGTAATTCCAGATCATAATAGGTATCTTTGTGCCAGCGAGCGAGGACTCGGGGCTGCACACGCTGCTGGCCTGCCCGCCGTGGGAGGTGTCGAGGCGTGACCTCCTGGCAGCTATCGGGGTGGGAGTCCTCTCACTCGGCTGCATGATTGCGGCAATGGTGCGGAGCGCGTGGGCTGCCGCCGCCTCCTTCTGCGAGCATGTAATGCTCGAGAAAGAGATGGCGGAGCGAGCCCGGAGGGATTTAGAATTCTCCCGGCCAGCCGAGCCTGCAACATGCTAGCGCCCCTCCCCCAAACTGAGGCAAGACGGGGACACCGTGGTTCCCAAACCCGAGGGGGCCATCTCGAAACCGGAGATGGCCCAGGGTCAGTCGAGGTGCGAGGGATATGCTTTATGGGCAACCTTACACCCCGGGGAGGGAGGGTATCCGAGGAGATCTCTGCACGAAAAAAAAAGGTGCCAAAAGGTAGGACGCCCCCCAGCCAGATGAACTGACACCCTGAAAAAGGTAGCTGGGATAGACTGGATGCAAAAAGTGGAAGACTGGGTGTTATGGCTCACATTGGTAAAGAACTTTGTCCAGGATTGGACTGCCATTGGATAATTTCGTCACCAGTATATGAGCAGGCCGTCAAAGAATGAGAAAGCTAATTTAGAAGCAAACGTCATCCAGTGCGCTGTCTGGTGATCAAGTATCTATTTACTTTAAATATGTGAATAAACATTTATAGAAAGACGTAGTCAAATAGCACTTGCATAATCTTGAAGTTCTGGAAATTGGCATTTGCCAAGATTATCGCACATTATATCACAGATATTAGATAAGTAGAATACATCTTCTTCATCATCTCGGCCAATCTAGGTTGTATTGAAATCTTTAATTTTGGAGCCCATGGTCCGCTCTCATAGAACATAAGAGCCTGAGACCTTTTCATAATTCGGTTAATAGATTACCGTCTGACCTCCGTACCCAGAAAGGAAAGCCTGCGCAAGAGCCTGACAGCAGGTGAGGTTAGCTTGAGCCCCAAAGATTTAGGTACGCACAAATACGACTTCTTTAACTTTTGAAATTGGGACATCTCGGTAACTAATGGTGGTTTATTTAACGAATTTCAAAAATTGGACAGAACCCTTCATAATAACCGCAGTTCACGTGTTTTTTTTTTGAAGTGAAAACTTTTTTAGCGGCCTTGTGCACTGTTTTTGTAATGGATAAAAAAGGTTAAACTCGCGTCAGTAAACACGTGACCTGATCATAAGAAAATAAATTTAGAAGTGCTAATTTCCCACTGTACGTTCGTTGACTTCGTCAAGACTGAGATCCATTCCGACCGAGGCCCATGAAACACTTTTTGTCATCATATAACTTTTTGTAATATTTACTCTATTTTGTGCCATAAATCTATTGATATAAAATGGAAATTAAACAAAGTGCATCTATTAATGAAAAAGTGACCAAGAAATAGCGAAAGAAAATGAGTGAGTACTTGATAAATATATTGGCGATGATGGTTCTGGTAATAATGATGGTGAAAAAGTCGTTGAAATTATTGAGAGATAAACTTTTTAATGTAAAATAATTGTAATAGTTCTGAAGTGTTAAATTTTTAATGTAATATAAATTGTCATGTTTAATATTAATTTATTAATTATTAAGTTTAATATTGTATGTTACCACATAAATGATAGTACTTTAATACTGATAATTAAAGCAATTCGTGCAAAATTATTCCCTAAGCATTCTAAAATATCAAAAATGCACAACGTTTGTCTGTGTCTGCCGGCACTCTCGGAGTGCACCCGTCGTTTTTTTTATTATACCACTCATGTGACAGACAAGCTCACGGCAGTCTTGATGGGAAGCGGTTACCGTGGCCTATGGACGTGTGCAACACAAGGGCGCCACACTCGCGCTGCCGACCCTGTAAAAACCTTCTAATGACCCTCCTTGAAGAACCCCATATAGAAATAACACGAAATATAAATCCCCTGTAAATACACACTTTTCACTTCTAGGCCATGTTGATAGCCAAGGCCGGTCGGGGTCTCTGGGATATCCCTTGTAGGGCACACCAGATTGCTCGGCCACACAGACCGATGGAGCACTGTGCGATTTTCATTTTCAGAGTAGGTTTCCGCACCCATAAAAAGGCCATGTTTATTTAAAAACTTGCCATTTTCACGCGACTGAAATTAAGCTTTAGACACAACAGCGAACATACCTTTAAATTTTTCAATATTTTCGATCTCAGGCATGTAGGGTAAGGTGTTTTCGCCGGTGGCAATGACTACAAAATCGCATTCCTGGGTCTCGTTCTCCTTGGAATGACTCAACATATACGTGACGTCCCATTTACCTCCTGCCCATCGTATCCCGGTTACATAGCTTTCCAACTGAAATAAATGACACACTATGAACAAAAACTTTACATAGGTGCTGGTAGTTCCGTAGTAGCAGTAGCCACCTCCTTCTGCGAGCATGTGATGCTCGCGAAGGAGATGGCGGAGCGCGCCCGGGAGAGGTTCAGAACCCTCCCGGCCCGCCGAGCCCGCAACATGCTCGCCTCGCGTCGCAGGCGACTCAGGCGCCGGAGGTCGATTAACGACCTCCGTCCTCCATGAGCGCAGGCCTGGGGGTGGCAGGTGAGGCCGCCTGTCACCCTAGCAGAAGCAGGCCGGGACGGTGGGGCGACTAGCGCCCCTCCCCCAAACCGGGGCAAGACGGGGACACCGTGGTTCCCAAACCCGAGGGGGCCATCTCGAAACCGGAGATGGCCCAGGGTCAGTCGGGGTGCGAGGGATATGCTCTATGGGCAACCTTACACCCCGGCGTCTGCAGACCCGAGACGGCGTGCGGTTTTAGTCGGTTCAAGCCCGACATAACCGCCCCCGCTGGCCGGCGGGGGGGTATCCGAGGGGATTTCCGCACGAAAAAAAAAAAAAAAAAAAAAGGTGCTGGTAGTTAGTACTTGAATTATGTACACAATCTACACATAAAACATTACCATGATTGACTGACAAACAGAAGAGAGAGAATGAACAAGAATATATTATGTCACCCGACCGTAAAAAAAGTAAGTGAAATTCTCTTCTCTTTCTAGCGAGCAGATTTTCCGGACTTAAGTGGCTAGGAAGCGTTGAAAAATATTGAAAAGTGTAATCTCCTGTACTTTTTTTTTTTTTTTTATCGTGCGGAAATCCCTTCGGATACCACCCCGCCTGCCAGCGGGGGCGGTTATGTCGGGCTTGCACCGACTAAAACCGCACGCCGTCTCCTGTCTCCTCTGAAAGCAGAGGAGTACGGAGAGCGATGTGTTCCCGCCACGTTGGGTATTGGCCGACGATCAATGCCAACCCTATGAAGGGGTGAAGGGGAAGCCATTGACCGCCGCCCAGGGTGTACCGGCCGCTCCGATTCCGTTCCCCCCGGACTGCAGCGGGATCGGAATCGGAGCGACACTCGAGGAGGTTACCCAACACACACCCCTAATCTCCTGTACCTACAGTGAATTAATGTGATGCGTAGTATGTTACATAGGAAGTTATAACTATTCATCACACATCATATCGCATACTAGTCAAGTCTGTTCTTAAATTGATTGAAAACTAATTTTAATTCTTAAAAAATATACTTCCTTTAACAAATTGAAATGGCAAAGCGTCGAACACGCTGTTGTTAAATCACACAAATCTTTGCAAACATATACTTTGTTCTGATCTTTGTTTAATGCCGTCTCTACAAAGATAATTGTTTTTATTAAATTTATTATAGCTTTAGATCACGCCACAGATTTGATCACACCACCGGTAAGATAGTTTATTTTGAAATTAATTAGATGTAGCGTTATGAAAATTACCCTCCCAAGGCCTGCGGGGCCAAGCCAACCTCATCTGCTAGCTGGTATACATTAGCAGATTGACGGAAGAGGCTCTGACGCAGGCGTTCCTCTCGTAGTTGGGAGGTCAGATGGCAGTTGCTCTCAAAAAGGAGTAAAAGAAGTAAGCAGACCCCGGGCTCCGCCGTGTGAGCCTCGGATGCAACCTCAGATACTTACTTGATGCTAATCTTTCAAATTTAATAAGTATTTTAGAATTGAATTTAGTTGTTTTTTTTTATAATCACGTGAGAAAATTTATCCTGTGCTGCGGTGATTTCAAAAATATACATCTCAGACACAGGACACATAGACTGAAAAAAATTAATTTGACACAACTCTGCCTACTCAGAAATATTGGTTTGAATATGATGTGGATCATAAATCTCATAGATATAGTAAAAAGTGGTAGTTGTTGTGATTTATACCTAAATAGCTTATTCGATTCCTATGTAGGTAATAACATTAACAACGTAACGTGAAAAACTTGATGATAAGTAGGTAAATACCCGCATAATTGCTTTTATAGAAGTAACGAGCTGAACGCTAAACTAACGAGATATAGCCATAACGAGCAACTCGTTATGCCTTTTTTCCGAATTGAATAACCAATAGGTCTATTATTTTATGTTTATTCAGATGATCTGGTGTAATGAGTTGATCACATAGATGAATGAATATCAGAAAACCTATCAGTTTTTTTTTCTATTAGAATGCCGTATGTCTAATTACAATTGATTAAGTAGATCCGGAGATATGTCAAAAATACGATAACCGAGCTCAGCGCGGCATCATCTAGTGCTTACTACCTATATCTGATTACTATAAAACCATAATCAAGTACTTTAATTATAGGGAAAACAAAGAAGGAAGTATACACCATTAATTATTTTTATTGTTTCTTGATATGTCTAACCTCTATTTTTACATGAAAGTTCGAACATTATCCTCAAGTACAACATGTTACATGTGCACCTGAATAGTACTATTTTATACTGTTGCCAATACTCTCCGAACACGAATACTCTCAGAACAGCTCCTCTTAATGAACTGTGTCAAGAATGTGTATATAAAATACAATGGTAAAATTGAATTCGGAACTCATACACGAAAGGACTCTGATGAACTTAATATTGAGATATTTTGGTCGATAAGTAATGCAACTGGTGTTACAAGCGTTGATAGGTTTCGATTACCGAAAAAAATTAGATATTACTATTTTCCTTTCGGGGCCGGGACCGGTGCACCTGCCGTCCTCAAGGTTCAATTGAAGGGTCAGACAGCAGTCGATGCCATAATACCTACTGTACCAAACAAAAATTGTTAACAATCGGAAATTGTTAGGAATCGGAAATCGGATAGCCCAAAGAAGCTTTGGATGTAATCCGGACTAACACTAGGACCATCACCATCACAGCGTTAGATCCGGTTGCATCCTAAGTTTGTTCTTTGGAGTACGGGGTCCGCTCTCATTCTTTTTCTTGATTTGGCTTCCCTTGCTTTTACGGAAGCAACTGCCGTCTGACATCCCAACCCCGAGAGGAAAGCCTGCACTAGAGCCTCGTCCGTTATTCAGCAGGTACATGGGCTAGCTGAAGACCTAGGTGGGCCCGCAAATACCTAAAATATGCTAGGATGAAGAAGACTATTTTACTACAGATTCATACAATATCCACACCTGATGTCGCCACCCCACGTCACTGTTTCTAAAAGTCAATATGTATGCAAAACTCGTGTCTCAAGCTTGAACACCGTACGTTATCACTCATCATTAACATATTTACTGTTCCTAATTTATGTAGTCGGCACTTAGGCAGTGTCAGGTATTGGTAAAAAAAATCGTTAAACGCTCGTCTAGGCGGTTGACTCACATGCTTATCGTTTGGAGAATACCACTTTTAACCTCATTAGCATTGGGGTCACGGTATATTATTTTCTCGATAAAGCTGTGATTTTGCTTTAGGAGGTGTAAATAGGAGGTATTGCAGTAGTTTATAGATATGTACTTTAGAAACATTTTCTCAGCAAATCAGTTGAAATGTCAGTAAAGAAAATCTGTTTTAAATATCGATTAGGTAAATCAATACACCACATATTCCATGATTGGTTTAACATTAATATCTTTCGCTGAATTGTTATAATATAAGATAATATTATATAATATAATATAAGTTAATATTATAATTCAGGCTTTTACGTAGATGGTTAAGTTGCAGATGCAACTGAATCCCTATTGGTCAAGCAGCCGATCGTATTGGTGATAGATGGATCAAAAGCACCCTTTTTTTTTAGCGTGTGGAAACCCCCACGGGCTTCACCACATCGGTGCCAACGATGGGGTGGGCGTGTCGGATTTGGACCGACTGAAACCACACGTTGTCGTCCCCAAGTGTCCATTGCCGGGCACCCCGGGTAAGCCCTCGAAAGGCTAACCCCAGGGTTACCGGCGGACTTTGGCCGGCACCGGGGTCGGATTTTATCCCGCGTCAGTAAGTTGGCAGGCGTGTGTAGGATACACACGAAACGCCTTCGCCACGGCCTGCTTCTGTAAGGACGGCGAGTCGGCCAACTGCCGTCCTCAGGCCCTGATCATGGAGGTCGGAAGTCCGGTTGTCTATTGTTTAGCCGAAGATTATATACCATAATCATCATATTCCCGAATTTCATTTACCCGAATTTCATTTGCCGGAATGTTTTGTTTGCCCTAAAAGACATATGCGCTACTTTTAATTGCCCGAAACTTAGATACCATAAGATACGAGTGCCATACGTATTGTTTTTCATATTTTTAATTGCCATAATAATTATTAGACATAATATTTAAACGCCATAATGATTATTAGACATAATATTTAAATGCCATAATAAGACAAATAATTCTTCTCTTTTAAGTTTAATGGTCACAGTTCTAACCTAACTCAAATGGCACCTAACCAAACTACTTCTGGGTGGTTTATAAAAAAATAACCACGAAGGGGATGGCGGGGTCTATTCACTCGCTCAAACGACCCCTCCATCCCCTTCTAACCTAACCTATCCGAGTCGGGGTGCCCTAAAGTCCCGATTGCATCCAGTTTCTCCTGGTATAACAACCGTTATACACCCAATGTCGATGGCAAATGATGTTATGGCATATGATAATTATGGCATGTGATAATTAGGGCATGTGATAATTAGGGCTTACAATGATTATGACCAATGATGTTATGGTAAGTGACTTTATGGGAAACAAAGCTTCTAGCACGTGACTAATATAGCAAATAAGAGTAGGGCAAATGAATATTAGGTCATATAATATTATGGCTGTAGACTATTATGGCAAATGATATTAGGGCAAAGAAAATTCGAGCAAACGGCGGTATACCCGATAGTCCCGGGCGTAAACGAGTCTGCGGCGTCCTCGATGCAGACTGCGGAACTCGCGGGGCAGGGTTCTCTCATCATAACGTCCACGTCCAGGACCGCAACGAGATCCCGCGTTGACTCGCCCACGCAGTGCATTCCACCAACGTATGGAGTGCCGTGTCTTCACCAGGATCCTCGCAGTGCTGGCACTGCGGCGTTGTCTCTCGGTGGATGCACCATAGATACTTACCGAAGCACCCGTGTCCGGTAAATATCTGGCACATCCGGTAGGAGAGGTCACCGTGATGCCTCTACTTCACTACTACTACCACTACTTCATGATGGGCCTCACCGCCGCAATGATGGATTCCTCCCACCTTGGATGCTCAAGTCGCACCCTCCATGTCTCCATGAGTTCCCGGCGGAGCTGGGACCGCTGAGCTCTGATTTCTCGGGACTCCGCCCCGACTGGCCCCGCTCCAAAGCCTCCTTGCGCCATTGGTACAACGCCGCAAGGGCTCTCGCTTCCAGGTCCCATGGAGGGGTCAGGTCAGGAGACATACCACCTCGACGGAGATCGTGCGATAGCCCCTGATGACTCTGACGGCCATCGCTTTAACGGGCTGTTTAAAACAGCTAGGTTGCGGGCCGCCAGAGTCTCCGCCCATACAGGGGCCCCGTACAGGGCCATGCTATGCATGATTCCCAGGTACAGTCTCCTATCAAAAGCACCCTTCCCTTCCCTTTTTAGTAGAATAACCGCGATAGAATATTGTAAATGGACTACTGAATGCAGACTCGAATATTATACTGATAGATAACTATAATTTAATTTTTTCATTATTAATTTAACGAGGAATTGGCGGACCCCGAAGTCCCAGGTTAGCCTTAGCAATTAACGCGAAGATGATGATGATTTTCAACTGTTTACAACAGCTAGGGAAGAAAAGTTCAGCAAGAGATAACGCACGAAAAAAGTACGCAGTCTGGTACCTTCCTCTATTAGATGGACTAATAACCCTATAAGTAGGTTGGTAGGTAGGTTGCATTCTGTTACAATTATATTGGTGATTAACGGATTCAATAATTCATTAATTTCATTCCATGAACGAGAATAATCCTCCACAAACAGGTGGTATGTAGGTACCGTCAGATATGGGCATAATACTCGTAGCTCGTAGTAGCTAGTAATTTATAACAATAAAGCGGACTTTTATATGCCTGTATATAAAAGTCCGCTTTATTGTTATAAATTATGGAACGAGTTTCTTAAGCCGTGATGCAATATATTGAACAACTTCCCACTTCTAATTCTATTAGGTACCTTTTTTTTTTTTTTTTTCGTGCGGAAATCCCTTCGGATACCCCCCCGCCGGCAAGCGGGGGCGGTTATGTCGGGCTTGCACCGACTAAAACCGCACGCCGTCTCGGGTCTTCAGGCGCCGGGGTGTAAGGTTACCCATAGAGCATATCCCTCGCACCCCGACTGACCCTGGGCCATCTCACCACTAACAGCATCGCTCATCCTGTCTCCTCTGAAAGCAGAGGAGTACGACATTCTAGAATTCCAAAGGAATAAAATCTGATTTTACCCGGCTGCGCCAGAAGGAGGTCTGTATCTTTCGAGAGTATGTATGTATGTATAATTGTTTGGCACGATCTGCAGCCTGAACGGCTCGATGGATTTTAGCTTGAGAGGTGTCGTTAGATTCGTATTTACTGTAAGAGTGCCACTGGGTATACCAAAACAAAATAAAAACGAAATGGCGGAGTTTTGGCACTAAGATGTAGGTATGTTGTTAAAAATATATTTTCACTCAATCTTATCGAGTAGGGTATCAAAATTAAGAGCTTTAAAGGGTGATTTCAAAAATTTATATATCGTAACTAAAAAGTATAGAATACAATTATTAATAAAAAAATAAAAATCCCGACTGGTCTAAAAAGACCGAAACAAGTTTGGTAGCAGGCGGGACCCCGGGACTCATTAGTTTTCTTTCGGTCCCCATAGTGTTGCTCGACGAGGTGTGCAAGCTCTTTGGAGTTGCATTAGGGAGGCGCTCGTGTATCACGAAGTGCCTCTCTACCTCCGCCGCATGGTCGGGGCGTATTTGACGGAGAGAGCCGTCATCTACCCAACCGTGACCGGTCTCGGTCGGCGTGAAATGTCGTGCGGTGTTCCACAGGGATCCGTCCGGGGGCCGCTCCTGTTGAACATCGGATACGACTGGGTGCTTCACGGTGAGCTCGTAGGCGGTGCCGCCGTCACGTGCTACGCGGACGACACGCGCGTGACGGCGTGCGGGGCGACGTACCGCGAAGCGACCCTAAAGGCCACGACCGCGGTTGCTCAAGTCGTTGAGCGGATCCGGCGGCTGGGTCTCGAGGTGGCTCTGCATAAAACCGAGGCCCTGTTCTTTCATGGGCCTCAGAGCAAGCCACCCGAGGGATCCAGTCTCATCGTGGGAGGAAATCACATCGGCATCAAGCCCTAAATGAAATATTTAGGTCTCGTGCTCGACGGCCGATGGGACTTCGGAGAGCACACCCGAAGTCGGGCCCCCAAATTGAAGGGCACAGCTCTTGCTCTGGCTCGCTTGTGCCCAACATGAGGGGGCCCGATGACTCCTGCAGGAGACTCTACGCGGGGATCGTGCGGTCCATGGCCCTGTATGGGTGCCCAATATGGGCGGAGGCCCTGAAGACCAGAACTGTGCGGATGCTGCGCGCTCCGCAGCGAGTGATTTCCATCAGGGTCATCCGCGGGTGCCGCACAATCTCCTTCGAGGCGGCGAGTCTCCTTGCCGGAACTCCGCCATGGGACCTGGAGGCGAGAGCCCTTTTACAACTGTACCAGTGGCGATAGGAGGCGCGGGAGCAGGGACGAAACCCCGAGCCTAGGGAAATCGAGGCCGTGCAGTCCCAGCTCCGCCAGACCATCGTGGTGGAGTGGAAGGAACGACTTGGGCGACCAAAAGCAGGCCACGCCGCAATAGCGGCGGTAAGGCCCATCATGGAGGATTGGCTAGAGAGGCGACACGGAAGCTTCTCGTACCGACTGATCTCCGGGAAGGGGTGCTTCGGAGACCACCTGCATCGGATCAGGAAGGAGCCAACGCCTGAGTGTCATCACTGCGACGCGAGCGAGGACTCAGGGCTGCACACGCAGGCAGACAGCCCGGCGTGGGAGACGCCGACACGTGACCTCGTGGCAGCCATCGGGGTGGGAGTCCTCTCGCTCGGCAGCATGATTGCGGCAATGGTGCGGAGCGCGCCCGGGAGAGATTTAGAACCAGGGGGGGTCACTCCGCCGATCTGCGAGAAATTATAAGAACATGCCGGCGGCAGCCCCGGGGCTGCTTATTCAGTGGTTGCCTCGCCGCGGCCCGTGACACTCGCACGCGTGTCTCCCGCATACCAACGTCGCAAGCGCGTATTGAATACGATGTATAAAATAAGGGCAACGAAATATTGCATTGCTGCGGGTTGCAGAAACAATGACCAAAATTCGGAATGCACGTTTTTCTATGTTCCGACGCGTGAAAAGGATACCGAAAGGTGAGGTTGTAAGCACTAAATGCTCATTTATACCTATATTTTTATAGTAAATCGAACACAAGAATCAAGTAAAACAGCAGTGTTATACTTGAATTAAATAGGTATCTGTCAACGGCATATCTACGTATGTATTATACATCAAACGAAAATCCCGAGATTGTGATTAAATCAGTACTCATTGGACTCATTTACACCTGGCGTGTGACCGCGAACCGTAACGGAGATCGTAAAGTCTATCTCCGTCTCTGTCACTCGAATAGTAAATGCTATCTAAAGTAGGGACAAGATAATAGGTCACTTTTGACATTTCATCAAAATTCAACAACGTAACCTTGTAACGGCGGGCATAAAATAAGAACTACACAATTGCTTAACTTTTTTCAATTACGTTTACATATTTATTGTAATAATGACCGATACGAGTAATTTTACGATTTGCTTTCACTAATAAACCATTCTAAACATAATAAACAATTTCTGATCTAAAGAACTGAACGTCGTTACAATGTTGCGTCAGTCAACCCTTTTTCTTTTTAAACACTAGGGATGTTACTCTAAAAATCGAAAGCTGATAGGACTGTAAGTTGAATCGAATGCAATGATTACTTGTGAAGAAAAATCACCATAAATTTATAACCACGTTGTGATTATAATAAAACCTAATTATACATATTTATTATTCTTTTAATTAACTATAAAAATTCAAAAAAATAACTAAATAGAAAGGTCATTGATGTTGGGTGCAATTTAGGTGGATGTTGCTGGCAACACCAGTGCCTGTCGATGACGCATGTCATGTCGCCATAACATGATGATGACGCAGTCTTTTGTTGTTGTGCGAAGTGACTGTGCGTTTTTGGTGTGCTCTCTGTTATTTTCTTCTGATCCGGCTTTTTCATTGAACTGATCTTACTGACTACGTTTACCTGGCTATAAATTGGACTCCGATTGCTTAACGATTATTAAACAAGAAAAACATTACAGTCTTACTATGTCGAAACGGGGGAAAACTCTAAACAGTCAATCTCGCGAACTAGTGCTGAAATTGTACAATTATTTTGGACGTGAATCAGTTAACGATGGGCCTCTTTTACCATTGAAACCACCGAGAGAACGCGTTGCCGAAGCATTGGGAATAGGGAAGAAGACAGTAACTCAAATTCTGAAAGAGAAATACGGACCATCAGGCTCAGAAGATAATACTTTACGTACACCGAAAAAATGAAAGAGGGAGAAGAAAATTGTTGACGTTGATAATTTTGATGCTGCTGCAATTCGCAACCACATTTATGGATATTACTCGAGAAAAGAATATCCTACACGGGAAAAGCTATTGAGTTCGTTAAAAGGCGCAGGCTTATTTTTTGGAGGCAAATCGTCTCTATCAAAGGTTTTAAAATCGATTGGCTTTAGATTTAAAAAATCCGACAAGCGGAAAATCCTGCTAGAACGCTACGACATTATTTTGAAGAGAATAACATTCTTACGTCAGGTAAATAAAATTACGGATTGGGACAATGTCGTGTTTATTGACGAAACATGGTTGAATGCGAACTATACGGTTGCGCGGACATGGACCGATGATACAGCGGCCTCCACCTCAAAAGTTCCATCGGGAAAAGGAGCCCGACTTATTATATGTCACGCGGGATCAGCTTCTCAAGGTTTTATTCCAGACTGCCTCCTCGCATTCGCCTCTAAAACTACAACAGATTACCATGAGGAAATGAACTTTGATGTTTTTAAAAAGTGGTTTGAGAAGCTGCTAGTCAGCTTAGAAAACCCATCGAAAATTATAATGGACAATGCTCCGTATCATTCTGTACAAGTTGATAAACCACCAACTCAAGCAAATAAAAAGCAAGAAATTGTCTCGTGGCTGGTAAGAAATGGTTTGGAGGCAAGTCCAACTTTATTAAAAGTTGAGTTGTTAAATCTGGTAAAAGCAACTAAGCCGTCCAAGCTCCGCTATGTAATCGATGAACTAGCCCTAGAGCATGGACACGAAGTTATTCGATTGCCTCCCTACCATTGCCAGTATAACGCCATCGAGCTTATTTGGGCACAAATAAAGGGTCATACAGCGCGGAACAATACTGAACCACCCTTCAGTACTGCTAAAACGATGACTCTGCTACAAACTGCATGTGCAGAAGTCACTACAGAAGACTGGCGAAAAGTCGTGGAGAAGACAAAGAAAATAATTTCACAAGATTTTGAACGAGATGTGAGAATAGACAATATTATTGAAAATGAATTAATAATATCTCTGAGTGCTGACAGCAGTGATGAAGATAGCAGTTCCGATAGTTCAAGTGAATAAAAGCAATTTTTTTGTTAAATTACGTAGGTACTTGTCTTATTTTGCTCCTTTAATTTATGAAAGAAAAAATAATAATGGGACAGGGATTCGCATGATCATTTTTAAAATTCACATATGTTTCAAGTCTGTATCGATTCATTCGATTCATTCATTTAATCGATGTTTTTAAGCAGGTCACCTCACTATGAATATAAAACTGACATCTGTCAAAAGTGACCTATTATCTTGTCCCTACTTTAATATTTATAATTCGCGTATTCTGTGTGTGTATATTGGATCACGGATAGGTACAAGATGTCTAGGTGGTACATTTAAATATCTTATTGTCGTCGAGGCGCGCCACTTGACACCTCCGCGGGGCCGATGCCGCGGCGGTGTCGGGTGCAAGTTCAAACAAGCCGCTAAGTTAGTCCAAGAGCCGTGCTACAAATTTAATGTTTCTCCGCTGCCGTCAGCTCTTTAGGTTAAGTTTATCATAATTACTATTTGTTGTGTTAATGTTCGTTTAATTGCTCTTTGTACATTCATGTGAAAAGTAAAATTTACCCATCTAAAAATATATAAATTTCAAGATAAGAGAAGATGCGAACAAGTTATTTTAATTTCCCCGTGGTTTAATCAAATTTACCATACCTGACGTTATATACTTACAGTACTGTTTTTATGTAAAAAGGTGTTGTTTTTCTTAGATGTCACCTCAAAACCCTATTTGAATATATAAACTAGCCTCAGTCTACATTACTTCAGATAATTAATGGTTGTACTATATGGCGAATATTAAAAAAAACCACCGATTATGAATTATTTTCAATTTGAAAACCACATTAGTTTTTCGCTTATTCCAGGCGCCGGAAATGGTACCGTATCCGCTTACGATCAGGCGGACCGTATGCTCGTTTGCCACCGACGACGTTTAAAAAAATGACAACCCTATCTTCGGCAAGGTGCGGAGTAATGTCGACCTTCGCGCCGGGCAATAGAACTCAATGACGGCGCGGCTGGCGTGCGGTCCGTTGCTAATAATAATTAATAGGCACGTAAAAAGGCGGCATTCGTGAACATCAAAACAGAGGGTCTTCTGTACTTGTACTTTTATTTATTCTGTGTTAGAACTCTCCCGGCCCGCCGAGCCCGCAACTTGCTCGCCATCTCGAAACCGGAGATGGCCCAGGGTCAGTCGGGGTGCGAGTGATATGCTCTATGGGCAACCTTACTCCCCGGCGTCTGTAGACCCGAGACGGCGTGCGATTTTAGTCGGTTCAAGCCCGACATAACCGCCCCCGCTGGCCGGCGGGGGGGTATCCGAAGGAATTTCCGCACGAAAAAGTTTTCTTTCGGTTTATGATTTGCAAATGGGTCCTTTCGGTCTTTTTAGCGCAGTCGGGTTTTTTATTTATTCGTAAATTTGTACTTTTTTTGTAAATTTTACTTTGTGTAGTTACTTATTTTTTCTACTATAACAGCTTTAATATATGTAGAATATACTGCTTCCGGGCTGTTTGGCCGTGGTCCATTGGAAACTTGTATTCCACACGTTTCGTCGATCAGTCGCACCGAGTTCGCCGCCGAGGAAGGTTCTCCGCACTCGACGGCGTCCCGACGTGTACCACTGAAGATGTCGACCGCAGTGATCGACGAAACGTGTGGAATTCAAGTTTCCAATGGACCACGGCCAAACAAGCAGTATATTCTACATGCAACGCCGGCCGTGAAAGCCTTAAGATTTATAGCTTTAATATATGCTATATCTAGAAGCCTACTGAAGAGGAAAAGCCTTACTACTTAATTACGAGGAAGAGTATGGAGCCTAACGCCATACGTACTAATTTTCGGACGAGGCTCACGTCTTGCGGTTGGAGGTAAGGCTATATTATAGAGTAGGAGGTGAGCGAACCGCGGCCGAATGTTATGCTCGGCTAGGTCATTGCTATTGATCACAGCGTGCATGCCAAAGTACCTACCACTACTAACTGATGCCATTTATGCTCCCACAAGTCGAATATGGGCAGGCAGTGATGAGTAGGTAGGTATGAAAAACTAAAGAGGCCAGACTTGTTATTTGAAATCTGTAAAGTTGTCTTTTGCCCACTTTTAACAAAATCGACCCTAAACAAGATAGGGTCTGTATGGCTACTTGTACGCACAAAGAATGTGTTCCGGAGTCTCAATAACGATTTGAGTATTATAATCAATCAAAATTCTTACCTGAATATACTTCATCAAGTCAAAATGTTTAGCGAAAGACAGCAAATATTTGTAGAAACAAGATCCAGAAGGATACGAAGGTGTTTCTTCTGGCAAAGGAAAGTCGAAGTATTCCATCGTCTGTCGAGGTGTATTTGTTCTGCAACAATTTTTATTTTATTTTAATTATATCTTGTATATAAAATTGTAAGCTCTAGGATATTAAGGTTTTACGAATTTTCATATAAATTAAAAGTGATCGCTATTCATTCATTCATCATCACTCAAGAACGGCTGGGTCAATTTGGATATTGTTAATTTATAAATCATTTGTAGCAGTGTCCGTTTTTCAAAAGATCATAATAATTGTAAGTATAAGAAGAAGGTAATAGAGTGCTATGTACATTATATAGCATCCACCGGATGTTGCATAAAAATCTTTCTAAAACTAGTTATCAAGAACATTATGCAACCAGGTTTTATGTTGGCAGGTAAAACACGCACAATGCTCACTAACTTGATTTGATACTCAGATTACCTACGGTACAAATGGTTGAAAGTTCTGAACAAACTTTAAAACTTATTGTAGATAGTATATTGAACATTGCCACGTCGGAGGTCGCGGGTTCGATTCCCGCTCAGTGCAAATATTTGTATGTATGAATATGTTTATTTGCATTGGTCTGGGTGTTTCTATGTAAAATAATATGTATGTATTTACAAAAAGAAATGTATTTAAGTGTGTTTATCTGCAGTTTAGAACCCATAAAACAAGCTAGTTAGTAAAGCTATGCTTTCTTTGGGTCTAGATTGCGTTGTGTAGGATATCCTAAAATATTGATTTATATTTATTCTATTCATTACTATACCATTCATCCAACATCCAATTGCGATTAAACTAAGTTAGTTGTTATGACTATAAAGGTTCCTAACATAAAAATAGTAACAAAAAAAACAAGGTCAAGCATTAGCTACGTAGTAAATGTACAAATGCATAGGTACTTCTTATTGTTGGCGCACATCATAAAGACACACATAATATTACCATAATCATTAACTAACTATCACATTATTACACAATTTAACCAAATCTGATTTAGATAATATAGGTTGCGTGCTGTTTTCCTCGAAACTATTTATCTTATATATTATCCGCAGCTTTACTTGCTCCTCAAGCGGATTACATAAGTAATAATAATTACATACGACACATTCATAAACACGCAACTAGTACTTTACTAAGATTATGTGACTTGCTTTCGCTTACAATAATCTCAAGAGTGCTGAGTGCCTGCACAAGATCAAGTTATTGGCATCAATACACCTCGACTAATAATTCTATAATTGAGTGGGTTAGTTGCAAGCAAATATGCGTACAAATCACAAGTATTTAAAAGAATATATAGTGCATATAACAGTACATAGTCCCTCCCTGTTTTGTATAAATATTTTAGTGTAGTTGTTTCTTTAGAAAATTAATTTGATAAATTAATTTAATCTCCATGAGTTCCTGAGTTCCTGGCGGAGCTGGGACTGCTGAAACTCTATTTTTTGGAACACCGGCCTGTGGCACTGGAGAGCAGTGCCTCCTTACGCCATGGATACAACAACGCAAGGGCCCTCGCTTCCAGGTCCCATGTAGGGGTCCCGGCTAGGTTAATTGCAATAATTTAATTAAACGGGAATTAACGCAGGCAATCAGCCTGTGACCACGGCCAGTGTAACCTGGTCGAAACGTCAGGCAATCCAAAGGTATGTATATACCTATAAATGATCGCGTTAATTCCTGTTAAATTAAATTATTGTATATTATGGAACGCAAAAGTTTAAAAATTAATATAGGTTAATTGCGCCTAGACGGAGATCGTGCGGTATCCCCTTATTGCTCTGAAAGCCAGAGGTTTCAACGGGCTGTGCACAACAGCCACGTTGCAAACAGCCAGACGTTCCGCCCAAACGTGGGCCCCGCACAGGGCCATGCTTCGCACGATCCCCAGATACAGTCTCCTGTCCCTTAATGTTGGGCATCAGCCACGAGAGTGCGGCAGCAGACCGCTTCAATTTTAGACTTCGGAGATGTGTAGCGAAGTCCCATCGGCTATACTAGCCCACGCGCCATTACGAAAGTGTCATCAGCGTAGCAATTACTGAAATTAAAACTTACCTCAGGCCTTTATACTGGCTTGTGAATAAAGGCAATCCGTTTTCATCTGTGCCGACCTTGGGGTCGAACCTCCATGTGCCTCCAATGTAGCGGGAGCCTTCGAACACAGTGAAATTGAGGCCGTATTGCTTCATGTATCGAGCCGCTGCCAAACCTGAGAAGCCAGCACCGATTATACACACTCGGGACGCTGCAATAGGCTGAAACAATAAAAACATCACTTAAAATGTAACATAACATAACATAACTTCACGCCTGTATTCCCGAAGGAGTAGGCAGAGGTGTATTGCACACCCACGATTCGCCAGTTATGTTTAGGTCCCAATGTAATAGCGGGCGAGCCTATTGCCATCTACCGGGCACATTACTAATTAATATGCGAGCAATAATTAACATTTTTTTGTATACCACACATAACTACGAAAAGTCACGTCAAGTGTGTGCCCGGGGCGACTGGGGATCGAACTAGAGACCTCGTCTTGGCAGTCCGTTACGTACGCCACTGGGCTATCGCCGCTTTTATAAATGTGTCTATTTTAAAACTAGTTCTAATGGAACTATCTATCAATGGACCGCTATCACGCAGTGACTCCCACCTGTCATTCACCCCTTCTACCTTGAAGTACAAAGATAATGGATCTATCAGAGCAAAACAGTGATCGTGCGTTGCTATTTGATACAATAGGTTACAATCTAAACGCTACGTTGACAGATAATTCATTGGTCACGACAGTGTGTATATACCTGTATCTCGTAAAAATGTGCAGCTTCCACGTATTGTATGGTACTCAGAAAACATGCTATACAACCATTAACACCTGAGCATCCATAACTAGGACCATTATCTCTCGCGCCTTGTCCACTCTCTGATCGTCCCAGTAGGTACTTACTTTTTTTTTAATCTTAAGAGTTAATGTATTGACAATCGTACATACATGCTTATTAGGAAAATATCCTAACCCTAAAAATATAACAACAAACCTATTCAGTTAGAAGTTGAGGTGGCTCAGTTGTTCAGAGCATACCCCCTGGCAAGGGACTGGTCGTGGGTTCAAGTCCTGTCCCAGATTTTATCTTTTTCCGAACTAAATCTAAATCTAAAAGTGAGCAGTCATAAATCGTAAACCGCAATTTACCTTTCATTTAGTCAACTCAAATATAAAATTTAACAAAAGCATTATTATGTTACTTGCTGCTACGGAACCCTTCATGGGCGAGTCCGACTCGCACTTATCACCAGAATCAACTTATACAAAAAGTACCTACGAAAGCGTCTCAAATTTCGTGACACGTTACCAGGTTAAATGGCCACAACCAAATATTGGTTGTGAATATAAAGTACCAAAATAATGTTATAGACCTTCAAAGATATGTACATACGTATTAGTTGTACCTACTGTTTTTTTGAAGATTAATTATATTTTTTAGTATAGAATGTGATTTGCGAGTTAGTTCTGCAAAAGATAAAAATAATAAATCTCAAATTCATTTTCAGATGTATTTCATGATTCAAAGACTTGAATGGAACGTAGACCTTTACTAATTACGACGGAATCAAACAAGTTTCATAAGTCTGTTTGTCAGTAGGTATCTACTGCCAGAATGGCGAAATTGCGACGATTCTTTTGCAGAAGCCATTCCATAGAATAAAGTAATACATTTGAACCCATTCGTAAAGAGAAGAAAAGGTTGAGAGTTAAACATGTCTAAGAAATGGTGTATTCATGATTATATATTATTTGATTATGCAACGTTCAACCTGGAAATTAAGCGAATATGGAAGGTCGAATGATTTCTTGTGGTGTTTGTTGTATGCATAAGACGATCAGGAGAGATGCAGATATTGGGTATGACTATATCTTGCACGATGTAAGAATTGTATAAATTGTTCAAATGTAAGCGAATATGGAAGGTCGGATGCTTTCTTGTGGTTTTTGTTTTATGCATAGTCATACCCAATATCTGCATCTTTCCTTGCAGATGCAAGGAAAGATGCAGATATTTGGGTATGACTAGGTATATCTTGCACGATGCCGAAGTAAGAATTGTATAGCTCAATTTTTAGTTCAGTCATCATTGACTACCATACAAATTCACTAAGCTTGCATTTTGAAACCCGGAGTTCGCCTACTTCTCCTATGAAAATTAGGTTTAACCTGACGTCTACGGCGACTGCCGTCTGAACGCCTAACTGGCCCAACCCCGAGAAGAAAGCCTGCCTCAGAGCCTAAATGGAAATAGTTGGGCATATTTCTGTAAATCGAATCATTTCACCTGCTGAATCCTATTGCGATTTGTTTTGTGCAAACTCAGGGCCTGCTGAAAAGCAACAGAAACGCTGGAAACAATTTTAAATTTACCACATAATAAATTGCGATGGAATCCTCTAAAAAAAACCGGCCAGGTGCGACTGGGATTCGGCCCATGAAGGGTTCCGTAGCAGCATGTAAATTCTTTATATTTGAGTTGATTGAATGAAAGGTAAATTGCGGTTTACGATTTATGACGTATTAAAAAAAAAGTACTTACTAGTTCGCGTTCAAAACAGTTTTCGGTGGTAGTTTACATGGTAATGTACATCATGTATTTTTTTAGTTTTATCATTCTCTTATTTTAAAAGTTATTGGACACATTTTACAACTTTGGAAGTGTCTCTCGCGCAAACTGTTCAGTTTAAAAAAATGATTTTAGAAACCTCAATATCATATTTGAAGACCAATCCATATATAGGTATGAGTTTGACACGTATGGGTTTCAAGAAAAAAAATTTTAGAGTTTCAGTTCTACGTAACCCCCAAAACTTCATGTTTTTTTTTCTATTTTTGTGTGAAAATCTTAATGCCATTCACAGAATACATCTACTCACCAAGTTTCAACGGCATAGTTCTTACAGTTTCGGAAAAAGTGGCTGTGACATACGGACGGACAGACAGACATGACGAATCTATAAGGGTTCCGTTTTTTGCCATTTGGCAACGGAACCCTAAAAAGCTTGTATCGCGCAAGTTTTCCTCTGTATTCTAATTGTGCTACAAGCTTTTGAAATCTGTACAACCCACAGAACTAATAATATTCTTTGAACCCGTGTATAAAATTATTATTTTCGTTTACGTAAAACAATTGTTTTCAATAGAAGCTTGTTTTTTTAAACTAACTTTAGTGTTTTTGAATGGCACCAACCCCCAACACCAATCCTCTTCAGTAAGAAGGTGAGAATTCTTCATTCATTTCTAAGTAATGACAGATCTAAAGGAGAACGGAATAACCTTGTGGCTTTAAATACAATCTGCTAGTTATTTCAATTGAAAGGAGATTACAGCTGCCAAGGACAGTGGCTAGTCCAATCATGTCCTGATTATTACTTGTAATGTCTCTACCGGACGTTAATTTCTTAAGAACAGGTTCATTCCTAAGTGATAGACTGTAATAAAAATACACAGGTTATTGTATAACTTTCATTATATACACATGCTAAATATGACAATTCATTAGGAACAATTACGCACCCCTATGTTGGATAGTGATAGCTTGTTACTTATATACTAAGATATTTTTTCTGCATTTATGGAACAGGGTCTAAAACTCACACACCTCAGGCCCACGTAAGGCAGGATTAAATTACTTACCCACGTGCAATATCGATCAATCCGATTAGGGGTTTGACTGAAGACTTGCAAAAGGAAGGAGATGCTCCTTTTGCAAGTCTTCAGCTTCACTATCAGATAGTAATCATTTATCCTCCCTTGCCTCTGAGAGCACATTAAGCCTACAGTCCTGGTTGCCATACAAACATTTGTGGCATTCGTTATGGTAGTCGGAACACTATGTTATCGCTAGTGGGTTGTGGAAGTCAAATGGCAGTCGCTTCACGAAAAATTGATATTGTCGAAAGTTTACGCGAGTGTCACACATTGAAATGAAACTATTTTAATTGGATTCGATCGTGATTTATTTGATGTTATTTTATTATTTACATTGAACCCGACTTTCCGGTTGCTTTTCAGCAGCCTTGGTCATGGGAAGACACAAGATGGTGATTGTCTTATAGTTTGAAGTGTAAGTTATCTCAAAGTACATGAACAATGCTTTCTTTTTTTTTCTCACCGAGACGCAAATACGCCGCCCTGATGATACGTCTTACTTACTCTAGCTCTCTAGCCGGGGGGCTATGTAGTAGAGGAAAATTTCCTTGCAAAAACCAGGTTGTGCGTGTATATCAGGGCGGATGTTTGTTGTTGCCGCTTGCGCTGCCTAGAGGACCAACGTGCCTGCGCCAACGTGCCAGTTACTGCACCTCCACAACCTGTGAAGATAAAGCGACGGCTATGGCATTATTCGTCAGCGGATTGGGACGGCATGCGAGACTATTTCGCATCCGTTCCGTGGACTGAGCGCTGCTTTGATGGAAAGGACCCATCGGATTGTGCTTCTGCCGTCGCTGGTGAAATCAGCTTGGGTATGGAATATTATATTCCATACACTGAGGTCACCAGTGCCCGCAGAACTCGGTCTTGGTTTGGGCGCGAGTGCGCTGATGCTGTTCAACGAAAACAGTCAGCGAACCGCGTGTGGACTAGGGCACGAGTCGAGTGCGATCCGAATGCGGGGAACCTCAAGGCGGCGTATAACAGGGCCACTAAGGACTGCAAGAGGGCATACGTCAGAGCGGATGCCCAGCGCATAGCACGGCTTGGTCAGCAACTCATGTCACATCCCGCGGGTAGCCGTGGGTACTGTGCGACTGGCCAAAGCCGTGCAATCCAACTTCTGCCAGCCTTCGCTGCCCCCGCTGCGTTACCCAGACGGTTCACTGGCTCACGAGCCGCAAGAGCAAGCAGATATTCTGGTTAACCTCTTTGTGGCTAACTCCCGAATCGATGACTTTGGCTTGCAGCCGCCAACACCTGTCACTTGTGACCACTCAATGCCTGATATCCGTATCAGGCAATGCGACGTTCGCGCTGTACTACAGTCACTCGACGTTCGGAAAGCCAGTGGCCCTGATGGTATCCCAGTGGTAGTACTAAAATAATGCGCAGCGGAGTTAGCTCCAACGCTGAGGCGACTGTATAGCCTGTCTTATTCCTCGGGATTGGTCCCGGGGGCTTGGAAAGAGACGAACGTACAACCGGTCCCTAAAAAAAGAAGATTAGAAGTTATCTCCTTTATTCATACAGTGCAATCGATACCATCGCGAACCAAGCGGTTTGGTGACTCCTTTTTTTGTCGGACCATAAAGCACTGGAACGCTTTAGCCACACTCGTGTTCCCTTCTGGGCTCTTTAAGCGGGGCGTGGAAAAACATCTGTTGAGGTGAGGCCGTCTAGGTAGGGGCCGCCATTCTAGGGACAATATCTGGAAATGGTGGCCATTACTTTTTGGATTTCACCTCAGCTTACCATCAGGCGGGGTGCAGTCAATTTGACGAACGAAATACAAAAAAAAATTGTTGGTGTTGCTATTTACGCAGAATTAGCTCACAATGGCATGAAATCTTGTTATATTTTGACACCGAAAAGTCTGATTCAATGTAAATAATAAGATAACTTCAAATAAATCGCGATAGAATCCGTTAAAAATAGTTTTAATTCAATGAAAAAGTAGTTCTGCCGTTTCGTAGTTAGACTGAAAGCTGACAACTGAGTTTTGAAAAGGCTCGAAGAATAATAACCATACTATACACTCATTGAAAATAATTTAAACAGCCCAACTTCGAAGATTTTACATTAAGTACTTGGACTTTTGATTAAATGGATAAAACCCTAATATTTTATCGCCTTGGTGTTGAGAACTAATTCTCAGTCAACTCCGATATAAGAAGACAATGAACAAGAACTACTTCAAAAATCACTTGCAAGATTTGATCCAAATAAAATACAAAACAAGTTGAACGAAAACTTGTAAAACGAGGATAAAGTATGATAAGAAGGTAAACAAACAGACAAGTGTAAACGCAGTTTTTTCTGATGCCGTAATTTTAAAATATTCTGACATGAAAGAAAAGTATATTACGTCATAATTCAGCAATGCTGTTTCAGTGTAGCTCATATTAATACAAAAAGGGAAAGCGAATGTACTTACATAATGCATTTATATACTTTTTACTGGACCAGTATTAGAAAGAACCATTAAATATATGTATTCTTATAATTAGCATAGGATGCGATGTTATAATATAAATGACAAACAGTATGTTATTTATATAATATCAAACCAGATGATAATCATAATCAGATGAACAGGTGATATATATAACAGTTTCTGCTGCGCTTTATGAGTGATTCCCGGTTCGCATTTCCTCCCAGAAACCTCCATTATAAATGCCTGCGTCTCTACATCGGCTAAACCTTCTCACTGATTCAGCCCAGACCTGCAAGACGCCATGTTGAACGTCAGAGATTGTGTGGTCACAGCAAATAAACACAACCGAGTACCGCCAGCACGCTAGGATACATAAGGGGGTGTCACCACTTCCATGGAGCAATAGTCCAAAAACTAAGTTTATGTTCAGTTCTAGAGAAACCAGAAAGACTTTTATAACCTTGATTAAGTAATCCAAATTAGACGTCCGTCCGCCGGAAGCTGCTTAATATCCATGGGAGCGCGTTACTTTTTGCGAGCACCCAGCTGCTTACAAGCAAAAGAGCATACTCCTAATAACACCGCATCAAGCACCCGCGCCAGAGGGGGCAATGCCGCGGTAGTTATACTACCACTTCAAGCCTACGCCATGACAAGCGGGGATTCTATACCTTCAAGCGCCAACATAGGTGTACACAGTCACTACACAGGCACTTTAATAAAATATAGAGACATTTATATATAAATGTCCTACTACTATATTTATAAAAAAAATTATGTTACCTACTATAGATCTTATGGACCAATATTCTCAAAATATTGTTCCCGTAAGGAAACAAACTCGCGAATATTTTATTATTATTGCATTATAATATGGCGCATATAGGTACTTAACTCTGGGGTGTGTGTTGGGTAACCTCCTCGAGTGTCGCTCCGATTCCGATCCCGCTGCAGTCCGGGGGGAACGGAATCGGAGCGGCCGGTACACCCTGGGCGGCGGTCAATGGCTTCCCCTTCACCCCTTCATAGAGTTGGCATTGATCGTCGGCCAATACCCAACGTGGCGGGAACACATCGCTCTCCGTACTCCTCTGCTTTCAGAGGAGACAGGATGAGCGATACTGTTAGTGGTGAGATGGCCCAGGGTCAGCGGGGGTGCGAGGGATATGCTCTATGGGTAACCTTACACCCCGGCGTCTGAAGACCCGAGACGGCGTGCGGTTTTAGTCGGTGCAGGCCCGACATAACCGCCCCCGCTGCCCGGCGGGGGGGTATCCGAAGGGATTTCCGCACGATAAAAAAAAAAAAAAAAAAAAAAAAGGTACTTAACTCTTCCATTAGTATGTAATTATTAAGTATATGATTACCAACTACTTAATTATTGAGTTTGTACTTGCAATTACTAACTACAATATTTAATATTATTAATACTTTCAATAGGTACTTAAGGAATTTACTCGTTATATTATATACTAGTAAATTTGCTAGCTATTATGTGCAAGTTAGACTTTTGTTTCTTTTTTGAGTTTTATGTGTATAAATTACGTTATTTTGATCTGTAAATATAATTTGCACAGAAGCTAAAATAATTATATTTAGTTTCCTTTATAATGAATGCTTCCTTTATAATGATAAATACATTTATATTTTTTACCGGAAGTGTAGATATAATGTAGATATAATATAATCTACACATTTAGCACGAAAATATATTATTGACTTTAAAAAATAAAAAATGTTAGAGGACTCAGCCTGCGGTTACCTTAACCGGAAACAGTCTAAACGATTTAGCCGTCCTTCGGAATACAAAGCGATTGCATGATTAGCGATCGTGCGAATGAGAAAATGAACACCGGTATAAGGGAGGATTTCCGCACAAAAAAAAAAGTTGACCTATCATGTCGTGCTTAAGCATTCGTGTTTTGGGCGAGAAAGAAGAATGGAGCTATACACCCTATATAGCTCCATCCCTTTTTCTCGGCAATTCACGTGAATAACGATCGCGTAGTTGGGTAGAAACACCTGGAATTGATAGGCCTGCATTGGAAGGTTTAAATTAGGTACAGTGGAGGACTTTCCTCTCCCAATATCACAACTATGTATTTGTTATTGTATGTGTTTATGCGGCAACACTTTCCGCTGGTACTAATTAAGACTAGCTAAAGTTACACATACACCAATCGTTCATTCACCAATCCCACTTGTGAAATTGTCACACTACACGGTCAGCTCAATGCTGTAATAAGTAACCGCAGCTGTGATATGCGTTCATTGTTACATAGTAGTCTTGGCTAGGAAAGTCGAAACGGCCGACTACCAGTATCCAACTGGTACCAGAGCTGTTAGACTCGCTCATATAGGTATAATTTTACATTTTAACTTACAAATATAGCCTCACACTAAGATACAGTGCAATAAATGCAGCGCAATCTATCATATAAGACCCCAGCCCATTCATCTGTCAATGAACTTTGAAAACATACGCTTTCGTAATTAATGACATACGGATCCATAAAATATGATGCAAGTCGGTATTTGTGAGCCCATATAATACCAAAACTCCAAGTAGGTATGAACAACTGTCATCCGCTGTTTCATCCGCCTTTTAATTTAAATGCTATCAGAATATTTATTACTAAATAATTTAGAGTACTTCGGCATGCGCCTGAACATCATTTTTGGATAAATTTAGTGGGATATTAGTTGGCACATGCTGGTTTGTACCGCAACTTTTGTGCCGTTTGTGCTATTCTGTAATAAACAAATTCATTCCGATGTGAGAGCTCACTTTGGGTATGTTCTGGTAGCTCGCTAGTGGCTCAGCGCGCTACCTTACTAACATAATTTGGTTTGGTGAACTTTTACGGGAGCGACTGCCTTCTGACCCCTCAAACCCAAGACGAGAGCTAGCGCCAGATCCTCGTCCGTCAATCAGCAGGTATATCTGTTAGGCATTGGCCACGAAGATCTTGGTGGGGTTCCATAAACCCAATCAGCACCAGTGTATAGGTACTACTTTGTTTAATATACCTATCTATGTTTTAGCCATTATAATTTGGTAGGTACTAAACTCATTATTCTATAAGTTCCAACGCAAGACCGGAAATCCTAAAGGATACGGTATTCTGTGATTAGACCAGTTTATTAAGAAATTGGAGGGTCAGTAGTTCAGTACCCTCCAATTTCTAGAAAAACTGGTCTAACCACTCTCCAGGTCAATGTTATTGATATTAGCCTTGGTCGGCGGCTACCTGTTCTTTCCGCGATACTTAGGGCACGGTAATGAGTGTTTAGGGGCAAACCCTTTTGTTGTCCCATCGATTAACTGACCTGTGACCACATGGCTTAACTGTGTTGTTATTAATTAATTATAATACGAAAAGAAACTAAAATAAAATAAATATGTTGCTACATAATTAAGACTACCGGTCGCGCGCTGCCATCCTCAATAGATTATGTATGTATTGAATAACTTTTTTTTCTTTTTCATATAGTTTAAAACAATAATATCTAGGTGACCTGGGGTTTTTATATTGACGTCTTTTAAAAATTACACATCATCACATCCCATAAAGTTGAAATCACTAAAAAAATATGCCCTAAATTAGTTTGTCATAAATATTATATTACAATCAATAATATAGAGAAAGCTTAAAAGCGTTTTCCATAAAATAAATTCTCAATTAAAAATATTTATGAACAGTAATTTTTCATTTGGAAAAAAATATATTAACTAAAAACAAAATTATATAAACTAAAAAATTTAACATTAGTACAGGAGTATGTACAAAGTAAAAAGTATAGGTGTCAAAGAATTCTCCCCATCGATGTCATCAAAAAAATTACATTTGCTGACTAAATTATTCAATTTACGCCGTTTGAGAGCCGCCTCAGCAGCACAAGCGCAGCCTTACTTGGAAGATGAGAATGCGCGAGGGTGTCAACACAAGTTGCGTCCCACACCAAAGGCCTACCCAACATCCAAGGCACCAAATACATACTGTCTGGTCTCTTGCCATCGTCGCGCACCAAACCCTCAGGTTCAAGCATGGCGGAACACCAGCGCTGACAGCAATATGACTTTTGACACGGCTCCCGCTTCGGCGGTCTTCGGCGGTCCCACGCGCGGCTTTCGCTCACCACCGCAGTTTCGGCTTGTTGGCCTTCTTGGCCGACCAGCCTCAGCCATGGCGGCGGTTCGCTCGCCGTTTCATGCTCCTAAGTCCCCGGGCCGCCTCGCCCGACGCGCCTACGCGATTCTAAATTACACTATAGGGATGGGGCAGACAAAACTGTGTGGAGTCGGATTTAGAGTAATTCCTTTCTGTCACTAAAACCTAACTGGACTAACTTTCAGGACTAACATTAAATAATTAAATACTTTGGACATATGACTTTATTTCATACAAAATAAGGAGGTAAACATAATTTATATATATAATTATCATCACATTATAAATAATTGAACATTGTGGTTACTGAAGTTTATAGCAAACGTGTTATGGATAGTGATTTTGGGACAAATAAGATTAGGAGAAAAAAGAGACTACCCTTAATGACTGGTGTCGATTTATTATTCTTATTCATTGATGCCCTCGTGGACTACCGGCCCGTTTCTACAACCCACACTAACTTTTTCCCGGGATCAACCAAAATCAATCAAAAGAAGTAAGAACTAAGTAGGTAGTTATAAGCAAAAAGTAAATTAGCAAGCACATCAACATTATATTCATAAAAATATGTCAAGTAAATCCGGTGAATTTCCCATAAGTATTTCATTATATGTAGTAATTACCAATAATTATTATTTACGTCCATGACACGGCTGGCCACCGGAGCTTCGAAGCGATTCTCCATTGTTTAACGACAAACAGGCTATTAACTTATATGGGATAATGTAGATACATGTTTCGAAAAAGTCGATGATTATAGTAACGGTACATCGGATGAATTTTTATTAATGGTTTAACACTTTTAATGGTACTATTAAAAGTTCCGATTTAAGTAAAAAACCATTAATATTAATTAAGTACGTTGACTGTCAAAATTACCAAAACATGATTTTGGTAATTTTGACAGTCAACGTGTAGATAGGAGAGCGAAAAACCAAGCACTCCAAAGTGAAATTTTTGGATGCAACTAGGTTCGAATCATGGTTTTAGAGTAAGTGGGTTCTTTGCTTGTAACTTTTCTTGGAGTTTCCCCATTACGCGAGGATGAAGTCATGTAATAGTACTGCACACTCCATTAATTTAAAAAAAATTGACATTCATCATCCCAGCGGTTATTCCGATTGGTTCTAAAGCTTGCCCTTTGGAGCATGGGGTCCATTCTACTAAGCTTTCGCATTGCTATGGTATTATAAATATATAATATGGTGCGGAATTAGAAAACCTCGTGTTGCAACCTAAACAGCTCCTCTATTCTTATCTAAAAAGAAGACGGTACTGCTTCTGGTTAATTCTCTACCTAAGAGCAGCGCACGTACTCGATTCCTCCGCATATCCTTCTATAGACAAACGGTGAGGATGTAGACGGTTTACCGTCTGGGAGTTCCTTGGACATGATGAGTCATAAATTTTAGGATGAATCCCCGTGTGTGAAATTCCATTTTGAAGTCATTCGTATCACCGTGCCTCATGGTCTTGGAGTTATATAAATCATGCTTTCGTAGAAATAGGGAATGTGGGTACATATTATGTACGCCAACTTCTAACGATTTGCACAAACTTAATGTTTACATAACAAACTGGTAAGACTTACATATTCACTATGTCACTGGGCCAGGTGTCGTCTGTACCATTGTTGCATAGGTCAATTAGTTATTTGTGTTTCATAGAGCTCTCCTCAGATTCATAAACTACAATATTTACCCACTTTGAGTAATGTTTGTATTGTGTAGATATATTTTCGAGATGTCCTTGCGAGGCTGGGAATTTTCCCTGAGGCGAGATCAGATTACTGAATAAAATCAACTCATTATTGTACACCAGGAATAGTCAAAGTATTAAGGTACAAAGTATAGGGCGTATAGGGCCCACCAAGATTTTCGTGGCCAAGCTAACCTGGCTATGCTCCCATACGTTCTAGCATGTTGCAACAAAAACTATGCATGAAAATACCTTTCATGATAAATAGGCTATCGAAAGTAGAAACAATCAGACATAGAAGAGAGGCCATACGCCTAATGAAATCTAAACCAACAAACAGGTTACGAAACGCGTCCCGTTTCGCCTAAGACTGCATTTTCCGCGCTCAGTCAACACTCGCACGATATTTATAAATAGGTATACTTTTTATATTATATCTAAACAATTATTACAACTAGAATACAATGAAAAGTATAACAGGACAGTTACAAATTACGAGAAATTGTTTTTTTTTTATTATTTTTTTGTTTTATATTTAGGACACGTCAATTTGACTTCACCTCGCCTGATGGTAAGCTGAAGGTAAAGTCTCAGGAAAGAGGGTCACCATTACATACATGTACCATGTTAACAATGGTGGCACTCAGCTTGACGGCCTCATCAGAAGAGGATTGTCGTCGCAGCACCGCGTGACACCCTGGATACAACTGGGATTGGAGCTCGGATTCATGAACATATCTCGAAACCGGAGATGGCCCAGGGTCAGTCAAGGTGCGAGGGATATGCTCTATGGGCAACCTTACACCCCGGTGTCTGAAGACCCGAGACGGCGTGCGGTTTTAGACGGTTCAAGCCCGACATAACCACCCCCGCTAGCCGGCGGGGGGGTATCCGAAGGGATATTCGCAAAAAAAAAAAAAAAAAATCCACGTTGTATGACAGACATCATACTTTGTTCTCGCTCGCACTCATTAATTGTTGTATATCCTGTTACACTTGTGCTTCCGTTGAGATAGGCGAATTATCCTCATTTTGAGTTACAAACTATATAGGTACGTTACGAATAATTAGTTAATAATTAAATTTTCATATTAAGTAGGTAGTTTGAATGTTTTTGTGTGATGTGTATTTTCGTGTTAATTATTTTGCCAGTAATTTAATGGTGTGGTTATGAATAATGTACTTTTAGTATGTACCTACGTAGAAACTTCGCTTTAAATTAATTTATTGTGAACCTCTTGTTTGATCCTTGCAAAATAAAATGCCCGCTATTTTGTGTTACGATTATTACCATTTGAAATTAATTTTATGTAATGTAATTATAAATGTAGGTGTGTAGAATATAGTTATATCTTAGCACGTGGGTGCGAATATATCTGTATGCCTCTACAATATGTAACAAAACTAGTGTCCGATCCGTGAAAGTGTATATAGGTATCAATATTAGGTTCTGTTTTTGTAATAATTTTTGGAAAAGTAGTTGAAAAAAATTTCACCACAGAAACTGCAATAAAATTTAGATTGACATGGAAACGTACAAACACAGGAGAGCCACTTTGTGAAGAAACCCACTCCAAAAAAGAAAAAAAGAAAGAAAAACACGAGGGTCCCTCGCCTTAAACCAGAGAACAAAGAAATACATAATTTGCAAACGTTAAAACACCATGAAAATTTTATATTTCTAAAATAACACACTTGTTCACATTAATGTTCAAAATATTAATATTTTTCGGTATTAGCTTATTAGCTAATTCGATAATTATAATTTTACCGTATAGGTAATTGAGTTTTCTCAACAATACAGAAACCATAACTAATATTCAAGCTAATATCGCTCACATATTAACAAAATACGCATATTTAAAAAAAACGGCGATAGCCCAGTGGCGTACGTAACGGACTGCTGAGACGAGGTCTCGAGTTCGATCCCCAGTCGCCCCGGGCACACACCTCTGACTTTTCGTAGTTATGTGTGCATTAGTAAGTAGTTATCGCTCGCTTAATATTGTGCCCGGTAGATGGCAATAGGCTCGCCCCATTGTAGTAATATTGGAACCTTAACATAACTGGTGAATCGTGGGTGTGTAATACACCTCTGCCTACCCCTTCGGGGATACAGGCGTGAAGGTATGTTATGTTATTAACAAAACCTATGCTACAGAATCTTAAAAGTAGTCCATGGAAATGTTACAATTTAAGGACCTAATATTGCATTTGACATGTGTAGGGTGTCAATAGAAGCTTCACTCTAAGTTTGTGGGTTGCCACCCTTGTCCCCTGGCCGCCATCTTGGAAAAAGGGATGCAAACACCTTTTTCGCGATATCTCGGAAACTGTGCGTCCTACAAAAAATTCGAGACATAATTTGTAGCAAACCGCTTTGGCTACAAATATGTTCAAAAGCTTTTTGCCCTAAATTTAAAATTAAAGAAGTTATAAGCAAAAAGTGAGAAAATATCTATAAAAAATTTATAACTAAATATACCTTTCTTTTTTTTTTTTTTCATGCGGAAATCCCTTCGGATAACCCCCCGCCGGCTAGCGGGAGCGGTTATGTCGGGCTTGAACCGACTAAAAATAATAACATTTTTTTATACATTTAACAAAAAAATAACCTCCGACCAATCTTGTAGAGTGCCGTTTGAGAAATTTTTTTCTCAATTTTTTTTTTATTTCATTCATTTGAAACGCTGTTACAGCGCTCTAAAGCTGACCGGGTTCGTCAATACTCATGAGAATCCGGTCAAAACGAAATGTTTACCTAACTTGTTTTATGATCTTTTTTAGGGTTCCGTACCTCAAAAGGAAAAAACGGAACCCTTATAGGATCATTTCGTCGTCCGTCCGTCCGTCCGTCCGTCTATCAAGACCGTTTTTCTCAGGAACGCGTGGAGGTATCAAACTGAAATTTATATCTAATACTCAGGTCTACTGTCCTTTGGAGCTGTGAAAAAAATCAAACTTCTAAGCCAAAGCAATCAAAAGATACAGCCGTTTATGCTGCAAATTTCCGCAAATTTTCGAAACTCGCACGGGAATCAAAACCTACAGGGTACTTCCCGTACATGCCGGTGTTCGCCAGGGATGTCTCCTTTCACCCCTGCTATTTCTGATAGTTCTCGATGGCATCATGATCCGAATAAGCCATTTAATTTAGCCACAGAAGCGGCGACATGCAAGCTAAAATCGATGACCTGAAAAAAGAAGCAGCACTAGCAGGACTCAAAATCAATACTGGCAAGACAAAGGAGATGTGATCTGGAGTGACAAATGAAACACCACTACATATCGGCCAAGAGCAGGTGGAGGGTGTCCACCAGTTCACATATCTTGGTAGTGTCGTGTCAGTTACTGGAGGGACAGAAGAGGACATCACTTCTAGGATCGCCAAAGCTAAGGCCGCTTTCTCAATACTCCGCCCAATATGGCAATCACGGAAACTTACAAGAAGGATCAAACTGAAGATCTTCAGGTCCAATGTCAAAACCGTCTTGCTGTATGGGTGTGAGACATGGAAAGTCACGAAAGACCTCATGCAGAAGCTCCAGGTGTACGTCAACCGATGCCTTCGTCACATCTTACAGATATTCTGGCCAGAGAAGATCTCCAACATAGAGCTATGGCGGAGAGGCCATGAATATTCTGTCGAACAGCAGATAAAGCGCCGCAAGTGGATCTGGATCGGCCACACCTTGAGAAGATCCCCAGACCACATTCCTAAACAGGCATTGGACTGGAACCCTCAAGGCAGAAGAAAGCGTGGTCGTCCCAAGCACACGTGGCGACGCTCCATCATTGACGACATCAAGAAGATCGGCAAGACGTGGTCGGAGGTGAAACATGAAGCCCAAGACAGGATGAGATGGCGAGTCACTGTGGACGCCCTCTGCCCCACATGGGGGACCTAGGAAAATAAGTCAAGTCACTTCCCGTGAACTTAGAATCTTGAAATTTGGTACGAAGTAACGTCTTATAGTACAGATAAAGGAAAAATTGCGAAAACCGTAATTTTTTAGTTACATTTTAGTTACATCATATAATAAAAAATATTTTTGAAAATTATACGGAACCCTCGGTGTGCGAGTCCGACTCGCACTTGGCCGGTTTTTTTATTGTAAATACATTCTTAAATTTTTTTGTTAAATCCCTACCTACAACTTTACTTGTTCATTGCTAACTCTTTTCCCCTCCCCGTATGAGGTAAAGTCTGTAGGCGCGTTTTTTTTACGTCAAACGTGGAAAAATATGTAGAACGACTAAAAGTATAAAATGAGGCAGAAGAAACAGTTGAACCTTTTCTACCAATTTTTTTTTACGTGCTGTGACCTTTTTTTTTTTTTTTTTTTTTTTTTTTTTTTTTTTTTTTTCTGCATAGACCATTAATACGGCACTTACAAAACGTCATAAAAAAATAAATAATCTAGTGTTTGGCAAATGGACCACCGGTTCGAAACGCGG
The DNA here is from genome assembly GCA_946251805.1 of Cybosia mesomella. Taxonomy (NCBI): domain Eukaryota; kingdom Metazoa; phylum Arthropoda; class Insecta; order Lepidoptera; family Erebidae; genus Cybosia; species Cybosia mesomella. The sequence continues at coordinate 14,191,323 of OX276408.1, read as the reverse complement.
CCCTGTCCTGAGAAGACTCCGGCAAGAAACTCAGCGGGCTGTTTTTTTTTTTGGTCTATTTACAAACATATTTACTTAACCTAAGTACAATATTCCATTTGAGTAGCATAGAGAGAGAGCAAACAGTTCATATCCAAGCTTGTTTGTCGTCTAAATAGTCTTGAATTTTATAGTAGCCTTTTTGGCAGAGTTTACTTTTAATTTGGCTTTTAAATTTATGAAGAGGTAGATTCTTCATTTCACTAGGAAGCTTGTTGTAGAAGCGTATACAGTTACCCTGAAAGGAATTACTAATCTTGTGGAGTCGACTATTACAAACCACAAGATTGTTTTTATGTCTAGTATTTACGTTATGTATATCACAAAGCCTTAAAAAATTGGAAATGTTTCTTCTAACATACAAAAGATTTTCAAAAATATATTGGGAAACTACAGTTAGAATGTTTATTTCTTTGAACTTTTCTCGGAGGGAGACTCTTGGGCCCAACTTATAAATTGCCCGCACCGCCCGCTTTTGCAGCACAAAGATTGTATTTAAATCTGCGGCATTACCCCAAAGGAGAATGCCATAGCTCATAATACTATGGAAATAACTGAAATAAACTATTCTAGCGGTATCTATGTCTGTTAAAGTCCTAATCTTTTTCACAGCGTAGGAAGCAGAACTTAACCTACTAGCTATTTTTTCAATATGTGATCCCCACTGTAATTTAGCATCGATACTTAAACCTAAGAACACGGTTGATTCCACAAGGCTCAACAACTGTCCATTAAGTTGTACATTGGTTTCCACCTGTGTAACATTAGGTAGGGTGAATTTAATACATTTGGTTTTTTTTTCATTAAGGCAAAGATTATTTATATTAAACCAATGAACCACTCGTGAGATTGCGTTGTTCACTTCGTCATAATTATCTAATTGTCTTTTAATTTTAAATATTAAGGAAGTATCATCAGCAAACAAAACAATACTATTTTTATCCCTTACGTAGTAAGGGAGGTCATTTATATAAATTAAAAATAAAAATGGTCCAAGTATCGAACCCTGTGGAACGCCCATCGAAACCAAAGATCCCACCGAACGTGTACCGTTCACATCAACCCTCTGAATTCTATTGTTTAAATAAGAAGTCAAAAGGTCGAGAGCCTTGTTCCTTATTCCGTAATAATCTAATTTCCTGACCAATGTATCATGGTGGACGCAATCGAAGGCTCTGGATAGATCGCAGAAAACACCTAATGCATCCTGCTTATCCTCCCAGGCCTCGTAAATACATTTCAATAACTCTATACCAGCATCCGTCGTTGATCGTCCTTTAGTAAACCCAAACTGTTTATCATGAAATAATTTATATTTATTAAAATGGGTTAGCATTTGGTCTAGAATTAATTTCTCAAATACTTTACTCAAGGTTGGCAACACAGAGATGGGTCTGAAATTCGAGGGATCTGAGGTGCTGCCTGCCTTGAACAAAGGTATGACTTTACTATGTTTCATTAAATCAGGAAATATACCGCTACTGACGCAGTCATTAAACACAGTTGCTAGATGGGGAGCAATGACATCAATGATGCTTGAAACAGTTTTGACTGATAATCCCCATAGGTCCGCGGTCTTTTTAATATCAATGGATTTAAACGCTTTTGTGATGTCCTTGCTATCAACAACTGAGAATCTGAAAGCGTCCTCACATTTTGTAATTGATTCCATAAGCAATGACTCAGCGGAAGTGGAAGACGACTGAAGAGTTCGGGTAGTGGCTACAGGTATATTTGAAAAAAAGTGTTCAAACTCTGTCGCAACTTCCAGATCCTCCGTGACATGGCGACCGTCTATTTTTAAATGGTAATCTCTTACAACTGCTGGAGATTTACCACATTCGGAATTTATAATGTTCCAAGTAGTCTTAATTTTATTAACAGAATTTGATATTTTGTTTTTTATAAAGTTTGATTTAGCAAAGGAACAGGCTCGCTTAAATATTTTAGAATAGTTTTTGACATAATTCTGAAAATCAGGGTTGAAATTGTATGATTTTTCAGAATATAATTCATACAATCTCCTCCTGCTATTATAAATCCCTGGTGTTGCCCAGTCACTGAAAACAGGACGGCTGCCAATCGATAATGTTTTTGGGGTAAAAATTCTCCCAAACTCAGTATTGATCAGGTTAATTAAGTCTGCATAAGACTTATCTACACTAGTGTACAAGGGCAAATCAGGAAGTTTATTCACTATATTTTCCTTGAAAGCATCTAAACGATATTGGTTTATCGGTACAAATTTAATTTCTTTTCTTCTTACTTCATAATAATTTCTGTAGCATTTTATAAATTGGCCACGATGATCCGAGTGTACAGCATCCACAATACATTTGTTAATAGGTTTAATGTCCGTGAAAATATTATCAATACATGTTGCACTTGTGGCAGTTATTCGAGTAGGTTCCAAAAATACATTACCAAGATTAAAGGACTTGAACAGATTCAACATTTTATTTTTCTCTACTGGCGCTAAAGTGTTATCTAATATATTAACATTAAAGTCTCCACAAACTATTATTGACTTTTTAGAGCAACGGCATTTAAAAAGCGCTTCTTCCATCGTTTCTTCAAATCTTGCATAAGGCGCGTCCGGGGGACTGTATACGCTTAATACAATGAAGTGCTCAAACTCAATACCAGCTATCTCAATAACTCGCTCAATAGAGAGGCTTACTAGGACTACCTCCACGGCCTTCCCCCCACCGAAGCTAACGGTAAGATGGGTATGTCGGACTTGAACCGACTAAAACCGTACGCTGCCTCTCTTGCGTCATGCCATGTGGTACGGGGAATCTAGTGTGCCCTAGGAAGAATATCCCAGAGACTCCGACCGGCTCCGACGCGTCATTCTAGGAGGATCTACGATCGTTCTACGATCTCCGCCGCCCGGTGCGCCTTCTACGGCACGAGAGAGAGCTAGACCTTTCCCGTACTCGCAAAAGAAGGGGGTAGCGTTCCACGCACTATCGCTGCCGACAATATCCAGCACCAGAGTCTGCAGGGTGAGGCTTTCGTCAGGCCTCAGCAGATCTCGCTGGAGCGAGATCTGCTGAGGCCTGATTTTTGGGATATATAAAATATCCCAAAAATTAAATTACGTCCTCTAAAAAATGCAAAGCTCATGTAACATTTCAATGGACTAAACTGTTTTGTTACCGCTGAAACGCACCCTTATAATTCCTTATTGCATTTCCTTTCTGACTTAACTCCACAGCGTATTATATTAATATATATAGGCCCACAGTGATAACTCTCTCTCTGTACACTGTCTTATTGGTTAAGGAGTCAGCCTTACGATCGGGAGGTCCTGGGTTCGAATCCTAGCCATTACCTACACTACCGACACGACGTGAACCCACCCGTAACACAAGCAGTTTATTAAAATAACTAGGTCTGCAAGGCGAATCGCTGCTTGCAATGTTGACCTGAGTGAGACATCATGATTTGAAAATCAGATTTTGAAAATTTTGAACAGTGATCATTCCTCCGTGGCAAGTTCGATTTTGAAAATTCTTTTTGAAAGTCACAACTCTGGACATGCTTTCTGAGCGTGTAAAGTTTGGTCACAGTGTCTCGAGCGGTTATTATGTAATTCCATCTGGAATTTTTTTAACGGAGATCATTCCTCTGTGGTAGCATTAATTTTTTCAAAATATATCCATAAACCTTCCTCTGATTAACCTCTTTAATCATGCCAAATTTGGTTCTGATTGGATTAGTAGTTTAGGAGGAGACCTGTGACAAAGAAAATCCTGAAGTCTGGTATGAGGAGCTTTCGCTCGACTTCGTGTCACTCAGCTCAATTAATCACTTGTACTTTTCCACTAGACAAGCAATTTAGCTTAGCTGGGGGGGCTAGTAGGAATACTAGTAATTTCGGTTACTAGCAACCTAATCTTAAAAAAAGGCTCGGTCGGGTACTTTCTTATACCACTAAGATAGTAAATAAGCACACGTGATGGTAAATGGTTACCATGGCCTATGAATGACTGCAACATCTCTATCACACGTATCACTATAAAATCACAGAATTAAAGTTAATAAATTCACAGATCGCATCCCCAGCGACTACTTTCATTCTTATGTAGGCATATAGGTAAATCAAAAATTATACTTAAATTATTTTTATAACCTTTTCCACTTTTCCACCAGTCATAAGAAAATTTATTAATTAATTTATAATTTTCATGAATACGATTTTTTTTTTTAAATACTAAGTATACCGGTTTAGACACAATCAAAAGTCTGTTACCCGGGTAAAAGACTTTTGATATTTGTGGTGTTTCGTAATAACATAAAAGACAGACAGAAAGACTACTTGTATAAAAATAAACGTTACTTACCTCTGTATACACATCGACAACTTTTAAAACTAAACTTAACAAACATACAATTTTGACGCACGTTCGATACGCCATTATTGAGAGTTACATTAATTGAACACGACAAAAAGCACAAAAAAATCAGCAGTATAAAAAATGAACAAGCGGTGCGCTTGCGCCGATCAGTCGCGAGATACAACACATGAGTGGGCTCAGGCGTAGTGGTGGTGAAGTAGGGATTACTCGTCAACCTTGACCGTCGAAGCTCACTGACTCACAAATATAGATGCCATCTTCTTACAGTTCGCAAATCAATCACAACAAATTCATAAACCACAATTAACCGCAGGTAATGACAGCCTCCAGGTAATGATCCCCTCTCCATTCTACAAAGTATAAATCGATATTTTTGCACTTGAACACAAGCATGTACAGTGAAAGACAAAAGTAACAAAGTATTAGTTTAAAAAAATCTAATTTATTGATTACTTTAGCTCTTACACCTTGCATAAAGAAAAACATGAAATATATTATCCAGGTCTTCTGGGGACTAAAAACTACTTATACATCAATCCTTACTTATATTATAAATGCGAAAATAACTCTGTCTATCCGTCTGTTATGCTTTCACGCCTAAGCCGCGGGGCGTTACTGACAATTATGATCAGTCATTCTGTGTAAAAGTAGTCAACAGGGCCCGACCAATACCTTCGGTGCCCAAGTCAACCCCACCTGCAGGGTGGTTTCCGCTAGTAATTGACGGACGTGGCCTTGGCGCTGGCTTTCCTTTCGGGGTTGGTTGCCTATCCCGAACCCCTAACTTGACTGGGCACGCTGATTGAAACTTTTACAATAATAATTATTATTATTATGCGTGGGCAAAGTGGATTCGACGGTATAAAAAAAGAGTGGAGCGATATTCTCAGAATCGTACGTTCCAAAGGGACCAAAGGTGGGTCTACAGAAATTGGGAGCGCCCTGATTCAACTGGGACTGATGTGCATCGACCAGATGATGATGTTACTAATACATTCTCACGTAATATCTGGTCAATGCCCGTCAGTCATAGAGAGGGTGATTGGATGCGGGATGTTGAACGATCGTGTGAGCCTGTTAAGATTATGGACCCTGTTAATATTCTACAAGAGGATGTAAATGATGCAGTCCGTCTGTTGCCTAACTGGAAGTCAGCGGGACCAGACGGACTGCATAATTTCTGGTTAAAATGGCTGAAAAGCTCTCACGGTCGTTTGGGCATCTCAATTCCTAACATGTCTTGAATCAGGATTGATTCCAAAATTCATGACCACTGGTGTAACCCACCTTCTTTATAAGTCCGGTAGTGCTACGGACCCTAAAAATTATAGACCGATTTCGTGTCTCCCTACGGTCTATAAGCTTCTTACATCCATCCTGAGAGAAAAAATATCTTCACGCCTAACCGACAATTCTATCATGTTTATCTCTCAGAATGGATGTAGAAGTGGGGCTCGTGGCACTAAAGAGCTCCTTATAATTGATATGACGTCGATCGTAAGGACCTGGCGACATATTGGATAGACCAGGCCTATGACTCCGTACCGCATACATGGCTCTTGAGGGTGCTTGACTTGTATGAAATTGATACAACTCTATGTACCTCCCTGAAGGCATGTATGGAGCAATGGAGTACGGTCCTTTGCTATCCAGGGTGTCGACGGATCTGCGAGAATGGCAGGCTGATAAGGATAGAGCGAGAGATATTCCAGGGCGATAGTCTTAGTCCATTATGGTTTTGCCTGGCACTGAACCCTCTCAGTTATACGCTGGAGAGTTCAGGGTTAGGCTGTCGATTGCGGAGAGATAGTCAGGTTATATCCCACCTCCTTTACATGGATGATCTTAAATTATTTGCCCCCAGCAATTCCCAACTGATAGCGTTATTAAAGATGACCGAAACCTTTAGTAACTCTATCAGGATGGAATTTGGTGTGGACAAATGTGCGGTCATGGATGTAAAAAGAGGTGAGATTTTGGAATCTAATGGTTGAGCTATAAATACCTGGGTACGTCGCAGGCGTTAGGCATTACAGAAGCTAGCATGAAGCAATCGTTACAGGAGCTTTTCTTTGGTCGCTTGAAAAAACTTCTTAAAAGTATTTTGTCAGGCGGTAATAGGGTGTGCGCCTATAACGGTTAGGTCGTACCGGTTTTAATGTACTCCTTCGGCATACTCATGTGAACTCAGACCGAATTAGACACCCTGGACATCATCATACGCGTTCATGTGTGATGAGGTTGTACATACGACGGAAATGCGGGGGACGCATTGCATGCATGGGGGGGCTTTTTAAATGCAAAAACCCTCCATAACCGTGACGTGTGCAACCTCAGGGAATACCTCCTACACGATGCAGCTGATATGCATCGTGATGTAGTAATAGTGATGTAGGGTAAAAAAAGCTGGATGTCTTTCCATCTTATAGTATGTGACCAGGAACATATAGACAAGGAGTTGAACCACATAAGCAGCGTTCTACAGAAGAATGGGTACAATGGACGGATCAGACCACCCAGACGCTCGAACAAGCTCGCTGACTATAAGGTGGAAATAAATCCAGCTGTTTTACCCTACATCAAAGGAGTGACAGATAAGATCGCTAACATCCTGAAGAAGGTTTCTGTCAAAACTATCTTCACTCCTTTTAAAAAGCTGTCACAATATCTACGCACACTCAAGGATAGTTTTCCACTGGACAGGCCGGGAGTGTACAAGATTGACTGTAGCTGTGGCAGTTCTTATATAGGACAAACCAAAAGAACGGTCACGTGCCGAATCAAAGAATACATCAGGGCAGTCAAAAACAATGAACCGCAAAAATCTGCAATCGCTGAACACCTATTGGAGTCCGGTACCGACCACTGGATCGAGTTACATAACCCTCAGGTGCTCTCGGCAGAACGCCACTACATACCAAGATTGGTTAGGGAAGCGATAGAAATTAAAAAGCACAGAAATTTCAATCGTAAGGATGGGTTTCAATTCCCGAACGTCTGGCATCCAGTGGTCCGTCTGTGCAAAAATAACCGGGAACAAGCCAAAACAAATTCGCGAATAGATACGGTAAGCGTCGTGTGTCATGATCGTGATCGAGTTCGAGTGTGTAGTATGACCAGTGGTAGTGGTGTTACGCGTCAGAGACGAGTACGAAAGAGGGTAGATCGATATATTTACTCTTAAACTCGTTCACCGTTAACCGCCTCTTCAGTTCCTCCGTGATAATGGCGCTTGCAACAGTGCGGAAATATCGGACGCTCTTAAAAACACATGGTAAATATCCCGTTAACTCTAATACTTATTTATTGTTGGTATCTGGGGTCGGTCTTTGTGCCTTGTTCGGCTGTTCGCCGAGTCTCCCAACTTTTTAAATAATGTGGAATATTTCTTAACAAAATTTTGCATGATATGCAACAATTTACGCATGATACTCGTATGCAACAATCACTACCTCAGTGCTTACAGTTTGTGATATCCTTCTTAAAACATAAACAAAACGATTAATTTTACTGAGAATTTTCTCAATGGGAGGTTTCCAGTCACAAAATTTATCGACTGCTATACCTAAAAATACGCAACTGTTCCTATTATTTAGGGTCTCATCTTTATGCATTATTTCAAGGTTAGATATTTTTCTAAAGCGTCAATATCATGTCTTTCGGAATGGTTGTTTGTCCTATCTTTAATTACCTACTTTGCATACGTTTTTGGACGTGGTAATGTAATGGTGATTAGTAATTTTTTGTGATTTACAGTATTTTTTGAGTATACGAGAGTAAATAAAGATAATGAAAGACAAAGTAAAGCCAACTATGAACCCTTTTCTTTCCAAGTAAGTAGTTCAACTACTTTAAAAGTTGAAAAAATTGGACAAACGCTGATGTCTGACAAAACTGATATAGTCCATTAAAAAGTTACATTTGGGGTTGCGTTTTTTAGAGGACGCAATTTTTTTTTTAGAGGGGGTCAGTGTAAAGCTAAAACCAAGTTTGTGGGGTCGCCGCCCTTGTCCCACGGCCGCCATCTTGAAAATAGGGGTTGAAATGGTTTTTACGATATATCTCTTAAACTATGTCTAATAAAAAAAAATTGTTAACATTTTTTGTTGCAAATTAAATTCTTTACAACTTTGTCCAGTAACTTTTTGTCGTAGAACTATAAATAAATAGTTATAAGCGAAAATGTTCAGAAACGTTTTTTTATCTCTTTATACGGTGGTAATAAAGATGATAATTTTCTTGACAGCCTAAGATACAAACTATTCGCCAAGGCAGTCAAAAAAGTACATTTAACTTATCTTCACTTCCTCCAACACAAGACACAGCTCGCTTTCATACTTTCCGAGTCTACCATCAGGTCCAGTCGTGGCTTGGTAATAATAATGATCCTGAAGACTGGGGCTGGAAAAAAATGTGGAAAATTTTTGATGCCAGTGCAGAGCTCCAAACCTCCAGCACCCTCCACACCTCCACACCTGAGCTTCTAAAATTGATCTTTTGCAAATGCAATGGAAACTGTGGAGCGATGTGTGGATGTCAAAAAGCAGGGCTGAAATGTTCTGCAGTGTGCTTCCATTGTTCTGGAGAGACTTGCAGCAACGTAATGGGGCTCTCAGAATTAATAAATAAAAATGACTTTGATGATGAACCGCCGACATTAACACCCCTTCCTTCTCCAGTTCTCCCACTGATTTTTAATTCAGAAAGCCGATCAGATGCTGAGCCGCAGCATGGTCCATCGAAAAGACTGAGGAGGAAGTAGTTCAAATTTAGAAAATCACCGTGGATTATGCCTATTGGGGATACCACGTAAAAAAAACGCGCCTCCAGACTCTATCTGGTGGGTGGTGGGGAAAAGAGTAAATAATTAATTATTAATAATATTGCAAAATTAATCATTAAAAAAATTATTATAACAAAAAAAAAGTTACTGGACCAAAGACTTTAATTTGCAACAAAAAATGTTAACAATTCTTTTTTTATCAGATAAATAGTTTAAGAGATATATCGTAAAAACCATTTCAATCCCTATTTTCAAGATGACGGCCGTTCGAAAAGGGTGGCGACCCCACAAACTTGGTTTTAGCTTTACACTGACCCCCCCTACACATCAAAAAAACAAAATTGCGTCCTCTAAAAAACGCAAGGTTAAGCCTAAAAAATGTAACATTTCAATGGACTAATACAGAACTGACAGATAGTTGAACATTATTATTAAAAATATTTGAATTGAAATTTTTGCACTTTTCTTTCAAAGAAGTTCAACTACTCTCAATAGCCCAGTCGACAGGTAGTTTCAGCTAGAAAAAGGTCAAAATTTAATAAAACTTCGGGATGTTGTTAAAGGATGGTTAATTAACATTTTCTCAAGTTTTGGACCTCGTGGAGCCTGTGCGAAAAGAGGAGGGGGGGGGGGAACTGCAAAAATTTCGACCTTCCTCCGGTTTTTCCTGAATAACTTTTATCCCTTACACCCTAAGGCAAAAGTACTTGAATACTTTTTGTAGATCGTTAAATTTCCTATAATTTTGATCATATAAACATGTTTGTATGTCAATTCGTTACCGAGATACAAGGTTTAGAAAAAAAAATTTTTTTTAGAATTTGCTAAAAAAATGCCTAAAAATGCTGAATTCCGCCTTAGTTCTTCTGATATACCTGAATTATGATGACATTTTGTCAAAAAAAAAAAACAATTTGTGAAAAATTTTGGTCGGGCTTCTGGTCCGACATGAGTATTGAGCAGGTTCTCATGCGGGCTATGTAGAGCTATGGTGGACTCACTCGTGGACGCGGTGTAAGCGATTCCGTGCTTGCTAGGTGGACATTGGGCATGCTGTGCCTTGAAACATTTGTGAACAAATAGAATTGTTCGCTGATGTTCGCTCAGAGACATCTGAACAGCATGTGGACATGAGACCAACCCGAGTAGTGACAGACAACATGGACATCTGAACTGCGCGCATGGTTCACTGAACACCCTCCATTCCTTCATATCCAGGTGATAGTTTCTCTAAACACAGGAATCATTGGTCATGGCGAAGTTAACTGTCACTTAGCACGAGCATGCATGAAGAAAGTGGTGGGGGGAAATTTTCAAGAATTGAAACTGAAACGGAAGGATTAGGTCGTGGCTCTGGCTTCCATTTCCTGAACGTTAAACATTGCTGGCAAAAAATTTACTGTCAATCCTCTCACTCTCTTCCAGCATGTCTGCATTGCCAAAAAATCTGAAGAAGATCTGAAAGAATTCTTCAAGTTTGAACTCGCACCCTTCCCTATGTCACTATTTACTGAGGAGGGAATGCGCAAGGGAACAAAGTCTGCAATGTACTCCCTCTTCACTCTCGTAGATGAAGTCAACCTTGGCAATAGGAAATGTAACGTGATTGATGGAGGATACCTGTTACATAAAGTGGTGTGGAACAAAACCACGTTCGAGATGCTGTGCTCTATGTACATCAACTACGTGCAGAGACACTTTGGTAGCAATGTGATTGTTGTATTTGATGGATACCCCACTAGCGCCGGCTATCAAAGCACCAAAGCCGCAGAAGGAGCTCGCCGGTCTGCATTACAATCACCAACCAAAGTCGTGTTCTCCTCATCTACCATGGTGACAATAGCACAAGAAATGTTCTTGGCAAACGATCACAATAAGAGAGCATTCATTTTGATGTTGATGACGAAAATGGTGGATGCTAGCATCCAAGTGAAGCAGGCATATGAGGACGCCGACATGATGATCGTCAACATCGCCATATCCAAGGCCAGTGAATTCGACAGTGTCATCATTATTGCTGAATACAATACAATACAAAGAACATCTACCTTCAGAAAAGTGGAAGAGGCAGTGGTCCCAGTGTCCTCTACTCGCCAAGTTCCTGCTCCTTTCCCCCCAAGGACATACTTTTCCTCCACGCAGTGAGTGGTTGTGATACCACGTCAGCACCGTATGGATTGGGGAAGAACAAAATTTGCAGCACTTACATGAAGAATACCTCCCTCTCTGCAGCAGTGGCTCCTTTTCTAACACAAAGCGCTACTCCAAACAACCAGAAATGCTGCGCCGGCATCCTCCAGATTGTTTTCTGCAAGTGCAGCAAAGGTTGTATCACCGGAGCTTGCAGCTGCAGGAAAGCAGGCCTTAGGTGCTCAGCAATGTGCAAGCACTGCACAGGCTCCTGCGAAAACGCCCCCGCAACTTATTTAAACGAGGATGACTCACCAAGCATTATCGATGAATACGACGACGGCGAGGACGTCCTTGACTGTCTGATCACTCCGGAGGACGACGAGCTGTTAGAAGCAGAAACACCGGCTAAGAAATCCCGAAAAGAACTTTAATTATTACGAATGACACTACCTACTATGAATAAATGCCCTGTTAAAATTTTATCTTAACGCCTTTCAGATGACCCTCCCAGACCAAAGTAATCTGGTAAGGTGGGGGAAGGCCACAGAAAAACAATGTTATACTTGTGGTGAGGCAATAGGGACGGCTAGACACATATTAGTAGGATGTAGGGTGCTTCTCGATAGAGGCCATTACTCACGCCGCCACGATAAGGTGCTTATCATCATACGTGAAGCAATGAGTCTGGCAGTAGCTAGAGCCCAAAAAGGATTGACTACTAACAGACGTCATATCAACTTTGTGTCTGAAGGTTCATCCATAACACCCAGGAACAAACCTTATTCAATCTTAGATACTGCCCCAGATTGGACTCTCCTAATCGACACGTATGAAAAGCACTATAAAATTCCGGAGGATGTTGGGGTTTCGTCATCTAGACCTGACATATTCCTATATTCTAAGAGGTTAAAACATGTGGTTCTTGTGGAACTTACTGTACCGTGGGAAACAAATATACCGAAGGACCACACAATAAAGAAAAATAAATACTATGATCTCACAAACGAATTAATCAAAAACGGTTACGTGGTTAATTTGTATGCAGTGGAAGTGGGAGCGAGAGGTATACCAGCAAAATCTCTCTATAACCTACTTAAAGATCTAGGCCTATCGAGAGCTACAATAAGCTCATTACTAGGACGAATGTCTAAAGCGGCACTAGTAGGTTCGTATCAAATTTGGTTAGGCAGGGAGGGGAACTTGGGTAGTGAAGGTGAGTGTTGATGTACATCAACAAAAGGGGCCCCTTCTAAACCTACACTTGGGTCGCAAGTCCCAGGCACTGTCCCGAGTTCCCAACTCAGCAACGCGATGGACCCGGCACCCGCACGGCGAATCCATGGATTGCTAAGATTACGGTCTCTGTACATGTATATATGAGTACCTTTCAACAATAATATCTCTATTCTCTATAATATATGTCTTGTGTATTTACCTTAATATTGTCAATTACATAATTTTTTCTACGAAATGACTACGTCTTTTTTTTACCTGCCCTGGGGTATCGATAGGATATCAATCCGAAAAGTAACTAATTGATATTAGTTACTTTACCAACACGATGTGAAAATGGTTGGTTTTTATCAGAGAAGACAATCAGCTTTTGGAATCGGGTTGGGTGGGAGGAGAGGGGAGCGGGGGTTTCCCAAAGTTGGTAATTGCAACCAAGAAGTATAATTACAACAAAATGTCATCATAATTCAGGTATAACAGAAGAACTAAGGTGGAGTTCAGCATTTTTAGGCATTTTTTAGCAAATTCAAAAAATTATGTTTCTTTTCTAAACCTTGTATCTCGGTAACGAATTGACATACAAACATGTTTGTATGATCAAAATTATAGGAAACTTAACAATCTACAATAAGTATTGAAGTACTTTTGCCTTAGTGTGTAAGGGAAAAATGTTATTCAGGAAAAACCGGAGGAAGGTCGAAATTTTTGCAGTTCCTCCCCCCTTCCTCTTTTCGCACAGGGTCCACGAGGTCCAAAACTTGAGAAAATGTTAATTAACCATCCTTTAACAACATCCCGAAGTTTCATTACATTTTGACCTTTTTCCACTTAACCCCACTTTATCCAACCTGTCGACTGGACTACAACTTCTACTCTAAATATCATATAACACTCTCAAATCTACTCAAATTGAACATAAACTTCCAATATCTTCAATTGTTTATTGGTTAAACAGATAGTTGAACATTGGAGACGGCTTTAAGCGGTGCGTGAAAAAGCATCTGACGAGGCAGTCTAGGTTGGTGTCAGCATTCTAGGGACAACCTCAGAAATTGCGACCACTACTTTTTGGAATTCACCTCAGCGTACCATCAGGCGCGGTGCAGTCAATTTGACGGACTATATATGTATATTAAAAAAATATTAAAAGCAAGGGCCTAAGTAGTACCCGGCACGACTCTGAGCAATATTTGTGCCCAGTTTTTATGCACCTTTGCCCGTTTTCGTATTTCAGTAGTTAGTATAATTAAATTAAATTTCAATTAAATTTTGTTTTATGGCAAGGTATGACGACATCGAGAATTCTGCCAATGTTAGTGAGTATAATTTTCGCTAAAGACCGTATCTGTTATAGAGATCCGATTCTCAGCACTCCATGGATTCACCGTGCGGTCGCCGGGTCCATAGCGTGGTACAGAGAGGAACACCATGACGGCGACTGGGACTTGCGACCCAGATGTAGGTTTAGGGTGGCCACCTTGTGATGCATCAGCGCTCACCTCCACCGTCAGTAGTGTTCCCCCCCCCCCCCTACCTATCCAAATTTGGTAAGAGAGTTGTACAGGGATTTAGCTGGAATTCCCCTTGCTCCTACTTCTACGGCTTAGAGTTTAACCACGTAGCCGTTTTTGGTTAACTCGTTAGTCAAATCAAAGTATTTGTTTGTCTTTATAGCGTGGTCTTTAGGTATTTTAGTTTCCCACGGTACTGTGAGTTCTACAAGCACTGCACGCTTATGCGATCGTGAAAAAAGGAATATGTCGGGTCTGGATGATGAGGCACAGACATCCTCCGGTATCCTATAGTGCTTCTCATACGTGTCTACGAGTATTGTCCAGTCAACGGCAGCTATCAAAATTGAATATGGCTTTTGAGGTGATTTCTTTGAGCAGCCTTCCTTTACAAACGCAATGTAATTTCTTTGGTTTGTGGTTAATCCTTTTTTCGCTCTAGCTACCGCCAAACTTACAGCCTCACGTATGATTTCTAATACCTGATCATGACGGCGCGAGTAATGACCCCGGTCTAATAGCGTCTTACAACCCACTAGTAGGTGCCTAGCCGTACCAGTTGCTTCACCACATGAGTTACATGTTTTATCTGTGGCTTTTCCTCATCTGACCAGATTGCTTTGATCGGAGAGGGTCAACTGGAATGCATTTAGGTAAAATTTAAGTAAGGCCGGTGGCCAGTCGTATATTATGGTACGCCATTTTAAGGCTATGGGAATACAAAATTCACCTAGGGTCAACCATTCGTTTTGCATTTCTAGGTTCATTGCGTGCACCTTATAGGTGTTGTTTTCGTACGCTTGAAGAAAAGATTTTGTTATTTCTTTATCTGTTTGTCTCTGAATATTACCTAGACCTACTCTACCAGTCTGCGAGCCTATCATGATTTTTTTATGGAACTGGAGGCGTGATTCGAGCTCCGATGCATTTTTATCTTTTGGAAGGACTTTTACTATTTCGTCTTTAGATTTCGATAAGACGTGCATTTTAGTTACTCTTAGGTGTTTATAGAGTTCTGATGGCTTCTTAAGCGTCATTCCAAAATTATTCGCGGATCTATATAGTGCCGACGGGTCGGCCGACTGAGCTAGCCCTAGCCACGACATCAGTGTCTTCGTGACACTCGCATCTAGTTTTTTGAGGAGGCTCTGGTTTATATCATACTAGTATTTTGCGCGGTACGCGAGCTGCAAGCAGCTCGCGAGTGTTATGTGTAGCGCTCTATTTTGTTTATTTATTTCAAAAAAAAATATCGATCCGCCATCTTGGATTTTTCAACTATTTTTTTCAAAAATTCAAAATCAGAAGCCTCTATTTACTCAAAAATGACACCCATGTTGCCATATCATCAAAGATGGTGGAGAAACGACCAGCATATTGGCCGCCATCTTGAATTTTGTTTGTGTTCATTGAGTAGACAATGAGGTCCTGATCATCTTTTGCTAAGAAACCACTCTTCTATCTTTTATACTCTCCGAGATAGACACCGACGAAATTTGTATGGCGGCCATCTTTTTTTCTCCATTTTGAATTTTTTTTCAGCTCACTGGTAATTGGATGAGCTTCCAAGTATTTTTTGTCTGAGCAGCCCTCACCTATGTTTAATACCCTGGCCGGGCTCCTCACCCATCTTCCAAACCCTCGATCATTATCTATCTACATATTTCTGACTAAGAGTTCTTCCACAAAAACATTTTAAAAAGAAACCATAAATCTATTCTAGTCTTGCATAGAGTCTATTCAATATTCGCCACATACATTTTCTATAGAAAAATTAATTCCGCCATCTTGAATTTTTTTTCTATTCATCGAGTAGACCTTTGGATCCTGATCATCTTTTGCGAAGAAACGACTCTTCCATCTTTCATGCTCTCCGAGATGGACACCGATGAAATTTGTATGGCGGCCATTGTTTTTTCGCCATTTTGAATTTTTTTCAGGTCACTGGCAATTGAATGACGTTTCGAGTGACATTTGCTCAAGCACCCCCAACCTATGTTCAATACCTTAAGCGTCCTCTTCACCCGTCTCCAAAATCCTCAATCATCAGCTCTCTCCATATTTTTCCTCTGAATGAATTTTTATCCTCTATACGAAACCATCAGTGAAAAAAAAAAAATTTCATACAAAATTGTTCAGGAGATGTGATCAATGAGTGAGTGAGTCAGTGAATCAGCACGAGCAGCTATATATAGACAGTCAGGTCATAAATTCTGTCACATGTTTAATATAAAATAATTGAAACAAGTTTATTCATTATGTAACCATTTATATACCAAAATGAACTTAACAAAACATAGATTCTTATGACAATAAAGTTTATTCAAAATGACCTCCGTGATTTTGAATACAGGCCTTCAATCTACGCGGCCAGTCGTCTATCGCAGCACGAACGAGGTCCATATCAATATCGGCGGCTGCCTTAATCAAGGATGTCTTGAGTGACTCCAAATTGGGATGAGGCTTTGAGCACGCCTTTTCCTCCAAGTGTTGCCATATCTTGTAATCTAACGGACTCAAATCTGGACTGGAGGAGGGCCAGTCTTCGTGCCGGATGAAGTCGATTTCACGCGCCGCCAGCCAGTCTTGTGTGCTCTTCGCTCTATGAGCTGGCGCCGAATCTTGTTGGAATACCCAGTGCCTGTTATTGAACATGGTATGAGAAACAGGTTCCACAAGGTTCGTCAGGACTGTATTTTGATACACAACTGCATTCGTTTTTACACCTTTCTCACAAAAATGTACCTCTGTTAAGCCCCAATAAGAAAATCCCAACCAAACCATGAGCGAGGATGGAAAATGACCTCGTTGGACACGCGGAATACGGTTGCTCGCTTCTTCACTACTGTGTGCGTACACCTTATCATTTTGTTTGTTGTAGCTCTCTTCTACGGTAAAAAATTTTTCATCCAAAAATTTTTTTCCCGCGTACCGCTTCAACAAAGCGCGGCAACTCTTCAGTCTCAGGTCCATTAGACGAGCATTTAAATGATGTCCTGTTTTTCCTCGATATGCCCGAAGCCCTAAGTCTTCATTTAACACCCTTTTCACCGTGGTTCTGCTTAACCCCATCTGAAGGGCCAACAGTTTCTGCTTACGTTTGGGATTTGAATTTTGAATTCGCGCCTTCACAGCTTTTATCACTGCTGGAGTCCTAACAGACCGAGGGCGACCACTTCTTGACCTGTCATCTACACTAGAGTCTTCATTGTATCGTTTGATGGTATGATAAACGAATCTTTTGGTTATATTCAAATTTTTCAGTATGTCAAAAATTTGAATTGGCGCGTAACCGCAACGATGCAACGCAATAACTGCAACACGGTCTTCTTTAAGCGTCCACTCCATATTTAAAAATGAGTAAAATTCTAAAAAGTATACATTTTTATTTTCATGAACAATTCGAAATTCGAATTCAATAAACTTTTTTGTGGCCAGCATTCTAAAAGAAAAGTTTTTACTGTGTGAAAATACTTATGACCTGACTAGGTATATTAATAATAATTAATAATGTAAGAAACGGCCAGTTAAGACGCGAGGTTAAGTAATTGTCATAGATCCAAGCTTTTTTAACATTACTCATCGGTCGTTGGTCTACCTTTTTTAAATCGATAATGAAACTATCAATTAATTCGTCCAAAGCTGGAGTGCAACCTCTGTTGTCAATCTTTCTTCCGAGGAATTTAAAAGGCACGGTTTCAGATATAGTTGAAACGTTTTCCCCGCCTATACTAGTCTGGGTCCCTGGGTCATATGAAGTATACCTGGTACCCCGCCTACCCAGACATAGACAGTAGCATTTGCTAGGTTTTGTTCTCATTCCATCTGTCCATGTACAGAAATCGTTCACTCTACGCAGTAGGTCCTGGCACTGCTTTGGGTTACGAGTCAGTATTGCCAAATCGTCCGCGAATGCGAGGATAGACTCCGTATATTTACCGTTTAGCTTAAACCGATAGCCCCACTTCTTGTCGTGTGTGGAAATGTTGTCTATTAAAATATTTATTACTATATTGAAAACTATAGGTGATAAACAGCAACCTTGGAACAAACCCACATTATAATTTAAAGGTTGCGTATATCCATCTTTGGTATTAATCACAAACTTTAATTTACCATAATAAGAGGATATTATTTCCCAAATGATGGACGGAAAGTGATACCATCTATAATATACATTTATTATGTTAGATTCAATAAAATAACAATTTTTACTAAACAAAAAAGAATAAAGTAACCTAAAGTCATACATGTTTGAGTCAAGGTGGGAATTGCAAGGTGGGTCCTGAACGAATTAAAAAACTTTATCAATAAAAATAATTATAAAACTTGACTTGAATTGTAGCTGAGATGTGAATAACGTTATTTATATGTACCTACTTACCTAATAGTTATAACTTAATTACAAACGGTTACGTAAGAAATTATGCTACTAATAATGTGAAGTACCAAGTAGGTACCTCTACCTACATAGTACTCGTACATACCCGAAACCAGCCGATATTAGCCGAGCACTTACTATTCTTGTCAACGCGACATGATAAAAGCCAGTCGGTTCAAGACCGACATAACCTCCCCCGCTGGCTGGCGGGTGAGTATCCGAAGGGATTTGCGCACGAAAAAAAAAGGGTAATTACTGCAATAAATTATATATTCTAATTCCTAAATAAACTTACATATAGTTATACTACGGCCGTTCAGAGAATGCGTTCCTGACACGTCGCCATTGAACTGACGACGTAACTTTGTGATGGCGTTGCAGTTACGATAAAAATATTTTTGTTGGTTGTTCACCGTTTTAACAATTGATGAGCATTAAAACAACATTATTATATCAATAATCAATGAATGTTATAATTTTGTGCCAAATTGATGTCAAATAACTTGGTAAACAATATTTTTCTAAATCTATACTGCGCTATTACAAGGTTATGTCAGCGCTTTATATTTGTAGTGCTGTGCTAACAATAACAGGCAATAATAGTATCGTAATCTGTTCTTAAACAGTTATACTTTATAAAATAATACGTTTTGTTTTTCTTTTTAAGAATTTGAAAATAATGCACTATAAGATAACTTTCATTAAATATAAAAATAAAACTACGACCAAACCGAACGCGCGAAAGAAAGTAGCATTTTTATATTTAGGTTGAAAATGGTAACCCCAAATGGCGTTACTAGCATTTTTATACTTAGATTAAAAATGGTAACCCCAAATGGCGTTATGGGCCGGTATTTTGTGACGCTAAAACAGTCGTCTGTTGTCGTTTCGTGCGCATAGACCACGTTCTTCAAGTGTTTTCGATCTGTTTTTATTTGATTAGGTGGCTTTCGTTTAATGGACTGTTTCTGCTTTTCAAACTGACATCGGCGCTAAATCGGACTTCGATTGTGTTTTGTATTGCGTTCTTTTTACTTTTGGTGCATAATAATACCTAAACGTAGACAAACATTGAAAAGTGGAGCCCGTGAGTTAATCATCAAGCTGCAAGATTACTTTGAGCGGGAGCGGCAAAATGGCGGACCCTTGGTACCTGTCAACCAAGTACAAGAACGCGTCTCTCAGGCGCTTGGAGTTATCAAACGAACGATAACAAATATTAATAAAGAAAAGTTCGGCTCTACTGGCACGGAAGATAATATTTTACGTACTCCGAAGAAGAAACGTAGAACTAAACCCATGACAGATATTGACACCTTTGATGCCGATGCAATCAGAAATCTTATATATGGTTACTATTCCAGAAATGAATATCTCAACAGGAAGAAGCTTTTGGCATCGTGAAGAGAAGCTGGACTGTTTAGCGGGGGTAAAACTGATTTAACCAAAATCTTAAAAGATATTGGTTTTTCGTATAAAAAAAACAGACAAAAGAAATATTTTATTAGAACGATACGACATAATTTTAAAACGGATAAGTTTTTTGAGAGAAGCAAAAAAAAATGGATAACTGGGATAGTGTCGTGTTCATTGACGAGACATGGCTAAACGCCAATCACACGGTTTCCCGTTCTTGGACGGATGATACACAAGCGTCGACGTCGAAAGTACCAATGGATAAGGGGGCCCGTCTGATAATATTCCACGCAGGTTCTGCAAAATACGGCTTTGTGGAGAACGCGTTACTGACATTTCAATCAAAAACCACAAATGACTACCACGAGGAAATGAATGCCACTACATTTAAAGAGTGGTTCCAGAACGTGCTTTTGCCCAGCCTACCAGAGCCTTCTGTAATATTCATGGATAATGCCTCCTATCACTCGGTTCAAATACAGAAACCACCTACCCAAGCTAATAAAAAAGAAGAAATGGTGGCTTGTTTACAAGCAAAAGGCATTGACGCAAATATGCAGATGCTAAAAGCAGAGCTAATTAAATTAGTTAAAGAAAATAAAGCGGCAAATGTGCGATACGAAATCGATGAACTGGCTCTGGAGTACGGTCATCGCGTTCTAAGAATTCCACCGTATCATTGCCAATATAACGCGATTGAGCTAATCTGGGCTCAAATAAAAGGTTACACCGCCCGCCACAATACTTCCCCGCCATTCAGCACGAAAGATGATGACCCTATTAAAAGACAAGGGAAGTCACAAGAGATGACTGGGCAAAGGTTGTTGAGAAGACTAAAAACCTGATTGTGGAACATTTTGACCGAGATATCAGGATTGATTCTGTTATTGTTAATAATATAATTATACATGTAGGCGAAGATGATGATGAAGACACCACCTCCTCAAGCGAATCGGAGTCTGATTAATATTCTGTACGCACATTCAATTCAATGTACTTTATTGCATAGAAATACAGATTATAACTTTGTAACAAAGAATAAATAAAACAATTTTATTATATTAATATTACCTTTTTTTGGTTTCCATTTAAATAAATAAAATATAAATTTTAAATGATTCCGCCAATTTAAAACGAAAATAATCTTAAAAATAACGCGGCGGTTCATTTTGGAGGAACAGTAACGGACTCAGTGTTATGTTGTGCCCATCACTAGTCGTGACTAACTGATAGGTGTCAGGAACGCATTCTCTGAACGGCCGAACTTTAGTAGCTACCTATTTTTTTTCTTTTTTTTGTGCGTAAATTCCGCCTATTGAGACTTCCAGATCAAGTTTATCTTAGTGTTTTTTTGTTTTCGTACCTATACCACTAAAGTCGTAAACTAGCACACAGTCTACCAGATTGTAGGTAAACGGTTACAAATCATAGCCTATGAACCTATAAACGACGTAATGAGTACTAACACAGATAACATAATATAGGAGGCGCCAATAGATAATAAGCTCGAAAATGTGCTGGCTGCATTCTGATTTCTGATATCTGTTGTAGTGAATGTTGTATTACCGAAGTTGCCAGTCGCTATTCAATTGTGACCTGACCTCTCTCCCAAATAGCCTTTTGAGGTATGCTAACAATTAACAGGACTTGTTAGTGTAAAATCAAAACCTGTTGGGTTAAATCATATAATTTTAGTAAATAAAATATTGCATAATAAAACTTTTTAATTAAATTTTAATTGCCATTTTAAACTTCAAAGAAACTCCAAGCCTATAACGTTTAGAATCCCTATATCTCGCAAATGGTGAGGCGTGGAAAGAATATTATATAGGAACTATTTTTGTAGATAATCACATAATCCTTAAATTTGAGCAATATATATTTACTAAAGATTTAGATCGGAAAAAGAGAACATCTAGGACGGGACTTGAACTTAGAAAAAAGTAAGCATACAAAATGCTTAAAAATTTAATTGAATATATATTTACGATAAAACTTACCGTTTATAAAAAAAGGTAAAAAAAACTGATATTTTAAACTTCGGCCTCGACTTGGGTCGATTATGACTTGTTACATTATGTTTATTAACAGTTTACTCTCGAACTCCACCAATTGTCAGCTGTGTGGGAATTACTATTTCCTATTTTGACTGGTCTGAGGTGAAAAAGTCTATTGTATAATCCAATTCCGCTACGCCATCTATCAATTATAAATCTAAACCTTCCAGGAACCTATTCAAGCATATACACCTGATTTCATGAGCTTTACCATTTAATTTCATGCTTCTGCCTTCAAAAGAAAAGAGGTGCCCTTATAACCTTTCAACCTGTAGTGGGGTTTTTTAGGGCTTTTTTAAACGCCGATACACGTATGCATTTATTTCCACCAGTATCAGGTATATGAAATTTTTTGCTTCTTACTTTGAATTACGTAGTTTCCATACAAACTATTAAATAGTAATTCACCCCTTAGGGATGAAATTTTGAAAAACACTGATATACGTAACCTACATTTATTTTTAACCAGAAGCAGACACATAAAATTCCTTGCTTTTAATTTTGAAAATGCCGACTTTCATACCACCCTTCAATCCTTAATTTAAACTCATGGAGTGAATTTTCTGTAAATAAGGAAGGCCTTAAAGTTATCACAAAATAATAGGCCCGTTTTGACAGTTCGGGCCCATGAAATGTTTTGAAGATAATTTCCAAATTTCTTTTTATTGACAAGTACCGCCCCCGCTGGCACGCGGGGGGGTATCCGAAGGGATTTCCGCACGATAAAAAAAAAAAAAAAGGTACCGCCCACTCGACTAAGTGCATAACGATTTTTCACTTTATCCACAGACTATTAATAATCAGTTAAGGAAAAAAATACCTACAATTTTTCTAATCAGACCTTTAAGCCAATGCACTTTACATACATATACAAATTGATCAAATCCCAGTGCAAACTGGATTCGATTCATCGTGAGTATCGAGTACCGAGTCGTATAGTTACATCACTAGTTACGCCACGAAGACAAAATGTCAAAGCGGGCCTATTATTTTGTGATAAGTATAGTGAATAATTAACCACATAAAAGGCATCAACTGCCAAAATTTAAAAAAATTGTAGCCCAATTGGTTTAGGCTCTACGTCTGTCAATCGATCAGGCGAAGTAACTAGGACGTTTGCCAGCTTGGCAATCAACCCAAACTTAAGCGTAGCGAGATTTGCCTATCCAACAATAGGTCAACGTGACCGGTCGACTTTTTCCATTGATTTGGTTTTTCGGTGATTATTCCTCGATGGTAAGACCGATCTGGACATTCGACCCCTTACGACACTCAGTAATGTCACTGTACTTGATCACCTTGGCAAATTTGGTCGAGATCGGCCAAACGGTCTCGGAGGAGTATCATTTGTTTGAAATGCAATTTTAAAACCAAAGACGCTTCGCTCGCCTTCGGCTCGCTACGCATAATTATGTACCTTTTATTTTCGTGCGGAAATCCCTTCGGATACCCCCCCGCTGGCCAGTGGGGGTGGTTATGTTGAGCTAGTAATTATGTACTTACCTGTGTGTAAAAAACTTTTTGCCATGAGAATAATAATAATAATAAAGCCTTTTATTTCCCAATTAACAAAGGTTATTTACTTACATAACATTTTTCTAAACTAACTTAATTATTTCACTTAAACTATAGGTAATGTTATGAATTTTATTTACTATCTAATATTTTATTTTATTGGGGAATCCAGCTTCGGACAAAGGCCTCCTCCAACTCATGCCATTCCGTTCTATCGGCAGCTAGTCTTGTCCAGGTTCCTTTTGCCACTCGTATGATGTCATCGCTCCAACGACGTCTAGGACGGCCTCGACGTCGCCTGTCTTCTCAGGGCCACCAGTGTAGCACTCGCTCACTCCAGCGACCGTCAGTAGCTCGTGCTACATGGCCTGCCCATCTCCATTTATATCGACAAGCTAATTCAGCGGCATCTTTTACCTTAGTTCTGTCTCGTATTTCTGTGTTGCGCACTCTTTGAATTAGTTTTAGTCCCAGCATGCTCCTTTCCATTTTCCTTTGAGACACTTGAAGCTTTCGTATTACTTCCTTTGTGAGCGACCAACATTGACATCCATATAATAATACAGGTAAGATTGTATTGTCAAAGGCTTTCTTTTTCAGTCTTATGGGTATTTTGGATTTAAATATGTGTTTTAGAGCCCAATATTTGCTCCAAGCCATTTTGACTCGTCTCTCTACTTCTTTCATTGTTTGGTTTTCGAAGCTTATATTTTGTCCCAGATATGGATATGTATCAACATAACTTATAGTGCATTGAGCTACATTAATGGGACTTCTATCTGTGTTTGTCATATTGCAGGTTTTATTGCGTTCATTTGTAGTCCACATTTCTTGCTCTCGAGGTCGAGACTTGCCATGCTGCCATGAGAATGGGCAGCTAAATTCGTTTTTATTTGGTAATCCCTGAAATTACAACCCTCAACAACCTAATTTTTCGAGGTTACACCAGTAATACCTGCCCTATCACTATAGAGACAAAGTTGAGGAGGTGCTGTAGGAGAGTACCTACACCAAGTGTACCGTTGGCAACATGGCTTTTTATATAGCCGACGGTCTCAAGTGCTCAAATCTTCAAAAATTTTGCGCTCCGCAGTTTTTTATAACGAAAAACCTTGGGCCTCTCATTGATAATAGTATATTAATCACAGCCGAAAAGGCCGGTTTACACTTGCGAAGTGTGAAGTGATAAATCTTAAGCGTTAACTTAACACGATAAGTCTCAAGTGTTAAGTAGTCTTTTCCATCTCCGTTTACACAGTGTTTAGGAAGAAGCTCAAAGTAGTGGTACTGTCCGTTGTGCATAGTGTCTCTAGAAATGGAAGATGAGCGCTTAATATAGAGACAAATAATTAAAGAAATTGTATCTGTTGTGGTATCTGATATAGAAAATGAAATCAATTTTGAAATCAATAGGGCTAAGAGATTATGGCAAAGAAAATGGATTATTATACCAGACGTTCTCAGTATGGAGCCAGCAATAAACTTTTTGAAGAAATTGCTAAGGAAGATCCTGCTGAATTTTACAGATCAATGCGAATGACAGAAACGCAATTTGAAGAGCTGCTGTCGCACGTTGAGCCCGCCATAAAAAAAGAGATACTTTTATGAGGAGTGCACTCACGCCAAAAATAAAACTTCAGATAGTGTTGTATTTTCTTGCCACTGGTTGTAGTCTGCGTACTTTGTCACATTTATTCAGAGTATCTAAACCAGCAATATGTTTAATGATACCGATAGTCTGCGATGCTGTATACAATGCCTTAAAAGATTATATAAAGGTTAGTAAAACACATTAACAAATATTTTATATCGGTTTTATTTTTAGAAATAAAATTACAAACATAAAATTTTATTGGAATGTTGTAAATTCCTTATGCAGATTCCCAAGCTTGGGTTAACACATCATTTCTATCAACAACAGAAGTAAATGCATTTTCAGAATTTGACTAATTTGTCACAACAGTTGTATTTGTATTTTCAAGATTTCCATAACTCAATGTGGCATTTTCATTGTATGTATCATCGTTGCTCGAATAATAAGAATTTCTAGAAATTGTTGAAGTTGGAGGAGACGACATAAAATGTGGTTGTGTTCTGTTTTCTACCATTTCATAAATGAAATTGGATGTTTGAGACTGACGGCGGATATGTTTCAAGCGCAAACCAGAAAGATAATTTTGAATATACTGTTGTGCTTCAATTGCTGACTCCATTGGTAAATTTTTCAATTGAACTGCAACCATTCGTCCAAATAAGTCGAATTCATTCTCTGATACAACAGAGCTGTTGACACTGTTGGCTACATTTTGGGCCTTTGTCAGTAAGTTATCATAGTCTCGTAGCATCGTCCTTTTCCGAGGATTTTTCCCTTTGAATGACTGGCCCTAGTCATTGCTTGAGGTTCCAACTCCTGAAGTATTTTCAACAGCCTTCTCGCCTTCAGTGTCTCTTGTCTCAACATAATCTTCATTGATTTTATCTTGAGACTCCAGGTTCTGTAAATACATAACATGGCATTAATTAATTATTATTGATTTTAGATTGACATGGCCATTTACATTAAAATTAGAATGATAAACGGGATATTTACCATGTTTAGTATCTTTTTCGAGAATCCGATATTTCGGCACTGTTACAAGTACCATGATCACGGATGTGATCATGGTACTTGAAGATACTAAACATGGTAAATATCCCGTTTATCATTCTAATTTTAATTATTATTTGTTGCAGATTCCCAGAAGTACAGAAGAATGGAAAAGTATTGAAGAAGGATTCAGTAAAAAATGGAACTTTCCCGGTTGCTGTGGTGCATTAGATGGTAAACACGTCGTACTGAATGCACCAGATGATTCTGGAAGTTATTATTACAATAACAAGAACCAGCACAGCATCGTTCATAAGTCATTAGTAGACCATGATTATTGTTTTATTTATTTTAACATTGGATGCAATGGACGTATCAGTGATGGAGGAGTTTTCCGAAACTGCAGTTTGAGCCACGCTCTAGAGAATAATTTTCTACCACCAAACCGTGTGATTGTTGCAGATAATGCTTTCCCATTGAAAACGTACCTTATGAAACCATACGGAGGAAATAATTTATCTCTTAAGCAAAAAGTTTTCAACTATATATGATTTTAGATTGACATGGTCATTTACATTAAAATTAAAATTATAAACGGGATATTTACCATGTTTATTATCTTTTTCGTGAATCCGATATTTCGGCACTGTTACAAGTGCCATGATCACGGATGTACTAAAGTTTTCAACTACAGATTATCACGGGCTAGACGGATAGTTGAAAATGCCTTCGGAATATTAGTGTATAAATATATATAGAATCTATATATATATCTATATAAATAGAATATTTCTGAAACCCCTCCCATATGCTCCCGCTAAAGCTGATAAAATAGTTAGAACGTGTGTTGCTTTGCACAATTGGCTTAGAAAAGGCAAGGTACTATTCAAAGATCATCACAACAAGCTCACAATGTACGAGATCGTTATGCAGATTATTTTGTTGGTGAAGGCTCAGTACCCTGGCAGGCAAGAATGGTACATTAATAGCAATCGGTTTCAGTACAATTTCCTACCTAGTAAGTTAGCATATAAGATGCTATAAATAAATGTATTCTAAATAACTTTGTTTTTTCTTTTACTCTCTCGCTATCGGTCGGCCCCTGCCTATTGAAGTTACTATAAAATCGAAGCTTTCTTTGCCTACCCGTAGTGCGGTGGAAAAACAACATAGTACCTATGGAATACTCACCATATTACTCGATGTCTCTCTGCATTCTCCAACATTTACTGCCTTTAGGGCATCATGCATCACTTTGTACCATTTGATATTTGGCACATATATATCATCAAGCCCTGCACCCGATTTCATAGAATGTTTTACTTTTTTGTGCTCTTGGGAGAAGGTCGATTTTAAGCTTCGTATTTTGTTGTACGCTTCTTTGGGACCGAAGTCGGGAATTTCCATCGCTTCACTCAGTTTCAATAGGGCCGCATCTCTCAACTGTTTGTTTTTAAATTCTGCGCACTTTACATTGTATAGACATTCATACTTTATGTATTCTTGTACGAATTTTAAAGTATGTTCTTCCGTCCACTTCATTTTCGCTTTGAACTTGACACTGCGCACTTAACACACACGTGTTTACACACTGATTAGTACAGGCGAACTGCGAGAGAGGGGAGTGGAACAGTACAAAGGGAGGAGGTCACTTAACAGCAAAAATAGACCTTGATTCTATTCACTAGCACTAATCAATAAGCACTACTCGCACTTAACACTTTACACTAATCACTTCACGCTTCCGTTCACACCTTGATTACTAAACACCTGCACTAATCACCTGCAATGTTAACTTAACAAAGTGTAAACCGGCTTTATAGACGGTGAATTCAATTGGTTAAAATAGATTCGCATAAAAAACTAAACCAACTTAAATGTGTCGGCTAATACAAACGCACGTGTAGGTACACGTTCACTAACAAGAGAGATGATGTTTTAGTCGCATAAAATCTATACACACATATAAATAAAATTGGAGTGTCTGTTTCTAATATTGAAATAACCGTCTTTTACTACATGTATATGAATATATATAAGGTGCATACACCAAAATAACATTTTTTTCCATTTTTGTCTGTCTGTCTGTCTGTCTATCTGTCTGTTTGTTCCGGCTAATCTCTGAAATGGCTGGACCGATTTTGACAGCACTTTCACTGGTAGATAGGTAATATAACAAGGAGTAACATATAGGCTACTTTAATTTTAGTAAAAATAATTAGGGTTCCTCGCAAAAAAAAACTAAAACCATAAAAATCTTAATCCACGCGGACGAAGTCGCGGGCACAGCTAGTAAATAATACTAGGTCTGCAAGGCGAATCGCTGCTTGCAATGTTGAGCTAAGTGAGACATCGTGATTTGAAACTCAGATTTTGAAAATTTTGAACAGTGATCATTCCTCCGTGGCAAGTCCGATTTTGAAAATTCTTTTTGAAAGTCACAACTCTGGACATGCTTTCTGAGCGTGTAAAGTTTGGTCACAGTGTCTCGAGCGGTTATTATGTAATTCCATCTGGAACGTAACGGTGATCATTCCTCTGTGGTAGCATTAATTTTTTCAAAATATATCCATAAACCTTCCTCTGATTGACCTCTTTAATCATGCCAAATTTGGTTCTGATTGGATTAGTAGTTTAGGAAGAGACCTTTGACAAAGAAAATTCTGAAGTCTGGTATGAGGAGCTTTCGCTCGACTTCGTCTCACTCAGCTCAAAAATTCAAGCTTCTGCTTATCAGTAAAAAGTGTAACATATAGGAATACCTAGGTATATAAATTAATACCTATACACAAATACACTACGATCTTAAAAACCGCTTTAACGATTAGGACGAAACTTTGTATTTAGATTAGGTTCAACTTTTTGAGTTTATCTAGACACCTAGGTATGTGTTCTGAAATAAAAACCCTGAGCATAACTCGTTCACCCAGGTAATATCAAGTAACTATGCCAAATAGCAAACTCCTATTTCGATGTTTTTAAATATTTTGGTTTTATTCATACAACTTGCATTAAACCGAGATTAGGAGATACCGGTTATGAAACTTGCTCCCCGAACTTACAACTGACATTACATTGAATTGTCAACAATGTCAACACTGTTATTATATTAACAATCAGTAATGTTGCCAGCGTATTAGAATTTCCACTAAAACTGGTTATTTAGATCTATCTTTTAGTGGCTATATTTGGTTCTTAGTGGTTAGTGGACTTGTGGTATAATGAAAAAGAACCAAAGTGAGACGCTTTTAAGAAATCGTTACGGTAAATTTAAAAAACTATGTTTTATCTTAGTTCATTAGCCAAATCAAGAGAAAGACTAGGAGAGCGGGTCCCGGGTTCTAAAAATCAAGCTTTGGATGCAACCGAGAATAAAACTATGGTCTTGATGATGAGGATGCCTTAGAGCTTTCAATTCATCGCCAAGGTTCATACTTTTCTCATGTCTTTTTAATGTAGTTACCTATATTATGTACATATGCATCCTATAGATGCTGACTGTCTGTGGTTCCTGGTGCCTTGAGAGAGTAGAGTCTCCTCAACTCTTTCTTAATTAAGATTACTGCTTGTATATTTGAAGACATTTTCTGGTTTCGGGAAAATGATCGTTCTTGGGGATTTTCTAAGTAATGATGTTAATTTTATTAAAATTAATTATAAATATAAATTAATATTAATTAAAGTTTGATATTAATTTACATTACATGGATTAACATAAATTGTATGAAATATGCCGCAAGCTGATTGTATGTTGCATGAACTACCAATAATATATCACTAAACAAAAATAACGTCAGTATTTGAGTTTCGCTCGCTCAGCTCTTATACCTGGCATAGTTTGTTGGTGGCTGAAATCCTTCGTAACCACTATCGCAATCTTGACCAAATTTACCACGGTGATAGTGTGGACACTGAGTGTTTTGAAGCGAGATGGTTCATGCCCGATGTACCATTGAGGAATAATTACCAAAAAACAGTTTGACGAGCGCGCGGCCTTTGCTAAGCGCGCCACCGTAGTAAGATATCTTATTTTCTAGTAAGAGTCCTGCTCGCTCAGCTCATTTATTTCAGTCGCACCCTGCACTGAATTCCTAGTTATTTGGTTGTATGAAGACGGTAGTGTCGGTAGTGTCAAATAGGCTCCTTAATGATAATGTGTTTTGTAGGTATTTCAAAAAATCTTCGTTTCGTTCTTTTTTAGGGATTTTCTTTAGAAAAGCCCTATTGCTATCGAGTTGTCGTCGACGTCGTCGTTGCCAATTTTCTGTCACGGTTTTGGGTATGAAGGAGATGAGCTATCGAGTTGCTGTTTTCGGTAATAGATTCGTGCTGGGGTGAACCATTGCAAGATAAAGAAAAAATCGCGAAAAATCGCAAAAAAAAATCGCTAAATCGAAAATCCCTTGTATTCGGCTGAGCTCGTCTCAGGAATTCAACTTGTTTAATTATTTCCATGTTATTATTCTTTTTTTGTGGAATTGAGAAAAGTTTGCAAAAGTTGTAACAAGAATTTATAAATATGGGGAAAGTCCTGAATCTCAATCTAGCAACCGTGCTTATGACAATTCCGTACTTTTTATATTGTTCAATTCAATTAATCCATCGCAAACGCGATCGCGATTCAAATTGAAATCAAAATAACCTTATTACTGAAAGTTAATACTTTTATTATATTTATACCTACTATTGATAAAATGGCTGAATGTACTGAAAATGATTTCTCTGACTTTAAAGTGAGTGCCACTCAGCTGCTCTATTTAGTAACTAATTATAAAAATATAAATTTTTACAATATCATATTCTTAATGTGCAATATGTTGCAGTTGCCACCGATCTTTGAAGACCTGAATGAGCGCTTGAAAGCATACCTATTAAAGCCAGAGAGCCTCTCAATACATCAGTGGGAAAGGTCTCAATCCCACTGGCATCGTGAAACTAATGTTGATTCCTTATTTATCCATGAAGATGATGATTTTGGGCTTGAAACAACACTTGAGGTAATAATCAACACAATTTTTTATTAACATGAGCAATTAGTCATTATTGTTTTAATATTCATCCCATACACAGATGGCAGATTTCCCATAAAGCTGACTAATCTAATGCGGTAGAATTAGTGGCGTCTAATACACTGTGTACTTCTCCATACACATAAAAATACCCACTTAAATCACAATGTTGACATGTTATAGCTGAACTTACATATTTTTATTACAATAAAATTTAAAAACTTGTAAATTACTGACAAAAAAAATTTTACAGAGCATTATTATGTTATATTATGATCAACCTTTAGTGAACATGAAGAGATTTGTTAAAAAAAAAACACTTTTCCTTAATATTTTGTAGTTTGTAGCATAATAAACATTCTTAACATTGTTGTAAACGCAAAAGTTAAAGAAATGCTTATTTTAGGTGGTTCGGGATGGCATCACCGGTGAAATAATAGGGTTAGAAGAAGTGAGCATCCCAATCAAAGATGATGAAGACAGCCTACCTATGTCAAGGGCTCCATTGCCCCCAAGCATGGCCACCAGGGGTACCACTACTCAGAGCCCTTTTCTGCCAGCTGGCTTTGAAGAAGAATTCCTAAAAATGCTTGACAAAGCTGCCAGTGGTGATATTAATATAGATCTGGAGAATCAAGAGCCTGGGAAGTTTTTGGGTGAAGGTAATTCAGTAACCACTAATCATCTTATATTAAAACTTGCTGTAGCTGCCATTTTTTCCGAATGGACTTAATCTGGGATATAGTGTTTTTAGGCAGAACTGTATTTTTTTTAAGTAAAAAATTTAAAATGAGTTATTCCATATAACATCAGCTTTCTGCCTGTGAAAGTACCTTGAAAATGGCCAAACCCTTTCAGAGATTACCCAAGTCAGACAAAAATGTTTACAACTTTTTTTTGTGTATAAGTGTCATATAAATATAAGTTACATATATTAAAAAGCCAATTAATATTGCAAACAGATGCTTCTATTTTCTCATATAGATGCTGCTTAATAAGTATTATGTGAAAATTTTTCAGACATTCTAAACAGAGTTCCAGGATACAATGAAAGTATATTATTTGCTGAAGATGGATGCACTCTTCTGAATGAACCAAACAAAGAAGTAGACAAGAAGCTAGATAGTAAAGACGATATAGACTTTAATGTTAAGATAAATCTGGAAGAGGTTGTGGACAGTAATGCACATTTAGTCGGTAAATATATTTCATATTTTTGTCTTCTTTCGAAGAGTACCTAACTAAAAAGATTTTAAATTTTTTGAAAGAATTATTACACAAAGAAGAACTATCCATGGATCATTTAATAATCAAGGAGCTTCGAAAAAGACAAATTGCCAACTCTTAAATTGTCCCATGTGAAGATAGAACACATCACATTCTATGTGGTAATTAACACTATGCATCTGCGCATTCATTGTAATTAATGCCAGTATCCAATGTTACACAGTTTATATTTTAAGTATTTGATCCATCAACTTATCACATATTTCAACACTACTATAATATAGATTTAGATCGGAAAAAGAGAACATCTAGGACGGGACTTGGACTCTGAGCAACTGAGCCCTTACAGGGCCACCTAGACACTAATCACTAATTAATAATAAAAAACAATTGCTTAAAAATTTAATTGAACTACTATAATAGGTTTGTATCCATGGATCATCTTTTTAATTCTTAGACTTCTGGAAGGACGAAGAGGAACTTCAAAAGAAACCGCAAGTGATACCCACCAAAAAGTCTGAACTGGAGATAAGTGATGATGATAACTTCCTAATGGACATTGTTGTCCGACCACCAGTGGAATTACCAGAGTTACCGATACTCAATATAACTAGCTCTTCTGCAAAGACTGGAGTTACATCCACTGATTGGGCTGAAATGATAGATGTATCACAGCCTGTACCAGATTTTAGAGAAAAGATCAAAGATATGGCTCATACTTACCCATTTGAGTTGGATATATTCCAAAAACAGGTATTTTCAATACTTTTTTTTTGTCTGCCAATTAGGTACTTGCAGCACCGCCCGTGTGAAATACTGATCCCGTTCGAGCGGTAGCGGGTACACAGGCTATGCTATTCGAGACTATAGTCTATCTCTGTGCAAAATTTGAAAGTGCTAAACATATTATATTCTCCTGACATTTATAGTATTAGTAAACTTTTATGAAATGACAAATTTTAAATGTTATTATCATGTTACTGCAATAAATTCTTAGATTACATTTATCTAATTAACAAAAAGTAAGAAAACATATTTACCTCCAAAACCTACACCGAATTTGACTTAAATTTGTAAAGCTTAGGTAATAATAGAACTTCCTATTTTGTTTGTAGGCTATATTGAAATTAGAAGAAGGACACCACGTATTTGTCGCGGCACACACATCTGCTGGTAAAACAGTTGTAGCCGAATATGCTATCGCCATGTCGAGAAGGAACTGTACCAGGTAATTATGCGCTTTCAGTCTTTGAAGTAAACTTCAAACTTTGCTATTAATGGTTTCTGTTTAAATTATTATCTGTGTTCCGGGTGTTTGCTGCTCCACTTTGCCCGGTCTTCGGCATCATATGCACGCATGTCGTATTTTACTACGCCAAACCATCATTTATTGGGTCTAGCCCTACTACTGTGGCTCGACAATTTTTTTACCGACGTAGCAAGGCGACTCTCCTGTAATTTGTAGTTGATATCTATGACGACATTTGTGGTGTAGTCCGCGACCTCCGACGCTCTACGCGTTCGGCTGCTAGGTCGAAAGTCGCGGTTTTCGATTCCCTGAACGTTCATTTGTATGCATAAATAAGCCTATTTCCATTGGTTGGGCTGTGAATATGTATAATATGTATGTTTTCACAGAAAAAAACGTATTTAAGCATGTTTATCCGCATTCTAAACCCCATAACACACTTACTTTGAGGTCAGATAGTGCTGTGTAGAATGTCGTATCTATCAATTTTCTGTTCCTGTCATATACTGATTGATTCCTTGCACTACTATGAACTAATGAATTACAATAGTACATTATACTTCCAGAGCAATTTACACTTCACCCATCAAAGCACTCTCAAATCAGAAGTACAATGATTTCAACAAGCTATTTGGCGAGGTAGGTCTCCTAACTGGTGACCTGCAAATAAATGCTACTGCCCAATGTCTAGTCATGACCACGGAGATTCTACGCTCCATGTTGTACTGTGGTTCAGATGTTACAAGAGATTTGGAGTTTGTCATTTTTGATGAAGTGCATTATATTAATAATGCTGAGGTATGTATATTAAACTGATCAGTTACATATGCATTATATTTATTGAGCAGTTGTACTAATTGTGTTTATAATCTAACTGAATATGTTCTGGGTAGAACAAAAACATAAAAAATTAATTAGATATCTCCATTGACAATATTTTTAATATTAAAGGACTATAAATTAATGAATTG
Organism: Cybosia mesomella; assembly: GCA_946251805.1. Classification (NCBI taxonomy): domain Eukaryota; kingdom Metazoa; phylum Arthropoda; class Insecta; order Lepidoptera; family Erebidae; genus Cybosia; species Cybosia mesomella. Next base: position 14,156,848 of record OX276408.1, on the reverse strand, counting down.
CTATTCTTACCTATTTCATTTAAAAACGTACATCTAAATAACATATCAATGACGCATATAAAAAAGTCAGCAACGAACTGTTCAACTGCAACGAAAACCTGTTTGTATTTAGCAGATCGGTAGTGAGCATTTGAAAACTACAATACGGTTTAAAGTCCAATTGGAAAAAGCTTGAACTCAAGTGCTTGAATGATATAGATTGTGTTACTAAACTTGTGTTAACTTACTCTATGCTAGTTTACTTATGTGAAAGATGGTTAACATCTAAAAATTTTACAGAGAGGCTATGTTTGGGAAGAGGTGTTAATATTACTGCCAGCCCACGTAAGCATTGTGATGTTGAGTGCTACTGTACCGAATACTCTACAGTTTGCCGACTGGGTGGGACGCACCAAGAAACGGAAAGTATACGTGGTATCGACGCCCAAACGACCTGTACCACTTTGTCACTACTTATATACAGGTTTGTTATAATCAGCTAGCAGATGCCCGGGGCTCCTCCCGCGCGCATGTTGGTTATAGTTTTTTGATCATATCTCCGGTTCTAACCAATTACAATCAAACATACGGCAGATTTCAAGATTGACCGAGACCTTTCTAATAGAAAAATACGCTTCAAAATTCCTTCAGTGGTTTTTGCGTCCATCGCGAACAAACAGACAAGAATTCCAAAAAAAGAAATATTTTTGTGTTCAGAATCGTTCATTTAACATAACCTAAGTTTTTTTCTAATGTCTCCAAAGTAGAGACAGAACTATTACAATTTTATAATAGTAGGTATAGATAATGTCAATGAAATCGAGGACATTTTAATGAAAGGCTAGGTCAAGAGTATCCGCAATCGGCGAGCATGTGTGGAAACAATTATAAAAGTAGAAGTGAAAGGTACCTTTATGTCAGGATCGTAGCAGGTGGAAACATGTGGTCTCTACCTACCCCATTGGGAAAAAGGCGTGACTGTTTAATTATAATTTGAATGTGAAAAGTCGGTAGCTTAGTGGTTAAGGAGTCGGCCTTACGATCGAGAGGTCCCGTGTTCGAACCCTAGCCATTACACTACTGACGTGAACCCGCTCCTAACACAAGCAATTAAGCTTAGCTAGAGGGGTTAGGAGGAATATTAGTAATTTCGGTTACTAATATTCTTTATTTCAAAAATCTTTTTTGACTCAACTAAAAACAGCATAGCTCATTATTAACACATAATGTAATTAATGTTATAATATAATGACGATTTAAGGAACGGGGGGTAAATCAAAGAATGAGAGATTTCAAGTAGTAGATCAAGAAGGAAACTTCCAACTAAGAGGATACAATGAAGCTATTGCTGCTAAGAAGGCAAGAGAAAATGAATACAAGAAGAACTTCGGACCTAAAGGTTAGACCTTTGTACTCTATAGCTACTATGAAACATTAACGAATACACACCCACAGCTTAATATACATACGAATACACACCCACGGCTTGATATACGCACGCGCGCGCACACATATATAGAGGTACTTTAAAATTATTAATGTTTTAATCTTCAGCAGACTTTACGAACATAATAAAAAGAGGGTGCACATTGCTGATGTTAAATGTTGTGGACCCTGTGCTCCTAGGCGAAGCCTCGGATGCAAATCGGGACACTAAGCTAGGATGGTGACTCGCGCGTGGCTAGTAAATAATAAAAATGTAAGTTAGGAGTTACATACATCACATTTACTATTAAATTCTCATTTCAGGTGTGAAAATGTATATGAACCCTAAGGCAGAACAAACCATGTGGGTGGCTTTTATCGACCATCTGAAACAGCGAGATAAACTGCCGGTAGTTGCGTTTACATTGTCCCGTAACAGGTATTTACGTGTTATATTTATTTACTAGCTGCTACCCGCGGCTTCACCCGCGTGGAATTCTGATCCCGTTCCCGCAACCCATAGGAATCTATTCCATCTATGTGTTATTTCAGACTATAATCTATACATGTACCAAATTTCAGCCCGATCCGTTCAGCCGTTAGAGCGTGATAGAGTAACAAACATCTAAACTTACAAACTTTTACATTTATAATATCAGTGAGATATTAGGAAGTGGGATTATTTATGATCTGAAAAACGTTGAACATTTTTAAAATAGAAAAATTTCCGATCATTCCCGATTTCTACTACTTTTTTGGCCAACACTGGGGGACAGCGAAACAATTTTTTTAAGTTATTCTCGTTGTCCACCACTGAGAGAAAGCGTCACAACTTTCTTTTTCCCGATGTCCACCACGTCGTTGACCACGTGTTTGACAGCGACACGGTCTATTAAACATTCCCTGTGGTCCCCGCTGAGGGGCAATGGCACAAGTTTTAATCAAATTCCCACTGGACAATAATTTCAGCCAGCAGTCAAGTCAACAATACGTAACGTAACGTATACTTTCAAGCTCGGCATGAAATAATAAAATTTTAAATGTATCTTAATTAACATTTACTATTGCAGATGTGACCAAAACGCTGAAAACTTAATGTCTGTTGACTTAACAACTGCCAAAGAAAAAGGCCACATTAGGTCCTTTTTCCAAAAATGTCTACAAAGACTGAAAGAGCCAGATCGAAGATTGCCACAGGTGAACTGAGCTCTTTAACTTATCATTTAACTATTATTATAAATATACTGCCAGTGGGGACGCCGTTTGACCAGACGGGTGATCAGCCCTTCTATGTGGGGCCATTTCACCCATTTCCCCTATAACGACTGTCATACATATTCGTATGGCAACCGGGACCGACATCTTAACGTGCTCTCCGAGGCACGACCAGACCAATGCAAATACTCATATTCATGCATACAAATATTTGCACTGAGCGGGGATCGAACCCGCCTCCTGCGTAGCGGCCGCTTTCAATACCGCCACGCCACGGAGGCTGTCAACTATTATTATTATATACGTCTAGTAGTTATTGTGCGATGTTCGAATAAACGTATATAACTATTATTATATACGTTTATTCGAACATCGCACAATAACTACTAGACTGATTTTGATTGAAATTTTAGTGTTGAAAAGCTTATAATTTTTGTTAAACCTCTGTTAAAGTTCGGCGACGCACCAGGGGATTCGATTCCTGCATAGTGCAAATATTTTATGCATGAATATGTCTATTTGTATTGATCTGGGTGTTTCTATGAATATGTATGTATTTTAAAGGAAATAGCTACGTATGTTTATTCGCATTCTATTATCCATATTTCAAGCTAGTTACGCTATGCTTAGTTTGGATCTGGATGGCGACGTGTGAAGAAATATTGTAAGACATACTTGAATAAATATATATATAAATAATTAAATATTATACGATATTCTACACAGCACTCTCTAGGCCCAAAGTAACTAGCTTGTTATGGGTTCAAGAATACGGATAAACATATTAATATAATTTATTTTTTGTAAATACGTACATATTATACATTACGTACATATTGTACATATTACACATTACGTACATATGTACATATTACACATTACGTACATATGTACATATTACATAAACATTATTATTATAGGAACACCCAAACCAATGCAAATAAACATATTCACTCATGCAAATGTTTGCACTGAGCGGGAATTGAACCCACGCCCCCTGTGGTAGCAGTCGAATGTAATATTTTAGGGGTGTATAACATCTTACACCCCACTAACATCTTTGGGGTCCAAGCCTCACCTGCTAGTCGGTGCACCTGTTCAATAGCGGACGAGGCTGGCGCAGACTTTCCTTTCGGGGAAAAGCTGACATACCAATCAAAAATAATAACTTTGGACGCAACTGGGAAATCGATGACTTGGATATTTATTTATTATTTTATTTATTTATGTTTTGTATTTTTCAGGTTATACGACTTCAGAGGGTTCTGGAAAATGGCATAGGTGTACATCATAGCGGTATCTTGCCGCTCCTAAAGGAAATAGTAGAGATGCTGTTTCAACAAGGCTTCGTAAGTTGTAACGTAATTTTTTTCTAAAGATTTAGATCGGAAAAGATAACATCTAGGACGGGACTTGAACCCGCGACTGGGAATCTTTAGAAAAAAGTAAGCATACAAAATGCTTCAAAATTTAATTGAATTGTAACGTAATCTTTGTTGCCCTTGAACTATAGCATTCCTAATGTATATATTTTGGTGAAACGGTATGAAAGAAGTGTTGCAAGAGTTAAAAATAGAGAAAACGCGGCTTTCTTTACTTTTACCGTCTCGCTAAATTAGATAAAAGATGAATGTAAGAGGAAATTAGAAAAATTGTTGCTGACATACCGAGGAACTGCAATTCTGAATCTAGCATCCAACACGTTTCGATTTTCTGAATCCAGTATCTAGTGTTGAATCCAGCTCGGATTCGCGATCAACCATAAACAAGTAACTAACTGCACTGTATGTTACAACATTTAAGCTTTCTTCGATGATTATCTGACCCCTCAAACCCGAAAGAAAAGCCTGCGCCAGAGCCTCGGCGGTTTAGAGCAGGTGTACTGGCTTGCAGGTTGAGGTTAGCTTCACCCCGAAGGTCTTATTGGTTCCCAAACACCCGATTAGCTTTGATTTACTTTTTTATCTAGGTTAAAATCTTGTTCGCGACTGAAACCTTCGCCATGGGGGTGAACATGCCCGCGCGCACGGTGGTGTTCGACGAAATCACTAAGTATGACGGTCTACAGCGACGAACATTAGCACCTGCCGAATATATTCAAATGGCCGGTAGAGCTGGTAGACGAGGTAAGCTTTCAGTTTTAACCTTAGCTGCCATTCTAGTCTATAAAATATTGTGTCATTTTTGTAAACTCAGGGTATGATGGAGCTGGCATGGCTATTTAGGCCAAGATTAGCCTATCGTGCGGATACACGCCTTTTATTCGCGAATAAGCTTGTCTTTTGGTAATAGGCATAACATAACCGCCCCGCTGGCCGGCGGGGGGGTATCCGAAGGGATTTACGCACGAAAAAAAAGGCATAATGAAAGTGCCAAGGATCACTGAAATGATGTATTTATCTAATATAATATGTTTAATTATGACCTAATCATATATCATACAGTCAGTTAATCTTTTTTTTTTAACTACTAAATACGGTAATTCTATATGATAGGTAGCAATCACAGCAAAAGAAGGAGTGACCACTTTATACAATATTCTTTGGGCCCGATTGCAGGATTAGTGCTTTTCATGGTACCGATTGCCGGGTGTAATTTCGGTCTGCAATTCGGATGTACGTTTAGTGGTAGGCCTACTGTATTATACCTTTCTTAAAATAGTCTATACTTCACTTCTAGGTTTGGATGACACTGGGACTGTGATAATACTATGTAAAGAGGGCGTGCCCGACTTAGTTACACTGAAAGGAATGATGCTGGGAATACCACAGAAGCTATCCTCTCAGTTTAGGCTCACCTACGCAATGATATTGAGTTTATTACGGTAAGCGATGTCCCTTCAAAATAAGTTTGTGTTTAAAAGACTGTTTCGTTTTATTTTTCCCTAAAGAGACTAAAGCTGTAGGCGATAAATACAAAGCTTTAGACTCAAACAAAACAATCCATTAGTAGGACGGTGGGGCGACTAGCGCCCCTTCCCCAAACCAGGGCAAGACGGGGACACCGTGGTTCCCAAACCCGAGGGGGCCATCTCGAAACCGGAGATTTCCCAGGGTCAGTCGGGGTGCGAGGGATATGCTCTATGGGCAACCTTACACCCCGGCATCTGTAGACGTGGTGACGAAATCACATCGGCGTGTGGCCAGGAATCAGGTTGCCCTAGAAAGAATATCCCTGAGACCCCGACCGGCCTTGGCCACCAACATTGCCAACCCCAATGACTAATAATATGTGCACAGCTTTACAAAATTACATGATATGATGATGATTTCTTAAATTCCAAATTATTTTTACAGAGCAGCCACTGTCTCAGTAGAAGGTATGATGCAGCGTTCATTCCGCGAATTTAACCAAATTTGTCAAGCGGACAACTACAAGAAACAACTTCTGTTAGCTGAAAAAGAATATTCTGAGAAGTGTAGTACACCGCTGGCTGCCCATTTAGCACCATTGGCTACGTTTTATGACACAGCGGCAACGTACATAGATGTGTTAAATGAAATCATGCCGATATTGCTTAGCCAGGGTAAAATAGCTAAAGAAATGATGTCTGGAAAGATACTTGTTATATCTGCTGGGCCGTATATTAATCAACTTGGTGTGCTTTTGAATATTACTGGTTAGTCACTTCTTTTTTGTACTACAGTAGCTATTAGATTACGCTTGCAATCTACAATTTTCATGAAATAACTCCTCATTTCTCTCTTCACCTATATTTATCTCTTCCAAGTTATTTTGCTTTGGTTTTTATTAGTATAGCGATTCCCATTCCTATATGTTGTTGGGTATTTCCTCTACTTCTTTGTACTTATCTGTAACTTTTTTTTAAATATTACTAAAGTCGTATAAGTTGTACATAGCCTGTGAACTCTTGTGGTACTACTAAGTGGTACACAAGAGTTTCGGTCGGTAAAATCGTTCCTAACGTATAGCGTAACCAAAAATCAGGGGGGACGTGTGCTTGTCTGCCACCTAAGTGGTATAAAAAACCAAAGAAAACTGGGATTCCTTTTTATATATTTAGATGTTTTTCATTGTTATAGGTCCAAGGCAAACACCTTACAAAGTGCTGGTATTGAATACCGCATTTATTGACAACACTATCTATAACTTCGAGGTCGATGAAACTTGGTACAGAATACTCAGTTTCTCGGCCATACATGACTCAATAGGTATTTTATTTGTTAATAAACTCTTATTTAGTCGTATCATAATGTTAAATACCCTCCTAGACCGGGCTATCAAATACAAAATAATTCTTCATATCGCACCGGTAGTTCCAGAGAATAGATCGTTCAACGAATTCTTCAGCTTTCAATCCGAGCGCTATCCAAAGCTTGCACTTTGGAGCCCGAGGTCTTCTCTCCTCTGTGTGATTTGGTTTATCTTTGATTTTACGCGAGCGATCTGCCGTCTGCTTGCCAGCTCTGAGGGGAAAACCTGCGCCTGAGCCTCGACCTTCAGTCAGTGGGTGCATTGGCTTGCAGCCGACGTTGGCTTGGAGCCTGAAGGCCTTGATCGGGGCAAATACACCTTCAATTTAGTATAGATGTATATTGCCTTGATATTTATTTTTCAAATCAAACTGTGTTTAAAATATTACAGGCACTGAGGAAAGCACACTAGATCACACAATATTATGTATTGCACCTAAAAACATCGTAGCCATAACTAAAATTAATTTAAAAATCGATGCTAGAGTTATAATTGATGATTGGGAGAGGAGACAAATACCCAGGTAATGGAGATTCTATGCTTTTGTTTTATATCATCTGTTCATGTTTAACTTATTACATATTACATAATTGTAAAACATACATATCATCATAATTATAAATAGACTTTTTTCTCGCAGTTTTGGGACCTTTTGTGAAATAGCAATGTTCTTTCAACGATTGTTGCCTAAGAGTAATTGTAGTTGAAGTAACACTAACTAATAAACTTATTACACACTAGCTGTTGACCGCGGCTCCGCCCGCGTGGAATTCTGCTCCCATATGTTACCCATGAGAACTTGTTCCCGGGATAAAAAGTTATAATATAAAGCCTATGTCTTACTACTATGTCAGACTATAATCTACCCCTGTACCAAATTTCAGCCAGAACCATTCAGCCGTTAGACCGTGATTGAGTAACAAACATCTAAACATCTTCACAAACTTCCTCATTTATAATATTAAGTTGAATTATACAGCGTGAGTTTATAGTCGTTTTGGAACGAAATATTTTGGACATAGTTTCGATAACATGTAAGCCTGGAAGTATTTATTTGAAAAACAAAAATATTTTTTTTTATAAAAAGGTCAAAGCTAGGTATATCGTATGCACAAATCAAATGAGAACTTGTGGTAACTCCTTTCAATTTCACGTAATACGCTTCCTAGGTTTTACTACGATTATTTTCATTCAACATTTCCGCATTCGGTATCCGTCCAATCAGAAGCCGATTCTCAGCGCCAGTGGAAACATGTCAGGACTCGAACGGTGACGTACGCGCCTTCCCTCCCGCCCGGCCCCTTCTTCAGTTGCGCGCGGTTCTCGCTCGAGTGTGCTGTATCATTAACGGTCAATTATTAGGGCCCGTCTGCTGAGGTCATCTCACTGGTAGTTCGTATCTGGTAACGCTATGTAGGTATAGTAATATCAGAATTATTAGAAAATGCCTCTATTAGTAAGTACCTACGACGTCGTCCATCGGTGGCTTATTATGCATACGCAGTGCGTGAATATCTAAATAATGAATTTGGTGCACCTTAGACTTTTATTTGTGATAAAACGACTTGTTTATACTCGTGAATACGAAACTCGTGATGAGTTATGCAGTGGTGGTCGTACGTCTTCGAATTCGTGAAAAGTGATAGACACAGACACACATTACAAACGTTAAAAGACAATAGCATAAAACCATAAAAAGTGCCCGTTGTGAATCGAACGTGTCGCTCGATTTCGAGCAGTTACTTGTTCAGAGAAGTGTAAACTAAGAAGGTACCTATGTAAGTTGATTATTTTGTAAACAGCTATAATTATTTTTGTTGTTGTGTTTTTAGGGATTTTCTTTAGAAAAGCCCTATTGCTATCGAGTTGTCAATTTGTTGCCAATTTTCTGTCACGGTTTTGGGTATGAAGGAGATGAGCTATCGAGTTGCTGTTTTCGGTAATAGATTCGTGCTGGGGTGAACCATTGCAAGATAAAGAAAAAAATATCCCTTGTATTCGGCTGAGCTCGTCTCAGGAATTCAACTTGTTTTTTATTATCGCTACATAGACCATAAAGTCATTTATCGTTAAATCATATCCTAATAAAGTATTTCTGACGGTCCTATTTCCTTTGTCATAAAGTATGACCGAATAGTGGAGTAGGTACCTTTTTTTTTTTTTTTTTCGTGCGGAAATCCCTTCGGATACCCCCCCGCGTGCCAGCGGGGGTGGTTATGTCGGGCTTGAACCGACTAAAACCGCACGCCGTCTCGGGTCTACAGACGCCAGGGTGTAAGGTTGCCCATAGAGCATATCCCTCGCACCCCGACTGACCCTGGGCCATCTCCGGTTTCGAGATGGCCCCCTCGTGTTTGGGAACCACGGTGTCCCCGTCTTGCCCCGGTTTGGGGGAGGGGCGCTAGTCGCCCCACCGTCCCGGCCTGCTTCTGCTGGGGTGACAGGTGGCCTCACCCGCCACCCCCAGGCCTGCACTCATGGAGGACGGAGGTCGTTAACGACCTCCGGCGCCTGAGTCGCCTGCGACGCGCGGCGAGCAAGTTGCGGGCTCGGCGGTCCGGGAGAGTTCTAAATCTCTCCCGGGCGCGCTCCGCCATCTCCTTCGCGAGCATTACATGCTCGCAGAAGGAGGTGGCGGTGGCCCACGCGCTCGCGCTCCGCACCATTGCCGCAATCATGCTGCCGAGCGAGAGGACTCCCACCCCGATGGCTGCCACGAGATCACGCCTCGGCGCCTCCCACGCCGGACAGTCCGTCAGCGTGTGCAGCCCTGAGTCCTCGCTCGCGTCCCTGAGTCCTCGCTCGCGTAGTGGAGTAGGTACCTAAAGTGGTCAATGTGTCGCGGCCTGTTTCGCCTAATAGGTAAGAAGTGGTAGAGTCAAGCAACAGTCATTTTGGCCGTTGCATGAATGGGCCGACTCGACCGGGGAAGCACCACCCTCTCACAGAATATCGACGCCAAGTAACAGTATTTGAACTGTTGCGTTCCGTTAGGTGAGTGAGAGTGCCGGAGCCCAAACTCCTTTCCCATCCCCTCCCAAACTCCTTTCCCATCCCTCCCCAAACTCCTTTCCCATCCCCTTTCCTTTACAGGGTCGGCAGCGCGAGTGTGACGCCACTGGTGTTGCACACCTCCATAGGCCGCGGTAACCGCTTCCCATCAGGTGGACCGTGTGCTTGTCTGCCACCTTAGTGGTATAAAAAAAACCTACGCAGTTATGAACAAGGACGAACCTTCATTCATTAAAAACTGTCAATGAATTACCGAAGCGCTAATAATGTTTCTACTCGCGCCGCGTTATCCATTTGGAATAACGGGGCGTAAACCAGGACCCTCAAACTTGCTCTCTCATCTCATTGCACCGTCTACCAGGCCGAGCTCCTGGCCATATGCAAAGCGACCATTTTTAGTGACAGCAGAGCCGCACTCCTGACGGTTACTAATCCTCGAGCCCTCCACCCTCTGGCAATCGAATCCAGATTAAACATCAAGCGGGGCTTGGCCCAGGGCAAGGAAATATCCTTGTTCTGGGTCAAGCACCATGTAGGGTTAGAGGGTAATGAGCGGGCCGACCAGCCACTAAGGAGGCGGCTCTAAAGACTAAAGTAGCGCCACACTACAGCTCGTGTCCCGTCTCATTCGCCAAGCGAGGTCTGCGCCAGATCTCGCTCGACGAATGGAAGGAACGGTACAAAACCGGCGAAACCGCTTCGCGGTACCAAGCTTTTCTTCCCTTGTGCGGTGACTGCATATAGTATCGTCCGCAAGATGGAGGTCACCGGCACCACGACTCAGTTGTTAACGGGGCATGGTGCGTTCTCCGCATACTTGGCTCGCTTCAAGTGTAAGGAGGACCCATCATGTGCCTGCGAACCGGGCGTCGAGGAGACGGTCGCACACCTCGTTGTGGACTGTCCCATTCACTCGAGGGACAGATTCAACCTGGGAAATAAAATATAAAATAGCATTAGCAGTAATAACTTACCAGCTTTGATGACCAGAGAGTACAGACAACACTTCCTAGAGTATTGGGACAAGATAGTTAAATAGTAAATAAGAGAAATAGCAGTAGAGTAAATAATCTCGCGGATATTTAGAGTAATATCTGGAAGTAGATTATAACAAGAATAATATAAGGAAATGTATAGACATAAGCACAAGTATAACAATTGATAATTAAAATTAGATAAAACGTAATCATATATTAGAAAAATGTAAACAGCAACCATTAATGTAGAAGTGAATAAATAAGTTAAACATATAATCCCCCCCCCCCCCCCTATCACCCAAGTATGAAAGGCGTGGAATGAAAGTACGACAGGAATACAAGTGAGAAGCGGTATGGTAGTAGAGACTTGGAATGAATGCGTGATATAAGAAATGATTTGCTTTATATAGTTAATAGAAATTTCTAGAGGGTTCTTTTTAGAGATGAAATGAAGGCAGATAAGTTTAAATTCACCAATGTATAAAATAGGCTCCAACTAAAGCTACAAAAAAGAAGTTTCTACTCGAACGAGTGAAAAAGATTACAGAAAAGTCAACTTTTTTATATAATAAAAAAAAAAAACCGGTATAGCAATTTGGACATCTCAAAATGGATTATGCCGAGTAACCACCTTTCGGGTCCAAAACGACTATAAAATCAGCGTATATAAATGTTTAAATTACATATCATCACATTATAAATAAGCTTTCCTCTCAAGGTTTTTTATTATTATATTTTGTGAATTGGCAATATTCTTTCAACTATTGTTGAAGGCCAACTGTTAATTTATAGTACGCAACCGAAGAGCAGCAGGTGTAGCGTTTTCATCCATTTTATCAGAAATTTCCATGACTATCCGAGCATTATTCTGTATAGACCATTAAAACAACACTTACAAAACGTTAAAACTATTTAATTAGACTACTATTTAGCAAACGGACTACGCATCGATGCGCAACGCGTCCTCGTCCTAAGAAGACGCCGGCAAGAAACTGAGCGAGCTTTTGATCTATATACAAATATGTTTACTTAATCTAAGTATAATGTTTTGTTTGAGTGTTTTAATAGAGTTAACGGTTCATCTCCAAGCTTATTTGTCGTACAAATGTTCTTGAATAGTAGAATAACCTATTTTAACCCCCGACGGGGTGTTATAAGTTTGGCGTGTCTGTGTCTGTGGCATCGTAACTCCCGAACGGATAAAACGATTTCGATTTTCTTATTTTTTGTTTGTAAGATGAATTAGTCGGGAGAGTTCTTACCTATGACGGGGTATTTTTAATTTTAAATTTATTTTTTAATAAATAAAATCGCATTTTTGCCCTTTATTTTATGCTTCAAAGGTTTAAAGACGCGCCCATTGGTTCGACTTGCGCAAGCGTGGTCCAGGAATTATCTCGGCTATCACATGCTGTGTGTACCGGCGCCTTGATGCTAGAGTACGTCAGTCTTACACAATCCCTGTCCATCACCACTGGCGAGATACTACAATCTTTGGACAAGATGAATAAAGGAATGGTAGGTATATTGTATACATATACGGATCAAATAAATGGTGTATTAAAAAAAGAACAGCACTCGAAACTGGCGGGCTTGCATGAAAGGTTTAATGTTATAGCGGACTATGTCTTTGCCTACCCCGGAAGGAAAAAGGCTCATGAGTACATACCTAGTCTTGCCATAAATACTGTAACAAAGAAAAAAAAATTCTATTGCAAATAACATTTATTACTTTTACAGTGTGTTAGTTTAATACATAAATATAAAACAATTTAAAATATAAAAAGCTTATTAGAAGTGGTCTCCATTGGCTGCAATACAGTCCTTTAAACGTTGAGGTCAGTTATCAATAGAAGCACGCACCCTTTCCTATGGGAAAATTCTTCACTGCCAATCCTATGGATTATTTTAGGGACTCCAAATTATCATGGCGTTTAGAGCAATCCGTACTCTCTAAAACTGACCATAAATCATAATCCAGCAGATTAAGAACGGAACTAGACGACGGCCAGTCTTCAGCTCTAATGAAGTCCGAAACGTTCGTTTCTAAATAAGACTACGTAGACCGAGCTTTATGACCCGGCGCCGAGTCTTGCTGGAAGGACCATTCTTGGTTATTGAACATGGTGTTGTTAAGGGGCTTCACTACCTTCTCAAGAATGTTGTCTTGATACACTTGTGCCGATGTTTTGATACCTTTTATACAAAAGTATGGCTCAGTCACTCCTTCATAGCTAATACCCCACCAAACCATCACTGAAGTCGGATAATGCCCACGTTGCATTCTGTCGACTAATTGGGAAGCTTCCTTAGAGCTGTGAGCATAAATACGGTCATTCTGTTTGTAAAAATGTTCCGATGCGCCGACATCTTGGTAACCAAGCCACCCTTATCTGGTAGCCGGTACACCTGCTGAGTAACGAACGAGGCTCTGGCGCAGCCTTTCCTCTCGGGGTTAGGGGGTGAAACGGCAGTCGTTCTGGTGAAGCCAAGATAAGCCAAATCTAGAGAAACAGCAAGAAAACGGGCCCCGGGCAACCGGGACTAACACTGTGATGATGATGATGAAGAAGCGCTTGAAATACCTATTTTTGTACTTTACAGTGTCAATTAAAAGAACAGAAAAAAAATACAGATATCGCAAATTTCAAAACGGAGTTCGCAATAGTGTACGAACGCAAAGTAACAGAAAGGAAACGTGATAAGTACAAACGGTTGCTCTCTTTCGAGAATCTCGCGTTGTACCCGGACTACCGGAGGCGTTTGATGGTACTGAGAGAGCTCAGTTACATTGACGAGCATGACAGCGTTATACTAAAAGGTACGTCTATCATTAATACAGTTCTTTTTTTCATTAAAAAATATTAGTAAAATATTTTTTTTTGATTCCTCCGAACCCTTCCAGCTAAACTAATTTACTGATGTTAGGAGTGGGTTCACGTCGGTAGTATAGTAGCCAGGATTCGAACCCGGGACCCCTCAATCGCAATTCAATAACCAATAAGCTACTATGGTTTGGTTAAAGAGCTTACACAGCGCTATCTAGACCCAAAGTGTCTTCTTCATCTGAGTGCCAATCCTGATTGCATTCCGAAGATCTTAGTGGAGCCTAGTACATCCCAACCTTCTCATCCCAGCACTTTATATTTTGGTATCATGTAACAGGGTGCGAACGCCCCAAACGAAGAACATGAAAATCAATCATTGAAGAAAAATCAAGAACGATACACCAAACTATAAAAGTTGCCCTATAAGAAACTTACAGGCTTAATCTGATGTTATACTTAAGGTCGAGTGGCATGCGGTATGGGCACCAACGAGCTGATCATATCAGAACTAGTGTTCCGGAATGTCTTCACGGACAAGACGCCCGCTGAAATAGCAGCGCTACTCAGTTGCTTCGTATTCCAAGCGCGAACGCAAGTAGAGCTCACGCAGCTGACTGACAAACTGGCTGAAGGAGTTAAAGCAATCGTAGAAATTGATCGCGAGTTAACCCAAATTGAGTCCAAATATATGGTATGATGACTGTTTAACTTTTTTCAATGATCTTATATTTGCAATTCGATTATGTTTCATTAAGGTCTCTAAGTAACAGCTTTTAAAGTTTCGCATTGCATGATTTCCAGGTGGGCCAATTCGAAGGTCAAGCAGAGAGGTTGAACTTCGGTTTAGTCAAAGTTGTATATGAGTGGGCATTAGAAAAGCCGTTCGCTGAGATAATGGATCTGACTGATGTTCAAGAAGGTATTATCGTGCGGTGCATACAACAGTTGCACGAGGTAAGCGATGGCGGTTTATATGAAAGAAGTTTAAGGTTTCTTATAAATTTAAATTGAGAAATGTTGACACTGGACGGAAACTGAATACAATTCCAATATCGGTATTTAAACTATCATGGTCACTAACATAAGTATTAGAGTTAACGGGATATTTACCATGTGTTTTTAGGAGTGTCCGATATTTCGGCACGACCACGACGCTTACCGTATCTACTCGTGAATTTGTTTTGGCTTGTTCCCGGTTATTTTTGCACAGACGGACCACTGGATGCCAGACGTTCGGGAATTGAAACCCATCCTCACGATTGAAATTTCTGTGCTTTTTAATTTCTATCGCTTCCCTAACCAATCTTGGTATGTAGTGGCGTTCTGTCGAGAGCATCTGAGGGTTATGTAACTCGAGCCAGTGGTCGGTACCGGACTCCAATAGGTGTTCAGCGATTGCAGATTTTTGCGCTTCATTGTTTTTGACTGCCTTGATGTGTTCTTTGATTCGGCACGTGACCGTTCTTTTGGTTTGTCCTATATAAGAACTGCCGCAGCTACAGTCAATCTTGTACACTCCCGGCCTGTCCAGTGGAAAACTATCCTTGGGTGTGCGTAGATATAGTGACAGCTTTCTAAAAGGAGTGAAGATAGTTTTGACGGAAACCTTCTTCAGTATGTTAGCGACCTTATCTGTCACTCCTTTTATGTAGGGTAGAAAAGCTGGATGTCTTTCCACCTTATAGTCAGGGAGCTTGATCGAGCGTCTGGGTGGTCCATTGTACCCATTCTTCTGTAGAACGCCGCTTATGTGGTTCAACTCCTTGTCTATATGTTCCTGGTCACATAGGTTATATGCGCGGTCAGTAAGCAGGCAGTAAGATGATGATGTGAGTCGGCATGTAGATAGCGGTCAGTGTGAGCGGGTTTCCTGTACACAGAGTGGCTACACGAATCGTCTTTTCGAACACTGATCTTCACATCAAGGAAAGCGAGGGTTCTTTCTTTTTCCATCTCATACGTAAAACTCATTTTGCTATGGATGTTGTTGAATTGAGCCACGTAGTGTTGTACAACATTTTCACTCCCTTCCAGTATGCAGAAAATGTCATCGACATCGGACACTCTTAAAAACACATGGTAAATATCCCGTTAACTCTAATAATTTCAATATCTATACTAATATAAAATTACAAAGAGAGAGGTCGAATTTTGTGAGTTTGTTTATATGTTGAGTGTAATCCTTGGAACCACCTAACCACTGCACTTATAGAAAAATGAAATCCTATCACTATTTGAAAGGTACATTATCCCCGATGCGATGGACATAGACTATAACAGGTGAATTTTTCAACTGGGCATGGATGGCCAAATCCGAAACTATGAGGAATAGCGAAAAATGTCTAAAGGAGTCTCGAAGCCTTATTTTAGAATTCAGCTATCTATTGAGAACAATGGCCATTATTTTGAACATTTTTAATTAGTTCGGATCAACATACTTAGACACTTTTTGTGCCTCCTACAGTTCTAGTCTGATACTTACGATATACGGGAATTCGAAGGATACGACGCAATTCAGACACAGATTAAACAACGACTAACTTTACTATATAAGGTGTCACAAAATTAGGTCTCTGAATTTGGTGAGATAACTTGGTATCGACAAAATATGTATTTGAAACAAAAGAAAATAATATGGGGTAAAATAAAAAAAGTATTAAAAAATATTTAAAATAAAAAAAAAAAATGAAAGAAAAACACCACCAGTGTCACGTGACGCGACGAGCACACGTGACGCTGATCGCGATTAAGTATCGCGGATAGTATCCTCGCAGTATTCTCCAAGAGGATGTGTGGGAAATATCTAAATCGCGAGCGTCACGTGTGCTCGTCGCTGGTGGTTTTTTTTTTATTACTTTTTTTTTTATTTTACCCGATATTATTTTTTTTGTTTCAAATACATATTTTGTCGATACCAAGTCATCTCACCAAATTCAGAGACCTAATTTTGTGACACCTTATAATATATAAGGTCCGTAGGTACCCACATGTAATCTAACATAGATTTACCCATATTACGAATAATGTATAGCTAAACTCTACAATACTGAGTGTTAACTTTTCCAATTTATGTACTTTCTTTTACTTCCCTCAGGGCTTAACATAAAGTATTCCGTTATATTTCCAGTTGTTAGTAGATGTCAAGGATGCGGCAATGGCCATAGGTGACCCGAAACTTCAAGCCAAGATGATGGAGGCGTCGACAGCTATAAAAAGAGACATCGTTTTCGCCGCTAGCCTCTACACTACACAAAAGGAAAACGTCGCCACATGATTTCTTATATAATTTATAACGCATTGACGATGCCTATAATTTGCTATCGATTATTCTGCTGTCCATCCACACATGATCACTTTTAATGCAAACTTAATAATACCTTTTTTTTTTTTTTTTTTTTTTTTTCGTGCGGAAATCCCTTCGGATACCCCCCCGCGTGCCAGCGGGGGCGGTTATGTCGGGCTTGAACCGACTAAAACCGCACGCAAAAATTACCGTGTTGATGGCAGTAATCAATACGGTAATTTTTCATTAATTTTTAAATAGAAATAAGATTGATTACTAATCTTATCCGCATGCCCCGCATACAGCAGAATATGTAAAGATATATTTTACTGTTGTAAAAATAATACGATACAAACTTGTGCCTTTGATGATTATAGGTTAATGCAATCCATTAAAACAGATAATTAAAGGGGCCGTATCGATTTCAGCCTTCTGTATCTGTATATAAAAAAAGATCGCAACTTGACCACGAGCACAAAAAGCAATATTATAGAATAGCTGACAGTATTTTACATAATAAGTATTGAAACATGAAAAGTAGCTGATAATGCTACTACTGTTTGTCTGATTGATTTCTGTCTGTACAAAATAGAATAAAATTGCTAACAATATTTTCATGTTACTTGGGACAACATTTAATTCACATAGATAAAGCAAAATACAGCTTCAAAAAGCTGAATAGCTGTAAAACGCTGAGTACCGGTTTCCTTAACTTCATTCTTAAAATGATATGAAAAGATTGCGAGCCTCTCCGATTCGGGTTTCGAGTCTATATCTGATTAGAATAGCCCCTCGGAGAGCACGATAAGCCTTCGGTCCTGGTAGCCAAGCGAACATCTGTAGAATTAATTACAGGTAGTTTGAGCCCCTAAAATCCGACAACCTGGTCTTACTACATAATTTCGATATCACCATGGTTTTGGAGTTCTGATGGGCAGGCGTTTCACACGTAAAATATCGAGGTTCGGTCGTGGTGTAGTTAGACTGAAAGCCGACCCCAACTTAGTGGGGAAAGGCTCGGAGTATGATGATGCGATTAGAATACTAAGTACTAATCGCTAAGTCTAAGACTAAGTCCGGTTAAGATCAACCTACTTCGGTTCTGTAAAGCGTTTTCTCTGTCGTACATCGACTGGCTATCATCGTATACGAGAGAGGAATAGCGATAGTTTTTTTATACCGAAGCTATGAATTTTACCCATAATATAGGAATAATTCAAAATTTTTCGTAATGTTTTCTCTGATACTCTAGAATCGATAGCTTCGTGTATAATAGTTTTGTTTTGAGAGATTTGATTGTTGACACAGACTACTAAGGGATGCTACGTATATTGTGGGTAATAAAAACCGTGCCAAAATAAGATAAGGTGAATGAAAAGCTGTGTTGCTATATGTTAAAATAATTACAGTAGTCGTTATCGACAAACGAGTAGATATTGATCGCAATATAGAAATCGAACTTTTCAAGTTATCAATAATTATTTATTTTTATTTTATGTTTTATTTATTTGGAACAATAAACAGGTATATGCTAAAATAGGTAACAAATTAGGTATTGATAAAATATAACAGATTGGTGAACATATAACCCACACTATTTTTCGCGTATTTATAATAAAAAAGAAAGAAACTCAAGCCAAGTTGTATTCACAATCTCATAGTAACATTCATAATAATAAATTGATTTTCACACTGAATCTGACCATGCCTCATTTATAAGTAAAAGTACATTCAGATGTTTTATTATATAGTTTATCTACACCCATGCTATAAATCCTCTATAAAAGATTCTGAAACAGTTAGCTTATTGCCAACATTAATACATCCAATGTCATAATAACCATAATATCATCCGAACGGGTGTTATAATGTTGTATGAAATTCCATAATAACACTCCTTTCGCTTTTTCAATCTCTTCCGCGCAAAGGGTTACTCATCAGACAGCCAAATTCTTACCGCCCGATGCGTGGAATCTGTATGAGTTTCAAAAAAAGAACTGTCATTCACGCGCGTTGCATTGCACCACCACAGCGGCGGCGGCGCGCCTTAAAAAAAATTAAAGCTTCTTCGTTCGATTTCGAATTCGCGCTATTTTTCTTCGCTATTATTTTTGCAAATTGTTTTGTTTACTTACTATTTTATAGAGGACACATCATGGGTGTAGATAAAGTCTTGTATGCAACTGTATAATTAGGTATTAAAACACTCATGTGATACTATTATCACACTCAGCTTCGCTTCGTGTGATAAACCCACATTCATGTTTTAATACCCCTCATTATACCACAGTTGCATAAATAACTATTACGCACTGCGTTTACACTATATAATTTTATAGCTGTATATTTTTAAAAGGATATGTGCTTTGGTTTTTATATGGCTGAACTGGGAAATCTAGCTCTATGATCATGAGAATACATAAAACAGCCGTCACCTACTGTACTACAGTCTATTCAATATAGCTTGATCTCTGTGACAGTTGTCACTAGTGCTGTGACACTTACGATGAAGTTGACTCTTTATTTTTAGTGATTTTACATTATAATTGAAAATTTAACAAAATGGACTTTATTTAAATCAAACATAAACTGTTAATTGGCTGTTTTTATTATTCGAAATGAGTACCTACATCCAAGGTCATCGTCAAACATAAACTGTTAATTGGCTGTTTTTATTATTCGAAATGAGTACCTACATCCAAGGTCATCGTCACTTTTATCACTTAAGTATGAGTCACTGGAGTAACTTTGTAGATTAAATTATGTCGAAATTACAATCACGCTCCCAATCCTCTTGTATGTTTTTTTATTTTGGTAACAACATTCTGGCATGCCTGGGGGTGGCGGTGACCCCAGCAGAAGCTCGCTCTGCGCCGGCGGAGCGATAAGCACACCCCTTCCCCTTTAACGGGTGCAAGACGGGGACACCTTGTTTACCAAATCCGAGAGGGCCATTTCGAAACCCGAGATGGCCCTGGGTCAGTCGGGTGCGAGGGAAATGCCATATGAGCCCACGTTACAACCCGGTATCTGAAGACCCGAGACGGCGTGCGGTTTTTCGAGTTCGACTTAGTCCCCCCCGCTGGCCGGCGGGTGGGGAATCCGTAGGGATTTGTCACGAAAAAGAAAGGTACTGGGAGTTTCAATTACAGTTGTAATTAAAACTTGGTCGGTGGCTTTCAATTGGTTAACATAGATAAAAAACTAGTATAAAACGAAACTAACGTAAATGTGTCTCCTAAGTAATGTTTTAAATAAGGATCGGTTATCGATTTACGTTCATCGATTGTCACATCTTTATCTTAGCTGTCAAGCTATATACCTAGAATAGACTATAGTGCTTTCTATTGTAGCCCAATAGTATGTGTCAATTTTTTATTTTAGTGTCGTGTCCATATTTATTTTCAATACTAGCTGTTGCCCGCGTCTTCGCCTGAGTGGAATTCTGATCCCGTTCCCGTAACCCATGGGAACCTATTCCTGGGATAAAATTACGTGAATCTTTTGTATGGTAATATAGAAAAGTTTTTATCGGGCATTTTTTTAGATTTTTCTCTCCGTAATAACCATCCTCGTACCTCAAGGAATATTATAAAAAAAGAATTAGCTAAATCAGCTCAGCTGCTCTCGAGATTTGCGCTTAGCAACACATTCAGCGATTCATTTTTATATTATAGAAAACAACTGACTGGCAGAATAATACAGAGAGAACGCTCTACTCTACAAAACCGAAGCACACTGATTTTAGCCGGACACTCTGCTTCCCGATGTGCAAACCAAAACGCCGTTTACTGTACTTATATATTATTATTATTTTCCAAGAGATATCTGGTTAGAAAATTGTAATATGGAGGTAGATACTATAGTTGAACAATAATGGATATTTCTATGTATAATGTGTTGGTATTTACAAAATAAAAAGAGGGAAAGTAGTGTAAACAAAGAAATCAGTGTATCGAAAACTTTCATTGACAGAATATAATAACGGATATTATGTTTGCATTTTTCATATTAAATTTAATTAATGTTTCATTTTTTTTTTATTGGCATCGACCATATTATGGTCTGGAAGCTGGAACCAAGTGAATGTGACAGGTGGTTGTGTTTTTATTATTCCCTGATTTGAGTAAATAGGACATTTACCATTTTTGCCCTGTTGGATAAGCTTGTATGTACGTACCTTACAGCCTAGTATTGCTTTAAATATCATTGCATAGATCTGATTTTTGTTTTCATCGTTTGTAAAGGATAATATGATATGTTAAGATGTTCCTTAGTACCCCAACTTAATTTACCGCTTGCTTAATTCTATTGCCTCTTCAACTTTTCTGTTTTTCAAATATGGTGAGTGTACATTTTTAACCATTACTCTTATCTGTCTGTCTTGTGTATACTCATACGAGTGCGTCCTTAGCGTTTATCTGAACGGTATCATTTTCACCATGAAAGTGTCCTTACTAAAACTAGTCAAAAGAAAGATATGACAACAGATGAAAACGTTTCTATAATGCCGCCCAAACAACAACCAAACGAAGGCACACGAGTCGTATTCGTTGTACACACGGTGTTTGTTCAATATAGGCCAGCCCAAAAATCGTGACACTAAGTAGACGTGGAGGGGGAAAGTTTGCGCATGTGCACTGCCGAACAAAAATAAAGTGCCGATTTTTTATTGCGTTCCAATTTTATTTTGGATTTATAAAATAAAATTGATATATAATAATTGTTGTGTTTACCATAATGTTATCGTTTAAGCGTGTTAATCGCTGGTAAAATTATCGTAGGTATATCACGAAACGTGAAAGTTAAGTTTGAATAAGTATATTTAATTGTAAATAAACTATATTTAAGTAATAGAATTTAAACAACAAACAATTACACACAATAACAAATAAACGGAAACATAAAATTTTCACGAAACACTAATATTTATTATAGTGCTATTTCTTTTTTGACGCGCAAATGTAAAGGGGCTCTAACAAGACGCAGTTTGACATTGCAAGGACTGATCAACCAATGACGCGAGCACGTGCGCAAGGCATAGGTTTAGTGTAATCGGTGACTGATTGCCTGGTGCGCCTCAGCCGCCGCACCCCGCTCTAACCGCCAAAGAAACCCAAAATACTCGGACTGCTCATATAGAGTAGGTACAATGTCACGATTTTTGGCGCGGCCTATACCACACGTTTATAACATAACATAAACTCACGCCTATATCCCCGAAGGGGTAGGCAGAGGTGCTAGCACCCACGTTTCGCCAGTTTATGTTTTAGGTCCCAATGTAATAGGTACACACTCTCTCACACTTTTTGAAGTGTCCGTTATGCTAGCGTACACAAGAGCTATATCCAGTTGGTTACTATGCCATTAAACTCTGTGTAAATACTGCCTAATTAGTGTAAAAATAAAAAAAACTCTTCCTCTTTAGTCTAGGAAATAAACACCATTTTCACTGTGTACGCTGGCGTCACGATCAAGCTAGCGTACACATGGCCGTACTCGAAAACGGCTAATTGTAAAGCAACAAAGTTTACACTCAAAAATAGTGCTCTAATACTTCTCCCGCTATGCAAAATTTCATAAAGATTGCTCTTGTAGGAACAGAGATATTGAACAAGACTTTGCAATGACATTCGGAGCTGGCGTTATGGCAGCGTACACATAATAGTTCTTATAGAAAGGAAACTTTTCTTTTAATAAATGCTATACCTATGTATAAATAGTGCGTGAAATTCTGCCTCTATTAGTGTAAATACTTTATGCGAATTCGCAGTGGAATAATTAAAAAAACCATGTTAATTTCTGTTCATAGTACAGGTACAGATATGCTCAAAAGTGATTTGTCAAGTTTTTTAAAATACAGAACTAAAACTGAAACGTGAAAACTGAAAGTGAACGACCATGACAGCTGCCATAAGACGTGCAAGCGCGAGGGAGAAAGTATTATAGTCTATTTCACATTAGCATTTGAAAATGTTCCATTCCACGCAAACCAACTTTTTACAGTCAAGCACGTAAATAGGTAATCATTTTAATTTAATTTATGTCAAAACACATCATGCTAACTTATATTAGAAAATAACGCTATATCTCTGTTTATAATTTCACTAATAATTCATTTTGTTCGCGACTGTACGTCAATACATTTGTTTCTAGAACTTAACATAATTTTTTTTATTATTCCACTGCGAATTCGCATAAAGTATTTACACTAATAGAGGCAGAATTTCACGCACTATTTATACATAGGTATAGCATTTATTAAAAGAAAAGTTTCCTTTCTATAAGAACTATTATGTGTACGCTGCCATAACGCCAGCTCCGAATGTCATTGCAAAGTCTTGTTCAATATCTCTGTTCCTACAAGAGCAATCTTTATGAAATTTTGCATAGCGGGAGAAGTATTAGAGCACTATTTTTGAGTGTAAACTTTGTTGCTTTACAATTAGCCGTTTTCGAGTACGGCCATGTGTACGCTAGCTTGATCGTGACGCCAGCGTACACAGTGAAAATGGTGTTTATTTCCTAGACTAAAGAGGAAAAGTTTTTTTTATTTTAACACTAATTAGGCAGTATTTACACAGAGTTTAATGACATAGTAACCAACTGGATATAGCTCTTGTGTACGCTAGCATAACGGACACCTTTTTGAAGGGCTTTGTCGCTTTGCGACCACATCTCCATCGAAGACATGCAATGTAAATATTACGCAAATAAAAAAAATTGAACTGATTTTACCCTCATTATTATACTCTTTTATTAATATCTGGTACCACAAATTATATAGCATTGTGCAATCATTATCATATTGCGCAATATTAATGAAGGTAGGTTCCTACCTATATGAGAAGCTTACGTGAACACCACAAACACTGATTTTACACTTGCTTAGGTAAGTAGGCACCTACTACTAAGGTCCGCATAGGCGACTGCTAGGTCGAACGCACGGACCAGGTTCAATAGGTACCTGGAATCTGTACTTCACGCGACTGCTGACATCTATTGCGACATAAACATTACCACCACACTGACTATGTATAAGTAGAGTGAGGTGTGTAGTGTCATTCGTAACATCATATGCTGGTTAAGTTGATAGAGAAGATCTATAAAGCCATCATTAGGCCTGTCCTTTTACACGGTTGTAAAACTTGGCCGGTGCTAGAGTGATGGAGACGAATATTCATTGGTACGTGTGCGAATTCACGCTGCAGAATCGCGTGAAGAACTCACGCATCACTCATCTCTCACTCACTGCCTTTACGGTTGCATAGCCAGTAAACTACAAGAAAGTCGCCTTCGTTAGTGTAGTCATGTTTTGCAGCAACTACCTGGCTATGTGAGTAATAATGTCTAGCCATGACACTACCGCCGGGCCGTGGCAAGTTGGCTAAGCCCAAAAAGTGCTCGATATTGTAAAAGATGACATACTTACGTGTCAATGGTCAGACTGGGATGCCGAAGACCGTGTAAAGTGGAGGAGATGTACCAGGCAAATGAACGCTGGGTGACATAGTGGTAGCTCAAGATGCAATAACCAAGGTAAACGGTATAGCTGGATGGCAGTCTCCAGTAGAGCTTGTTATCGTCGAACTAGTGAGATTTTTTTTTCTCATTAGTTCGTCGAACTACTGAGACATTTTTTTCATTCGACCGTCGTCGATCTTACTTTAATCAATACTACACCGCGCGCCCCGACACGGATAGACATAGGTTAGAAGTGCGAGACCTCCGCAATAACCCGTCGTGTTAGGTCACTTGTGAGAATGCACGTAGAAATGGGAGCCCCGCTGTGCGGGGCTCCGTCGAAATCATTAACTAATAACTAAGATATAAAAGAAATCTATCTACAGGTAACTATAATATTACCCTACTCCTGATGGGGTGTTTAGTTAAATGTTGTTGATGTTTATATGATGTACGTTTTTTTTTTATCGTGCGGAAATCCCTTCGGATACCCCCCCGCGTGCCAGCGGGGGCGGTTATGTCGGGCTTGAACCGACTAAAACCGCACGCCGTCTCGGGTCTACAGACGCCGGGGTGTAAGACATGCCTAAGTCCTATAGGTATAGATGCATATAAGGAAATGTACAGTGGAACTATTTCGTAAGATCGACGGGCGAACAAATCAGAAAAAAGTCTCAGTAGTTCGACGGTCGAGCTAATGAGAAAAAAATTCTTACTTAATTTTTACCTGTTTAACAAGGCAACGCTATCACCGATCAATCTCAACTCGGGTGCGTAGCCACAACTATTTATGGTGTTTTTTTTTATTCTATGCCATGAGGCTACGAAGGGACTGTATATCCTTGTACTAGCGGCCCGGGACCCAGCTTCGCACCTACCTATAACCCGATTATAGCACCAACTTCCGGGTCCAATGGTAAATATAAGAAGCAATGAAATTAAATTTCGTGCTTCTTTCTTTGAAAACGACGGATATTCACACGGTGAAATTCTGAAAAATACTGATATACCTACGTGTACAATAATTTCTAGCCAGAAGTAGGTATATCAATTTTCATGTTTCTATCTTCAAAAGTGAGAAACTTTCCATATAAACGCTGCGTTGATGATGAAGTCAGTCGGGACAAGTAATTATATATGTATAGGTTTCAGCAGTTTTCTGGTTCTAATCCTTTTCTGGGTCTTTCGAGTGAAAGACTTAAAATAGTTCACATCAATCCTCTCAGTAATTGTAATTTGTTAAAAGAAACCTAGTAAGTACCTTTTAACAAATTGGTAAAAATAAATTACAATTACTGAGAGGATTGATGTGAGTAGGTACCAAATTGATACAATGTTTTATATTCAGTGGTTTTGTTGGTTTGTTCTAGAGAATACCTATAATTAATGTACAATGCGTAGTATTAGTGCGACACCACGACGCGATTGTTGCTAACACATAACATTCACGCATTACACGTAATGTGTAATGCGTGAATGTTATAGGTGCGAGTATTTCGCCCGTGTTCGGTCGTACACACATTTTAAACCTCGAACCTTTATTCACTTTAAGATCTTAAGGTTTTTCTTAATTATACTAAACACAAAGCCTTCAGAAATAGTTTTTCAATTCTCTGTTGTTCTAAACCAGGGGTCTCCAAACTACGGCCCGCGGGCCAAATGCGGCCCGCCAGTGTCATCAATCTGGCCCGCGACAACCAATGATTTATTGTCATCAATCTGGCCCACGACAGCCAATGATTTATTGTTGTTACTATTGCTGTGATAAGTTGAAGAAGAAAACACAGAATGATAATTACTCAGTTTTATTTACTTGTAAGGTAAAACTTAACGACAGAAATGATGACACAGAAAACTTAACTTAAGTATCTAAGTTTAAGCATATTAATAACTAACAAATAATTGAAATGAACCCCACTAATCACAGTAAAACAAAAACACTAATGAGATTTATGTAATTGTGATTTTCCACCGACAATAGTTTGTAGTTGTGGATCAATTTTACTTGTACTAATTATCAAAAGAGATTTAAGATTCTCATCGGTTAATTGAGATCTGTAAACATTCTTTGTGTACTTCATCTTGGAAAACGTTTTCTCACACAAGTAAGTAGTACCAAAAACAAAAAACAACCCACGAGCAAATTTATGCAAATTATCAAATTGTTCCAGTGGAAGACTCTTATAAAATTCCAGCAAAGATGAATTTTGATACTTGTTCTTAATCATATCACTGCACTGTAAATCAATAATTTCCATTTGGACTTCCGGAGCCAGGGTTTCAATGTCAGAATCAAAAGGATTTTGAAAAAGCTTAATTTCATTCGCAATGACATCAAAATCTGAGAAACGAGTATCAAAATTTATCTTCAAAGCACTCAAAGTTTCGATTGCAAAATCGACGGGAAATTCAGTATCTGTAGTGTGGCTGAATATTTCACATGTTTTAAAATGTGTGAAATTTTTTTTACGTAATTGCGATTGAAATAGTATTATTTTCTGCCTGAAGGATTTGATATTGGTGTATAAATCAGAGAGAAGCTGATTTTCTCCTTGCAACCTCAAATTCAGTTCGTTCATATGATTTGTCAAATCGACATAGAATGCTAACTTCCACATCCATTCACTATTTTCTAAATCGGCAAAAAGGGCGCTGCTTCTCATTTAAAAAAAATTGGATCTCTTCTCGAAGTTCAAAAAAGCGCTTAAGGACTTTTCCGCAACTAAGCCAGCGTACGGCAGTATGATATGGTAAGTCATTTTCTCCAATCTCTTGAATAAACTCGCGGAATTGTCGGTGATTCAGCCCAGTGGATCTGATGAAGTTAACAACTGATGTGACTGGTTTTAGAACTTCAGACATATCCAAACATTTCCCGCACAAGGACTGTTGATGAATAATACAATGTAAGACTAATGGTTTTGAACCACCATCATTATCTACAGCCTTTGACACAAGTGCAACCACTCCTTTATTTTTACCACACATATTTTTGCCTCCATCAGTTGTTATAGATTTCAAATTTATCCATCGAAGGTTCTTTTTAATAATGGCATTTTCAACTCCCTTAAAAATATCTGCCCCAGTTGTCGTACCGTGAATACTATCAATATCAAGAAGTTCTTCATACACTTCATAGCTTTTATCTACTCCGCGAATAAAAATCAACACCTGAGCAGTATCTGACACATCCGTTGACTCATCCAATGCTAGAGAAAACCACTCAAGATGTCCATTTTTGTCAGACAGTTGAGATGATATATTTTCTGCGATGTCTTGCACCCTCCGAGCCACAGTGTTTGCTGACAAACTGATACTTTTAAATAAATTTACCTTTTCGGGGCATATTTCTTCGGCTACTGCAATCAAGCATTTTTTTATCATTTCTCCATCGGTGAATGGTTTGCCACGTTTTCCAATTTCAAGAGCCACACGAAAGCTGGCGCGAGTTGCAGACTCTTGTTCAGTATTCGCTTTGGTAAACAAACATTGCTGCGATTTGAGTCCGCGTTTCAAAGCTGAAAATTTTTCCGTCCGCAAACTTCCTGTATACTTGGAGTAATTTTGAAGATGTTTCGATTCATAGTGTCGTTTAATGTTATATTCTTTGAGAACAGCTATGGTTTCATTACAAATTAAACATATCGCCTTATTAGTGGACTCAATCACAAAATACTGAAAGTTCCATTTATCTTGGAACGTTCTGCATTCACTGTCGATTTTTCGCTTCTTTTCCATACTAACAAATCACACATAAAAACAATAAGTAAAATCAAAATACTTTTAAGCACGGGTGTTACTTTATTTCACAATAGAGATAGACAGTTTCGCTTCCTTCGCCTTTCCTACGCAGACTGACTCGCGGTAGCGCCGCTAGCCTTTTTATATGCAATTACTGCCATCTCGAAGTGATCGGAATACACTAGCCAGAACTAGAACTTTCTTGAACCAACGCGGTAATTCCAAATATTTAATTACGACGAATGCCACCTGTTAGCGGGTAGCTGAAATAGATAGTACATAGTACCACTACTCGCCACTAGATGTCGTGAAGTGTCACAATACACAATAATAATTGAAATGCAAAAAAGCGTAAGTTTGCTTAGGTCGCGCACTTTGCGACTATTCTAGTCTAGTCTAGAAATATAGTTATGGGCAGAAAAATTAAAACTGGTTTGGCCCTTGGAACAAACAGAAAAAATCATTATGGCCCGAAGGCTTCAAAGTTTGGAGACCCCTGTTCTAAACCATATTATGCGTAAAATGGCACATAGATGCCGTACCGTGACGTAAGTATAATGACGCATGTCAATTTTAAGTGAAAAGGAACGTATCTTAAGACTGACTTGGCGATTCGGAATTTATTTTCAGTATTATCTCGATGACTTGTGTAAATTCAATGTTAATTTGATTTGTTAATGAGTGACAATACAATAGTTGCGATTCGTAAACGTGCATTGCTAAAATTTTTAACGGGGCTCATGCAGCCGCCGGACCTAGAGGACAGACCTTTGTGTTTCGCTATTTTTTTTAACAAAATAACGTAAATCATTCATTATGATTCAAGACGATGAATATGAGTTTTTGGTGACTACCCCAGAGCGGATACAAACTCTGGGGTTTAAACCCCAGAAGGAGATATTGACGAATCATTTATTACCATATGCCGCCGAATTGGATGAGGAGTCGACACGGTTCCTGGAACAAGTGAAGACGAACCTTGCGAAGGCTGTCATGCTACGTGAAATGAAGCCGGCATGTGGTGTGTGGTCCTCCAGGCTTATGAAGTAAATATTATTATTCTTATCTCATTGTCAAGTAAAAACTAAGATATTAATTCTAAAGTTCATATGTGTGGGTAGAAGCACATTGTGTTTAGTGTATTAGTTGAGTGACAACGTTAAACGGTGTTTGTCGAATATACTTACACAACTTTCAGGAATAATGAAATGGTCAATCTGTTAAAAAAACAGACAAAATATCTTGAAAATTAAATATAGGAATAGATATGATAGATAGGAATATATATAGATGGATAGGAATGGTCATCATTATATATTTAAACAGGTAGATAAATAGATTACAAATAATGTTTTTAAAACAGAAAAATTAAGACACCAATTACCTAAGTCCACCCAGACAAACTTGTGGCAAAAGCCAGTTTGAAATAAAAATACATGATTGAATTAATTTACATGTCTTTTAGGTTGTACTGCATATTGTTGTGTAGAAGTCTCATTATCTGATATAGATGATATCAGTAACATTTGCAAAAGTTATCTTATATATTTCATACATCAACAGTAGATATTTTTTTAATGCAAGTAATTTCTTTAATTCAAAGACTAATAAATATATATTCTGTCACTATAATGCAATTTATAAATCAAGTCCCTGTTGTTTTTTATAAGTTAAGTCAATAAGGCCCATATTCTAGAACAACACTCATTCATGAATCTCGACTTGAGTGGAGATTTTATAAATGCTTAGCTGATTTACATTCATTAAATCTCCACTCAAGTTCATTTCTATACTTAAAACTAGTTTCAAGAAGAGGCTCATGACTAAGTATCCATCTAGAATATGGGCCTAAGTCTACAAATATTAGTTAATTAACACCACAAAGATTTTGCTTAATATTCAACTAAGTATTAAAACTTTATTTCAACAATGGAAACTATACTTTACTAAAAAATTACCACCTGAGTGCAATATTATATATGTAGTTGTTGATGATTGATTGAGATTTTCAAGCGGTCATGCAAGACTGCTGGAAAAATCAACTGTGTATCTGCATTTTCATGATTTACCAAATTTAATAATGAAAATGCAAAAATATGCAGTCTGGAAACAAATTTCAATATAACTGAACCTGATCACTACGACCTACACCGCTCCAAGTAGCTCTAGGGTCTGAAAAGTTTCAACTGG
Source organism: Cybosia mesomella (assembly GCA_946251805.1). NCBI lineage: Eukaryota > Metazoa > Arthropoda > Insecta > Lepidoptera > Erebidae > Cybosia > Cybosia mesomella. Next base: position 14,126,519 of record OX276408.1, on the reverse strand, counting down.
AACTTCAAAATCGTTTTGCAATGCTGGAAACCACTAGTACTAGTGCTACTAGCACTAGCCACTAGAAGAGGTGTGATGAGCCCTCAACTCAGACGTTTTCGTCAGATGGGAGAGCCTTAAACCAAAAAATCAAAAGCTGATACGACGCGACCTCCGACACTTCAACATTCGCATCATACAGGATGCGATTGAGCGAAATAGGGGGTCGAAAGTGTTCGCTCAGCAGTTGGGAAGGCCCCATCTGACGAAACTTAAAACTGAGGATGGCAGAACCATCACCGTCTTGGTTCGAGATTCTCGAAGAGGTCGAGAAGTTCTATGGACAGTTGTATGCATCACGAATGACTAAACCGACGGGACACAGCGATGAAGACCACAGAGCCCCACTTACGCGCCATTACACCGAGGAAATACCCGATGTCGAGCAGTGCGAGAAAGAGCTAGCGAGCCTTTTTAATATATATATATAATATATTAAAAATATAATATATAATATAATATATTAAAAAATAAACTTTGACAAAACCAAGGTTATGTTCAACGAACATGTTACACCGAGACCGATTGCCGTCGAAGGGTCGACACTCGAAGTTGTTCAACAGTATGTCTACCTTGGGCAGGTTATCCAGGTCGGTAGAAACAACTTCGAGAAAGAAGTCACCAAAAGGATCCAATTAGGTTGGGCAGCATTTGGCAAACTACGTCGGGTTTTCTCCTCCCCTTTACCGCAATGCCTAAAAACAAAGGTTTTCGACCAGTGCGTCATACCTGTCATGACTTACGGTGCCGAAACGTGTTCACTGACAGTGAGGCTAGTCCACGACTTAAAAGTCGCGCAGCGGCCTATGGAGCGAGCTATGCTTGGGGGTTTCTTTGAAGGATAAAATTCGAAATGAGGCCATCCGACAAAGAACTAAAGTCACCGACATAGCTCGCAGAATAAGCAAGCTGAAGTGGCAATGGGCTGGCCACATCTGCCGAAGGACCGATGGCCGATGGAGCAAACGAGTCCTAGAGTGGAGACCACGAATCGGTAAACGGAAGGTAGGACGTCCCCCAGCAAGATGGACGGACGACCTGAAAAAGGTAGCTGGGATAGACTGGATGCGCAAGGCGGAGGATCGGGTGCTATGGCGTAAAATGGGAGAGGCCTATGTCCAGCAGTGGACTGCAATAGGCTAATTGATTGATTGATTGATCACTACTTATTTAGTTTTTTATAGAAATATAATGTAATAGATTATTAGAAATAGCTTGTTTAGATTCAGTGTAATACCATTTAAGTAGTTTTGTAGCAACAAATGACAGTAAAAGTACTACTTTTAGTAGCAGTATTGTATACTAGCATTTATTATTCAGTATTTAAGTATTTGAAACATGTTAGTGAAGTTTGAAACATAAATATATTGTTAGAAAAAAAAACCTGAGGGCCCATCCCAGTTTCCCACAATAAAAAAATTATATAAGCTGATTTGCACCGCCACCATGCAATAACTGCAAAAATTTCACACAAGTTTAAATAAAAAGGTGACAATGTTTTATCGCTATTCTGATGGATGGTACGGCAGCATATAAAATATGAACAAACATGCCACACTACATGACTATTTTTGCTCGCTTAATAATGTGCCCGGTAGATGGCAATAGGCTCGCCCCCTATTACATTGGGACCTAAACATAACTGGCAAATTGTGGGTGTGTAATACACCTCTGCCTACCCCTGCGGAGATACAGGCGTGAAGTTATGTTATGTTATGTGTCAAAAAATATCAAATAAATACAGATTGCATCCTTCCAACAGATTGCATTCAAATAACCTCTAGAAGCTACAGATATATTTGTAAATACTGAGTAGTCTACATTTGGTCGGTGCAATTGAGATTTAGGTTGTACTATGGACTCTAATATAGCTAGGAGGCTATAGAAGCATATTGTCTGCAGTAATGTGACAATTGTTTTGATAATGCAGTCAAATATTTTTTTACTAATTATTTTTAAGATTCTTTAACTTGAATATCTTTGCTTGCGGGTAGCTCAGCTTATGTGGCATATGTGGCCTCACCAAGGTCTTCAGTGTTCAAGCCAACCACACCTACGTGCCAGTAAACCCACTAGCCAGTACACCGATTAGCCTATATCTTTTATTTATTATTAGTCTGCTATCCCGTAAACCCGCACCACTAGTCACCGGATAGCATCCGGTACACTTGCTATCTGGTACAACTGCTATCCAGTACACTTGCTATCCAGTACACCTGCTATCCAGTACACTAGCTATCCGGTACACCTGCTAACTGATACACATGCTATCCGGTATACCTGCTATCCAGTGCACCAGCTGGCCGTTACACCTGCTAATTAAAGAACGAGGCTCTGGGCTCTCGGAGTTTAAAGGGTAGACCGCAGTCACTCCCGTAAAAGTCAAGGTGGACCAAATCAAGACAAACTTCAGGCTTCCAAAGTACAAGCTTGCAATCAGAACAACTTATGTTCGAATTTCTTGTATTAACCCTTAACCACCTACCGCCTATTTCAGCTCATGAAGAGTATAAACCATATCATATTAAAAAAAATAACGAATATTTAAATCAACACTATTCAATAGTCAAACTTATATTATTATACAATTAGTTACATTTAGCTGAGGATAACCTTTGGCAAGTATTACTGAAGTTTCAAATGTGTTGGCTACCACCCAGAACTTCCTGCAGCATACACCTGACCTCAGATAACACAGATATAATGACGCTATTCCTTATTGTTATGTCATGTATCTTAGAGCATGATTCATTTTGATGACCCGTTTGGCATGGTGGTTGTGAGTTTGACTGTCACGCTAGAAGTGTAGCAAACTCGATTCCCTTTAGGTGCAAATATTTTATATGCGTGAAGTTATTATAATTATATTACAATAAATGCCTTTATGCTAACAGATAATTAAGTGAGTGTAACATTCTTACGAACAAATGAGTTAAGCGTTTGTCTAGGTGCTTCTTTGCAATATGTATTATTAAAGTATGCATAGTAGAAGTACTACAAGCTATGCTTAGTTTGAGACTGGTTTGTGCTGTGAAATTTGTCTCACAATTTTTTTTATACAAAAGGAACCTGCTTATCCCTGGCGGGTGTTACACCCACATTTCACTATATATATTCGTTCTCACCTAATAGACAGCAAGCCTGTTGCTGTCAAGTGGATCATCACCTACCAGATAGGCCGTGTGATTGTTTGCCAAGTAACTTTTTTTTTTTTTATCGTGCTGAAATCCCTTCGGATACCCCCCCGCCGGCCAGCGGGGGCGGTTATGTCGGGCTTGCACCGACTAAAACCGCACGCCGTCTCGGGTCTTCAGACGCCGGGGTGTAAGGTTACCCATAGAGCATATCCCTCGCACCTCGACTGACCCTGGGCCATCTCACCACTAACAGCATCGCTCATCCTGTCTCCTCTGAAAGCAGAGGAGTACGGAGAGCGATGTGTTCCCGCCAAGTTGCGTATTGGCCGACGATCAATGCCAACCCTATGAAGGGGTGAAGGGGAAGCCATTGACCGCCGCCCAGGGTGTACCGGCCGCTCCGATTCCGTTCCCCCCGAACTGCAGCGGGATCGGAATCGGAGCGACACTCGAGGAGGTTACCCAACACACACCCCTGTTTGCCAAGTACCTAGGTGTATAAAAAGTCAATGTAATGTTTCATAGAATGGGAACCGGTATTGCTAACAAATTAGATAGCTCACTATCACACACACTTTTTCTCGTTCAGTCATTGCACATTTGGCCATGACCCATAAAAGCCGTGTGGGCCATACCAAAAGGAGGGCCTCCGAGGTACAACCGGATGCAAGCGGGACCACGCTAAGATGATGTTAATGACGCTCATTCCTCAATCGGCGTATACAGTCGAGAATCGAGGGTAACTATCGTATCATGGTGCGCATTCGGCGCATTATGAATCCGAAAGCATTGCTCTCGCTAACCCAGACTTTTCAAAACCTCGTACCTATTTACATACTCGTATTACTGTTGGCACAACGACTGTGCTGTACCAGTTCAACTAATTCAATAAAACGTATGTTTTATTTTTCAGGTATATAAGGATACATGGCTTGAAGTTTTCAAAAGAAGATCACATAGCACTGATAAAACTAGCTTATGAATTAATGCTCATTCCAGATCTAGAACCATGCAAAGTTCACAAGTTTGCTACCATGTTTTTAATGCTCACTAAGTAAGTATTATCCTGTTTCTATATCTTGCACCAGTGCTACACAGAGTTGACTTCAGCGGTGGGTGCGGTGAAATGACTGCGTATGGCTCCAGAACTGTAATGGTGTCGGACGCATACTTTTAGTTTGCTCTGTTAACCACATCTAGGTTATTAATCATGAGAATTAAATTTCTTAAATCTGGTGGCTAAATCTATAAATGCCACCTTTAGATAGCGAATATTGCTGTGCATCGCGCCACCACATCCTTTACGCGTATAATCGCAATTACGACGAAGCGCCCCCAGCGACAATCGATCTAGTAATTCAGTCTCACTTCAAAGACTTACAGAAATTTCAAAAGAGAAATGCCTATAACCGGTATAGATTTTAAGATAGCCAGTTCTATTAAGGCTTCTCCACTCCGAAGTGATTCCTCTGACGTAGCGTAGGTATAACATTTAAATCAAGCAAACGAAGATTGCTTGATTTAAATTTTATAAAGAAACCGTACAACCTTTGATTTTGTGTGTAAATTCCGAGTCTGGCAGACTGCGTCAACACATTTGTCTTACAAATTCACAAGATATTTGGATCACTAGCTACGTAGCTAGCTGACACTAGCCAGAATTTAAATAGGTATTTAAATATCAAATTTACAGTGGATATTTGTATTCATGTATCCAATTTGATTCAATTCTTAGAATTTCAAAGGATTATGGAAACGCCCGATCGAATTTTGTCATCGATTGATGATTTCAAATCGGTTTATTTCAGTGTATCTTTTAAGACGGTGATAGCCCAGTGGCGTACGTAACGGACTGCTGAGACGAGGTCTCGAGTTCGATCCCCAGTCGCCCCGGGCACACACCTCTGACTTTTCGTAGTTATGTGTGCATTAATAAATGTTAATTATCGCTCGTTTAATAATGTGCCCGGTAGATGGCAATAGGCTCGCCCCCTATTAATGGGTGTGTAATACACCTCTGCCTACCCCTTCGGGGATACAGGCGTGAAGATATGTTTATGTTATGTTATCTTTTAAGACATTTTAAATTTTTTAGGGTACATGTTTTTTTGAATGTATTAATACCAAAAATTGGACTCTGAAACGGTTTACCAACAGTCGATTGGTCCATGAACCGTTGGTCAACATTATCTTTAAACCATAAACTTTTCGTCCAATGGACTTTTCATCCGCGAACGTTTCGCCAGCATTACTCTACGTCAGGAAATGCTTAACCAACAGAATGTTTTGACCAATAACTTTTCACCCAAAGAACAATTGGCCCATGGACTGTTCCCCAAGAGAACGGTACGTCAGTGAGCGTTAAGGATCCAACTTTCCGGACTAGTGGTTCCGGCGCTTCGCCGGCCGTTGCCGCGGCACGCTCGCTACGCTCGCTTGGCTCGCGCTCTGTTGGGGTCACAGTTCTAACCTAACCTAACCCAGAAGCGCCAGCACCACTAGTCCGGAAAGTTGGATTTCGATATCAATATTTTAAGTGGCTGGGCACACATTTGCCATGTACGAAAGTAATGTTTTTTTAATAACTGTTCGTCTTGAAAAGTTATATTGCAGTTGCAGTATTTTTTTTTTGTAAAATGAATATTAGTTTTTTTATACATTGTGGTTTTAATTTTAGATAGTATCTACACCTCATCAACCTATCTAAAATGTATGGTGGCATTGCATTGCACTAATGCCATAAATATAAAAAAGACATTGGTGCGTGCCGGGGTTCGAACCTACGAACTGTCACTTGGTAGTCCAACGGTCATATCCCTAGGCTATTATTGCTTGTAGAGATTACTTAACGCTCACTGACGTACCGTTCTCTTGGGGAACAGTCCATGGGCCAATTGTTCTTTGGGTGAAAAGTTATTGGTCAAAACATTCTGTTGGTTAAGCATTCACTGACGTAGAGTAATGCTGGCGAAACGTTCGTGGATGAAAAGTCCATCGGACAAAAAGTTTATGGTTTAAAGATAGTGTTGACCAACGGTTCATGGACCAATCGACTGTTAGTAAACCGTTTCAGAGTGCAAAAATTGCATTAAATTTGACCTACTAAAGAAATGTAACATGCACAAACTAGCATGTGGTACAAAAAATGTTCAAAGGTACAAGTGACTCACTAAAAGCAAATACAGGTCACATCTAGACCTTTCCATATTAGCGGCAGCAATGTAAGGATTACACGATTCGAAATTCGAATGAATACCTATCATTGAAACCATCCACTGAGGCATACAATTTTATTGTAACTACTGGCCTGAATTATTTGTAGATATTCTTGGCAGTACATACTTGGTACGATTGGCAGAGATAACTATGTTAAATTATTTCCACAGGAAAAGACAATTAATATCGCCTGATGATCTGACACTGCCATGGCGGCCGCTCTACGAATTGGGGAGAAAAATATTCGAAAAAAGCTCAACAAGTATTGGAATGTACCACTATCTGACGTAAGTTATTCACAATGCAGTTGAATCGAAAACATATAATGTTATCTCAATATAATTACGAATATACCTACAACTTAATTCTTTTGTTACCAAACGTGCTTCTCCGTGATGTTACAGCATAATGATGCAATCATAATTATGTTGAATAACGCATATTACAAAAAGCATATGCGTGAATATCGCTTTATAAGTTTGACGTCATTGCTACGTCTTTAGTCATCATATAAATAGTATTCAAATCATTTATTTCAGATTGCAACATCAACCATAAATATATTACTAATTAGTCATATAAATGTTATATAATAACTGTAAAAATATTACTTACAGAAACATTTACCAGTTAGGTATGTTTCCGTTCCATTCCAGCAGTTGATCCTGTTCTATGAATATACTATGAATACTTATTTAGTAGTAGGTAGGTATTAATTACATAAAAATAAAATGTAAAAACTGATTTGCTTAGAACTAGAAAAACATTTAGTATCTACCTACCGATAGGATAAAAAAATTAAATACAGTTGTGAATAGGTAATACAAATGATACAGGCAATCCAATGTCAAAAAACGACTATTCTGATAAATCAAGGAGTATGCCGTAATTCTTAGTTGCTTTTCCACTTATTAGAAGTGGTTATTAGCAGTTATTACAACATTATTTAAAACTAAATATATCTAGCTAAGTTTTATACATTTTTTTGTAATTTAATGACTATATTAGATACCTATCTAAACTATACTTAACATAGATCCGTGAATTACGCTTGAACAAATCTATAAAAAAGTGGTGGGTAAATAATATTATAACGATTACACTTTATATAATGTGTGTTTAGGCCAAAGCGTTCTGGCAAACAAGGAGGTGGTATACTCGATTTGATTCGGAAATTCCTGTCGGGAGACGGGCTAGGCGCTGTCCTTGAGTTGTTCGGCCTCCCTGGAGCCGACGACGACGATATGCCCACGTAAAGCTAGAAAACCAACATTACTTTTCGGGACACGCTTATTGTTCGCACATTTGGTGGCAGATGGGCTGGGTCATTCATCAACAATACCCATTAACGTCACTTTTGTCTAAATATTGACAGTGGTTAATATGCTCGTCCATATATGGACCGTAATTTATTTTTATAAATCTGTTCAAATGGATGCTAACTTCTGAAATTGTCAAAGTAATATCTAATTGTATATGATATTGTCGGAAGTTTACGCGAATGTCACACATTGAAATAAAACTATTTTTAACGGATTCTATCGCGATTTATTTGATGTTATTTTATATTTAACATTGATCCCGACGTTTCGGTTGCTTTTCAGCAGCCCTGGTCACGGGGAGACATCGGGAGGGAGACACGCGGAGAAACGTCGGGATCAATGTAAAATATAAAATAACATCAAATAAATCGCTATAGAATGCGTTAAAAATAGTTTTTATTTCAATCTAATTGTATAGTTATAATAAGTGTTTAATCATATGGTAATCAGTATGATTTCAGTTTGAATACTCATAATTTCATGAAGTGCATTGCATGAAATATATTATTAGTTCATATAATTTGTCTAGAAATATAATTCATATCTTGAATCATAAATTGTCATCGTTTAAACATGTTTTGGCTTAGATTAAATAATCAATCTTCCACAGATTTTTATTATTAGGTAACCAACCGTTGCAGAGTTGGTTTATTTAAAGATACATCATTCTTGTTTTATAATTAGAGACCGGTATAATACATATTATTTATTGCATATTTTCGCTGAGATCTAGTGACAACGCATATTTCGTTATATTTAGGCACATTATAATAGTGTTTGGTAAAATGTAGTATGAACTACATTTTACCGAACACTATATAAATATATACGTTATAACCGTATTTCATAAAAAAATCGTCATTTTTATTTGCCTAAAAAGATTGATTTTTTTTTTCAATTTGAAATCAGCAACATCTGAAAACACGGCCTTAGGCTTTTCTTCACACTTTAAGCGATTTGTTGCAATAATAATGCTTTGAAAACATATTATGTTCGTTTTTTCAAATCAGCTACCATTTAAACAGATTTGTTAATATTTCTCTAAGTCATCTTATTGTCGGATCTATGTAGTGTTCCTAAATTGGATGCGGTGGCAGGCTGTGCATGTTCTTATAAATTGTCACAAGACTTTATATTAATCTGGTGAATTTTTCAGCTCCCTCGAAGGATCGTACATATCGATGATTAAGTGCGCAAGACCGTAAGTACAATAATTTAATGAAGGAATTAAGCTATTAACAAACAGCATTAAAATTTTAGAATTGTGATCGATTCTAATCTATATCATCTATTTAAATAAATAAAATTGACGTGTCTGTTTGTAATGTTAAAATAACAGCTTTTTAATAAGTGCATATGAGTGTATCTGTGGTCAAAAACTCTTGAAAGGTATTTTGCCACCTTATCAAATTTCAATTTATTTCCCTTTTAAAATATCCTGTTTAAAGTTAAAATTTTATTTATTATAATATTATAGTGATGATTGTTTTTAATACAAATTTCCACTTTGCGTGGTTTTACTTTCAACTTTGAATCAAAATAGTACCCATAATAAAAGTAATACTTTCTATCATCAGTGCTTGTAAAATAAATTGCGGGAGATAATAAATAGTCGACGTCTACCTTTCATCGCAGCTGTTACATTTATATACCAAGAAATTATTTGCGCAGACGCTGTCTGCAATAGCAACAATCAAATCACAAGGCCAAATTCATCCTGTATAACTAAATAGTGATAGCTTCAATTGTATAAGATCATATTCTACTGAGAGATTGGAGTTGTCTACTTCTTTCACGTTATTTATTCGGTCAACTATATTACAATGAAATGGAAATACTTTTAATTATATTAATTATGAAATAGAACAACATGAGAATCTACTCGACGTGCAACAGAGTAAAGAGAGGAAGCAACGACAAGACAAAAAACAATTATAGAAGGCAGGCTATAAATTTAAGTGGCACAGATTATATAATTGACAATTATTTCAACAAACTGTTTTGTTGTTATTCTAGTACATTGACCGCTCGGAACATAAATTCTTGCTGCTTGGAATTACCTGCACAAATAATTATCTCATGTGGGTTCATAAAGTAAGTACATCAACTAGTTTATGAACCCACAACACCCTTCGGAATGGCATTGTTGGAGTCTATGCAGTCAATCTTTAGATGATACATTCATATGTATTAACTAAAAACGAACTTATCAAAATCAGTTCAGTAGTTTTTATGTTATGCTCGAAAAAGCAAATAGACATTGATATTTTTATAATAAGCATGCAAGTTATCCTATCATTTCATAACCAAATTCAATTTTCTTTCAGATATTTTGACTTAAGCGCAACAAAAGAAATTTTAGAGGTGTTTCTGCCCCAGACAAACCCGTGGTCTTCGGACACACATGTGGTTTGCCAACTGGCGGCGTTCCTCCCGGTGGCTCTGCCGCCCCAACACGCCGACAAAGGGCATTTGCTATGGTTTGACGAACTCATGACAATGTGGGATACGTGGTATAATGCACAGTGTGGAATTTCGGTGAGATTTCAACCTTTCAGATATTTCACTTACAGATGAACATAGGCCTGGCGCTACAAAACGATTGGTGTCGTATAGTCAGCGTCAAAAGTAGATCATTTACAGATTTTAAAAATTGGTTTTTAAGCAAAGTAATTCATGTTTCTTAATTCAAATGCTTGCGTGTTTATCTACTTAGTCGGGTTTATTATAATATTTATAATTTCTGATTAAAACAATTTAATAATTTACATTAATAAAAATTGTTATGGGATACTACTACTAATTCATGTTTCTTAATTCAAATGCTTGCGTGTTTATCTACTTAGTCGGGTTTATTATAATATTTATAATTTCTGATTAAAACAATTTAATAATTTACATTAATAAAAATTGTTATGGGATACAATTTTGACGCTGACTGTACCTTAAAAATAGGATATTATAGTAACATACATCAATGATAATGGGCATAGATCTGAGAACAAACATCCCCTGTAGACCCAGACATACTGTACAGGCAGTATCGACAATTTTACTGTCTATAAACTGCAGAAAAAAAATTGTGTTGTACGGTTTTATTGTGTATCATATTTTCTTTAATCTTAATAAGATATTTCTGTTTCTTGCGTCAATTAAGGCTATTAAGAATCAGTCAGGGGAGAACATAATATGTACTTTTTTTTAAAGAATACGAATTACTTTTTAGGGATTTTCTTTAGAAAAGCCCTATTGCTATCGAGTTGTCGTCGACGTCGTCGTTGCCAATTTTCTGTCACGGTTTTGGGTATGGAGATGAGCTATCGAGTTGCTGTTTTCGGTAATAGATTCGTGCTGGGGTGAACCATTGCAAGATAAAGAAAAAAAAAAAAAAAGAAAGTCCCTTGTATTCGGCTGAGCTCGTCTCAGGAATTCAACTTGTTTTTTTATGGATGATAGGTTCACGTTTGACCTCTATCTCACCTGATCGTAAGTGACGATGTGGTCTACGATGGATCACGTTTGCCTAGAAGGAACCTATTCACTCGAGACTTGAAGATTCCGAGGTTATAGCTTTCCGGAAACACAGACTCAGGCAGGCAATTCCACTCCTTAGCTGTACGCATAATAAATGTGTCGCCGAAACGTTTCGTGCGTATGAGTGGAATATCCACCATGTAGCGGTGGAACAACTGAAATTACCGAATGGACCGTTTGTGGGATGTGCTTATTGTGAACGGTTACCTAAGTTGAACGGGCTGATAACTTTATTTGCAGCCACTGCATCAAGACGACAGCGTGGCCGTAGGCGACAGCGTCTCTCCCACCCTAGGAGAGAGGCGCTGCCGTCTCCGTTGCCCAGGGTGCACCGCGTGGAGGTCCCCAACCAAGCACCCCTCGAGTCAATTACCTAATCTGCGTTGGTGCTTAGGGATGTCACGTTTATTTTTAGTTAAATATTACTTTTGTATTATGAGCAGCACTAGATTTTTATTTATATAAATATAGATGATATTTAAAAAAAATACTAAGTCATAAATGACCATGGATAATAAAAGGCCTTTTAAAAATTTACATTTGGAAATGGCATTTATAAAAAAAAATATCTTCCTCTTTCTGCATGTTCGGAACGCTTTATTAACGCGGTAAAGGTAGGGTTGCCAACTATACAGTTTTAAACAGTATTATACTGTTTTTCACTAAATTATACTTTTTACTGTTGAACAAAAATAAAGTATACAAAATACTGTTTTGAGCATCAAAATGCAAACACATTATTATGTGTTATACTTAGACGCTCACACAAATTTCTTTTTATTTAGTCAGAGGGCGTTTTAGTCATAAGGCGCTCACTGCTCAGTGCAGCGCAGCCACATCACAAACAAATCACACTGAGTTTCTGAACGAATATTTATTTTAATATCCGAGGCGTATGAAGTTTTTAAAAAACATTGTAAATTACTTAAGTTGTGCGAGAAGCTCTAAAAATATGTATTTAAAACAAATAAAAAAATAAAATACTGTTCATTTTTCTAAAATACTGTTTAATATTCTTCATACACCTGAATATACTTTATTTCTTGTAAAAAAAAGTGGACCATCCTAGGCAAAGGTAAAGTAAATTCGCATCCTGACGTATAACTTTAGTAAAAAGCTTTTAGGGAAGCGATGCCATGCCCATGCGCACTGTAAATTCTATGTCTTGTAAATATTCGTAAATTGACGTGCCTATTTTAATGTTCATGTAGTTCTTTTTGAACGCTTTGCGAAACACCTGCTCTTTGTTACCACAAAACCGTAAGGTATCCTTCGTTGTATTTCTATATAATAGAGCGAGATACTGTACGCGGGGGGTGCTTGGTTGGGGACCTCCACGCGGTGCACCCTGGGCAACGGAGACGGCAGCGCCTCTCTCCTAGGGCGGGAGAGACGCTGCCACCTACGGCCAACTCCGACCGAGGCGAGGACGGCCCTGTTGAGGGCTGTTCGGAAGCTTTCCACGTGTCCCTCTGGTTAGCAGATGGCACAGTGGAGAGCAAGTAAGGGGGCCATCTCGAAACCGGAGATCGCCCAGGGTCAGTCGGGTGCGAGGGATATGCTCTATGGGTAACCTTACACCCCGGCGTCTTAAGACCCGAGACGGCGTGCGGTTTTAGTCGGTTCAAGCCCGACATAACCGCCCCCGCTGGCCGGCGGTATCCGGTATCTGCACGAAAAAAAAAATGAACCAATAATAAATAAAATGAATGAATAAACTCTTCGAATACCCTCACCTTAAGCTAATCATGGGCTCAAATGGCACGCGTCATTGGTTGATCTATGTGTGCCCGTTAGATGAGATAATGTTATGATTTGTGCCTACCAAATCAAATTGAACACTTTCATTTATAGATTATAAGGAACTGGCCAACTAGCAAATTTGTTGCGCGAATATTACGATATTTCCAAAGATATTTAATAAAAGTATGTCGTGTAAAAGGCAAATATTATGTATATGGAATACTTACGGTGAAGAACGTTAATTTGATAAAGATTAATAGTGTAATCGTCTAAATAGCTTTTCAATTACTACATAAATTGTGACAATTTTTTTTTGTAGTTAAAACGGCTGTTGCAAGCTGTTCTTAAATAGAAATATGGCATCGCGGGCTTTTTTGTAGACCTGTAAAAGAGTAACAATCCCACCATACATTGTTTTGTTACATCTCAATGGGGTTAGGCAGCGTATTCGATTGAAGCTCTCAGTCGGCTTGATTTATTCCGTCATCTTAAGCAATTATCGCCATATTCCAACAAATTAAAACAAAAACAGTATCAAACTATAAATATTATCCTTCCTCTTGAATCAATCTATCTTTTAATGAAATCCGCATTAAAATCTGTTGGGTAGTTTAAAAGATCTCAGCGAACAGACACCGACAACGGGAACTGACTTTGTTTGAAGCATACTTCAACGCGCGCGATCTCACTCGCGGTATGGGCCACAGCCTCACTACGGCCCGCCCTAATCAGCCGGATATTATGCTGATGTGTGCGTGGCAGCGCGTGCGTACACGGCGCCCGGCACGCACGCACACACTCATACCGGCAGAGGCACATTTCTATGAAGATAACTTACTGTTCCTAGTGTACTGTGGTCAAGAGCCCTTCTCCCTGCTACTATACATATAAGTATAATATATTAAATAAGCATATATTTATTCGCTTATAAAATGTATTTCCAGGAACTAATGATACTCTTCTCGGGCCTCGCAAAACGAAATCCCGGCGCAGTTGATTGGTCACCATATGTTCCAAAGATGTTTGTGAGATTCCTTCACGCGCTCAATCTGCCAGTTAGTTATAAAGATATGCAGATTACAAGATCTCATTCCTTGGGTAAGTAATAAAACATAAGCACAAGTACAGGTCCCGGCACTTGGGTTGGCACTTCGGGAAGAAGACAGAAGTATGTCATTCTCAGCCAGACTTTCGGCTGAGATCGACATACTTCGGCTTTGTAGAGTAGCGTTATCTCTGTCGTACATCGAGCTGATAGTTTGATATCTTTATAATCAAACTGTCCTGCTGATGTGGTATAAAATAATTAAGAGGTGTAGTTGGGGCCCCACTGTTGCCTTAGCTCAACCACTTCCGACTTATTGCATGTCTGCTTGAGGTGATACATATGAAACTTATTTACTTCGGATTGAGAGGGCCCCAAGAGCTGTCTTGAAGGTCATGCTTCATAAACCGTATTGCTACCCAACTCACCGGTCGAAAACTGTGTGTGCTCAACATCTTTCTATGCAAACACTCGTCATTGACCTATGAACCAATGTTGCTAGAGCATAAACGTCGGAAATATGCTGTATGCCAACCGTACACAACAAAAACTGCCTTGGCGAACCGTCACTAACCGAGTCTGAGCCTTTTAGCTTTTAAATACTGCTAATAAAAGCTGCAACATATACTTAAATACATATACATACCTATACCACACCATTACCATACCTATATATATATACCTATACCATACATATACATATACATAAAAGTAAATTGTAAAAGTGTTATTACTAATTATGTACAAAAATTAACTTATGATGAGACTGAAAAACTTTTCGTCTTAAATTCCTACAAATATATACATCTAAACCACACGCTGAAGATCCCTATTTCTCCATATTATATTGTGACATAGAATTCATATAACATTAGTCATACACCTACCCACTAAACACGACCTTAAAAAACAAAAGTAAAATAAAAGGTAAATTCATCCGCTACAAACACACACATATAGCTGAGCACACACAAACACAGACACACCCTTATACTTCTACAGTCACAAACGCTCATACAAGTAGTTACAAAGCTCACACTACAAATTGTTTGTTGCTTCCACAATAACCCTTCGTGTTAGGTCACTTGTGATAATGCACGTAGAAATAGCAGCCCCGCGAAATCATTACCTAATAACTAAGATAAAAAAACGACAAATAACTAATATACTTACCTAACCAAAACTAAGATAAAGTTGAGTAAACCACTATTTTTCGATCAATAATATGTTTACCAATTGTCATGAACCCGTTAACACTACTTTAGTTTTTATACAAACAATGTTAGATTAAATAGATTACCTTCGACAATAATTACATAATATTTACCAAAACAAATTGTGATTACAGGTAACAGTATCAATATTGATATGAACCTGTAAAACAACAAACACAGCTAATACTAAGCACAGACACTGATATTCACTCTGTCTCTAATAAATAGTAGTATCCAAATTGGTATTTCTTATGTTTGTTGGAGATGGACACATTGTATTACGCTTTTTGAAAATAAATTTATTTATTTATTACAATTGTTTGCTGTACCACTTGGGTGACTACAAAAACATGAGTCTAAGTCTGAGATGATAATGATATATAGCATAATTATACGTGGCTGTGTGTGTATGGGGCGTCACCAAGATCTCCGGGGTCCAAGCCAACCTCAGCTGCAAGCCGGGACACCAGCTGATGGACGGCCTAGGCTCTGGCGCAGACTTTCCTATGTGGGTTAGGAGCTCAGACGGCAATCGCTTTCATAACCCTCGGACTGCAAGGTGAACGGCTCGGATGCAACCGGGCATAACGCTAAGATGATGATGATGTTAATTAATGATTTATTATTGCTTATTTTAACGGCAATGCAAATTACAGTTTTGAGTTCGCCTTCAAATGTGATGTTGAAATGGGTATAAGCGACTAAAGAAACGGCTTTTTTTATCCATTAGATATGAAGCACGTGGCATCGTGGATCGTATGGGCCATAAATCCTGACGGCGTAGTTTTGAAGCAACTCCGCAGTTTCTTAGCTGGAGTCGAGAGCTACCTACACAGCGCTAACGCCGGACGATGGTCGTACAAACTTAGGGACCTACTCAGAAAACTTGCTAGAGAGTTCCTTAACAGGTAAACAATTAGATATTCTGGTAAATGATTAACAACAAAAGTTCCAATTTAAAGCGATACTACTTCAATTTAATTTTGATTCGCTTCGCTATTTCAGTACGGTATTTATATTGACTTCACGGACATTTCGTATTTCATGTTTCTGTTATTTATACTGACTTTTGTTGCTGAGTGTATTTATCTAATTTCCAAGATGATTTTTCTGTAATGGTGAGCAAAATTTTTATTTATTTTTGCTTATCGAGTTATTAGTCCAAAGAGCCTTACTTGATTCATTTGTCTTCTGATCTTAAATGTATACTTTTTGCACTGAACTATACATAGAGATTCCATGAGTTTTGTGCATATCTGTGTAGCTCTGCAAATTCCTCGCAGTGTAAACTCATTTATGCTGAAGTTCCCGAACACCAACCATGCTTGTGATAAAATGTCATTAGTGTGAACTTTGCTAAATAAAGTATTAGCAATATTCTATCTACTTTGAGGTTTGTCAGTTAAAATTGTTATTAGAGAACGGTCTCATACTAAAAGGACTGCTTTATTTTGTTTTAGCTCCACTTTATCACATAATTGTACACTAATGTAAGTTTAATTTTCAAATTTGTTTTAAATCAAAGCTTTATTATAGAGTGCGCCGCGAGCGCGAGAAGAGATTCACTGAAACCTGGGAGAATCAAATACCGGACGCATATAAGCTGAGAGATGAAGATATCACCGACTTTGTTAACATCGTGCTCGAGCCAACTCTGCAAGCCGTGTACAGTCGGAGTGGCTCACTCGATATATCAAACGCTTTACACAACTTGGCCACTTTACGTCCCGCTACAGTTATCCCTCCGCTATTAGAAAGGCTCAGAACATCACTAACGTCGCTAACAGAACCGCATCGAGTGACCGCAGCCATGACAGCAGTAGCTGCTGTCGCCAGACCCTTACTCAGAGGCCCTGATGGTGACTACCCAGAAGGACCTACTCATGTCGTGCCTCTCCTAATGGCTGTCCTACCAGGCTTGGACCCGAACGACATTAAAAAGACCATAGTCACATTACATTTCATTCTCATATTTAGTTGGATGGTACCCTTCATAGATTGCAGTAGAGCTCACGAGTACTGGGATGATCTTACGGAAGAGGAACTATTGACTTGTGAGTCTACTGCACAAATGGAAGACTTCGTGCTGGTGTTCATGGATAGGTTGTTCGTTATTATCGAATCCAGCGTGCTGGAACATGTGAGACTGGACACTAAAGAGTCAGACTTTGGTCGCAGTAAAACCGATATCGTAATGGAAACTGCAATTAGTTCAGCAACTACTGCTCTACTGATACAGTGTTCTCCTAAGATATTCAGAGAGGTGCTAAGAAAGTTCAAAGCATTCGCGACAGAAACTACTTTTGAGACAAATGTGTCAGGCAGTATGGTCGGGGTCCTCCTACGTGTTTTTGCTCGGATTAATTCTGAAGCGACGTTAGCTGCGTTCCTTCCTAACCTTTGTGAGGAACTGAGCGAGATTCTCTCATCTGATGAGATCTTAACCGAAGATAATCCACCGCGTGCTCTGATGTACAGATTGGTATTATTACTGCATGTAGTTGAGTGTGACGGTACTGTTCTTCTCAAATACATACCGAACATCCTTCCAGTATTGGATAGGGCGTTAAAACTGCGGAATAGACAAGCTCAGTCTCGTGCTTGTGATACACTCAGCCACATGCTATCATCTTTAAGCTTTGTTGATTTAAAAGAATGGAGGAGTTCACCGAAAGATTACGGAGAAGCTCCGGAGAAATGGCTACCTATACGAGAATGGGGTTCAGGGTGTTTGCTCAAAGATGTTAACCTGAAATGGCATGTACCCTCTGAGGAGGAAGCGGCATGTGCACAGATGTTAGTCGATAGATACATGCAGACTGAAGTATCTAGACTTCGGCAATGGCTAAGTGGTGAAAGAGACATGTGTCGGGAACGAAGACTTAGAAGCTTTCATATAATCAATGCTACGCTCTCCTGCAGTACTTTCTACCCGCCACCGCCTGAAGAACCAATTGCGCTGTAAGTATCAAACTTCTAGTATTTACCGACTATTTTACTTACTTTCTATCATCATTTTTTTCGTCTTTCTTCCTTATAAAAATATTTAACTGCTTTAGACATAAAATACTCACTGATCTCGTTTTGGGTTGCTTTTGGTCTACCATGGATGCTAAAAAGCAACCGAAACATCGACGAAATAATAAAACAACACGAAATAAACCGCGACAGAATCTGTTTATTTTTATTTCAACTGATAAATAATTAAATGAGCGGTTTCATTTCAATGTTCTTTGTATTCTAGGCTGGAGTCGGACGTACCTGCCACCAGCATTCCGTTTACCTGCGGCGTGAACCACGAGGTGCGCTTGGAGGGTGAAAATGTTCGTGTGGCGTTGACGAAACTATTACTGGAAGTTCAAGCGCGCCTCATAGCTGACAGGAGCGATGATACCCGCGGGCTTGAAATGCTTATACTGGTAACGTTTATTCTGTGTAACGATTTTACAAATATTTTAGCATTGTTCCTAGTAGTAAGCGAGGCTTTCACCTCGAATCCCAGGGCCCGCTTACTTCTTCTCCTTTTGATTTAGCTTATAGGACTTTTTATGGGATCGACTGCCGTTTGACCTCCATACCCAGAGAGGACCGGAGTCTATTCTCGGAATACAAAGTAGCCTATAAGCTATCCCAGACTACAAATCTATCTCCGTACCAAATTTCATCCAAATGCTTTCAGCCGTTACGGCGTGCTGAAGTAACAACAAACATCAATCCATTCATCTATTCATGCATACAAATTTTCATAATCATGAAAAAGAAAACCTTACAGGTGTGGGAGCGTGTCGTAGCATCAAAAGGTGTGCAGGGTGCACCGCCCCTAGAAGCACGGCTCCGTGCGTACGCAGCCTTAGAGCGTGCACTTGACGGACGCGGGGGGCCTACCACGGGACGCGGAGAGGAAGGTTCCCGGGGTTCAGGAGCCTCCAGACTACGTATGCTAACCGCTGATGCAGCGAGGTTGCATGATGACGCCAGATACGATCTCGCGTGTGAAGCTGGGATAACGCCGTCTGTGTTGAAAGCGCTGCATGCGTTTGCAGAATTATCCGTTAATACTTACAGCTCAGTAAGTTTAAATGTTTTTTTTTTATAATTTTCCTGTGGTTGGGGGATGAACGCCAGAATATGATCAACCCATTGTGGTGATAGAATTGGCCAGCCTAGACTCTGCGTTACGGAGTCTAGCTGCTTCCAGTTGTGCCGCATGGGGGCTCTTTCGTGCAACCAAAGTGAAGTGTAATAATGTTATAGGACATACTATACAGCGCTATACACTCCAAAAAGGAAACATAGCTGGTAATATTGGTTTTTGTACATTCATATTATACATAGAAACACAGACCAATGCTTATAATTATATCGATGTTATCGCGCGATTAAAGTATATCCAAACCCAAAATACCAAACGTATATGAAATCATGTTTTTTTTTCACAGGTTCGCATTCTAGCCCAAATTCGGCTTTATTGGATGCTATCCCACTACCCATACTCATACCGTGCCCTCGTACCCTCACTAGCAGCTCAGCTAGCTGAAGAGGGTTTGACCGAAGACGAATGGCACGCCAAGCACAAAGGAGTATTGTTCATTATGCTGGGACCTAGGGCAGGCCCACTGGTGGCCAAACAAGACTGGGAAGTGGTACGGGTCCTCTGGCCTGCTATACTTAAGGCACCATTAAGTGAAAAGCCTTGTATGGTTCGGTAAGTATACATTAAATTTACAACCGAATCTCCTCTATAATTTCATCATTCCTCAAAATCAACATCCAAGTGGTAATCCCAGTGGCATCTAAAACTTGCACTGAAGTAACTTGGATAACGGGATAAATACGTTTCATGGTACTAATTGCCTGCAACTTCGGATTTACGTTTCGTGGTTGACCTATAGATTTATGAGGCGAGAGTTAGTGGGTAACCCAATAAGTATAATTCTTGGCGTAGGTACATATATCAAGCAGACAAACAACATTTTAAGTCGAACGTGTGTGAAAACGATTATGAAAGTAGAAAAAGCGAAAGGTGTATCCCAGGATCGTAGCAAATGGAATGTTGTCTCTCTGGAAATAGGCGTGACTGCATGTATGTAATATTTAACTTATAATATTTTTTCTTTACAGCTTAGAGCAAGCATTCGGTGATGTACTTCACCGTCAGTTCCCTACAGTAAACACGAAGCTAACAGTCTCTGCCGAAGCAGTGGAGGCTGCATCCCGACTTCTTACCGAAGATCAGATATCTAATCCACAGTTTGTAGAACTGTTGAACGGTGCCATAGCGAGAGAGGTTGCTACATCTGATAAAACAGAGGGGATATACTTGGAGCTTATGAATGAGTTGGTGGAAATTATTGAGACTCCTAATATGTGAGTGCTGTTATTGTATACTTTTTACTATGTTACACTTCGGATCTGGGGTCCGCTCTCCTCCCTTTTATGATTTCGTCCACCTTGCTTTAACGGAAGCGACTGCCGTCTGACCACCACAATCCCGAGAAGGTCTGCACCAGAGCCTCCATCGTGAATCAGCAGGTGTCATTGGCTTGGGACATGTAGATCAAGGTTAAACCATATACACCTAATTTCAACTTGTATCACTGAATTGCCAATAATACTAAACAACAATTACGACAGACAATGGCGTCGCCTAGAGCTTGCCATGCAGATGATGACATTCTGCCCTTCGCTACAAACGCCGTACCCAGTGAATGCAGTCCGCGCGTGTGTCCGCGCCTTATTACACGACGACATTGTGGTACGCCGCACCGCACTGCGCCTTACACACTATATGCTCAAACAACGCAAGCGTAAAGTGCTCAAAGTGTCCATGGACCCGTATGAGATTGCTGGAGTACCAAAACCTGCTAAACGTATTCCTGGTGAGTTGTAATAGTTATAGGAAGCACACCGTAATCGCTACAATAAAATACACCCTCCAAAAGCTAGTTGCTAATATAAAAGTGCAAGACAGCCAAGCATCACTTACTTTCTCATTAGTAACCTAATGGCCAATGGCTTTGTAACCTTTAAAGCCTGATTTTATAACATGGTAAAATACCAATATTTATTGTGTGAAATGTCTTCAATCGACCTAATTATGTTGTATATTCAGGATATAGAAAAGACCTGGAATGGGCGATTTGGTCAGAGGACAATGTGCCGGAGACTGATGAAGAATGGGAGAAGCCCTGGCTGAGGAATCCAATGTACGGATTTTATGCTTGGCCGGAGACAATCGAGGTTTGTCTAATTGTTGTTTACCTCTGTAACTAGATGCAAATTGTTGATTGAAGCCGGATTTATAGTTGTCTATGTTTAATATATGCAAAAGAGTATGAGGCTCGAAAAATAATTATTCGGATTCAAAGCTTTTGCAAAATCGGCCATTTAGTTTTAGTGTCATGTTCGAACATATGACTCGAAATGTTCTCAATTGTGATTTGTTTAATTGATTAGGTGGCTGTACCATCATCTCAACAGACATTTTCATCAGATATTCAGCCTGAAGATATGGAGGAAGGCGAACGCTTTATTCACGAGTTCTTCACTAACGACGAAAACGTGGACAAACTCGTCGGCTTTCTTACTGTCGAAGAGAAAAAGGGCAAAGACAAATTCAATGGCATTCGATTCTCTGTGTTTAAGGTAAGCATTCCTTTGAATCCAGCTACGCATTGAGCCCCACCTATGGATAGGTCTTCAAAAATGATATAGAGATTTCAATTTTTTTTCTAAACTGAATAGTTTGCGCGAGAGACACTTCCAAAGTGGTAAAATATGTGTCCCCCCCCCCCCTGTAACTTCTAAAATAAGAGAATAATAAAACTAAAAAAAATATATGATGTATATTACCACGTAAACTTCCACCGAAAATTGGTTTCAATCTACTAAGTAGTTTTTTGCAATTGACCTTTCATTCAATCAACTCAAATATAAAAATAAAATAAAAAACATTATTATGTTACTTGCTGCCCTTGTTATGTTATGTTACTTGAAACCCTTCATGAGTGAGTCCGCCGCTTTAATGTCAAAATGAACGGGTTTCATTCCTGCCTTGGAATATTTATTGTTAAAAAATTCAATGGTGCAGTTTTAGTTTTCATCAAAATCGGGCCCGAGACTCCTTTCAGTATTTTTTGCTATTCCTCATAGTTTTGGATTTGGCCATCCACGCCGACTTGGAAAATTCACCCTGTATATCTCAAGAGCTTCCTCTAACCTGCTCCCTTCTCTTATCTTTGTGGCTTTAGGTATAATGTTCAACGACATTGTAGGTAACAATTCAACTTCTATGTTATATTAACATTTCGACCTAATTATTACAGTGTGTTTATTAATTTTGCAGCTCCTTTTCTCGCAATTCGGCGAACAAGTCTCGAACAAGTTCATCACACACGCATTACGCTGCGCCAAAGCAGTGGAGTCGCAAGAGGCGCAGCAACGGTTCGCGGCCGAGATAGCCGCCGCCTCAATCCGCGCGCCGCGGTACTGGCCGCGGGGGCGAGCGCTCGACATGTACAAACAGGCCACTGACATTATTGAAACTGGTATGTTCCTCCATGTAAATTGTTAACATTATGTAGACGTTTTGAACAAAGGCCAGCTCAAGAGTACTGGCAACCGGCGAGCATGTATGAAAACTTTTATTGACGACCTCTACGGCCGGCGTAGCGTTAGAGCATTCGACTGCTAAGTCAGAGGTCGCGGGTTCAATTCCCGGTAATTGCAAATATGTTGATTTGCATTGGTCTGGGTGTATTCATTTACAAAAAAAAAGTATCTAAGTATGTTTATCCGCATTCTAGAACCCATATGAAAAGCTCACTTTAGTTTGAGTATAGATGGCGTTGTGTAATATGTCCTAGAATATTTATTTATTATGAACGTAGGAGAAGCGAAAAGCGTAAGTCTGGATCGTAGCAAGTGGAAATACGTTGTCTCTGTGTACCCCAGTGGGATAGAGGCGTGATTTTGTGTATGTATGTAGAACATTTGCGTAAAAACATTAAATCTGTAGGATATAGGATAGATCTCTAGGAACTCTCACTAGTATTTAGGACCTAAATAGTCCTAGAGACTGCCCATTGTTCCTGCATGGCTACATTGCATACATCCATGCAGAAGATAGTACTTTTCTTCTCCTTTTTAATAAAGAATATTAGTAACCGAAATTACTAATATTCCTCCAAACCCCTCCAGCTAAGCTTAATTGCTTGTGTTAGGAGCGGGTTCAGGTCGGTAGTGTAATAGCCAGGATTCAAACCCAGGACCTCTCCATCTTAGGGTCGACTCCTTAACCACTAAACTACCGACGCTTCACAAATATATACTTTGCTTGGGTGCTGCCGATAGACAGCATGCATTGGAAGAAAGAAAGTGAAATTATTATACACGGAGGTTCCCCAGCTTATTCCCCTAGACATGCATAAGTGAGGATTGACGTCAGTACGTTGGTGTGTGTGGTCAGGGCTGGGCGCCGTGACGGCGGAGACGCTGGAGGACTGGGGCACGAGCCTCGCCACGGGCGTGGAGAAGCTGGACCCGCGGCGAGGCGCGCCTCTCCTGCGCTCGTTGCTGCGCCTGTGCGCGCCGCAAGCTGCCGCGGATGCCGCGCCCGACAACGATACCTCGTTCAGCGTGTGCGCCCGGCTCTATGCACTGCAGGTATACTACAGCCGAAACTACATTTAATCTATGCTATTATAATAGGTCTTTACCTATGAAATTGCCGAAATTTTCTTACAAATTGATGAGTTCATTATTCCTGTAATTTAATAGCTATTTCCATTATTTATATTTTGTTTGAAAGTTGATTTCAAGATTTTACAACTCTGTCATTTTGTTGATAAATTTCGTATTAATTAACAGCTGTCACTTTTCAAAAATATAATAAAAGTTGCTGTTTGTTAGCTTAATGCTGTCTCATTTATACACAAAAAAATTGGGTTTCCTCCAATTTCGTGAATAAAAACGGCAATTTCATATGTAACAACCTAATATTATATGTATTATCTATACTAATATTATAAAGAGGAAAGATTTGTATGTAAGTATGTTTGTAACGAATTGGATCAAAAAGTACTGGAGCGATTTCAAAAATTCTTTCACCATTAGAATGTTACATTATCCCTGAGTTACATTGGCTACTTTTTATCCCGATATTCCTACGGGAAAATGACTTACGCGGATGAAACCGCGTGGCGATGCTAGTTTTAAATATATTATTATTCATTATGAATGTGGAAGAAGCGAAACGCGTATGCCAGGATCGTAGCAAGTGGAAAGATGTTGTCTCTGTCTACCCCAATGGGAAAGTGACTATATGTTTGTACGTATTTTATATCTATTAATATAAATAAAAATTAGTATGAACGATGTAAGTCCACGGGTAAGGTGCTATAATTGCACCGGGGCGGAACCAGGGCACTCAGCTAAAGCTGAAAAGTTTGTTAGAACCCGTTAATTTTAGGAACCAAGTTTCAACAGCATAGTTCTTATAGTTTCGGAAAAAAGTGGCTGTGACATACGGACGGACAGACAGACAGACATGACGAATCTATAAGGGTTGCGTTTTTTGCCATTTGGCAACGGAACCCCAGAAAAAAGGGTTTTCTTTATGTACAGTGTCAATATACTGTACATGGCATTTTGCTGACGATGCGACCGAACGGGCGTGCGTCATTCACTTAATAACTAATATTATAAAATAATAACGTAGAATACTCAGTGCGAACTGTGCAACCACGACGTACAGACTTTAGAGAAACGAATTGCCAAACTAGATCTTGTGTTAACGTAATTACTTACATTATACGGTTACTTAGTGCAAGTGTGTCTTTTCTCTTCTCTCCGCACTCAAACTACATTCAAGTGTACGAAACAGTACATTTATTGGTCCTTCGAGTCTTTTTATTCAGTGTTTAGTGTCTCTGTTTACGGTAGCGAATCGGTTCAACTGGTCTCCCAGAAGCGGGTCGCCCCAGTTCGATTGAGAACGGCGCACATATCGTAAGTAGAATACGAATACACTGAATATACAGAAGCGACTACCCAGCCGCTACGCTCTTCACTGCTAGAGCTTGGAAGAAAACTTCTATAACTACTAATAACTCAAACAACAACACTCAACATGGATAAACTGGAGCTACAGTCTTCATGTTTTGACAGCATCAAGACCTTGTGTATCAATTATCGAAAGGATTCAGAGTCTCGCAAAACTGTAGAATACTTAAAAAAGCGCTTATCGTCACTGGAAGCCCTATGGACGGAATTTGACACAAGGCATGCTCTCTTGATATTGGAACTAGAAGATAAAACAATCAGTTACTTCGTGGATAACGTCTACGAAAGAACTAAAGAGATGTGCGTGGCAACGAAAACGAACATCACACACAAGCTGGCGGAAAAGACGAATCCAAAACCATCCATCCAATTCGACTTATCCGAGACTTCAGGTATTGGAGAATCAGCTGACACTGCTACTGATGATGTACAACTACTGCTGAACACGCAGCAATGCAATTTTAATGCTATATACCGCACAATTTCAAAACTTGAACACGCATCAATGTCGGAAAAGTGGGAACTAGAAGACAATTTGACAACTTTGAAGTCGAAGTGGGAACCTGTCGATAAAACTCACTGGCAAATAGACTTTCATTTAAAAGGAACGAATGAACAGTATTACGACATGTTCTCGGAAGTGGAGCAAAAGTACGAGGATCTGAAAAGGAAAATCAATACCAGAATTTGGTCCACCGCGCATTACCAAAAATCGGCACCAAAGATTGAGATTCCCGAGTTTTCAGGAAACGACAAGCAGTGGATTTCTTTCAAGGACTTGTTTTTGGAATCTGTTCATAAAAATCCAGCTATCAACAATGCGCAGAAGATGCAACACCTCAAATCCAAACTGCGAGGAGAAGCTGAAAGATTAGTGCAGCATCTCACAATTAGCTCCGACAATTATAACTCGTGTTGGGATATATTAATTCAACGCTATGACAATCGTCGGTTGCAGTTCACATCTTACATGAACTCCATGCTCCACCTTCCAGTCATACAACAACCCGACGCGTTCCACTTGAAGAGACTCCATGACACTATAACAGAGTGTTTAAACGGAATTTCGAACATAGGCATTGATACAACTGCGTGGGATCCGATTATTGTTCATATTATGTCACAAAAACTGGACTCCAACACACTCAGTGATTATATGAAGGAATTACAGAATCACAGAGAACTGCAAAACTTACAAGATTTCTTGTCTTTCCTCGAGACACAATTTATGGCCCATGAGACAATGAAATCTGCCAAAAAAGGAAATCCAACATATGCTGAAAAATCATCAAATCTGAAATTTAGCAAGCAAACTCAGGTGAAAACAACAAGGTATAATGCCAATAGAAACAATAATTATTACGCCACATATGGAAAATGTCCACTTTGCAACGCAAATCACGTTCTACGGCAATGTGAGAAGTTCATGGAATTAGACACTAGAAAGCGTAATGAAACAGTTACGAAATTGCAGCTATGTAAAAACTGTTTGTACAGCCACGAAAATGGTGAATGCAAATCAAGCAAAACTTGTCGAGAATGCAATCAAAAACATCATACGTTGTTGCATAATGCTGACAAGAAAACGAATGCCATTGCTGAGCAACGCCCTAAGTCATCATCACAGCAGCCAACATCCAACCATCTGCAAAACGGCAGTATTGAGGTTCTCCTGACAACTGTTCAGCTGAAGGTCAAAGCCGTAGATGGCACTTATATAACACTGCGTGCACTCCTCGACCAAGGTTCTCAAGTGAACCTCATAACAGAAAACGCTGCACAAATGTTACGGCTGCCACGAAACAAGATCAACGCGTCTGTTACAGGCATCGGTGCTGTTTCAGGCAACTGCAAAGGGCAACTGAAACTTATTTGTTGTTCGATACACTCGGACTACAGTTTTGAAACCCGTGCGCTCGTAATGAAAACGCTCACAAATAACTTGCCCACCTCGTCGTTTGAGAAAGGTGAATGGCCACATCTGAAACATTTGAAACTAGCGGATCCTGAATTTAACATCTCACGACAAGTCGATCTCCTATTAGGGGCCGACGTATATTCGGAAATTATACAGGATGGAGTCTTGAAAGGAGTAAACCAATCGCCCGTTGCACAACAAACGCATATTGGCTGGATCTTATGCGGAAAAATGAAAACGATCTCTTGTCACGTCACACTGATTGATATAGAACAGCTTACAAAATTTTGGGAGACAGAGGACATTCACACCTCTGAGGATATACCAAAAAATGATCGTTGTGAACAATATTACAAGGAAACTGTAAAACGAGCGGCAGATGGAAAATACATTGTTAAAATGCCACTCTTTTCGGACTATAAAGAAAAACTAGGCCACTCTAAAACGATTGCTGTATCACAGTTTACGCAATTAGAAAAACGGCTACATAAAGCACAGAAACTTTCGGCCATGTACCGTGAATTCATGAAAGAATATGCTGACCTGGGCCACATGAAACTGTCGCAAAAGTCGTCAGCAAATGCATGCTATTTACCGCATCATGGCGTTCTGCGAGAAAACGCTATTAGTACAAAGTTGAGAGTAGTGTTTAACGCTTCGCAGAAAACCTCCAGTGGGTACAGCCTTAATACCCTAATGGAAAAAGGACCCAACCTTCAGAAGGACATCCAGGCCTTGATCCTGAAATGGAGAACTTACAAGTACGCGTTCACTGCCGACATCGAGAAGATGTACCGCTGTATATGGATTTCGGAAGATCAACAGCATCTGCAGCAAATTGTCTGGCGTGATGCGCGTGATGCGCCTTTACGTGATTACAAACTTTGCACGATCACATATGGAATGAAAGCTAAACCTTGGCTAGCCATGAGGACAATGAAACAGCTAGCTATTGACGACGGTCCCAAGTACCCGGAAGCTGCGAAGATTCTACTAACAGAATGCTACGTTGATGACGTCATCTGTGGCCATAACAACCTATTGGCTGCGCAAGAATTACAATATTCCCTCATTCAACTATTAAAGGGAGGGGGTATGAACTTGCGAAAATGGACGAGCAATCATAGAGCCCTACTTGAGAATTTGAACGAAGACCAAATTTCGACCCAAAGTTTGTTTGATTTCAAGACAGAAGAATCATCGAAAACGCTGGGACTCAGTTGGCAACCAGTGAGTGACACCTTTCACTTCAATTGGCCTGTCAAACATTCGAGGAAACTAACGAAGAGATCTCTGCTATCAGATATCTCTAAGTTCTACGACCCACTGGGATGGCTGTCACCGGTTACCATTGCAGCGAAATTATTATTTCAAACTCTCTGGATGACTAAGCTCAGTTGGGACGACGAAGTTCCTCACAACATCGAAACTGAATGGCTCAAGCTCAAAACTGAACTGGAGTGTGTTAAAAACATGAAGATCAACAGATGGATTGGGGACACACAAAACCAAATAGAGCTACTCGGATTCTGTGATGCAAGCGAGAAGGCATACGCATGTGTAATATATAGCCGAGTGTGGAACGAACACGGTTCGCCAACGATATCTTTACTAGTGTCTAAAACAAGAGTGGCTCCACTGGCACAGAAGACTACTCTGCCCCGTCTCGAACTATGCGGAGCGCTGTTGTTGGCCTGTCTCATGCAAAAAACGCAAGAAGCCCTGTTGGAATACAACATTTCCATACGAGCCTGGTGTGACTCTCAAGTTGTGTTAGCATGGATAAAAGGTGACACATCGAAATGGGAGGCCTATGTGGCAAACAGAGTTACGAGAATCAAACGAGTCATCGCTGCAACAAACTGGCGATTCGTTAAATCCGAACAGAATCCCGCTGACTGTGCGACAAGAGGTTTACCACCAAGCAAATTACTAAACTTCCAATTGTGGTGGCAAGGCCCTGAATTTTTGGCGAAACGAGAAAGCGCAGATGTTTCTTGTTCGTATGAAACAAACTATGGCAGTATAAATCACACGGAGATAACGCAAAAATCAACTAAACATGATGAACATATAATAACAACATTATTACATAAATACAGTTCATTAACATTCATTACAAGAATTGTTGCATGGATACAACGTTTTACTACAAACTTGCGCAACAAACAGAAACCGAACACCGAGTACCTAACTACAAACGAGTTAGGCGCAGCGAAAACAAGTATCGTGAGGCACGTGCAGCGTACACAGTTCGATCCAGAATACAAACAACTTATTACCAACGGATTTGTATCAAAAAAGAGCAAGATTTTGAAACTAAACGCCTATCTGGATAAGGGCGGAATTATTCGAGTTGGAGGTCGTCTCAAGAACTCTTATTTACCACTTGGGATGAAAAACCCATCGATCATACCACATTCTGGTAGATACACTCAGCTGCTGATCGAACAAGCTCATTGCAGTACGCTACACGGAGGAGCTCGCTTGACGCTAACGTTTCTACGACAACAATATTGGATAATCGGCGGGAATAGAGCTGTCAAGACGCAGCTACAAAAATGTGTACGCTGTCACCGATTCAACAAGATGAATTCACACCAACTGATGGGTGACTTGCCTGGCCAGCGTATTACCCCATGCCGGCCTTTCACGCATACAGGTGTTGACTTTACCGGTCATGTGGACGTAAAACACAGCAAGGGAAGAGGAGTGAAAACAATAAAAGCGTACATAGCGATATTTATATGTATGGCCACCAAAGCCGTCCATATAGAGCTAGTATCAGACCTTAGCACTGAAACATTTATGGCCGCCTTCCAAAGACTTTGTGCCCGGCGTGGAGTGCCTAAACATATGTACTCGGATTGTGGTACAAATTTCATCGGTGCTTCTAAGGTGCTTCGGCAAGAATTTGAAGCATTTAAACTGATATTGAAACCGGAAGTGTTTAGTGAACTAGCCAAACTGAAGGTCGAATGGCATTTTAATGCTCCGGCCTGGCCTAGCGCTGGCGGCTTATGGGAAGCCGCGGTCAAATCAATGAAACACCATCTACGACGAGTTTTGGGTGATCAAAAACTTACCTATGAGGAGTTCACCACACTTTTGGCGAAGATAGAAGCCTGTCTCAACTCAAGACCACTGTGCCCTCTCACTGAAGACCCGGAAGAATTCTATCATTGCCTGACTCCTGGTCATTTCCTTACGGGTAGCCCGATACTATCATTACCATTATCGGATTATAATGATATGAACAACATCGATTTACGCCGTAGATGGCAATTGGTTGAACATATGTTCCATCAATATTGGAAAACCTGGTCAAACGATTATCTCAACACATTACAAACACGTAGCAAATGGACCAAACATAACAGAAGGAGACGTCGTTTTGGTGAAAGACGATAACTTACCCCCAGGCAAGTGGGTCATGGGTCGAGTCTTGGAGACGCACCCAGGTTCTGACGGCCTTGTGAGGGTTACTACCATCAAAACTGCAGCCGGAATCATGAAGCGCCCCGTAGTAAAACTCTCACCTTTACCGTTGGATGCTGAGATCGAAATGGACAACATTGACAAACAACCGAACAAACCCAAACGAGAGCATATAAAAAGAGGAAGCAAACCTATTGTATCGGCGCTGTGCTTCGCAATATTATCATTGTTTACATTCGTATCAAGTTGCTACGGTGTAAGTGACAGCACGCGCCAGGTGTTAAATGCTCAGATAACAAGTTTAGAACATGAGCGGCCGATATACTATGACACCGCCGGAAAAATACAAACAATGCATGATGAATGGATTTTGTTAATGTATTATAACTTGACCAATTACTGGGAAGGAACTGAGCGATTAAAATTGTACATTAAAAACGTTAAGAACCTGTGTGACCAAGCACGGCTGAACCTCTGCAAGTCATCAACGGAACAACTTGAACATGAAATGGAAATTTTGGGCTATTACAACTTTATACTGAAAAACCCTCACAAACATCTCAGTAACCGAAGAAGACGAGGATTGGTGGATGGAGTGGGATACTTGGCTAACAGTCTTTTTGGAATATTAGATCAACATTTTGCTACGAAGTATGAAACCGACATACAATCCCTTCAGAACAATGAAAACTACTTATTGGACCTTATAAAAAACCAAACAAATATTGTAGAACTTGAGAATCAAGTGTTGAAACGAACTGAGGACAACATTCAGCGCCAATCTGAGTTTATTAATGACTTCGTCAATCAAACTAACTCAAATATGGCATCTTTAAAATCTGAAATTGAAATAATTTTGGCCAATACATACATCAACGCAGCCTCCTTGACCGCTTCTTTACTGATCAACAACCTGAAAACGTTCCAGGAAATGCTGTTAAACACACTTACAAATATTTACCAAGGGCACGTGGATGTACACTTGATCACTCCCGTGCATCTTATTCAGCAACTGAGTGAAATATCAGGCAGTCTTCCTAAAAAGGTGTCGTTTCCCGTGGAGAACTACAAGGAAAACATCAAGGACCTTTATAAGCTGATATCTGTGAAAGCACGGGTTACTGAAAATCACTTCTTGTTTGAAGCCCGTATTCCACTGGTATCTGACGAAGATTATATGTTGTACAAGGTCATACCGATACCGGTTAGAATGTCTTCGGACATCACGTATGTATCTGTATCTTCCAAATACATCGCCGTCAATCTGCAGAAAGACAGATATTCCTCGATGACTGAAGATGACTTGCGGCAATGCATACAATATAAACCAACCTATTTTCTTTGCAAGAAAAATATGCCATCTTACAATCTACATAGTAACAACGCACCGTGTGAAGCAAAATTGCTATCACATCAAAACACCGCGCCTTGTGACGTAGAACACGGCCCCTGTAAAAATGCTTGGACAGCATTGCACTCGCCGAACAGCTGGCTAACAACATGCTGTGACGCATGCACATTGCGCACAATATGTGGCCGTGAAATAGTGACCTCTACCATAACATCGACGAGCATAGTGACCCTATCACAAGAATGTGTCTTGCAATCAAAGGATTTAACCATTTATGCTCATGGTCAATATAACAGCCGCATGACGATGGATTACCAGTTTACTGTGCCAACTATAGACACATCCATTAACCATCTTGTCAACCTAACACACTACTATGGACAAAGCAATCTTCAACCTTTAGCGACAGATTTACAAAGGATTGAAAATAGTTTAGAGTCTCAGAAGGAGAACGAATCCAGACATCAATTATTATCGATTTCTGGGCATGACGTTCATCAGTATGTTATAATCTACTTATTGTTGGCGTCAGCGGCTATAACTTTTGTTGTGGTCGTCGGGAGGAAACTTCTTCGACTGCGGTTAACGAAGAGGCCTGGAACTCTGACGACTGAGCGACGTCCCGAGGACATTGAGCTTCAAGTATACAGTCAGCAACACAGACCCGTCCCGGAGACACCGAGCTGCAACGCTATGCGTCATCTGGAGGTGCAACCTGAGACTTCGCGACGAAGCATTAAAACAGGAAATAAGAACATTACGTTTGATTTCGAGTAAATTCAATGAATTCCTTGCTTTGTAATGGCTTTTCTGTTCTCTTTGTCTGTTACGTTTTAATTTTTTTTATCTTTCTTTGGGGTTGCCAAGATGTACAGTGTCAATATACTGTACATGGCATTTTGCTGACGATGCGACCGAACGGGCGCGCGTCATTCACTTAATAACTAATATTATAAAATAATAACGTAGAATACTCAGTGCGAACTGTGCAACCACGACGTACAGACTTTAGAGAAACGAATTGCCAAACTAGATCTTGTGTTAACGTAATTACTTACATTATACGGTTACTTAGTGCAAGTGTGTCTTTTCTCTTCTCTCCGCACTCAAACTACATTCAAGTGTACGAAACAGTACACTTTAACTTAAAACTAATATAAAAAATTTACCTTCAAATAAAATTTGTATTATGCTTCCATGGACGTCCGAAGTCCATTATGAGAGTACGTCACTTCCTTCACCTTGCTTGGTCGCTACAAGTAGTTCACTTCCGTCTCCTTACTGCGCTTTTAGCGCCACCTATAGTCTCCGCTAAACAACAAAGCTCCTTACCCAAGCAAGCCGCAATCTTGGTCATTGTTCGGCTCATAATGGCCTAGCACCAGGAAGAAATTACTGGGACTTCGGACGTCCGAATTTTTATATTATGCGTTCCGATTGACGTCCGAAGTCCATTATGAGAGAGTGTTTGTTATCTTCTGGTGGCTTGTATTTTTGGTAAAATTAAAACGCAACAATGTGATTGAATATTTATGTATGAGTATAAACTTAAATACACATTGATTAAAGTGCGTATCAATCAATTTATTAAGTACACAATTAATATTAATTATTAGGTTGAAAATATTGTGAAAGAGATTTTTCCAACATTATTTCTCTGTTTACACTATTGATTTCTTTCAGGTAAACTTTCTAAATGTGCCTTCATGTTGCCAATTAGCTTTATCTAGAATATCATTTATATGATAATTTTCCACCCAATTTAAGGATGAAACAGCTGATCTACAACTTCCAGCTGATGCATGAATACCGGCATCAGCCAAAAGACGCTTCATCCAACCCCCGATGATCGCTGCAGTAGCTGGTCTCGTAGGGCCTTTAGTTGATAAAAACAAATTAGTAATATTGCCTCGAGTTCCCTGTGTCATATTTACAAGCGTGCGTAACCAGAATACTGCATCGATGCCTTTGTCAGGGGCGGATATAAATGTCCAACTAGATTGTTGATATGAGGATGAGTCAGTCTTCGACCCGAAAACGGGATGCAAGGTAATAGAATCAGTGTTATCTATAAAATGTTGTCTATCAGTGTGCAAAAGAGTAAGGTCGTGTACTCTACGACCCGAAGATAATAATAAAATAGCCGCGGTGTGTCTGGATACTTGATATAAACTATTCAAATCTATCTTTTGCTTTTTTAACGAACTAATCAAAATCCTGGCGTCCCAAATCGGTAATTTAGGAGGCACAGGTTTTGCCAAGCAAATAGCTTTCAGTATATGTTTGACAATAGGATTAGCTGAAATTTTAATGTCAGATATGGGTTCGCAAATGGTGGCAATAACCGATTTATGAACGAGAATTGTTCTGTAAGAGAGATGATCCGTTAAAAACAAATAACTGAGGTACCTAGCTACGTCTGATGGATTCGGAATACGAAAATTAACGCTCTTCTCTTGGCAAAATCTCACCCATCTACTCCAAATGGGGGCATACGTCTTTAAAGTAGACTGTCTCCAACACAATGACAATAAATTCTTCTCCTGCTGCGTCCACGCGCCTGTCAGGGCATTCCACCCGAAATGAGCCAGGCTTCCAGGTGTAACTTGCTGAGTTGCGCGGGTGCTAGCATTGTTACCGCGTCCACCTGAGTCTTGTCCAGATGTCAGCAACTGTTGGGTCAAGTTCAGCAGAAGACGCGATCGCGTTCCGCCTTCGTTCTTTATGTAAGCTACGACCGTTTTGTTGTCGCTCTGAAGAATCACTGACGAATTCTGGAGATGCATTGCTTTGGCTGATATAGCTGCTATCACCGCAAACATCTCTTTTAGATTGCAATGCCACTTGGTCTGATGTTCTTCCCATTGGCCCGTTATCATCTCGTTGTTCACCAAAGCCCCCCTGAACGTCCGATGCATCTGTGATGACGTGATTCATGAGCGTTTTTTGGGGATGGATCGCTAATTTTTGACCGACATTCTCCAGCCACCAGTTCAGTTCTGAACGTACTTCTTCTGGATACCGAATTTGCGATCGCGGGCACTTTCTGATCTTGTTGCTGTGACGTTGCAGTAAACGGCAATGCAACCTTCCCCGGTGGGTGATGAAGGTTGCAAAGTTGAGATGACCTATAAGGCGTTGCGCCTGTTTTAGGTTCCAACTGCCGGTCGCGAGTCGTACTCGCAACATCTGCTGAATTCGTTGTATCTTGTCGGAAGGCAGGGACTTCGTATTGGTTGTGGTGTCCCATACTATTCCTAGAAATTCGATTACTTTCGTTGGTGTAGTTATCGATTTCTCCATATTGATCCAGAAACCCAAGCTGGTCAGAAACTGTATTCCAATTTCTACTTGAGCTGATAGTGAATTTCGCTCCTGATGTACTATAAAATAATCGTCTAAGTAAACCACTAATCTTAGTCCTTTCTTGCGAAGTATTTCTGCAGTCCAGTTTGTTACAGAGGCGAAAATTCGAGGTGCTGCAGCTAGGCCGAACGGCAGACACGTCATCTGAAGCAGTTGACCTTGATAGCTGATTCTGAGGAACCTTCTGTGTTGCTTTTTTACAGGCAGGTGATAATAAGCCTGGCTTAGGTCTAACTTCACCATCCAATCTCCTTGTTGTAGAAAACTGGGCACTTGATGATGATGGAAGAGATGAAAGTGCTTCGGCTTCATGTACTGATTTAGTGCCTTAAGATTGAAAATGGTTCGACTGTTTCCGTTGGATTTTGGAATTATAAATAGAGGGGATATAAAAGACGGTGTCAAGGGAGCCGGTTCCAAGACTTTTAATTGAATTAGATTTCTAATTTCGGTTGACATTAATTGCGATGTTGGAGTTTGATACTTTGTTAAAACATCTAGAGTTGGTAGAACTAACGGAGGAGTCTTGTTGAATGGTATTCTGAGACCTGTTATTAGTTTCAAAATTGAAGTGGGTGGATTGAAAAGAGCCCAAGTGTTTTGAAAGTGTCTCAGACAACCGGCTGAAAACCCTGTGTAGTCATTTATTTTTATATCCCGCTCTTCTACCCTCTGTTTTATATTTTCTCCCCCCTTATTTTTAGCTGGCAAGTTATTGGAACTGATTCGCTCGGAATCTTTGCTTTCGGCTTGTTTTGATTTATAGCTAATGGGGCGACTTCGAAATGGCTTGGTGTTAGCAAAGGAAGTCGAGGGTTCTGGCGATTTGGCCCGGGTGCGAGTAGAAGGTTGGGTCTGCTTTTGTAATTTATCTATCCCACCAATTTTCTGTAAGTATATCGATAACTGACCGGGATCAAACATGTATTCGCAAGAAGGAGGTATTTTAGCTAAATCTTCTTTCATATATTTATCTTTCAATTTTTTTAGTGATATCCTTACGGCGCAATTCTAACACTTCGGCTCGTTTCCCGCAAACTATCTGAAGTATATCATGCGATACGGTTTTGTATTCAGAATCTTTACCAAATAACTGGTTTAACTTTTCATAAATAGTCGATGCATTAACTGAAATGTCAGCCGTGGCAGACCAATCAACAAGAGATTGTAACGCTGAATTTACAGCTTCGTTTTGAGCCAAGAACGCGTTGGATAGCGCTGCAAAACTACGCTCCACTTGAAACCATCGTAAAGGAGTAAAGGGATCCTCGAGACGACGTAGCTCCTCGTTTACTCTTAGCTCAGTAAAGGCCGGGAAGGCCACGTACTTTTTCTGAACTTCCGTGTATCGAACTGCGTTCCATTCAGACGAGTCAAATCTTTGCATATACTTAATCTTGTCGACACGTGTTTGCTTCGCCTTTGGTACGGTTGGCTCTTTAATCGAAACATTTAAATCTACGATACTACCCGCATCTAATTTAGGTGGACATAGAAATTGTTCACTGGCTATTGGTGATGAACTATTCAACATATTCGATGTATGTGGCATGATATTAGATACGGGTATTTGTACATTTGAAAATGAGGTTGTTAAAAAATTGTTCAAATGACTTTGCTGTGACAATAAATCAAACCTTTCGTCCAGGTCCCGCGAACTGGAACGCTTTTGTCGTTTCCTTGGTGGTTCTTCTTGATCCGACGAACAATCCGAAGAACTACCGTCGCTTGGAAAAGATTTTTCACTAGGCGGGATAACCTCTTTATCACTCATTTTATCTATTTAAAAGGTAACGGAAGACAAACTATACTGTTTGAAGTTACTTTCTACTTAAATCTCGAAAGTTAAATTAATTAATTAATTAATTATTAAATATATTTAAACAAAATTAATTTCAATAATTTTTTAAATATTGAATTTACGTAACGACCATGTGCTCGGTTCGAAAAACGACGCAACAATGACCAAGATGGCGGCTTGCTTGGGTAAGGAGCTTTGTTGTTTAGCGGAGACTATAGGTGGCGCTAAAAGCGCAGTAAGGAGACGGAAGTGAACTACTTGTAGCGACCAAGCAAGGTGAAGGAAGTGACGTACTCTCATAATGGACTTCGGACGTCAATCGGAACGCATAATATATTTTCATATTTTAAATCATTATTACTATCGAATTTCGACCAATGGGTAAATACTTGTTTGTATGCTAAATTCTAACAAGACAGTTTTAATCACAGGGTGCTCTAGGAACTCTGAAGTGGCGCGCTGCCCCACTTGCGGCTCATGTACTGCAGCGACTCGAAGATGCCAACTTCATACAACACCCTTATCAAAATGTTCGGGAAACTGTTGGCAGGTAATGAAACCTTTGAATGAACCGATATAATGAACATTGATAGAAAGGTTTTAGTGCGCTGTAAGCTCGTCTATCGTGGATAAGACTTTAAAAATATGCTAGTGGTTTTAATTTTCATCATACTCATAATCATCATAACGTTATTCCTGGTTGCATCCGAGGCTTTCATCTCGGAGCCCGAGGTCCGCTTACTCTTTTTCCTCCTTTTGGTTTAGCTGGGACTTTTATGGAAGCGACTACCATCTGACTCCCCAACCCCCGAGAGGAGCCAGAGCCTCATCCCTTAATAAGCCGGTCTACCGGCTTGTAGATGACGTTGGCTTAGGCCCCGTAGATCATAGTGGGGTAGTACCCAAATTGACAAATTTTAATTATTTAAAATGATTTCAGTTTGTTGATGACAATCTTCGACACAGAGGTATTGTTCCCGGGTGGTGACAGAGGCGGTGCACCAAATCTTGCAGAGTTCTTAGCCTCGGTGCTCCCACGCCTAGCCGTCTTGTATGATGAAAATGGAGACATCGGTAAGTAATATTTAAAATAAAAAGAAATACCCTAATTTCAATAGAGATGATTAGTAGGTACAGTCGGGGTGCGAGGGTTATGCTCTATGGGCAACCTTAAACCCCGGCGTTTTAGGACGCGAGACGGCGTGCGGTTTTAGTCGGTTCAAGCCCGAATAACCGCCCCCGCTGGCTGGCGGGGGGGTATCCGAAGGTATATCCGCACGAAAAAAAAAAAAGGTACTTGGCATCCAGTTTATGCACTCACCATTACCATTTCATGTTGGACTTATTTTGGCTATTACGAAAATAAACCCCTGCGGACGAGCCGTTGATCGACAGGTGTACCAGCTAGCAGGTGAGGTCCGCTTGACCCTGAAGGTCTTAGTGGAGTCCTTTACACACGAAGAAGTAAAGTTGGTATTTATAATCTAACTAACAATGACTTCGATGTATACTAGACTCAAAAATTGTATCGCGATTCCGGGGTGAGACGGGTATGAATTTCGAATTCCCAACGGAATGCAAAAACTCGTTAAAACAGATAATGAATTTTGATATCTATCTGTACTAGTATATCGCGCATTTTGCAATGTCATCTGTATGATAGCTACAATAGGCCACGTATTGTTGCTGGTCAAGTAGTGATCTTCCGCGATATAGTTTTTTTTGTTCCATACAGCCAGTCTAGTAGTAAACGTAGTTGCTAACTAACCACTATATTTTTTCCATCTTGTAGTGATAAAAACAGCTGTGTCAGCAGCCGCCGCTATGCAGTGTGATGCGAGAGAAGACAGCGCGGAGTGCGCGGGGACACCCACGAGGACGCTACTGGCGCCCGTCCCACAAGTCGGCCAACTTGTCGACGTCGCCAGGTTGGCGCCAGGCAGGGCTCATGTGGACGATGACGCACCACAGGTATACTCCTCGCCAAAGTTGATGCCCAGGGCCTGTAGACAAAGTTACATTCTATTCGCGAAATCGCTTCGGAGCGATTTCGTTTCTATTCGTTATCAATGTCGTGATGCGGACCCAAGTTGGCCGCTGCAAGGAAGTATGACCAGTCGCAAGTATCTTGCGATTGGGGCCCCATGCCAGTCCATGTCGCATTTGCTCTGTTGCCCACTTTGCCCCTGCACCTTTACTGTCGAGGACCTATATCGAGCTACGGACAACGCTGTGGTTGTGGCCGAGCAAGAAGAAGAAGAATGGATCACGTGCCACTCGATGATTATAATAAATATGATAAACCATTTATATTGAGTTACAAAGACTCACTTAAATTGTATGTTATGATAGTATATAAACGCTGGTTTATAAGACTTTAAGGCCCTAGCCGTTAACGCGGCAATACAATTAACGTACCTTTATTTGTGTGCGGATACCCCTTCGTGCTATGTCGCTAAGGTGGATATTGGATATGTCGAACTAAAACCGCACTGTGTTTCGTCACATCGGCTTATCTGGCCGAATACAAGATCCGCGAACAAATCTTACTGTTTCTTCTTAACTTCTCAATAACAAATCTTAATTTCGGCAATAAGAACAAAAAACACTATATAACCAACAATAGGAAATATAAGTGACTATACATTGTTGCAGCCACCGGAACCCGGAGAATCCGACTCGGAGGGTGCAACCGTGGTGACATCACGCATCGAGAAGGAACTGGGTGCGCGTCTGGAGTCAGCGTTACGCCTGGCTGGGGACGCCGCGCCGCCCGCGCCGCAGGACCATGCGCGAGCGCTCAACCTGCTAACCACCGGTATGTACGCACTTGTGACCAAACAAAGGGAGAAGGTGATGCAATTAAATTTCCCTATGAAAGATGAGGGTGTGGTGAAGAGGGGTTAGATCCCGCCCTCTTCTTTATTTTCCATTTACCGGTCAATAGCAGACCTCCTCATTTCATTCTAAGTCGATGTTACTACATAGTATAACTATCTCACACTAGATGTCACCACATATAACAAGGACGAAGACACAAAGTGTCTCCATCTAGTATCGAGTAGAATTATATTGAGAAACACAGGCTATGAGAATTGTGCACGGGACAAATTTTCCAACAGGTGAGATAGTGGTCAAACACGAGCCTATTATAATTATTAAAAAAACACTGAAAGTACACTGACCAAGGTGGCCTTAGTGTATTATCGGCTTTTTACTGTCATGACGTCAGGACCTAGTGGATAATCACAGTGCACAGTGCAGTTACTTAGGCCGCCTCCTCCGTGTTTGCTCTGTATGTGTGACCCGACGAGGAGCTGGGCCTGCCCCTGGACTGTTGGGGAGTTAGTAATGGTTGTGGCGCGCGGTCTGGCAGTGCTGCGCGGCACGATGGGCGTGATCGTGCGCGGCGTGCAGAACAGCGCGGTGGCGAGCTACGCGCTGGTGCGCGCGGCGTGCGGCGTGGCGGCGCGCGGCCCGCCGCAGCCGCACGACGAGCTGCCGCGCGCCGCCGCCGGCTTCCTGGCCAGCCTGGCGCTGGCGCTGCATGAGCCTGCCGCCTTCCGCGCCGCGCTCGCGCACCTCGACGCGCTCGCCGACGGTACGTACGCTACCCAATCACTTCTATGTACGTATTAGCTATTGCTCGCGGCTTCGCCGGCATGAATTGCAACCCGTGAACATATTCCAGGGATAAAAAAGCCTGTGTTGTTCCAGACTATAATCTATCCCTGTACCAAATTTCAGCAAGCTCCTATTAGCCATTAGAGCGGGATTGAGTAACAAACATACAAGCATCTTAGCATCTTCACAAACTTTCACATTTACAATACTAGCTGTTGCCCGCGGCTCCATCCGCATGGAATTCTGAGAAAAATTTACCCGTAGAATCAAGATGGCATAACGACGTAACGGTGCGGTTAAAATCAAAATTTTGACTGCCAGTGACCGAAACGAAAAATTGCTACTTCCAATTTTTACTGGTCAAATCCTAATTCGACTGCGCTCGCAGCTTGTCTAGTATACAAGTACATAGAATTCATTGATTCTACCTGTGAACATGAGCGATGCTGATTTCCAGAGATCGGAATAGGTAGAGTATATTTACCTACAGTTCGAAGAAGTAAGTAACATACAGTTGATAATACCTCCTTTAAAATACCGGAATCATAAATATGACAATTAAAATCATTCATTCTTATTAGCATCGTCATCCTCCCAACCTTTTCCCGAATATATTGGGGTTGACTTAAATATGGTATTTTACGTAAAGTGACTGCCCTCAGATCTTTATAACCTAGTATGAAACAAGTATGATTCTTAGTAAGACCAGCTGTTGTGAGACTCCTCAGCGACTATCCTAATCTGTAGATGGTAACCCATCCAAGGCTCAAATGAGGCAAGCGTTGTTCAACCTTTGAGACCCTTTTTAGGGTTCCGTTGCCAAATGGCAAAAAACGAAACCCTTGTAGATTCGTCATGTCTGTCTGTCTGTCCGTCCGTATGTCACAGCCACTTTTTTCCGAAACTATACTGTTGAAACTTGGTAAGTACATGTATTCTGTGAACCGCATTAAGATTTTCACACAAAAATAGAAAAAAGATGATAAATTTAGGGGGTTCCCCATACTTAGAGCTGAAACTCAAAAATTTCTTTTTCATCAAACCCATACTTGTGTGGTATCTATGGATTGGTCTTAAAAAATAATATTGAGGTTTCTAATATATATTTTTTTAAACTGAATAGTTTGCGCGAGAGACACTTCCAAAGTGGTAAAATGTGTGTCCCCCCTGTAACTTCGTACGTAACGTTACGTTAACGTAGAAAAAATATATGATGTAAACTTCCAACGAAAATTGGTTTGAACGAGATCTAGTAGGTAGTTTTTTTTTAATACGTCATAAATCGTAATCCGCTATTTACCTTTCATTCAATCAACTCAAATATAAAAATAAAAAACATTATTATGTTACTTGCTGCTACGGAACCCTTAATGGGCGAGTCCGACTCGCACTTGGCCGCTTTTATCACAATATAATCAGGTAAATAACAGGAGAAAAAGCAACGCTTTTCATTAATTGAAAAGCGTTGTTTTCACTTTTAGTACGGTACCCTAAAAACATAATAAGATTCTTTAATATAATAATTTAGTTGAAATGTATTCAAAGCGCAATACGTAATTTACAGTTTCTTAAATTCCGGGATCTAATCTTCATGTTTATGATTCCGGGATTTTGAGAGGAGGTATTATCAACTTTATGTTACTTCCCTACCGGAACTTTAGGTAAATATACTCTACCTATTCCGATCTCTGCTGATTTCATATCCGTTTAAAGTTTTGAAGTATTTTTAAAATAGATAAAATAATCGCGCGCGGGGCGTTACAAAGACGCGTCCTAGACGTGTCTTTGTAACGCCCCGCGCACCCCTTAAACTCTTCACTGACCGCGCGCAGGGGTGCGCGGGGCGTTACCAAGACGTCTAGGACGCGCATACTTTCTGTTTGTCCCCCGCCTAAAGTTTCCATCCTTAGGTCGATCATGGTGGGCTCGGCTCGCGTGCCTGGACTTCGCTCTACCGCTGTTATTCTACGGACTACCGCTTCTCTGCGACGAAGTCGACAGAGCTGTCCACACAGAAAAATTCGCTCTCAAGTTGATGCGAGATCAAAGACTGGAGGTTAGTTTCCGCATTATTATATTACGACCTCTATGGTACGTAGTGCGTTCGACTGCTAAGTTGAGGTCTCGGCTTCGATTTAGGTTTTTTTGTTTTTCATAATCATAATTGTATGCATGAATGTCTATTTGCATTGGTCTAGGTGTTTCTATCTATAATATGTATGTATTTACAAAAGCAAATGTATCTAAGTATGTTTATTCGCATTCTAGAACCCATAACTCAAGCTAGTTAAGCTATGCTTACTTTAGGTCTAGATAGCGCTGAGTAGAGTATCGTAGCCTATTTTTTTCCTGTACCTCCCATCCCCCCCAACTATATTTTTTTTTATCATACACTGCAAGTTATCATAACTGCAATTATTAATGGCACAAAAGAAAGGTGCTTTGAACCAAGTTTATTTACACCTTTCAGGTACGCCAAACTGCCGCTAAGCTGCTCACAGGCCTAATGCATTGCCGTGCATTACCAAATGAAAGTCATACTATTCGGAGTTTGATGCGCAGCTGTCGGTCTAAGGAGTTAGTAGAAAGGCATTTTGGCGTGCTAGGTTTATGCGCATACTTGGCGTCGAGGCCCTACAGTCTCGGTTCACAGTTGGGCGATGTGCTAGCCGAGCTGGCTCGTCACACGAGCGCGCCGGACCCCATCCCCGCGACCATTCGCTCGTCACTAGCAGACTTCAGGCGAACGCACCAGGACGACTGGCCCAAACATCGCGAACAGCTCACAGAAGAAGAACTAGACCTCCTTGCCGACCTCACTTCTCCCCCATCGTATTGCGCGTAAACAATCATTCAAATTCTTATAAGTATTTGTTAAGCGAGGATTAAATGTGATAATAATAGTAGCTTTCTGTCGACTCAACGTTTTTTATGAAATATATATTTTGTTTTATTTTTATTGAATTTGCAATTCTAATGTGTGTTAATGTAAAATTATTGTGGTGGTCTCATAAATGGTGTAGTGAATTAGTTTTAAAATTGAATCATCACATCTGACCAAGAAAAGCTTGCTGCTGTGTTATTTGTATAGCAACTTTTTCCTGACCGATCTGTAAATACATCAGTATTTAGATAGATCATATGTATCAAGGTGGTGGCTTACGACACGACTCATCAATATTATAATTATTATAGGACCAAATACCGGTCATGACAATGTGTTATGTATAATACTCTAAGTATTTCACCAAAATCTCGCTGTAGCTATTTATACATCTATTTTATTTTATCTTAATGAAACGAGCTGATTGACAGACTAAATATTTTATTATACACTTCATGGAACAACATATTGTGGTAATGTAGTCGCGTCACATTTTTCTTCACAATTAAAGATCTATTTACTGGGTCAGTGCGAAAACAACACCGCGGTGCGCAATCACCACACTGACGCTGATTTACGCGATGCGCTCCACAATTATTATGAATAATGGATCCACACAGTTTTTTTTTTTTTCATCAGGCACTGGGCAAGTGCCAAGCGCGCATATTGACGAATTGATTCATAAAAACCCCTCGACAGTTAATTAGATTTAATAGGGCAACTTCATGTCTCCTGTAGCATTGGTACTGGCTAAAATTTGAACCTTCACCTTTTTATACTATTTTCACCTATCTCTGCGCAATCGCTGTATTTAGTACATGAACAGCTGTGGGTTACAGAGACTGTCGATCGGTTACAGATCCTTGAAGCTGTTAATAATACAGCTGTCGTATTATATTTTAATAATCATAGGGGCCCGGTATCTTGAAGGACTCATAATATATTTTAAAAGCCTGTCCATATCTAATGATATCCTGCTTGTTCACCGAAACCGTGCATTGTGTGAAATACAGCGTAGCGCGGTGTTGGTTTTGCCCTTAGGGATTGTAAATACATGTATAAATATAACATAATGTTTCTTTTGTAGGGTATTATACTTACAATAAATAAATTAAATTATTACTGTTTTTTATTGTGTAAATACTTGTTCTATCATCATAATTAGCATTATTCCAGGTTGCATCCGAGGCTTCTACTTCGGCGCCCGGGGTCCGCTTACTCCTCCTCCTTGTTGGTGTTTATGGAAGCGAACACTATCTGACCTCCCAACCCCCGAGAA
This sequence comes from Cybosia mesomella, assembly GCA_946251805.1. Lineage (NCBI taxonomy): Eukaryota > Metazoa > Arthropoda > Insecta > Lepidoptera > Erebidae > Cybosia > Cybosia mesomella. The sequence continues at coordinate 14,081,546 of OX276408.1, read as the reverse complement.
AAGCCTGCGCCTGACTGGCTTGCAGGTGAGGTGGGCTTTTTATAGTTCCTACCTGTGTATCTTTAAAAAAAAAAAAATCAAAAAAAAAAAAAAAAAAAAAAAAAACTCCTACGCCGGGGTGTTAGGTAGGTTCATAAGGCATTGCCCGCGCGACCTGGCTAACCGACGACCATCTCCGGTTTCGAGATGGCCCCTTCGAGTTTGGGAACCACGGTATCTTCGTCTCGCCCCCTGATAAAGGGAGAGAAGTCCACCGCCCCGGCCTGCTTCTGCTAAGGTGGACAGGCGGCTCCACCTGTCATCACCAGGCCTGCGCTCGTTGAGCGACCTCCGACGTCTGAGTAGCCTCGCGGGCTCTGCGGATCGAGAGAGACCCGAGTCTCTCCCGGAGGAACCGTCTAATCCTGGGCATAGTAGGAACATAGTCAACTAAGTGCAAATAGGTCACTTCATTAGGTACAGTCGTAACCCTTCTAACTACTTTTTGAATTGACATGATCAATCAAATTAAAACTTTGACTTCTAAAATTAGGCTATTTACCCATGTTCATTTCTACTTTCGCGTTTACGATATTTCAACCTTTGCGAGTGCCATGTATAGATACAGACACACATCTTGAACAAGGGAATAAAAAATTTAAAATAACCGTATTACAGATTAATCTAAAGGCAAAAATGCACATTAAACTTTCTCTCAAAGTTGATTATCTGAAATTTTCTATACCAAAGAGGTAGAAGGTAGATCCTTAGATACCTATATATTACAAGAAGTATGTAGAAGATACGAAATAAGGTCACGTGACCTGAAGCCAAATGTTTCCCTAAAATGGCGTCGCCCCGCCTACTGCTAATAGTGTTGTACTGTATGGATGATGGTGCCCATATCGATAAAGAAGCTATACTGGCACATTTGTATGTAAAGGTTATACATTTAATTTTTCTGTTATTAATGTTTTGTTTCAAACATAATTCGTATAACATATCTACTTTATATTTATCATTCATCTAACTACGACTAATATCGGACATAAGTACTCAAACAACACATTAATCCTTCACACGCCGGTCAGTTTAGGGCACGCAGAGGTACAAACTACATTTCATCTCATTGCATTAGAGCCACGGAAGAAAGCTAGTATTTTATATAATTCATACCACATAGCCGACTTCAGGCAAATCACTCACATCGAATTTATTATATTTTGGATAATCCATGCGCAAAATATGCCATAACATCGAAAAATGGAAACTAACCTGAAAAATGACAATCCCCCGTCATTCCATCGAGAATTCGAATTGCATCCTCTGATACGACACTTTTTTATGTTGTTTACCGTTTACCTAACCTTTTAAATGGGACAAAATGCACCGAAACTAAGACACTTCAATAAAAAACTGAAAATTAACAGCGAATTTCGTGAAACTGACGGCTAAAGTACTCATGAAAGTGCATATTAGTCTATGGAAAGTGCAATCCTAAAATGGCGGACGTGCTTGCAATAGGCGGAGCTTGGTGACGTCACAGAGTAATGTCAACAGAAATTTGAGAGTGATGACATACGTTGTATTTACTTTGCATACGGAAATCATGGCGTGCTAGAACGAGACAGATATGTTTCTGTTACTGAGGTTCATATTTGCATAACCAAGAATTATATATGCAACTTAGGGCCTATCTTCTATTCTTCCTATATCTATGGGTAGATCCACTTGCGTAGTCCTGCCATATCACAGCTCTCCGCGCCATCTAATGTTATTTGTAACCATAGTGACACATGTGGGTTGACGTCATTATCAGATGTCTCGATGGATTTAGCACCGACTTCTACGATTCTACTATTTGTAATTCAGTTTTTTTTTCCACTTATACTATTTCTATTTCTATATTTTCTCGATGGCAGTTCTAATTTGATAGTTGTAGTGTTGTGACCAAATAAGTAATGATATCGATCGCATATATTTATTATGTTTTGAACAAACACAAATACAACTAAAACATTCAAATATATTTTTTCAAGGTGGGATCACAATGGCCCACCGCCATGTTGTGTTTGTTTTAATCTGTCACGCAACAAGACGGTCGTGCTATATAGTCACTACATTTCTGTTCGCTGAGTTTTTTCACATTATCCATACGTTACGTTGTGTATTTTGTGTTCCTCCGTGTTGATTGCTGCCCAGCTGTCAAATATCAAAATGCCTTTTTATTTTTTTTTACGTGCGGAAATCGCTTCGGATACCCCCCCGCCGGCCTGCGGGGGTGGTTATGTCGTGTCTCGACTAAAACCGCACGGTGTACTCCCCAAGTGTCCGTTGCCGGACACCCCGGGTAAGCCCTCGAAAGGATAACCCCCGGGTTGCCGGCGGACTTTGGCCGCCACCGCGGCCTCGCCTGGTGGGGTCGGGTTTTATCCCGCTTCGGTGAGTTGGCAGGCGTGTGTAGGGCACACACGACACGCCTCCGCCACGGCCTGCTTCTGTAAGGACGGCGAGTCGGCCAACAGCCGTCCTCAGGCCCCGATCATGGAGGTCGGTAGTCCCGGGCGTAGATGAGACTGCGGCGTCCTCGCCGCTGTTCTTCCGCATAATAATATCAATATATAAATAAAACATTATTTTTAGAAACTATCAAGAAAGAGTACGCTTGGAACAATTAAGGGACCATTACAATCCTTTTGAGATGGCAGAGGAAAAGTTCCAAAATTTTTTTAGGCTTTTATAAACAAACTCAGCTGCAACGATTATAGCAATTTATAATAAAGAGCTTATAAATTGGTTGCCATGTGTAAAAATCTTGTTAAACTGTAAACTGTATTTAGTGGTTTCATAATGAGAAAAATAATCCCTTATTTGCCAATTGTCGTACATAATGAGTAAACAAACATTTATAGGTATGTAAAAATCTGAAAAAATTCAAATATAATATTTTCTTTTTTTTTCGCTCTTTATCATTCATTCCATTTTTATGTAATGTAAACACTCTCCCGAATAATTTTAATATTGAATGTGTAGGGCGAATTTAGTGCTGTCATGTCTAAATTTAATTCAACGGAACAACAGAATAGCATAATTGGGATCTCTAAACTAAAATTAGAAAATCTTAGAGAAAAATTAGTTTAGCGATATTTACAATAGAATTAGCACCAATGTCCGTTAATTTGAGATTTCTTTGATATTTTAGCTATGGGTAGGAATAAGCGTCTATATATAGGTATTTGAATTATCATGGTCATTCACATTTGTATTAAAGTTATCGGGATATTTACCATATTGTATTAGGCATTGCGACAGCTTCCAAACAATACAACATGGTAAATATCCCGATAACTTTAATACGAAAGTCTATATATAGGTATACCTACTGTAAATTATTTCTTAATTTTATACCAATGGTTGAACTGATTAATAAAAAGATGGTTGATTCGTAACACTCGTTTTATTACAATAATCATCATAGGTACAACCCTAGCGCATTCTTACGATGGCGTCACTCGCACGGCGGGCATCACAGTCTCGAGTCTATGAATGTGTGTTTAAGGTACAATTCTTCTCGTTCTGTGCAGCAGCCGCAGCAGGTGTTATTATTAAAATATTGTAGGTTAAATATAGAGTAGGTATTTTCGCTTTTGTATGGGAGTGATGTATGTTACGTTAGTAACTATATATTAATCTGTGCTGACATCGAGAAAATAAAGAAATGGAAATAGTACATATACATAGTCCCTTATATTTTTTTTTTTTTTGACTTAGGTATTAAACACTGAAAACTTCGACGAAGGGGATCATACATACTACAACAGATTCTTAAAAAACCGCAAGAACAACAAAACGTTGAACTAATATATCGCTTAATAGCGGATCCATGCGGCTGACGTCACGGGGTATCCAAGTGTTGCTGTCCAGAGACCTCCAAAATGTTATAAATACTTTTCTGAAAACTGCATCAAAATTGTGTCAATAAACTCTGAATAATCGCGAACAACATACAGGTCAAACTGAGAACCTCGCTTTTTGAAGTCAGTAAACTATACCAAAACCTCCTCCAGAATGAATCAAATACGTTTTCGATGAAAACCGCATTAACTACATTACTACCTTTTTTTTTGGTGCGGCTAATCATGAACAAACATCTCCATTTTTTAAGTCGGTTAAGTATACTAATACCTTCTCCAGAATGTTACAAATAGTTTTCCGAAACCTGTATTAAAATCGGTTCAACCAAACGCGACATAATCGCGGACAAACATACGTACAGGTCAAAGTGTAAACCTTATAAAGTGGTTAAAGAGTCGACGTTGGAGAAAGCTCGCGCATGTGCAAAAATAAGCAACCACCAACGCTTTCTGTGAAGCTAGAGGAAATTGTCAAGATGTTTGCCTTGCCAATCACTAAAAATCCGTTCCCGCAGGGGGAACGCACAGGTAGATTTCGTGAAGCAATTAATATTATTTTTTAACATGTTTAATTTTTTTTTCTCGAAAACGGTAACTTAGCGAAAAACTTTTCAGACATTTATTTTAGACTTAAAAATGGCCAATCGATTAAAAATGTTTCCGACCGCAAGAATGTTCACCGGTTAGAAGTTATGATTTTTTTCCCGAAAAATTTTGGTTTTCCCCCCATCCACTTTTAGTTAAAGTTTTAATCTTATAGGTTTACAATTAAAAGTTGTTGGTATTCATGTATACTATGGGATAAAATTAGAACGGTTCGAATATCTTTCATGGAACGTGAAATTTTGAGGAAAAACTGATTTCACAAAAAGTGAGGCCAGGACGGCAGGTCCCCTTAGGTCGGATTCCACCCGTTCACGAACTTAAACTAAGTTTACACCCAAGCAATTTTTGACCGCAGTTTGAAAGCGATCGGGGCAAAAATGCGACCGTGAGAGTGCCGCAAATTTTGGGAAGTGGAACCATACATACATATATATATATATATAAACTTTTTGACCAGTGGTCATTTCGGACTCAGGGGGTCATAACTAGACCTCCTATGAAGATTTTTTTTTTAAATTCGAAAGTAGTCAAGAAACCAATAGGTAGATCGATTTCATTGAAATCTACCTAATACTAAAGAGCTGCAAGTTAGTGGTTTATGAGCAGATGTATGCGTCTATCCTCCGCCTGACTGAATAATTTATACCACCAGGAAAGGTGAAAAAAAGTGTATTCTCCACCTGCTTTCAAAATAATTGACTGATTAGATACCGAATGGTGAAAAAAACAATCAGATAGGTACCACTTATGCAATTTAATTATTCCCAATTGTATTTCCAAAAATAAAAAATATGTAAATTACTGTCAAGAAACTCTGAATATCAATTTTATGTAGATAAGAATTAACAATAAACTTAATAATGTATTCATTCCCAAAGGTTATATATATTCTGTCATCAACAACTGAAATAAAAATATTGATCTATTACAACTTAAAATACTTTAATACACCCCAAACTCCCCTTAGGGGACATAAAGACTTGAAAGTCTAATAAAATATATAACTTACAATCCCAGACCACCTTTCGAGGCAGACTTGCCCAAAGTTTGCCTTACACAGTTCTGGTAAGTGGTTTTTTTTAAATTATTTATCCATGAATATCAATTAACATTACAATAAATATAAGCTTTGGTATTAAACTGGTTAGGAGAATAGACAAGATGTTTTAATAATGATTAATGTACAACAATTATACCACTGTATGTGTGAGCATTACCTGACCAACGCACGGTGATTTAGGAGAGCCATTTTTCAGACATCGCATTTTTGTTGCAAAACCCTATAGATATGATCATTATAATGCAAGACATCGTGTCCCCATTTCGCTAGCACGTCTAGTTTTCGAGAAAAAAAATCTTGAAAATGGTCATTTTTTCATCCGGATATTATTACAAAATAATATTACTCCTAAACTAACCATGATACTTATTAACCATGTTCAGTTCATTGAAAGCACGCCCGATAAGGCCCCTTTGGGAACCAAAATAAAAGTCGTAGCTTGGTAAGATACAGATTTATACGCTTTTTATGATTTTTAGTTTTTTTCACTTTTCTCGAAAACTCCACCGTTTTGGGAAAAGTTATTTATACTAAAAATATTCTAATTATATTGCCAGCCCACCACGTAAATTTCATATCCCAATTCCATGGAATCTAGAAGATATGTCAAATTAATTATTTTTGCTAGGGTTGCCACTTTTCTAACCGGATGTAATGTTACTGTAAGTATGTATTATTTTTAAAGGCTATGTAATTAAAACGAACAGAATAATATACGCTATCTGTTGAAGGCTCGTATCGAGTGGCGTAGTTACTATGTTTCTATGGTCGCTTGATTTGCTTGTATGACATTTTTTTTTTTTATATTTACGACACGTCAGTTTGTCTTCACCTCGCCTGATGGTAAGCTGAAGGTAAAGTCTCAGGAAAGAGGGTCACCATTACGTACACGTACCATGTTAACAATGGTGGCACTCAGCTTGACGGTCTCATCAGAAGAGGATTGTCGTCGCAGCACCGCGTTCCACCCACCGGTCCCACTAGTGCTTCGACCACAATCCCCCTGCCCGGCTATGCACTTGCTGACCCCTGAACGCAATCAAACCGAAATTGGATTACTATGGAGGGTTTTTGGCAATCGAAGCATTTACTCGTATATGCCAAACGTATTGCAAAACAAGTTTACATGGTATACGAATGATATTTAATTATTAGTTTAGGCACATATTAATCCCTAACTATAAGATACATACAGTATACCATCACGCCTTTACCCCCGAGGTAAAGGTGGAGAAGGCAAAGGTGAATAAATTAAATTAAATTAAAACCCACATTTCAGGTACTCCCAGCTTATGTTATTAGTATTGCACTTTTACGGACTAAAAATATACATAGATAATATTCATAAAAAAGCATTTATAACTTCGATATTTTTTGCTTTTTACGGGTCTGTAATAATAAAACAACTGGTTACTGGGATATGTAGGTACGTTAAAAGAACTACCAATTACGTATTGTTTTTAGTAAAGTGAAATCAGATCCGGATATAAATTATTATCTGAACGAGTGACAACCCTATTGATGAAAAATCCGGATGAATCTTTAAAAAATTGCAGCTCCGAGATTCCATGGCTTTGGGATGTGAATTTCATATGGTGTGTAGAAGAAACAAAGAGCATTACTTTAATGCAGATAACTGAACCCAAAACGATGGAATTTTCGAGAAAAATAAGGAAAACTGAAAACCTAAAACCTTGTATATATCCGGAACTGATAATGTTAAGTTGTTCAAATTAATTTTAAAATATGCAGTATCAAATTCTCTATTAATGCTTCTAACATCATTATTACGAATTGTACTTACTTTGGCTTGAATTAATTTTTTTCTAAATTTCAAGTAAAAAATACTAAGAACTTTGGATTTTTTTTTTACAAAAACTAAACATGCGGTCTAAACGGGGATTAGAAATCTATCATTTAAATGCTTATTTAATTCAGAGTATTTAATAAAAACGTGACGTCCGAAAAATGGCTCTCCTAAAACCCCGTGCAACGGTATAAACAGTCCAATGTGGTGGTTTGTAGAATGAAAGGATTGTTGACCATACATGTTTCAATAACTTTACACACTGGTTTAAACACTTATATTTTATACAACAACAATAATGGCTTCTTCACAAAGTATTACATGTTATGATTTATCATACCACTAACATAGGTTAATACAGCCTGTCTGGTAATAGGACGTTACAAAATCTCATATAAACTTGTAAGTTATCAATCCCTGTAAGAACTTACAAAGAATATGACATACTCCACTGCAGCAGAGCAGCAAATAACACTAGTAGTAGGTGTTGATTTACAACTGTGTAGTAGTGGTACTACACAGTAGCATATCAATGGCTATGGTATTTAGCATTCTGGGTTGTTAAAGTATTTGTGAATAACAGGTTGTTGTAAGTCAGTGCATACTTTGTGTCCCTTTTGTGAAGTTGTTTGGGAAACTCCCAAGTCTAAGGTATTTTTTAAGTAAAAATCAGAGCAGCCCCAACACAAAACATTTTGAGAGTAATATTTAGATGTATTCTGTAACTGAGCTACTAAAAGTTTAGCAACTATTTCACTGACCTCTCTCTGAACGAAAACAGAGTTTTATTTTATTTTGATATACTTTACTCCGAGTGGTGCTTTTAGCCAAGTGTGTTAAGCACACCGTAGGTATAATTTCTTTACAGATTACAAATGAGTGTAATATTTATTTGCATACATATCTAATAGTGACTGAAGTTATAAGTATATTTCTAACATTAAACAATTTAGACACTTTATTGATTGAAATATGAAATTATAATATATGAAACTATTGTAATCCAATTTACTTGTTATTTACATTTCATAATACCTTATGCTATTGCGCTAAGATCATATCACTCTAATCTAAATAATACATTGAAGTCATTAGAAATGTCATTTCACTCACTTTTGCCATCACATGCCACTATTTTCACTTTGTCAACTTTAGCAACTTCTTGTACTTCACGAAACTCCACATCGTTCAACATGAACGTCCATACATTGTCACAAAATCTGTAATTGTAAACGTATTATTTTATACCAAACCAGTTCTCAGACGTATAAATCTATCTAATCTAATATATATATATCCGAATCTCGGAAACGGCTCCGACGATTTTAATGAAATTTAGTATTTCGGGGGCGATATCGATTTTTTTTAGGAAGAGTCGAAAAAAAAACAATTCCATTTGAGTACAAGTACCTGTAGGTATTTAGTTTTCCTGCTTTGAAAGTTAATCTTGACTTTACTCGGTTGGATAACGCCTGGTTAATAGATTTGTCGAATTGCAGCAATACTTTGACTGCTAGCGCCGGAGTAATCTGCCCATACTGAAATAATCAAAGAGTTGATATAACGTCCGATATTGGTAATAATTTCACCAAAATAATACATGTAAACAAAACGAACTTGTATCAATTCATCAAGGCTTTCCTGTAAGGTATTCCCGATTGTAGTGTTTCTATATAATTGATATGACATAACTAATGTTTATAAATGTAAAATGTATAATTATTCAACTAAATAACGCGAAGATCACAAATATTTATCAGAAATTGAATCCCACTTCACCTTTGCAGGGTTTTCCGTTTTCGACAAATAATCAAAGAGTGAAAGTCGTGAAAGATTTTTTTTTTTTTTTTTGAAGATTTTTGGCTTGGTTACAAGACCTTTAAGCCATAAGTCGTGAAAGACTACTTTAATCAGTGTTGCCAGATGAGGAATCTGATATTACAGCGTTGGGTGCAAAAAAATACAGTGTTTCAGAAAAAAATACAGCAAAAGTAAATACAGCGAATTTTACAGTAGATATCAAGACACTTTTATTGCTTAAATTTAAATGAAAATACACTTTATAGTTGGTTAGTCAACATGTCAATCACTGTCACTATCATTTAGCCCGATAGCCGTTTCTTTTTTGTAGATCCCCGAATTAAATGATTTTATCATTTTCTCAGTTGGTTTAAAATTAATGCAACTCGTGCTGTTACGTCGAATGGTTTGTTGCGCTAACATGTTGCCTCTTATTGTCCTGGTTATTAGTCTACTTCGTTTCTTGGTTTTGGTGTCGTTAATTTGGCTAAACATTCGCTCGCATTCCGCGTTGGAGTTTGGAAGAGCCAAGATGTTGAGCATGTATTTTCCAATCACGGAGAACTCCTCCAACTGTTTCACCTGAAAAGCAACATTAGTATTAAAAATATTGTAGTTTGCAAACGAAATAAATAGGTATATTTCTAAAAAAAAAAAAAGTCTTAGATAGAAACCCTGTGCCAGAATTCATCAGGCCGTATTGCTGCATCGAATTGTTCTTTTAACTTTGGCAATTTTCGCCATTGATCATCCAAAGCTTGTTGTTCTTCCATAGAAGTTGGCGCCAATCTTGGCATCAAGTTTAGTGTATTTTGAATTGACTCATCTCGATCTGAGATATTGAGACAACTTGCAGGATCTAATTTGGATATTCCAACCAATACTGGATCATTTAGCGCGAATCTTTTTCGGATGCCTACACACGCTTTAATCAAAAAGTTTCGGCATTTCCTTTTGAAATCCTTTTTTCTCTCTGTTGCTATTTCATTTGTTGAAAACTGTTTAGATACTCCCAAGCCAAGGTAGATGTCATCTAAACTTTTGAAATTGTTTTCGTCAGTTGGGTCAATTTTTTCTAGTTCAGTGCTTGCAATATGTGTCGTTGTCATGTATGTCGATATCAGTTCGTGAAAGAGATCGCACATTTTAGTGTTGAGTTTTGTGATCATTGGAGTCTCACTCTGAAATAGCGTATTAGCTTCAGTGAATTTAGGTAACATCCCGTTCAACAAGAAAAAGTATGATTTTGTTACAGGATCATTCAACTGCTTATGGATTTCGGAACATTCGTTGTATTCGAGCCATCTCCCACCAAAAAACAGTGTTAGTGCATTCCACTGTTCTAAAATTCTTTGCACTACAGCACTTAGTGATAACCATCGCGTTTGAGCTGGTTTCAAAATTTTGTGTATATCTGTATCTGTGAATACTTGAAACTCTTTTAATAGCGATTGTCTTTTGCTACTGGTCGCAAAATAATTGTAGATATCACGCGTTAGCTTTTCACATTCAGCTGGTAAATGTTTGCATGCGTCACTCGCGCATAGGTGCAGGGAATGGCAAACACATTTTAGAACAATAATCCCAGGACATTTTGCTCTAAACCGACTCGAAACGGAGTTGTGACACCCCATCATTGTGTTACAGCCGTCTGATCCAAATCCTATAATGTTTTCAGTAGGAATAGAATTTTCCTCGAAGGATTTTATTACTGCTTCGAATAGATGTTCAGCTGTGGCGGCAGCAGGGTTGTCCTCGCCATGTATTTGAATTAGGTCCCAAAATCTGCTCACTATTTGACCTTTTATTGCACAGTAATATCTGACCACAACACACATAGTTTTTACTGCTGCAATATCAGTGCTTTCATCAATCATGACTGAGAATTTTTGCTCCTTTACATCTGCACATAAATCTTGTTTTTCCGATTCTCCTAGAATATTGTTTATTATTGCTTGACATTTGGTTCTCTTCATTTTCATATTTTTCGCAATCTGAGAATCAGGAAGCATGATGGGCAATAAATCAATTAAGTGGTCCATCGCCCTGAGAGAAATTTTATGCTCTACCATGAAAGCGGCCAATTTTATCTCAGATGCTTTGCATTTTTCATCATCGGACTGCTTAGCCTTTACAAATGCAGTGGCAATCGAAGATTGACCTGGTATTGCTTTAGTTTATTTTACATGCTTAGCACCCTCACCATGTCTCTTTATCACCACTCTGTCAGCTATCATTTTTACATCACACAAAACACAAACTGCACGATACGGGTCTTTTGGGTCACTTCGCAGCCAAGTTTTGAAACTATTATCCCTTAACCACTCGTCTCTGAATTTTTGTTTATAATGTACCTTTTTTGTTTTTTTTGGTGTTGATGGTCCGCTTTGATTATTTTCATCACTATCATCAGATGAATCAGGCATTTTTAATTATCAAGTCTTCAAACAAAATAATAACTCACCAGTTTCACAGAACGACTTGTTGAAAGATTCAAATAAATTCGTAATGCGCTAAAGAGTTGCGTATGCGTATGAAACCAATTTACTATTACACTAATTTAAGTTGATCCAGATAGGCTTGTAAGCTTACTTAAAACACGGTTGACACAATTTGGGCGCTTAATACTGAGTACTCTACGAAGTGATTCTGTTCGGGGTTCGGGGAATTCCCGCATAGTATACACCGTGCCACTATTCATGCCCGTTTATAACAAGGTTGTGACATAAGCAGCGAGGTGGCACGGGACGGGAGGTCGATCTTTTTTTCTTACAGAGGCTGCGTTCAGTTTACTTACATTAAACTATGAGTGCGTTCGAGAACCCGGTGAAAAATTTAACGTAGCCCTCCAGGAATACGGGATCGTACGTCCCTCGCAGAGCCCCGGTTAGTTGTAAACTCAGTCTCGAACTCTCTCCAAATAGATTTCTGCTCGTAGAAAAATTACAGTGTTCTCCATACACTGTAATTTAAGTATTACTGTGTACAGTAGATCGTGTGAAAATACGGTAGATCTGCTGTAATTACAGTGTATCTGGCAACACTGACTTTAATAAATCACTAAAATTATGTCTTGTCTATGTTTTTAATAATTTATTTAACGGCCATGGATACAAGTCCTTAAAGCAATGTTACTATATTGTCTATGTCTAAGTCCAAAGTGAAGCAACCATAGATATATAATAGAAGATACGAATTAAGGTCACGTGACCTGCAGGGCTATTGCGTATCTCCAATATCTCCATTGACAGCCGAAGTTATATCATTTTGTCAACGAACTCAACCACAGATTATATGTGATGGTTATTGTAGAGGACTTCTTTATTAATAAAACAGCTTTTATACTTTTAGCATTCACGTTATTTATTACACACGGATCTAACCAACCATAAAGTAAAACCATCGCTTTATGACCCACCGCTAGTGATGTGCTTTACCACTAGTGAAGTTCTCATTACGAATCCTACAATCCCTTCCTTTCTTTTCAAATTAAAAGACAATCTAATACTAAGGAACACTAATGATTTTTCAATGCTATTACAATTTGCAGCTACACTAATAAAACAAAACATACTTAGTCTTGAAATTAAAAGCAAAACTTACTTAATCTCCAAACAAAATCATAGGTACAATGCACAATTAGGTATTAAACTTGTGTAGGTATAATATTCCCAACAATACAATCCAATACAATGCTGGGTAGACAATCAAATACTTACTATTAATCAATCAGTTGTTAATACAATGAAATTATAATGTATAAAATAAACATACTATTATCAGTCACTAATACAATCTAATATAAGGCCTAAAACGAAATCTTTGTATTTTTCTTGTTGTTCTATTTCTATTTGCCCACCATCTTGTAGACCAAATCTGCTCATATCTCTTTTCTTAATGGGTTGAAAATATGTAGAATTCCTTCGCACTATTTTGCCATCTGGAGTTTGAGTAGCCATTGAATTTCCCGTTTTCCATAATACTGTATGCTCTATGGGTGAAAAATCTGTGCTAAGTTTATTCTGTTTCATTTGTTTGACCAACACTTTGTCTCCAACTTCTATATCTGAAACTTTGCTGTGTCTTTTCCTGTCTGCATACTGCTTTTGCATACTCTTCTGATACCTGTCTTTATCTCTGACTTCCTCATCTTCATAACTGTTTTTGATTCCTGTCACCTCAGGTAACTTGGTCTTGATGGGTCTTCCTCTAAACAGTTGTCAGATGAAGCCAAATGTTTCCCTAAAATGGCGTCGCCCCGCCTACTGCAAATAGTGTTGTTACTGTATGGATGATGGTGCCCATATCGATAAGAAGTTATACTGGCACATTTGTACGTAAAGGTTATACATTTATTTTTTCTGTTATTAATGTTTTGTTTCAAACATAATTCGTATAGCATATCTACTTTTTGTTTATCATTCATCTAACTACGACTAATATCAGACATAAATACTCAAACAACACATTCATCCTTCACACGCGCCGGTCAGTTTAGGGCACGCAGAGGTACAAACTACATTTCATCTCATTGCATTAGAGCCACGGAAGAAAGCTAGTATTTTATATAATTCATACGACATAACCGACTTCAGGCAAATCACTCACATCGATTTTTTTTTGTGAAGATCTCTATAAAGACAATTGAGAACTTACTAGAATTTTAGAAACTCCAACAAAAATAAATGTGCGCCGACTAAGCTCACAATTTTCTGAAAATCGTTTGTTATCCTACTAATATTATAAAGGTGAAAGTTTGTGAGTGTTTGTTACCGTTATTAATGTTTATATATTTAATCAGGCAGGCAGTTGCTACAGCTAACAGTTGGCTGTATCCTGTGTTTCTACGTAATGCTGTCTTTTCTATTACTTAATAAAGTAATTATTAAAAAACTTTTAAAAAACATCGGTTGTATTAAAACGAAAGTAATGATATAATGCTTGCAACCCTTGCTAACGCTTGGGTTGTGCTGATTCCAAAAGCTTGTATCCCGTAAATTTTTAATTGCGATTAAAGCTTAAAAAATGAGCACAACCCAAGCCAAGCAAGGGTTGAAAGCATTTGTAAATAGATATCCAGTTTCTTCCTGAATTTGTTAACAGTTTGTGCCGATATGATGTCATCAGGAAGCCTTTTCCACTCTCTAACCAAAATGCTTCTTCAAGATAAAAGTACTGAACAGATTTTGATTGGTGTATAGGGTACTTTTTGCAGCGATAACGGACATAAACACTAGTCATGAATGGGTCTGGGTTTCAAGATAAGAAATAAAAAATAGCAAAATAAAACAATGATGATTACTCATTAGGAATTAATAATATCAATTTGGTTAGCAAATGTTTCGGACACATGTTTTGAATGTTTTTTTTCGTAGACCTTATATCTTGAATCCAAATAACTTAAAATCACGGCTTTTATTAATAATTATTAATTTATCTTGATTTTCAAAGATTTTTCTCCATAAAAATTTGAATATATAAATATAATCATTCTCGGGCTTAACTTTATGGATTAAATTTTGTTGAATTTTCGCTGTATTCCTGATAAATTGAATTAAGCTGAGGACGGCGATTTAAATTAAGGCACCTGCTTTTTTTTCAAGTATACTGATTGTGTATTGCTGCCTTGAACCATGTAAAAGTCCATTACACACATCACATTTTAAAGACCTTATCAATTTCGTGGCTAGGAAGCCCGCTATATGCAGACCGTTTCGTCCCTATGCTTCAAAACTTGCCGAGAAAGAAATTCTGGAAAATTATTGTGTATTGTGGGTAGTCCAAAAACGTGTAGAGAATACCATAGAGTAAAGAGCGAAACCGTGTTTTGTGTAGACCTTTTAGTGTAGTGTGTAGAGTAAAACTAGCGCAGGAGACGGGCCCTTATATGAGCAATTTTTGAGGTGGCAACACGGGCTGCATTGCATAAACCACTTACAACAAAATAAAAAATATGACCCTTCTATCTCGGGTAAATATACTTTTAATAGCTTTTTCCTTAATATTCATTCCGTCAATTGGCTTCACCCTGCTGGATGGCGAGAAGCTAGGGTGAAGTCCAGGAGATATGGGCCCCCATCCAGATGCTGACGATCCTAAAATGGTGGCCCCTACCTTGACGGCCTCAAAGATGTTTTTTTTACGCCCCGCTCGAAGAACCCGGGATTGTAAGAAGAAGGAAACACGTGTGCGGGCAGAGCATTCCAGGCTCTTTATCGTGCGACAAAGAAAGGAAGCACTTTGAACCGCTGCGCTGAGATCGAAACCGTATGGTTTCCACCGTCTGCCGGTGGCATCGCAGCCTAGCACGTATTGTTCTGGATCGAAAGGGAGATGGTGGAATTCGTTGAAAAAGCTCATCAGAACACTCGCCGTGGTTGAGGCGTTAAATTGCAGCCAGAGAGGCAATGCCTTTACGCACCTGCAGAGGTTCTAAGTTATTATAACCTCAGGACTCCCAATGATACGGATGGAACACCGCTGCAATCAGTCGAGAGCGTCTGATAAGTACTGTGCGGAGCCATCCGAGAGATGAGAGCAGTATTCCACACATGGGCGAATTTGTTTCTTGTACAAAAGACACCGCTGCTCCGGCGCGAAAAACCGTCTCATCCGACTTATAGTGAAGCTGTTTTGATGACGCTGTCGATGTAGTTTTTATTGTTCAGTTTGCAACGAACGTCGATTCCGAGCAGGTTAATGTGGCCTTGTAGTTGGAAGAAGAAGGAAGGAGGATACCTTAGCTGTAAACGCGCACGCCTGTATTTTCTTGGCATTAAACTCGACCAAGTTCTCTAATCCCATTGGGAAATGCGGGCCAGGACCCGGTCGAGCTCAGTGATATGATGTCGTCTGTTTTCCTCGATGTCGGTCCGCTTGGCTGCAGGGTTTCCGTAGTACCTCCCATGCAGAGTGCTATCATCTGCATAGCAATAAATGCTGCCGGTGGACAGCATGTCATTGATATGCAGAAGAAAGAGTGGGTGATAGGCCGGACTTCCAGTCCATGTCAAATTCCCAAAATGTCAAGCTGTTTCAAAATGTCAAGTTCCCAGAATGTCAAGTTGGATGTTGTTGTTGTGCCGACATGGATAGATATAGGTTAGAAGGGTTAGGTCACTTGTGATAATGCACGTAGAAATCATTAACTAAAAACGAACACACACACAACTTCACGTCTGTATCCCCGAAGGGGTAGGCAGAGGTGTATTACACACCCACGATTGGCATTGGCATTTATTGAACTAATATATAAACGAAAACTATCTACAGGTAACTAATATACTTACCTAACCATTTTCATCGCTACTGCATTTAGTTTCATCTTGTATCAAATTGTACATCAAATTTGTACATTATAATTTTGAGTTGACATTCTGGGAACTTGGCATTTTGAAACAGCTTGACATTCTGCACTGGATGGCCCTTAGGTGCACCAGGTTCAAGCCCGACATAACCGCCCCCGCTGGCCGGCGGGGGGGTATCCGAAGGGATTTCAGCACATAAAAAAAAAAAAAGGTGCACCAGCATTAACCTGCATGAACTCTGAAGCCCGGCCGTCACAGAGAACTCTGATGCTGCGCTCAAGCAGGAAGCTGGCAACCCAATTGCACAGTCGAGTATTCATGCCGTAGGTCGGAAGCTTAGAAAGAAGCGAGCTGTGCCAGACTCTATCAAAGGCTTTGTCGATATAAAGACTAATAGCCAATGACTCGCCATGCCTGTCCATAGCCTCACCCCAGAGCAGAGATGTGTGACGTACGCCAGAAGATGACCCGTTGACCGCTTCGGTCTGCACCCATATTGCCAGTCATTAATTTAAGAGTGATCTACTATAATAATGTATGACCTGTGCGTTTATGATATGCTCAAACACCTTACAGAGGACTGAGGTTACAGCTATGGGTCGATAGTTGCCTTGGGACTGGTTATTATGTTCGCCTTCATCCAAGCCCGCGGGACTTTTGCTGAGGAATAGCATAGGCGGTACAGCCGCGTTAGTGTTGGAGACATCTCCGCTGCGCATTTTTTCAGGACCACCGCTGGAACCGAACGTCGAGTGACTGTAGGATTGCTCGTACGTCGCTTTGCCTGATACGAATATCAGGCATTGAATGGTCGGAGCTGGGTAGCGTTGGTGGCTGCAAACTACAGTCATTGACCCGGGAATTTGCCACGAAGAGATTAACCAGCATCTCTGCTTGCTCTTGCGGCTCGTGAGCCAGTGAACCGTCAGAGTACCGCAGCGGAGGTAGCGAATAGGCTGGCAGAAGTAAAAGTTTGAAATGATTTGCTATTCCTTACATTGCATTTTGTTAATTATTCAAATTACTTATGTACTGTATACAAATACTATCAGTCAATTTGAGAATCGGTCCTTTTTAGAATCCCCTACGTCCACTTGGATCCATTGATGGATCTAAGTACACTTTTTCCTCCACCTAAGTCCATCGTACCAGTAGTCATTTATAGAATTGTACCTTTTTTTTTTATCGTGCGGAAATCCCTTCGGATACCCCCCCGCCGGCCAGCGGGGGCGGTTATGTCGGGCTTGCACCGATTAAAACCGCACGCCATCTCGGGTCTTCAGACGCCGGGGTGTAAGGTTACCCATAGAGCATATCCCTCGCACCCCGGCTGACCCTGGGCCATCTCCCCACTAACAGCATCGCTCATCCCGTCTCCTCTGAAAGCAGAGGAGTACGGAGAGCGATGTGTTCCCGCCACGTTGGGTATTGGCCGACGATCAATGTCAACCCTATGAAGGGGTGAAGGGGAAGCCATTGACCGCCGCCCAGGGTGTACCGGCCGCTCCGATTCCGTTCCCCCCGGACTGCAGCGGGATCGGAATCGGAGTGACACTCGAGGAGGTTACCCAACACACACCCCTATAGAATATTGTACCTACATTTCAAGAATTGGTCAACCAACTGGAAAAAAAGTTCACCTTTTTTTTTTCGTGTGGAAATCCCTTCGGATACCCCCCCGCGTGCCAGCGGGGGCGGTTATGTCGGGCTTGAACCGACTAAAACCGCACGCCGTCTCGGGTCTACAGACGCCGGGGTGTAAGGTTGCCCATAGAGCATATCCCTCGCACCCCGACTGACCCTGGGCCATCTCCGGTTTCGAGATGACCCCCTCGGGTTTGGGAACCACGGTGTCCCCGTCTTGCCCCGGTTTGGGGGAGGGGCGATAGTCGCCCCACTGTCCCGGCCTGCTTCTGCTGGGGTAACAGGCGGCCTCACCTGTCACCCCCAGGCCTGCGCTCATGGAGGACGGAGGTCGTTAAGCGACCTCCGGCGCCTGAGTCGCCTGCGACGCGCGGCGAGCAAATTGCGGGCTCGGCAGGCCGGGAGAGTTCTAAATCTCTCCCGGGCGCGCTCCGCCGCAGAAGGAGGTGGCGGCGGCCAACGCGCTCGCGCTCCGCACCATTGCCGCAATCATGCTGCCGAGCGAGAGGACTCCCACCCCGATGGCTGCCACGAGGTCACGCCTCGGCGCCTCCCACGCCGGGCAGTCCGCCAGCGTGTGCAGCCCTGAGTCCTCGCTCGCGTCGCAAGTTCACGTACCTACCTATGTAGTCCGATTGATCGAACCATACGGTCGAACCACGTGGCCAGGACGTTTTTTTTTTTGCCGCAATAGAAATAATGGGATATAATTTGGAAAAAACGCTATGTAGTCCCACTTTTTCTATTTTGTAATTCCATGGAAATAGTGGGATACACCCGAAATCTTTCTCTTCTCATTTAACCATACAAAACAGTGAACCAAAAAATGTTTTCATTCTATGTACCTTTTTTTTTCGTTCGGAAATCCCTTCGGATACCCCCCCTCCGGCCAGCGGGGGCGGTTGTCGGGCTTGAACCGACTAAAACCGCACGCCGTCTCGGGTCTTAAAACTAATTATTAAAAATAATATGTATATAATGTCAACGTAACTTGTCCAATGCATGTCCAACATTTATGTAGGCATTAAGAAGCTCCATTTGGATTTGTAAAATAAAATTATCATTTTCAATCGACACTTGATCTTTTTATAATATTAATTTCCTGTGTGGAGTGTTATTTTAGTTAGTAGAACCATGAAAAAAAAAAAGTTGTTCATAGTCCTATCGACAGGACTACGGGTAATTTAATTTACCCATGGTCCGGTTGATAGAACTACGGACAAAAACAATTGCCCATGGATCGACCAGTAGAATTAGGCAGTAGAATCACGGACAAGAAAGGGAAAAGTGGCTCCTCAATCCAAATGAAAATCAGACTTATCCTCATCGCGCGATGGGTTTAACTGGATGAGGGGTACAACGAAAACAACAAAGTTATAAAAGATAATCTTATATTAACTATTTGCTTCATCCTCTGCTCCTCGTCCCTGTAGTCTTCTTTCTTCATCTTCTGCCCCTGGTCCGGTACTCTTTTTTCTGCGTAGCCTTTTTTCATATTTTGCACCTTGATCGTCGTAGCCGTTTCCTGCATCATATTTATAATTACTAACTTTATATCACGATCCACGTAAATAAACATCTTTCCATAACTTACGTATCATTCTTCACCAGTTTGTACCTATCTCCTATCTTCGTCTTCTGTCCAGCGTCCGTGTACTTTTCTTTCTTAATTTCTTGCCCCTGCTCCATGTACTCCTCATGCTGCATTTTCGGCATCATCTGTGTTGTCTTCTTTCTTCATCTTCTGCACCTTGTCTGTTGAGCCATTTCCTGCATAATTTTATAAACTTTATATTCGGCACTACGTAATTAAACAGCTTATTTAACTTACGTACCTCATTTCATTATATTCTTCAGTCGTTTGTGTCTGCTTTCTTTGTCTTCTGTGCCTCGATCGGGGAATCTTTCTACATTTTCCGCGCCTCTTCTGTATCGTTTTTTTTCTTCATCTTTTGCACCTTATTTGTTGTGGTAATTTCCTGTTTCATATTGTTATAATTACTAACGTATACGGGCAGCAACACGTAATTGTTTTTCTTCAACTTAAGAACTTAGCTCATTATAGTTGCTTGTTGTGCCGTAAGTACGAGGTCTTTTTGTTTCAGCATCCGAGTCTTATTGCTGTGTCTTTTGCGCCTCGTCCGTGTAGTCTTCGTTCTTCACCCATGTAATCGTCCTTCCTCATCTTCTGTACTTCGTCCGTGTAGTCCTCTTGCCTCGTCTGTGTAGTCTTCTTTGTTCATCTTTTGCGACTCGTCCATGTTGTCTTCTTTCTTCTTTTTCTGTGCCTTGTCCGTGTAATGTTGTCTTCGTCTTGTCTGCCTCATCCATGTAGTCTTCTTTTTTCATCTTCTCCGCCTCGTCCAGGTAGACTTCTTTCTTCATCTTCTCCGCCTCGTCCGTGTAGTTTTGTCTTCATCTTCTTCGCCTCGTCCATGTGATTTTCTTCTCATTCGCCTTGTGTGTGTTGTCTTCTTTCTTCATCATGTCCGTGTAGTCTTCGTCTTCTCCGCCTCGTCCGGGTAGTCTTCTTTGTTCATCTTCTCCGCCTCGTACGGGTAGTCTCCTTTCTTCATCTTCTCCGCCTCGTCAGGGTAGTCTTCTTTCTTCATCTCATCCGCCTTGTCCGTGTTGTCTTCTTTCTTTATCTTCTCCGCCTCGTCCATGTAGTCTTCTTTCTTCATCTTCTCCGCCTCGACCGTGTAGTCTTCTTTCTTCATCTTCTCCGTGTAGTCTTCGTCTTATCCGCCTCGTCCGTGTAGTCTTCTTTCTTCATCTTCTCCGCCTCGTCCGTGTAGTCTTCTTTCTTCATCATCTCCGTGTAGTCTTCGTCTTATCCGCCTCGTCCGTGTAGTCTTCTTTGTTCATCTTCTCCGCCTCGTACGGGTAGTCTCCTTTCTTCATCTTCTCCGCCTCGTCAGGGTAGTCTTCTTTCTTCATCTCATCCGCCTTGTCCGTGTTGTCTTCTTTCTTTATCTTCTCCGCCTCGTCCATGTAGTCTTCTTTCTTCATCTTCTCCGCCTCGACCGTGTAGTCTTCTTTCTTCATCTTCTCCGTGTAGTCTTCGTCTTATCCGCCTCGTCCGTGTAGTCTTCTTTCTTCATCTTCTCCGCCTCGTCCGTGTAGTCTTCTTTCTTCATCATCTCCGTGTAGTCTTCGTCTTATCCGCCTCGTCCGTGTAGTCTTCTTTCTTCATCTTCTCCGCCTCGTCCGTGTAGTCTTCTTTCTTCATCTTCTCCGCCTCGTCCGTGTAGTCTTCTTTCTTCATCTTCTCCGCCTCGTCCGTGTAGTCTTCTTTCTTCATCTTCTCCGCCTCGTCCGGGTAGTCTTCTTTCTTAATCTTCTCCGCCTCGTCTGTATAGTCTTGATCTTCTTTACGGGGACCGCGTAGTCTTCTTTCTTCGTCTTCTCCGTCTCGTCCATGTGATCTTCTTTCTTCATCTTATCCGCCTTGTCCTTGTTGTCTTCTTTGTTCATCTTCTCCGTGTAGTCTTCGTCTTCTCCGCCTCGTCCGTGTAGTCTTCTTTCTTCATCTTCTCCGCTTCGTCCGTGTAGTCTTCTTTCTTCATCTTCTCCGCCTCGTCCGGGTAGTCTTCTGTCTTCATCTTCTCCGCCTCGTCTGTATAGTCTTGATCTTTACGGGGACCGAGTAGTCTTCTTTTTCGTCTTCTCCACCTCGTTCATATAGTCTTCTTTCTTTATCTTCTCCGCCTCGTCCGGGTAGTCTTCTTTCTTCATCTTCTCCGCCTCGTCTGTATAGTCTTGATCTTCTTTACGGGGACCGTGTAGTCTTCTTTCTTCGTCTTCTCCGCCTCGTTCGTGTAGTCTTCTTTCTTCGTCTTCTCCGCCTCGTTCGTGTAGTCTTCTTTCTTCATCTTCTCCGGCTCGTCCGGGTAGTCTTCTTTCTTCATCTTCTCCACCTTTTTCGCGTAGTCTTCTTTCTTTGTCTTCTCCACCTCGTCAGTAGTCTTCTTCCTTTGTCATCCCAACCTCATCCGTTTAGTCGTATTTGTTTATCTTCTGCGCCTCGTGCGTGTAAAGCCTTTTCTTCATCTTCTGGGCCTAGTCCGTGTAGTCTTCTTTCATTGTTTTCTCCGCCTATTGTGTGTAGTCTCCTTTTTCATCTTCTGCACCTCCTCCGTGTAGTGTGTTCCTTCGTTTTCTTTGCCTCATTCGCGTAGTATTCTTTGTTCGTCTCCTTTCCTGCAAAATATTTGTTATATTACTTATCTTAATATTTTGTCGTTATCATCATTAATCATCTGGTTTAAACTTGCATACCTCATCTGATAAGTTTTTTGTTTGCCGTTAGTATGGTTTGTATTCTTCTTTCAGCTGATGCGCCTCGTACGTAATGTCGTTTCACTTCATCTCCGCCTCATCCGTGTAGTCGTTTCTTCACCTGCGCTCGTCCATGTAGGCTTCTTTCTTCATATTCTCCGCCTTGTCCATGCATTCTTCTTTCTTCATCTTCTCACCTCGTCCGTGTAGTCTTATTCTTCCTCTTCTGCGCCTCGTCGGTGAAGTCTTCTTTCTTCCTCTTCTCCGACTCATCTGTGAGACTTTCTTCTTCTTCTCAGCTCCGTCCGTGAAGTCTTAGTCGTAGTAGTAGTCGTCGTTCTTTATCTTCTGCGCCTCGTCCGTTAGTCTACTTTCTTCACTCTCTGTGCCTCATCCATGGTCTTCTTTCTTCACCCTCTGTGCCTCATCCGTGGTCTTCTTTCTTCACCATCTGCGCCTCGTCCGTGTAGTCTTCTTTCTTCGCCTTGAGCGCCTCGTCCGTGTAGTCTACTTTCTTCGCCTTCAGCGCCTCGTCCGTGTAGTCTAGTTTCTTCACCTTCTGTGCCTCATCCGTGTAGTCTTATTTCTTCACCATCTATCTGCGCCTCGTCCGTGTAGTCTTCTTTCTTCACCTTGAGCGCCTCGTCCGTGTAGTCTACTTTCTTCGCCTTCAGCGCCTCGTCCGTGTAGTCTTCTTTTTTCGTCTTCAGCGCCTCGTCCGTGTAGTCTTCTGTACCTCGTCCGTGTAGTCCACCCTTTTGGTCTTGTAGTAATAGTAGTAGTAATCAGTATATTATCTAGTCCGTTCGTGTCTCTTGCCTGCAACCAAATAAAAGAAAGGTAAAGTGCTCATCATAAACAGTAATATTTTTCTACATAACTTCTACAATACATGGAAGTCATAGTCTAGAATACATCACAGATTGTATAATAGCTCCTTTGTAAATAATGACGCAAGTTTCTAAGTGTTTAGGGGAGGGAGTAATATCTTTCAATTTTCTTATGTACCCATCTTTCTGAGTTGTTTACGTACCTGATCTGATCATTTTTCCTTCGGTCCTGTCTTCTACACCTCGCGCTTGTTATCTTCCTTCAAGCGTCTAGTAGTCTCCTATGTTCATCTTCTGCGCTTCATCCGTGCAGTTTTGTTGGGGCTTATCCATGTAGTACATTGTTTTCTGCACATTGTCCGTGTACCCCTCATTGGTTTCACTTTCTACGCCATGAGTAATATCTTCTGTATTTTGGTACTTCTGCGTTCAGTTTATTCGTTTTATCTACGTTGTCTCATTAGCGAAGAGAAAACACCTTCTCATTTTATTGCTTATCGTTTTTTTTTTGTTTGCGGTCTTCCTTTTTTACTTTATAGTTCAAAGCTTTCATTTCATGAAGCTATTGTTCCCTTGCGTAACGTCATCTGTATCTGTTGAAAATGATATTACCAACCTGCCCACCCTATGACTAATAGTATACGTTTACAACACATTTATAATTAAGCACATTGTTTAGTTTGTTATTATGATCGTTTTAAATTTTACGTTTATGTATTTTAGTAGTATACCAGCTGTTTCAGTTAACATCCTGTGAAAGATTATAAGGCACTTACGAAACTTTTAGATTACGCCTTAATTGTTTTAATTAGGATTTCTGCGTATATTGTTTTATTTCCTCTTGCCAGGTTTACTGGTTGTACATTATCGCAGCTTGCACATTCTTAAGATTATTATTGGTATTAAATTTGTTGATCCATTGCAGTGATTGCCCAAATGCCTGTTTAGAGAACTTATAAAACACTTAACTCACCCTTTTATTACTTCATGGTTACTCAATGCTGTTATATTTACAAAATAATGCCAATAAGGATACTTTTTCATGCATATTTGTCAATTCTAAATAATAATAGAAGGAATTAAGTTAAAATTAAGTATATCAACTACTAGATATTACCTAGGTAGGTGCACTTAACTCCATATAGCATTCCAAATAATGCTATAAAATGTAGACATCTGTTAACCATAATGACTAGGGAAGCTATATAAATACACGTTAGCACACATTAGGTAACGTTTTCTGGACATGCAACAACATTCATTATTTTTCTAACATGCACATGAAACGTAATTTGATAATGATGCAAGTGACAAACATCTCTATTATAATAATTGTGAAAGTTTCTGAAGATGTTTTATAAATTTGGATATTGGCTGAAATTACAGGTTACACATTAGTCTGGAATAACACAGGCTATTTTTATCCCTGGAATAAGTTCCCATGGGAAGCGGCGACGGGGACAAAATTCCAAGCAGGCGAAGCAGCGGGTACAGCTAGTAAATAATGCATGAGAATAGTACTGTGATTGAAAACACCAAAATAATCAAGGGTTACGGTCAAGTGTAGTACCTTTTAGCAGCATTTTATTAAACGCTCACCTTAATTTATTACAAAGTCAAGCGTTCCCATTTAGAAGACTTTAATTAAACACATACCTTAATTTATTACAAAGACAAGCGGCACCATTTAGCAGCACTTTATTAACTCACCTTAATTAGAAAAATAATTTATATAGCATTTATTTGCTTCTCAATTTCACAGTTAATCCAGTTACTTTATACCTACGTAACAATTATTTGATTACAGTTGCGTTAGTTGTAGGTTATAAGTTATTTAGTTTTTTTTAGTATTCCAGTTTACTGTAACAATGCTTGATTAGGTGCATACCTTGAGGAGTTTGTGCCAAACTCAAAACAAATGCCGTTTTGCGAATATAATATTGCGTTATATTGATAGGTATGCTTATAGTTTAGAGTCAATGAATTTGACTATAGATGCAAATTCGAGATTTTGCTTATTGTAATTTATCGGAGTCACGATGACATATCTGTCGACAATATTTAATTATATACCTTACCTACCTAATAGGCTTCTTTGTTAAAATATAATTGTTTCTTGTTTTTGGTGATCAGTGTCAATACACTGTCAGTTATTATATTCTTGACGATTAAAAATTTCTCCATAATCTTGTGTACCTACATTTTACTTTATTTTTCACTGAATATTCAATTACATTACTTTTGGATACTGCTGCCTGGGTTTTTGAAGTCCTCGTATTGCATTTATATTTTATTTATTTTAACCCAAGACATCCGATGTAATGATGAGTAGATTTATTTCAACAATACTTGAAGTGTGAGGCTCGTTGGGTCGGCGATAAAAAAAATGCTGCTCGTTGGCACGTTGATTGTGCTCTATCACGCTGAAATCTTGTTTAGACATTGCTTTTAGCAAGCTATGCCATTTGGTACAAGTTACTTAATAGAAATTAAGTACCGAACTGTACCAATTAGCCTTGTCGCTGTAATTTCATTTTATAATTTTATTCGTCGAAAATTATTTGATGATGTTTTGGAGGCACTGCAAGAAAAGATTTCTCGAGTTGTCGAAGCACAGAAGCACGACGAGATAAGCACCGTTTTATTATGTACGAAAGTACTATATATCACTGCCTTTCATCAATAAGTATTAGAAGCATGAACTTAATTGGTTGTTGATAACCTGTCAACAATATTTAATTAACTGTACCTACCCAGTTACTGTGGTTGTATTCTGATATAATTTACTTTTACTTGTTTCAGCTTGAGTTTCGACCGTTAGTAGTGAATATTAAGCGAAGGTATTGTATTATTGTATCTATTGATACTAAAGCTATATTTTGCCAGCTCAAGTATATATTTCCGTTTTCCATTGGTACACATCTGTCAACAATAATTCATTATGGACCTACCACTTCCACCGCACTGTTCCGCAAACCAGTCATTGATCGTTTATCGTGGTTCTACTTATTGTGTGCATAGCTGCATAAATTAGTCTTTTTGCACAAAAAGCTTACATAGCTATTTGTTACTTGTTAAAATGGTTTAGCTTGATAATAATAATACTCGATGAGCCTGTGAACAATATTTGAGCCTGCCCTTACCAGAAATCTGCACATACTGATGTAGCTCGCCTTGACATCTCTTAACATATACAGGAACATCTATCAACAATTATTTATTACGCACCTACTAGATTATGATATGGTTGGTTGTTGTTACGAGTTTTCTACGAATTAGCGTTATATGAGTAATCTGTCAACAATAATTCATTACGCATCTACCGGACTGCTTTCCATGATCAACTATTGTCTTTTCCTGCAAGTCTTAATTCAATTGCGTCTGTACAGTATTGTTGTTATTGCCTGAAGATCTTCTTTTGTCGACTATACTTTCTTGTTACCTACTCTGTCTACGTCGGTTCACCTTTACCTTACAAGACGCCTGTAGACAATACTTGATACACTTACCAGACATCCGAAGCAGGTGCCATTTATTGCTTTATTTAGTCTGTATAGTATTTTTGTTGCTGCCTGAAGATCTGTCTTTTTCGACTATCCTTCTACGGACTAGCTTTAATCGTTACTTCGTTTACGATGGTTCACTTTGATAACAATAACACGCCTGATGTTATATGCCTCTCGACAATGCTTGATTTGCACTTACCAGACTTCCGAAGCAGGTCTCACTTGCTTTAGTCTGTCCAGTATTGTTGTTGCCGCCTGAAGATATCTTTCTTTTCTTGACTATAGCTTCTATGGGCTCGCTTTGATAATTACTTCATCCACAATAGTTCACCTTAATAATAATAGACGCCTGATGTATGCCTGTCGACAATATTTTATTTGCACTTACCAGACATCTCGTGAGTCGTAATTTGCTTTTGGTATGCTGTTCTTGCCTGAAGATCTTTCTTATTCCGATTATTTTTACCCATGCCGATTTTGTCATTCGGTTAAAAATCGGTCAACAATAAGTAATAATGCACCTTCCAGCTTCCTTTACATTGCTTTGTTTCTTTGCTTTCATCTTGCAAGAATGGTCAGTGGTTTAACAGTGTTAAAATAAAATCCTATCATTCAAGCCAGCTTAGTCACTGTGTTTTATCTATTTAGTGGATAATACACGAACCTGTTACCACTCTTTCTCAGCAAGAAACTATATAGTATTTCGTTATTCTTGCCAAAAGCACTATTGCACCTAGATTCATTTATAATTTTGCTCTTAACGATGGTTCGCCTTTATATGAATGATCACACACAATGTTTACCTGTCAACAATACTGCGTTACGTCCACTTACCAGACATTTCTTGGAATTTGCATGGGAATGTAGTGTTATGTAGAAGTTGTTTTGCTACTAAGATTGTTTTCATACACTTGTTTCTACGCTCACCCTTGCCAGTAAGGCTAAAACGGCTATCCACAAAGATCTGTCAACAATGCCTGATTAAGCACCAACCAGATTAGTCTTGTCACACTGGGGAGACAATCTGGTGTGACATGCGTCAACACCGTTTTGTCCCGTCGCTGCTCCAGTATCTAACATGTTGAGAGTTTACTGTTCTATGAGTGATCTGTAAACAATAGTTTAATTATGCACCTACCAGCCTCCTTTCATAAAATTTGTATTCTGCTTTCTTCTTCCCTCAAGCTACAACTTGGCTGGCAATACTTTCTGTTTAGTGGACGATTCACTTACCAGATGTTTTTGATGGAGCTGTTCGAGTTGCTACTCTTCCTGCAAAGAGTTTCTTTGACTTTTTTAAGTTGCTTGAGGAATATCTATCAACTACAACTACTTGAGATTTCAGCCGTGGACTAGCTTTTCGGTAATCTTATCGCTGTAAGCCTCGTCAACGCACTATCACGTCATTTGGATAATTTCTTAATGAGGATGCACGAACCTGCAACCACTTTCTTTTGCGATGAATCATCTGTCGACAATAATTAATTATGCACCTACCAGCCATCTTTTCGTAATATTGGGTAGTTTCTTTAGCTGTCCTCCTTGCCGTGTTAAAAACCGTTGTTTGTAGTGTTAGTTTTAGAAAAACATTTATTTAATGGATGATGCTCTTACCAGAGCAGGATTACACGCTCATGAAGCTGTTTGTGATCACCCGTCTTGTGAGGATTATTTTAATATTTGTTCGAGGAATATCTGCCAACAATACTTGGTTATATAGGTACCTTACCTATCAGATTTCAGCCGTGGACTAATTTTTCGGTAATCTTTTCGCTGTAAGCCATGTTACCTTTATCATATCACTTCAAATATTCCTAATGAGGATGCACAAACCTTTAACCACTCTTGCTGGAAGGACTGTCTTTGACATTTTTCAGTTGCTCATGGAATATCTGATAAATAATACTTGATTATACACCTACCAGGTTTCGCGCTGGTAATAGTTTTTCGTTACTCTTGCCACGGTGGTAAATAATCTCGTTAACACACTGTGATATCAATATGATACATTCATAATTGCTGTATTTTAATGTACAACGACATTTTACGAACCTTTTTTGCACGCTACTTAGTCAACGAAGTTCACCTTCATATTGACGAGACATTTGAAGTTAGAACAATACTTGGTGTGCACTTACCAGGCCTCTCGTGGGGTCTAATTTTGCATCGGTAAGTAGATAGTATTGTGTGTTGTTTCAGACTTCGTTTCTACTATCACTTATTCTCGCTTCATTCACTTCAAGACATATAGCCAGGTGTTCACAAATGTCTGTCAACAATTCCTTATTATACACGAAACAAACCAAGTTGTGATGATTTCTTTTTTTATTGTCTGTCATACTGCTGTGAAGAGGAGTTCGCTCCCGTTGTAAATACTGTTGTTGCTCAGTCACGATTTTTTACGAAATTTTACTGTGCGATGAGTTATCTGTCGACGACAATTAATTATGCACCTACCAGCCATCTCTTCGAAAAACTCGTTTACTACTTGCCATATTTAAAACCAATCGTTCTCTGTCAACCATTATTTTATTTAGTGGATGATGCACTTACCAGAGCAGGAACATGCGTTACTCTTACTGTAAGGCTTTGATACTTAGTAGTTCCTCGAGGAATGTCGGCCAACAATACTTTGTTATGTACCTATCAGATTTCAGTTGTGGACTAGTTTTTCGGCAATCTTGTTGCTGTTAGCCTTGTCACTTCCTTAATTAGGATGCACGAAACTTATAGATCTCCTTCTGCAAGAACTCTCTTTGGATGTTTCTAAGTTGCTCGAGGAATATCTGCCAACAATACTTGGTTATACACCTACAGGTTTCACACCAGGAACTGGTTTTTCTTTATTCTTGCCACAGTGGTCTGTAATCTTGTTTATGCACTATCAAATCATCATTCTTTTATCTGACGCATTTTGTGTACAATACTTTGCTAATGTTTTCAACATTGGTTCACTTTTATACCCTTGTTAACCTGCCAACAATACTTGATGTATACTTACCAGGCATCTCATGAAATCTAATTTGCATCGGCGTTTAGTGTTTTATGCTGTGACCTGTTTCTGTCTGTTTCAATTATGGTTCTTACTCGCGTGGTTCATCATAAGTCGTCTAGCTCTATCCGCAAGCGATCAATAATCTGATTGAATCTGTCAACAATAATTAATGCCA
Organism: Cybosia mesomella; assembly: GCA_946251805.1. Taxonomy (NCBI): domain Eukaryota; kingdom Metazoa; phylum Arthropoda; class Insecta; order Lepidoptera; family Erebidae; genus Cybosia; species Cybosia mesomella. The sequence goes on along the minus strand of OX276408.1, from coordinate 14,051,642 downwards.
CTACCAGCCTTCTGGAGTGTTTTTTTTTTGTTTTCTTGCTCATATGGTAATTATTGTAAACTATCTGCCACACTGCCACTGAAAGATCATCTGTTTAGTGGCCGGTGTTACTAGACGTCTGATTTTGAAGCTGTTTGAGTTTTCCCTTGATATCTATTAGTTGCTTGTAGAATATCTGCTGACAATACTTGGTTATACACCTAACAGATGTTAAGTTGTTGACTAGGTTTTCGTCAATCTTACCACTGTCCTTGTCTCTACTATCATCAGGCTTTAGATGCATTGACTCCACCTTTCTTCGATGTACGATGAATATCTGTCAACAATGGTAGATTATGTCCTAACAAATTGCACACTTCGCATATTGTACGTATTAAGTCTTCACTGAATGCCTCTTCATTAATTTGCAGCGATTGGTCACTACCTTGTTAAAACAGGAAGCTTATGGCAAAGCGACGATCGAGCGTCAATAAGTAGTAAAGACTGCAGCTTGCGCAGGACAGCTGAGCCAACCCACCGTAAGCAGTGTAGATGAATCACGTAGGCAGACTCGCGAAGTTTGGAAATGACAGCAAACTGGACATATCTGCATCTGCATGCAAGTAATTAGGAAGGTAACTGTAAAAAGGTAGACGTCATCAGGTCTACTTGTACACAGAAGGAGACCTATGTTACGGTTAAAGAACTTGCCTAGGCAATGGGTAGAACAATGACAAACTCACAAAGTTCGAAGCTACGCAAGATTATATAAAACGTTAAGACTATAGAAATGATATTTTATTCATTAAATTCTTACCGCAGACTACAAGGTGATCGCCGTAGTTTACCCGGACAGCGCTCAATATGCTCAATTTCCAACAGCCAACAGTAGCGTAGCCAAGGATAACACGCTACTTTTAACTACGTGTGGTTGTTTCCTGGTTGTCTGGCTTGAACTCGCGTAGACAGCATTCACGACATAGGCAGCACGCAGGATGCTGGCCTGGACTAGGGCAGGCAGCGTGGAGGCTGCAGACCGGCACTCGCGCATCAGGGTGAAGGGGGCAGACCGGCTTTGCAGCAGTCAGCGTGCAGAAGGCAGACCGGCAATCGCAGAACCATCGTGCATGAGGCAGACCGGGACTTGCGGAACCAGCGTGTAGGAGGTAGACCGGGACTTGCGAAACCAGCGTGCAGGTGGCTGAACGGCATTCGTGCAGTCAGCGTTCAGGACGCATGAAGGAACTTGTGCAGGTCCTGTGCAGGATGCAGACTGAAGCTCACGCAGGCAGCGTGCAGAATGCAGACTGGAGCTCACGCAGGCAGCGTGCAGAATGCAGAGTGGAGCTCACGCAGGCAGCGTGCAGAATGCAGAGTGGAGCTCACGCAGGCAGCGTGCAGAATGCAGAGTGGAGCTCACGCAGGCAGCGTGCAGAATGCAGACTGGAGCTCACGCAGGCAGCGTGCAGAATGCAGACTGGAGCTCACGCAGGCAGCGTGCAGAATGCAGACTGGAGCTCACGCAGGCAGCGTGCAGAATGCAGACTGGAGCTCACGCAGGCAGCGTGCAGAATGCAGACTGGAGCTCACGCAGGCAGCATGCAAAATGCAGACTGGAGTTCACGCAGGCAGCTGAGCTCGAGACAGTGCCAGGGAAGCTGGCCCAAACTGGCGCAGACTGCGTCTGGGAAGCTGGCCGAAACTCGCGCAGACTGCGTCAGGGAAGCTGGCCGAAACTCGCGTAGATCGTGTCAGGAATGCTGGCCCGAACTCCCGCGGATCGTGTCAGGAATGCTGGCCCGAACTCCCGGTGATCGTGTCAGGAATGCTGGTCCGAACTCACGCAGATCGTTTCAGGAATGCTGGCCCGAACTCACGCAGATCGTGTCAGAAATGCTGGCCCGAACTCACGCAGTTCGTGTCAGTAATGCTGGCACGAACTTGCGCAGGCAGCGTCAGGGATGCTGGCGTGACCTCGCGCAGGCAGTGTCAGGGATGCTGGCGTGACCTAGCGCAGGCAGCGTCAGGGAAGCTGGCGCGACCTCGCGCAGGTAGCGTCTGGGAAGCTGGCGCGACCTCGCGCAGGCAGCGTCAGGGATGCTAGCCCGTCTTCGCGCAGGCAGCGTCAGGGATGCTGGCGCGACCTACAGGTAGCGTCTGGGAAGCCGGCGCGACCTCGCGCAGGTAGCGTCAGGGAAGCCGGCGGGACCAGGCGCAGGCAGCGTTAGGGATGCTAGCCCGTCCTCGCGCAGGCAGCGTCAGGGATGCTGGCCCGATCTCGCGCAGGCAGCGGCAGGGATGCTGGCCCGATCTCGCGCAGGCAGCGGCAGGGATGCTGGCCCGATCTCGCGCAGGCAGCGGCAGGGATGCTGGCCCGATCTCGCGCAGGCAGCGTCAGGGGCGGTGGTCCGACCTCGCGCCGACAGCGTGAGGGATGTTAGTCTGAACTCGCGTAGACAGCGTGAGGGAACCCGCGCAGCGTGAGGGATGCAGGGCCAAACTCGAGCAGATGCCGTAAGGGATGAACTGGCCAGATACCGTGCCGAAAATGATTGTACATTGCGGCGTACAGGCCACCACTGACGTCGACAGCGAACAGGCCACCACTGACGTCGACAGCGAACAGGATAAATGACGGCCCTAGTAAAAATAACGAGCAGGATACATACCAGATTCCGTATGAGCCGCTGTTAGTTGACATCAATGGTGCAGTCCGGTGCTAACGTTGACCTTGAACTGGGTACAGGCCTACACGCATGTAGGCAACGGGCAGGATGTAGAGCCGCACTCGCACAGGCAGCGAACAGGGTGTAGGGCTGCACTCGCGTAGTAGCGAGCAGGATGTAGGGCTGCACTCGCGTAGTAGCGAGCAGAGTGTAAAGCTTGCATCGGCATAGTAGCGAGCTGGGTTTAGGGCCCCCACTCGCGTAGACAGCGAGCAGGTTGTAGCCCCGCACTCGCGTAGACAGCGAGCAGGTTGTAGCCCCGAACTCGCGCCGAAAGCGTGAGGGATGATAGTCTGAACTCGCGTCGACAGCGTGAGGGACGCAGGCCCGACCTCGCGCAGACAGCGTCAGGGATGCTAGCCCGTCCTCGCGCAGGCAGCATCAGGGATGCTGGCCCGACCTCGCGCAGGCAGCGTCAGAGATGCTGGCCCGACCTCGCGCAGGCAGCGTCAGGGATGCTGGCCCGACCTCGCGCAGGCAGCGTCAGGGATGCTGGCCCGACCTCGCGCAGGCAGCGTCAGGGATGCTGGCCCGACCTCGCGCAGGCAGCGTCAGGGATGCTGGCCCGACCTCGCGCAGGCAGCGTCAGGGATGCTGGCCCGACCTCGCGCAGGCAGCGTCAGGGATGCTGGCCCGACCTCGCGCAGGCAGCGTCAGGGATGCTGGCCCGACCTCGCGCAGGCAGCGTCAGGGATGCTGGCCCGACCTCGCGCAGGCAGCGTCAGGGATGCTGGCCCGACCTCGCGCAGGCAGCGTCAGGGATGCTGGCCCGACCTCGCGCAGGCAGCGTCAGGGATGCTGGCCCGACCTCGCGCAGGCAGCGTCAGGGATGCTGGCCCGACCTCGCGCAGGCAGCGTCAGGGATGCTGGCCCGACCTCGCGCAGGTAGCGTCAGGGATGCTGGCCCGACCTGGCGCAGGTAGCGTCAGGGATGCTAGCCCGTCCTCGCGCAGGCAGCGTCAGGGATGCTGGCCCGACCTCGCGCAGGCAGCGTCAGGGATGCTGGCCCGACCTCGCGCAGGCAGCGTCGGGGATGCTGGCCCGATCTCGCGCAGGCAGCGGCAGGGATGCTGGCCCGATCTCGCGCAGGCAGCGTCAGGGGCGGTGGCCCGACCTCGCGCCGACAGCGTGAGGGATGTTAGTCTGAACTCGCGTAGACAGCGTGAGGGAACCCGCGCAGCGTGAGGGATGCAGGGCCAAACTCGAGCAGATGCCGTAAGGGATGAACCGGCCAGATACCGTGCCGAAAATGATTGTACATTGCGGCGTACAGGCCACCACTGACGTCGACAGCGAACAGGATAAATGACGGCCCTAGTAAAAATAACGAGCAGGATACATACCAGATTCCGTATGAGCCGCTGTTAGTTGACATCAATGGTGCAGTCCGGTGCTAACGTTGAACTTGAACTGGGTACAGGCCTACACGCATGTAGGCAACGGGCAGGATGTAGAGCCGCACTCGCACAGGCAGCGAACAGGGTGTAGGGCTGCACTCGCGTAGTAGCGAGCAGGATGTAGGGCTGCACTCGCGCAGTAGCGAGCGGAGTGTAAAGCTCGCATCGGCATAGTAGCGAGCTGGGTTTAGAGCCCCCACTCGTGTAGACAGCGAGCAGGTTGTAGCCCCGCACTCGCGTAGACATCGAGTAGGGTAGCCGCAACCGCGTAGTAGCGAGCTGGGTGTAGAGCCCGCACTCGCGTAGTAGCGAGCTGGGTGTAGAGCACGCACTCGCGCAGTAGCGAGCTGGGTGTAGACCCCGCACTCGCGCAGTAGCGAGCTGGGTGTAGAGCCCGCACTCGTGCAGTAGCGACCTGGTTGTGGAGTCCGCACTCATGCAGTAGCGATCTGGGTGTGGAGTCCGCACTCATGCAGTAGCAACCTGGGTGTAGAGTCCGCACTCATGCAGTAGCAACCTGGGTGTAGAGTCCGCACTCATGCAGTAGCAACCTGGGTGTAGAGTCCGCACTCATGCAGTAGCAACCTGGGTGTAGAGTTCGCACTCGCGCAGTAGCGAGCTGGGTGTAAGACCCCGCACTCGCGCAGTAGCGAGCTGGGTGTAGACCCCGCACTCGCGCAGTAGCGAGCTGGGTGTAGACCCCGCACTCGCGCAGTAGCGAGCTGGGTGTAGACCCCGCACTCGCGCAGTAGCGAGCTGGGTGTAGACCCCGCACTCGCGCAGTAGCGAGCTGGGTGTAGACCCCGCACTCGCGCAGTAGCGAGCTGGGTGTAGACCCCCCACTCGCGCAGTAGCGAGCTGGGTGTAGACCCCGCACTCGCGCAGTAGCGAGCTGGGTGTAGACCCCGCACTCGCGCAGTAGCGAGCTGGGTGTAGACCCCGCACTCGCGCAGTAGCGAGCTGGGTGTAGACCCCGCACTCGCGCAGTAGCGAGCTGGGTGTAGACCCCGCACTAGCGCAGTAGCGAGCTGTGTGTAGAGCCCGCACTCGCGCAGTAGCGAGCTGGCTGTAGATCCCGCACTCGCGTGGTAGCGAGCTGGGTGTAGAGTCCGCACTCGCGTGATAGCGAGCTGGGTGTAGAGCCCGCACTTGCGTAGTAGCGAGCCGGTTGTAAGCCCGCACTCGCGTAGTAGGTAGCGAGCTAGGTGTAGAGCCCGCACTCGCGTAGTAGGTAGCGAGCTAGGTGTAGAGCCCGCACTCGGGTGGTAGGTAGCGAGCAAGGTGTAGAGCCCGCACTCGCGTAGACAGCTAGCAGGTTGTACAGCCGCACTCGCCTGGACAGCGCGCATGGTAAAGCACTGCACTCGCGTAGACAGCGAGCAGGGTGCAGAACCGCACTCACGTAGACAGCGAGCAGGGTGCAGAACCGCACTCGCGTAGACAGCGAGCAGGGTGCAATACCAAACTCGCATAGAATTCGAGCAGGGTGAAGAACCGCACTCGCGTAGACAGTGAGCAGGATGGAAGCACACACTCGCGTAGACAGCAATCAGGGTGTAGGCCCGCACTAATGTAGACAGCAGGCAGGGCGTAAGCCCGCACTCGCATCGACAGCAAGTAGGTTGTAGACCCCCGCACTCGCATAGACAGCAAGCGGGGTCCAGGTCGGCGCAGGCTGGCGGCATTCGAGTCGCAGGCAATCAAGGTGAAAGCCGGAACTCACGTAGATCCAAAGCAGGATACAAGTTAAAATTCGCGTCCAAAACGAGTAGGGTACAGGCCAGCACTCGCGTAAACTGTTAGGATCAGCATTTGCGTTTTTAGCACTCACGTAAAGATAGTCACGGGAAGATTCCGACCAGCACGCGTATAGACAGTGAGCAGTTTGGGTGGGTGGGTGTTGGGCCACACTCGCGTAGACACCAAGCAAGGCGTGGGCCCGCACTCGCGTAGACAGCTAGCTGGTGGTAGGCCTGGCACTCTTCTCATAGATCACGATATAAAAACGTTCGAAATATGAAACCTTGAAATGTTTAACAGAATTCCATGGCACTGATTCAAAATTCTACAAATCTCTTTACATGAAAGCACGTTCAAAGTGTAAAGATTAAACTGTTTAAGAAAGACTGAGCTGAATAAGGCTTAAATAATACATATTTGTCTAAAAATTAATTACACCTCAAATACCTCAATCCAATTGTGTGGCTCAGGTCCTATAAGGTTAGTAGAGGCGCACAAAGGAGGTTGACCCAAGTTTAGTCACAGCAGAGTGAACGCACCACGAACACGTCAATTTGCACTAAGTTGGGTTTTGTTCAACACGATTAGATTGTCAGCATGCAGTATAGTAGATTCCATGTGAACGAGTGCTTGTATTATTTTCACCAGGTTAAGTACGGCGGTTTGCTATCCATGTCAGTAACAGAGGATTACGTCACGAGACAGATCATGCTGTACGTACTAGAAAATATTACTTGCATTGAGCCAGTTTGGAGCTGGCAGCACTACATCGAGGTTAAGCAATAATTTACATGCTTAAGACATTTTCAACTTATCTCATTATTATAGGTACATATTTCTTATATCTGAACAAGGCTGACAAAAGTTTAGGTACATACATTTTCAATTCCTCCATTTAAGGTGGGTACTTTAGCTCGATACATTAAAACAACTTTGAGGAACAAATTGTCAGATCTTAATTCAATTTCGGATCAGGGTCAGGTCTTTGCGATTGCAGTATAAATGGCCAATATACCCTAATCTACAGACAACCCAGCAGGCGTAGTGTGTTATTAACAGTGAAAGCATACACGGCCTTCATTCACACAAGTAACCATGTCGACGGCCCTATTCACAACTATGGCTTTCTAGAAAGGCATGCAGTTGATATTTAGAATACGGAAATCATATGCGATTTTACAAGATACCTACTCTAAATTAGAATGTTTGAACACATTTGGCCGGAAGAGCGCGTCAAGGAATAAGTATATCATGCAGGTTGAAACTAGGTCGTAGATAAGTACCTAGTTCAATTGAAATTAATCACACATCTGAGCCTAAAGTCTATTTACTTGAAACCTGTAAAAAATTATTTAGGAAACGATACATACACATTTAAATGGTGCTTTGTTAGTATATTCCTCTTAGCGGCCTAAAGCGTGCCTGAATTATTAATTAGGTACTCTTACCGTTCTAGCACCGGCAAAAAGCGCGTTTCAATTCCAGATTTACAAACATTTTACTCGGTTTATGTTAACCGAAGTATGCAAACCAAAAGCTTTAAGTTTCTGAAATTTCCCATTCCAAACACCTACTAAAAGTCAAGAGTAATCACCTTAATTCTATACGAACCTTCCTATCTCAAAACCAGGAAGGTCCTTATTAATTGACCAGACAAATTGTATATAACAGCACATTAGAATTAAGTATACCTTGCCTTCATTTATATATATATATATTCAAATAAAATGAAACGAAAGCAAAACAACCGACTGCTTATATATGACTTAGTATATGGACGTACTCAGCTTTGTTACGGAGAAGTCACATAGTGAACAAGCCGAGTTGATTGAGTTGAGATAAGGCATGCATTAAAGGCGGTCTCCAAAAAGTTCATAGAACACGACACGCAGGTCACATTTTCTTGAACTCTGATGTTAGTTGCAGACGTATAGCAAAAGTAATAATGCCAATTGCTTCAAAATATCATTGAAGTTATTATGGATTATGAACAAATCTCGAATAAGTAGGTGGCAGCTGGTGTGCTTGGCATTCTCAGTCTGATTAGTAGGTAGGAGACAAGCTCTAAATTACCGGAGAACTTAACATTTGTATGTAGGTACATTAGAGGTGAAACCTTGTAAAACGGTACTCAGGTATCAGTAAAACGAAGTCGACTAAGTAACATAAAAGTAAAGGAAATGTAGTAATGGTAAGAAATTACAACTTTGTGTCTAACTTACCTATTAAGCTTACGTTGAACTTTTTACGCGAAGACGATTTTAAATTTTTTTAATTGCACCTTGTACTTGCGCCTGTATAGGTAGAGTGCAGTAACATTTGAAACAGCTGACAAATAGGTGCGCGCCTATTGCCGTCAACTGGACACTTATTTCAGAACTCGAACGGCTACTGAGAATTTACGTGTAGAAAAATCCAACCAACACTTTTAATCGACCCGGGACTCGAACCCGAAACAGTCGGTATTCGGTCTAAATTGTATTATGCACACATACATAATATTATGTAATAGAGATTCAATAGTTAGGCCGCGATCCCTTTGTGTCGTAGAGATAATGGATATAGAAACGATAATTTAAAACTACGACACAGTGGGACTGGGGTCTAAGCATATGCGTACAAAACATTCAGAAGTACATGATTCAATATACTTACTTCAGTATCTATTTTGTGTCACCAAGAATCGTGTTTTCAGTATGACGAGGTCGATTGTGTACGGGTTACGTATTATATCCATTTGTCATCAACAATATGTGACGTTGGTGTCCAAAAGGTTAAATATTTATGTAGTCGGCAGTAGTTTTACATTGGATGCAACTTCATGTCGACCACGACCTTGCAAAATGGTGCTCAGCTGAACATTTTGTTCGTATTGTGTTCCTAATTCATTGCAGATAATTTTCATATCACTTTTTGACTTCTAGAATTTATATTTTTGTGGTTTTTTGTAATATTACTGGATACAGAGGCAGGTATAAATTGCAGAATTCTATTCCATTGACAATTTGTTATCATATGCTACAAAATGTAGCTACCTAGTAGAAATCAATATGGATCATGGCCTACGGATCATTTAAGAATGTTTCAATGTATACGTCCATCCAGAAGTAGGTAGGTATTTCGTCCAAAGGTAGATTTCAAAATCAGCTCTCATTTTGCTTAATAATACTGCGACTAGATTAAGTCGTTTTAAGATTTTATACATTAGATATTATATTCAAATACCTGTATCTGGACAAAGAAAAAAAACATGCGCGTTAAGGCTGCCGAAACAACCAAAAATTATAAAGAAAACTAAACAAAACAAATCTAGACACTGATATTTATAAAAATTATCCAAGCCTCAAACTACGTATGTAGGCAAGTAAATATCTATATATTTCATATTATAAAAAAAGGTTATTTCAACTATTAAGGAATAGTGTTCTTCCGTTCATCATCCATTAACTCTGAGCACAAATTAATTTAATATCTTTTGTTCATATTTTCGGTTTAAAGCAGGTTTATGATTTGGGCATAGGCCCAATCTGCACAAATTGTGGCATATTAGGAATTCTTCCTTCATGACCATAATTTGCAGTCACTGAAAGAGTACTAACAAAATATATTAAATGTATTTTATGCTCATGTTTCATGACAGCTATTGCACTATGATTGGTACTTACCGAATTAAATATATTGAATATTATTTACCTAATAATATTTGTTCAAGCATAAGAATAGAAATACGTAAATCGGCAAAGAAACTGGATTGCTTACTTGTCATTAAACCTTCCTTTGTAGTTTTCTTATTAGCCAAATCATAATTGGGATAAATGTGGAGATGATGGTAAATTAATCTTCAAGATTACGGGATCTTGATAGAAAGTTGCGGCAATGATTGATCAAATTCCTCGTCTTATAAATATGCATATTTTCGGATATAAAGTTTTGTTCTACATGTTAATTCCAGAAAGTTCATTCACTTTGTATTAGGTTAAATTGCACGTAAAATCAGCTTGCTCAACAATTATATTATACGCGTTCTCGCATTCTGAAATGATACTCGTCCAAAGTTCCCATTTCACCACTTATACCGGCAATGTATAGTCAAGATTGTAACATACCTTCTCTCACGACAGGCATTTTAGTCAAGCTTTTGCTATTAATGTCCAGTCTGGGTTTATACGTCACCCAATTTTTTTTCCTTTTACATAAGTGTATTATGTAAATAAGTTTATTTTCATCTTTAAATCGAGAATTTACTTTAATTGTATACTCGAGGACCTGGTAGGGAGAGAAACGGACAGACCTACCTTTCTATATTCGGTTGATATTTCACCTTTCTTGCTTCTTATTCCAAAGTTTATGATAATAGTCTTATGGTAGTTAAATAGAAATGTTGGGAGTAGAGAGGTACCGCACCCAATTGTTACGCGATCTGGAGTAGATAATTGCATGTACACGCCTCAAACGTCTTTTGAATAACGGGGGGATGAACGAGGTAGCAAATTATGCCGGAATATTGTAAGTTCACTACTTTTATCACACAACTTCAGTACCCAATTCCAGCAGGAGTGGAGTAGTCGCGCAACTTCCTGTCAATCAAAATTCTCTCAACACAGTTCCCCTAAGGGATAAAATGGTTTGGTTATGTACGAAAAGTAGCATATGGTGTTGTTCAGTACAGTTACATACCTTAGCCAGATTAATTGGTACTTGGGTGTCTTGTAATTTACCGATTTGATGGATGAAATTCTATGAGAATACTATTCAGAATTTTATGTTTAAGTAATAGGTAGCATAGCTTGTAGTAGAAGAAATATGAAACCAGATTTTTATGACGTTTTAGTATGATTGCTATCCCTTTCGAGTTATAATTCAGAATCACAGCTATAGCTAGCTTCACACTATATTAATTTGTTTATGAATCGGCTAAGTTATCATTAAGATTTAACACACGGGTGTGATCTGAAATCAGAAGTTCAAGGTTGGTTATCAGCCCTAGCTGTCTAAGCGACATCTTTATGAGAATGTATCAAGTGTTTAGTTGAATAATAACCTTCAATATGTATATAGTAGTAGGCAGGTAGGTACACACATTATTAGTTTAGATATGTAGGTGTCTTCTACTAATTGTGACCATAAAATCAGTCAGTAGGTAACTTTCAAGACATTTTCTTTCTAGTTTGAACGATTTCAAAAATTTAAGAAACGATAGGAAAGTAGCTCAATGGGCTACATTTCATAAGAGTATGGCCGATTAGACTTATCTGTAGATTGGGTGTGGTGTTCCACTCGTTAATATTGAGAGCCGGAGCTCGGAGCCGGGTTAGCCTTCTGGACGAAGAAGGACTTCACCATGCTTTTTCATATGATTGTCATAGAATGAGTGAAACTCGCTCACGCTCGTCAGCCTTTCCCAGTCTTGTTGTTAAGCTGTGAAGATTGTACATAATCAGTAAATAATAGGTTTATAAAGTACTAATATTAGCTAAAATTTAAAAATTAGATGAGATATAAGCTCCGTAAAGTTCGGACCACTCACCATTACATCTATCCGATAACGTGTCTTCCGTTTCATTTTGATACTCATTTTTAGATAATTTAGGATTCATTGGTTAGGTACGTATGTAGTATAATCTTAAGAATAAAGTTCCTGTTATCAGCCCAAAGTATCGTGCCATTAGCCCCAGGTTTCGTGTCATCAGCCCTTACTTTCATGTCGTCAGTCAGCCCGCGGTTTGTCTTGATGGCAACTTATTTGTAGACAAGTTTTTATTTCAAGGAGGTAACCTACTTGGATAAGATTACGGATAAAAATGCAGATCTATTCTGGAAACTGTTGGCTGCAGGTTACCTATTTGTAACAATTAAAATAGCATGCGATTTCTCACTCATAGTTAAGATTACAACCAGTCGTTACATTACCGATGCGATGGTAGTCGCCGCGTTGCAGCGTCAAGGCTAGTAAGGTGTTTTATTAGCTTAATCTTAAGAAAGAACATATATACTTTCTGTTCATTATAAAGATGGTAGTTCCATTTGATATCTAAAAAGTAATGACCATCATCGTTTTGAAAACCAATGACTCACCAAATGCTTACAACATTCCTTCAAGGATGTTGGAGGGTCCTCAAAATATCTGAGGCTCGGCACCCTATGTACCTCCTCGACTGCAGAAGGTAGTAAGGTAGATTCGAGGGCATTTGTTCATCACTTGTGGCAGCGGCTGACCACGGTAGGCAGGGCTCTGAGATCTAAAGACAACGTTATACGCAGGCCCGCTTGCGGGCTAATCACAACATATGGGTGCTATTTAGATGTCGAAACCTTTACGACATCAACCTATCAGTTACCTAAGGGGCTGACAACCAGGACTGACTCGTGGGAACGTCGTATAGCAGACTGGTACCACGCAGTACATAGCGATACGCAGCAAAGTGAGCGGTGCAGCAGGCTGGTGACTCATATTCTCGAACACTCCAACACGAACTCGCCAACGCTGACGCAACTCAGCCATGTTCGCCACGCAGCGACGATGATGACTCATGGAATAATACATTGTTTGTGTGGTGAAATTGTCACAAAATCAAAAATGGAATACATTAACACGAGTTTCTTTTTAAAAAAATGTTTATTTCCATACTTAAACATATGTACAATTTCATTTATTATTCAATATGAATAAAACTCAAATTTCAATTTAATTATTATGCAATAGATAAACTGAAACATTTACAATTACATTACTTAAATATAAATTAAATGCACGATACCGTTACAAACCATTTTGTAGTTAGCAGCGACCACGCCCCAGCGGCAACCAAGATGGCGGCCGACGGATGCAGGCCCACGCGAAACGCAATGGGACTGTAATTTAGAAAAATATCCTACTTATATCACAGATACAAATACAATTTACGTTACCTATATTGGTCTATCGTAGAACTGGCTTGACATTGTCTAATTCTTTGAAAAAGCTATCTAAACCGCTGAGATCGTTCTTCCATAAATTATCAATTTTCTCCCGTTCTAGCTTGGCGACCTCTTCTTCTTTTTTGCACAATCCCAGATCAACTTGCATCTGGGCCCATCTCCTGGCGCGTTCTCGTTGTTTCGTGACAAGTTCACTCTCCGCTCGAGACAAAGAGTTACTCAAAATGGCGATCAGTCTCAAATCACGCTTTCTCTTTGTTTTAGCGTTTAAAGATTTGGTTTTAACTTGGCGGACCCAATTAGATAGAGATTCAGTTTTACTTTCACAAAAATCAACAACAGATTTTTCATTGGTAATGTAGCCCATTATTAGTTTAGGCCAGAAATTTTCTGGCAGAAAGTACTTTCGTGAGACAATAGTACACACCTGTATCCGACCAGGCACAAATCACTTCTAGAATTCTTCAAAACTACACTGAACAGAGAAACGTCCGAACAACACCACGACGAAATGTGAATGTGGGCGCATGACGTCATGGCCGCTTTATATAGCCGAAGGGTGGTGGGGAATGCGGGGGGAGAACGTAATGCGCAGTTGGGCCAGTTGGCCTCAAAAATGGCGTCACTCAATGCAAAGAAATCGGTCTATTCGGAAACATTGTAGGATCCTATGAGACAAAATTATATTTATCTGAATATAGTTTACCCGATTTTTCTTTGTAGGTAGGCATATAAAGGAAAATTATATTAAAAGCATATAAAAAGAAATAAAAATATTAGTAAAAGACATAGAATATAGTAATATTAGAAAATTAAATAACAATAATTTGTGAGTGTATGCTGAAAATTAAATAACAATAATTTGTGAGTTTCGTGAGTGTATGCCTACCCATTCGGGGATACAGGCGTGAAGTTACGTTATGTAATAATTTTAATAATGTATTATTTATGTAATTATATGTGTGTCATTCATGAATTTACCAAGCTATAAACGGTAAAATTTAGCTAGCCATATTACTTTCAGTTTTAAATTCAGAGTCTTTTCAGAACGCAACAAAAATTTTAGAATTAAGAACAGAATATATTTACCTTTGCGTTACCCCAGCAAATATTACCTAAAAAGGATTATATTATAATACAGATAATTGGAGTCCTATAGCATAAAAATGCTCCAAACCTTTTATATTTTTATCTCCGACCGCTTTAGAATTGTGCCTGAGGTATCGTTACTGCGGCGGAACAAAATCGCGGTAGGCCTAACTGAATATTAGGTAACCAGAAAGATAGGTCAAAATATGTCCCAAATGTGTCTGAAAATTCTAAATCTGTGCTTCTTACAATTTCCATATTATTAGAGTATTTTTTACTGATGACTAGATCTTAAAAACTATTTGCAGTACTATTATACTTAATATGTGTTTGTACAAAAATAGGTATCATTTGTGGTTATTAAGTGCCCTGTTTCTTTTCTAAAATATTGCAATATTTTCGAACGCTCAAACTGTGGAATAATCTCTCTGCTGTGGTTTTCCATAGCGACTACAATATGGGGTTCTTCAAGAAGGTTTTTACAGAGTCAGCATCGCGATTGTGACGCCCCTGGTATTGCACACGCCCATAGAAGACGGTAACCGCTTCCTATCAGATGGGCGGTGTGCTCGTCTGCCACGTAAGTGGTGTAAAAAATATAGTAGGTACCTACCAACAGGGCACGCCGCAATAGCGGCGGTAAGGCCCATCATGGAGGATTGGCTGGAGAGGCGACACGGAAGCCTCTCCTACCGACTGACGCAGGTGATCTCAGGGAAGGGGTGCTTCGGGGACCACCTGCATCGGATCAGGAAGGAGCCAACGCCTGAGTGTCATCACTGCGACGCGAGCGAGGACTCAGGGCTGCACACGCTGGCGGACTGCCCGGCGTGGGAGGCGCCGAGGCGTGACCTCGTGGCAGCCATCGGGGTGGGAGTCCTCTCGCTCGGCAGCATGATTGCGGCAATGGTGCGGAGCGCGAGCGCGTGGGCCGCCGCCGCCTCCTTCTGCGAGCATGTAATGCTCGCGAAGGAGGTGGCGGAGCGCGCCCGGGAGAGACTTAGAACTCTCCCGGTCCGCCGAGCCCGCAACTTGCTCGCCGCGCGTCGCAGGCAACTCAGGCGCCGGAGGTCGCTTAACGACCTCCGTCCTCCATGAGCGCAGGCCTGGGGGTGGCGGGTGAGGCCACCTGTCACCCCAGCAGAAGCAGGCCGGGACGGTGGGGCGACAAGCGCCCCTCCCCCAAACCGGGGCAAGACGGGGACACCGTGGTTCCCAAACCCGAGGGGGCCATCTCGAAACCGGAGATGGCCCAGGGTCAGTCGGGGTGCGAGGGATATGCTCTATGGGCAACCTTACACCCCGGCGTCTGTAGACCCGAGACGGCGTGCGGTTTTAGTCGGTTCAAGCCCGACATAACCGCCCCCGCTGGCACGCGGGGGGGTATCCGAAGGGATTTCCGCACGAAAAAAAAAAAAAAAAAAAAGGTACCTACCAACAATTAGTATCCTCGACCAAATTTATGTACCTTAGCATAATCTCAGCTGACAAAAATATAATATAATATTAATAATATAGCAGAAAATAATATAATATAATATAATATAGCATAAAATCAACGTACAGAAAATAGGTATATCTTTCCAAAAAGTGTCTATAGCAAAAAGTGTCATTACAACTTTTGGTCTTAATTTTTTCCGTCTAGCCTCCTCTCGCAACGCGCGAAAACCCTTGAATAGGTAAATCAGTTGTAAAAGAATATATTTAGCAGCTACGTTTTCGTAGGGTACGGTATCTTCTTGTTATTTTTTTAAATTGTTTGTAGTAAATTCCAGGAAAATTTGTAAAAAAAGTCGTCATATGTAACCCGATTGCACTGCTACCTACCTACCTAGGGTCCTAATCAAACACACACGTAATTTCATCAGCTTCAATATTCAAATAATTGCTTCTTCCTTCCTATCTAAAAAGGCATCAACTGCCAAAAGTCTAGTTTATAGGCCTCACGTCAGTCTGTCACGCAGGACATAATGTAAATTAATTTATGTATAAGATATAGGAGAACATACAGTAATTTGTAAAAAATATGGAAACAGAAGGCTAGCACATTTCGGAATATCCGCGCATGCGCCGTGGAAAGAGACGCAATGCGCGAGAAGTATATTGATCCGTTGAGACCGTTGCGTTGAGTTTCGAGGGGCTCAATTAGGGGCAAGCGGCAAGCCCCAGATATTTCCTTTTACGTAAATATAAATAGCTTCGTTCAGTTCCTTAGATAAGAATATGTACTAAAGTATTCAGTTCGCAGTAGGTAGCATTGCAATCCTACCTTCCCACGTAATATTTAGAGGAATAGATGGGTATACCTACCTACATTACCTATGTAGTTTTTTAATCGACTTCCAAAAAGGAGGAAGATTCTAGATTCTTCGGAATCCTTTTTTATTTTATTAGATTCTGCACTGAGGGTGGTTAGGAATTGAACATTGCTTCATGAAAATTCGAGATCCGTTGTGAGAATTAGAGATAACTAATATCTTTTAATTTAGGTGTCTACCTGCCTGTCTACCCATTTTCAAGGTAGGAAGGTCGATAAATTACAATGCCGTCAAAGCTTTAGTTCGCAGTGCGTACCTGCTTCATAACAAAAAGAACACAACATTTTTATCTAAGAACATAGGTAAGGTACCTACCTACAAAGGCTATTAGCTGATAGAAAATATATTATTAAATTTTTATCGTAGGTTAGGTAGGCTAGGTACCTACCTATCATTTTTTACTCGAAACGAATAAAGATTTAATGGGTATAGCAAAGTAGGGACCTATCATCTGCCTAATTAATTATAAACCAGTAGCTACCTCATTAGATAGTCGCTTTAGTCGGTTCAAGCCCGACATAACCGCCCCCGCTGGCCGGCGGGGGGGTATCCGAGGGGATTTCCGCACGAAAAAGAAAAAAAAAAAAAAAGGTACCTCATTAGATACTTACGAATTTTCAAGCGATTGAATTGTTGATACTCTTGAACCCATTGAGTTACAAATGATACCTATTATATAAACAAGAAACGTACATATTATTAAGAAAAAAGAAAATATACATTTTAAAATATCATTGCTTGAACTTAGATTTAGATTAATAACATGTTTTTGAACATATGTATTTACCTACCTAATACCTACTACCTATAAACCTACTTATAGATTTCGCAAGGTTACCAATAATGACAATTATTTTAACCTTTAACTCTATGGCGTAAGCAGGTATTTAGTTGGGTACTTTATCTATCATAAACATAAAAACAAAAACTGGCGAAATGTGGGTGCTAGCACCTCTGCCTACCCCTTCGGGGAATATAGGCGTGAGTTTATGTTATGTTATGTTTTATTTATCCTCTTTCTGGTGAATAGTTATTGTTCTATATCAAATAATGAATCCTTTTAGTCTGAGAATGAATGATAGGTATTATTATTTTGCACATTAGTCACAACACAATCACAAGGCGAAGGAATGTTTTATTGAGTCATACATGGACGTTTTATTCAAAAACTACTCTTCATCATATAGGCATTAGGTTGTTTTTCTTTCATTTTGCATTTGCATTGTCATTGTATAGAAACAAGAAAAACAAGCCATTTTGTGACGTCAATCCCTCAAGCTCGCGTGTTCTCACGCTGACGCACATGCGCCGAGCGCTCATGCCATGCCCACAACGATAAAAATAGGGTGACATACAGCTGCTTGTAACGAATTAACGGACTTTTTATTATAGTTAAGTATCATTACTGTCTGGTAGACTCAATTATTTGCACGTTTAATGACAAAGAGGGCTAGCTACTTTCATATTGAAGCTTTTTCTTGCATTCTCAATTAGGTACCTACCTAGGGGTGTGTGTTGGGTAAGGGGTGTGTGTTGGGTAACCTCCTCGAGTGTCGCTCCGATTCCGATCCCGCTGCAGTCCGGGGGGAACGGAATCGGAGCGGCCGGTACACCCTGGGCGGCGGTCAATGGCTTCCCCTTCACCCCTTCATAGGGTTGGCATTGATCGTCGGCCAATACCCAACGTGGCGGGAACACATCGCTCTCCGAACTCCTCTGCTTTCAGAGAAGACAGGATGAGCGATGCTGTTAGTGGTGAGATGGCCCAGGGTCAGCCGGGGTGCGAGGGATATGCTCTATGGGTAACCTTACACCCCTGTGTCTGAAGACCCGAGACGGCGTGCGGTTTTAGTCGGTGCAAGCCCGACATAACCGCCCCCGCTGGCCGGCGGGGGGGTATCCGAAGGGATTTCCGCACGATAAAAAAAAAAAAAAAAAAGGTACCTACCTAAGATTCCATAAGATTATAATAAATATTATCACTACAAACAAAGAAATATGTAAGCTTTGAACTAATATTACTAGCGTAGTATATTATATAGGTAAAACTCAATGTACCAATGTAAGCAATCTTTTTAGGGTTCCGTTACCAAATGGCAAAAAACGGAACCCTTATAGATTCGTCATGTCTGTCGGTCTGTCCGTCCATATGTCACAGCGACTTTAATCCGAAACTATAAGAACTATGCTGTTGAAACTTGGTAAGTAGATGTATTCTGTGAACCGCATTAAGATTTTCACACAAAAATAGAAAAATAAATTAAATTTTGGGGTCTATACTTAGAAGTGAAACTCAAAAAAAGTTTTTTCATCAAACCCTTACGTGTGTGGTATCTATGGATAGGTCTTCAAAAATGATATTGAGGTTTCTAATATCATTTTTTTCTAAACTGAATAGTTTGCAAGAGAGACACTTCCTAAGTGGTAAAATGTATGCCCCCCCCCCCCTGTAACTTCTAAAATAAGAGAATGATAAAACTAAAAAAAATATATGTTGTACCATGTAAACTTCCACCGATAATTGGTTTGATGGAGATCTAGTAAGTAGTTTTTTTAATACGTCATAATCGTAAACCGCAATTTACCTTTCATTCAATCAACTCAAATATACTCAAATATTAGACTCGTACTTGGCCGCTTTTTTACATTAGTTGAATTGAAAATGATTAGTTGTTGCCCGCGGCTCAGCCCGGTTGGAATACTAATTATTAGGAACCATTGCGCCCACAGAAACCTATTCTTAGTGTAAAATAGGCCTATGACACCCCGTACCTACCTTTTTTTTTTCGTGGGGAAATCCCTTCGGATACACCCCCCGCCGGCCAGCAGACATAGGTATTTTGAATTTTCGTAATATAATTCAGAATTTATGTAAATTTTGATACTTAACCATTTTTCATTCTCTTATCAATGACCTTCATTTTGGTATCATTTTCATTTTTCTAACCTGAACACAACTCAAGTAAAACGCGTTTTGGGTTAGCCCAATCTTTCAGAGCAAATTGTATTCAAAATATATTCAAGTAAAAGTCATCGTGTATAGGATAACCGAAAATACTAGTTTGAAAAGCCTAGAATAACATATATGATTTTCAGAATACAGGGACTCCTCATTTTCAAAAATCTTAATCTAAAAACACCCTTCCTCAGGGACCTTCGCCTTAAGAGGGGAGGAGTGCTTGCACTCTTCAAATAAAGTGGAGTCGCCAGCAATGGTGGCCAAGACCTAAAGGAAAATTTTCTCCCTATGGAGGTAAAATAAGGGATGAATGATTGTATATATGAAATTTCGTCATTTTAAAAGTAACAAGTACGAAACTTACTACACGACCTACGTGTAAGTGCCTATATATTTAATTGTTTCATTTGTTTTCGAATATCGGCATATTCGGCAATTTTAACTGTTACCACTAAGAGAGCGGATCCTTTTATTTTTTATACGTAGGTTATACTGTTACGCACGGCCCCGCCGCCCGGCTACGGGGTGGTAGCCGGAGATCGTGTGTGGGGGGGCCTGAAACTATGCAGGAATACGTATATGGGGACCTCCCCCTGGGGCGTGCCCTGATCCAGGGTGGAAAATATAAATTTCTTCACTTTTGAAGTAAGAAGCGTGAAATTACATTAGTTAAGTCAGTAGAGTGTTAGCATATTTTATAATAATACAAGCTGTAGCCCGCGTGGAATTCTGTTACCGTTGCCGCTTCCCATGGGAACCTATTCCCGAGATAAAAATAGCCTATGTATTATTCCAACAGAACTCTGCTTTTTTATGGAAACCTCAACATTACCAACCTTCAGCTCCTGATTACTGACAAATGCCGTCGCGACAAGCTAGCGAATATACATACACTCAACTATAAAAAAAAAGGTTTTACCCATACATTTTATACTTGTAAAAATAAGTGAGTTCTGGTGAACCTGGAATCTTATCCTAGCTGGATGGTAAGAAACTATGTGCAGTCCAGAAGATATAGGCCACCATTCCAGATACTATCACTCCTCAGATGGTGGGTCTCTACCTTGTCGGCCTAGACAAATTTTTCACGCCTCGCTTAAGGAACCCAGGATTGTAAGAACTATCGCCGTATTTATTCATAGTAGCACTAGTGGCACTAAAATAAAAGCCTACATTAAAACTTTCGCTAAAATTTAAGTAAAAGAAATCCCCAATGTTATCTTACATTTTTTTACAGAAAACGAGAGCTCGTGGGATTGTGACATATTGGGATAAAGTTTCATCGTTTTTAGGGTTCCGTTGCCAAACCGTTCCGTCGTCATATCTGTCTGTCTAAACAAATCTACCGAATTTTAGAGACCTCTCTTACACACTGAACCAACCTTAATTCAACCTTGTAAACGCCTACCACTCATCTATAGGTTTTTATAAAGCCCCTCTGTATATCCTTGAAACAATACGATTGTTCCCAATAACAATAAATTTAGCCCCATCTTAATCATCTCATTACCAAAGGAATAGGCGCCTATTGCCAATAGGCTAGAATAATAAGCGGGGCTGATTGCGGCGGGATCAAAACTGTACAATTAGCATCAGGGCGAGCTGTAGATGCTCTTATACCACCTCAGGGTTCTATAAGCATTTACTAGATACTTACTAACGCTTCAGTAATAAGAAGGTATATTTATAAATCAAAGTGGCAATAGCGTAAAGCGTCGGACCTGCAATGGAAAGGTTGCGATGTATTTGACCGATGTTAACTATTCTGTGACGATGTTAACCAATTGTCAATCCAAATATCAATTATAGTCAATATTGTACTAATTAGTTAAAAAATAATAGTAATGCATACCAGTATTCTAATTTACAAATGACTCAATTTACTAATGACTCGAATTTTACAAATGAATATAGGTAATAATGATCCACATTATCTAGATAGTCATTTGTAAAAAAGAATACTATGATGATTAAGGAAAGAGAAATAATTACACATAAACATTTATTTATTATTCTAATTTAATAATACAAGAAACGTCGCTAGTTTAGCATAGCTTATATTTGTAGGCAACCCAACTCGACATAACCTCAATCAGATACTTAGATGTATAATGAAATTCCATCTTCAAAGTAATTAACTATCACTACATGCAGTTGTGATATATAAATAAAAATCTTTGATTTATGTAGCCGCCTGCGCCATGATCAGTTTCTGAAAAAAAAGTATAAACAAAATTAAAAGATTAGAGCATGGAGCAGAATTCTCTAAACTTGAAGAACTTCGACTGAAGAAGTTTTTCTCGCATGACTACGAAACTTATAAAATTGCTATAAATATGTACTGCCAGCCATTTCCGTTCTTAACGGTTGCGGTTGGGTTATTACCAGTTGACCCATTCTCAGTTCATCATTTTACTGAGACGTACGTACTCAATTTCAAGCCATGTTGCTATTTGACTTATGTCATAATAGATACGATTGCGCTTCTATTATCAACAAGTTGTGCTATAGGGTGCCCACTAGGACGCACTGTCGTAACCCGTGTCAGCTATTCGCTACTACCAGATGCCGCACAAACGCTGGTAAACGTTCGCCTCTGTATAGTATCGTACAGTCTTACAACGAGAACTTCAACTCTATTGATATAGCTGCAACGCGTCCAGGTACGTTCAGGAGATTAATATTGGAAACATTTAAGTACTTAAAACTCATTGTAACACTACGCTTGCTCATCCGCGTGGACTTAAATCTGGGTTTTGATACTCTTTGCGCGGAACCTTAATTATTTTTCTAAAATAAAAATGACTGGTCTAAATGTGTCTTGTAATGTCTACTATCTGATGGCGGCAGTTGTCTCGAAATCGGCCGAGCCGATTCGAAGATTAGCGAAGTCAAACAAACAAACAGAGTGACAGACAGACGGACGGACTAAAATCTTAAAAACTGTTTATACCTTTTTGGTTTTTCTTATTTATCTGCAATATGTATAAGTATTACTACATATTTATTTATTTATGTATTCTTCGCAAAAAACTGTAATTTTAATGTTACGAACAGACACTTCAATTTGAATTACCTGTAAGGATTATTATCATTATCATTGTGTAAAGCCAAAAATAATTTCCTATACTTACCTATTGTTATTTTTGGTCAATTAAGCCACAACGACTGCTAAATGTTTAATCTATGGTAAACGATGTTGGTGGTAAATTTAATGCTACCTATATCTAAGTTAACAGTAGGGTACTGTAATTTATCACTGTTTGTTTATCCAAAAAAATGAAAAAAAAAAAACTATGATTTAATTAAAAAGTCAATACCTATGACGGAACTTTCTTGCTATCTGTTATCGAAATCGGTTTAGTACTTAGTTTGTGAAGAACTAAGGAAATCTAATATAAAGATTAGCCATCGTATTAAACTGACCTTTATCTAGTTTACTTACATAAAGAAAGCCGAGCCTAGATTTTTAGGATTTATGAAAACTGTGATTAAAATTTATTTACTAAAACCATATTACCTTCAAGGGTTGTAGAGCATTAGTAAGTTGTAATCCTAAGCTTCTCGCCAGCACGACAGGTAGCAGGTCAACGGTGTAGAGACGGTGCAGTACTTCAACCATGAGCTGAGTAGGCACATTGTGCCTCTGTCGAGCACTTTCATACTTTTCCATCCAGTTCGAGTGTGCTGCAGGGACAAAATACTCTCATTAGGTTTTTCGAAATCTGGATCAATAACGCACACATAACGTATAACTTGAATTGTTAACTATAAGCCTATGGTTAGGAAGCCCGTCTAGAACAACCGCTGTATAGTCGAGCACGTCAGTTTAATATATAGTGGACACCTTGAGCCCTGTTGAATATCCTCCGCCATATCGGAACCCTTCATAACGCACGCATTTGGGCAATCGATATAAGAATATAGATAGTCGCCGAATACGAATATAGAATAATCGACTGCATCAGATTACGCTACAGTAAGCTGATTTAATATTTAACAGACTGACCTTAAAAAAATCCCAAACTAAAAAAGATATCTCGGCATTTTCAAGCGTGGTCAAAGGCAAAATATATGTCGATTGCCACGCGCCCATGTCTGTATGATAAATGTGTCATTAACTTTAAACCGAGAGATTTTTTATCTTGATAATAGATTACAATGGGTGACAATAATCCAGTGAGTGAAAAAAGTATGGGGTGTGTGTTTTGTTTACAAACAACACTGGAAAAAATAATTACAATTCACCCCACAAACTTTAAAAAATGCAAGACAGTTTTTGAATATCGTCAAAACATGCCTACTGACTTTTAGGAAATCACGAGTATCATACAAAAATCTTAAAATCCCAGATGAAGCTTCATTATGTGGGATATCACGCGCAGTGTTATAAGTTGTTAACAGCGATCAAAATACACAGTATTCTTGAAATGACAATAGAACGGCAGAGTGTGGCGGAATGCCATTATGTGGGTTTCAAATGGAATATAGGTACCAGAAGAAACAGGGGTGCTTGGTTGGGGACCTCCACGCGGTGCACCCTGGACAACGGAGACAGCAGCGCCTCTCTCCTAGGGCGGGAGAGACGCTGCCGCCTACGGCCAACTCCGACCGAGGCGAGGACGGCCCTGTTGAGGGCTGTTCGGAAGCTTTCCACGTGTCCCTCTGATTAGCAGATGGCACAGTGGAGAGCAAGTAAGGGGACCATCTCGAAACCGGAGATGGCCCAGGGTCAGTCGGGGTGCGAGGGATATGCTCTATGGGTATAACCTTACACCCCGGCGTCTTAAGACCCGAGACGGCGTGCGGTTTTAGTCGGTTCAAGCCCGACATAACCGCCCCCGCTGCCCGGCGGGGGGGTGGGGGGTATCCGAAGGGATTTCCGCACGAAAAAAAAAAAAGGTACCAGAAGAAACAATGCCTAATAAACAACCACCAGCTGAGACGACTGATGATTTGCTTGAAGTTTTTTCTACGTATAATACGGAATAAAGCAATCCTGAGATTTTTACTGCTATCGAAGTATTTATTACAGTCACGTATAGCTGTGACAAGGTAATAAAATGGGCTCCACCGAGATATTTGGCAGCACCTTTTTTTTTTTTTATCGTGCTGAAATCCCTTCGGATACCCCCCCGCCTGCCAGCGGGGGCGGTTATGTCGGGCTTGAACCGACTAAAACCGCACGCCGTCTCGGGTCTTCAGACGCCGGGGTGTAAGGTTGCCCATAGAGCATTGGATTCCCTCGCACCCCGACTGACCCAGGGCCATCTCCGGTTTCGAGATGGCCCCCTCGGGTTTGGGAACCACGGTGTCCCCGTCTTACCCCGGTTTGGGGGAGGGGCACTAGTCGCCCCACCGTCCCGGCCTGCTTCTGCTGGGGTGACAGGTGGCCTCACCCGCCACCCCCAGGCCTGCGCTCATGGAGGACGGAGGTCGTTAAGCGACCTCCGTCAAGCGCCTGAATCGCCTGCGACGCGCGGCGAGCAAGTTGCGGGCTCGGCGGTCCGGGAGAGTTCTAAATCTCTCCCGGGCGCGCTCCGCCATCTCCTTCGCGAGCATTACATGCTCGCAGAAGGAGTCGCAGAAGGAGCCGGGCAGTCCGCCAGCGTGTGAAGCCCTCAGTCCTCGCTCGCGTCGCAGTGATGACACTCAGGCGTTGGCTCCTTCCTGATCCGATGCAGGTGGTCCCCGAAGCACCCCTTCCCGGAGATCACCTGCGTCAGTCGGTACGAGAGGCTTCCGTGTCGCCTCTCTAGCGAATCCTCCATGATGGGCCTTACCGCCGCTATTGCGGCGTGTCCTTATTTGGCAGCACCTGCTGACCGACGAACGTGGTTCTGACGATGTTAACCTTTTCGGGGTTGGGAGGTCAAACGGCAATCGCTCTTTTGCTGCTGCGGACCCAAATTTCCGAAAAAAAATTTTTTTCAAAACAAAAACAAAAAAAGATGATGTTTTCAACATCATCTTTTTTTTATATATTTAGGACACGTCAATTTGACTTCACCTCGCCTGATGGTAAGCTGAAGGTAAAGTCTCAAGAAAGGGGGTCACCATTACATACACGTACCATGTTAACAATGGTGGCACTCGACGGCCTCATCAGAAGAGGATTGTCGTCGCAGCACCGCGTGACACCCACCGGTCCCACTAGTGCTGCGACCACAATCCCCCTGCCCGACTATGCACTTGCTGACCCCTTAACGCAATCAAACCGAAATTGGATAACTATGGAGGGTTTTTCGCAATCGTGCACGGTGGTACCTACCCGGCCTACAAAAATCTTAAACTTCCAGGTGAACCATCATCAAATGTTGGATATCACGGGCAGTGTTATAAGTGGTTCACAGCGATCGAAATTTGCAGTGATTTTGAAATGGAAGTGCAACCACAGAGTGTGTTTGAAAGCATAATAAATTGGGAATTCCCGAGGGTTTTTTGAATTGAATGGTAAAGATGAGACAATCGATGAGTAAGTGCTAATGTTATTTATAGAAAATTACCAATGGTTTTAAATATTTATTTTTTATTCAGCATAGCACGGTAAAATAACAGTTCAAAGATTTTATTTTGATTTTTACAGCTGCCCAATTTTGAGTCATTATATGCAAATCCGAACCGTCAGTTTTTGGGCACTGAACCTCATTCGAGGTCTCATCTGATTGATTGTTAATTTTCATTGTATATTGGGCTAGTTAGTATGATGATGATGATGATGATTGGGCTAGTTAGATTTTAGTACTTCTAGAGTTAGCGTCTATACTCACTTATTTCAAAACCTGTGTACACAGCTTCAGCGAGTAACTCGGTGAGGTCCTTAACATCACCAAAGCCAAGGTTGACACCTTGACCGGCGAGTGGATGGACACGATGCGCTGCGTCCCTGTGGACGATAAATATGATCCACAAGATAGATAAATACATTACGTCTACCTCTTGCATATTGTAAATACCTATTTATCTTGTAACAGCATACATATTAAAAAAAAGAATAATGTTGATTGCTCCTATTTCATTAGAAACTAGCGGTGCACGCGACGTCGCCCACATGTTCTTAGATTTGGGTTTTAAGTTTTTACTTTTTCTAAAATAAATCCCAGCCACATCGGAGATTACCCGAAAACAGCAGAAGAGACAGAAAATGAGGTAATGATTTTAAAGATTGTTTTTTTTTGTTACCGTACTGTACATACACTGATAGCACTTATTAAAAAGCTCTTATTTTAACACCATCCACTTAAATTTTATTTATTTGTTTAGATAATATTATGAAAACTTTTCATCATCGTGGTAAATTTTCATCTACATAATTTTACTACGTGGTGTGAATAACTATCTGGGTGCCCACAAGGATTATAACTTTACCTTGTGGCCTCCCCTCGCCTTTGTTGTGAATCTTATCTCTCGCTATTGTTTCCAAAAAAATGTTTTCAAAGACAGCTAAAGCATCTAAGTTTTAGACAAAGGCAATAATTCCTACAACATTATATTCTCATAAGTTCAGTAATTTGCTTTTTAATAACCTTCACAATAACTGTACATAAATACCTGAGCAATAGTCTTTAGAAATAAACGAACTAAACAAAAATTGAAGCTTGGTACTAAACAATACACTTCTTATTGATCTTTTGTTTACGGGGATAAATTTTTAAGAATCGTATAGAAATCTATGCGAAATTTTTTAAACTTTTGTACACTAAGACAATAGATTAACAGGAGCTTATGAATGCTTCCATAATGCAGCATAGGGGCTATGCGCTATGCGATAGTCGGATTGTTTGCAAATAAACACGCCAAACATAGGTACCGCTTCCAGGAACTGATTTTAAACCTATAATTAGGTGCGTCCCGTGATTTTATTCATAGAACCATCCAGGAATAGATTTTTCTGTTAGGCGATTTTAGGCCGATGGATTACGACATTTAAATGTTATGTGATCTAATAATACGGAACCATTTTTTCTTTGACTGTGCCACCTTGATTTCGTCTAATAAAAATTGAATTAATTTTTTTAAAGAACCCCCCTAAGCTAAGAAGAACACGCCCGACTTATTAACCTTTCAAATGAAAAAAAACAACATCGGTTCAACAGGCAGCCATACACACTTCAAACGTAATAGCTATGTATACTTAACTTATGACTATGTATACTTCGTAAATCTATCATTGTCATCATCCTTTTATAGCAAAAGGAGTCCTGGAATAGGTTTCTGTGGGTTGTGGGAACGGGATCAGTATTCCACAGGGACGGTGCCACGGGCATAAGTTAGTCAAATCATCATATTAGCATTGTCCCGGTTGCATCCGAGGCTTTCACCTCGGAGCTCGGGATCCGAATACTCCTCCTCCGTTTGGTTTGATTTATACAGCTTTTATGGGAGCGTCTGCCGACTGACCCCCACACCGAGAGGAAAGCCCGCTCCAGAGGGTCGTCCGTCAATCAGCAGGTGCACCAGCTTGCAGGTGAGGTTGGCTTCGGCCCCCAAGATCTTGATGGTGTTCCATTCACCCATAAGCTAGTATATTATAATAAAACTTTTCGTTTACTATCTCACCCAACAAGTACGACTCCTGGAGCAACATAACGTGTACTGTGACCGAAGCCGAGTGGAAAGGCGGCGCGGGATTTGGGCACGATGTTCCGGACAGATGGTGGCATCTGCCGGGTCGCGCCATCTGGTAACCCCACACGACGGAGAGCGGAGGACATCCATGACGTAGCAGTCTCCACACCGGTACTGCGAGGGTACTGCTTCCACTGGAATGATTAAATACACTCATTATCATATCATTATTGTTCCCGGTTGAGCCCGAGGCTTTCACCTCGGAGCCCAGGGTTCGCTTACTGGTTCTTCTCCTTTTGGTTTGGCTTACACGGCTTTTATGGGGACGACTGCCGTCTGATCTCCGAACTGAATTCTTTGGGGGAGACATATTGCACAAATTATGACCACTTATTAATAATATCATATTCGCATCACGCGCACCCTGAGCTAGTTTGCAATGTTAATTCTAGAGTGGACCACATTAATTATGTGTGTCGATATCATTTCCTAGCGGTCGTAAAGAGCTAGATAGAATAATAACATTATCACTTATATTCTTACCAGCGCATCATTAAGCGAGTCAACGAACTGCTCCTCGGGAATTTTAAGCAAATCTTTGGCGTGGTCCTGCCACGTGGACCACACCAGAGAGCTTCGTTTGTTATCCAGCGGCAGTAATGCAACTGGCCCTGTAGGCAGCCAGCGTTGCCATGCTGTGGTGTTGTTGCACTCCTGGAAATTATATCAACGAGTTAAATTATATCAACAAGTTAAATTATGTCAACGAGTTAAATTATTATAACGAAGGAAAAAAATACGATGCGCTTATGACCTCATGATGGATGTTCGCGCAGTTAAAACCACCAACTTTCGAAGAGGAACTTAAATGTGCCACAACTCTCTTTTATGAAGTGTTGGTGTGGTGGAGTGGTGGTCATTGTAACCGTTTAACCTTAACATTAAATAGGAATATCGGTGTGTTTCGTTGAGACCAGCCTGTGTACCTTTTCGTACAAGAAAGAGAAAAAATAGTACCAATTTATTTCATGAATACAATGAGACAATGAACAATTTTAGTGACCGGATTGAAGCATGTTCGTCCCAGCACGGCCACGTAGAGATCAGCAGATACCCACGACTTGGATAGATGATTCGTGTCTGAGATCAATGTACTTATTGTTTGCTTTAAAACATATCTCCTTCCTCGCTAAATACTAAATTAAAAGTTTGTTTTAGAACGCCTGTCAATAATGTAATAGCATCAGCGTAACATGACAACAACGTATTACCTATTTAAGTGATTTAGGCGTTTCATAATGTCTCCTATTAATATTAAATTTAGCACTGCCAAAAACTTTATATTATATATTAGGTCGTTACATATGAAATGGCCGTTTTTCTTGAAGAAATTGGAGGGAACCCAATTTTCAGTACTAACATTTTTGCATTTTTTTAGGAATGACAAATCCAAATATTATGTTTTTTTTTATGTATGAATTTTTCACATTTTCAGCAACTTTTATCACATTTTTGAAAAGGGACAGCTGTTAAGTAATACGACATTTATCATCAAAATGGATAGCATTTAGGAAGTACTGTTTTTGAAGATCGAATTAATTTATCTTGAAGATCTTGAAATCAACTTTCAAACAAAATATAAATAATGGAAATAGCTATTAAATTACAGGAATAACGAACTCATGAATTTGTAAGAAAATTTCGGCAATTTCATAGGTAAAGACCTATTATTTGGATGCTTCCCAGTGCCGGATTAAGGCAACTTGATGTACTAAGCAATTTTCCCCTGTGGGCCCCCCTATCCTTAAGTGAACTACAATGATGATGATATGATTGAGCTGAGTGCGACGAAGTCGAGCGAAAGCTCCTCATGGATTTTCTTTGTCACAGGTCTCCTCCTAAACTACTAATCCAATCAGAACCAAATTTGGCATGATTAAAGAGGTCAATCAGAGGAAGGTTTATGGATATATTTTGAAAAAATTAATGCTACCACAGAGGAATGATCACCGTTAAAAAAATCCAGATGGAATTACATAATAACCGCTCGAGACACTGTGACCAAACTTTACACGCTCAGAAAGCATGTCTAGAGTTGTGACTTTCAAAAAGAATTTTCAAAATCGAACTTGCCACGGAGGAATGATCACTGTTCAAAATTTTCAAAATCTGATTCCGCAATAGCGGTCAAATGTATTGGACAAGTTTTGGTATAAATCGCTCTTAATAATTCAAATCACGATGTCTCACTCAGCTCAACATTGCAAGCAGCGATTCGCCTTGCAGACCTAGTGTTAATAGGTTTCGTAGGTAGAATATGCTAGGTGGAGTCGGTACTATACTATTGTTGTAAGATTCAGCTATATTTTTACGACCTTCCGCTTACCTGACGTCAACTCACTTCCCACTTCTCACGACTCCCGGTGTCGAAGGCAGGGTCACTACTAACTACGCCAACAGGCTGCCCAGAACATGTAAGTATATGTATATATAATACTTATCACACATAAATGAAAGGATATTTTTGGACATTAATATCGGATTTTGAAACTGCTTTAACTTTCATGTGCTGGTTTTTTTTCTCGGTCGTCTCTGGGGCTCTCCTAGACGGGATGCCCTAAGCAATTGCTTAAATAGCTTATAGGCTAATACAGGACTGATGTTTCCCTGTAGTCCCATTATTCAGTCTTATTAATGGTACTGTGTGTAGTACCTATTCCCTTTCGTTCAGGGTAATATAAATAATGAATACCTCAGCCAAATGCACTGTTGCTACAACACCCATTTGGTCATAGCTCCACGATAAATATTGCACACCCATTGCTTGGCGGACAGCGGAATTAGCACCATCAGCACCGACCTGGAATAACAAAGGACGCCTGAGATTAGTTAATTATTTAGATTCGAAGTAGTATATGTGCTCAACGGCATATGGTGGCTGCTGAGTTGTAGGTGCTCTTCTTGGAGACAATCCTACTTCCTACTCATCATTACATGTCCTTATCCTAAGTATTTGGGATCGGCGCAACATGTCATTTTCTTGCTGTCAGATGCCATCTCCTCAGTCCCTTCTTTGGCATATCCTCTTTCACGCATTCCATTCATCTTTTTTTAGGCCTACCTCTCCACCTAAACTATCTTTATTGATACTTTGAATTTTTTTAACAACATAACTTTTATCTCTTCTCATAACATGATAGTCGACCGCTTCTCAATAAATGTGAAAGTTTGTGAAGATGTTTGTTATTCAATCACGTTTAAACAACAGCTGAACGGATCTGGCTGAAATTTCGTACAGGAATATATTATATTCTGGAATAACACATTCACTTTTTATCCAGTACTCGATTTTTAACAACGTCACTTTTATATCTTGTCATAACATGATAGTTGCTCGTTTCTCAATAAATGTGAAAGTTTGTATAGATGTTTGTTACTCAATCACGCTCAAACAGCTGAACGAATCTGGTTGAAATTTCGTACAGGGATAGACTATAGTCTGGAATAACACATCTATTTTTTTATCCAGTATTCCAGAAATAAAAAGTAGCCCATGTGTTGTTCCAGCCTACTACTACTACTTAATACTATATCAAAAAACGGGTCATATACTTGACTCATATACTCCTTGAAATATTGCCTATGTTATGACGTGTTACATACTGATCTTTACATTACTTTTTAGGGTTCCGTAGCCAAATGGCAAAAAACGGAACCCTTATAGATTCGTCATGTCTGTCTGTCCGTATGTCACAGATACTTTTTTTTGAAACTATAAGACCTATGCTGTTGAAACTTGGTAAGTAGATGTTTTCTGTGAACAGCATTAAGATCTATGGATAGGTCTAGGAGGTTTCTAATATAATTTTTTATAAACTGAATAGTTTGCGCGAGAGACATTTCCAAAGTGGTAAAATGTGTCCCCTCCCTGTAACTAAAATAAGAGAATGATAAAACTAAAAAAAATATATGATGTACATTACCATGTAAACTTCCACCGAAAATTGGTTTGAACGACATCTATTAGTAGTTCTTTTTAATACGTCATAAATCGTAAACCACAATTTACCTTTCATTCAATCAACTCAAATATAAAAATTTGCTTGAAGAAATGAAGAAAAAACCGGCCAAGTGCGAGTCGGACTAACCCATGAAGGGTTCCGTAGCCCTTCATGGGCGAGTCTGACTCGCACTGGGCCGGTATTTTTCATTTCTTTACATTAAATTTTGACAAAGGCGCACGTACTAAAATGCTTTTTAACTGAATACGTGGTACCTAAATTCTAAAGTTTCTATAATAATTTCCGAGGAAACAGATGTTAGCGGTATAATCATTACTTAATAGCGAGTTTATTTGTGTGCCTACAGCATTTAGCAGACCGATGCATACCCACTTCGCCAGTTTAGTAAGAGAGCTCTAAGAAAACGTACCATACGTGCTTTTAAAGCGTTAAACGATTTCATGCCTGTTAAAGTGCTCGTTCGCGGCAAACGTTGGCCTGATACAAAGTGGTGTGTTAGTGATTTTCAAATTATAAAAGAAAGCAAGTCGTTGTTTTGGTTTTCTGCAGAATTAGATCATTAACGATGTAATTTTCAGTAATGACTTGTCCTTAATTATATCTACTAATAATATTGTTTATCAACGAAATCCTGTTTTGGTGTAAAATTCTGTGACATATAGATAGTCGATAGAGTATCTTATAAATTATAACTTCTAGTAGGTACCGATAGCACAACTATGGTAGATACTTTAATCAGGTTCCAGAAAAGATATTTACCCTTAATTGCGACGATATGAAACATGCACAACGGCACAAGGTAGTCGTCCCAACGTCGGGTAAGGTGAGATATAGGTATTGGATTTTGTCAGCTCAGGAATTAGGATTAAATTCTGGCTCTGGCCAGTGAGAACATCAACAAAAACTATCATTTACACTATTTATAAATGAAAGTTCATATTCAAGGGACAACGTAAATTATATTAAGGAAAATTCGTCTATTAAGAAGTCTAACAAGATATACTTATTAGATATAATAATCATCGGAGAAAAAGGATTTATACTTGAAATACTTAACTTGTTCTGCAGTTAGACAATTAAATTCAAGTTCTGCAGCACTTAAATACACTTTTGTTAGATATATATTATCTGATCACTTGTCCCACTCAATATTTTGTGTCGTTATCTGCGTTTCCTTTTGCGGTTTTCGTTATCTATACCACGATAAGGGATTATACTCATTTATTTACCAAACTTACTAAAAATTAAATATACTGATTAATGTATTTATGGCGTATTTGTCATCTCTGCTAAATATAAAAGCTAATTAGATTTATATATTCCCTTTTATGCCAAACGCAAAAGTAAATCAGCCTAAACATTTTTCATCCCGATAAATGAACAATAGAAAATACTTAACCTCTATAACGTGGACTATAAAAACAGTTGACTAAATAATAGTTATTTATACACCACTGCAGGTATGCAGATTATATATCTGTCTTCACTTTATAAGCCATAAATATTATACAAGTGTATGTGATATTTGAAATCGAATATGTTTGACACCTAACTAATTCAACCGATTGAAGGGTCACATGTGTCCAGTAAAATACATTGCCGTCCTCAAGCTACAAGGCGGCTAAGCGACTTCTGATCAATCTTCACTTCTTAGATTTGAACAAATATTTTTAATAATATATAGTTTTAATAATATTTCAATAGCAATTTTATTCTTGTAAATGCTCAAAAATATATCCATCCACTGTAATTGTAATTGTAAATGACAACCTAATTGCAGATTTATAGAAAATACTAGCATAGGTTTTAAAATATGCCCTCATTTTTCTCAAGCTCGAAATTTGCTTTTATACTTAGCCACTTTTTAGTTTGAGAACGGTTGTAAAGTGCCATAACCTTCGCGCAAGCTATAAAATCCGTTGTTCAAAAATGTAAAACATTGAAAAGTCCAATTAGGTACGTGGAATAAATACCAACCTATTAAATCTCAATAATATTCGGCTATTTCCAGAAAAACTAGGGCACAATAACAATAAATTTCGTACAAATCAGAGTAATTGAGGAAGTTCAGTGCACGTGGAAAAACAAAGGTGGAAAAAGTTTTATAATGACTGTTTAGCGTATATACTTAGCAAGATGATGCGCGAAAAGATTAAAGACAACCAGCAGGTAAGATTTCCGTTATACATACGTTTATTACAAATTCATATACAATTATTAGGTTATTTTTAATAAGTAGGTATGCATTATATTAATTGTATGCAACCCTAATCATCTCCCATCAATTCAAATAACCTACCTTTCTCACGTTCATCCATCAACGAATTATTGTTTATTTTCGTCATCTGAGAAGTAGGTTAGCTTTAGTTTTCAAGAATTAGTTTGGCAGCCACCTTTAGTTTTAACTGCTGATTGACTGCTTTTGGAAAGAATATTAGTTTCCTGTATGTGTTGGTCGTTTGAAAAGTGCATAGAATACCATAAATTAGCAGGGATCGAACCCAAACCTTACACCCTGGCGTCTGAAGACCAGTGACGGCGTGCGGTTTTAGTCGATTCAAGCCCGACATAACCACCCCCGCTTGCTGGCGGGGGGGGGGGCATCCGAGGGGATATCCAATTCCAAAAAAATAGAGATCATACAACAGATTTTAAATTTGACCAAGACCTTTCTAATAGAAAAAAAACGCATCAAAATCCGTTCAGTAGTTTTTGAGTTCATCGGCCGCAAAAACTAATCATAGGCGTGCGCTCATGGAGGACGGGACATCGTTGGCCGACCTCCGGCTCTGAAGAATATACGAAATTGAAGAGTAATTTTAGGTTTGAAAGTATACAATGTCATCATCATCATCCAAGCGTTGTGTCCCAGCGCCAGAGTTGTAGCCCAGGGTCCGCCTTCCGGTTTTTCTTCTTCCACTTCACACGGTCTTGGGCATTTCTGGCAGCGAGATCATTATTATGCATGTCACCTTCTACGACGTCAAGCCAATACAACTTAGGCTGCAAAACGTGGCCGCACCGGCGAAGGCAACTCTCTACTGCGATATCACGGACATGAAGGCTGCCGTGGATGCGGGAGGACAGGGCTAATAATGGTTTTATAAACCTTCAACCAACCGGCATTTTGGAATCACAATAATTGATACCAGTGATCTTGGCCCAAGCGACGGCATTGTGTGCCTTGGCGTCGCGGTCGATGTTAACAATCACGTAAAGTCAGATTCAAAGTACTTAACCTAGTCCGTGTGCTCGACCAATTCATCGCCTATGCAGACGGGTGTGGGATCTGTTGAGTTTAACGCTAAGTACCTACAAGTCTCTGGCACATTAAGCATCACACAGCCGTTCTCAAGCACCTTCTTCCACGTCATCACACATCGTACCAATTTGCCCTGTCCCCGTCCACCAGTGCAATATCATCAGTATACATAGCAACCATGGAGGCTGCTTAAGTGAGTTGACGATGGTGTCCGACAAAACGTCTAATACTACGTTGATCAGGAATGGACCGAGGATAGATCCTTGGTGTACCCCGACGGTATTTGGGAAGGTTTTCATATCAATTCATGGTCTCGGATGGTGTCCACATAAGATTCTGGAATCCTTTTGGACCGGTCCCCAGGATTTCATCACTCGAGGAACACAAGCGAAGGTCTTCTACATGTCCAGAAACAGGTTATACAAAAGTATATTCTTCTCCTGTATTTCTCCGTGACAATCCTAAGAGCAAATGCCGGATCCATGGTCCCGTGACTCAAATTAACAACACCTTGAGTGTGTACTCCTCTTGCATCCGGGAGTTGATTATCCTATTCATGACGTGGTACATTAAGGCCTATGTGATACCTCTTCCAAAAATCTCAAACCCATCCCTTCCCAATCATTTTCGGCCCATTAGTATTTTGCCTTTCCTATCAAAGGTGCTCGAGGCCTGTGTACACAGACAGCTGTCCACTTTTATCTTTAAAAATAATTTATTAAGTCCCCTACAATCAGGGTTTAGGCCCGGGCATAGCACTGTGTCTGCGCTTTTAAAAGTGACTGGCGATATTAGGGCTGGTATGGAAGACACTAAGCTCACGGTACTCGCACTGGTTGACTTTTCAAACGCCTTTAATACCGTCAGCCACGACCTTCTCTCATCCATTCTATCTTTATATATGATCTCATCGGATGCACTGGAATGGTTCACAAGTTATCTTCAGGGGCGCCAGCAGGCTGTTCGCCTGCACGAAAGTACTTCGTGTTGGTGCGAGATTGACGCTGGTGTCCCTCAAGGCAGTATATTATCTCCTTTGTTATTTTCGATATTTATTAACGTCCTAACTACTAATCTTCAATGTGCGTCTCATTTATAT
Organism: Cybosia mesomella; assembly: GCA_946251805.1. Taxonomy (NCBI): domain Eukaryota; kingdom Metazoa; phylum Arthropoda; class Insecta; order Lepidoptera; family Erebidae; genus Cybosia; species Cybosia mesomella. The sequence continues at coordinate 14,015,565 of OX276408.1, read as the reverse complement.
GCGGACGATCTACAGCTTTACGCTCAAGCGAGGGTGGAAGATTTGGCTGCTGCAATAAATAGCGTTAATCAGGACTTAGAATACGTTCACACCAGGTCGAGCAGATACGGTTTAACTGTGAATCCGAGTAAGTGCCAGGCTATAATTGTAGGTAGCCAACGTTTAATAGGCCGAGTGGATGCACAATCTCTCCCAACCATCACATACAATGGCTCCACAATACAATTAAGCTCTACGGTAAAAGATCTAGGTTTATTTATAGACTCAACTCTAAGCTGGCGAAACCAGCTATTACATGTTGGTCGTAGAGTGACGGGAATGCTCCGCATTTTACCGTCTCCGGAATTTTCTGCCCACAAAAACCAAAACTATACTTGTGCAGACCTTACTCTTTCCTGTCTTTGACTACGCTGATGTTTGCTACTTCGACCTTGATGCAGAACATCTCAACAAATATGATCGACTTCTAAACAACTGCATTAGATTCGTTTTTAACCTCCGCAAGTACGACCATGTGTCTGCATGTCGTGCGCAACTAAATTGGTTGCCGATCCGCCAACGTAGAAATCTACGTGCACTTACTACTCTCTATTCAATTCTTACATCTCCTACTCTTCCTATCTACCTATCGCCTTTCTTTCAGTACCTTTTTACAAACCATGATAGAGACCTTCGCTCATAAAATAATCTTCTTTTAATCTGTCCTGCACATACTTCTGGGTTTGTTCATTCTTCTTTTCTAATACAATCTGTAATCCTTTGGAACGCGCTACTAGCAGTCATGTGCTCAAGGCTAAAGTTCGCCAATTACTTCTCGACAAACTGGCAGAACAGTATTATATTTGTAGTTGTATTTAATCAATAATTGTTGCCCCAATAATGCACCTACTGAGTCTTTCTCTGCACCACCTTTGGTTGACTGGTAGAGAATGCCTGTGGCATTAAGTCCACCTATGTACTTGTGCATAAAGTTCAATAAATAAATAAATTACCCTTATAGCGCGTTAGCTACCACACTCCTGCACCCTCTGCCTTTGAAGACCGAAGTAATGATATATACAGCCTCCATTGGCTTGGGATCATACCGGGGAGGAGTACGCGGTTATAAAGATTTGTGAGAATGTCCACACTACGGGGACCCATCGCCTTCCAGGCCTCAATTGGGATTCCATCGACAGCTTTCCGATTCATCATGCGGCGAAGAGCCTTCTGAACTTCAGCAGGGACACAAGTCCTCGATTCGGAAGGATCAGTTGGTTGCACTTCTTTATGTTCGTGGAAATATGAGCGCCATCTCTCTTTCACCGCATCTTCCTCGTATAATATGCCCCTAGGATTGCAGGGCAGTAGGAAATATCCTGTTTCGCTTGACCCGCCGACTTATGGATGAACTTCCACCTCTCAAAAAATTCCAACTTGTCGTACAGTGGTTGTAAGTGGTCTCGTTTGGCACTGGCTGCAGCTTTCTTCACTTTATTTTCCCTCTTGACTGCATCGTTTCTTTACCAAGTGTCGTTGAAACACTTGCGACCACCCTTAGAGATGCCGAGCTTCGCCTTCGCCGCTCAAAGAATAGCTGGTCGAATCTTGTCCCAGTAAATCTGAACAGTGGGCCTACCGCCGAAGTGTCGTCGATATCACAGCCGTCGAAATGTTGCGCTGGTCAAGGTCGACGGCCATTTTGTACCGCCCCATTGATAATCGATGCCGGCGCGGCGTAAGAATGAATGAATAGTTATTTATGCAACTGTGGTATAATGAGGGGTATTAAAACATGAATGTGGGTTTATCACACGAAGCGAAGCTGAGTGTGATAATAGTATCACATGAGTGTTTTAATACCTAATTATACAGTTGCATACAAGACTTTATCTACACCCATGATAAACTAATAATACATCTTCAGAGAATGATGTACTGCCCTTTGATATTTTCCAATTCATGAAATCTTGGTACGCCTTTTCATACTGTTTTCTAGAGTTTTCCGGTAGTAATTTGTTAGATATGTCCTTTGCTGCATTCGAAATGTCTGGAGGGGTGTTATCAAAACTTGAATCGCTCATTTTCGTAAGTAAACAAAACAATTTGCAAAAATAATAGCGAAGAAAAATAGCGGGAATTCGAATTCGAACGAATAAGCTTTAATTTTTTTTTTACGGCGCGTAATTTTAGTGCAATGCAACGCGCGTGAATGACAGTTCTTTTTTTGAAACTCATACAGATTCCACGCATCGAGCGGTAAGAATTTGGCTGTCTGATGAGTAACCCTTTGCGCGGAAGAGATTGAAAAAGCGAAAGGAGTGTTATTATGAAATTACATACAACATTATAACACCCGTTCGGATGATATTATGGTTATTAGGACATTGGATGTATTAATGTTGGCAATAAGCTAACTGTTTCAGAATCTTTTATAGAGGATTTAAAGCATGGGTGTAGATAAACGCTGTTTTTGACAGTTAAATAGCTGCCGCCTAAAAAAATTCTAATCTACGGCGTCGCTTTGAAGTGTCATTTCATTACGGCACCTCATGAGGTGCCGTAATGAAATGACACTTCACACAATGAGCTGTCGTTTTGAATATTATTTTCTTTTCCGACGGTTGATTACGATGCCGATTGCACCTAATACTGGGCTACTATGGCTTTTATGGGTGCGACTGCCGACGAGTGGATTCTGCCGTCCTATTGCACCTAACACTGGGCTACTATGGCTTTTATGGGGGCGACTGCCGACGAGTGGGTTCTGCCCTCCTATTGCACCTAACAATGGGCTACTATGGCTTTTATGGGGGCGACTGGGTTCTGCCCTCCTATTGTACCTAACACTGGGCTACTATGGCTTTTATGGGGGCGACTGCCGACGAGTGGGTTCTGCCCTCCTATTGTACCTAACACTGGGCTGCTATGGCTTTTATGGGGGCGACTGGGTTCTGCCCTCCTATTGCACCTAACACTGGGCTACTATGGCTTTTATGGGGGCGACTGGGTTCTGCCCTCCTATTGTACCTAACACTGGGCTACTATGGCTTTTATGGGGGCGACTGGGTTCTGCCCTCCTATTGTACCTAACACTGGGCTACTATGGCTTTTATGGGGGCGACTGGGTTCTGCCCTCCTATTGCACCTAACACTGGGCTATTATGGTTTTTATGGGGGTGACTGGGTTCTGCTCTCCTATTGCACCTAACACTGGGCTACTATGGCATTTATGGGTGCGACTGGGTTCTGCTCTCCTATTGCACCTAACACTGGGCTACTATGGCTTTTATGGGGGCGACTGGGTTCTGCCCTCCTATTGCACCTAACACTGGGCTACTATGGCTTTTTTGGGGGCGACTGGGTTCTGGCAATAGGAGGGCAGAACCCACTCGTCGGTAGTCGCCCCCATAAAAGCCATAGTAGCCCAGTGTTAGGTGCAATAGGACGGCAGAACCCACTTGTCGGCAGTCGCCCCCATAAAAGCCATAGTAGCCCAGTGTTAGGTGCAATAGGACGGCAGAACCTACTCGTCGGCAGTCGCACCCATAAAAGCCATAGTAGCCCAGTATTAGGTGCAATCGGCATCGTAATCAACCGTCGGAAAAGAAAATAATATTCAAAACGACAGCTCATGAGACGCGGTCGATTTGAATTTTTTTAGGCGGCAGCTATTTAACTGTCAAAAGCAGCGTTTCATTCATTCTTACGCCGCGCCGGAATCGATTATCAATGGGGCGGTACAAAATGGCCGTCGACCTTGACCAGCGCAACATTTCGACGGCTGTGATATCGACGACACTTGGGCGGTAGCCCACAGGTTCGTGTACAGCATCGTCGCACTTGTCGCCGATAGCTAGGGTGAGCCTCTGAGACGTGGCTTCGTCAAGCAGCCTCCACTTGACACTTTGGCGATGCTTGACACTTTTGTCTTTGGGTTTCACGCAGAGTTCCATGACAAGGTTTTATTGAAACCCGATTGCAGCACCATCTACCGGTTTCAAATGATATTACTTCCAAAGAAATTACCTACCGTTCATTTGGCAGCGCATAAAATACGAGGAAACAAACAAATAATTATTTTTAAATTATTAGCAAACTTGATTTTGGCTATGAAGTAGTTTTTGTAACAAGAAAATCTTAAAACGATCAAGAGCAACCCCGCAACCGGCGTGCATGTATGAAAACAATTATGAATGTGGAAGAGCAAAGGCTTGGCCCAGGCTCGTAGCAAGTGGAAAGATATTAACTCTGCCTACCCCAATGGGAAATAGGTGTGATTATCCCTTCGGCCACGTACGAAACCAAGTTTCGAAACTTGTTTCCAAATAAGAATAATATTTCTTCTTCTGAAACTGATTTCCAAATAAGAATAAACAATCTGTTTTCGAAACTCGTTACCAATTAAGAAAGTAATTATTCTCCCGAAACCGGGCAAGAAAAAATTCTTCTTTCGAAATAATGTACCCAATTGATTTTAGGAAGAAAATATAATAATGAATAAACACAAACTACACTTATTAACTAACTTAAAACTTAAATTAAACTTAAAATTTATTTTAAAATTTAAAAGAGTTAAAAAGTGGATAGGTATACTAAAAGTTGGGGTGTGTGTTGGGTAACCTCCTCGAGTGTCGCTCCGATTCCGATCCCGCTGCAGTCCGGGGGGAACGGAATCGGAGCGGCCGGTACGCCCTGGGCGGCGGTCATTGGCTTCCCCTTCACCCCTTCATAGGGTTGGCATTGATCGTCGGCCAATACCCAACGTGGCGGGAACACATCGCTCTCCGTACTCCTCTGCTTTCAGAGGAGACAGGATGAGCGATGCTGTTAGTGGTGAGATGGCCCAGGGTCAGCCGGGGTGCGAGGGATATGCTCTATGGGTAACCTTACACCCCGGCGTCTGAAGACCCGAGACGGCGTGCGGTTTTAGTCGGTGCAAGCCCGACATAACCGCCCCCGCTGGCCGGCGGGGGGGTATACGAAGGGATTTCCGCACGATAAAAAAAAAAAAAAAAAAAAGGTATACTAAAAGTTAAACGAAAAAGGCGAAATCATTTAAATGCAATGACCGACTGATATCTTTTTTTTTAAAAGAAGATCTAGTGATGAATTAATTTCTTCAACAATATCTTCATAATTTTTACTTTTTTTGTTTACTTTTTTCCCTACTCCCATTTTATTTATTAAAACGTCGAGAACATTTGCAAGAGTGGGATTTCTACGTCCAATATACCTATTTATTTTGGAATGCCATTCCTTAAGGTGGTTTGTAGTTCGAATTGTTTCGTTGCTACAACAGCAAACTTTGGAAAACTCAGTTTGATCAAACCACTGTTTCTTAAAATACGTATTAAATTTTTCAGTTTGTTTTCCTGGTGGGCTCTTGTTCATCACGTATGTGAAGCCTTTGTTTATAAAGGCTGGTGGTAAGCGTGCTAGACCAGTACAACGCGCTACGTGTCTCTTCTCGACACTGAAATTTAATTTCAAGGATTTCGCTTTTATGATTAAAGACTTGTTAAAATGATAATAACATAATTTAATTTCTATCTTAGGAAAGACGTTACGAATGGCCTTCATGGCCGCTTTTTCAAAGTCTAGTGTTATTTTTTGGGGGTTCCATGTTGGAAATTGTGATTTAACAAGCTAAATAATAATTCATATGTTGTTTTTTTTGTTCTCTAGAAAGGCGAAAATTAGGAGGATTATAGATTGGGTCTTCTTATCATAACCATGAATGGAATACAGCTGCTGAAAGGATTGTGGGCATGATTTAAATGTTCCATCACTGAAAATGTGTTTGAAAGATTCTATGTCACGTCTTGCATTCTTAGCACCAAATACTATTATTCTATTTCCTTCCTCTACGAAATCAGCTAATAGCATATTCTGATATTTCTTTGGTACAACTACCTCGCTGGGTAGTTTAAATCTCAATTTTGGAACTCCTAATATTTTGTTCCGTTCATTATATAATCCACTTTTGACGTTATCGAATTTGGGCAGATCATGTATCAAGTCAACTCCTTCATTTCGCATTTCAAATTGCATATCTTCGTATTGTTTTTTAACAGACGTGAAGTTAGTGCTTACTTTTGCCCGAAGTTCATCCATTTTTTTCAATAAATAGTTTTTGCAATGTCTGATTTACAACTCACATTGTGATCAATTTGTTGGATTATCTCATTTTTATTCTTAAATTCGGTTTCATTATTACAGTACCAAAATGAATTATCAGACTTATAAAAAAAAATCTATGATATTTGCGGCCATCACATAATGCAGCCACTCCGCCTCTTTTTGTTGAGATAAACTGAATATTATTTCGTATTGACATTGAAGTTACGTTAAAAATCAAAGAAAGGATATTATTAATTACTATTTCACTATATTATACGATATTATTTCACTTTTGTATTGTTAATTATAATTTATTACTTTTATTTTGTCTTCTGTTGACACCTATCATCGGAAATATAGGATGACGTGTTAATTTATTATTTATGATTTGTATGTGGCCAGGGAAATGTGGCCATTGTTAATTTGGTACATCATTTCTAAAGAAGATTTTTTTCTTAATGGGAAGCTGGTTTCAAAAACTATAGAAAGCCCGGTTTCGGGAGAATAATTAGGTACTTTTCTTAATTGGTAACGAGTTTCGAAAACAGATTGTTTATTCTTATTTGGAAATCAGTTTCAGAAGAAGAAATATTATTCTTATTTAGAAACTAGTTTCGAAACTTGGTTTCGTACGTGGCCGAAAGGGTGATTATGTGTATGCACGTAGAAATGAAAACATTGTTCTTCTTAAACGACAAATATGAACGCGTACGTTTGCCCGAGTTCATGAAACAGGAATCGAATCAGTCAGTATAGGTATGTAAAGAAAACAAATTACGCGATACACATCTCTTGGACGCATGTCTAAACAAAGCTTAAAATAGAACATAAATTTGCGTAAACCAAATCAAATTTTAATGTTATGTATGTTTTGTGAAATACTTTGATTTTTATGAGAAATTGTTAAACGTTGTATGTTCTCGTATTACCGTGTCATAGTCTACGCGCTAAAGTTCATACTTATAGAGGAATCATGTGATATGTAAAGTTACAATGAAAGGGGCATCTTGGCTTTATCAATCGTTTATAAAGTTCTTTTAGAAGAACAACGCTTAGTTTTCTTTTTAGTTTAATTGTATTTTTTTTTCTTTTGATGGATAGGCGTAGCATGGCTAAGCTTGATGGCGTGTAGCCTATATAAATCAAACCCGAATAACAGGACTCTTGTTATCGTTCAAAAACGACCGATGATTTGTGTCCCTACATTTAAAAACAGAAAACACAAACATTTTTCATGAAACAGATAATAAATTGAAATAATCTAAGAAGTTTGGATTTTTATTATCTTCAACATCAATCGTTTTTTATATCACTAAAAGCTCACAGTATTAACTGATTCTGTTAGTGGTGTCTAAACGACAAGTTAAAACACATAAATTCGGTTATTTTATTGTCCATTTTACAAAGTGTTCGCAACTATGTCGGTATGTGCAATGTGGTTATAACGCGCTAATATTGGAAATTTCATTTCATTGTTAGCATGCTCCACTGAAATACCGCATAGTTTTAGTTATTTTATGACAAGATGAATTTAGCATTGAGTAATTTCAATTCGGAGTTTCGGTCAGGATTTTAAGCATTGATTATACATTACTCTCCATTCTAAAGAAAAGTGAGAACAAGGTAACTATTCAAGAGGAAGTATATATAGGTATGTAGAACTTTTATATTCGACTTTGGAGCCTGCCTGGGAAGTACCTACCTTTATCATACAGACAGCCGCAATTAATTAACACATTTGCTTAGTATTCTGTTGAGTGTGGTATTCTACTCTTTCCAGTGTTAAGATGGTCATTCATCCGACCATCTGAGGGCTAATCACGACGCGCTTTCGATGTCCAATCAGTTTTGGAGAGCGAAGCTGAAGAAGAAAGATGGAGCTATACATGTTGTATAGCTATCTGCCCTCTGCTCCGCTGCCCAAAACTGAATTGTTATAAGCGCGTCGCCATGGTTAGCTCGCTGGTCTAAGGTCTGGAGTAGGGAAGGTTCAAGTCTTAGATTATTAATATGTCATAATCTAAGGTTCAAGTCTCGTCCTGGATGTTAACATTTTCCGATTTAAATCTTTTGGAAAAGTTAGTATACTAATTGCTTCAAAATTTCATTGAATTAATGTGGCGGAGTAATCTAAAAACAATCTTTAAAAATTATTGTAACATTAATTGTTTTGGCAAAGAATTATGGTAGATGGCTCCAGCGTCACCCCAAGACGTATAATATATAGGAAAATTTCGAATATCCAGGACGTAACCAGGTAGCTCAGTTGGTCAGGTATTCCCCCTTTAAGGAAGTGTCCTGGATGTTCACTTTTCCGAATTAAATCTAGTGTAGTACTAGACGGGATCCTCATGTTTCGCATGTTTTATGTCCTAAACTTAACCTGGCATAACTATTGAAGGCATTATGCTTTGTCATTATAGTTTTTACCCGACTGCGTCAGAAGGAGGGTTTTTCGAGAATATGTATGTATGTAAGTATGTATGTATGTATGTATGTATGTTTGCATAATTGTTTGGCACGCTTTGCGGCCTGAAATGAATTTTAGCTTGTTAGTTGTCTTTCGATCGTATAATAAAAATAAAAAGAGACAAAATGGCGGATTTTTGGCACTAAAATGTATGTTGTTTATATATATATAAATATTAGATTATTAATTTAAAAAATAATAAAAAATCCGACTGCCCTAAAAATACCGAAACAAGTTATATATCAGGTTTTTCGATTTTTTAATTAATAATGTTATTAATGTAGATTGTAGTAACTGTCGCTAAGAAGGTAGTTATTTTCTTACTTAGTAAAAACCTAATTCATGAAAAGAACATTATAAAAAAGAAAATAAGGCACGCTCGGGTATAATCGAGTTATGATAGTATCGGCGAAGATAACTCAGATCAAATATGATCTGATATTTGAAATAGATTTAAGATTTACCTACCTCAACTTTAAAAATATGACTTTGTTGAGTATGATAACAACTGTCTAAAATAGTGTAATTTTACTGAATAACCTCAAAAGAAATAGCGAGTATAGTTAGATACAAAAATAATTGCGTGGGCTGAGTTTATCGTATCGTAACATTCGTAGGCCACATCTTGGTGACATTGATTGGCACCGCTATCGAATTGGTTTGGTACACCTTCTGATTCAAAAATTCTTAGCTTTTAATGTATACTAACAAGTGTTCCAATAAAAATACATTTCTGCAGCAACAAGAACACAATTCTGTTCTATGCAATATAATGTATCATCGAAAATGAAAACGAAGGAAATATACATTTGCCCCGATTTATTATTATATCCATCGGCGGGGATGACAAGAGTGGGCGTGGAATAGCTTTCAGTTTCAGTGAAGCGCGGGCATGCGATATGACACGTTCTCCCGGTGAACGTTTGCGCAAGGCGAACCTAAACACATCGAAAAAGAATGACAAAAAGAAGGTTACTATCATAACCGTGAATGATGTGGTCCTTTTCTTTCGTATCCAATGTGTATACACACACGTTCAGTACAGACTGTGTTAAATTCGTGAAATCTTGGTAAGAGCTACCCTAAATTGGGCAATTTTATTACTTAGGTATATCGTGAAGGCAGTGGACGATGGTACGGTGGTATGAGCCAGGTGACGGAAGACACCGACGATGATGTGGAGGCGGGTTACATATCAAGTGACGAGTCTGCGCATGGAGTCGACTTGGCTGAACGGTTAAGGGTCAAGCCCTCGCCTGATATTTGGGAGCTAGGTGAAGTTTAACATTTTTCTACATTATCAACAATAGAGTACCTTTTTTTTTTTTTTTTATCGTGCGGAAATCCCTTCGGATACCCCCCCGCCGACCAGCGGGGGCGGTTATGTCGGGCTTGCACCGACTAAAACCGCACGCCGTCTCGGGTCTTCAGACGCCGGGGTGTAAGGTTACCCATAGAGCATATCCCTCGTACCCCGGCTGACCCTGGGCCATCTCACCACTAACAGCATCGCTCATCCTGTCTCCTCTGAAAGCAGAGGAGTACGGAGAGCGATGTGTTCCCGCCACGTTGGGTATTGGCCGACGATCAATGCCAACTCTATGAAGGGGTGAAGGGGAAGCCATTGACCGCCGCCCAGGGTGTACCGGCCGCTCCGATTCCGTTCCCCCCGGACTGCAGCGGGATCGGAATCGGAGCGACACTCGAGGAGGTTACCCAACACACACCCCAACAATAGAGTACCTACCTACTATTTTTTTTTTTTTAAACAAATCTTAATTACGGCTATATTTCTAAGGTACAACATATCATGTGTACATCACATGTTTGTTTACTGATGGTTCGACATGCATCTATCGTGAACAAAGTGGATATAACAATTGCTCACCTAAGTTTTTTTTTGCTATTCCAAACTATTATTTATTTTTATACCTTATTATAAACGCACGCTTTATAAGGTAGGCGGGCCTCATTGTAGGTACTTACCTACAATGAGGCCCGCCGAGCCCGCAACTTGCTCGCCGCGCGTCGCAGGCGACTCAGGCGCCGGAGGTCGCTTAACGACCTCCGTCCTCCATGAGCGCAGGCCTGGGGGTGGCAGGTAAGGCCGCCTGTCACCCCAGCAGAAGCAGGCGGGGACGGTGGGGCGACTAGCGCCCCTCCTCCAAACCGGGGCAAGACGGAGACACCGTGGTTCCCAAACCCGAGGGGGCCATCTCGAAACCGGAGATGGCCCAGGGTCAGTCGGTGTGCGAGGGATATGCTCTATGGGCAACCTTACACCCCGGCGTATTAAGACCCGAGACGGCGTGCGGTTTTAGTCGGTTCAAGCCCGACATAACCACCCCCGCTGGCCGGCGGGGGGGTATCCGAAGGGATTCCCCAACGAAAAAAAGAAAAAAAGGTACCTACAATAAATAGCCTAAATTGATTGAAGCGATTTCTAGCAAGCTTTGTAGGTAGGCAGTTTGGTAGGCAAAAAAAAAAAATTGATAATAACATGATATTTACTTTAGTTGAACCACAATTTAATATGTTTTCAGATGAGATCGAATTTAACTTGAGAAACCTTCCGTTAGCAGAAGAAATATCAGTATGTGTCGAAACTGGACACTACGATCACGTATTAGAAATCGCCTCCCAAATTGATAATGGACTATTGACTGCTGCGCTATGGGCGTGCTGGCTTGGAAGAAGTCTTCTACTATCCAAAATATTAAAGTTAGGGCTAGACCCAAACAAGACTGACGAAGCAGGCAGGTAACTGATAAAATATAAAAAAAAATAGGAAATGGTTCAGTTACGTGTCTTTTTTTATAAATCAAAATTATAACTTTCAGGACATGTTTACATTTAAGTTGTTTAGTTGGCAGTGCAGAATGTGCGAAGCTGTTATTGGAATACGAAGCCGACCCAAATTTGTGGGACTCGTCAACCGAGAGAAAAGCTACACCACTGCATTGTGCAGCCAGCGCAAAAAGCTTAGCTTGTGTTAAGGTACACAAGATATTCTTGCAGATGAAAGATGGTTTGTAAACAAGTAGGCACCAAACTATTTATGTCGACAGGTGCTGATTTCTGCTGGGGCTGACGTAAACGCAGGTCTTTCCGAGCGTTCTCCTTTGCATTACGCGGTACTCAGCCAAGCACCGGAAGTTGTGAAGGAGTTATTGGATTCAGGCGCTTGTCCTGATACGCAACAGGTGCGACCTATTTTTAATTTTACACCGAATTCGACCAGACGGTAGATAAATTAGGAAGAGTAAACTAATTAATGGGAACGGTTTGAAATAATCTTATTGAAAATGTTTTTAATTAGGTATTCACAGAAACTCCTTTGCATGTGGCGGCATCTCTGGGCTCAGCATCTTGCACAAGAATATTATTAGATGCGGGTGCTGATGTTCGAGCAGCAATGGGTCTTGGGCGAACGACAGCACTACATCTTGCAGCAGAAGATGGACATGCAGAGTGCGCTCGATTATTACTACAACACGGAGCACAAATTGATTGGCCTAATTCTAGAGAACAAACACCTTTACACCTAGGTAAACTCAATCAATACTTTACGTTATTTTCAACCGTTGTTTTGGTATTATGGGATTATACAACACTGTTGAAACCATATAACAGAAACCGTTATATCTGATTCATGATCTCATAAGATCTATTTTAAATCATAACATTTTTCTTTGGTATGGTTACAGCGGCACTGGCACAATCACTGGAAGTGGTTGAGCTCCTTGTGAACAAACGAGCTAATGTACGAGCTCGCGATGCTGATGGCCGAACTCCTTTACACGGATCTATAGTAAGAGGGGCTAGAGCATGCGATGTGGCGAGACAACTACTTTCGGCAGGAGCCGATCCAAATGCACCTGATAATTTTGGGTATACGCCTTTACATATAGCCGCGTTGAACGAATTCTCTGCCTGTGTATTATTATTGTTAGGTAAGCATAAGTTTATTTATCCATTGACAGTAACTATTGGTAAGAAAATATTGATATATATTTCCATGTATAACTTTAAACAAGACGCGTGTTGTGGTGAATCACTCACTGGGAATAGTAATAATATTTACAAACTTTCATCAATCTTAGAATCGAATCTCAATTATTTTGACTGTAAAATAAACTACGTGGCCTGAATATTACATACACCTTGAAATATGCAAAACCAATGCTAGTTTATTTATTTTTCAGACTACGGTGGAGATGTAACATTGCGAACAAACGGAGGAGTATCTGCATTGTCGTTCATTATACGGCGAGTTCCAGACGTGGTTCCTCGGTACTTGTGCAAATTTGATGATGCAGTTCACGTTAGCGAACACGAATTAGGCGATGTAGATTGTGAACTGACCATTGATTTCAGACCTCTAGTACCTTGTCTAGCAAGAGGTGAAGCAGAGCTTCTGTTAGCATTCATTGAGGTATAGCGCTTTGTGATGAAATTTATGTAAATTTATTTTCTACTTCTACCGTGCTTATCGTCAGTCTGATGGATTAAATAGGTAGTCTAATATCCGTTTATCGAGAAACATATTTGCTTATAATGTACGTTTTGTTTTTAACAAGGATGTCTGTATCAGAAATTGATTCTTGTTCGCGGTGCCCAAACAGATCTTTTGAATAAAATTCTAATGTATTGCGATGCTGATATCTGTTTCAGGTTGGTCGTAAGGACGTGTTGAAGCATCCAGTAGCAGAAACCTTTCTGTTTTTGAAATGGAGAAGAATACGAAAGTTTTTCGTTCTTAGTTTCATTTACCACGCGTTGTTTATTACATTATACAGCATTTATATACTTCGTGAGTATTGCAGCTGAACCATGCCTCCAGATTAGTTTGAGTCCCATAGATTTTTAGCAGCGCCGGCCTAGATTTTAGAGACGTTATGTAGTGGAGGAGACATGGATATCCCCACATCTCAGCCATTCCCCCAGTCGCCTGTTTTTTAATTGCTTAATTTCTTACCTACTAAGCCCATCCAAGAAGAAGAGTAGGTATTTATAGGGAGAAGTAGAAAAAGGAGTAGATTTGAATCAATCAATATCAAAAGAATTCAGTCTTTATGCTATGACGTAGGACTCTCGTTCAGGAGTTCATGGTCTATGAGTGGCATTTTACTTCAACAATTCATACCATAATTAAAGCGACGAGGCTGAACCGGATTGGTTAGTCTTCGTAGTAGTACTAGAAAGTATGATCCATCCAGAAAACCAAGCTCGCGTTACATAACGTAACATAACTTCACGCCTGTATCCCCGAAGGGGTAGGCAGAGGTGTATTACACACCCATGATTCGCCAGTTATGTTTAGGTCCCAATGTAATAGGGGGCGAGCCTATTGCCATCTACCGGGCACATTACTAAGTCTCATGTAGATACACTTAAAGCTAGTTATTTTGAATTACACCACAGCCTTATTAATAAACACGTAGGTAGTAACTTTACGCCAGTGATTAGCCTCGGAGTAACTTGACATTTCCTATACGATATGTCAAGTTACAACAACGCTAATCCTTGGCGTAAGATTACAGAACTTTTATTAATAAGGGCCTTAGTGTTTATAATATTTATACAAACAAAACATACGCATTCTTTCGGTTTCGTTTACGTATGTATTAAGTAAGATCATATGTAGGCATTTTAATCAATTATATAATTTTTAAATGACTTCAAAAAAAGGAGGAGGTTCTTTACAGAGTAATGTTTTTGACATCTATTTTTTCAGGGATATTTTTATTTGAGAAGTCAGACACCGTGCCACCTTATCTTCAGCCTGTTCAGATTCTTATAGTTCTACTAAACCTATGTTTCTTGACTAAGGAAATGTTTCAGGCATATCTTGATTGGTCCGCTTACATTAGACAATGGGAAAACTGGTTACAGTGGCTTATCATTATGGGTGTATTTCTATGTACGGTATGTAAGATTAATTTGTAGTTATTAATACAGTGTAGCAAAGTGGCTGTCCGTAGCCCACTTTTCGTCCCCTCTGGAAACGAGACGTGACGGGTTGCGAACCACGTCGCCGTCATTACGGGAGTTAAAAAAATACATTGAGTTCCCACGGCCAGGTCAGAAGTACCCGTAACCGGCGTGCATGTATGAAAACAATTATGAAAGTGGAAGAAGCGAAAGGCGTATGCCAAGATCGTAGCAAGTGGAAAGATGTTGTCTCTGCCTACCCCTACGGGAAAAAGGCGTGACTATATGTATGTATGTATGTATTAATACATAGTTTAAAAATATACAGTTAAGCAAATGATTAGGATGAAAAGTGTGTCCTGAGTGATTCGAAATCCTTGGTACCTTTTATACCATGCGAGAGATCTGCTTCCAGAGCCCCTCAAGATTAATACGAAAAATACTCAGCTTTACTTAAAGTCAGCTAATCAGAAAAAAGCTAGTCAGAAAATCCCGTAAACTTGCTTCATTACAATTTTGAAGTAATTTCTTATTTTATGGTAGACAGTATTTGCACATGTAATTCTGTAATGTAAATAGCGATGAATACATTGTGAATGGAAGAAACATATCGAGGAAAGTAAGTCATCGTGTATCGAATAACCGAAAATACTAGATTACATAGCCTAGCATAAGATATATGATTTTCAGAATCTATGGACGTCTCATTTTCGAAGCACACGTATTTAAAAACACCGTTTCTCGGGGACCATCGCGGTCTTCAGTTGTACAGAAGATGTGAGATAAATCAATACATATTTTTCTTTTACAGATACCAAATTGGAATAACATTGCCATTAGAGCGAATACTTCCAATTGGCAGCACTACATTGCAGCTACTACAATATTCTTTTGTTGGTTGGAACTAATGTTGATTATTGGACGATTCCCGACATTTGGTTTATATGTGGAGATGTTTACTACTGGTTAGTATTATAAATACACTAGTTGCGAGAGTACACAAGTTGTGGCATACTTCGCCACCGTGATCTCAAACTTGCCCGTAATTTATTAGTTCTACAATAATGAATGGAATTTGCCCGATTTGTTGACATTTATGATTACTGCTCCGCTCTCCTGGATTACTATCCAGGAGAGCGGAGCTACTGCGTAGCCATAATATAGTCTATAACCTTCCTCGATAAACGGGCATAACACAAACAGATTTTTTAAATTCGAACCAGTAGTTCCTGAGATTAGCGCTTCAACTAAACAAACAGACAAACTCTTAGTCGTACCTGCGGCTTCGCCTGTGGCATATTTCGACCCCGAGGCACCCATTTGTCCCATATTATGTCCGCAATTTATTAGTTCTACACTAATGTATGTAAATTTGCCCGATTTGTTGACATTTGTAATTACGGTTCCGCTTTCCTAGGTAGTTGCGTGATGATATTCCCCGATAAATGGGCTATCCAACACGAAAATAATTTTCCAATTCGAACAAGTAGTTTTTGAGCTTGGCGCGTTCAACCAAACAAATAAACTTTTTAGCTTTATAATATTAAGTATAAGTACCTATACATACAGTATAGAATAGAATATACTTTATTGTACACCAACAAAACAAATTTCACAAGTACTTAACTTAGCTATTATAATATTAGGTCCTTTTTTTACGTGTGGAAACCCCCACAGGCTTCACCCCATCGGTGCCGACGATGGTGGGCGTGTCGGAATCGGACTGACTAAAACCACACGGTGTCCTCCCCAAGTGTCTATTGCCGGGCACCCCGGGAAGCCCTCGAAAGGATAACCCCAGAGTTACCGGCGGACTTTGGCCGTCACCGTGGCCTCGTCTCGTGGAGTCGGGTTTTATCCCGCGCCGGTGAGTTGGCAGGCGTATGTAGGACACACGACACGCCTCCGCCACGGCCTGCTTCTGTAAGGACGGCGAGTCGGCCAACTGCCTTACATATGCAATTGGCGTTTTGTGGTACTGGCCACTTTGATATCAAATATCTCCTCTTTGGTTAGGAATTCCAATTTCAAATTTATAGAGCTACTCATGCTTTTGTGATTTGAAAACCGTACATCATTCATTTGTTTTGAATTTTTTATACATCCAACTATACGTTGAGTTCATTAAAAAATGAATTCACTAACGCAGTGTTAAAGCTTTTAAGACTTCATTTGACCGAAAGTGGAGTTAGGTTTCTATATTAAGGTGTCAAAATCCTATATAGGCATAGATAAATAAGATATTCTATATACGATATGGTCCATATTTAGGTTGAATTCAAAAGGGGATATTTTCATAATTGAAATCCGCTCTTATTAGCTTGTGGTATCAAAGCTTTAAAAAACATGTTTTAATTTTTTCAGTGACGGTGAACTTCGCAACATTTCTGCTGGCCTATAGTTGCCTCCTGATAGCTTTCGGCCTGGCATTCAGCATTTTATTTACTAACTACCCCTCGTTTACTTTGCCAGCTAGTTTAGTTAAGACCTTCATAATGATGTCTGGAGAACTTGAGTATGATGATATATTCTATAACAATACCAGCTCTCCTAGTAACTATCCATTGACAGCTCATGCAATGTTCCTTTCATTTGTGTTATTAGTGACTGTAATTTTGACAAATCTGTTAGTTGGTTTGGCTGTTAGCGATATTCAGGTACGTAAATTAACTTTTAATGCAGTTTATTAGTTTAGTATTTGAATAATATCTAACTATTAAGAACAAGAGCCCACTATGATCAGACCTTCGTCATTGTATAAAACCTGAAAGTGTATCTGGGTATGTCCCCAATACAGGTAAGAACGATCCCCGACTATGAAGTTTGGATGATGGTTGCTTTGCCAGGTAAAATTTCGTTGAAGTAATAAACTCAGTTTTTATATATTTCTCTTGGCATAATATTAGAAATCACGTCATCCCACTATCAGTCACTTGTACAATTGCAACCCCTTCAATCAGACATTCTCAAACTATAATCGTGTAAGCGCCTACCTCGATTATCTTAGCAACAGATAAGTAAGTAAGTGTAGGCTTTGAATGTCACCGGCAAATCCCTAGGATGATGATGAATAGTAATTTCATCTATTTTCATGATTAAGTTATCTGCAACGAAACATCGTGATTAGGGATATATAACAGACTTAAAGTACTGCCATCTTTATATAAATTCTTATTTTGCAGGCCTTACAAGAA
This sequence comes from Cybosia mesomella, assembly GCA_946251805.1. NCBI lineage: Eukaryota > Metazoa > Arthropoda > Insecta > Lepidoptera > Erebidae > Cybosia > Cybosia mesomella. The sequence goes on along the minus strand of OX276408.1, from coordinate 13,997,865 downwards.
AGTGCAGGTCTAGATAGGTTAGTACGTCAGACGCAACTAGTGGCGCATTTAGAGAGCATGTTGTTCAGTTCATTGCTCACCGGTGTGCCGTATCAACTACTCTCTGTTCTAAGATGGGGGGCACTGCTGACTGTCTCGCATATGCGCACTCTCACCATACGACCTAACGACCCCAGGGAGACTAGGGTAATGTGATGTTGCTATTAGGCATATTCAACTGAGTATTTGTTAAATATGTACCTATATAAAATTTTTGAATAATATGTTGATTCACTTGTGCTATGTTTAGCGATTTTGAAATAGGCTAGATGAGACTTGACGATAAAAATATCAACAAATTGAACCATTTTTATCAAAGGTGTGTAAAACGTAATTAAACAAATCCAAAACAAAATCAAATAAAAAATACCAAATTGACTAATTTAATTGATTTGTTATTAACCTACTTATAAATTGAGTAATGATAAATATTAGTGCTTAATTATTTAATAAGTTCTGGATTTTATTGCCAAATCAATTAAATGTTAGTATTGAGCTAGGCTATTTACGTTAATATTTTTTTATTACATATTTTCAGATTCCAAAAGAATTAATATCGTCAATTTACAAGATGAAAATGGCTAGCCGTAAAGAAACCAGGCGAAGTATACGTAAAAATAACAACTATGAGTTTAAAATAAGAAAGTGTAAAGAAGATGAAGAAGAAAAATCCAAGCCAGAGGTAGTGAAAAGAAGAAGTAATTTGTTTGACAGATATTCTGTTGAAAGCCAGCGTAGAAGGCGTACAACATCAGCATCTAATGTCGACAAGGCCAGGCCTACATCACTAACAATTAATGCTATACAAGAAATATGCATGGTTGACATAAAGACACAATTGATGGAACTAACAAAGAAAATAAATAAGTTAATCGAAACTACAGAGTCCAGATTAACTCAACTTGAAAATAAATGAAATCAGTCACAGATATATAGTTCGCAAGTATAAAAAGTTGCTCTTAATAGAAATTTCAATTCATATATTCCAAGACAGTCCTGTCAAAATTTTGGTGATTGAAGAACTCTCCTGTTAGCACATAATAATTGACTTTTAAATGAATAAAAAATATTTTATACATAATGGTGTTACTATTTTATGTACTTACCAATAGTTGACATGTGTATGTATCCCCGTTGACCATTTTCACCGTACTTTTAGGGGTCTTCTCATTACCTGAGGGAAGTTTGTAGCCAGCTATCTTAGCATTGTAAAGTACAGTCACATTATCATTCTGTGTGGCATTTAATTCAGTGTTGACCGCATGGAGTAAAACATCATTTTCAACTATGTATGCAACATCGTCATCTAGCAGCTCGCTACTACTGAATGATATCATGGCATCAGAACTTGCATCCCATACCTATTAAGAAAATGAGTCTATTTAAATAAATTATTTAGCTTCAATAATCGTGAAGCTTTAGATTCTTAATTCTATTTTTGATTAAATTTCCATGTGGACATAATACATGTGTCAGACAGCTGTTACAAACAAATCTTTTTCAAATTACACTTATTATAAATAGGCTTGAGGCAGACTGTTATATGCTGGTATTCAGAAGCATGATTCTGATTCTGGCATTGCCATGACACAGTTGCCAGTTACAACTGGATCATTTGTCTAACTGGAATATTAAGAGAAGAGTGCCTCAAAATTCATAGCAAACAGTTTGAATAACCTGAAACCTGCCTGTCTAACAAAAAAAGGCATAAAAGCAGTCACTTTCACAATAATATTGAACTTTAGCAAAGTTTGTAAATAGGGTGTATAGGGCCTATCAAGATCTTTGGAACCAAGTGCCAATAGCCTAGCCAGTACACCTGCCAATTTGTTATTAAAATATGATAAATATTAGAAATATGGCTATATTTCTATTATATGACTAAGGGCTTTATTTGACTTGAATCAAGTCTCAAAAAGGCGAGAAAGCTATAAATTTAAACTTTTCTCCCCTTTTTTCTGCTATGTGTTATGTTTAGATGCTCTGAATTACTTTATGGTATCAGAATCTGATGATTCAGATACCATACAGATAAGGTAAAGATTCACTTTCATTAGTCATGGCCACATCCAATTCAGAGTCTGAGGTATGCATTCCGGCTCCAACTTCTCCACTTCACATGGTCTCAGGCATCCATGGCAGTGAGATAGTTAAGATATATCTGAATATACAATAATAAATACTTACTTGCATGTATCTGACAGGTTGCAGCCTTAATTTCTCAACATGTTTCCATATTTTGTATGATTGCATCAAAGCTTTAGTATTTTGATTTAGGGCTACAACTCTATTACTATATTCAGGAGTTATTTCTACATTCTTGGATGCACTGCTTTCTAGCAGCAATACTTTTAAATTAGATAGTAATTTTTCTTTAGCTGAAATATTAATAGTAAAAATAATTCAATAGCAATTACATCATGAAAGCTCTCCTTATTTCAAGTCAATATAAAAAAAAGTACCTAAAGCACAGGCTAGAGTGCATCCTACCATTCCTCCCCCGGCAATAATGATATCATAGTTGCCTTTATAGTTAGCACTGGGATCTGTAGTGTCGAGCTGTTTTATGTCTTCCGAAGTAGTTTGGGGAGCAGCTGTACTTGTTGCACGAGTTCTCATAATTACTTTCGTATTTGATTTTATTTTTGTTATTAAAAATCGCTTTACATAGCTATTAATCAACATATTGACGGACAATCACTACAAGCGCTTATGATTGGAAATAATAGCGAACAACAAATTAATGTATACTTTGTTCGTTTAAATTTTCTTTTCTATTTTTACTGGCAAACTGAAAACAAAAAGCGGTCTCTTTTCTTCTTTTTATTTTTAATTTTTACGTCTCTTTTGAAATATTATTTAGGTTAGTTTGCTTGACATTTGTCATTTTGACAAATATTTTTATTTTTGTTTCTTATCATAGAAATTGTACTCCAGTTTACGCAATTAATAAGTACTATACCTAACAAATCTTTTAAAAAAAACAATATCTTTTTACTACCTCTCTTATTTTTTGACATATATTCAGAAGTATGAAATCATCGATTAATTGATACAAAATTAATTTATACACAAAACTACACAAACACGACATTTTAGATATAAAGTTTTAAATAAAAATTAGCACTAAGCACTACAATATCATATTTCTGACCTTTTAATTTAGTACCTATCTTTGAAGCAGGTCATCTTGACCAAAAGCGAATAGGTAGGAATAGGTACCTAAGGAAATCGATTCCATGGCGACCGAGTTGACAACAAATAGTGCATTAATCACAGACATCCTTATATTAAAATGTGTTAATTTACGTTTGTGATGACGCATTTGACCAGTGCCTTTAAGAACTTATGTATAAAAGTTCCGGTAGATCCTATTAGTAAAATGCCTAAATCTTCCTATGAGCGGAATGAGAAGTGCTTGACTCAGCAGTGTTCAATCGATTCATCTTCTACTTGTTCTGTAGCTGTGGGAAATGTAGATGCAGTTAAATTGAAAGAATTTTACCGGAGTATTCCCGATTATAATGAAATCAACCACTTACCATCTGAAGAATTTTATTCCACTTTGAAATCTTTGAGAGATAAAAAGAAAGTTATGTTAGGATTTGCCAATGAATTTGTAGATGATTGTAACGGCCACAGCGATAAAGTATCCGAGAATTTACTGGATAAAAGGGATGATATAAGAAGATTGCCTACTACGCTGAATAAAAGTAATAAAACAAGAGGAACTTTATCAATACGAGATAAAGAAAATAGTAATAAGAAAAATGATTCATCAAATTCTTCCGATACCTCTAAAACCTTCAACAAATCTTTTTTAGGAACATGTTTAAAACGACCTACACGGAAAATAGTTGCAAGAAAAGAAAAGATAGAAAAGGGAAATGACAACAATGATTTAAAAATAGCACCTATAAAAAGTAATTTAGAAAAAAGTAGAACTGAACACCCAAAGAGGAATAATTCTGCTTGTTCTATATCTTGGAACGATGCTAAGATTGAAACTGAAATGGATCAGAAGTTTGATAATTATTTCGATGGAAGAAAATATAATAATACCACGTGTAAAACTGATTTCGATGATAGAGATGATTTTAAAACGCATAGTATGCCTTCAAGTCCACTAAGACTGAAACGCACCGGATCTCCGATGCGGCGTCGAAAAAGTATCACCATACCTAAACCTTTTAAAATGACTGAAAGGTGAATAAGTAGTAGAGATACAGTACTTTTTATTTAAGAAGTAACAACTGTGGCTATAGGTGTATTAAAAATTCGCATTTTACTAGCTATTTTAAGTACCTATTTAATAGGTCACGATCAACCGGGCATTTTTACCTGACTCCGAACTGTTACTGCGAAGTTATTAGGTACCAGGAAAACCCACTCACTGGTTGCCCCAAACGATATTAAAACCCGGGACCTCATGTACCTTCAGGCAATCTGCCGAGTCATTATATGCGGTTATTTGAGTCGTATTACTCATAAATGTCATATTTTCTCATTATTCATTTTTGCAAACAGGGATGAAGATGGACGTATGGTCAACGAACTGCACAGTCTCGGAAAATCATTTTCAGATGACATGCTGCATCAGAAATGCGAAAGGAAAAGGTTTAGGGCAAAACCAGTACCAATTGAATCCCGCATTCCTCTTTATGACAAGATTCTTCAGGATCAAGCTATGAGGTTTACACTGCACACGAAAACGTTCCCTGTATGCTTTTTATAAGATTTTTTTGGAAACAATTATCTTGAATGTTCCTACCTATTTGGTAGAGCATGGTTCATCATCATTATGGTGATCAAGGTTTTTGAGCATATCATTAACGCACAACTGATGCTTTACCTAGAGGATCACTCCTTAATTAATGATCGGGAATATGGCTTCAGGCTGAAACGGTCAACGGGTGATCTTCTAGCATGCGTTACCCATTTTTGTGGTGAGGCTATGGACAAGCATGGCGAGTCATTGGCTATTAGTCTTGATATCACCAAAGCTTTCGATAGTCTGGTACAGGTCGCTTCTTTCCAAACTGCCTGCCTTTGGTCTGCCTCCTCGATTGTGCAGCTGGGTTGATAGCTTCCTGCAGGAGCGCCGTATTCATGTGGTTTGTGATGGAACTTAACTTTGGAGTTCTTGCAGGTAAATGCTGGTGTATCGCAGAAGTCCGTTTTGTCGCCTAATTTTTTTTTCTGCATATCAACGACATACTGTCTATCGGCAGCATTCATTGCTATGCAGATGACAGTACCTTACACGGGCAATATCACGGATGCCCTACGGCCAGGCAGGCTGACATTTAAGAAAAGGCAGCTTCTTGTCACTGAGCTTGACCGGATCCTGAATCACATTTCTCAATGGGGCTCTGATAACCTGGTCGAGTTCAATGCCAAGAAGACGCAGGCATGTGCGTTTACAGCAAAGGTATCTCCTTTCCTTCCCCTCCCTACTCTTCGGGACACACCACTACCACTGAAGGACAATATAAATATACTCGGTATGGATGTTTGCTGCAAACTGAACAATAAAAACTATTTTTCACGCCGCTACAGCGGTGTCTTCTATACAAGACACAAATCCATTCTAGCTTGGAATACTGCTGTCATCTCTGTGATGGCTCTGTTTAGTACTTACTTGATGCATTCGACAGGTTGCAGCGACATGCGGTCCGCATTATTGGAAGCCCTGAGGTCACCAACGCCCTTGAGCCCTTGCAGTTGCGTAGAGATATTGTCTCCATGGCAGTATTTTACCGCCTCTAACATGGGAGTGTTCCGATGAGCTCTTCCAATTAGTTCCACCCTCTCTTTTCTATACAGGAAAACACGTGCAAGACTGAGGTATCACCGTCACACGGTGCAAACAATTCCATTAAGAACCAAGCGGTTCGGCACCTCTTTTCTTTGCCGCACTATCAAGATTCGGAATTATTTATCAGCATACGTTTTTCCTTCTTCCTACAGTCCCGGGTCCTTTAAGCGGGGCGTGAAAAAGCATCTGATGAGGCCGTCAAGCTGAGAGAAACCATTAGCATTATCCGTGTCTGTAATAGTGAGCCTCATTCCTGACACCTTACATTTAGCTTACCACCAGGCGAGGTAAAGCCATATTGACATGACCAATATAAAAAAAAACATGGTCTGTGTTCTAGACATGATAAGAAGAATGTGATCAATTAGTTAAATTTATGAGAATGCCCCCTAGCCCCTCCAACTTAGTTAAATTGCTTGTGTTAGGAGTTTACGTTGGTAATGTAATAACCAGAAATCTAACCCGGGATCTGTCGATCGTATGGCCGACTCCGCCTATAAAAGATCTGCAAAAATTTGCTTTACGTAGTACTCGAATGCTCCCTGATATTAATCACAAAGCTACCGACGCGACGCTTCAATCATTTTTTTTAATATAACAAATCCATATTCGTGGTCAATTTTTTTGATCGCTCTAAAGTAAAATTTTCCAGGGGCATTATCGCACGAGAAAAAGGTATCGATTTGCTTAAAAAATGTAATTACAAGTACAATTACATTTTTTACGCTCAAGCAATATTGTTGAAGTCTTTTGCTTGTGCTTATTTTATCATGGGCCAAAGGTAAGAGCGAGAGCTTGTCTGAAGTCTTAAATTTAACAAAGAAACGATACATTCTGCAAGAAACTTCCTAAACTGGTTAACACACGCTGAATACTACATTTAAGTTAATGCACAATTTAATTTCTGTAAAATAAAAGTTATGTTGATTTACGACGACTTAATGTTTTGAATACTAATTTTATTAGTACTCGAAATGGCAGCTCTAGCACATACTGACTATTTATCACCTTAATTTCGCATTTGTTTTTGTCATTTGGACGTCAAAACCATACACATAGTTTTGTTACCTGTAGGTATAAGTGTGCACAATTACATAGGTACCTACGTTCACGCTTGTATACAGATTTACCAACAAAGCACTGAAGCATTTAGTGCAAAAGCAAGTGCACCTCTGTAAAACACTTGTAGCATATAGGTAGATGTCTACTACTCGAACCTACCTACAAAGTACCTACGTGCTAAATGTTGCAGTAGTTGAACACATCCAATAAAAACTTCAGTGTCTTTTGTTGCTAACACTGGCGTGCTGTTTCCTGCCAGCAAAAGTCATTTCAGTAGCAGTAAGTATATTATGATAATTATAATCCACGCTGTGCCTTCCGTTCGTAGGTACATTCCAAAACGTAATTATATGAGCTTACTTATAAAAGCACCAAGTCGTATTTAAGCCTGATTGTATCAGAGGCTCAAGGGCAGATCCAATTATAAAGGGTTTTTCGTGAATTGAAAAGAATTGAACATTAGTGAAAATTCATCAAATAATTCCTATTATTATCTACCGAGTCAATACTAGGATATGTGGATATGTATCTCCATTATAGTTATTTATTTATATATTACATTAATATTTATTCCATTGTTTTCTATAGCTAGTTACGTCAGTAATTTGGATGGATCATGGATGTAGTTGGTTTGTCCGAGAGATACATGTTATGTTTGTATTTGTGTACAATAAATTCTCTCTATCTACCTGGATCCGTTGGTGCTTTTAGAAGCTATCTACTAATATATTTATGCAAACCTATAATATCAGTGTTTTTTATGGTTCACAGACGCGCAATTACGAAGATAAACAGCGAGGCTGAGTTGAGAGCGCAAATTAAACCATTTAGTTTCACGAAACGTGAAGAAAAGGGTCTAAGCGGAATGTGCGATCGAGCTATACACGTTCTTCCTAAACCTAAGAAGATGAAACGATTTAAGGCCAGACCTGTACCCAAGAATTTATTTTCTAATTATTTTTATGATAAAATGAAGGAAGGAGACTTTTTTCGGTAACTTCATGACTTATTCGTGATATTTACGGGTAGACTCCATATTCATATAACCCCTAACATTTACATTCATTAAAACATAAACGGATAGCATTTGTTTATATCAGGACACCGTGCAGTTTTAGTCGGTTCATGCCCGACATAACCCCCCGTTACTGATGTAAATAATATCCTGAAACACCCTTCCAGATCAATGAATAAACGTATAAGAGCAGAGGAAATGTTACGTCTCGCGACCTATCCGGGATCCATGGCGGCCAGAGATCGAAGTCGTCTTTCTACTCCAGCAGCACACAGCGACCTACCTATTGACCCTTCACCAGGAATACCATCCACTTCATCGTCTGACAGGCAAAGGTGCTCTAGTCCTACCAAAGAGCGAAAGAGGCGAGATAAATATCCTAAGGAGAATTTTATCACAACCAGCCCTCAGCCGTTCCGCTTCAACACAGCAGATAGAGCTGCTAAGAAGGTATAGACTGGTACATCTTAACAACTCCATCTCGACTATATTTTTATAAATTGTTGATGATATAAAAAAGTTTGCGTACTTCATTGGTAAATCTACATTTTGCAGATGCACGATGTTGCAATGAAAATTTACCAGGAAAATAAAAGTACTATCAGTGGTGGAAGCCGGACTGTTGCGGACGGACCGGGAGCCCGGGCATATTCAGCTTTAGATCTACGGGCGTCGGCCTCCGGAAGATCAAATTTAGCAGCCCTTTTAAGAGCTGAAGCAGTTAGAACTAGGTTTGAATTAGAATCTGCTCGACACTTAGCAGAACTACGTCGACGGAATGAAATGCGTCAGCGTGATCGCCAGCTCCGTTCTAAGCCTGCTTGGCATCTGGTCAAAAACAAGTTAGTTTATACAATTTTAACGCAACATTCATTGTGTTGAAATCAAATAATCGTGCAATCATTTTAACATCTTGTGCATACATACTTATTTATAAATAAACACAAAGCATTTAATGAACAGCACCTTTAATTTTGTAGTCACAAAGAAGATATCGCTATGAGGCTTCAAACTCGACGTGATGAGGATAGAATGAGAAGAGAGGAATTTCTTCACGAAATGGAGTTAATGTACGGAAGAGTTCAACAGCAACCAATGCTTTTCGAAAGATACTATGCACCACGTTCGTATTCTGTACCTCTTGATACATTACAACTGTCTCCTAGGAAGACTACGAAGATGCGGAGCGGTTCTAAGAATAAATCATATCACTATAATAGTCCAAATCGATCTCGTAAAGTTTCTATCAACAATATAGCAGAGACCTATAATAGTGATGTTGCCGAATTTCTTAATAACATTGACATTGATGATAAATATTCAGATTCAGAAATAGTTTCATGTAGTGTGGATCGAGGTAAATTATAATTTAATTTAATGAATATAGTATAAATATAGTATAATAGTAAAAACCATAGCATTGGGTGACATTGATAACAGAATAAGATTGTACTGTCAATAAATTTTCTTAATTACTGAATAACTAAGTGTTTTAGTCTTCCCTGATCAGAAGTTCAAGTAAAACATTTTTTAAAACATATTTTGTAAATATCACAGTTTTATATTCAAAATCAAAAATGTTGACGACAAAGACATTCCTAAGTAATTTTATTCTTATGGTTTTAGTTATACATTTACAAAGGCAAGCTATAAAATAATTAGACTAGATTATCAAGGATCCATCTTAAGAAGTAGGCTACCGAGACATATACTCCAGGTTTTTTGATGCCGCAAATCGTTGGGCCGAAGGATACTACCCCAACGAGATAGTTTTTAGGGCCTTCAGGTGTATCAAAAATCTGTGAAGTTAAAGTTTACATATGTATATTAATGCTGATTAGATACATTTTTTAAGTTTTTGAGTGTTTACCTATTGCCTTTTTAGCAGATATCTGTTTTAAATAGTAATACTTTTCTTCATCCGAACTTCAATCTCAGTTGCATTCAAAACCTGCACCCTAGAGCCCAAAGTCCGCTCTCCTACTCTTCATTTTTACATTTATTCTGGGTTTTACAGGAGCCAATACCATTTGACCTCCCAACTCCGAGAGGAAAGCCTATGCTAGAGCCTCGTCCGCCAATCAGCAGGTATGTCGGCTTGTAGGTGAGGTTGGCTAGGGCCTCGAAGATATTCATGTCCCATGCACCCCATTAAACGATTAAACAATATATAACAGTGGAACCTTACATACCCTCATCAGTGGACCTCCCGAGTCACCTCCACATGCGTCCTTATTGTATTCTGCCCCAGCACATATTTCTGACTGGGCTAGTTTGAATCCTTTGCCGAAGGAATCACACTTAGTTGCTGGTACGACAGGTACCTACATTAAAATTATTATGATTGGAGAGACGAATATTTGTTTTTTTAATAAGAGCTATTATATACTACAGAAGAATTTACCTCAATATTCACACACAAAACCACACATAACTGATGTCAGAATAGCTCCTACCTCATTTATTTGTGAGAATATTAAATGTTGAATTTTACATTTCTTAAAGTTATCATAATTTATCAATCAGCTTTATTGCATTTATTGCAACAATATTATAGTATCAATTTCAGAGGTCTTTCTTTACGAGTCAAAGATTTACAAATTCCCGAATGTCGGTGTTAGTAGGCACTTTTTTATGAGCTATATGCTTTTTGATGGACGGTGAAAAAAGGTGTCCCGTCAAAACTTTTTTTTGGATTTCCTTAACGCAAGACCTCTCAGAAGTTATGAACTAGATCGTAGATAACCAAAATAATTATACAAATAAAATAAAACTATATCTTTAGGGCTCTACCGGTCCTCAAAATTTTGATATTTTTGCATTTTCATTGTAATATTATACAGACACGACCAAAACGACAATTTTAGTCGTGTCCGTTTAGTAGGCGACCAATCAGGTAACGGTATACGAAATTTCTTTTCATAGTTGTGTGTAACTTCTAGATAATGTAGTTGTGTTTTATACGTGTGTACCTCATCCCACGCCTAAAAGGGCAGAATAATATCTTCGCGCCGCGGGCAGTGAAGGCATCTCCCTAGGTTAAATACTCAAAGGGCCTTGTAATATAAGGTAGTTCAGTCTGGTAATTTTGGATTATAATTTTATACTTTGATAGTATTTTTAAAACTGAACTGTTATGAGAAAGCAGGAGTACTGTATATCTACTTTCGGAATGTAACACAAAATGTTACTGCTCTTCATGGATCCTGTATAAAGTGCGTTTCGTTTACTTACTCCCACCACTTGGAGTATATCAGCACGTGCTTCTGTAGTCATATTCATTTTTCCCCAGCCTGCCACGATCAGCAGCTCTCCCATATTGAAATTTCGCAGCTGTTCCTTTGTCCGTGGCAAACAAATCGGAGCTACGTAGTCTGGAAAATGTAATTATAGGACAAGAGGATTAAGGCAGCGCATGAGCATTCGATATCTAAATTATCTTTATCCAATATGACACCCTTATTTGGCTTGACTAATCGTACAATAACTTCAACACGTACATTCATATTATCCGTTATATTCAGTTGGTTTAATTGTACCTAATCCAGTTCTTTTATCTCATTTCATCCCCCAACTCAGTTGGGGTCAGCTTTTCGATCTTCTACGGCGATGGGTAAGACAGCCTACTGTTATAAATCTAATAGCAAGACCTGGCGTGAACCATTCTGTGCATGCCTCTCTTTAGAAAGACCCAAAACATATGGACGAGACGGATGGCTATCAGTGTCGGATATCTATTATGGATGGGGGAACTCACTGTGCAAGAGATACTCGCGTCCTTGGATAAACCACCGTGGCTCAGTTGCTTTAAACCTTTCATACCCATGAACGTGTTTACACTGGATACACGAAAGAGGGAGAGAGTTTCAAAGAATAAGCATTCAGCGGCTGACAATATGGAGGGCAATAATCAGTCAATGATAAAAGAGTATTTTTATATAACTAAGGTCAACTAACTGCTCACTAACCTGCAAACCATTACTTGTAATTTTCTTAACTTAACTTAACTAAACTTAACTTAACTAAACTTAACTTCGTTAACTTGTAATTTCTATAATATAAATATTATTTTTTATTATAATATTCATTAATATAATAAATAACGAGTTTTGATTGTATATCTCACCATTTAGAATTACCGGCGTTGCTAGTTCTATGATGGCAAGATCATTGTGGAAGGCAGGCTTGTTGAAGTTAGGGTGTTGTATGATCTGCTTGATGAAAATGTCTTGGACTGGTGGAGCACACACAGAGAGCTCACAGTCTGGGTTTGTTCGGCTGTCATGTTCACCGACGCGAATCTTAGTTCTGAAAATAGGACACGAATAAATGTTTTGTATCGGTTACCACACTAACCACCTTCTAGTTTTTTACTAAATACTAGAAGGCTTCGCTCGTGGCCCTCTATATAACCCATACCTAAATACCTGTGATTTATTTGTTTTACAATCATGTATGGAGATTTACCCGATTTGTTGACATATATAATTACTGCTCAGCTCCACTGGATAGTAGCGTCATGATATATAACCTATAGTATTCGTCGATGAATATGCTATCCAATACACTAAAAAAAAAACAATTCGAACCAGCAGTTCCTGAGATGAGCGCGTTCAACCAAAAAGCATACAAACAAAAAAAAAACTCTAGGTATAGATTACAATTTCAATGTAAATATAGCTTGTAACATTGTTCCTTGACTTTCACTACGTATTCAATTTCAATTGATTATAATGAAATACATTTAGCACTTACAATACGGGTCCGTAGTCATTGCTTTGGACGCAATGCGCAGCTGTGACCACATGACGGTCTGAAACCAATGCACCTCCACACATCCAGTCTATCTCACCTGCATCTAGAAATAGAATCAATATGAAAGATTTAAAATATGTATTCCACATATTTAGGTACTCTATAGCTACAAAATTTTCAGTAAGTAACTCATAATTATGTGTAAATCTATTTGATTTAATTCACACCATTTTGATCTTATTATAATTCACACCCGAAATTGTTTGAAATCAATATCGATATTTTTTACATCTTTCCTACATTTCGTATATTTAAAAAAATACTTGGGTTATGTTAAATGAGTGATTCGGAACACAAATATGTTTTTTTTGAGTTCTTATCTGTTTGCCTGTTTGTTCGCGATGGACGTAAAAACTACTGAACGGATTTTGATGCGTTTCTTTTTTGTATTAGAAAGATCTTGGTCAGACTTAAGATCTGCTGTATGTTTGATTGCAATTGGTTAACTAAAACAGGAGATATGACTAAAACACGAAAACCGAGCTCCGCAGGGTTGGAGCCGCGGGCATCAGTTAGTTATGAATAATATTCATACCAACATAACCGAGACGCGCGATCCATGGGAACTGTCCAAGCGCAGCATTGTAACCGCCGATGATACGATCAGCTGCACTCTCACCGCAGTCCATTTTGTCAAGCTTAGACCATGCAGGATGCTCTTCTAACGCATTCAATACTGGATCGACGACCGTGTTATCTGAAAAGAAAACGATTCATACTACCATAATGCATAGTAATCCCAATATATCTATGTCTTATTGTATCTTCATGTATTTGTTTTAAGTAACGAATTTGATAACCTGTTCATGGTAATCTACCCAAAACCTTTGTACTGTAAACACGATTCGCATTAAATATTTTTTATATGAAGATTGGACTTTAATTAGCCCCATTGTATAATCTAAATATACATATCTAATAAAGGATAAAATCGGAGATTCACTGTTGTATCTCATCATCCTCATAGTGAATGGACGGTTGTGTCGACAGTTTGCAATGTAGCCCGAGGTCCGTTTTTTTTTTTTTTTTTTTTTTATTTATTCTTTTTGCACACACAAGAAAATGATAGTAACAATAACATTTCAAAAAAGATGTACAAAGGCGAGCTTAACTCAATATGAGTTCTCTCCCAGCAAACCTTTGAGTAATAGAGGAAGAATAGTTTACGAAAGGCTGTGAAGTGTTTACAAGACAAAAAGAAAAGAGAAACATGCTACAATACTTATAATAAAAAATGAATACATATATACACACACATACATACATACATAAATATATTCGTAGGTTAGATATATACACACTAAATTATGGAGAAAGGAAAAATTTTTTAATTCTTCTTCTGAAGATGTCCAGACTGGTACTACTCCGAATGGTATGAGGGAGTGAGTTCCAGAGACGAACAGCTTGCACCGTGAAGGATCCGTCATAGCAACTAGAACAGTGTGCAGGAGTATGAAGCAGAAGAGAGGAAGAAACACGACAGGGTTTGCCCCTAGGTACAAGATATTCAAAACGTTCCCGCAGATATGACGGAGAATTAGGATTTTGTAGTATAGAGTAGAGAAGAGATAGGATGTGAGTGTTACGGCGCTGCCGAACAGTCCGTTTATTGTTTTTGATTGGTAGGTATGTCGGCTTTTCTAGTAGTGACTTTCGTCTGACTTTCTGACCCTAAGAGGAAAGTCTGTGCCAAAGCTTTGTCCGTTGCTTAGCAGGTATCTCAAGTAAGTCGGTAGGGTCCTCTACACCAGTGCAGGGCAGGGTTCACTGTCGTATCTACGGGGAATAATTGCAAGACCACAGGCTAATAGATGATATGATAAAAGAGATTGCTCCGATGTCGGATGATACTAATTCATTACCTATGCGAATTCATAAATCGCAAACGATCTGAACATAAGAAGGGCCAACTATATTTCTGTTGCTCATGACTCATTTATTCCTAACTTACCCATTCCATAGTAAAATAAGTGTATAGAAGCTAAGTGTCTTATTCAATTAAATTTTTAAGCATTTTGTATGCTTACTTTTTTCTAAAGATTTAGATCGGAAAAAGAGAACATCTAGGACGGGACGGGAGTCATCAAAAAACAATGTTTAAAAATGACTGTAAAGTTGTTCATTGTTTCCGTAGTTCGCAAGAATTACGGTAGATGGCTCCAACGTCGCCTTAAGACGTAATAATGTATCGGAGAATTTCGAATATCTGGGACGTGTCTAGGTGGCTCAGTTGGTCAGAGCATTAGATGTTCTCTTTTTCCGATCTAAATCTTTAGAAAAAAGTAAGCATACAAAATGCTTAATTGAATTAATTTTCTTTTTTTTTTTATTTTTTTTTTTAAAAAGAATATTAGCAACCGAAATTACTAATATTCCCCCTAACCCCTCCAGCTAAGCTAAATTGCTTGTGTTAGGAGTGGGTTCACGTCGGTAGTGTAACGGCCAGGATTCGAACCCGGGACCTCTCGATCGTAAGGTCGACTCCTTAACCACTAAGCTACCGACGCTTAAATTAGGCGGAGTCATCAAAAAACAATGTTTAAAAATGACTGTAAAGTTGTTCATTGTTTCCGTAGTTCGCAAGAATTACGGTAGATGGCTCCAACGTCGCCTTAAGACGTAATAATGTATCGGAGATTTTCGAATATCTGGGACGTGTCTAGGTGGCTCAGTTGGTCAGAGCATTCCCCCTGTAAGGGACTGGTCGCGGGTTCAAGTCCCGTCCTAGATGTTCTCTTTTTCCGATCTAAATCTTTAGCTAAGTGTATATTGCTGCCAACGATAAATAGCATTTAAAGGACTACATCATCAACCTGCGTGCCTTTTCTCAACTCAATTGGAGTCGAATTTTCAGTCTAACTACGACGCGGCCCAAAATCGATATTTTCTGTCAAGCGACTGCCATCTGACCTCCACAACCCACTCGCGGACTTCTTACGGTTCTAATTACCCATTTTGACTCCTTGGCCTTCGACTCTGTCTGGCACAAGGGCCTTATCCATAAGTTATTTGTTACCGAATCGATACCTTCATGTCTCATTCGGCTTATATGGTCTTATTTGTCGGATAGAAGTTTTAGAGTCTATATCGATGAGACAAAATCTTCTCTTCGCTTCATACAAGCAGGTGTGCCTCAAGGATCTTTGTTAGGGCCATACCGATTTATATTATATATAAACGACACTCCAATACAAACTCGTACAAAACTAGCATGTTTCGCTGATGACACTGAATCTTACACCTCGGATCCTGACACACATATGTAATAGCACGCTTACAACTGTCATTAGACCTATTATACCCTTATTTTACTAAATGGAAGCTTAAAATTAATGAGAGTAAGACTGAAGCCATTTTATTTACAAGACAAAGATCATTGCCCAAGAAAACATTAAATGTCAATGATCATGACATCCCATGGTCTAGAAACGTTAAGTACCTTGGTGTTAACTTGGACAATAAAATTAACTGGACGAACCACGTAAACACTGTTAGGACTGTAGCTTTAAAAGCTATGTGTGCACTTTCTCCTGTTCTTAACAGGCGAAGCTAACTTAATCCTCGCATTAAACTCAGTATATATACCACCTTGATTAGACCGTGTCTCACCTATGCCGCTCCGGTGTGGAATAGCACATGTGACACTAACTACTTAAAGGAGAATGCCCATTCTTGGTTGCGCTTTTAGACGTACGCGTCAATATTTCAAATGTTAAAAAATAATATTGATTATAGTATGACTTTTCAACACTAAATCGCTTCTAAAGAACTTGGGTTTTGAATTTAACTTATACAGATATGAAAATTGAAAAATTTCATTCAATACCCCGTTCAAAAAAAACTTAATCAAACTTCATACCGATTTTAATTTCCCACTAATTAAAGATTTCGTACTTCAACTAACACGTAAATTCTATTTTTATAAATCACCTTTACATAAAAATATTTTAGTTTCATCGCTAGGTCGCAGTAGACATTATAATCTGTCGTATATCGATAAATACAAAACGTATCGTCTGCAGCATCACTATATCCTGCATAGTGACGATGGCGCGGTCCATTCCCGTCTCACTCGCACTCGGCGAAGACAGTCGGCCATTGTTCGTGCTCGCTACTCACTCCACAGCCTATATGCGAATACCGATGCTCCCGCGCATTAAATATTTTTCATAACTACCTCCGTATTAAAATTACTGCTTTAAATTTTGTATAATATGCTACTGTTTAAGTTACTATTTAGTATAATAACATGCAACTGTACAGTTGTGGATTGCATGATATATTAAAATTTTTGTGCAGTCCACGATCGTATAGTTTGGTTGTATTTGTGAAATCGATATGCTATCGAACTAATTTCTCGCTCCATTCTACTAAATGTTACCTTCAACTAATTGGTGCATAGTTTTATCTTAAGTTTGTTAATTTACTATCCCCTTTGTAATAAATAATAGATAAGTACTTAGGTACTTAGATTTGTAGTAAGTTTTTTAAAGGCGCCTACAGCCTGCGTATTAACAGACTTATTTTATGTTTACTGTTAAATATGTAATACTTTTGTTTTATGTTTCAATAAAGATAATTTACAAACAAACAAATAAACAATTACCCATAAGGACTGTCATAGATGTTCTTATAGCACCGGAACCGACGCGACGGCTTCATGTGTTCTGTGTGACTTAATGACGGCTTAATGGTCGGAATGTGTTAAGAAGTAGTGGCTGGCAAGTATTGCAATGTGTTAATGTACTCGGTTACGACTTTGCCATGAGCCCTACGTGCAAGAACTACGTTAATGTGTAAAGCATAATGTGGTTAATTTTACAGCAAATTGCATCGAGTCGCATCTTACCTCTTCGAAATGTCATTATGGAATTCAGCACCAATCTAAAGATATATTCGTGACCCATTATAACCAAGGAGAATTTTGTAAGGCAAATATAATGTAAGGTTGAAACAAGACTGATTTAGAAAATATTTTAACATCTTAATTGTAGAAAAATAATCAAAAATTAATAATATTTCACTGCTTTATGGTTGTTATTTAGCTATTTTAAAATTTATACCATGAAAATGAAATAGTATGGAGAAATATATTAAATTTGAGTAGGTAAGTGAAGATAAAGATAAACTTATAATGAATAAAATAGTTATAATGAATTAAAATAAATCGATTAACTCACATGTAGCGTCAGTAAGGTAGTAGTGCATCACAGTGGTAATAGCCAGTGCGTGCTGCCATTTGATTGAAACCATAATTAGTTTTCAGTATCCAATATTATATTTATGTCTCAAATATTTTCGAAGTTTGCTGTTTGAACAAACATTCATGACTGTTAGTTTTGTGGTGAGAGGCAACAGTTCAAATGTGCTAGGAGTGCAGTGCAGCGTACAAACGATATTAGTTCCGCGCGTGTTTCCAATGCATTCTGTGAGGTAATAGGTTAAGGTGGCAACTGAATTTTGCATATGTTGCCAGATACATCGATTTCCAGATAACCCGCGATACTGCTTTTCAACACTGCTGTTTCATAAACAGCAGTGTTGAAAAGCAGTATCGCGGCAGTATTTTAGGGTTTAGGAAAACTTGCTTAAGTCGAGAGTTCCATTCAATATAATGAATATAGATGTGAATTACTGTAAAAATGTGAGTAATTTGAATAATCAATGGCATTTGATCCAGTAAATATATTAAATTATGTATATTGAACTTGAAAAATATAAGTATAGTTTATTTATATAATCACCAGTATTTATATGAGTAATCCATTCCCTAATATTAATCTAACTATAAGTTACTAGAATCTCCTGAAATTTAAAAACATGATCAGGTGTACCCTTTTTTTTTTTTTTTTTTTTTTTTTATCGTGCGGAAATCCCTTCGGATACCCCCCCGCCGGCCAGCGGGGGCGGTTATGTCGGGCTTGCACCGACTAAAACCGCACGCCGTCTCGGGTCTTCAGACGCCGGGGTGTAAGGTTACCCATAGAGCATATCCCTCGCACCCCGGCTGACCCTGGGCCATCTCACCACTAACAGCATCGCTCATCCTGTCTCCTCTGAAAACAGAGGAGTACGGAGAGCGATGTGTTCCCGCCACGTTGGGTATTGGCCGACGATCAATGCCAACCCTATGAAGGGGTGAAGGGGAAGCCATTGACCGCCGCCCAGGGTGTACCGGCCGCTCCGATTCCGTTCCCCCCGGACTGCAGCGGGATCGGAATCGGAGCGACACTCGAGGAGGTTACCCAACACACACCCCTGATTAGGTGTACCCCAAGGCAAATTATGAAGCCACGCTTGTCATTTTCCACATTAATTACCTTGGCTTACCTATTACTCCTACTAAATTAAGTAGATTAGGTCGATAGGTGTAGTTAATTGTGATTGTGATACGCTTGTCACAATTATGATCTTACCATACCAAATTAGTCAGACTATATTTGCAGACCAGAGGAACTACACCTTATATATTATGTTTTTTACTGATTTAACTGTTGAAGTTCTATCACTAACAGTGGCAAGCAGTTGCTAGACAGCAACACGCAGTACTTGTACGAGTACAGAACTCACAAGATTCAAAAATAGAATCAAGATGAACTAAATTAGGGATTACATTAGCACTTATATAAATGAAAAAACAAATGATGAAAGTAGAAGAAGCGAAAGGTGTATGTCAGGAGCCTAGCAGCTGGAACAAGTGGTCTCTGGCTACCACAATGGGAAAGAGGCTTGACTATGTAGGTATGTTAATATCACATAATATTGATTTTCAACAAGCATGTAACCACACGGCACACTGAATGGAAAAATACTAGGCAGTTATTTTTATCCCACTGCAGCGAACTCAAAAAGGAACAACCCTTCTTTTTTGTTTGACCTGTATGAATTTCGTTTTCTAGTAATTATTAAACAGCTGAGTCGTTTTTGATGAATCACTCCAAGCAAAGCACGCTCCATAGTCCGCTGCGCGACTTTTTATTATTCATAGACTAGCCGCACTATTAGGGTTCACGTTTTGAAGGCCTTCAACCAGGGCGTCCTGCCAGTTATGACAACTGGCAGGACGCCCCGGTTGAAGGCCTTCGTTTTGAGGCATTGCGGTAAGAATGAGGAGAAAACCTGACGTAATTTTATGCCAAATGCTGCCCAACCTATTTAAACTAAGAATTAAACTGTAGATAGTAGTGGAAGATAACAAAGATTTGTTTTGCTCTTTTCAGGCATGTTTTTTAATTTTTATTACTTTATTTTTTCGACGCGGGACGTGATTAGGTCAAATTAACATTGAAAGCGCTTTGTGTTTAAGGTAATACGGTAGGTACGGTAAGAACGGTCTCCAAAGTGCATTGCACTCAACAAGAAACCTGTGTTTAGTTATTAACTTCAAAAATCGCTGGTTCTGAATAGGTAATTTATTTGTGCATACATTTACAATATCATCCTATTACTTCTAGATGCTTATTAGCGTGTCGCAATGGCTAAAACAAATCGATTTCATCGGAGACCTCTTACCTTGAAAATTGATTAGGTACAAATTTACTATACTATACATTATACAAATCTAACAAATTATATTACATTCTAGGAATGGTTTACGTTCACACAGTTCACACACGAATCATAGTTTACATAAATATATATATTTATGTAAACTTTGATTAAACAGTACTTTTTTTTTGTTTTTGTGCGGAAATCCCTTCTTATACCCCCCCGCCGCCGCCCCCCCCCGCCGCAGCGGGTGCGGTTATAAATGCTAAAACAATGTGAAAAAAATTGTGGGTACTTAAAATTTACAAACCTATAATATTGAAGTGTCTGTTTGTAATATTAAAATAACATATTTTAATGATTGCATATGGATTTATACACGATACTTATAGCAAAACACAATTTTTAAATTTGTCTGTCTTGCTTGCTTCATTTGACTTAGGTAATCTCTGGAACGACTGCGCCGATTTTGATGGGACTTTCGCTGGTAGATAGATAATGTTAGAAGGCGTGACAAGACTACTTTAATTTTATAAAAAGAATTAGTGTTCCGCGCAAACAAATTAAAACCCAGATCTAAGTCCATGCGGACGAAGTCGCAGGGTACGCTAGTACATAGTAAAATAAATAGGACCAAGGAGCGGCTCTACTATAAATGTAGGTACATTTTCTTGTATGTTCCGAACTTTCAATATCTGCGGTTGTTTCACAATATCAAACTCATACTCCGAGAACTGTTGCAGCTTGCGTTACAATAGTCGAAGATCTTTTACAGTTTTCAAAAGCGTTCAAATATAAATTCACATTTTGAAAATTCTAATCATCAAGATTAGCATTTAGCCTTTGGACAGATAGAGTGAGTACCTAATTATATCCGTCAATGATCTGCAACAAACACCATTACATTAAAAGTTTTATGTTTTTAAGTGGATTACCGACGAATGTTTTTGGCGGTTAGTTGTAGTCTGCCTATCTAGTAATTTTACCCCGTAGGTAAACTGCTTGCGCTAAACTGCTGGTTAAACGGCAGCATGGCATGTATACCTACAAACTGGTTTGTCAAGTCTGCAGACTATATTTAGAATATACTTTATTTATGGTCTTGGTCCGAGAGCTGGTAGACATTTTGGGTAGGTGTTTGAGGCAATCTGAAACTTTGTAAGACGCCGCCCATAATATCGCAACCTGGCTGGACGGTAGCGGTCATTTTACAATCCCTATACCAATGACTTTTATGTATTGATATACATAAAAGTCATTGTTATTCGGAACAAAAAAATTGGTATAGAATTAAGACCACCACTGGACCCCCAACATTGCACCACTTTTTGTGATGGGTTTTTGTTCGTTTCGGTCTCCCCGTGATTATGGCTGCTGAAAAGCAACCGAAGCGTCGGGATCAATGTAAAATATAAAATAACATCAAATAAATCGCGATAGAATCCGTTGAAATAGTTTTATTTCAACTAGCTTCCTTTTACATATTTTACCATTTAATGAGATTGACATAAACATACACAGAGATCATAAATAATCAATGGGAGGAGGCCCGTACCCCTCCTCTTTCCCCTCTACCCCTGAAATGTGACACCCTTTTTAGGGTTCCGTTGCCAAATGGCAAAAAACGGAAACCTTATAGATTCGTCATGACTGTCTGTCTGTCCGTCCGTAGGTCACAGCCATTTTTTCCGAAACTATAAGAACTATGCTGGTTAAACTTGGTACGTAGATGTATTCTGTGAACCGCAATAAGATTTTCACACAGAAATAGAAATAAAACAATATATTTTGGGGGTCCCCATACTTAGAACAGAAACTCAAAAATTTTTTTTTCATCGAAGCCATCTGTGTGAGGTATCTATGGATAGCTCTTCAAAAATGATATTGAGGTTTCTACTATAATTTTTTTCTAAACTGAATAGTTTGTGCGGGAGACACTCCCAAAGTGGTAAAATGTGTCCCCCCCCCTGTAACTTCTAAAATAAGAGAATAATAAAACTAAAAAAAATATGTGATGTACATTACCATATAAAGTTCCAACGATAACTGGTTTGAACGAGATCTAGTAAGTAGTTTTTTTTTAATACGTCATAAATCGTAAAACGCAATTTACCTTTCATTCAATCAACTCAAATATAAAAATTTAAAAAAAAATATTATTGTGTTACTTGCTGCTACGGCGAGTCCGACTCGCACTTGGCCGCTTTTTGTTTTGAACAGTTTGTCTAAAGTAAAACTTTTTATTATCTGCAGTAAAATGACGTTTCAAAATGTCATTCCGCAAAATAATGTTGACCGCCTAGTTTCAATAGGGATGTGATTAGGTTCACAGAAAATCTAATCGTTCCATAACTAACTCATAATGATCATACTTAATTCTATTTATTATTCATATAAATAAAAGGCTGTATAAAATCTCAACTTGGTACTGGTTTTTAGTTACGGTGCTACGATGACGCTTATCCGCCATTTTATTTCATTTGTCATTCGCTCTTTCGGCTTCTAACTTGTGTTTTGAGTGCACGAATAATTTTGCTTTGCCCACTGCGAGTTGTTTTAGTTATCATTATTGTTAAATTTTTGTTACGTTGTGTTTGTTTTTCTTTGTTATTTTTGTTAATCGTGTCAGCTTTTTTGTTTGTTACATCGAAGACATGGATGCTCAGTTGAGCACATCACAAGATGGAGATACATTTTTATCTCCTAAGAAAAAAAGGCCACGTGTAGCTCTAAGTGCAACCGAGAAACTTTGGATCAGAAACATTTACAAATATGTGTTTGAAGTGAAATCAACAGAATCAAACATTGAAGTTTCAAAAACAAGTGAATGCGTCCACAAGATGGCCGAAGTCTTGGGTATATATGTCCGCACTGTTTATTCCGTTTTAAAGGAGCACAAGGCGAACGACTGTGAATCACCAAAACCTCCCGAAAAACCTGGCCCAAAACTTACATTTAAAGAAAAACTTGATGATTTCACATTCACCGCTATTAGACGAATTGTACATCAGTTCTTTCATAGAAATGAAGTACCCATATGTTTTCTTCCACCCCATGTGGAATTTTAACCAATTAGGTAATAACTTTAATAATTTTTAGGTTCTGCAAGTTTTAAATGATGACTCAGAATTGCCTGACTTCTCGAAAGAGACATTGAGAAAAATCATGAAGCATCTTAATTTCAAATTCCCTACTCGATCACGCAAGAGCGTACTTATTGATAGACAAGATATCATATCATGGCGCCCGCGCTACCTGCGTTTAATTAAACAATATCGTAGGGAGGGAAGATACATATATTATCAAGACGAGATCTGGGACAACGCTGGTAAGTGTCAACTCTTAGTTTCCTATGTTTGTTCCCCTTTTATTTAGCTGTCGAAACTTATGATTCTTTTTTGTTCTTTTCAGGTCATACTACAAAAATAAACCTGGAATGATGGAAGTATAAAATCTTCTCGGCAGGCATTTTTAGACGGCCTAACTACGGGATTAAAAAATCCCACAGGAAAGGGCAAACGACTCATTATCAGTCACATAGGCGGAGAAGAAGGCTTCCTGGACGACGGACTTCTTATGTTTGAAGCAAAGAAAGGTACAGAAGATTACCATGATGAAATGAACGCAGAGTGTTTTGAGGAGTGTTTCACCGGAATTCTACCCAAACTCAAGCCGAATGCAATAGTCGTAATGGACAACGCGCCCTATCACTCTTGGAAGATCGAAACAATCCCGAAGATGTCGTGGATGACCACTAAATACATTTGAACCAAATATGGTGAAGGCCACTCTCATAGATATTGTGAAACAACAAAATCATACTGAGAAATATGCCGTGGACGAGATGGCTGCACAATAAGGTATCAGACTTTTGAAGACTGCCCCTTATCACTGTGAATTGAACCCCATCGAGTTGGTTTGGGCTCAGGTAAAGGGGCACGTCGCAAACAATAATAAAACGTATCAAATGCAAGAAGTGGAAACTTTATTCCAAGAAGGAATCAACACAGTGACACAGCCGCTAAGTGGAGTGACTGTGTATCTCACAATATAAAAGAGGAAGACAAAATGTGCCACTTCGATCATATTATAGATGAAGTGACAGACAGATTTTTCATTAGTGTGACCGAAAGCGAAAGCGATAGTGATTCCGTAAATGATTCATTATATAAAATTGTTATGACATTTTTGTTTCATTTTGGATGTACGTCCCTTTACTTCCACTGAAAAAGATCAATCCTTTACTGTAGTAATAATAATAGAATAAAAAAAACATTACAACGTAATATTAAATCTCTAAAACAAAACCAAACTGATCATTCATTTATTGAATGGTTCACTTACTCACTTAGCTACATCCCTATTTATTTTTCTTCAAAAAGCGGTAACCCACAAAACGTCATTTTACTGCAGCTAATAAAAAGTTCCACTGTAGTTTACATAGAAGTCATTACCCTATACTATCAAACAATCAAAAAATTTTTTTTACAATACATAATATCCATGGCGCTTGTATTGAATATGAAATATAGAAAAAAAAATAAGCCAGGCCATTTGCAAGGGATTTTAAACTTAAAATATTAACTTGCTTTATATATAAATAGCAATTTATATATAAAGCACATTTTATAAAAATAAAATCATTTTTTATAATACAGGAATGTGTGTCATTTGTGATATATATCAAGGAAAAATATTGTAAAATGACGGGTACCCTCTAGCCAGGTCTGCGTTTCTGTATTAAGATATTATGGGAGAGGCATCTGACAAATTTACAGATTGCCTCAAGCACCTACCGAAAAATGTCTACCAGCTCTCTGATCAAGACCATAGATAAAATATATTCTAAGTAGGTATAGTCTGCAGATTTGACAAACTAGTTTTAAGGTGTGCATGCTATGCTGCCGTTTAACCAGCAGTTTATACTTACGGGATCCCCTCCCCAAACCGGGGCAAGACGGGGACACCGTGGTTCCCAAACCCGAGGGGCCATCTCGAAACCGGAGATGGCCCAGGGTTAGTCGGGGTGCGAGGGATATGCTTTATGGGCAACCTTATACCCCGGCTTCTGAAGACCCGAGACGGCGTGCGGTTTTAGTCGGTTCAAACCCGACATAACCGCCCCCGCCGGCCGGCGGGGGGGTATCCGCACGAAAAAAAAGGGGGTTACAGGATAAAATCGATTATTCCGAACCTGACCCGGTCGCGGGTTAGGTTAGAAACTTGAAAAAAATGTAATATTTGTTCCGAACGTAACCCTCTTCCTAACCTGACCCGACGACGTCTCGTTCCTATCATAACCCGAATTGCGCAGATACGTTTAATTACTTTAATTAAAAAAATAACCACCTATAATATTCTAACCGAACCTATCCAAGTCGGATACTAAATATTAAATACTGATCTGACACATATGTACTTTTTATTTTGAGAAAGATTAGAGAGAATGACCAATCAGCGCAATTCGGCAATATCATGATAGGAACGAGACGTCGGGTCAGGTTAGGAAAAGGGTTACGTTCGGAACAAATATTACATTTTCTTTCAAGTTTCTAACCTAACCCGCGACCGGGTCAGGTTTCCGGGTCAGGTTCAGAATAATCGAAATTAATAGGTAGGCACACTACTACTAACTAACAAAAAACAGTCGCCAATAATCCAATTCAGAACATAAAACCTTTACGTGGTCGCTCCAGGTACCCCTCTGCTGTTATCGGAGGGGACACTGCGAATGGCCCAGGGTCAGTCGGAGTGCAAGGGATATGCTCTATGATTAACCTTACACCCCGGCGTCTGTAGACCCGAGACAGCGTGCGGTTTTAGTCGGTTCCAGCCCGACATAACCGCCCCCGCTGGCCGGCGGGGGGGTATCCGAAGGGATTTCGGCACAATAAAAAAAAAAAAGAAAGGTATATATAAAAAAAAGCGGCCAAGTGCGAGTCAGACTCGCCCATGAAGGGTTCCGTAGCAGTAAGTAACATAATAATGCTTTTTTTAAATTTTATATTTGAGTTGATTGAATGAAAGGTAAATTGCGGTTTACGATTTAAGACGTATTAAAAAAAAACTATTTACTAGATCTCGTTCAAACCAATTATCGGTGGAAGTTTACATGATAATGTACATCATATATTTTTTTTAGGTTTATCATTCTCTTATTTTCGAAGTTACAGGGGGGGGGGACACGTACTTTACCACTTTTGAAGTGTCTCTCTCACAAACTATTCAGTTTAGAGAAAAATGATATTAGAGACCTCAATATCATTTTTGAAGACCTATCCATAGATACCAAACAAGTATGAGTTTGATGAAAAAAAAATTTTTGAGTTTCAGTTCTAAGTATGGGGAGCCCCCAAAATGTACAGTTTTTTTTTCTATTTTTGTGTGAAAATCTTATGCGGTTCACAGAATACATCTACATACCAAGTTTCAATAGCATAGCTCTTATAGTTTCGGAAAAAAGTGGCTGTGACATACGGACGGACAGATAGACCGACATGATGAATTATAAGGTTTCCGTTTTTTGCCATTTGGCAACGGAACCCTAAAAAGATACCTATAATATAGTAAGATATCCACTGTATGTCAATACGGTACGACAAGATTGTCTTTAAACATGTATTAAATTAATAAAAACAGTTATGCTAATACATACGCAGTGTGATTTCCCACTGCTCTAGTATAATGACTGGTTATATTATTATTTATCTATTCAAGATGACCCACTAGTTAGTCACTCCGTCATTAAACACCCATCTCTTTATCGAAGCGGTACCGTTGTGTGTATTTCTCTTTAAGTAAATTATTACTTTAAAATGAGATAAAAACAATACAAGGAAAACATCGTTTGTGTAATCGTTTGTAAGCTCGCCGTATATAACGTTCTGCCGCATTTTGTGACTAGGATTAGCCAGAGAATAACCCATAATCTCAACAGGAAAAAAATATCTTTAAAAATAATCATTAATCTCAGGTGTTTAAAAATTCTGCCCATGAGTTTATTTATTTTTTGTTCTACGTGTTTTAATGATTTGTGTGTGTGTTCGTGAGATACCAGTGTTGTTTTATATGTTTGATGGTGATGAAAATAAATAATGTGGAGCTTTTTATTAACCGTGACAGTTTTCCAACAATTATTGCTGCAAACTAATGGTTGTAAGTGCAATTTGATTTGAATTTGATTATACTGCTGAAGTTAAAACTGAGACGCCACCGATGAAACGGAACGTTAAAATTAAACTTGAATTTTTCACCTGTTACTAATGCATTACTTGAATCAAATCAGATATTTACCTACTTAATTGATTAGGTTAGCTTATACAACTATTTTACGGTAGTAAAAATAATGAACAACGGTTTTATTGCATTCGCAGCAAGTGCGTTTTACAAGATGTTTACGTGCTTTTGAGGTTTACAATTAATCACATATTTACAATAGTAAATATAAAACTTTGGGACTGATTACAGTAAAAGAGAAACCTATGTACAGCTGTGGGTCTAGTTCGAAAATAGAGCTGTGTTGTAATTTAATTCTCAATTATTTTGCCTTCATACTTTCTTTCGAAGAAGTAGGTAGGTAGTCTACGTATATAGATGGATAAGACCAAGGTGAGACAAAATAAACACCAAAAGAGAATCTGTTCATAACATCGGTTATTCCTTATGTCTTTGTTGTCTGAATTTCTGAATGACATTTATGCCATTGGCTAGTCACTAACCTTGCCTCGACGGTTTTAGGAACAAAGGATTACTGCTCCATCGCTTTGAGAAGTACATTTCCCCACAATGATAACATGTTTCCAAGTGGTTAGAGAAGAGAGAGAGTATGCCACGAAGCCATCATGCGCGTGAGGGTTCTGGCGGAGGATGCAGTCGCCCAGGGTAAAGTGATGTTGGTGGTGTCCCTGGACATCGCCAACGCGTTCAACACCTTGCACTGGAGTTGCATTAGGGCTTGTGTATCACGAAGTGCCTCTCTACCTTTGCCGCATAGCCGGGGCGTATTTGACGGAGAGAGCTTTCATCTACTCGGTACTCGGGCCGCTCCTGTGGAACATCGGATACGACTAAGTGCTTCACGGTGAGCTCGAAGACGGGGCCGCGGTCATGTGCTACGCGGACGACACGCTCGTGACGGCGTGCGGGGCGACGTACCGCGAAGCGACCCTTAAGGCTACGACCGCGGTTGCCCAAGTCATGGAGCGGATCCGGCCGCTGAGTCTTTAGGTTGCTCTGCATAAAACCGAGGCCCTGTTCTTTAATGGGCCTCGGAGCAAGCCACCTGAGGGATCCATTCTCATCTTGGGAGGCAATCGCATCGGCATCAGGCCCAAAATGAAATATTTGGGACTCATGCTCGACGGCCGATGGGACTTCGGAGAACACATCCATGGCCCCCAAATTGAAGGGCACAGCTGTCGCTCTGGCGCGGTTGCTGCCCAACATAAGGGGGCCCGATGACTCTTGCAGGAGACTCTACTCGGGGATTGTGCGGTCCCAATATGGGCGGAGGCCCTGAAGGCCAGAAGTGTGCGGAATGCAGCGGGTGATGGCCAACAGGGTCATCAGGGGGTACCGTATGATCTCCTTCGAGGCGGCGAGTCTCCTTGCCGGAACTCCACCATGGGACCTGGAGGCGAGAGCCCTTTCGCAACTGTACCAGTGGCGAAGGGAGGCGCGGGAGTAAGGACGGAACCCTGAGCCTCGAGAAATCGAGGCCGTGCGGTTCCAAGACCGCCAGGCCATCGTGGTGGAGTGGAAGGAACGATTTGTGTGTCCAAGCGCAGTGCACGCCGCAATAGCGGCGGTAAGGCCCATCATGGAGGATTGGCAAGAGAGGCGACACGGGAGCCTCTCGTACCAAATGACGCAGGTGATCTCCGGTAAGGGGACCTTTGGGGACAACCTGCATCGGATCAGGTAGGAGCCAACGTCAGAGTGCCATCACTGCGATGCGAGCGAGGACTCGGGGCTACACAAGCTCGTGGACCGCTCGTGGCGGCAGCATGATTCCAGCAATGGTGCGGAGCGCGAGCGCGTGGGCTGCCGCCGCCGGTTTTAGACGGTTCAAGCCCGATATAACCGCCCCCGATGGCCAGAGGATTTCCGCACGAAAAAACAAAGGAAAGGTATGCCACGAAGAATAGAGAAAATGTTCTCCCAGACAGGCTCCCGAATTCATAACTGAGATTTTTCCCGCATTCCAGTCCTAGCTTTATTTTGTTAAAACGGTCCTATATAGGCAAACAGAAAAAAAATTAAATATAAAACAAAAAAAGGTCAAATGTGGACCCTTAATGGGAACGCACACAGGCTATTGTATGTAAATAGTTATATTGGATGAAGTACTTTATGACATTCATAAAATAGGGACTTTAATAAAATCAGGAATTTCGCTCAAGATCACGAGATCATCTTCATCGTCCCAGCGTTAATCCCGGTTGCATCCAAATCTTACACTTGGAGGCCAGGATTCGCTGTCTTATGCTTAGTCCTCCTGATGTTGCTTATCTAGGCTTTTACGGAATCGAGTGCCCCCTTGACCCCCCAACCTAGGGAGGAAAACCTTTGCCAGAGACTCGTTCGTTAATCAGTTAGTGTATTGGCTGACAAGTGAGGTTGACTTCGGTCCCAAAGATCCTGGTGGGACCCCACTCACTCAAAATCACGAGATATGAATTGTAACAACACAGTTTATTTTTCAGTAGATTTAATACTCATCAACTCAAACAAAAAAAATCTCATTTTCCTTTCTATTATAAGAATGAATTATGAAACGGACAGTTTTAGGTATCTCATCATCATCATTTTCATCACAGCGTTAGTCCTGGTTCGGTAGCCTTTTTTTTTAATACCTGTGGAAACCCCCACGGGCTTCACCCCATCGGTGCGGACGATGGGGTTGGTGTGTCGGAATCGGACCGACTAAAACCACACGGTGTCCTCCCCAAGTGTCCATTACCGGGCACCCCGGGTAAGCCCTCGAAAGGATAACCCCAGGGTTACCGGCGGACTTTGGCCGCCACCGCGGCCTCGCCTGGTGGGGTCGAGTTTTATCCCGCGTCGGTGAGTTGGCAGACGTGTGTAGGACACACACGACACGCCTCCGCCACGGCCTGCTTCTGTACGGACGGCGGGTCAGCCATCTGCCGTCCTCAGGCCCCGATCATGGAGGTCGGTAGTCCCGGGCGTAGTCCTCGCTTAGACGTCCTCACCCTGACCGGTCAGTCAATCAAGACAAGCTAGAATAGTGGTGTACCGAGTTGGTACAATCGCCTTTGCCCAGATAGTACATTAAATTCAGATGGAGGTGGTTCACGATAAAATCACCCGAAAACAATAGTACCACTTCATGTCTTACGGTCTCCTAGTAATTCAGACGAAGAAATAGATCGATGTTGTGTGAAGCTAAAATCAAATTGCACTTGCAGTAAATTGCGAAACTGCCCATTGTACAAGTAATTTTTATGTATATAAGTGATTTGTATTCTTTATTTGTGTTAAAAAGAGTATTTATACCATACCTACTCTAAAAAGCTTATTTTATTCACGCAAAACAGTGAATAAAAAGGCCTTTTATTCACTGTTTTGTTTTTATTCACTATTTTGGTATTTGAATTTGGAACACAAAAATATATCCGGTCTCTATTTCAATGCTTACACAAACTCCTTGCGCTAAGATTCGAAATTCAAAACTCTTTGGTGTAAATAAATTCTCGAGATTTGATTGGTCGATATTTGCGACAAGGAGTTTGGCATTAGATTAATAAATAATTGTATCACAAGTTGACCACTCTAACGATAATAATAAGAAAATTACGCTTAATTTTAGTCATTGCTCTAATTTTAATGTCCATTTCAATTAATGTAATAATTGTTATTTCTTGATAAAATTGCTATTTTCGCTTAAATTATGTCTTTTCTCGTAGTCATGGTATAAAGAATAGTATGCAACTCCTGAATAAAGTACGAATTTATATCGAAAGCCATGAATCACTTGCGTCGTTCAGGATTCTAACAGTTGAATCACTCGCTGCGCTCGTGATTCAATCATTAGAATCCCTCACTTGCTCGTGACTCATCTACGGCCCTCGCTTTAAATCCGTCCTTTATTCACTAGTTGCATAATATACTATTATCTGATTTATACAGTTCTACTTCATGTAAAGTCTCCCTTTCTTAGTGCTAGAGCCGTCTCTTCAAGAAACATTGAAATGTTAATTACGTCCTCTAAATATAAGGGTCAACAAAATAGAATGAAAATAAGGGGTCAAAATCAATACGTTCCCACGCGCCGCTTTGTTCTAAGATCGTTGTAAGACCAGAAGATTAAACCAATCTTAGTATTTTTTATATATAAGGGGTCACAAAATTAGGTCTCTGAATTTGGTGAGATGACTTGGTATCGACAAAATATGTATTTGAAACAAAAAAAAAATAAAAAAAAAAACATATATAAAAAAAAACGCGTGACGCGACGAACCCGTGACGTACGTAGTAGGCGTGTAGTCCTTCTCCTCGCAGTATTCTCCAAGCGGATGTGTGGGAAATACCTAAATCGCGACCAGCGTCACGTGTGCTCGTCGCGTCACGTGACGCTGGTCGCTGGTGGTGTTTCTTTTTCATTTTTATTTTTTTTATTTTTTTATTATTTTATTATTTTTTTTTTATTTTACCCGATATTTTTTTTTTGTTTCAAATACATATTTTGTCGATACCAAGTCATCTCAAAAAATTCAGAGACCTAATTTTGTGACACCTTATATACAATTCATTTTGTGTTATCATCATGTTATCATTTTACAGTGGATTCTGGAGATAATTGCTTTGCTGAAGGCCAATATGGTGTCTGTCTACGGGTGTCGGAGTGCCTGTCAATTTCCAATGAGATAAAGAGAACGGGAAGACCCATTAGCTCTTACATGAGAATAAAACTGCAGAACTTAACATGTGGTTTTGAAAACCTGGATCCTTTGGTAATTAATATATATTTTACTAATTTCAAGTCAATCTTATATAACAATTATCTATTTTATTTTATAAAATATTAGAACATTTTGCCTTACTGAAAACATTTTATTTATCACTCTGGTGGTGGGGCAGCGACGTTTCTGCACTTCTGAATTTTTATGGATAATGAAGCTACTTACTGGTAGTTTAAAATATTACAAGCTGTGGCCTGTAAAATTAATCATTTATTTAGATATTCGATCACCACACTGGAATCAAATTTAAAATGCATATAATAATTATATTTACGGGGATTAACGCGATCACTTATTAAACGCGATTATTATAACGCGAAAGTTTAAAAGTTAAAATGCATAACAGAGCCATGCTGGGTTTCAACGAGACGGCGCGACCGGCGAAGTTTTAAGTCTCTCACTCGTTCATACATTTTGTGAAAGTACCAGTGCTCTTGCCAATTCTATTCACTCCAGGCCTAAACAATTCCATTTTATAGTCTCCTCTTTTCTTTTCCTTCCCTTCATAGGCTACTTATTAGTATAGAAAGTTCTTGGTTGTTCTTGCTGCTTCCGGGCTGTTTGGCCGTGGTCCATCGGAAACTTGAATTCCAGACGTTTCGTCAATCACATGGGAAACCCCATCAGTCCTGTAGTTGCGAATCGTAGAGCGCATCGGTTGCGCAGCTCTCAACCAATCACGACCGATCACGTTGTTTCCCCCCTCCAACTGCGCCCATAAATACGCCAGTGACTCGGGCCGCTACATCAGTCGCAGCGAGTTCGCCACCGAGGAAGGTTCCCGCACTCGACGGCGTCCCGAGCTGTACCACTGACGATGTCGACCGCAGTGATCGACGAAACGTCTGGAATTCAAGTTTCCGATGGACCACGGCCAAACAGCCCGGAAGCACTATATTCTACATTCTTGGTTGTTGCTTTTTTAAATGACCTACTACAATTTAGCAAATTGTATTCATGTGAGAAACTAGCAATTTCTAAAGCTATATAAAATTAAAACAATTATGAGAATTTAATCTTATAAGTTTCGTTGTAGATGGCCCAGCACTTAAAAATACGGTTCGTCAGTTTGCTATTGAATAATGTAATTTCAAAATCACACTAAAATCTAGTAATATTTTTTCAAAATGTGGTAACAAATAGGTTTAAAATAGGTGGAGCCCCAAAATATCTTGCAGGTTCAAGCCAATCTGACCTGCAAGCCGGTACACCTGCAGATTGACAAGCTCTGGTGTAGGCTTTCCTCTCGGGGTGGGGGGTCAGACGGCAGTCGCATCGGTAGATAAAAGCCAAACTAAACCAAATTTTGGAGATGAGTAGAGGAGCACTCGGCACTCGGATGAAGAAGATCTAAAGCATTGATGAACGAATTGAATGAACTTTACATTGTATAATCAATAAAACTATAATAGTCTTATTTTTATACAGTCTAATAATCAATAGATAAATGTAGAAATTATGGCCAAAAATCGGTCAAAATATCTCACACATACTGCGAACTAATAGAGACAGAAATATATTTTTCGTACCATTTGCTCAAAAAAGTGACATTCTATGCCACAAAAAGCGAACATAACAATAGTCTTTTTTAATCAGTTAAAAACAGGGAAAGAAAATTGTACTGAATTTCATTCATCCTCTAGGGGGAGAATGTGATTTAAATTTGAAATACTTACCGAAATTTATACTGAACTACATCTAACACAGATGTAGTTCAGTACATACACGTTTGAGTTTGTATATAAAGCATTATACATACATTTGACCATTTGCACGCTTCGAATCATATGCGGCGTTCGCGGGCAAAGGCTGTTTGCAAATGGAATGCTGCCTTTAAAAAATTACGCGCGCGATTCATATTTTAATTAATAAACCAACAGTTTAAAAAAAACATTGATTGATTCTTCTTCTTCTTCTTTTAGTTAATGGCTTCTGCAGAATCACCGCAATTTCGCCAATGTCAAGTAAAATATAGTAAATATTTATAAAATTATATTAATCTAAGCATTTCAAATTAACGGCAACGTCGTACGGTTTTCTCAAAGAGTATCAAAATATAATAAATGTTTATAAAATTATTAATGGCGAAGACGCCAATGTCAAGTCCGTCTCCATTGATTGATTGGTTTTCGACCGCGAAATTTAAATTAGAAGTTTTAATTCTTTATTTGTGACCTGCCAGTATTTTATGTGATAAAATAGAAAAAGTTTGATAATAAATATTGTTTTGAAAAAGGAATACGCATTTTCGCAAATGGTACGAAAAGTAGAGTATTTTCCTCGGTGATAAAGCTGTCTTAGTCTTGGGTGAACTTAAATCCCTCGCTACACTCAGGACTCGTCTTAAATCCCTCGCTACGCTCGGAAGTAAACCTCGAGTCCTTCGTTACGCTCGCAATTTAAATCGTCACCCGCGACAGAAGACACTGCTTTATCCCCTTGGTTAATAATCTACTATTTAAAACCCATTGAGCTCGCAATAATAAATTATTGTTACATAAATAAATCGTGTGTTTCTCCAGTGTCTGACTTATCAATTTATCATCGTAGCAAATGAGTAATTAGGTATTATATATCTCATTAATTTTATAAAATGTTTTTAAGTTTATAATGAATGATGAAGCACATTACATAATATATATTGTTTAGTTTTAAATGTTTGTTTTGGCGATTTCACCGGTTAGGTACACTCATAGCGGAGTTTTGAGGTTGTACCTAACTACTTTTCCATTGTGTATTCGTGGAATTATTTACATCTGCCTAAAGTTTAGTATCATAATTGTTATCCCAAGGGCGTGGTAAATCCCCAACGTAACTTTGTGTCAATTGTTTATACGAGGAAGTACGTATTTCCAATAAACAATGAAATCATCATCATCGTGTTAGCGTTGACTTCGGTTGCATTTGAGGCTTTCAAATCGGAGTCTTAATGATGCTTGAGATATGACCAATTCGGTCGATGATAATGCATTGTGGGAGTGACTGCCGTCTGACGTCCCAACTTCGTCAGAGCCTCGTCCGTCGCTCGGCAGGTGCACCACCATTTTTCTTGCAGGTGAGGTTAGCTTAGACCTCATAGTTCTTGGTGGAGCCGCTTTCACACCCCAATAAAGAATTAAGTAGCTCTAGCTAGATATTTAGCTCAATCGCCCTGGTAGGTACATTATTGAATGTACCTACAAAGTGGCATGACACTAAAATATTTACAAACGTTTTTAGGGTTCCGTTGCCATATGGCAAAAAGCGGAACCCTTATATTCGTCATGTCTGTCTGTCTGTCCGTCCGTATGTCACAGCCACTTTTTTCCGAAACTATAAGAACTATGCTGTTGAAACTTGGTAAGTAGATGTATTCTGTGAGCCGTGTATTAAGATATTCACACAAAATTAGAAAAATACATTAAATTTTGGGGGCTCCCCATACTTAGAACTGAAACTCAAAAAAATGTTTTTCATCAAACCCATACGTGTGTGGTATCTGGTATGGATAGGTCTTCAAAAATGATATATAAAAATATATTTCTGTCTCTATTAGTTCGCAGTATGTGTGAGATATTTTGACCGATTTTTGGCCATAACTTCTACATTTATCTAATTTCATTTTTTTGCACGAGAGACACTTCCCTTAATGGGCGAGTCCAACTCGCACTTGGCCGCTTTTTTAAATTGCAATGCATGTATCAATCATTGATGGATCTATGAATATATATTATATGTAATGTTTTGTTTATAAGTTTATGAAAGGTATAGGAGCTAAAATGATAAAAAAGTCAGAATTTTTTAAGGTTACCTACTTTTTTTGTTGACTATACTATTACTTCGGTGTAATTTCTGTGTTGTATTGAAAACAAAACTTATTACAGGTATGTTGCAGTTCTTTGCATGGATCGGACTCGGAACATATTCAAGATGCATCAACCGAGTCAGTATTCCAACACAGCGAAGAAACTCATAATTGCGGAGGAGAAGAAAATCAATATAATAGTAACAATGTAGACTCTTTCACTAGAAGAACCTTGGAGAAAAGTAGACCAAAGACCATTGATGAACATCCAAATCTTGCACTATTGCCTCAGAGATGTGGGTCTATTGAAAGTGACAGAATTCTTGGAGGAAATCGGACGAATCTTTTCGAAATGCCCTGGATGGTGTTGCTGTCATATGCTACAAGTGATTATAATGTTATTATGCACCATTTTGCAAACCTTTACCTTATTGACTGATCCAGAGGAAAAAAAGCAATAAGGTTCAATGTATTCAAACATCACAGTAGTTTTACTTACTAAAGGCTAGCAACTAAACAAAAAAAGAGGTCGCGAGTTTCCCGGGGAATCTGCCCGCATTCTAGAGAATTCCCTTAACTACTGTCGGTGCCATTTGTGGAATTCGATAATATCGTCAGCAAGTATCGTATCTTATATCTATAACTTTCTTGGCCATAATGCAGTATACATAATGTTTATTGTGCTATGTACAATTTCGTTGCACAACTTCACTTCTTTTCCATTCCGCGGCAATGTAAATAGAGCGTTACATAAAATTTAATATGTAGGTACCTTTTAGTCGGTTCAACATAACCACCCCCGCTGGCCGGCGGGGGGGGGGGGTATCCGAAGGGATTTCCGCACGAAAAAAAAAAAAAAAGGTACCTATACATCGAAGAGTTGTGACTTGGATTAACATTAGGCTACTTTCAATGTTGGACCTGTTTCCGCGGGTCGCAGGGTGATGTTAAATACCCTATAACCTTGCCTTAATAATGTGAAAAAAAAACATTTCGTACTGGTACAAACAAGAACAAGCGCATCAGCTTTATTGTTAGTATAGTATATATAGACTGGTAAGGAGTATTATCATCATCGTCTCTGCGTTGTGTCCCAATTGCATCCGAGGCTTACCTACATCTCGGAGCCCGTGGTCTGCTTTCCTGCTTTTCCTTCTTCACTTCCGACGATATTGGGCATCCATGGTAGTGCGACCATTGGCACGTATGTCATCCCTTACTACGTCAAATCAGTAATTCTCGGGTCTCCCCCTCCTGTGGCACGTTAAGTAGTATTATGTAGGTAGATAAAACGGCGATGCGTTTGTCGGGGGCAAGCCCAATGCCATCCTTGCATTCCTGGCACGGTTTTAGAAAACTACCTAACAATATTCTACACATAGATATCCAGAACTACCTACCTTCACAATACTTCCTTTCTCTTGTATGTAACTACTATCTTTAACAGGAAAATAACAATTTTAAGTGCCTAATATTCGTATTTTACCTACTTAATAAGATCGTATAAATTTAATTAGGATAAGTATACCTGTTTAGCAGGTAGGCTGGCTAGTAGTTGGGAAGTTAGCCAAAGATTTCGTGAATAATTGCTTAGATATTATATAATTATGTTACACTAGCTGATGCCCGCGGCTCTGCCCGCGTGGAAGGCGTTTAGGGTTTTTGGTTATATCTCCAGTTCTACTCAACCAATTGTAATCATAATCAACCATATAGCAGTTTTGAAGTCAAGACTTTTCTAATAAAACCGCATCAAAAGCCATTTAATAGTTTTTGCGTCCATTGTGAACAAACAGACAAGAATTTCAAAATGAATATTTTGGGCTCATAATCGTTTCTTATCCAAAATATAATTAATATGTGTTCTAGAAGCGAACCGATGCCGAATATGTGATTTTTAGAAATTTGTCTGTCTACAGGTTATTATCAATGTTCGAGCATCACTTGAAAACCGCTGAACAGATTCAGCTGAGATTTTACACGAACGTTCTTCTAAGATTTTGTTTTTGTTTGATTTCCTTTAAAACTCGGAGATGATCAACATTCGGATTATAAATCATCACCCTATAACTAAAAGGTGATGAGCAAAAAATATTAAATCTCGATACTCCACAGCGCTACCTACGTATAAAAGATAGTTGATTAGGAACCCATAAATATTTCATAATTAATATAATATTAAAGAACAAGGCAGAATTTATTTCGATGTTACATCTAAAAACCTCACAACTATTAAAAATAAGTAATTGAAAATTTTACAATGAAATAAGACATGTAGGTTTTCATTTTTTTTTTGTCGTGCGGAAATCCCTTCGGATACCCCCCCGCGTGCCAGCGGGGGCGGTTATGTCGGGCTTGAACCGACTAAAACCGCACGCCGTCTCGGGTCTACAGACGCCGGGGTGTAAGGTTGCCCATAGAGCATATCCCTCGCACCCCGACTAACCCTGGGCCATCTCCTGTTTCGAGATGGCCCCCTCGGGTTTGGGAACCAAGGTGTCCCCGTCTTGCCCCGGTTTGGGGGAGGGGCGCTAGTCGCCCCACCGTCCCGGCCTGCTTCTGCTGGGGTGACAGGTGGCCTCACCCGCCACCCCCAGGCCTGCGCTCATGGAGGACGGAGGTCGTTAAGCGACCTCCGGCGCCTGAGTCGCCTGCGACGCGCGGCGAGCAAGTTGCGGGCTCGGCGGACCGGGAGAGTTCTAAGTCTCTCCCGGGCGCGCTCCGCCACCTCCTTCGCGAGCAATACATGCTCGCAGAAGGAGGCGGCGGCGGCCCACGCGCTCGCGCTCCGCATGTAGGTATCGATACCTACTGCTCGCGAGCAACAGCTAGATTTCATAATATAGGCATTGTTTATTTTTTTCTAGAGACATTGAACTTCAATTAATTAGAATATGGAAGTAACTTTACAAAGAAAACAAGTTGAATTCCTGAGACGAACTCAGCCGAAAGCAAGGGATTTTCGATTTTGCGTTTTTTTTTTTTTTTTTTTGAGATTTTTTGCGATTTTTTCTTCATCTTGCAATGGTTCACCCCAGCACGAATCTATTACCGAAAACAGCAACTCGATAGCTTATCTCCTTCATACCCAAAACCGTGACAGAAAATTGGCAACGACGACGACGTCGACGACGACGTCGACGACAACTCGATAGCAATAGGGCTTTTCTAAAGAAAATCCCTAAAAACAAATACGCATGTAAAATTTGGCACAGAGATAGATTGGAGTCTGGAATAACGCATCATAACTTCTATATCCTGGGAATAGGGAACCCAGGTCTCGAAAACGGTATCTTGTATAACTCATCATCATCATAACTCATCTTATAGACCGTGGCATCAAGTTAAGTTGTGGTGGAACAATTATCAACCGCTGGTATGTTCTGACTGCTGCACATTGCGTGACGGCTCTCCGGAGAATGCGGTTGGATGGCGTGATCCTCGGAGAGTATGATATCAGACATGATCCAGACTGTGAGATATCAGATGGCCGAGAGAACTGTGCTCCTAACGTAGTGG
The DNA here is from genome assembly GCA_946251805.1 of Cybosia mesomella. NCBI lineage: Eukaryota > Metazoa > Arthropoda > Insecta > Lepidoptera > Erebidae > Cybosia > Cybosia mesomella. The sequence continues at coordinate 13,958,341 of OX276408.1, read as the reverse complement.
TAAGTTCAATTGAATTCAAACTTTCAAATATGGCAGGTAATGTCGATGTTGATCAAAAGGTAGTTAGTTGCCTGTAATATTGTTAAAGTAAAAACTTAAACGGGTCAATCCAAATGAACGTTAAATTCATTACAAAAATCGACCTTAGATTATCAAATTTGACCTAAATGTGATAAGTAAATATAATTACATACAATGTTATTATCGCATTTATATATTTTATTACATATTTTCTTTTACAGAACGCTACGATAGATTCAGTAATAGCTCATACAGGGTATACACGTCAAGGCTTAGCCGATGACATTGCTCTGATACGACTTTCGCAGCCGGCAGATTTCACCCTAGGTTTGTAATTTCTATTCTAGATTGCTTTTTTATACATTAAAGGGATAAAATTGCCTTTAAAATTAGGCTTTAGTTTGAAGAGCCATGAAAGGAAAGAACGCGATATACCACCCTCTCGCTTAATATGAGCCCACTGTAACTGGCAGTATGCTGCATTTCCTTCACTAGTAACCACGCAAACCGATAAATAAAAACATCATGTTAATTGTCAGTTTTGTAAATCTTTTCATGTGGCTCTGTAATCCTGGTACCCTTTTGCTTACATACATTACTTTTTACTTTTCGTGATTGATGATCATGCGTTTTAAGTAACATTAAAAATTGCGCTCATTAAAAAAAATACTTAAGGACACTATATAATCTCATTTCTTGTCAAGGAATGTAGGTAATCATGAACTTAATAAATAAAAAAGAAATCTTTCGAACTTGCAGACAGTCAGCAACCAATATGCCTGCCAATAACGCAGCAACTTCGAAGTTTGTCATTAGCGGAACTAAATGGTATAGTAGCGGGATGGGGTGTCACAGAAGATGGTTTGCAGTCTCCTGTATTGCTCAGCGTCGAACTCCCTATCGTATCATCAAACGAATGCTACAACATATATAATGGGTTTGTTGACTTTTCTTTATCGATATTAAATAGAACAGATTTTAGTAGAAAACTATTTACTATAGGCGCTTAACTGAGTCCTCGCCTGCGGGTTATAAGGTTGAGGAGGTAGGACAAGAAAGGGGTCGCGTGAATTGGTGGCGCTCGTTTCGTGGTACACAGGCGAAAGTGCTATAGACTGTTCTTAAAATATGTGACGTAAGAGTGGTTAACGGTCAACAGAAAAATTAATTGATGATTTTACAAAATTATGTTATTCAATTATCAAAACAAAATATTAGGTAATAAACTTGTGTATTAAATACATTTTCTAAAAATTATAAGTTAAACGCTTATATCCATATCAATATCACAGATATCACTGGAACTTGATTCTTCACTTTCGAAGCAGCCATCATCTGAATCGTCCTGCACGTTAATAATGAAATCACCAACATCATCTAGAATACATTCATGTTTGCAGTATTCGTTTTCGACTTTAATTATCAATGCTCCTACTTCTCTACGGAATATTCAGCAAATAATTCCTCCAAAAATGTATTTATATTGGTTCAAATAAGAGTCGATACTCTTTTGGGCTACCTCTACTTTAATATCACCCTAGACAAACTCAATTGGCTTCGTGTCTGGGTTGTATGGACCCAAGTCCAACAATTCATGTCCGTTTTTCTCAATAACTCGTCAATTTTGTAAATATCTGCTGTGAAATGCTTTTTAGTTAATTTTAACAAGTCATCCCTTCTAAGTTTTTCATCAAAAGACACGTCATGCCGTCGTAGCCAATCTTGCATTACTGGCTTCATCATATCAGCCGTAGCAAGTCCACTGCTGAACATAGGCCTCCGCCATCGACTTCCATTTCGACCGCTCTGTAGCAGCCTGCATCCACCGAGTCCCTGCGCTCTTTGTTAGGTCGTCTGGCCACTTTGCGGGAGGCCTTCCTACGCTGCGCGTGCTGTTACATGGTCTCCACTCAAGAACCTTTCTGCCCCACCGGCCATCGGTTCTCCGAGCTATGTGCCCTGCCCACACCCACTTCAGCATGCTGACTCGCTCTGCTATGTTGCTAACTTTCGTTCGTCTACGGATCTCCTCATTTCTTCGCTTTTCGATCTTTCGGGCTTCTCGATCTCGTATCTACCGCAGCGTATGTATGTGGTCTATGGTACTGTAGTGCTCGAACTCCTTCGAACACTATAGTTAGTTGCCTGGCCATCATGCGTCAGCGATATTAAAATAACATACATAACATATATATACATAAACTCACGCCTATATCCCCGAAGGGGTAGGCAAAGGTGCTATCACCCACATTTCGCCAGTTTATGTTTAGGTCCCAATGTAATAGGTGGCGAGCCTATTGCCATTAACCGGGCACTTATAAACCTGCGATAAATAAAAACTTATTAAAATTATTTATAAAAAAAAAAAAATATATATATATACAAATCAATTTGAATTTAGAGCTTAGAGAAAAAACAAAAGGTTGGTAGACAGATCCAATCAGTGGGTGATCGAGGCTCCGTCCTTGACCCGGAGGAAGATCTCAAGAAGTGAAAACTGTGTTAGGCTCAATCACTGAGCAGATATCGCGACCCTCTTGTTCGTATCAGTAAATTTAAAGAATCTCGCGTAAATCCCATAAAAACACGTTTAGTAGAACTATAATTAAGAATAAATATATTAATCATATAAAATCCTTGTCTTATAATTTAAATATCACAAGTTATCGACAAGAAGCTGTGAAGTCAAACCCCAGACTCCACAGTACTATAGCCTTTACGGAAACCGGCTTGTTTGGGAGGCTGAAAGTCATCAAACCTGCGTGCGAGACGATTCGTGATCACCCTCGAAAACAGCTTAATATAAATAATATTAATGGGTCACCGCCGCTGGTGATCCATTAATATTATTTTGGGTGTTTCCACATCTATGATGATGTATTTGGCTGTTCTATACGGAGTTTCCTTTTAGATCCGCATTTCTTAAATTTGAAACCCAGTTTCATGTAATAATAGTATTAAATATTCCCTGCCGCAATATAATACATTCTCTTCTCTAAGAACAGCATTCAAAAATTTCAGAGTTGGTATTTTTTTTTAATTGTGTAAAATTGAGTGACTTTTCTTTTTGCCTTTTGTGAAATCGTCTATTTCCACTCTTTTTCTGCGAATCTGTTTTGGTTTTCTCGGTGTTAAATTTTTCGTCGCCTTTCAATAATTTTCCTTATTGTACTATTCTAGATACAGACTTTTCTGAAAGTCCAGTAACGTTGGCTACGGTCTTATTTAAAGGAAACATTTTTTATCTATATAACCATACATAACAAATTTCGTTTTTCTAACATATTCGTATACGTTACAAGTCATTTGCTTACACTGGCTATTAATTTTATATTCGAAGATATTTCGACTAATCTTGGGAATATAATTACGTGTATGTCTCTCACAATGAGTCCTTAACTGTCAGCACATGCGATCGCTAACCGCACAGCGAGTGAAACATAGATTATTATGAGTGAAATAAGTTTTGGAAAGACTGTGCCTGCCGCCCGTACCTTACCCGATCCCCGTTTTCGTCCAACCTCCGCGCCCTTGTACCCCGCAAGGGGGACTCAGTTAAGCGGTACTAGCCTATAACGCAAGTGCGCATCATCCGAGCGCGAGCCTTTTATTCGCACGGCCTCGGCCGTTGATCGGGACGTAACATTCTGGCAGCAGCAGCAGGTGAGGTTGGCTTGTGATTGGAACCTGATAATGTTAAAGAACCCCATACCACAGATTGCCTATTAGTTACCCATGCACGTTGTTAGATCATAATCGATAATTATCAATAGTTTTAATAATATTAAAACGCGATAGTAATTCATTCCTCTGGGTTTGGTTCACATACTGATTTTTGTATCCAAGATCACCTAGTTGTCGTGATCAGTTATATGACAATGAATATTTATTATCTTGTCGACTTAAAGGGTTTTCTACCCTCCGCCTAGTTCAAACTTGTTTCTAGTTAGAGCTACAGGATGTTTTTCGCACTAAGTGTTTTACCGTACTAAGTAGGTTCCTTTGCTTCGAAGAAACATTCGTATGGCCAGTAACGGCCTTTTACCAGTAATATACATATTAAATTACAGATCAGTACGTTTAACTGAAAAGCAACTATGCGCTGGTGGAGTCAAAGACAAGGATTCCTGTGGTGGAGACTCTGGAGGTCCTCTCATGTATCCTGGGCAGTATGGTACAAATGGGCTCCGATATATTCAGCATGGCATCGTATCCTTTGGTTCCAAACGGTGCGGCATTTCTGGATTTCCAGGAGTATACACTAATGTGGCACATTACATGGACTGGATATTGGACAATATACGTAGCTGATTTGAAATGTTTAATAGGATTTAAAGACTAAAAAATATTTTGTGGACTCTTAAAACTAGCTCATATTGTAGCCGAAGTAATGGTTGCATTTGGATCCTAGTCCCAAGAATGTACTTGAAAGATTTTGATTCCGTAGTGTGTTTAATTACTTTCTGTTGTATAGTCTTCTATACATGGTCTACACAAACTAGTCTGTCTATTAGTTGAGCGTTCATAGTAGAATTAGTAATGGTGTGTAACAGGAATTCTATAAATCATGTTTTTTTATTATTTTTTGTTATGTTTGTAGTTCCTTAGTTTGTAAATGTTTTTAATTTTTGAATTTGAATACAGTATAATCAAATCACACTATACAAATTGTATTATTTCATATCTTCATGAACCTAGGTACTTCCTATGGCACCACAGATTAGGTACTTCCGAATTTGGCCATCTCGAAACCGGAAATGGCTCTGGGTCAATCAGGGTGCGGAGGAAATGCCTAATAGGGGGGAGGCCACCTTACACCTCCGCGTCTGAAGGCCTGAGATGGCGTGCGGTTTGAATCGGTTCAAGTCCGACATAACCTCCCCCGTTGGCCGGTAGGGTGTATCCGAGGGGATTTCCACAAGGAAAAAAGGTATTTCCGTATTTGGGGATAATCTGTGTATGGGGTGCACATTGGTAGAGGCTGGTAGAGGTCAATGTCCAACAGTGGACTGCAAAAAAATCATAGCCTATGGTTCAATTATACCGCCTTTTATTATTCTTTACCAATAGGCTCATATCATGGACTCCATTTATCTGTCTGTACTTGTCAGTCCTATTGGACTGTCAAGGCCGAGTAAAAACTACTTATGATTTAACCTAAGCAGTTGTTGTTACTTCTACATTACATTAATGTTACATAAAGCTAGCGAAATGCTAGAAGTAAATAAAAAAATCCGTAGTCCTTTTTCGTAAGTTGGCATGTGATGAGTGCACATAGCTGTAGTCGGCGTCAATGTCCCGCCGCTGGTGACCCATTTGCGGGCCAATGCCGAGAACCGGTTCGCACAATCCCAAACCCGCGAAGAGGAGTGGAATCTATACCTCCATTAGTGTATCCTGAACCATGTGCAGAAGTTCCTGAAGTATATACCTTTAAACTATTTTTTACAACTTAAATCAGATTTCACCACTCAAAAGTAATTGCGATCAAATTAAACTAAACTGGGTTATCACGTTAAATCATTGCGTATAACATGATTGGTTTTGATCTGTACTTACCCGAAAACAATAGTAACCTTGCCTCCACGGTTTTATATGGGGTACGCGCACGCACACCATAGGTTGCGAGAAAGTGTCTGGGTCACAATGCTGAACCATAAATAGTGTTTTATGGATAGGCTTACTCAGACTGTAACGGGTGACTGCCATCTGACCCTCCAACCCTGAAAAGAAAGCATGCGCCAGAGCCTTGTTCGTAAATCAGCAGGTGTACCGGTTTACAGGTGAGGCTGGCTTGGGCCTCGAAGATCTTGGTTGAGCCCTATACAGGCTGTAATAGGTTCTAAAGATTGTTATTGTGTTTAATTGCAGCAAAGTATTTTTCAAAGGTATCGTCTGTTAATCGTAAGGTTTTTAAAAATTGGATATGAGTTCTGGAAGAAAGTATACGATGATCCATACAGGTGGCAACTTTTCAAGAGCATAGTGCTGTTTACAGTTGGGATAAAATTGTCAAGAAACTTGTTCGCATACATGAACCCCGAAAAATCTGTGAAAGATGGGTCAGGCGTTGGGAAAAAGACATGTAAATAATATAAATAAAGATTGAAATAAACTATTGTATGTACCTTTTTCATGGAAATTGGAATTAAATATTGTTTTCATAAAAATATGCCTTATTTTAGTTACTTACCTCAAAGATGTTTCAAACTACGATAATGGCAAACTAGCATTGTTAAAACACCTGTAACGTCAGAATTTTTTTATGTGCGTGTTATACTTACGGGCTACACTCACGTTGGAATCGGTAGGCTTTGCGCCAAACCAAGTGTCAAGTGCCTATAAACATATAAGTGCTCTCTTTGTGCCCGATTGCGGGCCAAATTCCTTTCATGGTACCAATTACCTAGTCCAGCCATAAGTTTTGTTACTTACAAATGAAAATGCATTTTTTTAAAACGAAGTATAATGTAATATTATTAAAATGTATACCTACATATTTATTAGTCTTAGCAAAAAGTAAAAATATATTTTATTCGAAATGGCCACCTTTGGCTTTTATACAGGCTTTTAATCTGTTTGGCCACGAATCTATGGATTTACGCACTGTTTCCAAGGGAAATTTTGCCACTGCTTGCTCCAATGATTTTTTAAAAGGCTCAATGTCGCCGTGTCCTTTAGAGCAGGCCATGTCCTCTAAAACTGACCATAATTTGTAGTCTAAAGGGTTAAGGTCTGGGCTAGATGAGGGCCAGTCTTCAGCTCTTATAAAGTCCGGAACGTTGGTTTCTAGCCAGGCTTGGGTAGTTCGTGCCTTGTGACCAGGAGCAGAGTCCTGCTGGAAAGTCCAAGTTATATTTTTAAAAAGTGTATTGCTGAGAGGTTTCACAACATGATCCAAGACAATATCTTGATACACTTTGGCTGAAGTTTTCACTCCTTTTTCACAAAAATGTAGCTTTGTGACTCCCTGATAAGACACGCCCCACCAAACCATCACTGACGCAGGATGATGACCACGTTGTACCTTTCCGACCACTTGAGCAGCTTCCTTAGAACTGTGAGCGTACACTTTATCATTTTGCTTATTGTAGTGTTCTTCAATCGTGAAATTTTTTTCATCGGTAAAGAGGATATTTCTGTGCCTTTCACCTGCTTATCGCGACAGAAGGCGCTTTGATCAATCCACTCTCTTTAATCGTAACGATCGATTTAGGGCATGTCCGTATATCGACGATAAGTACTACTTAATGTTTAAGTATAAACATAGTATACTTACGCTAATATACTACGTTTATAGGTTTAGGTATGTTTCATGGTAGGCCTACTGCACTTTATTGGTAGGTTTGCTGTGTCCTCTTTCTTCTTTATTTATCTTTGAGTCTTAGTGGTCATATTTGATCGTAGTCGTATACTAAGAAACAAATATTCGTAGACCATCATAGACAGATAATGCCATAGTCGTAGTACGGCCGTAGTTCATTATCATTCTGTCCACGCATGTAGGTACTTTAAAAAAAATGTGTCTGTTTTGTGACGTTGTTGTGTCTATTTGACTTGAGGCATTGACTTGTTTTGAATATTATGAAAAATACTGAAATCTAATCTAGCAGAATGGCTATCTATTTTACGATGAAATAATCTTAATTCCATGTTGTAGAAGTTCATTGCTATTGCGTGCACAAGTTTGTTGACTGTGGTATTAAAATCATATCTAAGAGGGATTTCATGGTAGAAAAGTTAAAATGTCAAGTGTATTTATATTTGTATACCAAGTGCTTAAGTGATAATTCTGTAAGATGAACAATAAAAACTCATTAGAAGGCCCTATTCCTCAAGAAGCTGAAGGAGACCTTGAATCCGGTGGCAAAAAATCACTTCTAGAGCCCGTTTTTCAGTCACGTTCTAAAAATGGGCCGCATTTGGATCCTAAAATATCACGAAGAATGCCTACTTTACCAACACATGATGTAGATAATCCTAAACCGGAATTAGAACTTGTGCAACCGATAGTTTCTGAAGTTAACCTAAAACTGGAACGACATCAATCTGCAATATCGCACCAAGAATTCATTATTTCTTCTGGTCCTCAAGTTAATATTTTTTCAAAGTATTTACCTACCTAGGTACTTCATTATCACCTTCATCATAGCATTTTATTTAGGGATCATGTTCCACCCAGCCTGAGTAGAGGCGGCGGTATAGGCAGTAGGTATAGGAGAGGGCCTGTATTCAATAGAGAATGGGTAAGTTAATGATAATGAAACTTACTCAGTAAGTTCCAAAAATAATAAATAATAAAATTAATGTATTAAAATACCTTTATCAATCTATCAATTGTTTGGGGAAATGATGTAAACTATCAGTTTTTAATTTTAACAAAGTTCATGATTTAATAAAAAAAAAATCTAAAATACACGATAACATGATCAATTTAAAAGAACCGAAATATTGGTTCTGATCTATCTCTGCACTATCTAGATCAGAAGTTAATATTCATGATTTTTTTTTCAGCGGAGTCTTATGAATATGTTTGTAATTTTTATACAAAATGGGTATGATTTTTGCAAAAACGTATATGAAAACTCCTTCTGCTGGCAGCTTTTCAAGAGCTTAATGTTCTTCGCCATGGGGCTCAAGGTATCCAAAGAATGCTGCAGATATATGAGTCCTATGCCTGACACTTGCTTTGAGAAGAATGACCGGGCCGCATGGGTAGAGAGGTGTCGAAAACAAACGAAGAACCATAATTTGAGAGATTTAATTTGATTTCCTTAGTTTCGTCTTTTCCTAAAACTATAATTATAACTAGTTAAACACATTTCAATTTCTTATCTTCATTGGCCTACCTCTACTTGTTCACCTGTTTGGAGAAGTAAACAATAAAACGATTTGACGAGAATTTACTGGCCCATACATAACCCAGTTCGTAGGTGAAACCAGCTTCAAGTAGAGCCGGCAATTGCCCATTATTCGATGACAGATGGCACTCAGATCCCACAACTTTAGAAATTTCACACAGACGTAGTCAACACAATATTACTACTACCTATGAAGCTCTAAAACAACAATGAGAAAGCAGCGTTGTTTAGCTCCGATTTTCTGTAATTGGGATAGATATAGATATTTCGAGCAACTACTATGGAAGTAGCTCATACACTTTATTATAATTGTACTTAAATTGTGGTACAGTTTATCCTTTATTGTGAAAATCTATTAAAGTGCATTTAATTAGTACATCACTGGAGACTTATCTATTACGACCATTAATTAACTTTTATTGACCCCGGAATTTCCGCATTGAGATAATCACATAAAATGATTATACAAGCTGTAGCGGTTAGATGTGTTGTAGACCCAATGAAAGCCTGGTTAGCGATAAACTTTTGAGAATGAGCTTGTCAAGAGGCGTGCGTATCAATAGGTGACAGCAAAAAACTAACATCGGCCGAGTGCCGCAAAATAGTTTTATTAAAGTGCAGTACGTCCCCCTACACCTCCCCCGTAGTCGTCCTATAGTTCGCTGCACAACTCTCGCAAGCTAAACCACCCTCATCTTTATTCATAAAACAAAATATTAATTACATACCGACAAATTACAAACCGAATGTACGGCGACCCAGATGGGGTCGGCAGAGGTGTTTACACAGTTTTTAAATTTTACATTAAAGATAAACATGACGCGTCGCCTACATCCCCCTCCCCAGTGCTGGCACAGCACTCACCATCTATTGGTATAAGCGCGACACGTGTCGCGGGCCGGCGCAGGACTCCAGACTTTGTTTTAATATCAACAACTCTCACGCGGCCATCCTTTCCTGGCAATACCGTTTGTATGAGTCCCTTAGGCCACACATTCCGCGGGGAACTAGGGTCAACTATCAGAACAAGATCTCCCACTTGTAATGGCCTCTCTTCACATGGCCATTTTTTCCTGGGTCGCATTTCAGGCAATATCTCACGTACCCATCGCTTCCAAAACATGTCAGCCATTCTTTGCGATATGCGCCATTGACGTCGTAGGTATGTATCAGTGTCGTTAAACATGCCAAGGGCCGGTGTACTTAGCGACGCTCCGAGCAGAAAATGATTCGGCGTCAGAGTTTCGTTTGAATTAGGCTCCACAGAGACGTGGGTGAGCGGGCGGCTGTTTACCATGTTTTCTATTTCGGCCAACAAGGTGGTAAGGGTTTCTTCACGCGGAGCTTGTTCTTTCAGAACCACTTTCAGGGCGGTTTTAACATTTCTAATAAGCCGTTCCCATGCCCCTCCCCAATGAGGGCTTCCAGGCGGTATGAAGGTCCACCTAGTCGCAGAGCTGTAAGTAGTGACGTCAACCTCGAGCTTATTTTTGTCTAGTTCTTGGACACATTTCTTCATCTCAGTGTCAGCGCCTTTCAGGTTCGTACCATTGTCTGAGTAAATGAATCTTGGCCACCCTCTCCTGGCTGCCATTCGACGTAGTGCCATTATCAAGGCATCGGTGGTGAGATTGTTGACCAACTCGATGTGCACGGCTCGTACAGTGAGACAGGTGAAAATAACGCCATACCTTTTCTCACGACGTCGTCCAACTGTGACCTCCAGGGGTCCAAATAGGTCGAGGCCAGTGTGGGTAAATGGGCGCTGATGATGCGCGACTCGCGCCTCTGGTAAATCTCCCATTCTGGGCGGTTGAGGTCTAGCTCTTCGTATTCGACATAGCATACATTTGCCACTAATGTACTTGACTGTTGGTCGCAATCTTAATATCCAATATCGTTGCTTCAGTTCGTTCACGACTAACTCTTGGTTACCATGACATGCTTTCACGTGGTAGTACTTAACAATTAGGTGAGTGACATGACAGCGTCCATCAAGAATCACAGGCTGCTTCACTCCAAGTGTGACGTCAGAAGCCGAGTTAATGCGGCCTCCAAGTCTAAGTACTCCATCTTCATCCAGGAATGGCGTCAAGGTAAGTAGTTTGCTTTTCTTTTCTAATGTTTTATTATGTTGCAGGTTATGCAGGTCATCGTGAAATGATCTCCTCTGCGAGTACTTCAACAACAGTATTTCAGCGCGCTTCATCATCGTACTAACTTCATAGGTAAGTTTTCTACATTTATATATAAACATTAATATAATGCTGGTTGTTTTCACAAGTCGGAGCCAAGAAGAAAACCTTTCTGGTTCTGGAACAGCTGGTAAACCGACAGGAGCGAAATGGGTCGACATAGTATTCACACATTCTAGGTCCCCAGCACTGACATCTAGTAGCTGTGTTTCTGACTTTTTAGGCCACAAATGTTCTTCTTCATATATAAATGACGGTCCGTACAACCATTCCTTTTGTAATGTTTCTATTTCACAAGTATCTCGTGTAGCAATATCGGCTACATTTAGTTTCGTAGGTATATATCGCCACTCGCATATATCGGTAAGTTCGTCTATTTCGCCAAGTCTGTGTGCAACGAACGCTTTGTAGTTTCGAGCGTCGTTGCGAATCCAGTGTAAAACAGTTGATGAGTCACAGCAAAAATATTTCTTTTGTGCCTGTATTCGATGTTCGCTGTTTATAGTTTTAGCTAATCTAGCCGCTATCAAGGCGGCCATCAGTTCTGCGCGAGGTATTGAAACATATTTCACAGGCAATACACGACATTTACTTGCGATGAATGCAACTCGTATTTGTTTATTATCTGTCCAGCGCCAGTAGGCCGTCGCACACATCGCTTTAGTTGAAGCGTCGCAAAATATGTGTAGTTGTAGGTTCATATAGCGTGACGTGCTTGCACAGTAATTATTATCTTCATTCATAGGTGACGAAAGCGGGAGGGGCGGCGGCGGCGGCGGCGCGGGCGCGCGCTGCTCGTTGTTCGGTGCATTCGCACCGGATAATGTATTGTGCATCCCTCTCGCACAAATACTCTCCTTGTCAAACATAGGAGATCTTCTAGTTGCAGTTGCGTAATATCTAGGTAGCCTTATCGTATGCACCTGTTTCATGACGTTTAGCCATTCAGACCATTTAATGAATATGACGTCATCTATTTCGTCATCCCAGCTGATTCCGGATCTCCACGTATCTTGTAGCATTATTTTCGCTTTGATTGTAATAGGTGATAAAAACCCGTAGATATCAAATATTGACATTAACACTCTTAGCATTTCTCTTTTAGTAGGTTTTTTCTTTCCGGTTATTATAGACTCTGGAATTCGTTTAAATGAGACATCGAATCCTAAAGTGTCATCACTCGGGTACCATATCAGACCCAATGTACGTTCTCCAGTATATTCCTGGCCGTGCTTGAATGTTACAGCTGTTGATAGCAGGTTGTGGTCAGATAGGTTGTTGAGCACAAACTGACTATTGGATGTCCAGTTTCTAATTTCGAATCCACCTTGTTTATGTATGTAGGTCACGTCATTTACTAATTTAATAGCAGTTTCGTCGTCTGGGATGCTATCAATATAGTCGTCCATGTAGTGTTGTTTACAAATTGCTTGTACTGCGGTCGGCATCGATGACTCAAACCTCTCACTGTTCTTGTTTTTTATAAATTGAGCTATAAAAGGTGAGCAGTTTGCACCAAATATTAATGAGCTCATTGCATAAGTTTTCATAGGTTTTTCAGGAGAAGATTTCCACAAGAAACGCAGCGCGTCTCGGTCTTCTTTTACAATTTTTATTCTTAGGAACATGTCTCGAATATCGGCGGTTACAGCAGTTTTGTTCTCTCGGAATCTCATCATTATCCCATATAGCGAGACAAGTAGATCGGGGCCTCTTAGTAAATAGTCGTTGAGACATTTTCCTTCACTTTTAGATGCAGCGTCAAATACAAGTCGAAGCTTTTGTTTATTGGGATTGTCGACGCCGAAATGTGGGAGGTACCAAATATTTCTTGGAATTTCTACATCGGCGAGTTCAGAAGCGTAATCATTGATTAACAAGTGATTCACTCTGTCTTTATATCGCTCAGCATAGCCCTGATTTGTTTTCATTTTTCTCTCCACGGATTTAAGTCTCGCCATTGCATTTGGGTAAGAATTAGGCATCTCGCAGTGTTCACTTTTCCACGGCAAGCCTACGTACCATCGTCCATCAATCAATTTGGCAGTACGTTCCAAATGTTCGCAAGCCCTTACATCGTCTTTATTTAAGCGAGGTTTAGATAATACGCCAACCGATTCAAGTTGGAACGACTGGCGCATTTCTTCGTGCATGTCCCGCAGGGTTTGCTCATATTCAATTCTTTTATCTTCAACAGACAGGAATAAAATAGATTTTATTTCGGTATTAGATGTCTTCATGCGCACGCAACCATGCACGCACCATCCCAAAACAGTACGGGTGAAATAGGGCTCCGCGATGTTGCCCTTTATAATCTCCAAAGGTAACAGTAAATCATAATTGTCCTGACCTATAAGTAGCTCAGGTTTACATTGTCCATTATGCATAACACTTTTAATTTCAGGTTTCATCAGTTCATAGTTACGGAGTTCCATCAGGTAAGTATTTTGCACAGGTAAGTTTAGGTTCTTTACACTACGTGCACTTATATTAAATATAGTTCCAGCCGTATTGGATATTGTTAGATTAATTATCTCAGTCTTGCACACTAGTTCGCTATTGTCCCAAGCACCGCACACACGCATAGTTTGTTTACTACCGCGCATACCTACTCGAGCCGCTAGGGCGGCACTGATCAACGTCACACTCGACCCGTCATCGAGAAGTGCATAACTTTGTATTATACCGTTAGGCCCGTGTAAATAAATGGGCACTGTTTTTAAAAACACCTTGCAACTGTTCGTTTTCACATGCGCAACAGTCTCCACTCGCGGTCCCGTATTAGATTCACTGTCCGTAATTTCAGTTATATTGCACTGTCCAGAGTTTTTTGTCACGGTATAATGTAACAACCGGTGATGCGCCATTCTACAACCGTCTACGTCACACGTAGGGGCGGAACATGCATCTTGTTTATGCCGTGACGTCAGACACTTGTAGCACATACCGTTACGTTTTACATAAGTCCAGCGATCTTTACGTAATGCTTTTTTAAACTTACGGCAGTCCAACAATGAGTGATTAGAATAACCACAAAACCCGCACTTATTGTCACTGCTAGGTCCATCGTTCACTAAAACCGGTAATGTACGATATTTATTGTTCTCACTGTAACATTTATTGAAAATGTGTGGGTACGATAAATTCACTGCGGTGTTTGTTATCTTCACTGCTTCCTCGTGGAGAAATTCGGACATTATCACGAGTTTAGGTTTGCTACCGTCTTTGATGAGAGGAAAGCTGTAGTCAGACCATTTGGAGATCAGCACGGTTGGTCATTTTGACAATATAGCTGATACTATATTCATTCCTCTCAAGTAATCCTCGCAGCCAATAGAAGTTACTGCCGCTACACTATTTTTCACTTTTATTGCGAAGGGAACGATATCTTTGTGGTATTCAGGAGACAGCGGTCGTAGCTTATTCAAATCATGCAGGACTCTTGAAACTATCACATCTGGATTTCCAAATTGCAGCTCTAAGGTGGATATGATTATGCCTGGCGATGTAGCCCCGATGAGTAATGAGATAACTGCGTCTTTGGCTGGACCTTTCAGGCATTTTCTTAGACGCCAAACGTTCTCTCGTTCACTGAAACTGCAAACCTCTGTGGATTCTTCATAGGCCTGTTTAAACTGGAGCCATTCCAGTGGATCTCCCGAATATGTCGGCAAGTCCTTGTTGATACTCAGTCGGCTAAGCATTTGATTGTTATATCCCTTGGTACCGGAAGCAGATGCAGCAGCCAGGTCCTTCAATGCGCTCGCCAGTGCGTGCACGGTTCCATCAGTGCCATCGCCTGCCAATGTAGCCGGTGACGATCGTGCGTTTGGTGCGAGTCCAACAGCAGAAGGTGATTGGCATGACACCCTCTTATCCCGCAAAGCCGAGCTTTGCTGTTGAGCGGGAGCCAGTGCACCATTTTCGTGTTCTCGGTAAGTAACTAGCTGAGTTTTCACTTCAGGAATGCTTTTATCGAGCCATTCATTAACTATGCGTTCGTTAACTTTTTCATTATTTGTGGGTAGTTCGTCAGACGCCGACTCACAACCCTCATCTTCCAAATCTGCTATATCCGCAGTTAGCTTTTTCTCAATTAGCTCAAATTGTATGCGTGCTTTTGCTTCTGCAGCTTCCAATTCCAACCGTTTCCTTCTAGCAGTAATTGAAGAAGTTGTTGACATATTTTTACTTCCCGTTTTCAGAACAACTCGCGCTGTGGATGGTCCAGGAGTATTATCCATCTCGTTCCTGATTTCCTTAGATTCCACAACCTTCTCTGAAGAACGGTGCTCAACACTTTCTTCCCGAACGTGGCCGTTATTTCCATCTTGTGCTTGCCTTATTAGCTCCTCCTTTTTCATACTTCTGGTGCTAATCATGCTTCGCGGCGGTGTTTTGAACATCTAGGCTCGAAGACCAGCGATTGTAGCGGTTAGATGTGTTGTAGACCCAATGAAAGCCTGGTTAGCGATAAACTTTTGAGAATGAGCTTGTCAAGAGGCGTGCGTATCAATAGGTGACAGCAAAAAACTAACATCGGCCGAGTGCCGCAAAATAGTTTTATTAAAGTGCAGTACGTCCCCCTACACCTCCCCCGTAGTCGTCCTATAGTTCGCTGCACAACTCTCGCAAGCTAAACCACCCTCATCTTTATTCATAAAACAAAATATTAATTACATACCGACAAATTACAAACCGAATGTACGGCGACCCAGATGGGGTCGGCAGAGGTGTTTACACAGTTTTTAAATTTTACATTAAAGATAAACATGACGCGTCGCCTACACAAGCGTTGTTTAAACGTAATTTTAAAGATCTTAAGGTGCATGAGGCTTGCAGACGAGGTTGGCTAGAGTCTCAGAGATCTTGGTGGGACTATGTTTTACGGATGGTGCAACGGTTAATGTACTGAGGAACTGTCCGAAGTAAAATAGTTGACTGATAGAGAACGCCTGCGGCATATTGTCCACCTGTGTATATGTTTGCATTAAGTTTTAATAAATTAATAGCTAGGGCTCATTCTTTAACGCTTCAAAAAGTTTAAATTATAATTTGAAAGCATAGAGAGGTAGCATGGGGCATAGACTCTCCAATTTAGTAAAATATATAATAATCTTATCTATGGTAACAGACTAACTTCACGCTGACGGTGGGATCTACATAGTTTATAAATATTATTTCTATATTTTAAATGTTTACGAGTAAATAATCAATTTGATATGCACAATTATTGTATAGAAATGAAGCCATTCTAAATTATACTTGCCATGTGATGAGTGTATGCCGCATACCATCGTGCCCTCGTGCGGATTGCTCAAAAGATGACGATGATGAGTCGAAATCTAGTACACCTTGCCACGATCCTTCAGTTTTTACGCCACCTCCTTCCGTGAGTATCATTTCTTTCTATCCAATGCCAAGCCAACTACAGTACTTCCGATAGCCGCAGGTATAATCCAGTGTAATTTTCATCCATTTTTGAGAAGTGCATTTCAGGTATTGCGTACATTGCTGTGAATTTTTTTGAGTTTAGGAGGCTACGTTAAGAACCCCTTGTTCTGCTAGCTGTACAACTACTGCACACCTCGAACATTACCAACATTACCATTACCAACATTAACATTACCAACTTGAAATTACCGAGAGTCGGGATTCATCTGTATTTGGTTCTCTAGACTTTCTGGCTAATGATATGTAGGATGTCAGTGTTCCTAATCATTTTTTTATTATGTTTATATTACAGCTTTATGAGAGAATCAAAGTTTTCAGAAGAAAATGTGTGAGAGTAATAAATACTGTATATGCAATTTGGAGGAAGGTATATTACAACGACCGCTTCACATGGCAACTGTTCAAGAGTTTTATTCTCCTAACTGTAGGTCTGAAAGTGTTTCATGACGTATATCGATACGTGTCCCCTCAAGGATGTGGATGTAATGTGCGGGTTACCTTCGTGAAGATTATTGCTGATCATATCTTGATGAAATTAGGAATGTTGACCTAAGTTAATTTTTAGAATATACTATTGTCTTTATTTAATTATTATCATAAAAATTATGTCCGTTCGTATTTTATCGTTTTTATTTATTTTTAATCATCCACCCAAGTAAATTATTTTACAATAACAAAGTGTGACGTCATACTTACTTCTTGAGTTCCGAGAAGCTTACAGATCAGCAGGCCTACCATGAAACGTACATCCGCAATTGTGGAGTGAAATTTCGAACAATCGTTACCATGAAACGCACTTATCCCGTATTCGGGCCCATAGATAAAATACTGATACTAGAAAATCGGGCCCGAAGATGGCACATGAAAATGAGCCCTCTGGCGGAGGATGCAGTAGCCCGGGGTGAGGTGATGTTGACGGTGTCCCTGGACATCGCCAACGCGTTCAACACCTTGCCCTGGAGTTGCATTAGGGAGGCGCTCGTGTATCACGAAGTGCCTCTCTACCTCCGCCGCATAGTCGGGGCGTATTTGACGGAGAGAGCCGTCATCTACCCAACCGTGACCGGTCTCGGTCGGCGTGAAATGTCGTGCGGTGTTCCACAGGGATCGGTCCTGGGGCCGCTCCTGTGGAACATCGGATACGACTGGGTGCTTCGCGGTGAGCTCGTAGGCGGTGCCGCCGTCACGTGCTACGCGGACGACACGCTCGTGACGGCGTGCGGGGCGACGTACCGCGAAGCGACCCGAAAGGCCACGACCGCGGTTGCCCAAGTCGTTAGGCGGATCCGGCGGCTGGGTCTCGAGGTGGCCCTGCATAAAACCGAGGCCCTGTTCTTCCATGGGCCTCGGAGCAAGCCACCCGAGGGATCCAGTCTCATCGTGGGAGGAAATCGCATCGGCATCAAGCCCCAAATGAAATATTTGGGGCTCGTGCTCGACGGCCGATGGGACTTCGGAGAGCACTATGAAAATACCTGAAACCGCAAAATTCGGAATTCTGACAGCCCGCCCAAAAATAAAAATATAAAAGATGATACGACACAATTCAAAAGGTCCAAAGGTAAATACAATACAAAGGAATGTATTTTTACCCGAATGCGCCAGAAGAAGGGTTATGTTTTTCGAGAGTATGTATGTATGTATGTGTTAAAGTGAATACGTACGTACATTATGTGAAACCTATTTTATACTAACAAACTCTTTGGTAGTGTTTTAGTTTTTTGAATATAATTTGGTTGTCAAGTGTGACTTGTAAAATTTTTTTTTTACAAGTCAGACTATAGGGTCCAGAGCTAAAGAATATATAATAATCTATGGCTAAAGATAACGCCTATCAACAATGGAATATTCAACAAAAATTGAGATTGGTAAACTTATTGGGAATGAGAATTGGAGTACTTGGAAGTATAAAGTTATTGCCCTATTGAATGGTGCCGTAGGCGCATAAAATGCAGTAGAAGAAAGACTTCGAGAACCCACTCTAGCACCGCTGCTGCTGGAGATGCAGCTGGTACAAACCTATGGTAAGGCGTTGGCCAATTACAAGATGACTGAATCTGGCGCACTCCTCATGTTGACTACTAACATGACAGAAGATACTCTTAAAAAGGTAATGCGGTATAGAACAGCAAAAGAAGTCTGGCAAGAGTTGCATCGGCTGTTTGACGCAGAGACTGAAGGCAAAATATACAGCTCGTGTTTAGAATTTTGTGGACTCCAACACAATAAAAGAGATTATATTCCCTCTCACATAGTCAAAATCAAGAAAATATGGAATGAAATGTGTGTAGAAGTTTCTAAAATAGATGAAACTGCTAAGCTACCTAAAGTTCTTCTTGTTTGTAAGGCCTTAGAAACTTTAGATGACAGATTCTTTAACTTCAAGTCAAGCTGGCTCATGCTAAAACAGACTGAGAAGAGTATAGATAGTTTAACAAGTAACCTTTGCGCGTTTGAGAGAGATTTAGGAGGTCAAGTTGATAAAACTAATTTTATCTAATTAAATAAGATCCGTAGATAAGTGACAGCATGAACATTTTATTATTTGTCAACACAACGGTTGCTATGAAAAAAAGAAAATTACATAGATTATCAAAAATAAGAAAGAAAAGGTTTTAGTATAAATCAATCCTTAACATCCTCCGTTTTTGATAACCCTCAACGGATCATGCCAATCTTCTTCGCAATAGACTCGATCCGTGGCTTATGTAATGCCTTGGTCAGTAAATCTGCAAGCTGGAACTCGGTGGGTACATATTCCACATGTATTTCTCCATCAGTAACGAGTTCTCTTACATAGAAGTGTCTAAGAGCAATATGCTTAGTTCTTCTGTGGAGCTCTGGGTTATGTGAGATCTTTATGGCTGCATCATTGTCGACCTTCAATTTCGGTGTCTCTTTCAACTGAGATATCTCACCAAAGAGTATTTTGATCCAGACTATCTCTCTAGCTGCTTCACTTGCAGCAACCAGTTCTGCTTCAGTACTGGACAACGCGACGCATGTTTGTCGTCTGCTCGCCCAAGATATTGCTCCTCCCGAGTATAAGCATAGAATGCCTGACGTCGATCGTCCGGTGCTTCGATCTCCACCGTGATCGGAATCACTATAGCATTCTAGAATACCAGTATTGTAACCTTTCTTAAAGATTATGCCATAGTCCATAGTACCTTTAATATATCTCAGGATACGTTTCAACTTCTGGATATCTTCTTTAGAAGGGTTGTCAAGAGTTCGGGATACAACGCTTACAGCGTATGATAAATCAGGTCTAGTTCCAACGGTTAAGTATGCTAGTGCTCCTACAGCTTCTCTATACGGATCTGGCAATCCATCTTTCAGTATAGGAGTGCTAACTGGTTTGCATTCACTCATACCAAAGCGATCTAGAACTTTCTCAGCGTAGTGTTTCTATGATACTTTGATATCGCCGTTCTGATTCTTTATTTCCAATCCTAGAAAATACGATGCTTCTTTTATCGTAATTTTAAATCTTCTTGTCAATTCTCTTATAAATTTTTCAGAATCTTCTTGATTCGTTGCGGCAACTAAACCGTCGTCTACATAAAGAGCAAGAATTATTTTGTTACTTCCACGATTTCGAATGAATAGGCCGGGGTCAGTATCACTTTGTTTAAAACCAATAGTTTTTAAATATTCCACCATGCATTTATTCCAGCATCGGGGTGCTTGCTTGAGCCCATAAAGACTTCTCTTAAGTCTACACACCTTTTTAGAGCCATCTGAGTAACCATCAGGCTGTGTCATATAAATTTCTTCATTTATTGTACCATACAGGAAGGCGGTCGAGACGTCAAACTGTGTGAGTTTTAAACCTTCATTAGCAGCAACGCTTAAGATGGATCTAATCGTAGTCATCTTTGCAACTGGGCTGAAAGTCTCGCCATAATCTATACCTTTCTTTTGCGTATGGCCTCTTGCGACTAACCTCGCCTTAAATTTGTCTAGCGAGCCATCTGCATGAGTTTTAACCTTATAGACCCATTTACAAGATATGGGTTTGTCTGTCTTTAGGAAGGTCAACCAGTATCCAGGTTCTGTTCTCCTTTAAAGACTTTACCTCAGTCTCCATTGCTTTGACCCACTGATCTTTATGAGGACTAGAGATTGCTTCTTTGTACGATTTCGGTTCATTAATCTCATTAACATCATCAGCTGACATCATAACATAATCTCCGAATCGATTAGGTGGCCGAATCTGACTTCTGTTCCGTAAACTTCTTGTAGCTATCTCAGCTATATCATCTAAATTACTCGGTGCTTCAGTATCATCATCCTCATTATCAACATCATCACCATCTAAAGCATCTTCATACAGAGGTGATCCTGGTTGTGATGCTTCTGGAGACAGTTCTTCAGATGTACTTCTGCCTTGAATTTCTGGTTCTTGCGTCTCAACATGTTCCGGCGATGTGGGAGGCACACTCGTAGTAATAAGCTCATCAGTGCTACTAACAGTGCGATCTGAGCTATTCTCGGTGCGATCATCCCCCCTTGCATCACACATCGGTGGTGCTGAAAGTGGATAGTAGATTTCAGGTGTTTCAGTTGAGGGTTGATCTAAATCGTCAAACGGTGCAAGTAAGGACTCATTAAAGATAACGTCTCTCGACCTTATGAGTTTTCCGCTTTTACTTAGAAGGCGGTAGCCTTCATCTCCGTCATATCCGATTAGAATGCATTTCTCAGCTTTCTTAGACAGCTTTGTTCTCTTTTGGCGAGGAACATGAGCATAACAATCGCATCCAATGATTTTTAGGTGACTAATTGCTGGCTTTTTCTTAAACCACAATTCCAATGGTGATTTACCAATTACAGGAGTTGGGCCAGTTCTATTCAAAACGTACGACGCTGTATTTATCAATTCTGCTCATGTGGCCAGAGGTAATTCTTCGTGAGCATGCATCACTGTACGTGCGGCTTCGACTAGAGTTCTATTTTCACGTTCGCTAAGACCATTTTGCTGTGGCGTATAAGGCATCGTGAGTCTCTGTCTTATTCCAGCTTCACGTAGAATGCTTCTGACGTTCTCATTATCAAATTCACCTCCATTATCACTGAGGAATTCTTTAACAGTGTGGCCAGCCGCTTTACATTCTTGCAACATTTGTCGAAGCTTTAGGTGAACTTCTGATTTCTGTTTCATGAAATAAACGTGGCGGTACTTGCTGAAGTCGTCTTTGAACATAACGAAGTAACGGGATTTAATGAATGAAGGAGGGAATGGGCCACATACATCAGCGTGTATAATTTCTGCAGGCTCCTTAGCTCGTTCTCTTGTTCCAAAACTTTGCCGGTGTGTTTTTCCGTAAATACATCCGGTACACAGTTCAGAATCTAGTCGGACTTTAATTCCGAGTTCCCGTTCAATAACTCCTTTGACATGTTTCTTATTCTGATGGGCTAAACGTTCGTGATAAAGTTGTAGTAAGTTATCTGTTGACAAGGCGTTCAGATCAGGAGTTGACTGTGTAATAGTCTCTAGATTTAGCTTGTATAAACCTCAATTATTGAATCTTTTGCTGGTCAATATTACTTGTCCATTAACTTTCAACGAGCAGTGTTCCCGTTCAGACATGAACACGCTATTATTAAGTCTGTCTTGAGACGCCAGTACAGTGTAAAGGTTTCGCATAATATCAGGAACATACCATACATCACAGAGTCTTAGTCTGGATTCTTTGCCATCAATAGTTGTCTTCAAGTCAACAGTACCTTTGCCAATTGCTTTGACAGTAGCTCCATTAGCAGTTGTCACTGTACAAGTTTCCTTGAAATGCTCAAAACTCGAAAAATAGTCATTTCAGCAAGTGACGTGACTTGTTGCCCCATTATCTACAAACCAACTTGTTGTATCGGAGTTTGTAAGCATTGAGTTTACATCTGTAGTGACTGGCAAGAGCATTAAGTTCAAATTGCTTGATGTCTGTTTATTGTATGGCTTTGCTGGTTTCCCCTCAGCTTTCCATTTACGACACTGTTTCACCTTGTGACCGACTTTGCCACAGTATCCACATTTCTTCTTTACTTTGTTGCTATTTTGTAGCGCTAGAGCTTCTGCAGGACTTTCATTCTTCACTGAGAGTGAACGCTCATAGGCACAAAGCTGGGTAGTCAGGTTCTCTATAGTTTTGTCTGTCTTTGACATCAACATCCAACTTGATTTAAATGAAAAGAAGGATTCAGGCAGGGTATCGAGAATTTTGCAGATTAATTAAATATCTGGTAACTCCGATTTTTCTACCTTCATTAATTCCGTCTTAAAATCTGACCAAATAGTCTTGACTTTTGAGATATGAGTCGTGGTGTCATGTGACGGATCTTTGCTATAGCCGAAAAACTCCATGCAAAGTGCGTAACTCTTGTCTTCGGACTTTCCGTCGAATAAACGATGTAGTTCGTCCCAGACTTCCTTTGATGAGTTGTAACGCATGATCTTTTGTAGGGTTTCGTCTGACATATTTGCAGTAAGAATGCGGAACTATCTGTCTTGTTATAATTATCCAGAGCTGTGTTATAGCGAGAAACTTCGTCGACATTGCTAGTAGTAGGTTTCTTAGGTTTCTCAAGAGTGCCGTTAACAGCATCAAGTCCACCGGACATACCTCTTAACAGTAATGTAGCTTTAAATTTCCATGTTGACCAGTTCTTTGCACCTTCCAGGCGACCGATGTCAATTTTACAACTTGGTGATTGCATTTTGACCAAAATCTTCCCGAAATGTTTTGAAACTTGTCGTAGATACACCCTGGTTTATTTACAACTTTCACTCGATTTCTTACGATCTGCTACCATGATAAAACTAATTTTATCTAATTACATAAGATCCGTAGATAAGTGACAGCATGAACATTTTATTATTTGTCAATACAACGGTTGCTATGAAAAAAAGAAAATTACATAAGATTATCAAAAATAAGAAAGAAAAGGTTTTAGTATAAATCAATCCTTAACACAAGTGAGCTTGAAACAAGAAGCTCAAGTGACAACACCAGTTGAGCGATAAGAGAGGTCATATAAGAAGAAGCAAGATGAGCAGCTGAATATCAATTACTGCCCCGTAGTTCGTAAGTGCAAGAAGTGAATTAGACATGGTAGGCCTCCTAAACCCACACCAGGCACATCACCTTACCAGTATGAGCTTGAGCTTTGGCTCGCGGAATTGGACGTCGTCCTCGCTGCGTGCCGTCCTCTTCCTGTCTTGGTCCTGGGAGACTTCAACGCCTGGTCTCTGGCTTGGGGCTCCCGGGAAACCAATGACAAGGGGCGAGTACTGGAGGACTGGGCCAACACCCGTGGCCTAGAGGTCCTCAACCGGGGAAGTGTCGCCACCTGGGAGCGGCGGGGGTTCGGTTCAGTCGTGGATGTAGCATTCGCGACCCCTGCTCTCGCCCGCCGCGTCCAGGGTTGGCGCGTCGTGGAGGAGGAGACGTCGTACGACCATAAGTACATTCGGCTCAACATCTCCCCTCCACCTAACCTGCCGCCGACTATCGCGAATCCCCCGGATCCACGTTGGGCGCTCAGACGCCTGGATTAGGAGGCTCTACTGGAGGCATCCATTGTGCAGGCCTGGATTCCGTCACCGGCCAGACCTGCCGATGTCGACGCAGAGGCGAAATGGTTCAGAAGAGCCATGCCGCATATCTGCGATGCGGCGATGCCTAGGGTTAAGCCCGGCCCGGCAAAGGAACAGGTATACTGGTGGTCAGCGGAGATCACACAGCTGCGTGCAGCGTGTGTGACCGCGCGCCGCCAGTACACCAGGTTTCGCCGGAGGCGTCACCACCCAGACGATGCGGCAGTCCAAGAAGCACAGCAAAAGAAGTCTGAGTTACGATGTGGCTTGTACGCTAAGTCCTTTTTTTTTTCGTGCGGAAATCCCTTCGGATACCCCCCGCCGGACAGCGGGGGCGGTTATGTCGGGCTTGTACCGACTAATACTGCACGCCGTTTCGGGTCTACAGATGTCGGGTTGTAAGGTTACCCATAGAGCATTTCCCTCGCACCCCGGCTGACCCTGGGCCATCTCCGGTTTCGAGATGGCCCCCTAGGGTTTGGGAACCACGGTGTCCCCGTCTTGCCCCGGTTTGTCGCCCACCGTCCCGGCCTGCTTCTGCTGGGGTGACAGGCGGCCTCACCTGCCACCCCCTTACGCTAAGTACCTACATTTAAAAATCATACGATTTCGCTGAGCATCTGCTGCAAACCGACATACGTCCTGCCTCGAACACGTTCCGCTCGGAACTGATTGACTCTCTGAACGCTTCATATAAGGAGAAAACGTAGGTATTTTGGAATTTTCATGGTATAATACAGAATTGATGAATATTTTAATTTATCCGTTTTTCATTCTCCTATCAATGACTTTCATTTTGGTATCATTGTTATTTTTCAAACCTGAACACTACTCAAATAAAACTGAAATGCGTTTTGGGTTATACCAATATTTGAGAGCAAAATCTATCCAGGAAAGTATAAGTCATCGTGTATCGGATAACCGAAAATACTAGTAATCAGGAGCTAGGGCGTCATCGCCTCTTTAAAGGTAGGTAAAATAAGTACGCAGCTCACTTAAATTTCCAGTGCTGATTTTTACATATGTGTTACAAAATATTGCTAACAATTCATTATGAACATTTCCAACATCGTTCCGTCGGCTGTTAGTTTTACCAGAACCCTGGAAGCTCCCCAAAAAGTATTTTGTTGAAAATTAGATCTTTCCTTAAGTTTGCCGTGTGTTATTGCTTCCCAGAATTCGTTCCTTAATAGCGACACTATCGCATGGTGTAATAATACAGGCTGTGTTTTTTTTTGTTTTCAATATAACGGGTTTGAATCCTACTGGTAGTTATCCTATACTTATTGTACAGGTTTACATTTCAGGCTTAGATTGAAAATGCTTGATCGCTGTAGGAGTACAAAAGAATATTTAATGAAAGTTAACATCTACACTCTCGAATATATTTCATGAAAATGTTCTATAAATTGGCAATTCGTGAAGTAATTATTTTGAAGACGATCAAAATTATAGGTAATTTAATTTCAAACTACTTTATTTAAAACCATGTTTCTCGTAACCCCCAACGCTTCTCAGGTGTAAATCAAAAATATCGATCCTACTAAAAAATTGATGGCAACCAAAATTGTAGGAAATTTTATTTCAAACAACTTTGATTCAAACAGTTTTGCATGTAAAATTGAAAATAAATTTGATTGAAAAATTGTTAATCAATCAATCATTGCTATAAATCGGTAAATATCGATCTTAAGCAAACATTTCCAAGAACAACTTTTGTAATGACCATTTTCGTGTGAAATTGAAAATAAACGAGTTAATTAAATTTTTAAGCATTACAAAACGCTGAGCTATCTAAAAAAATGAAATTCTCCGATATATTATATACGTCTTAAGGCGACTGTAAAGTTATTCATTGTTTCCGTAGTTCGCAAGAATTACGGTAGATGGCTCCAGCGTCGCCTTAAGACGTTTATAATATATCGGAGAATTTCGAATATCTGGGACGTGTCTAAAAAGTTCAGCTGGTCAGAGCATTCCCCCTGTAAGGGACTGGTCGCGGGTTTAAGTCCCGTTCTAGATGTTCTCTTTTTCCGATCTAAATCTTTTGAAAAACTAAGCATAAAAAATGCTTAAAAATTTAATTGCCTTAATTAGGCGGAGTCATCAAAAAAACAATGTTTAAAAATGACTGTAAAGTTATTCATTGTTTCCGTAGTTCGCAAGAATTACGGCAGATGGCTCCAGCGTCGCCTTGAGACTTATATAATATATCGGAGAATTTCGAATATCTGAGACGTGTCTAGATAGCTCAAATGGTCCGAGCATTCCCTCTGTAAAGGACTGGTCGCGGGTTCAAGTCCTGTTCTAAATGTTCTCTTTTTCCGATCTAAATCTTTAGATAAACGAGTTATTCAATAAACAAAAATTGACCCTTAAAATCAAGATGGCGGAAAACGCAATGGATCAATAACGACGCAAAACAAAATTTAGAATGCCAGTGACCCCCATAACGAATTCCGAAGGAAAAATGCTAGTGTTAATTTTTTCCACGTCAAATCCTAATTCGTCTGGGCTAGGTAGCGTAATAACACCCTCTATTTCTAACACAAACACACTATCTCAATCGTAATAAAATCGTAACGAGATTAAAACTGTACATTATATATTTTTGATGTGATTTTTTGTCTGTTTGTCGGTTTACCTGCAGGGCTAGCATGGCATGAGGACAAAAAGTCCCAGGGGAGTGGAGAAAAATTTGTCTCTCCCTCCGTTTTTGTCCCTTTAGCTACTACGGCGTCGAGGAGAGACTAGTTTGTCACAGGGGACAACGTTTCTCCACTCAATGCTACCAATATACGAAAAAATATTTTTCAATGCCAAATCTATGGTTATACCGTATATTACTGGTCTTTTCAAAGTAATATTCGACAAAATTGACAAAACCTAGCAACGTGCATATTTTATAAGCGCAATAGTGACTTTTAAAATTATCAGTATTATGCTTCAGAATATTATTATTGACCTTTTATTGACTGTGGCATATACTCAAAGAGTGAGCCATATTGATGAAAAAGAAAAACAATCTGGCATATAACGTTTTTTTTACCCGGCTGCGCCAGAAGGAGAGTTATGTTTTTCGAGAGTATGTATGTATGTATAATTGTTTGGCACGCTCTGCAGCCTGAACGGCTCGATGGATATTAGCTTGAGAGGTGTCGTTAGATTCGTATTTACTGTGAGTATGACACTGGGTATATCAAAATAATAAAAAAAACGAAATGGTGAATTTTTGGCGCTAAAATGTATGTTATTCAAAAAATATTTTCACTCAAACTTATCGAGTAGGGTATCAAAATGAAGAACTTTAAAAGGGGATTTCAAAAATATATATATCATAACTAAAAAGTATACAATAAAATTATTAATAAAAAAATCAAATAACCCGACTGCCCTAAAAAGACCGAAACAAGTTTGATAGCAGGCGGGACCCAGATGCAAATCATAACCCGAAACAAAATTAATGGGACGGTCTTTGTTCGGTCTTTTTAGGGCAGTCGGGTTATTTGATTTTTTTAATAATCTTTTTGACATGTTTATTTATTGACCCGGTACAAAATGAGTGAAATTACGAAGAAAAAGTTGTAAGTATACTGTTATTGTGAATAAATGTGTGAATACTGTGAATTCGCTCTAAACAATTTGTTACAAAGAGTAGGTACATTTTTTAGGATTAGGAGCACAGCTGCTCAAATAAGAGTTTTATAGAATTATTCACATGCGATTATGAAATGCAACATTATTTACCTTATAATGTACTGGCAAGCCATCTGATTCATTTAAGGGCCGTAATGCGTTATTCAATGCATTGCATAAATATAGGGCATTGAATATCTTTAGAAATCCTATAATTTCGTATGAATTCCCTCTCTGGCAATTCGAACACGTTCATTTGGTCCCGCAGCATACGCCGCTGAATTTTTCGTTGTTGCGTTTGTTGTGTTTGTAGCTGACTTAGAACGAAATAGCCGCGAGACATTTTTAATTGTGTATTATGCAATCTTTATTTATTTATTTATTTATCAACCCTTGTCCCCACCTCAATAGTTCGGAGACTAATATCTCTCTATCATCTGTCAAAAAGAGACAAATTATCTCCACTTTACGGCCGCCGTGCTAAGCAAGTGGAGAAATAGTCCCTTGTCTACGTCACAGCGAGGGATATAAGTTATCTCCTTTGACGCCATGCTAGCTACCGGGGAGAAACACCTTTGTCCCCTGTCAATTTGACATAAGCGGTGGAGAGAGATATTTGTCCCGCGCCCATGTTAGGCCTGCTGTTTGTCTGCAGGTTATTATCGATGTCCGACCATCACTTGAAAACCGTTGAACAGATTCAGCAGAAATTATGCACGAACGTTCTTCTGGGTTATGGTCTTAAACTTCAGCATAATATCATCACGCTATTATAGGTCTTATGGGAACAGTAGAACAAAATCGATTTAAGCTACAATTATTAAGCTATTATAATAAAACAGATCTTCACAAAATTTTGCAGTTCCGTAGAAGTTGCACATGGTCAATATCCAGACTATATATAAATCATCACGCTATAGTTAAAAGCGTTTCGTCGCACTTCGGGCATTTCGCATTTGGCCCACTTCGTCCACATCGCGGAACGACATATTCGTGAATAGTCCACTACGCGAATCGTCCAATTCGTAATTGGTCCACTTCGCAAAATATCCAATTCGCGAATAATACCATTTCGTATTTGGTTCACTTTTTTGTTTAACTTTGTTTGTTCGTTAAAAATGTTTCATTTCAATATATTTTAGAAGTTGACCAATTGTGTAATGGACCAAATTCGCAAAAGACTAAATGAGAATAGCAATAAACTGCAAGTTGACCAAATGCTAAGTGGACCAAATGCGAATGATATGTTTTTCGTTGAGTGGACCTAACGCGAAATGGACGAAGTGCGACGAAACGGTTAAAAGGTCATAAGAACAAAATATACAATTAAGAGTATTAAAAAATAGTTACCCACGTGTAAAAGATAGTTGATTAGGGTCTCATAATTCATAATTAATATCATCACGCTATTATATTATAGAACCGGGCATAATTTATTTCGATGTTAAGTACATCTAAACCTCACAACTATCAAAAATAAATAATTAAAAAATATAACAATGAAATCTCAACACATGTTAGCACCTCCTACTGCCGAAGTAAATATACTTTGATCTATTCCGAACTCAACGCAGAAGAAGTCGCGGGCGATAGCTAGTATATAATATTAGGGGGACAAAGATTAGTCATGCATAACTGTCATGCTTCACCATATATTATGCTTCATTTATAATGTCATCGTACTCACAGAAGAAATTCATTTGAATAATTTCCTCAACTTATGTGTTTATTACATAAATAGAAAAACCCTGACAGATGTTTTATCAGACTGGTATTATTTCATTTATAAAATGCGCTTATCTCTATATAATACTAGCTATTCCCCACGGCTCTGCTCGTGTGAAATATGTCGCATATATTTTTGTGTGCAATTTTCCGAATTCATCTTTTCGTAAGAACTTTCTACAAGATATTAGAAAGCATGAAAAACCTGTACGAAATCGCTCTCAAGTTATGGCGCGATCAAGGGAAATAGGGATTCGTTTTTATAATATATTATTTCAGAAAACTTAGTGACATTCGGTATACGATTGGGCGGAGGTGCGGCCAACAGCTAATATTTAATCAAGGAAAAAGCGATTATTAAGGAGAAGCAAAAAGGAATTAAGGACACTGAGGAATTAATTTAAAAATTAAAAATCCCCAACACTAATAAATTTACAGCTAAAAACCATCTCGATCATATCGGCTTTCGAATAAAAAAATCCGCATCAAAATCGGGTCATCCATTAGAGAGCTACCACAGACAGACACAAACACACAGACACGTTAAACCTACGAGGGTCAAACTGAAAGTTCTTAGAACTGGCCACTTATAAACAATATAATAAAAAAATAATTCTAAAATTTGAAAATAGAACTCTTTGCCAATATTACTGAGTATATATTTCATTCATTTATCATTTGTTTTACGATTTGGCGGCAAATTGAAAATTGTCTGTGTCACGTTAACATGAATTTAACACGAGAAAATTTTCGTGCAATGATTTTTTATGACTTTCGATGTAATTTAAGTCAACAAGAAAGTTATGATAGACTACGATTGGCCTTTCACGATGAAGCCCCATCTCGTGCGACTGTTTACAACTGGTTTAATGAGTTTAAACGTGGTCGCACTAATCTCACTGATGATTTACGTGAGGGACGGCCTTCTACGGCGACGACTGAAAATAACGTCTGTGTTGTGCGGCGTATGATAGAGACTGACAAAAGAGTGACCTATCAGCAGATTCGGACAAGCTTAGGCATCGGTATGAGTCAAGTGCACAAAATCCTCCACGAACATTTAGCGGTCAGGAAGCTTTGCGCCCGGTGGATACCTCATAATTTGACTGAGGCTCAAAAACTCCATCGTGTGGATTGGTGCCGTAAAATGATTGAAAGATTTAACGGAGGTGACTCTAATGCTGTGTTCGACATACTAACAGGTGACGAAAGCTGGATTTACTGTTATGATCCTGAAACCAAAAGACAATCTGCTCAGTGGGTGTTTCCTTTCGAGGAGTTGCCAACTAAAGTGAAGAGAGATCGAAGTGCGGGAAAAAAAATGGTGGCCTCGTTCTTTGGAAGGATAGGTCATTTCGTAACAATTGTGTTAGAGGATCAAAAAACAGTTTCTGCAGAATGGTACACTACCAATTGTTTGCCACTTGTCTTGGAAAAAGTTCGATAGAAACGACCTCGCAGTAGGATCCTCCTTCACCACGACAACGCCTCGTCGCACACCGCCAAGCGAACGATCGACTATTTGGCGACATCAAACGTTGAATTACTGGGTCACCCGCCGTATAGCCCCGACCTCACGCCTTGTGATTTTTATTTATTTCCAAAAATTAAAGAAAAACTTAAAGGAAAGCGGTTTATGAATGCTGAAGAAGCGGTGGTTGCGTATCGCGATGCCATTGAAGAGACCCCTAAGGACGAGTGGGCAAAGTGCTTTTCCCAGTGGTTCCATCGCATGCAGCGGTGTATTGACGTGAATGGACAATATTTTGAAAAGATATAATAAAACTAATAACTGGCTAATGTAATCAGTTTTTGATTTTCTAAGAACTTTCAGTTTGACCCTCGTATAACACCCCGTCGTTTTTGCGTCGGGGTTAAAATAACACCTAGTACATCGTATAGATAACACAAAGAATGAATATCGATATATTTATATATATATATATATATATATATATATATATATATATATATATATCGAGCTACTCATACCTATTATAATGACTTCTATGCATAGGTACTAAAAACTTGGGGTGCGACTGGTTGGAATGGGGTGCGACTGGTTGGATGGGGGGCGACTGGTTGGATCACCTCTAAGTTTGATGCACCCTGGGCAACGTGGGCGATGACGCATCATTGATTGCTCCTCTGGAGTAGCTGGCGTCAACGTCAACGGCCAAGAGTCTGACCAACCGGCCCTTTTCAGGGCCAGCTGACCCCATTACACGAGGGGGTCGGGGCATGGCGGGCCTGCAAGGCCCGCGGGGGTGGGGGCCGCACCAGGTACCCTGCTGTTATCAGAGGGGACACTGCGAATGGCCCAGGGTCAGTCGGGGTGCGAGGGATATGCTCTATGGGTAACCTTACACCCCGGCGTCTGTAGACCCGAGACGGCGTGCGGTTTTAGTCGGTTCAAGCCCGACATAACCGCCCCCGCTGGCTGGCGAGGGGGTATCCGAAGGGATTTCCGCACAAAAAAAAAGGTACTAAAAACTCGGCGTTAGAGACCCGAGGCGGCGTGCGGTTTTGGTCGGTTCGAGTCCGACATAACCACCCCTGTTGACCGGGGGGGAGGGATATATTCTTTCGGATTTACGTACGTAAAAAAAGTTGTCTAGCAATTCAATCCCACCTCACCCTAGAACCGGGACACATTTTTGTTCTAAATAGCTTGTCTAGTTTCATAGAAGTAGTTTACTTATTATGAACCTTCTTAATAAAAATATATGATAAACCTAATATGATACTTCTTCGGTATTGGGAAGGCCCGTTTCAGTGGGAAATCACGATGATTGAATTTATTCTGTATACACACATATATTATCTGACGTACTGGGTGTGTACAACGTACCTACCTGTTAGTATATTTGCGATGGTAAAGGCCTCATCAAGTTCTCATCCTCACCAGTTTTCCTCTCGGTGTTAGGGGTCAGGTACGATGGCGTGGGGTCCATATACCTATGCCGATTCCTTATGACTTCCCTTTGCAGAGATGGCAGAGATATATATTTTCTCTAATAAATAAAATACATACTGCATTATCTAAAACTCATTGTATGTATTTGCAGACCAATTAACTAAACATAAAATAAAACAAACACCTTCGTTAAAATTATAGCAATTCTCAAGTTAATTAATCATTCAATACCTACCTACTTCTTGCAATGCAACAGGCAGGAGCTCGCTCGCAGCGTTCAAGCATAGATAAGAATTGTAGGTAAACATTCAATGAGGCCCGAATACCCGAGCCCCGAGTAGTCCGGCAAGCGATCGGTTTATAAGAGATATTTTTTCTCAGTCTGTACAGTAGAATTTACGGGTAAATAATCGGGAAGAACAACGACAGCCGGTAAGACAGACTGATTTATTTCCAAATACCTACTAGGTACATCTAGTACAATATATAAATATCACAATACCCTACACCTCCCCCTTTAAATTTTTATATAATATATGAAAATAAACATAGATAGGTATACAGCATAATGTAACTACTACATAGGTACCTAGAATAAGCGTGGGCCGCCGCCACCTCCTTCTGCGAGCATGTGATCTCGCGAAGGAGATGGCGGAGCGCGCCCGGGAGAGGTTCAGAACTCTCCCGGCCCGCCGAGCCCGCAACATGCTCGCCGCGCGTCGCAGGCGACTCAGGCGCCGGAGGTCGCTCTACGACCTCCGTCCTCCATGAGCGCAGGTCTGGGGGTGGCAGGTGAGGCCGCCTGTCACCCCAGCAGAAGCAGGCCGGGACGGTGGTGCGACTAGCGCCCCTCCCCCAAACCGGGGCAAGACGGGGACACCGTGGTTCCCAAACCCGAGGGGGCCATCTCGAAACCGGAGATGGCCCAGGGTCAGTCGGGGTACGAGGGATATGCTCTATGGGGAACCTTACAGGTCTGCAGACCCGTGACGGCGTGCGGTTTTAGTCGGTTCAAGCCCGACATAACCGCCCCCGCTGGCCGGCGGGGGCGTATCCGAAGGGCTTTCCGCACGAAAAAAAAAAAGGTACCTAGTATAAAAAAGTATTATAAATTGATATATTACATTTTTTTTACAAACTAGGGGGCTACCTTTAACACTATTTGCCCTGAAAAGTACATTTACGTTTAGGTCGTTCCTTGCGGATTAGGGATGGTTCCGGATTCGTATTTAGTTCCGTATCAATAACTAATTTAGACTGACTTGCACTTGCACTTGTATTCTATCTCCTCAGTTGCGGTACAAACCAAAATAAACCAAATCATGGAAAGGAGGAGTAGGAAAGCGAATGCCTACGGTCCAAGGTTTAAGCTTTGGTAACAACCGGGATCGATGCTTGGATGAAGAAGACATCTTTAATTCAAAATAACATCAGCTAACATGCAATTCTATCAATACTATTATAAAATTGTAAATTATTTGTGTCTGTGCATAGGAGATATTTAAAAAAATACTTGGGTGATGTTAATGAATGACTCTGAACATATTTTTTTTGGAATCCTTGTCTGTTTGTTCGCGATGGATGCAAAAACTACGGCGCGGACGGAGCCGCGGGCATCAGCTAGCATATTATAATTCAATTGCTATCTGCCATCTGGGCGCGGCCAAGTGGAAGAACCCATCTTAATACTTCCTGAATGAAGATAATGTGTTACGAATTTGCATTGTGAGAATCGTGTTATAATTTTTTGTAATCAAACTTTTATTTAGAAATTAACTAATTTCTAATCGGTACAGTCAGTTGCCAATAAAAAGAAAAAACAGGCTTTACTCATTTAAATCAAGCTGAATAGTGATGTTTATTCGTGCCTACAACAAGGAAAATCGGAACATAGATGTGATTAATAATTTATTTACGCGCGTCATCACTACACTGGTCATAAACTATTCGCTTTTTTAATATTTATTTTTTGATAACCTTAATGTTGTGTGGCGGGCAGTCAGGGCCGGTTAAGTTTAAGTCAACTATCAGTCTCGCACCGACCGTCCTCTCGATCACAATATTGTTGATCGCCTTGTCTTAGTTTTATGTTTAATTAATACAACATTGTGCCATATGATGAAGAGTCAGAGTGAAAAAAACATGTTCATCCCCTATATCTTAGTGGTTACATTGTCTATTGCTTGTGGACGTAAGTACTGTTAACATTACAATAAAAAACCGTTTAAAATTCTGGTGACCTTAGTGCATAATATAACCTCTGTAATCTGTGATATAGGAATTGTTTACTAATCTGTGCAAAGTATCAATGTTTTGCGTGAGTTAAATAAGATTTTACATTATTAAGTTTCATTTTCTCAACTGTAAATAGGTGCCGTTTTAATATTAATAATATTTTTAGTGTTGCTTAATTACGTCAGAATCAGCGAAGTGTTATTTATGTTCATAAGTAAATAAAAGATTCATCGACCTGTGTACCGTCTGTTTTCATAATGTCAAAGGTGATTCCCACAAGTCACATAAAATAAAAACAACATGATACAAAAGCGATATCATATTGTAATTACTCTAATAGATGTAGTGTACTTAAAGGTATTTAAGATATGACATCAAATTAAACCAACAGATATGTGACTTACGTTCTTTAATAAACAATAAGCTACCTACCTCCAATTAATAGTAAATGGTGTCTGACTGAGATTTAAAACCTTAGAAACTATACAAAAGAACGTCATCAATGTAAAATGGTTACTTATAACGTCACCGTCATTGTGACGAGTATGCGACCAAGTTAAATTTGTTTTTAATTAGTAAGTGGCGGCTGCGGTTTCCCGCGCTGATTTGAATGAGGGATTCACCTTAGTTCTCAATCTCAAGTTTTTAAGTTTTTTATTGCCTATTTTATTAAAATAGTATTAACAGCTTAAAACCTTCCTATTAAAAAGAACGCTTTCAGTTCCTTCCTGATACGCATAAGAATTGTTTCAAGATCATCAGTGAATTTAGTTTTAAAAATACCAATACATACCAAAGGCTTTTTTTATATTTATTTTACCACCACAGCTGTTCGCTTATGTAATATATTAACAGTTGAAATAAAACGAGTTTAGACGTTAATGACACTTAAAAGAATGGTTGAGGAGTATTCAGGTCACCCATCCAGCACCCGACCAACACCGCTGCGCCTCGACCGGGCAATATTCTTTTTATGGAATACTATGGGTATATGCTGGCTACATCAACTTCGGATCACTTCCATAGTTTATCCTGACGCTATCGAAGGTCTCAGACTGGTAAAGTTACCAGAAGCTTGTAAAGTTATCGTAGTTAGTTATCTTAAAGTACCCGAAATTTGTTTAACGTTTGTATTCGTATTTACGTCGACTGAGCTTAGTTTCCTTGAAGACTTGCTGTATTTTGCTCTGTCGTAAACCAAGTTGAACTTTTCAAAAATCTTCTCAATTCAAATTAGGATGTTTCTTTAATACCTTTCCATATAGTAGGGATATACTTTCTCGAGTATCTGAAGTTCAATCAATCTTGACTCTAATTGTAGTGAAAGTATCATCCACATATTAATTATAAAATCTGGGTGTAATCGTCGCAGTCCAGAGAGCTCGGGCCTCGAAAGCCTCCCTAAGATGTGACATGCAACTACAGCTGATTCATGCGAGCCCGTTGTCACGAAATCCTTTGTATATTTTCCATTATCAGATATCCGACCTTAAGATAGATAACCTACTGACATAGTGTATGGACTTTCATTTCAACTTAAACCTAAATAACAAAACCTAGAACGGTATACTAACCATTACTTCGGAATTGAGAAACCACAGATACTCGCTATAGAACATGGGTTTCTATCCAAGGTGGGCCAGACGAAGCGTTAGCGCGAATATTGGAATTATAAAACGTCCTTTTTCAGTATAGAACTTAGGAGAGGATCTGGCATCGTGTTCCCTTGCGATAGGTACCATAAATTGGAATTCTGTACCAACAAACGATATTCCGCCTTCCTACGATCCTGGCTTCTTTAAATGGGCCTTGACATAGAATTTATCGAGCCCGTTAAGCTGGGGCCTTCGACCATTGTTCTGGTATCGGTATCTATCTATGATAGTGGTCTTCAGTCTCTAAACTTCACTTACGGCTTCTTACTGAAATGGTAGCAAAATTATATTTAGTAACTTCGAACTATTTGAGGGTTCCATATCCGGAGACCAATAACCAATAGATTTGTATTAGATACCTACTAAGATGTGGGTAAGTAGTAGTTGACCTTTATATCCGCCTGTTAGCGGGCTGTATGTCATAAAATGCAATAGCTAGGAATTTTGACAAAGTGTGTATTAATCATATATAAGTACTTATTCTTATACGCGGCATAGCCGTTTGATGGTGGCTGAACTCCTCTCCGTAACTACTGGTGCGATCTTGACCAAATTTACCACGGTGATAGTGTGGACACTGAGGAGTGTTTTGAAGCGAGATGGTTCATGTCCGATGTATCATTGAGAAATAATCACCGGTAAACAGTTTCACAAGATGTCTTATTTTCAAGTAAGAGTCCTTACTTGAAAATAAGACATCTTGTGAAACGCTCAGCTCAATATATTTCAGTCGCACCCGGCACTGAATTCCTAGTATATAAAAATAAGTCGCTATTTCCATTGGTCACAGTATCACGCGTGAACTGCTAGATCGATTTTGCTTATTGTTTTTTTTTTGCTGTTTGCTATTCTCAGGAGAAGGTTCTTATGAAAGAAAAAGTTAAGAAAGTTGCGCGGATAATTAGAAACTTTTAATAACTTAACGACCATATTAACTTTTATAATGCACCTTTTTTTTTTTTTTTTTTTTTTTTTTTTCGTGCGGAAATCCCTTCGGATGCCCCCCCGCGTGCCAGCGGGGGCGGTTATGTCGGGCTTGAACCGACTAAAACCGCAAACTTTAGGGCGTTTAACATACCTGTCAGTCCTTTGTAATGTGCGTGACTGACATATAGACTGACACATTTACAGATTTTTGTATATCCTATAGCATTTGCTTAATAAACAGTATGGTTTAAATTATTTTTTTAGATAAATAAACCAAATTCAATATTCATAGTTAAGGCAACGTCTGTCGGATCACTACTACCTTTATTAATTTTTTTTGTGCGGAAATCCCTTCGGATACCTACCCCACCACTGGCCAGCGGGGGCGGTTATGTCGGGCATGAACCGACTAAAACCGCACGCCCTCTCGGGTCTACAGACGCCGGGGTGTAAGGTTGCCCATAGAGCATATCCCTCGCACCCCGACTGACCCTGGGCCATCTCCGGTTTCAAGATGACCCCCTCGGGTTTGGGAACCACGGTGTCCCCGTCTGGCCCCGGTTTGGGGGAGGGGCGCTAGTCACCCCACCGCCCCGGCCTGCTTCTGCTGGGGTGACAGGCGGCCTCACCCGCCACTCCCAGGCCTGCGCTCATGGAGGACGGAGGTCGTTAAGTGACCTCCGGCGCCTGAGTCGCCTGCGACGCGCGGCGAGCAAGTTGCGGGCTCGGCGGGCCGGGAGAGTTCTAAATCTCTCCTGGGCGCGTTCCGCCATCTCCTTCGCGAGCATTACATGCTCGCAGAAGGAGGTGGCGGCGGCCCACGCGCTCGCGCTCCGCACCATTGCCGCAATCATGCTGCCGAGCGAGAGGACTCCCACCCCGATGGCTGCCACAAGATCACGCCTCGGTGCCTTCCACGCCGGGCAGTCCGCCAGCGTTTGCAGCCCTGAGTCCTCGCTCGCGTCGCAGTGATGACACTCAGGCGTTGGCTCCTTCCTGATCCGATGCAGGTGGTCCCCGAAGCACCCCTTACCAGAGATCACCTGCGTCAGTCGGTAAGAGAGGCTTCCGTGTCGCCTCTCTAGCCAATCCTCCATGATGGGCCTTATCGCCGCTATTGCGGCGTGCCCCGGATCACTACCACCTTTTTTTTTTTTTTTTTTTTTTTTTTTTTTATCGTGCGGAAATCCCTTCGGATACCCCCCCGCCTGCCAGCGGGGGCGGTTATGTCGGGCTTGCACCGACTAAAACCGCACGCCGTCTCGGGTCTTCAGACGCCGGGGTGTAAGGTTACCCATAGAGCATATCCCTCGCACCCCGGCTGACCCTGGGCCATCTCACCACTAACAGCATCGCTCATCCTGTCTCCTCTGAAAGCAGAGGAGTACGGAGAGCGATGTGTTCCCGCCACGTTGGGTATTGGCCGACGATCAATGCCAACCCTATGAAGGGGTGAAGGGGAAGCCATTGACCGCCGCCCAGGGTGTACCGGCCGCTCCGATTCCGTTCCCCCCGGACTGCAGTGGGATCGGAATCGGAGCGACACTCGAGGATTATTAATTTCCAAACTAATCTATAATTTCCAAACTAATCTATAATTTCCAAACTAATCTATCTTTATTATATATATATTTCTTGTGTGCGTGTGTATGTCACTGAACTCCTCCTAGACGGCTGGACCGATTTTGGTGAAATTTTTTGTGTGAGTTCAAGGGGATTCGAGGATGGTTTAGATTCACAATTTGGTCGCGGACGAAGTCGCGGGTAACAGCTAGTACTATTATAAAATTGTAAATTAGTTGTGTCTGTACATTGGAGATATTTAAAAAAATTGTTGTTAAATTAACGATTCTGAACACAAAAATATTTTTATTGGAATTCTCGCCCGTTTGTTCGCGATGGACGCAAAAACTAGACCTAGACAGCGATGTGTGGAATGTCGTAGAATATTTATATTATTTATATTTATAAATACTGAACGGATTTTGATGTGGTTTTTTTTATTAGAAAGATCTTGGTCAGACTTAAAATCTGCCGTATGTTTGATTGCAATTGGTTGAGTCGAACCGGAGATGGGACCAAAAAAACGATAACCGACCTCTGCGCGAGCGGAGCCGCGGGCTTCAGCTAGTATAAACTAATATGGCGATTTATGTGTGTGTAATCTATACTATTATAAAATTGTAAACTAGTTGTGGCTGTACATTGAAGATATATAAAAAATAAGTTAAATAAGTTAAGTTGAAGCGGAGATATGACCACATTGATATTCGTTTCAGCGCAGATAGGCGGATATCTAATAATAAGTTTAATAAAATTACACTCGAAAATCTAAATCATCTAAAAAATCGGCACCCAACGGTCAAACGTTAATTCCGGTTTTATGTCATTGTCATGGACATGTCTTCGGATGATTTAACTACCTTTACTATGATTTGATTGGATAACCAATCAAATCATAGTAGTGGCAGTATGGAAAGGCTCAGTATTTCAGTACCTAGTAGCATACATTTGTTTTATGAATTCTTACTTAGCAACCCGCCCTCGCTTCGCTTCGGTTTATTTGAGCTATTTAACTCAAGCCATCGTAATTTACACATAATTGACATATTATACCTACTTAGCGGGTCCGGTCCACCGGGGAAAATGTATCTTTCAATTGGTGAAATTAGATACACGGTAATAATATCTATATAATAACTTTTGTCCGCGACTTCGCGCGCATGGAATGCTGTTTCCGTTTCCGCTTCCCATAGGTACCTATTCCAGCAATGAAAAGTAGCCTATGTTTTATTCAGTTTGTGTTCGTTGTGTGTTCAGACTATAATCTATCCCTGTACCAAATTTCAGCCAGATCCGTTTAGCCGTTTTTTGCGTGAAAGAGTAAAAATATCCATACATCCATACTCACAAACTTTCGCATTTATAATGTTAGTAGGATACCGTGCCATAGCCAAAGAAGTATTACCGATTCAGTTCGGAATAATTAGATAGATGAGAAAATATTGAAAGCAGTTTCAGGGTAGAGGCAAAAAAGTGGATTGGTTAACAGTAAAATATTTACTAACCTTTATACAGAGAAATACATGAAACAGAAGTGGATTTTTAAGTAGTTTTATAATCCCCAGAGGACAAAGTGAATATTATTCATGTTTTATTTATTGTTTTATGAAAGGGTTAAGAGCTAAGGTGATTTAGATTTTTTGTTAATCCACTTATGTCGTTGACTGTACCTTACCCATCATTACCCAGCACTTCAAGTAAGGAAAGAGCTGAGCTGAGTTGAGCTCATAGAGACTGTAATGGGACTTTTCATTTAATACATTCACACCTGTATTTCTTTCCTGAGAACCCGGGAAGCGTGATGAACAGAGTGAACCAGTTTAAGCAGATTTTGACGTCAAAAAGATGTAATTACGTTGCACTATTTTGAAAAATAAAGACTTTGACTTTGACTTTGACTTTGAACGTTTCCATTATGATTTTGAAGAGAGGTTTTTGGAATAAAAATAAGCAAGTCTCTTACTGCTGGTCTATAAGAGAAACTTACGTTAATCAGTAGTAATCTGTGTCATTTTTTCAAAAGTTACGTTATAGAACATTAATGAAAGCCACAATAGTACATTTAAAAATACTTAACTTCATTTGACGTTTTCGACTGTAGTACCTTTTTTTTTTTTCGTGCGGAAATCCCTTCGGATACCCCCCCCGCCGGCCAGCGGGGGCGGTTATGTAGGGCTTGAACCGACTAAAACCGCACGCCGTCTCGGGTCTGCAGACGCCGGGGTGTAAGGTTGCCCATAGAGCATATCCCTCGCACCCCGACTGACCCTGGGCCATCTCCGGTTTCGAGATGGCCCCCTCGCGGGTTTGGGGACCACGGTGTCCCCGTCTTGCCCCGGTTTGGGGGAGGGGCGCTAGTCGCCCCACCGTCCCGGCCTGCTTCTGCTGGGGTGACAGGCGGCCTCACCTGCCACCCCCACGCGCTCGCGCTCCGCACCATTGCCGCAATCATGCTGCCGAGCGAGAGGACTTCCACCCCGATGGCTGCCACGAGGTCACGCCTCGGCACCTCCCACGCCGGGCAGTCCGCCAGCGTGTGCAGCCCTGAGTCCTCGCTCGCGTCACAGTGATGACACTCAGGCGTTGGCTCTTTCTTGATCCGATGCAGGTGGTCCCCGAAGCACCCCTTCCCGGAGATCACCTGCGTCAGTCGGTACGAGAGGCTTCCGTGTCGCCTCTCTAGCCAATCCTCCATGATGGGCCTTACCGCCGCTACTGCGGCGTGCCCTGCGCTTGGTCACCCAAGTCGTTCCTTCCACTCTACCACGATGGCCTGGCGGAGCTGGGACTGCATGGCCTCGATTTCTCGATGCTCGGGGTTCAGTCCCTGCTCCCGCGCCTCCTTTCGCCACTGGTACAGTTGCGAAAGGGCTCTCGCCTCCAGGTCCCATGGCGGAGTTCCGGCAAGGAGACTCGCCGCCTCGAAGGAGATCGTGCGGTACCCGCGGATGACCCTGATGGCCATCACTCGCTGCGGAGCGCGCAGCATCCGCACACTTCCGGCCTTCAGGGCCTCCGCCCATATTGGGCACCCATACAAGGCCATGGACCGCACGATCCCCGCGTAGAGTCTCCTGCAGGAGTCATCAGGCCCCTTCATGTTGGGCAGCAGCCGCGCCAGAGCGAGAGCTGTGCCCTTCAGTTTGGGGGCCAGACTTCGGATGTGCTCTCCGAAGTCCCATCGGCCGTCGAGCACGAGCCCCAAATATTTCATTTGGGGCTTGATGCCGATGCGATTACCTCCCACGATGAGACTGGATCCCTAAGGTGGCTTGCTCCTAGGCCCATGAAAGAACAGGGCCTCGGTTTTATGCAAAGCCACCTCGAGACCCAGCCGCCGGATCCGCTCCACGACTTGGGCAACCGCGGTCGTGGCCTTCAGGGTCGCTTCGCGGTACGTCGCTCCGCACGCCGTCACGAGCGTGTCGTCCGTGTAACACGTGACGGCGGCACCATCTGCGAGCTCACCGCGAAGCACCCAGTCGTATCCGATGTTCCACAGGAGCGGCCCCAGGACCGATCCCTGCGGAACACCGCATGACATCTCACGCCGGCCGAGACCGGTCACGGTTGGGTAGAAGACGGCTCTCTCCGTCAAATACGCCCCGACTATGCAGCGGAGGTAGAGAGGCACTTCGTGATACACGAGCGCCTCCCTAATGCAACTCCAGGGCAAGGTGTTGAACGCGTTGGCGATGTCCAGGGACACCGCCAACATCACCTCACCCCGGGCTACTGCATCCTCCGCCAGAGCCCTCACGCGCATAATGGCATCCACGGTGGAGCGCCTCTGGCGGAAGCCATATTGGCCATCCGCCAGGTCCGGCCCCACTCTTGAGAGGTGCTCGACGAGGCGCTTCGCAATTACTCTTTCAAAGAGCTAATATACATTCAATGAAGTTTGAAGCATTTGTATGCTATATCGGAGAATTTGGAATTGCGAATATCTAGGACGTGTCCAGGTAGCACAGTTGGTCAGAGTATTCCC
Organism: Cybosia mesomella; assembly: GCA_946251805.1. Classification (NCBI taxonomy): domain Eukaryota; kingdom Metazoa; phylum Arthropoda; class Insecta; order Lepidoptera; family Erebidae; genus Cybosia; species Cybosia mesomella. Next base: position 13,915,564 of record OX276408.1, on the reverse strand, counting down.
TCTGTAAGGGACTGGTGCTGGTTCCGTCCTGAATGTTCTCTTTTTCCGATCTAAACCTTTATGTAAAATACACTACAATAATTGTATTTATTTGAGTCTTACTTCTTTCATACTCGTACCAGAATTCGTTTAACTGTTAGATTTTTATCCTTGATTTGACCTTAATCAGCGGACCTACTCGTACTATGAACGACAGATGCGGGCCGAAGTTTCACAATAGGTACCATGGAATCATGGCGGAGCGCGCCCGGGAGAGATTTAGAACTCTCCCGGACCGCCGAGCCCGCAACTTGCTCGCCGCGCGTCGCAGGCGACTCAGGCACCGGAGGTCGCTTAACGACCTCCGTCCTCCATGAGCGCAGGCCTGGGGGTGGCGGGTGAGGCCACCTGTCACCCCAGCAGAAGCAGGCCGGGACGGTGGGGCGACTAGCGCTGCACCCCCAAACCGGGGCAAGACGGGAACACCGTGGTTCCCAAACCCGAGGGGGCCATCTCGAAACCGGAGATGGCCCAGGGTCAGTCGGGGTGCGAGGGATATGCTCTATGGGCAACCTTACACCCCGGCGTCTGCAGACCCAAGACGGCGTGCGGTTTTAGTCGGTTCAAGCCCGACATAACCGCCCCCGCTGGCACGCGGGGGGGTATCCGAAGGGATTTCCGCACGAGAAAAAAAAAAAAAAAAAACGTACCATGGAATCTATTTATCGCGATGACACGTGACATTTCGTTCGGCCTTATTCTACCGAAGCATTATGAAGGCACACCCAATTGCTACGTCATTCATGCGGGCCCGAAGTATCGGATATAAATGTCATGGTAGCCCCTGGTGGTTACGTTACAGTGGAAATCATCCGCTACGAATGCGGCTAGGACTTTTGTGATTTCTGGATTACTAACTTCTAAATCTTTGCAAATCTTGTTAGCTGTCCTATTTCAAAACCCAGTATGGGACGGGATATTTATTACAAAAAAACCGGCCAAGTGCGAGTCGGACTCGTCCATGAAGGGCTCCGTAGCAGCAAGTAAAATTTTTATATTCGAGTTGATTGAATGAAAGGTAAATTGCGGTTTACGATTTATGGCGTATTAAAAAAAACTACTTACTAGATCTCGTTCAAAACAATTTTCGGTGGAAGTTTACAGGGTAATGAACCTTTTTTTGTTTTTTTTTTTTTTTTTTTTTCGTGCGGAAATCCCTTCGGATACCCCCCCGCCGGCTAGCGGGGGCGGTTATGTCGGGCTTGCACCGACTAAAACCGCACGCCGTCTCGGGTCTTCAGACGCCGGGGTGTAAGGTTACCCATAGAGCATATCCCTCGCACCCCGGCTGACCCTGGGCCATCTCACCACTAACAGCATCGCTCATCCTGTCTCCTCTGAAAGCAGAGGAGTACGGAGAGCGATGTGTTCCCGCCACGTTGGGTATATCAATGCCAACCCTATGAAGGGGTGAAGGGGAAGCCATTGACCGCCGCCCAGGGTGTACCGGCCGCTCCGATTCCGTTCCCCCCGGACTGCAGACAGGGTAATGAACCTCAATATCATTTTTGAAGACCTACCCATAGATACGTATGGGTTTGATGAAAAGTATTTTTGAGTTTCAGTTCTAAGTATGGTGAACCCCCAAAATTTATTGTCTTTTTTTCTATTTTTGTGTGAAAAATGCGGTTCACATAATACATCTACATACCAAGTTTCAACAACATAGTTCTTATGGTTTCGGAAAAAAGTGACTGTGACATACGGACGGATAGACAGATAGACATGACGAATCTATAAGGGTTCCGTTTTTTGCCATTTGGCTACGGAACCCTAGAAACGTTTTAATTAACAATCTTGCTAACCTAAGAGTTCCTACCCAATACAAAAATATATGAGATGAAAACTTACAAATCACCAGAGATATTCAAGCATCGCGCACCGTTTACAGCATTGAGTTTTTTTTTTTATACCACTAAGGTGGCAGACAAGCACACGGCCCACCTGATTGGAAGCGGTTACCGCGGCCTATGGACGTGTGCAACACCAGTGGCGTCACACTCGCGCTGCCGACCCTGTAAAGGAAACGGGGATGGGAAAGGAGTTTGGGAGGGGATGGGAGAGGAGTTTGGGAGGGGTGGGGAAAGGAGTTTGGGCTCCGGCACTCTCACTCACCAAACGGAACGCAACAGTTCAAATACTGTTACTTGGCGTCGATGGTGGTTTAAAACCTACTTAGCCACTTTAACTACTTGGTCACTTTACTTTGGATACTTTTCAAAGGTTATATTTTATGTTTTTGCGCTCACCTGTAAAATGTTATTTTAAGCCCTTGCTAGGACTTGAAATAGGACAGCCTCGGAAATTCGTTCTTTTTACGCGTTGCTGTTGTTAATAGTTTAAGCGGTCTTACGGTATTTACTAAAAAGCCGAATGGTCTAGATAACTACAGACAAATGGTTGTTAAATTACCATGATAACGGTGTACGTAATGAGTTTTTAAAGTAGTTATAACATTACATCGATAACTAATTTGAGCAATCGTTATGTTACCTATAAAATGTTTACTGTCGTAGTTTTTTGAATTATATATTACTTTACTATTACTACTTTACTTTGGCCGAAAGTAGTAGTCGTCCTAGGCGTAAATAGATTAAAAACATAGCGGTACAACTTTGCATTACTATTGCGGTGCGCTACTATTAAAAAAATTACATACATACCAAATACATACATACAATTACAAATTAAGCGTCGGTAAGTCGGCCAAACGATCCCGGGCTCGAATCCTGGTCATTAAACTATCGCCGTGATCCAACTCCTAACACAAACACTTTAGCTTAGCTGGAGGGATTAGGGGGAATTCTAGTAATTTCAGTTACTAACATTCTTATGAAAAAGTATTGTCCCCTCTTTCCCATTAGCCTAGACAGAGACCACATGTTTTCACTTGCTTCGAACCTGACAACCACATTTCGCTTCTTCTACTTTATGCGTTGATGCTAGGCGCCAGGTCTCGTTTAGTTTTTCTAATGCAACTTAATAGACACTGTATCTAATCGCTTACGGACTTAATTAATGTATGACGTACATTATTAAAAACTAGTTTTGTAGATTCTTTAACAAAGACCAACAAATTAGTAAACCTGTCTTTATAAAAATCGACTGTTATGTGATACATGAATTCACATCATGATGTAAACGCAACTAAGCGTTTAGAGTAGGCCAAGGACGTTTAGAATATCATTTGCGCGTTTGACGGTATTGTCAATAAAATGCTCCCACACCTTGATGGTCGTCGGAATTAATCGAAAAAAGAAATCGGTCACTTATAATTTTTAAACTAATAATCTAAATTTATAGTAAAAGTAAGCATACTGATTGCTCAACAATTTCAATGAATTAATGTGGCAGAGAAAACGAATGTTTAAAAATGATTGTAAAGTCTTTGTTGTTTCCGTAGTTCGTAAGGATTACACGTTTTTCACAACATCATCAATTTAATCGTTATGTATGTTCTTTGTGGTCGACTTACATTTTTAATTTGGCTTACTATGGATCACACGAATTTCTAAATTCGCTCATTATCATCAAAGCAGTCTCGGTGGTATCCAAAGCCTTCACTTTGGAGCCCGGGGTCCGCTTTCCTATTCTTTCTCTTGAATCGGCTTATATTGGCTTTGGCTTTTTAATCAATCGGCTAGCAGGGCCTCAAAGATCTTGGTGGGGCCCCTAACACACAATTTTGTAACTTCACTAACTACGCAATATCCAATTCGCATCCTCTTCCCCTCAAATCCAGCTCTGACTCTTATTATAAGAACATTGATTTTCAAAAAGATCATTTGGCAGTGGATAAGTGTGAAGCGTCGCGCATCGGTAGCTTTGTGGTTAAGGAGTCAGCCTTACGGTCGAGAGGTGCCGGGTTCGAATCTACCGACGTAAACCCACTCCTAACACAAGCAATTTGGCTTAGCTGGAGGGATTAGGGAGAATACTAGTAATTTCGGTTACTAATAACTATTCTTTATAAATAAAAAATCTCTAAGGCTTATTTATACGGAAAAGGTATTCATCATTCGGGAAAGAATAAGGCAAAAGGTGATTCTGCTCTACAATCGCGTGGATACGTGAAATTTTACTTTGATTATGCCTTATTTCTTGTCTGTATGGGTGCTGCAATCAGGTTACAGGTTCATTTTATATAGGTAATTTTCCCGTGCGAGCAGGAACAGTGTTAGTTAGTTAGGTTGGCTATGCCATACCAATAATGCAACTTAGATGTATATTTCTCATAGGTCTTCATTATCAGTTTTGGGGTCAATAATGTTATTGCGATGAATCACTTGCATCATGTAGATAGGTATTCTAGAAATTACCTAGTACGGTGAAGTATCATGAAAACCCTAGCATAAGTTCTAGGTATTTCCCGACACTTCACCCGTGTTATACTTTTTGGCTTCCGTCACCACAGCGAGACAAAATACTTCTACCCGGTATGAAGTGTCATACTCTCCAGTGGTGACATGGTATCGTATGGAATTCAGACTTACATCAAAAAAATGTAACAAATTGTACGCGGTTGTGGTCGCAGCACTAGTGGACCGGTGGGTGTCACGCGGTGCTGCGACAACAATCCTCTTCTGATGAGGCCGTCAAGCTGAGTGCCACCATTGTTAACATGGTACGTGTATGTAATGGTGACCCTCTTTCCTGAGACTTTACCTTCAGCTTACCATCAGGCGAGGTGAAGTCAAATTGACGTGTCCTAAACATTAAAAAAAAAAAAAATTTAAGACAAAGATTTATGAGGAAACTACAATCAAACTGTCACCGCTAGGCAGCATACTTTCTAGCGGGCCCTACATTATAGCAGTCGAGTTTTCAGTGTTCTTATAAATCAGAAAAATGTTCGAGAGATACATGCATGTTCAGGTTTTTAAAGCGTTTTTACAAGTTTTTCTTTAGTTTCACTTGTCTATCTGTAGTCAAATCTTACAAGTTAAATTTGACACTTCCTGGTTTCCGATTGAGCTCAAATTTTGTACGCATATGTATATTGCATGATAATGCAATATTATGATGACATGGAGCCGATAAGATGGAGTTAGAAGCTGGCCATCGGAACTCTGTAATAACCTAATTCTCCAAGCCCCTTCCACCGTTGAACGACCAGACGTATACTTCGATGCGCCACTGATACATGGTGGATATTCCACTTATACGCGCAAAACGTTTTGGCAATACATTCATCATGCGTACTGCTAAAAAGTGGAATGCCCTGCCTGAGTGTTTCCGGAAAGCTATAACCTACTTCTATGCAAGGGTGCTCCACATTAGAGCACATCATCAAATTTGAACTCGTTTGATTCGTCTTGACGAGTACTTTACTTCTTACTAATATAATAAATGCGAAAGTTTGTGAAGATGTTTGTATGTTTAGATGTTTGTCACTCAAGCACGCTCTAACGGCTCAACGGATCTGGCTGAAATTTGGCAGTATAGTCTATTTGGAGTCTATTTATAGTATAGTCTAGAATACCGCATAGGCTAGCATTTAGCATTAGGCATAACCTAAACTAGGACGGTTACCAGCTTCGAAATCAACCCAAACTTAAGCGTAGCGAGATTTGCCTATTCAACAATAGGTCAACGTGACCGGTCGACTTTTTCCATTGATTCAGATTTTTCGGTGATTATTCCTCGATGGTAAGACCGATCTGGACATTCGACCCCTTACGACACTCAGAAATGTCTACTTGATCACCGTGGCAAATTTGGTCGAGAGCGGTCAAACGGTCTCGGAGGAGTATCATTTGTTTGAAATGCCACTTTGAAACCAAAGACGCTTCGCTCGCCTACGGCTCGCTATGCTTAAAAAGTAGGATTAGTAGGATGAGAAAGTTTGTAAAGAAATTGGACGGATGGATGTTTGTGTGTTTGTTACCGAATCAGGCTCAAACGGCTGCTTTTATTCCTGGAAAAGATTACCATAGGTTGCGGTAACGGGATTAGAATTCCACGCAGACAGTGCCGTAGGCAACAGCATATTATTATATCTAATTACTAGCTGACCCGCCAAACTTTGTTCTGCCTTTGAATTAAGTTATGTTGGTTACCTTATCAGCTGAATTTATTTAGTAAATGTCTCGTTGCACCTCGGCATTAAAGACCCAAGACGGCGTTAGGTTTTGGTCGTTTCAAGTCCGACATAACATATTTCCGGAAAAAATACCTCAAAAAAAACACAGTATAGTATAGACACAAATCAAAAACAAGTTGATTTCCTGAGACGAGCACAGCCGAATATAAGGGATTTTCGATTTTGCGTTTTTTTTTTTTTTTTGCGATTTTTTGCGATTTTTTCTTTATCTTGCAATGGTTCACCCCAGCACGAATCTATTACCGAAAACAGCAACTCGATAGCTCATCTCCTACATAGTACTTCACCGTGACAGAAAATTGGCAACGAAAACTCGATAGCAATAGGGCTTTTCTAAAGAAAATCCCTAAAAATCAAAGGTCAGGAAAATCGGTCCACCCTTCCTCGAGTTCATCGCGGTCATCACGTCTTTTTTTAGGTATATATATAGATATAGTTCAAACTTTAGACTTTACTTAGACTTAGACTTTAGACACAGAATAGATTATAGTAGTGACGTACTTTAGACTTCAGAAACTTTAGAGAGCAACATCCCTCCAAGCCAAGCATCCCCAAGCTAATGAAATAGTTACGTTGATAGTAGATTCTTATACTGAGGTTCAATTGGCTCTAATCAACACGCTGGTCTCGATTACAAGTCTAGCGTTTAGCAAGCCCGTTTCCTCTGCTTTTATACCCATCCCATTAAACCAATGGAGTGGAAAACATGCATACGGTCTACTTGTCATTACGTGGTTCTACGCAATAGATAAATACCTACTTTAGAATGACGTAGATTGCAAAATTGAGAAGATGTATATTTGTTGTCTGCTTTGTTAACGATCATCGAAGTATACGTTATAGACAAGATTCTATGGTAAAATATAAACAAGAATGGTTGCAACGCTTAATAATAGTAAGTATTATTTGTGTTACAGAGCGATGTAATGGTGGAGCTAACTGTATTCCATTGTACGAGTGCACAGGACTACACACGCAGCTTCAGCGCAGTAACACTCCGCAGCTTACAAACCTAGTGCGCGATCTGCACTGTGGTTTTCAGGATAACGATATACCCAAGGTAAGAGTTCAAGTTAAGGAACGGCACCTTCCAGGTTTAATCTTAAGAAGACAACACATCTGGAACACTCATTAGTATATCACTGCAGCAATTGATATACCAAAGATAAAGCGCGCATTAGGGATATATACACGCCAGTGTTATAATTATACCATTTCATGTAGAAATTAAACACTTAAGAAGCTCAAGCTTCTATTCGCTGATTTCATGTTATTTTGACTCAGATCTTCTTGAGTCTAATGGGTGGCACATAAACTAAGATAAATCATTACGATATGTATATCGGGGATCCCACCAAGATCTTCGGGGCACAAGTCAACCTCACCTGCAAGATGGTATACCTGCTGATTGACGGATGAGGCTCTGGCTCAGGCTTCCCTCGTGGGTGCGTTTCCTCGGGGTTGGGAGGTTAGACGGCAGCCGCTCCCGCAAGAGCCAAAACTAGCCAAAAAATTATGGTAAATACAAAAAACTGCGACTCTTGCGACAAATGTAGGGTAAGAGCACGCACCAGAATCTCATCCCTTAAAATGTTTTCACGTAGGTGTGCTGTCCACCAGAGTTTTTACATCAGAATGATGAAGTTAGGACTAACAGACCTACGAGTACAGATCTCCAAATAGCGGTGACAACTCCAATTGTTCCTCCCGGTCTACTACCTAACGAGAGGGAATGCGGTATCCAGAACAATGACAGAATAGTCGGTGGAACACAAGCAGAGCTAGATGAACATCCCTGGATGGCGTTAATTCGATATGATAAACGTGAGTATTTATTGTATACTTTTGACACCTTTCGCAAATGCGTGAGGGCCTCGCCAATATTTTCAGTATGCAAGCCAATCTCACTCTGGCTCTGGCCTAGGCTTCCCTCTCGTGGTTGGGAGAGCAGAGGGTGTGAGGGGGTAGAGGCAGTCGGTAAATTCAAATTTAATTTGTTGTTTCGTTTCATCACGAACATAACAGTTTGCCGAAACTAGGGATTGTGGCCGTGAATTTACTTCGGCAGCTTTGGCGTGGAAAACAAACGATGTAAATACAGCACAGAAAATAAAGTAAATGTTCTATTATAAAAGTTTTCAATGGACTACATACATAGAATCTCTTCTATTTGAGATTGTAGATGGCACTTTTTTTTGTCGGTTCGAGTCCGACATACCCACGTCATCTTTAGTTCTGATGAGGTGAAGCTTGGGTAAGCACCCAAGCTTGCACACGCAAAAAAAAGATAGCAGTCGCTTCACGGCAAAATATTGATATTCGCTCGTTTCGTAGTTATAGTGAAAGTCGATCCCAACTGTTTTGGACAAAGGCTCGGTGGATGAGGATAATGGATAAGCCATATTAATACAAATGTCATTCTTAAATTGCAGCTTACGGATGGGGCTTCTACTGCGGGGGCGTACTGATGTCGTGGCGATACGTTCTGACAGCAGCTCACTGTGTGAAAGGTTCAGATTTGCCTCGGAACTGGAGATTGTAAGTCATAATCTCACATTATTAGGTATAAGTCATTATTATATGATAAGCCATATTTATTCGACCTCAGAAGACCTATATGCGAGCGATCCACTACTATGTAAATAGTCACGGGTTATATTTGTATAAGTACATGAATATCCAATATAGGTATCGTTGTTTGAAGTGTGCATTCTCATTTTTTTTAATAAGTAGTTTATGGTTCTAAGTTACCACAAGAGGCAAGAGATTAGCCGGAACCCCTCCATGAGCCCTTGCGTCGCTGTACCAATGGCGCAAGGAGGCTCTGGAGCGGGGCCATAGACCGTAGCCCCGAGAAATCAGGGCTCAGTGGTCCCAGCTCCGCCAGGAACTCATGTAGACATGGAGAGTGCGACTTGAGCATCCAAGGTGGGGGGAATCCACCATCGCGGCGGTGAGACCGATCATGAAGGAGAGGTTGGAAAGGCACCAAGGTGACCTCTCCTAACGGATGTGCCAGGTAATTACCGGACACGGGTGCTTCGGTAAGTATCTGTGGCGCATCCACCGGAAGACAACACCGCAGTGCCAGCACTGCGAGGATCCCGGCGAAGACACGGTGCTCCACACGTCGGTGGAGTGTCCAGCGTGGGCGAGTCAACGCCGGGATCTCGTTGCGGTCCTGGGCGTGGACGTTCTCTCGCTGGACACCATAGTGAGAGCCGTGGTCTCCGACGGGAGCAAATGGCACGCCGCTGCCACTTTTTTTTTTTTTTTTTTAAAAAGAACACATGTAACTGAAATTACTAGTATTCCTCCTAACCCCTCCAGCTAAGGTAAATTGTTTGTGTTAGGAGTGGGTTCACGTCAGTAGTGTAATGGCCAGGATTCGAACCTGGGACCTCACGATCGTAAGGCCGACTCCTTAACCACTAAGCTACCGACGCTTAAGTTGAGTTGGCCGACTCGCCGTACTTACAGAAGCAGGCCAAGACGGAGGCGTGTCGTGTGTGTCCTACACACGCCTGCCAACTCACCAACGCGGGATAAAACCCGACCCCACCAGGCGAGGCCGCGGTGGTGGCCAAGGTCCGCCGGTAACCCTGGGTTTATCCTTTCGAGGGAACACTCCTTTCGCTTTTTCAATCTCTTCCGCGCAAAAGGTTACTCATCAGACAGCCAAATTCTTACCGCTCGATGCGTGGAATCTGTATGAGTTTCAAAAAAAGAACTGTCATTCACGCGCGTTGCATTGCACTACCACAGCGCCGCGCCGCGGCGCGCCGTAAAAAAATAATTAAAGCTTATTCGTTCGAATTCGAATTCCCGCTATTTTTCTTCGATATTATTTTTGCAAATTGTTTTGTTTACTTACGAAAATGAGCGATTCAAGTTTTGATAACACACCTCCAGACATTTCGAATGCAGCAAAGGACATTTCTAAGAGATCCGATTCTCAGCACTCCATCGATTCACCGTGCGGTCGCCGGGTCCATAGCGTGGTACAGAGAGGAACACCATGAAGGCGACTGGGACTTGCGACCCAGATGTAGGTTTAGGGTGGCCACCTTGTGATGCATCAGCGCTCACCTCCACCGTCAGTAGTGTTCCCCCCCCTACCTATCCAAATTTGGTAAGATCCTAACAATGCCGCTTTTGATATACGTTTTAATAAAGAGCTTACTGAAGCTCTTGGCAATCCGAGGTCTTTAAGTAAGTTGTACAGGGATTTAGCTGGAATTCCCCTTGCTCCTACTTCTACGGCATAGAGTTTAACCACGTAGCCGTTTTTGGTTAACTCGTTAGTCAAATCAAAGTATTTGTTTGTCTTTATAGCGTGGTCTTTAGGTATATTAGTTTCCCACGGTACTGTGAGTTCTACAAGCACTGCACGCTTATGCGATCGTGAAAAAAGGAATATGTCGGGTCTGGATGATGAGGCACAGACATCCTCCGGTATCCTATAGTGCTTCTCATACGTGTCTACGAGTATTGTCCAGTCAACGGCAGCTATCAAAATTGAATATGGCTTTTGAGGTGGTTTCTTTGAGCAGCCTTTCTTTACAAACGCAATGTCATTTCTTTGGTTTGTGGTTAATCCTTTTTTCGCTCTAGCTACCGCCAAACTTACAGCCTCACGTATGATTTCTAATACCTTATCATGACGGCGCGAGTAATGACCCCGGTCTAATAGCGTTTTACAACCCACTAGTAGGTGCCTAGCCGTACCAGTTGCTTCACCACATGAGTTACATGTTTTATCTGTGACTTTTCCCCATCTGACCAGATTGCTTTGGTCGGGGAGGGTCAACTGGAATGCATTTAGGTAAAATTTAAGGAAGGCCGGTGACCAGTCGTATATTATGGTACGCCATTTTAAGGCTATGGGAATACAAAATTCACCTAGGGTCAACCATTCGTTTTGCATTTCTAGGTTCATTGCGTGCACCTTATAGGTGTTGTTTTCGTCTGCTTGAAGAAAAGATTTTGTTATTTCTTTATCTGTTTGTCTCTGAATATTACCTAGACCTACTCTACCAGTCTGCGAGCCTATCATGAATCTTTTATGGAACTGGAGGCGTGATTCGAGCTCCGATGCATTTTTATCTTTTGGAAGGACTTTTACTATTTCGTCTTTAGATTCCGATAAGACGTGCATTTTAGTTACTCTTAGGTGTTTATAGGGTTCTGATGGCTTCTTAAGCGTCATTCCAAAATTATTCGCGGATCTATATAGTGCCGACGGGTCGGCCGACTGAGCTAGCCCTAGCCACGACTTCAGTGTCTTCGTGACACTCGCATCTAGTTTTTTGAGGAGGCTCTGGTTTATATCATATATAAGAAACGGCCAGTTAAGACGCAAGGTTAAATAATTGTCATAGATCCAAGCTTTTTTAACATTACTTATTGGTTGTTGGTCTACCTTTTTTAAATCGATAATGAAACTATCAATTAATTCGTCCAAAGCTGGAGTGCAACCTCTGTTGTCAATCTTTCTTCCGAGGAATTTAAAAGGCACGGTTTCAGATATAGTTGAAACGTTTTCCCCGCCTATACTAAGCCCTGGGTCATATGAAGTATACCTGGTACCCCGCCTACCCAGACATAGACAGTAGCATTTGCTAGGTTTTGCTCTCATTCCATCTGTCCATGTACAGAAATCGTCTACTCTACGCAGTAGGTCCTGGCACTGCTTTGAGTTACGAGTTAGTATTGCCAAATCGTCCGCGAATGCGAGGATAGACTCCGTATATTTACCGTTTAGCTTAAACCGATAGCCCCACTTCTTGTCGTGTGTGGAAATGTTGTCTATTAAAATATTTATTACTATATTGAAAACTATAGGTGATAAACAGCAACCTTGGAACAAACCCACATTATAATTTAAAGGTTGCGTGTATCCATCTTTGGTATTAATCACAAACTTTAATTTACCATAATAAGAGGATATTATTTCCCAAATGATGGACGGAAAGTGATACCATTTTAATGCAAACAACATAAGCTCGTGTTGTACTGAGCCAAAAGCGTTTTCTAGGTCTATCCAACAAACTGTTATTTGCTTTTCATTTGATCTGGCATTTTTAAACTTTCCGCCAGTAAAGAATTGTGTTCCAGACATCCTGAAATTCCGGGTAGGAACCCTTTTTGGTGGTTTGGTCTGAAATAGTTATTATTGATCATGAAATTTGTCATTTTAAATTGAATCAAAAAATCTAGAAAACAGTATGAAAACTCGTACCAAGATTTCATGAACTGGAAAATATCAAAGGGCAATACATCATTCTCTGAAGATGTACATGGGTGTAGATAAAGTCTTGTATGCAACTGTATAATTAGGTATTAAAACACTCATGTGATACTATTATCACACTCAGCTTCGCTTCGTGTGATAAACCCACATTCATGTTTTAATACCCCTCATTATACCACAGTTGCATAAATAACTAACTTGCGACCCGGCCCGGCTTCGCACGGGTGCAATGGATGTATATATTATACATGTAAACCTTCCTCTTCAATCACTCTATCTATTAAAAAAAACCGCAACAAAATCCGTTGCGTAGTTTTAAAGATTTAAGCAGACATAGAGATATAGGGACAGAGAAAGCGACTTTGTTTTATACTATGTAGTGATAATATTTATTTAGGTTTATATTTATTTTAATGTCATCAAATACTTCATAATATATTTTTTTTGTTGTTTATTGTTGTAGGTATATGTACTTATATTGGAAGTTACGTTACGTACGTGAAGCTTTGAAAATATCAAACTTCTAGGTCAATGTAATTCAAAGATACAACTGTTTATATAGCAAATTCCACCAAATTGCCCTTGGCATCATAATATGGCTATCGGGTACTTCCCGTTGAAAAATTTCTTGAAACAGAGACGTCCTGAAATGTGAGAAAAATCAAACTTCTACGGCAACGTAATTAAAACATTATAATTACGCAGCAAGCAAGAAATTCTATAACGCGATTGCAGCGCCACGTGGCGCTGGGCGCAAACCTTTAATTTTTATTGCGCGGAAGTTTTAATATCACGGTCTTCAGAAGATATTCATTCAATGAAATTGTGGTGTAAAATGCTTAAAGTGACTAACATGTTTAGTGTATTCGACTAAATAAGTTTCTAATTAAGTACTACATCAAAATAATGTAACTATTTTATTAAAAGTTAAAATGGCTTTAGTAATTTATCCTTAAGAGCCTTTCATTCAAATTCGTAACTGAGCTTTCGTAACCAGCTACGAAGAGATATATATTATGCTATCGCGGACTTTATTGTAAACCTATAAAAGAGAAACAATCCCACGATAGTTACATTATTTTGTTATGTCTCAAAGGTATAAGGCAGTGTATTGAATCGACCTCTTAGTCGGTTTGATTTCTTTTCTCTCATTTTTGAACAATTATCGTCAACACATTCAACAAATTCTCATAAAATAATATCAAACTATTAATATTAACCTTTCGCTTGAATCACTCTATCTGTTGATGGAAACTGCATCAAAATCCGTTGTGTACTTAGTTTAGAAGTTCTCAACGAACAGACAACGAGAGGCGGCTTTGTTTTATATTATGTAAAGATATTTAGATCACCGCAAGGGAATCAAAACCTAAATGGTTACTTCCCGTTGAGCTAGACATGATATTTTGCAGAAAGTAAAGTCTTCTAGCGCAAGTCAAGGCAAAACTCCTTTCTGTCATTAAGAGCGTCCCACTATCCAGTTTTGTACGGAACCCTTAGTGCGCGAGTCCGACTCGCACTTGACCGCTTTTTTTACGAAGAATATTAGCTAGCTTACTAATCCAAATTGCTTGTGTTAGAAGTGGGTTCACGTCGGTAGTGTGGGCAGGTGTCGACCCCGGGACCTCTTGATCGTAAGGCCGACTCCTTAACCAGTAAGCTACCAACACTTCAGTTCTTAAAATAATACGATTACTATCATCAATTTCAGATCACAGGTCCGTCTTGGTGAATGGAACACCTCAACCTCGGAGGACTGCGTCAGTGACGACTGCGCTAGGCCCGTGCAGGACATTCCCGTAGAGCGGAGCATAGCGCACGAGCAATATAACCCTGACGACCCCCACCAACACAATGACATCGCGTTGTTGAGGCTCTCGCACAGTGCACAGAGCAATGGTAACGTCAAAATGTATTTAGTTAGGAGCTACAAGGGTATAATTTGGGAAAATTCTTGACAGTGTTGTCCAGATGCGCAGGACGAGTTTTAGGTCTCTTGGGTGGTAAACGCGGGGCGCGACAGCGGTTGGTTGTACAAGTTGGTATGCTCGTCGCCAAGCGTTGATCTTACTCATACTTTTTTTCAGATTTCGTGAAGCCTATATGCCTACCGCTCAGTGCAACTTTTCAGCGGGATACATTTGAAGGACTCGATATGGAAGTAGCTGGGTGGGGCAAGACTGAAATACGTAAGTAACTATCACAGAACAAAAGAATTGGACATCAATGGTGACTATGAATGGGAAAGACTACAGTTAGGATAATCATCGTTGCATCACACAGCGGATATGGGTCTTCTAAGTAAAAATTCTAACTCTTAAAAGTGTCTTCTATTAATAGGTACTACTGGCACACGTTATAAATTTATACACCTTTTTCTTTGCCTCCTACGATTGTCGAATGATGCCCGGAAGATGCCGAGCCGAGGAGGTCGGTTATGGTTTTTGGTCATATCTCCGGTCCTAGCTAACCAACAGCAATCAAACATATGGTATATTTTAAGTCTGACTAAGACATTTTTAGTAGAAAAAAAAACCGCCTCAAAATCCGTTCAGTAGTTTTCGCGTCCATCACGAACAGACAGAGTAGAATTCCAAAAAAAATATTTTTGTGTTTATAATCGTTCATAAAAATATTAACGTATGTCAATACACTAATATTTTTTTTAAATAAATTCGATGTACAGACAACTAATTTACAATTTTATAATAGTATAGACAGACGAGTTTTTGCGTCTCGATTCAAATTGAAAATTTAAAAATTGTTCTCGTCTTCTAGGATCGGAAGTTTACACGAATGTCACACATTGAAATAAAACTATTTATTTTAACGGATTCTATCGCGATTTATTTGATGTTATTTTATATTCTCCTCGTGACCATGGCTGCTGAAAAGCAACCGAAACGTCGGGTTCAATGTAAAATATAAAATAACATCAAATAAGTCGCGATAGAATCCATAGAGAGTCTTTCCATTGACCTTGGTCTTCTCTACTTCTGATTATTCATTGACTAACATCACCCGCACAACTATGTAAAAAAAGCATTGACACTTCATCTAGTACCTACCTAGTTTCCATTTCAGAAGACTCCGGTGACAGCTCTTGGCTGCTAAATCGCCCCGATTCATCAGGTGCGCTGCCATTTACATACATTATGCTATGAGCTTCTATTTCATCATCATTTTATATAATCTGTTCGCATAGGCATGGTCATTGTCATTTCATTGTGGTCCATTTTATTTCTTTGATGAAAGTATTCGTAAGTGTGTATGGGGCCCAACAAAGATCTTATGGTCTTAAGTAAATATCACCTGCAAGCTGGTATAATACACCTACAGAAACACGGACGAGGCTCTGGCGCAGGCTTTCTTCTCGAGGTTGGGTGGTCAGACGGTAATCGCCGCCTGTAAAAGCCAACTAACTCTAAATTATGGAAAATCATAAAATAAAAACTTTGGATCAAACCGAGATTGGAGCTCGCCACTGGTGTACACGGCCAAGGGAATAAGTAGGTATACAACTTTACATACATCTTCAGATGTAAAGGTGTAGCTATACCTATTTCCTTGGTCATAATGTACAGTGGCGCAAGAATCTTCGGTTCAGGGTATCATGATGGAGCCCTTTCTTAGTTGCGTTGAAACAGATAACTAATCGGTATAATCTTATCAAACACATCGTACTGTAAAATTTCATAAAGTGAGCATTCTGTACTGTGTATGGCCCCTCTCGTACAAGGCAGCCTGTCTGCGCAGCCAGACTGCGGTGGCGGCCGAAATATTTGAGCAGCCAGTTGCGATCCTTTTATTGAGCGCTATGGACGTGGACGAACAAAATCCATCTGGTTGCTACAAAAAGTGCGTGACCGACGACAGCCACATACATTCGCCTATACTCGCTCTGGCTGCACGCAGCCAATGGGCTGTCATGCAATCAGGAACGTTTTAATGGCTGCCACAGCCATTACAACGTTCCTGATTATTTGATGAGTTATTTAATTAACATGTTTTATTAACATGTAATATATGCTTTAATTAAGCACGTCTATAAAATAATATTAAAGCAATGTTAAATAATGTGGACGTGTTATATAGCATAAGTTATTCAACATGTTACTTAATCTGGACTCATCCTTACTTTACACCTAGTTAGTCAATACATTTTTTTTTTCGTGTGGAAATCCCTTCGGATACCCCTGCGTGCCAGCGGGGGCGGTTATGTCGGGCTTGAACCGACTAAAACCGCACGCCGTCTCGGGTCTACAGACGCCGGGGTGTAAGGTTGCCCATATAGCATATCCCTCGCACCCCGACTGACCCTGGGCCTTCTCCGGTTTCGAGATGGCCCCCTCGGGTTTGGGAACCACGGTGTCCCCGTACGCAGCTTAAGGGACAGTCTTTCTCATATTAAAATGAGGTAGATATGTTATATCAACATTATCGCGAGTAGTCATACCTTGTTCGCACTCACTAATAAGTGCATCGCCTAACTTTGAGTGGCCGTTTTTAGCCGTATCTAGCACTTTGTAATATAAGATCATTGATTATACAGTCGCATGAGGCATGTCAGTGCAAGTAAAAACAAAATTAAATTAAAACTACTATTTCTAAATATTTATTTTCTATTGTAGGTACCGAATCGGACGTCAAGTTAAAAGTAAGGGTACCAGTGGTGAAAAACAACGATTGTGCTAAGGTCTACACTAGAGTTAGCCGAACGATAGTTAACACTCAGATGTGCGCGGGCGGTATCTCCGGCCACGACTCGTGTAGAGGAGACTCCGGAGGCCCGCTCATGGTTCAAGCTCTTCCAGCCAACAACTGGATGGTTATCGGTGTCGTGTCTTACGGGCCTTCGCCCTGCGGAACTCCGGGATGGCCAGGAGTTTACACCCGCGTTGGCGCTTACATCCCCTGGATATTGTCTAACATGCAGCTTTAAATAATATCTATGTACCTTGTTTTTGACTGAGATTCATTAGATTTTAACTTAATTTTTTGTATACTTAACTGTAGATCACAGATCAACAGATCCTTAAAACAAGTTTGCAAATTATCGTAGTAAATAATTATCTACTCATGTTTATAAAATAAACGAAAGTAAAAAAAGGATCTTGTAATAAAAACACCTGTGTAATATACCTAATTATTGTGTGAAATCCCACCAAGATCATTGGTGCCCAAGCCAACCTTAGCGTCACCCTTCGGGGTCCAATACATTTGCAAATGTAAGATACCTGTAAGTTTTTCAAATTTAAATTCGTGTTTTTACTTTGAAAATGATGGATTTCCAAGCAACCCTTTGCAAATCCCTTATTTTGAAAAATGTCTAACCAGAGGCAATTATATGACGCACTTCCCATGCCTATAAACTAACAACGCTTATTACATCCCCTTAGGGATCAGATTTGGAAAAACGTATAGGTACGTATACATTTATTTTTAAACAGAAGTAAGAACTATAGGTATATGAAATTTCGTGATTCTTACTTCAAATGACGGCCTTCTATACAACCGTTTATTCCCTATTCCTATTTATCCCCTTACGGGCGAAATTTCTGAAAATCCTAACTTAGAAGATGCTTATGACATAAAAGGTATCAATTGCCAAAACTTTATGTATGTAGTCTCAACAGTTTAGGCTCTGCGTAATGAAATTATCGTCGAATTACTGATCCCCACCAGATGGTAGGTAGCTAGTGTGAAGTACCGAATGTACAAGCCACCATCCCTGGCCTCGACTCGACAGATGTTTTTCAACGCTCCGTTTAAAGAACCCCGCATTGTAGGAAAAAGAAAGGTTGGGCATGGGAAACCAGTATCATCAAATAAATTTATCTCGGACACGAAGACTCCACTTGACACTTCGTTTAACCTAAACCCTAAGTACCGAAAGACAACAGAAATAACTTCAAGAGGTATCTTTTTTTTTCGTGCGGAAATCCGCTCGGATACCCTCGGGCAGCGGGGGTGGTTATTTGGGGTTTGAACCGACTAAAACCGCACGCCGTCTCGCGTCTTCAGACGCCGGTTGTAAGGTGGCCCTAAGGCATTTCCCTCGAACCCGACTGACCCAGGGCCATCGCCGCATTTGGGTTTGGGAACCACCGTGGATCTTCAAGACATAGCATTTAGGTACCTTGCAGTCAGTAGAAGCAGGCCGGGACGGTGGGGCGACTAGCGCCCGTCCCCCAAACCGGGGCAAGACGGGGACACCGTGGTTCCCAAACCCGAGGGAGCCATCTCGAAACCGGAGATGGCCCAGGGTCAGTCGGGGTGCGAGGGATATGCTCTATGGGCAACCTTACACCCCGGCCTCTGTAGACCCGAGACGGCGTGCGGTTTTAGTCTGTTCAAGCCCGACATAACCGCCCCCGCTGGCCGGCGGGGGAGTATGCGAAGGGATTTCCGCGCGGAAAAGAAAAAAGATGCCAACAATATGAATATCTACGACCTCTTTAGAAGGAAAATATAATAATTTTTCTGTATGACAGATTTTTCCGATGACATTTGACTTTTGCGTTTGTCGTACGTACTTTATCCTGTTATTCTGTAGTATTTAATATTACTCGTATTTACAATATATACAATGGGTGAAGAGCTATTTTTTATATCATCCGAAAGAGGACATAAGGTACACAACGGTTTTCAGTACGTCTCAAAAAAATAAAAATGGATCGTCGTGGTGGAGATGTAAAAACAGAAGTAGGTGTAGAGGTAGTGTTACTTTAAATATAGATTTAATGGCCATACTGCGACGGTCCACACATTTATGTGAACCAGATATTGCTTCCAACATTGTGTCTGAAGCATTACACATATGTAAAACTCGCGTGAGTATAGAATATGGTTCGGTGCGAACAATTTACGAAGAAAGCGTTCATCATTTAAAGAACGCTGAATCTGAATTTGTTGATGACGTTCCAAACTTTACCAGCGTCAAAAACATGCTTTATAACGCAAGGCATAAACATCTTGGTGTTAAAAATACAGTATTTAAAAATGTACCAGATGTCATCGTACCAGAGGAGTTGGGAAAGGATTTTCTTGTTCGTGAAGATGCATGGTTTAAATGTCAAAATTTTCATTTTTATAACACCTCAAGCACGCCAACTGTTTTCAGAAGTTAAAGAATATTACTGCGATGGAATGTTCAGCGTTTCAAAACCATTCAAACAACTATACTCTTTTGACGCTGACATTGGAAGCACATCTGAGGAAACAAACCATTGTGCCATTGATTTATTGTCTTTTACCAGATAAAAAAGAGTCAATATAAGTACTTGAGAGTATTTGAATACCTTAAAAATGAAATATATCCCGAAATATTTCACGTTGATTTCGAACTGCCCCCTCCGGACCATCTGACCACCATGAACTTGCCACTGGTGGTGACTTGGGATTTCTATATCCCAACTGACTACCAGTGACCAAATAACACAGTACTACTCCCATATCACCACCAGTGGTGAAAATTGTCTCATTTTACCACTAGTGGTAAAATAAAACAACATCAGTAGCACTTTACCACCAGTGGTCAAATTATAAGATCAGTTTCAATTTAGTAAAATCAAGATTATCTAAACCACTTGATTATTCAAGTCATACCGTTTACTATATCCAAAACATTTATTTGTATTTATTTGTACTTAAACCAAACTATTCGCTCTTAGCTATCATAACCTATATTATTTATATTATAAACTATTTGAATCTAAATTAGGTACTTCATTTAAAATTTATTCTTTGTTATTCTAATAAAAAAAAATGTGTACCTATTTCTGGGTTTCTGGCATTAGTAAGCAAAGGGGCTAACTATCTCTAGACAGTGGCCGACAGTAACATTGTTATCCTTTAATGCTCCTACAGCCCTCTTTATTTTTTCATCGTTTTCGGCACGATCACGACTTTTTTTTGTAATATTAAAATCCTTATTTCTTTCGAATATTAAGTAATATTGAGCGTCTTTTTTTTTTTTTTACGTGCGGAAATCCCTTCGGATACCCCCCCCCCCCCCGCCGGGCAGCGGGGGCGGTTATGTCGGGCTTGAACCGACTAAAACCGCACGCCGTCTCGGGTCTTAAGACGCCGGGGTGTAAGTTATACCCATAGAGCATATCCCTCGCACCCCGACTGACCCTGGGCCATCTCCGGTTTCGAGATGGCCCCCTTACTTGCTCTCCACTGTGCCATCTGCTAATCAGAGGGACACATGTCGTGTATCGACTAAAAGCGTCTTTCTTTAAAAAAATTAACAGTCGTGGTAATGTAGGATTTTTTTGGCATATGAATCTGTTAATTTTTTAATGCCATCCCTCTAAATGATTTGTTGTTCGATACTCTTCGCCTTCACAATTCCACATGTTACTCAATAGTTTATTATCAAGCCATTGCTTTTTGAAATACTCATTAAATTTTAAAATTGTTTCGGTACAAGGAGTCCATTGAAGTATGTATTTCCATCCTTCATTTAGTTGTTCTGGTGAATCAGAGCAAGTCCAGCACTTAAAGCTACATGTCGTCTTTCTCCACAGACAATGGTTGAAGTGATAAAAACACCCTTTTATTTCTGTTACTGCATGATTTTTTCATAAATCAATATAACGTAGATTTTACTGAAGAATATTTCGACATTTCTTGTACATTTACACATTGATCGTGTAGTCGACTTACCATAGAGAAATATTGGCGGGGAACCGGGTCGTAATTTATAGTAACATCTTTTTTTAATTGGTCTACATGCTTTGCTACAATGTTTCTTGAAAGGGATTGGAGACAATTTGCAACGTGGACAGATTCTTTTACTTTTATTTGTTTATCATTAAGCGTTAGACTTACCTTTGCAGTACTTCTTGTTGCAGCACACCCATATTTTGTGACTGTTTTTGTAGGTCTTCTTTAGTTGATATCTTCGTCCGTCATGCAAAAGTAGCTGTCCCACCCTTTGGCTTGATATATATTTGTAAGTAATTGAGTTACTGCATGTAGGCACAGAATCTTGATCACACATTTTCACAGAAATACTGCACTAATAAGTAGGTAATCATTAGAGGGGTGCGACTGGTTGGATCACCTCCAAGTTTGGTGCACCCTGGACAACGTGGGCGATGACGCATCATTAATTGCTCCTCTGGAGTAGCTGGCGTCAACGTCAACGGCCAAGAGTCTGACCAACCGGCCCTTTTCAGGGCCAGCTGACCCCATTGCACGAGGGGGTCGGGGTATGGCGGACCTGCAGGGCCTGCGGGGGGGGGTCGCTCCAGGTACCCCTCTGCTCTTATCAGAGGGGACACTGCGAATGGGCCAGGGTCAGTCGGAGTGCGAGGGATATGCTCTATGGGTAACCTTACACCCCGGCGTCTGTAGATCCGAGACGGCGTGCGGTTTTAGTCGGTTCAAGCCCGACATAACTGCCGCCGGCGGGGGGGGGGTATCCGAAGGGATTTCCACACAACAACAAAAGAAGTAATCATTAGAAATGATTTTCTTCGAGTTAGATAACCAGGAAAAGTTCACAATGATGTGTGTCAATCTCGACATGTTTACTTTGCAATAAAATAATTAAGGAGGATCCTACTCAAAGCAAATCGTAACAGGCTAGGTTGTGTTTACGGATAGCAGATTAGTCCTATTTGTCCCATTTCACCCCTAGTGGTAAAGTTTTACACCATCTCAACACCGGTGGTCAATTAGAACTAAAATCGTCCCAATTTATCACTAGTGGTGAATTGGGGTGGTTTTCGTCTCTATTGACAACCGGTGGCAAGTTCATGGTGGTCAGATGGTCCGGAGGGGAACTGGCAGCCATCAACGCAATGAAAACTATTTTTCCGCAGGCAAAAGTAGTTGGATGTTTTTTTCATTGCCGCCAAAGCTTATTGCGAAAGGCAAACGATTTTAAATTTAATTTCTACCAAAGAAGGTCGCAAACATATAGCCATATGCGCTTCTATGGTTTTTTGCCATAACATTATTTACACGAAGCATGGTTAGTAATTTCATCCCATACACCGTCGGGCGACAACTTTGAAGCTTTTAATGCTTACATGGCTGAAACGTGGATGAGTACATACATAGATTTGATATCTGATGTCTGCAATGAACGACACAGAACGAATAATTCACTGCAGACTCGTGGTCACACCAGTAGAATCTTGGCACAATCGACTACGTTTGCGTCTTGTGCAACGAAAATCAAATTTATATAAGTTTCTTTCTATATTAAAAAGAAAAGCCAATTATGTAGACTTTAAAGTGAGACAAAAAAGTATATATATTGGTGAGAAGAATAGAAAAAAGAGATCTATTTTACTAGATAGACGCATTACAGAAATCGTTTCTAGTTTCTTGGTAGACGATATATTTGAGGCTAACAATTGCTTGTGGACTTGTCTTTCAAAATTAAGCCTAATTAATACTGTAAAATATATGAAACGTGTAAAGTAGCTTTTTAAATAAAATAAAATAAAATGGTTTTTTTGTGACGAGTCATGTAAACTGACTAGTTAGGGAAACTGACGAATTAGGGAGACTGACGAGATAGCGAAACTGACCACTTAACAAAATCTAAAAAACTGACGATTTATGGAAAATTACCAATTAGAGAAACTTACGGGTGGTGACCTAACTCACCAGCAGGCCTGCCATGAAACGGTCATGGGTCGTGGTCCACTTGCTTAGTCCACCTGGGTGGACCACGGGCACTTTTTCTTGCCGGTGGTCCACCTATAAAAAATAATATGCAATCTGTCTGTCTGCACTGTGGGGGGAAACGGTATTTAATTTTGGTGGATGCGCACTCTAAGTGGATAGAGGCGGTGCCTATGCAAAGTACTAATGTGGACCGCACTATTAACGTTCTAAGGAGTATTTTCGGAAAGATAGGGATTTTCACGTAAAGGGTGCAGTGCTAGTTCGGGATTACTCTGCGAGGGGAGAAAAGTGGACCGAGGGCTGGCCTGTACCCAGGTAGCATTTATACGTCATTATGTCGTCCGTTTACGGTACTGCTCGACGTAAGAGACGTCATTTCTTGACGTCGGGGGGTCCCAGCAGATGACGTCAATTTGTCACAGCCTCAAGACGACAATTTACAGACGTTACAGAGACGTCGTATACTGAATTCATAGGGACGTTACTAGGCCGTACATATTAGGGCAGCCCCTGACGTTGGAGTGACGTCATATACTGAATTCATAGGGACGTTACTTGACCGTACATATTAAGGCAGCCACTGACGTTGGAGTGACGTCATATACTGGATTCATAGGGACGTTACTGGGCCGTACATATTAGGGCAGTCACTGACGTTGGAGTGACGTCATATACTAAATTCATAGGGACGTTACTGGGCCGTACATATTAGGGCAGCCACTGACGTTAGAGTGACGTCATATTCTGAATTCATAGACGTTACTGGGCCGTACAGTCAACCAATTTGATTCCTAGGTACCATAGAATCCTGTTATAGTAAAGTGGCGTACGTCGCTACGATGTACATACGTCACTACTATGACAGGGTTCTATGATGGCCTAGGAATCAAATTGGTTGACTGTACACGTCAGGACCTACGGGGGATGCATTATGCTGCCGTGCTTACGATACGATTGTTTCTATCGCTAAAAAAATATAATTAGATTATTTTTTATAGTTTTTATTTTTTCAAGACTTAAAATAACATTGTTATCTCTAAATATCGGACTTATTATACTAAACTAAAAAAAACACGACCGTAGAGGTTTGCCCGGTCTGTTGTGTGGTACGCGTCCATGACGAGTGTGCTGTGTTATGCGTTACGTTTTAATTAAGACTTAGAGCGCTTTCACATATATATAGGCGTTTTTGTCGCGCGACTGTAGGCGCTTCTAAGTCGCGCAGCTGCAGCGCGACAGCCGCGCGACAGAAGCGTGACTGCAGCGCTCCGAACTAGCAGTGGCAGATACGGTGAAGCGCGGCTGTCGCGTGACTTAGCCGCGCTGCAGCCGCTGTAAGGCCGTGGCCGCACTGGTAAGGCGATTAGCAACGCGACGGTGATTTCAACATCAAGTCGCCCAAGTTGTTCTGAAATCGCCGTCGCGTCGCTAATCGCCTTACCAGTGTGGCCACGGCCTTATGCAAAGGGATTCGTTGTGCAGCGCTTCAGTCGCGCGACAAAAACGCCTATATGTGAACGTAAATCAAGAACAAACATGCAACTAATATGTACTCGTGATACAACTTAGTGAATAAACGGGGGGGCAGTATCCGTAATAAACAATCAGTGGTTTAAGGTACCGACATTCACGACCACCTTTGCTTGATACGCCTCTGATTACACCTGTATATTATTCATTCAGAAAAGAAAGTTTCATATCTACTTACATTTAAACAATAATTATAAAAAAATCTAACAATCATAATCATGAAGCATTGGAATGCTTAATGTATAGCCGTTATTGTGGACAACCACACATTTGGTTAAAATGTCATTAACAGGTATCAATTTAAAATGTGAATAATTTTTTACTGCCATCACATCAATAGCTACTGAATTAAAAGGGTACTCAAAGAACGGCTGATAGTTTACAAACTCCTTTCCATAAATGAATAAAGTATGAGTTTTAAGGATGTTGTGTATCTTAAATACCTTCCTATCCTTAGTAAGACAATAACAATCAGCTTCACGAGATTCTGCTACATATAACGTATATTTTTTATATGTTAGTTTTTTATAGCATTCATATACATTTTCCTCAGGTAGTGGTCCAGAATAAAACTGGTCAGAAACAGTTATTTGCGATAAGGAGCTGTATAATTTTGAACATTCCATTTCTTTCAGTCTTCTTACAATTTGTTGTAATGGCTTATTAGGCGATCGTACTAATTTCTTAACACTCTTTAAATGATTTTCAAATGGGAATGCTGAATATTCATCAAGTGTACCAAAGATGCGTACATCATCGCATATATGACATAACATGTGAACATTATATACCAAAAAATGTAATCCATAAACTGATTTTGAATGATTTATAAAAATCAGAAGTAATTCCTGTGCCAAATCTATACCAAGTTCTCTGATATGTTTGTTTGAACATAAAATCGTAATAGCTGAATGAAAAAGTAGAAAGTTTTCGTAAAGTGAACGTGGCAAGATATCTTTTAACACAAATGGACCTACATATAATAAAAACATTCGATATTCAGTTGCTTTCCATCGAGCTAATTCTGATAAACTCCGCGGTTTGCTATTAAATTCAACTGGTATAAATTTAGAACAATGGATTAGTTTTTCAGATATCATTTTAATGAAGTGACTTTGTATACGAACATTTAAATCGCCACTAATCCACACATTTAACAGCTTACGCATTACCCCCAAACAAACATTATGCATATATTCAGTAGGAAATAAAGATATCAAATCTATGGGGAGCCGTAAAAGTGGTGACTCTCCAACATGATGGTCCTCATCAAACTGCGAACGAAATGATTCATTGGTCCTCATGGGTGCTGAGACACTTTCATAGATCACGCGGCCGCGGTATTCGCCTGCTTCAATACACTTGTCGCAAGCTGAATAGCCACCATGTTGTTTAGTACACTTGATAAATGCTCGCGCTGGAGCGTCACAAATAAAGCTATGGATTTTAACACTGTAATGAATATTTTCAAGATCGAAACCATTTCTAAGTAATTCTTCTAATTCGTCGACAAATTGCTTTAGAAATACATCTAATGGTGAAGGTTTAGCTCGACCACAGAAAAGAGCGACAACAAATGGTCTAGCATTAGGGTTATTTTTTAGCAATCCTAATATGGGCCACAATTGTGTATTGGTACTTTTGAATATGGGAAGTCCATCAATGTTAAAAGAAACTTTAATTTCTCTATTCCCAACATTATTATCAGTATCGTCAAATAGTTTTATTTGTTTTTGAATTTGTGAAAGAAGACCTAAATATACTAATTCTCCAGTATCTAACTTAGTAATCTCTAGTTGTAAAGGGGTTGTCAACAATGTTCTACTGTCTTTTGGTAATCCAGGGCATAAAGGAGACACAATTTTAAGAAGACTATTTAAAGCATTATGTGGTATTTGATACTGAGTGGCCCATTGTTTTAACTCTGTTTTTAAATCATCATCTTTTATAGACTTATCAGAATCTGAATCAGATAGTGAATGCACATCATCAAACATAGTAATATGATTGTCATCAGAAATGTCATGTTGCATCAATAGATTGGAATTATTACTAGAACCTTGTGATACAATTTCAGATTGAGAATTATTATTTAAAGTACATGGCAAATGAACTAAGGAAGAGCATGTACTAACAGCTGTAGTACTTTCTTGTAAATTTGAAATTACACTCAACTCTGCTTCCTTTGCTCTTCTTAATAATTGACGTTTGCCAACTATAGCCTTTTTTGAGTATTTAATTTTTTCTGCCATGTTTAGTTTTGTATATTACTCTTCTTCAATCTTTCAGGGGCATGCTTCAACCAATTTTTTATGGAATCTTCTACTTCTTTAGCTGTAGACCCAGATGTTGTGGTGACAACTCCTTCTATAAAGATATAATACATTTATTAATGTTATAACTACGCAAAATCTCCATCTCCAGCATATGTCCCACTGCTGGATACTATAATCGATAGATGATAGAATAGAACAGTCGACGTCGACCGATAGTTTCTACTAGACCAATCGATAAGTGTATCCGTCGATTACCCAAAGCTACCACACTAATCGATTGTCATCTATCAATGCCGATCGATGACATCGATCGATGATCGATCGATTAGTGTGGTAGCACCCTCAGAGTTAGCCAGCCGCTCACAGCTCGCCTACTGGGGACACGGCCTTACACTTAAGTGTTATGTTAAACTTACCCACGATACACTCTCGCAGGCGCAGTTGGCAGAAAGGTTTTTTGTTGGATCTTTTCCCATAGAAGTTATACTGTTCAGCTAGCTGGTCAGTGAAACAAAATTTCATTATCCGAGACACTTTGCTGGAAATATCTCTGCCTCCAAAAGTTCTCATGTATGAAACCTGTAACAAACAAAACAATGTATATTTGTCTAGCAAATAAATTGACGATCAGACCTAACTTATTACATCTTTGCACCACCTGCTTCAAGCTGTTCCTTCCATCTTTCTTATGTAAGTTGCCTGGAATAGATAGCTCTGAAGCTACATGGCCGCCTATTGGTGCAAATTTTCAATATTTATCTTTTTTCTGTAATGCTTATTATGTGGTGTTCTCACTCAGAACTCAATAAAGAGTCAGTCAGTCAGAAGAAATCAATACAGAGTCATTGTATTGTAACTTACCAAATTATCATAATTTTCTTTTTTCTCTAGTAATGATTCAATTGTATATAGTTCATCAGCATTTTTAATTGGGAATTTGAATTCCGGTTTTAGAGTACCTTTCAATGTGCCTGTATGCTTTAAAAGGCTTATTATTTGATCATTTTGGGTTTTTATACAGGACAATAATGACAGCACTTTTGCTTGGTAACCTAAAAAATAATAAACA
This sequence comes from Cybosia mesomella, assembly GCA_946251805.1. Classification (NCBI taxonomy): domain Eukaryota; kingdom Metazoa; phylum Arthropoda; class Insecta; order Lepidoptera; family Erebidae; genus Cybosia; species Cybosia mesomella. The sequence continues at coordinate 13,887,641 of OX276408.1, read as the reverse complement.
CATCCAAACTGCTGAATCCATTTTGATGAATTTTGGTATACCTAGGAGTAGATGTGACCCTGGAGAAGGACATAGACTTATCTCGAAAAATTGCATACTTAGTTACAGCGGGATAGCTATATAACCAAAATCTAGGCAAAAGAAGTCGCGTTCAACTGCTATATAGTTTTTAATAAGGTAGAAAAGGATAAATTAACCTGTCTCCTACTGTCCCGACGGTAATTACGGATTAATTAACGGATTAATGCGTACAAACGGCATTAATGATTAATACATTATAACATAAATATGGAGAGAGTACTAACACTCCCAATAGTCGAATGAAAAGTACCAATAATAAGTTTCTGTCAAAAGTGAAAAAAATTTTTGGTACAAGCTTTTATTGCTGACTGTACTTTTCTGTATACCATCGTCAACTACTACATTAAGACGATTCTAACGAGCCCAAACACGACGGGTTTATCCTTTTTAACTAAGGAGTTTCTACGGCCACCTTCCGTCTCCATCATCAGACCAGGTTTATGGTACCATAGTATTGCATTGTCATCTGATTTATATGTACATGCATGCAAAATTTTAGCTCAATCGGAAACCGGGAAGTGGATCAAATTTAACTTGCAAGATGTTATTACAGACAACGGGACAGGTGAAACTAAATAAAAGCTTGTAAAAAGAAAAACTGCTGAACTGACTAAAAAGTAAAAAATATAGCCTATGACACTCGGGATAACGTAAGGACTAACGATACCTCTCACGCTTTAATCGGTAAAGGCGTTCAGAAATTCCAGGGGTACAAAGAAACTCACATAACCACATGAACCCTGAAAACAATACACTCCTTTTTTCTGCAGTCGTGTAAAAAGTAATACATCATACTATATTACCTACCTGTTAATCCTTGAACACGCGATGGCGTTGCTGGCACGTCGCTGGCGAGATTCGACGGTTGTTCATATCGGCACCGATCTAGCCGTGCAACCGGAGTTAGCCGCCCTTCGCCGTCTTCTGCTAAATCTGACAACATAAAAAATATAAACAATGCCGAACTTTTCCAGTACCTGCCTATTAAAGATGAATCCAATCATTACGTCATTTCTGAAAATCATCCTAGCTGTTTACACTATAGCAGGTGGCAGGAATGAACACCACACACATACATACATACATGATGGTGAAAATACAACCGGATATAAATATATAAACATGGATATCTTAACCTGCACTAAACTGTTTGACAAGACAGGAAGCCCGTCGAGTACATTCAGTAATGAGAGGGTCTGTTGGCAAAAGACATTAAGTTAATATGTATTATATCAGTTTCGAATAAACATCCTCTAAATACCGCACTATATTTATAGCACTGCGCTATATGTTATAGCAAAGTCTGTGACGGGCTTAACCCCAGGTTATCATTTATCATTCTTTTGTACTGTGGACTGTGCAAGTCGGCCTTAGTAATACATTATAATTACAGGGTTTCACAAAAATGACTAGTCACATTTCAGCAGTTAATCAAGTATGTCAGCCAAACTGAACAAGCTATTTTTTTATGTCGAAGGTTAGATCACCTTCTTAAATGTGATGCATTTTTATGAAACCCTACCCAAACTTAATCTTTAACCATAGGTAAGAATAATATTCTATTATGAATTCATTATAATTTACTCACTTTCTGGTGTTGAAGTAGTTTCTTGGGTAATGTTTGGCTGACCTTGACAGGTATCTGCACAGAACATAACATATTGAGATTATTTTGGAATTTTATACCGTTTACCTTTACAATTAATTACATGTAAAAAAAACTAGTTAAAATATATTTATTCACACTGATTTTTAGGGGTCCATAATATATCACAAAAGGAAAAAAACTTCCATTCGAGAAACTTTTTAGTTGTGTCATTTTTCATAACTACCATTGACTATAAAACTCACCTGTGCCGTTGCCAGCTTCTAAGCATACATTGACAGCAGCTTGAACTGGTAGTAATTTGTTAAAGGTCTTTTTCTTTAATGGTGGTGGCCTAATGTGATTGTCGTTATCGTCATCACTGCTAGAAACATATCTTTTTTGCCTTCTCCGTTTGAGACTTGGTTCTTCTGCATCAGTCTGTAGGTCAGAGGTATCCTCAACCAGTTTCAGTTTTTTTTTGGCTTTCTCTATATCATCTTCACATGCAAATGAAATAGAAAAATACACACAACATGCAAAAATAATAAATGAATACAACATAATGCATCCCTCAGTCAATTAAAACAAAGTTATTAGTAATTAGGGAGGATGGAGTTGCATTAGTAGGAACAACTGAAATTGTATGGTCAACCAATTTGATTAGTAGGACACTTTGAACCTGATCACAATGAATGTTGTAATGTGATGACATGCCTGAGCTAGTGCTAAGTTATTGTAAAATTTATAGTGAAAAGGTTCAAAATGCATACCTATAAAAGTACATATTTTATCTTGGAAAAACTGAACTCCAGTCACAGAAAACTTTCACCATCATCAGTAAGCTCTCGATAAATCAGGTATAATATTGCATCCAAATACCAGTCAGGAAATTAACCTTAGTTTCGTTATACCATATTCCAGATAACAATAGAAAAATCGTACATTTATCGTCATGCGAAATCAAGGAAAAATATTTTGGTACGTAAAAATATTTGTAATGTTATGTTTGAAACGTAATTCATAATCGAAATAAGTAAAACAAGAGGAATGTTTCTGTTTAATATCGTAGATAAACGAAGAAACGTAGACAAATTTGTCCGTTAAAAGTCTAATGTTATCTGGAAAAGGGCACATGTGTATCCACAGCCAAATCCAAGTGGTTCGTAAAATATATTAAAATATGCTTACCAGTCTCACAAAAAACTCTTTGAACGCTGTATAATTTCCATTTTTCATCTGGTGTCGCAGCATCAGTCAAAATCTTTTCAAACGCTTTAGTCCCTTTAACGGGAGGCCAAAAGACTTCACATCGCCTTGGCGTAAACCACTGGTTGTTAATTACCGATACTGTCCCACCGTCTTTTTCAGTAAATTGTATCACTGAGTACATTATTAGGTTGTTTGATCTTGATGAAATTTATTTTATTTCTCTTAGGTCTTGAAACGCACAAGAGCAAGAGCACTTAACGGACCACGCGAAGCGAGGGGCAAGCCAACGCCAACGAAAAGGGAGGGAAAATCAAAATGTCAGAATTTCGTTCCGTTCCAACTTTCGATATTTTTAAAAATCACATTTCAAGCTTGTTTTGCTGTTATTAATCAAAAAAACCTGTAATAAATGACTTTATATCAACTTTTAAGTTACCTAAAAAGATGAAAATGTTTTTTTTACTTTATAAATATTTTAGAACACAAAGAATGACAAATTGATATCAAGAAACGAAACGCGTTATTTTTTACGTCGGACGAAACGCGTTATTTTTTAACGACTATGAAACTGTTCAAACTTCGAATTTCTTTGCATATTAAGGTACCGGCTGTACAAAACCTTGTTATAATGGATTAGTAATATTTGCCCTGAGTATTCGCTATATGATGGTGGTACTTCCTCATGGAATTATACTTATATCGTTCTTTAGCTTTTCGGGACCAGAGGTGCTAACGGGAACTGCAAAACAAAGTTTGTTTGCGTTTCCCGCGGTACCTGCGACCTCGCAGGTACTTTGTCAGGAGCGAATAGACAGCATAGGTATTCTTGTGACTAAGTCACAAGAATATGCTGAGAGAAAGATATATAGGTATCTCTTATACAGGGTTACAGGAGAAGTCGACCTAGATCCGTTAAGGGCGTGTAGTACACATCATTTCTGAATGATTTCACTATGGAACCCCCCATCCTAAACTTAACCGTTTTCGAGATATTCGAGTTTTATTTTTTTTTTATGAAAATGACCAATTTTTCGGCTATTGAATTGAATATTTTGATTTTTTTTTGGCTCTTAAGATTATTTTTTTGGTTTTTTACATGAATAATGAGATGCTTAATGACCTCAATGACTAAAATTGCACGTAAGTTAACTAAATAGGTAATCGTAGACGATCGAAACTTAAGAAAATAAGTACAAATTATAAAAAAATATTTTTCTTTTCTGGATATCTCAAAAAATTATTACGGCACTTGCTCTGCAAATGTGCTTAAAAACATCTACATTTTATCAGCTATCCAACGAGGTATAACACTCTAGGGTATTTTTAACCTCAAAGGTGAAAATTAGTTTCTAAGGCTACATGGCAGTCAGAATAAATAGCGCTTATTTAATCTAATTAATTTGACTTAAGTTCAGCATCATTATTTCAGCCATATAAGAGAGAAAACTTCGTTTGCGTTTCCCGGTATTAGCACCTCAGATGGTGACCTAAAATAGACGTCAGTGAAACGTCAATTTTGTGACTAGAATGGTGCGTCCGGATAGTGACTCCAAAAAGACGTCAGTAAAACGTCCACTTTGTGACGAAAATGGTACGTCTGGATAGTGACTCTAAAAAGACGTCAGCAAAACGTCCACTTCGCGACGACAATGGTACTTCCTGGTAGTGACCCCAAATAGACGTCAGTAAAACGTCCATTTTGCCACGAAAGTGGTACGTCCGGAAGTGACCCCAAAAAGACGTCAGCAAAACGTCGACTTTGCGACGAAAATGGTACGTGCGGATAATGACCCCAAATAGACGTCCGTAAAACGTCAATTTTGTGACGAATATGGTACGTCCAGACACTGGCCTTAAATTGACGTGAATACGACGTCCTGTTTATGACCTGACCCTAAACTGACGTCACCATAACGTCCGCTCTCGACGAATAATGACCGACCTTATTATGACCTATGAATGACGTCCCTTATGCGTCGCTGACGTCAGTTTGCTACCTGGGTATTTTGCCCAAAGGATTGGCATTGCCATCCAACGGGGTAATGCCGCCAGCCTTTTGGGTACGTTACCAGTCGACATCGATGGGGAGGAATTCTTCGACACCTGACCCCTTTTTCCCTTTCCCTTTCTTTTTTTTAAATCTTGTGAATATTTTTATTTATTAATTTCGTTTTGTTTATCTGTATATATTTAGATTACAAGTTTAATTTACTTAGTTTAGTTTTAAATTTAATTGTATTTTTATTTTCAATTATATATACATTTGATCGTTAAACAGAGAAATTTCAGTAGGATTCGCTTTGGAAAAGTTACGTTGATTTCTCTATACTTAAATATTATTATTTTTTTACTTAAGTTACTTGATAATTATTTCAGTAAAGTTTTCTTCGGCATTAATTTGTTTTTTCCAGTTTAATTTGTTCTTTCGTATTCATTTTTCAATAGTAGTAAAATGACAGGATCACACGGAATTACTTTTAGGTGGACCACGACCCATAGTCAATTTTATTTGCACATTACTCAACATTTAGGTGAACCACCGGCAAGAAAAAGTGCCCGTGGTCCACCCAGGTGGACTAAGCAGGTGGACCACGACCCATGACCGCCATGAAAAGTACATCCGTAATTGCAGACCGTAATTTCGGGCAATCAGTACCATGAAACGTACTTATTCCGCAATCGGGCCCGAAGACGGCAAATGACAGTTCATCCAGCCTAAAAACTACAATAAATCGACTTGAAACTGCATAATTAAAATGAAAACTTATTCCTTAGACTTATTCCAAAAGGTCGATTTTTTTTTTAATTTTTGATATAAGCCAACAAAATAATATGTTGGTTTCTAATAGTTCATTTTTAATAGAAATATATTGTAAACGAAAGCCTCCTTCATATATGTTTAATTCAGTCCCGAACATACTTTATGGTCCCGACCGAAAGAACGAAATCCAAAGTAACTTCATAGGACTACATGACACTTCTTTCGTTCGTGTTTCGCGCGGGCCCGCAATAGGCATTTTGACTATATTTAAAATATTGTACGATTTGTTCTTATTTTATTATTGATCCTAATAAAATGTACCGTAAATAACATATTTCATTAATTTTCAATATAAAATAAGTTTCTTTTTTGTTAAAAAATCAAGATTAAAATCTCACTTTTTTTGAGATTTGATCACGTGCTTATAAACGCTCTGTGACGTCACACATAAGTAAACAAAGTTTTTCAATACAGGCTGTCTGCATTTCCTGGTGTTAATCGATTGGTTCAATTATTAATTACTAATAATGTTTCACTTTTATCTTATATAAGGTGTCACAGAATTATGTCTCTGAATTTGGGGAGATGACTTGGTATCGACAAAATATGTATATGAAACAAAAAAAATATATCGGGAAAGTAAAAACAAAAAAAATAAAAAAATTGAAAAATAAAAAAACAAAAAATTAAAATAAAACACCAGCGACCAGCGGCACGTGACGCGACGAGCACACGTGACGCTGGTCGCGATTTAGATATTTCCCACACATCCGCTTGGAGAATACTGCGAGGAGAAGGACTGCACGCCTACCACGTGCGTCACGGGCTCGTCGCGTCACGTGACGCTGGTGGTGTTTTTTTTTTTTTATTTTTTTTTTTACTTTACCCGATATTTTTTTTTTGTTTCAAATACATATTTTGTCGATACCAAGTCATCTCACCAAATTCAGAGACCTAATTTTGTGACCCCTTATATATCTCAAAATAAACCATTATTTTTGCAACTAATTTCAATAATTATATAAACGTGCTTTAACGGCCAGTATAGATGGATTATTGAAACCGGCCGTAAGTCGCTTACTGTTTACTTTGGTGTGACTTCACATGTCACGGGAGCTGTTATGGCGCGTACTTTTTTAAAATCAAACTTTAATATCGATTTTTATCGTAAATAAAACAGTTCTCAAAAAAATATTGATGCAATCTGCATTTTTATGTTGTAATACATAATACAGAACTATTTTTAGCAGTAGTCAAATACCCTATTGCGGATGTACATTTCATGGCAGGCCTACAGGGTGTCGGAGTTTTTAAGGCTCCAACAAAGCAACAGTTCACGAAGTGACTCCTAAAATCTGTGCCCCATTGTGGTATATCCTGGGTAACGAAAGCGATGACGCCAGAAAAACAACAGTAGCATTTTTCCTTAAAAGACTTCAAGAAGAAGATCGAAGATTCTTTGGGAAGGCGCTACATTGCCCCGAAAAATGTCTGATCTCGGCGACACGGTGCTGTTTTAGTCAAGCCGGTACACCTGCTAATTGACAGTCGAGGCACTGGAGCAGACGCAATCGCTCCCTTAAAAGCCAAGATGAACCAAACTATGAAAAGGAGGAGTAGGAGGGCGGATTCCGGTCTCCAATGTGCAAATTTTAGATGCAACCTGGATTGGTGCTCGGATGATGATGATGAATATATATTGGTCAATCAGGTCATTAAAATACAATGCCGCTAAGTTGACCCTCAAATGCTATATTCGAGCATCTTTTACCATGGGAAAAATTATGACGACTGAACTAGCCTTGCCTATTTATGTTTGTGAAGGGGTGTAAAAACGTGTAGTAAATGACTGTACGAAGACGGGAGACAGAAAACAACAAATTCTAGATACATGAAGGTTTATACACCGGAGGCGTAGCTTTATGGATGCTACAAATACTCTGTGTTGCTTGTGCAGGCCAGCACACGGAATGAAGTCTAGGAGGCGTATTGCACTTTTTCATTCATTTGTGACATGTCGTCGAAGGACGAAGACGTTATTCTGGCTTACTAACAGTGCGTTCACTCGATGTACGTCTTGGCGTATGACATGCAGTACGGCAGCCGTCATTATACTCATTGGACTTCCGCATCATGAACCCTTCATGCAGAGACGCGAGCGCGACGCTAACGTTCCTTCGAAAGAGATACGTTGTTTTGTATGTAATCAGTTAGCGTATTATGACGGATATGTGCCTATGAAGCTACGCCTCCCCTACATGGACAGTAGGCTTTTGCTTTCTCTTCGAGGCATACACAGGCATGAGTATTTAAAAATATTGTAATTATTCACGTCTTGCAGCCCCAACAAATCGCGATGAAGTGATTTATGTCTCAAATATTTTTCAATAGTCTTAAGAATGAATGAATGTCTTACGTAGGTATTTCCTGAACTAAATTAATTGAATACTCAAAATTCAACATATAAATTACACAATTTCGGCTTATTTTAAGTCTGACCAAGACCTTTCTAATAGATAACCACATCAAAATCCGTTCAGTAGTTTTTGCTTCCATTCGCGAACAAACAGATAACAGACAAGATTAAAAAAAAATTGTGTTCAGAATCGTTCATTTAACATAACTGAAGTTTTTTTTAAAATGTCTCCAATGTACAGACAACTAATTTAAATTTAAACAATTATATAATAGTATAGAAGATATAGATGTGAAAGTTTGTGAAGATGTCTGTTGCTCAGTCTCGCTCAAACGGCTGAACGAATCTGGCTGAAATTTGGTACCTATAGGGATAGATTGTAGTCCGGAATTACACATAGGCTTTTAATCCCTAGAATAAGTTCCCATATCGTTCTCGGGGGAACGGGATCGTAATTCTACGCGGGCAACAGCTATACCTTAATTATTATTATCACAAACTCTAAAGATACACCACGATAGATACACCAAGATATTATGTTATTTTGTTTTCTTTTTAGATAATTAAATCGTACTCGTGTACAACAAAGAAAATTTACACGCGTCATCACGACTTTGGTCCTACCACCCACACTAATTCGTTTTCTTATTTACATTTATAAGACACCTAATCATAACCTGAATGTGTGGCAGGTACAGTCAGCGTCGTCAAAGTAAGTGTTGCGACAAAGTTTCAAAGTTGATGATGTGTACAAAGTCACCTTAACGTTCAAAATTGCGCGGTAATAATATAATATGAGAAAAAGTAACAGCCTAGAACTATACAAGCCATTACTCACAATCACTTTTGAAATTTTGTCGCAATACTAACTTTTGACGCTCTGTAGCATCACCTGGATATAATCATCAACTTTTGACACTGACTGTACCTATTCAGGGCCGGTTATAATCTACTATCTGTCAGTTTCGCACCGATCGCACCCTCGATATTGTGCCTTGCTTCAAATATATTTTCCTACTTAATTAATGAAATATAGTGCCATTATGATGAAGAGTCAGTGAGAACGAAAAATGGTCATCATCTTTATCGTAGTGGTTACGTTGTCTATGGTTTGTGGACGTAAGTACCGTTTTTTTCGTGCGGAAATACCTTCGGATACCCCCCCGCCGGCCAGCGGGGGCGGTTATGTCGGGCTTGAACCGACTAAAACCGCACGCCGTCTCTGGTCTACAGACCCACAGAGAGAGATGACAGAGAGGTTGCCCACAGAGCATATCCCTCGCACCCCGACTGACCCTGGGCCATCTCCGGTTTCGAGATGGCCCCGTCTTGCCCCGGTTTGGGGGAGGGGCGCTAGTCGCCCCACCGTCCCGGCCTGCTTCTGCTGGGGTGACAGGCGGCCTCACCCGCCACCCCCAGGCCTGCGCTCATGGAGGACGGAGGTCGTTAAGTGACCACTGTTTACATTACAATAAAAAACAAGTGTCGTTTTTCCGTTTTCCTAATATTCTAGGTCTTTTAAGTGGGTCGTGATAAAGCTTTTGTCGCAGCTGTCAAATTAGAGACCACCATTTCATTTTTTTTTTTAAGTCTAAAACATCTTAGCTTCAGGTAAGTGACTTTATATTGATGTGTTTTACATTTTAATAAATACACCAATTAAGTGGAAACCAGGCATACGGGCTACTTGTACTGACGTAATCTATGGACGAGATGGACGAGGCTGCAAAGTTTAAGAGTCCGTTCATCACTATATTGTTTGATCAACCTTCGAAGAATACCCCAGTAGCGCCATTTCTAATCTATATATTTTATACCATAAAATCAGAACGGTCACGCTTGGTACCTACCAAGCTTTTGATATGGCACGTCAGGCAAAAGTGTAAGAGTCCAGATCGGTGGGCTTGGTAACGTTTTAGAGTAGGTAGAAGTCTGTTGTATGTGAACACGTGCAACAGGGGACCAAACATTACTTAAGATTTGATAAAACACAGATACTCGCCAAAGAAAATCGATTCCTACCTAAGATGCTCCGCGAAGCTATTGAAATTAAAAAACATCCTGATTTTAATAGAGAAGATGGTTGGAATAGATCATCAGCTTGGGACCCAGTCATTCGCTTTAGGTATTAATTCCAAGAAAAATCAAAATACAACAAGACTTCATGACACTGGTAGCTCATTCTGCGTAAATAGTAACACCAACAATTCAACATAGTTAGGTACCCTATTTGAGATAACTTACACTTCAAGGTACAAGACAACAACCACCTTTAGTCTCCCCGTGACCATGACTGCTGAAAAGCAACTGAAACGTCGGGATCAATGTAAAATATAAAATAACATAAAAAAAATCGCAATAGAATGCGTTAAAAATAGTTTTATTCCAATAAGTACCTATGTAGATTTCCATTTTTAATATGCCATAATCAAATAATTTTTCATTTTTAGTATGTATATTATATAGATGGTTATACGATGTCCGGTAGGAGAACGCTCTACAAAACCGAATCAAGGAAACCGAATTTAATCGGACTCTCACTCTTTTTCACGACAACATGCGGTATCCCATCTTATTAGAAGACATTTATATGCGATACTCATCTGCTACAATCGTTTGTGTTCCAAAGCGATGTAATGGTGGAGCTAACTGTATGGCACTGTACGAGTGCACAAGATTACACACACAGCTTCAGCGCAATAACACAGTTCTCACAAACCTAGTGCGCGATCTGCACTGTGGTTTTCAGGATTTAGATGAACCTAAATTAAGGTTTTTCACTTTACAAGTCTAGGCGCAAGAAGCATACGCAGCTAAGACCCTCATTTGTAGGTATAGGGAGCCCCTTATTTCACAGAAAGAAATTTCATAGAATTTCGTTTCACAGAAAATCTTTCATATAATATTTGGTCCTTATATTTTTATTTCGAATATTATTGTTTCAAAAACAATTTACTACAATGAAACATATTTCACAGAAACACAATTGAATGAATTTTTAATCACATTTTTTTGTTTAACAAACTTATCAAACTGTAGAATTATTTCTAAAAGAATATTAAACCACCTTTATAATTTTCCAAATCACATTTATTTTTAACTGTAACCTTTACAATTTTAATTTTTTTCCGATTGCTTGTAGTAATTTAATTTCTGAATAATTTCATATCAATATAGATTTTTTTATCTGTCGCATATTTTGTTGCAAATTTGTTGGCTTGAATTCTTCTGTAAAATAAAATAAAATCAAATTTTTATTAAATTGTTAATAAAACGTCATTGTAGTTAACACCCCGACTCAGATTACCCCGACTCGGATAGGTTAGGTTAGAAGGCTGAGGCGGGAGCGAAGCGGAGCGGAGCTCCCGCCTTAGCCTTCGTGGTTATTTTTTTTATGAAGCTCAGAGATTCTGTTCAAAGGAGATCTCCTCAAAGGGGAGACCCTTGAAGAGATATCATAGTATTATCTGTAGATGACTCCTACGTGGCCCTAAAATGTTTAGGTATCCTTCAACAGGTTCAGGTGCCTCAGTTGGTCGTAGTACTCCCCATAAAGGGATTGTCACGGGTTCAAGTACCGTCCTGGGACCCAATTCAGTAACGCCTCGTTTTCAAAGGGCGTGATTTCAATTCGAGTAGATAGAAAAACAATGCAACATTTTGATCTACTCAGTAATAATAGCTCAATGGTTTTAGATTTAGATTTTGAAATGCTCATTTTAAAGTTTTCGTAAGTTTAGTTCCATAATTTGTACTGAATCGGGCCCCTGGATGTTGAAATTCTTCCTGCCCTCACCAGTGTATGAAGCTTGTGGGTTGATGGGTCGTGCCCATTTTTCGATAGACTAATTTGAAATAGGTACAACTCTTATTCTTATAAATCCAGCTCATTACATAACGATCTCTGTCTGTGGCGTTGCGGTTTATTATTCGATTGATCCCTCGGAGGTCACCAGTTTGATTTCCGCTATTTGTATGCATGAATATGTCTGTTTGGATTGGTCTAGCTAGGTGTTGTACTTATAAGTCCTATGCAATTACAAAAGAAGGACCTAGAGTGCTCTACGTGATGGATGAAATTAAAAAAATATTTATTTTTCATTTCATAATGAAAATATCCCAGTTAACCTGGTTAATTTTAAACCAACTGGCCCTCATTCACAGTGCTTGTTCGTACGTCATTAGTGTAGACCGTAGTGACAGCCCTATGAAAGTATATAATAATTTTGGGCTCTCTTAGGTAGTTTTTCTTCTGTACGGATTACATCTCTTCATGAGCTTTGAGTCTAGAAAGCGTAGTACAGTATGCCCTAGAACCTAGAACCCTAAAAAGAGCCATCCCAAAAATATGATAAATGTGAAAGTTTAGATGGATGGATAGACATATGGATGGATGTTTGTTACTCAATCACGCCAAAACGGCTTAACGTATCTGGCTGAAATTTGGTACAGGGATAGATTATAGTCTGGAATAGGACATAGGCTACTTTTTATCCCTGGAATAGTTTCTCATGGGAAGCGGGAATGGGATCGAAATGCCACGCGGGCGGAGCCGCGGGCAACAGCTAGTATTTTATATTAACTACCTAAAGAAATGTATAATGGTATTCATTACAGGTATGCTGTCCACCGGCGTTTTTACACCAGGACGGCGAAACAACAAATGTTATAGGGCAGGGCTGAGATGTAGTGAGTAGGTAGATATTTATACCTACGTATACCTACTCCCTTATCAACTACCTACCTAACTACTTCCCTATTATTAACTAGCTGTTGTCCACAACCGCGGTAGCCTAGGGGTAATGGACTGCTGAGACGATGTCTCAGGTTCGATCACAGGTTTTACCATGGCACACACCAATGACTTTTCGATGCTTTTCGAAGTTATGTGTATATGTATCGTAGGTTTATAAGTGCCCGGTTAATGGCAATAGGCTCGCGACCTATTACATTGGGACCTAAACATAAACTGGCGAAATGTGGGTGCCAGCACCTCTGCCTACCCCTTCGGGGATAAAGGCGTGAGTTTATGTTATGTTATGTATGTTATGTCCACAACTCCGCCGTGATCCCGTCCCCTCGACCTACAGGGACCTATTACCGGAATAAAGGTAGCTTATGACCGATTGCTGATTATAATCTTTACCTGTGCCAAATTTCATCCAGATCCGGTCAGATCCACGAACGAGTAACAAACACCACACTTCCATTCGAAATTTTACGAGTGTTTTTCTACACAGCGCTATCTAGACCCAATGTAAGCGTAGCGTAACTACCTTGAGTTATGTGTTCTAGAATGCGGATAAACATCCTTTATTACATTTTCTTTGTAATATAGACTAGACGTAAATATAGACATATTACATGTAAATACCCAGATCAGTGCAAATAGACATATTCATGCATACAAATAAAAGCACTGAGCGGGCATCGAAACCGCAACTTCTGACTTAGCAGTCGAAGGCACTACCGCTAAGCCACAGTGGTTGTCATACTAATAGTGTGATAACAAAAGCGATTTCAGGAAATCGCGAGTACCTATGTAATCTATAAATTGTATGAATAGAGCTCCAGAAAGCCCACACGCCTGACGCCCTAAAGGCGTAAGCTCTTGTTAGTAAGCAATAAGCAACCTTGTTAGTAGTGTTAATAGTAACTATACTATACCTATATACTGAACACAAATTTCAGCTAACGGTTATGGTTTTCACTGCGGAGGCGTGCTTATATCGTCCAGATATGTTCTCACAGCTGCTCACTGCGTCCGACACCGAGATTTGCCACAGAACGACATTGTAAGACATTAATTTCATATTTGTATAAAATGCGACTTTCAAGTGTGGACTTTTGAACTTTTTGAAAAGAATTTAAATATGATTCAGTAGTGGTATGGAATTAAACATGAATGCGTGTTAATTTTTCAAATAAATTTACCATGTTTGTTAGAGAGATCTGAACCTTATGATTGACCCATCGATTGTGCCATAAAATTACAGGGTGTTATGTTTTGGGATTCTAGCCGATTCGATTACCGTGGCAATCGAGTTATCGAAAAACTTTGAATGCAGTTTAAATTGTTAAAGTATAACATAACATAACATAAACTCACGCCTATATCCCCGAAGGGGTAGGCAGAGGTGCTAGCACCCACATTTCGCCAGTTTATGTTTAGGTCCCAATGTAATAGGTGGCGAGCCTATTGCCATTAACCGGGCACTTATACACCTACACCTACTTATACACTACAATGGCTAAAATAAAATGATGTATGGTGGAATTGTGTAGCTTATATAGGTTGTGGTGGTGGAATAGGGTCCCATGGATAGCGGGAATTCCATGCAGGTGAAGCTGCGGGCAACAGCTAGTAAAAAAATAAATAAGTTGCGGACCAAAGTTTCAGGTCATCGGTATCATGAAATGACACTATGTTCGACCTAACCCCTACCGAAAGAAATCCGAATTAACTTCATGGTAAGTGTTTATGTAAAACCGGTTATAAGCTGTTAACGACATCCCAACCCCAACTTGGCCTTGGGCTTGGCCCCAATCGTTGGCCCGCGAACCACCAGGCGTGAGGATTCTGAGGATCCGTCGAGCATCGTCCCTTTGTGACAGGAACACCACACACCGTTTTCCACACATTCATATCAAACAGTAAACGCTTGCCACGGAACATGAATCAAATTGGTCTTAAAATATCAATTTCATCATTAATTTTTCATTTCAGATCACAGGTCCGTCTTGGCGAATGGAATACTTCAAGTGAAATAGATTGTATCTTAGATGATTGTGCCAAGCCTGTGCAAGACATTCCTATAGAGCAGATGATAGTGCATGAGGGATATAACCCTAACGACACCAACGTACATAATGATATCTCATTGTTAAGACTGTTGCACAACGCAGAATACTCTGGTTAGATTTTTTTTTATTACCAAAACATGTACAGTAATTGGGTGTACAGAGCCTCTACCAACATCCTTGAAGCCCACGGCAACCTCACTTACAAATCGGTGCACCTGATAAACAACTGAAGAGGCTCAGGCTAGTAACTATTTAGTAATCTGTGCTCAGGCGCAGGTTTTCCTCTCAAGGTTGGGAGGTCAGCCGGCAGTCGCTTCCAGAGAATCCGACATACTGATCAAAAACAAAGCGGATCCTGGGTTCCAAAGTCTTGCTATGAGTAGAAATTGTTATGAGGATGATGATCAAACCAAGGGCTAAGCCGATTGCCGCAAATTTAGCACGCGAGTACGTGGTCTTACGTTGTATCTCTCCTTGCATGGAAACCACGCGTATTGCAACATACAGAAAACGCATTCACTTGCAGTTTATTAAGCAGTAACTCCCGCGCTACACAGCGTGATACAGGGCAGTGTGCCAACCGCCTAACGCTTCGACTCTGCGCTAGTAAGAATTGACCGTAAACAAGTAAAATCTTTCAGCTAGGTAGGTACCAACTCCCGAGGGGGCCATCTCGAAACCGGAGATGGCCCAGGGTCAGCCGGGGTGCGAGGGATATGCTCTATGGGCAACCTTACACCCCGGCGTCTGTAGACCCGAGACGGCGTGCGGTTTTAGTCGGTTCAAGCCCGACATAACCGCCCCCGCTGGCTGGCGGGGGGGTATCCGAAGGGATTTCGGCACGAAAAAAAAAAAAAAAAAGTAGGTACCAACTAACCAGACCACGCCGCAATAGCGGCGGAGGCCCATCATGGAGGATTGGCTAGAGAGGCGACACGGAAGCCTCTCGTACCGACTGACGCAGGCGGTCTCCGGGAAGGGGTGCTTCGGGGACCACCTGCATCGGATCAGGAAGGAGCTAACGCCTGAGTGTCATCACTGCGACGCGAGCGAGGACTCAGGGCCTGGCAGCCAGGCAGGTAAGACCGCCTGTCACCCCAGCAGAAGCAGGCCGGGACGGTGGGGCAACTAGCGCTCCTCCCCCAAACCTGGGCAAGACGGGGACACCGTGGTTCCCAAACCCGAGGGGGCCATCTCGAAACCGGAGATGGCCCAGGGTCAGTCGGGGTGCGAGGGATATGCTCTATGAGCAAACTTACACCCCGGCGTGTTAAGACCCGAGATGGCGTGCGGTTTTAGTCGGTTAAAGCCCGATATAACCGCCCCCGCCGGCGGGGGGGTATCCGAAGGGATTTCGCCACGAAAAAAAAAAGGTACTGGATACCAGGCTTTCCTCTCGAGATTAAAGAGTCAGGATCGCAGTCGCTCCCGTGAAAGCCAGATAAACCAATCCATTAGGAAAGGAGGAGTAGGAGGAGAGGGCTCTAAAGTGTAAGCCTTTTATTTGCAGTGCATGTGCAAGTATCCATCATTTCATTTTCATTACTAACTTTAAAGATAATATCTGGGTGACCGAGCTTCGCTCGTTTTTTCTATACCGACGTTTTCAAAAATGGAACCTAGCTAGACAGATTATAGATACATACTAGGGTGTTTCTATGTATAATATGTATGTATTTACAACAAAAAAAAAACAAACATGTATGTTTATCCGCATTCTGGAACCCATAACACAAGCTAAATAGTTACACTATGCTTACTTTGGGTCTAGATAGCGCTGTGTAGAATGTCGTAGAATATTTACTTATTTATACATATTAAATATATGACGGCCTCTGTGGCGTAGCGGTAGTGCGTACGACTGTTACGACAGGGGGCGCGGGTTCGATTCCCGCTCAGTGTAAATATTTGTATGTATGAATATGTCTATTTGCATTGGTCTGGGTGTTTCTATGTATAATATGTATGTATTTACGAAAAAAAAATGTATATAAGTATGTTTATTCGCATTCTGGAACTCATAACACAAGCTAGTTAAAACTATGCTTACCTTTTTTTTTTTTTTATTATTTTATATATATAATAATTTGCTCTTTACATAGATGTAGGTGCCTACTTACAAAACAAAATGTAAATAGGTAAAGTACTTATATGTACTGTATCCGCAGTCTTAAACCCATATTACAAGCAATGCTTATTTTGGGTCGTAAGTATATCGTAGAACTATGTACTTATTACATATTATTATTTTTAAAAATTAGACATTTTTTGCAGGCAGCGAATCGGATATAAAGTTAAAAGACTATATACATGTTGTGGAGAATAACAAATGTGGTAAGATCTACAACAGAGTTAATAGAACGATAATAAACTCTCAGATCTGCGCGAAAGACACGTGTAGAGTAGACTCCGGAGGCCCTGTAATGACTCTTATTAGCGAAACCAACAAAGTGATGGTCGTCGGCATCAAATCCTACGGGACTGTGCCTTGCAGAAGTCTGAGATATCCTGGAATTTACACCCGCGTTGACGCTTACGTTGATTGGAGTTCGTCTAATTAAAATACAAATTTAGTATTTATCTACTTACCTTGTTATGAACTTAGGGACCGAATCAACCTGAACTGACAATCAATCGACACGTTCTTAGCCATCTAGATTGCGTCCGAGGCTTACTTCGTGGCGTACTTCGTGAAAAAATGTAAAGTTAAATAAAACAATATAACATTTATAAAAATTTTGTAAGACGTAAATAATTTATTTTCACTATAACTATAATAATTCATCACCGTCTCTCTCCCATCCAGTAATACACGAGCCCTCCGCCAGCACCTTACTATCACTTACATATCAGACCATAAAATAATACAATCTACAGCAATATATTACTTTTTGTGAACATAGAAAAATGTATATTCCGTACAATAATATAGAAATATACATATAAAATCTTGGCACATTATATGTTTGTACTTCATCCTTTCCCCTTGATACAGATCTAGGAAGATACTCCAAACTCGTACATATTTGGTATTTGAAAATTTTGTTAAAATGTTAAATTTGGTTACCTTAACAAATTTTTTAGTCATACTGCCTCACCAGTCAAATAATATACACACAAAGTAAAATATCAAATCAAATTATGAAAATAGTTAACTTAATAAATTAGAAATATAGCTGCAGAAAACTGCCTGAAAGTATTAGAATTTAGATTTAGAATAGATAGTTGCAATCCAATCTACTGTCAATTTCTTCATAATAAATTATCCACCAAACATTGTACCTTTTAAAAAACGATTCAAAGCTATACATTATTTTTCTATGGTCAGGACAAAGGGTCATTAAACAGTGCAGTAATAGCAACTACCCATCCTATAACAAAAATACTGTTAGATGTTTTGTGATACGAAATTCAAGTATTAATTATGACACCGACATGACATGACCAGTTACAAAATGATTGTAAATGCATATGTTAAACTTTATTCTTAAATTAGAAATATGAATATCAAAAATGAATACAGATATGAATTATCAATACAACATATAAAACTGAATATCAAAAATGTATGCAGATATAATCTATCAGTAAAACATTATTGAGATTCATGAAAAATATTTGTGACAAAAATCAGACGAATTATGCTGCTATGAATATAGAGTTATATCTAAATAGACATTATATTATTAATAAAACATGTATACATTGTATAAACATGGAATGATTTCAATGGAATGTTTACAAAAATTTTCCAAATTGGTTCCCAAAAATATAAAATCTGAAACAATAGTGGGAAAATGAGATTAAATATTGCAAAAAATATATTATGTAAGGTGATGACTTTACATAATAATAAAAAAAAATATGAATATTAGAAAAAGCCCTTAAGAGGCAGCTGCTATCTCAACAGGAATGTTCTCCGAAACTACAGCTGTTTCTTCAGCATTTTCTTGGGCTACCACTTCTACATTTTCTCCATTAGTCCAAGTACCATTTTCATCATTCTTATGTTCTTCAGTAAGTGAATGCAGTTCACCGGTGCCATTCTGTGCTATGTGTATAATTTGCTCAAAAGTATCTTGTTCACCATTCACCTGTGGCCCATTCAATAAGAGGTCTCGTAGTTTGGTGCCGAATTCAGGATCTTGTTCGGAGACCCCCTTTATCAGTCTGTCTTGTTCTTCTTCAGCCCAAGTAGGAAACCACTCATTGAAGAGTTTTATCTGAAAACATAACAATAGCAACATAATTTCTGGACTAAAATCATCTGCACAGACAGTTTTAATAACAGAATTCAAGTATGAGGGAATATGAAGCAACTTTTGTGTACCTCAACCCCCGAGATGAAAATCTCTGACAAAACCTAATTGATTGATAGGCAGGTGAGTTAGTCTCCAGCCCCCATGATGTTAATCAAACTCTATACACACTCACTGTATGTACAATACATGTTAGCCATAAATGCAGTAAGCTGTGTATAATTTACTTGGCTGAGGAAAGTGCTGTGTTAAACAGGTACAATAACAAACAAAACACTCAATCCTTCTGAAAGTTAAAATTTTTAAGTGCATTATGATGCAATGTAATTATATAAATGTTTTAAGATTTGCAATAAAAAAAGGCCTTAATATCCATAAACATGGTTGTTTTGTTATTAGTGCCACTAATTTGATTAAGATTGATTTTCCTAACTTGCTTCTTATCACTCATATGTATTGTCAGAATTTATATTTTGCTCAAATAGCTATGATTTATGAAACAAGTAGTGGACACCAGTAGCTTCGCTTGCGTAATATTATGCATGTATTATTCATTTAAACCTTCCTCTTGAACACTCTATCTATCAAAAAATGCATCAGAATCTGTTGCATAGTTTTCAGGATCTAAGCATACATAGGGACAGACAGACGGGAAAAATTACTTTGTATAAAACATTTAGTGATTTGGTTATGATTTATTTTGAAAGTGTTCGTTTTGTTTACTTACCCTGCACTGAAATAAGCTGACAGGTTTATCATGGCAGGATATATTGGCTAATGTTGCAGCCAATTGATCTGAATGATCACCTCGTGCTGCAGCTAGCACGGGCAAGAAGTCCTCCCGTTGTAGTTCACTGAACTCTCCAAACCACTGCAGCATATATCGCAGTTGTGCTTCAGAAGTTAAACCTGGCGCCGACATTCTGCAGGGTAACGGCCGATGCTCACCTAGTTAATTAAAATTCAAATAAAATTATTCTATGAATCAATATTAGATTGTAACAGTTCCTAAACAGGTAATTATGCTTTAATTCCAGTGACTCGTACTTAAAACTTACTTTCAGGCATCACAGATAAACAAACAGTTGAGCTGAACACCAAAGACATCGCAACTAGACTACAAATATGTACACAAGAGATTTCGATAAAAAAATTACAATCGCAGAACGCGGACACCAATACACTTTCTAGCACCTACTGACAGCAACTGAGCCGAGCGCCCCACAAGGCCACATCACATAATTTCACCTATAAATCTGTTATATCATAGACGACATTTCACTTTCTAACTAAGTAATAATTTACATTTATAATGATTTACGTAAGTTTAATATCTAAACGAGTTTTGATGTTAGTGTATGGATTTAGTTGTTTTACCTGTTTCGCAATAATACAACAGCGATCACACAAGGGAAAACGAATTAAGTAATGAGCTAGAGTACACTTTATTATTTCAAATATATCAATTTTAGGCTTACTTTGGAAAGTTAGACTATAACTTATAAATCCGAAAAGACAAAACTATATTTTTATTTTTAATAGTTTCATGCGTTCAAGTTTGTGACAGAAGTTTAGCATAGGAAATGTCAAAATTGTTATTTTACTTGACCTTGGTTATTTCCGAAACGGCAACATTTAGCTGCGTGCATTTGTCTCAGGAAAGAGCGAGATACCAAATACCATCCGTAATTGATATAAGGTAAGAACTAGAAGTGTAGCATGAAATAATTATATGTTCCACTCTACTTACTACGTGTACCTACATGTAGCTAAAACTATTATCATTCTAATCGACTCCCGCTGTGTTACTGTTTTATAATAATAATAATAATTTATTTTCAGATTACAAAAATGATCCATTGTGTTAGTACGAACTTATATCTAGTGTTAGTTTGCACATTAAATTTGACTATAACTAATTTATTCATTCCTCGTGGTTTTGAGAAACGACTTCAGCCAGGAGAACAGACCTAACTTATCGTCCTTCTCACCAGGAATTTATAAATTGGAGAGTTAATACTCTCCGCCACTGTCTTTAAGATGCTGTTGTCACTATCCCGTACCCTGCGTAATAGTGATGCCGCTTTTTGCGTATGACGGCGTGGAAGCCGTCCGTCAGTTCGGTTTTGTACGAACATTTCTGAGGCGCTGCAGAACCGTGGTAGTCCCAACAGCACCCTAAAGACATTATTATATTGGACGCGCAGCTCGTCTAACGCACTTTTGGTGTAGCTGACCCACAGACTCCCCGTGTAAAGGCCCTGGCAATAGGCTATAAACAGAGTTAACTTTACTTGTGTACTACAACGCGAGAATCTACGGGCCAGCATATTACCTTGGACCGCTAGCGCTCTACGCTCTCTTTCTATATCCAGATTGTCTCTAAGGTCGTCGGTAAGGAAATGCCCTAGATATTTGACTTTTGTAACTTGTTTAACATTCAAGCCGTTAAGGGTGATGTCTGGTGTTTTATCATTAAGGCATCCACCGACGGCCCTAAAGACAATGTATTCACACTTCTTACCATTATAGATTAGCCCGTGTGAACTGGCGTACGTCTCGCAGGCTCTCAACATCTCATTGATAGCCCCAGCAGTTGGGGCAAGCAGCACCATATCATCTGCATAGCTGATGGTGTTTACTTTGACACCATGTACACTGCATCCCACCCGCATATGGCCGAGTTCAATGATCAAGTCATTTATATATAGGTTGAACAGCCTGGGAGACGTTAAACCCCCCTGTCTCACTCCGAACTCTAACCTATACGTTTCTGAGAGCTCATTTGTTAGACCACTTAACATTATTGGTTTGGTTCCCACACCAATATTGTAATAGGCCTAAGATTTCGACCGGCGTACCCCTGTTTAGGCTTATGATACACAAACCGAACATTTCCAATTTATTTTGAAGCCAAATTTTCCACATAAGCAATGTAGCTCAGACGGGGTCGAACTAAGGCTGACAACCTCTATGAGTATCTGCGTAACTGCATACGTTCATAAAATTGATTGAGAAAGGCCACAATTAAACATTTTATCATTTAAAATATTGCAGGTCACTGGAGTTAGAATAGAAACAAGTAGAATTGTTTAGTTATTTATTTATGTAGCCAGTCAATTCTGATATATCGCACACCTAGATCTAAAGAGGTTTTAATTTAAAAAACACTTTTCAGAAAAGGTGAAAAACTTATTACTCTGTCTCTGTGCACTGCAGGAGTATTTAGTATATAATTACGCTTTTTATATGCAGCTAGAATAAGTAGGTACATTGTTGGAATCTCGTCTTTTAATCATGTTTTGGGGCTGAAAATTGGACTTTTGGAGTTATTATTGCATAAAGTATGAATATTTTGTTTCATTATTTTGAGTTGAGCCTATGTTGGTGAATTTAGTTTTTAATTGGCTTTCTTTTGAAGAAATAGGTAACATAAATTTAAAACGCAATAGCATTTTTTATTATTTATAATTAAACCAATTGATAGTGTTCTGTGACAAGCAGTAAGACCATAAAGGATGATGAACTAGCAAGAAAACATTAATTATAATTAAAATTATTTATTCATAATACTGCAAAAATAGCTAATGACAGATCTCCCTTTTAATATAAAATATTTATAGACACTAACAAATAAACTTTTCTTATACAACTTTTCACCTTTTAAGTTTTGACTTTTCAACAAAACATAAAAAATATAGGACATTTTCGTTCTATGAAAAACAATTTAAAATGTACATCAAAATCACACTGCACATAAATTTAACTATGACTTTTGTCTATTTATTCTTAGTATAAAACTTTAATAACGCCAATAATAAAAAAAATATATACAGGACTCGGTTGAAACTCAAAAGCTAAAAGCAAAATTCTTCGGTCAACCAATGTAAAAAATATAAAGCCAAATAGCAATAAAACAGTTTTTGTACTTTACCTAAGTTTGGATTGTCGATGGGCATGACAATAATCTGTTAAGATAGTCTTAATTTTTTAATTTTAGTAAATATTTTTAATGCTTAAAACAAAAAGCTCACAATCATGACTGACAAGAGTAAAAACTTAAGACTATAATTATTAAGTACTAGTATGTATGGCATTTTGAGATAGTCGTTATTGAAATAACAATTACCTAAATTTAGAGTCCTATTTATCAATTTAACCTCCCTTACTAATGTTTTTTTATTACTGGACACCTTTCGTATTTCACTCTTTAGAATTTTTGTCTTGTAATCTAAGGAGCCAGTTTAGAATTTTAATAATTATTTTAATAACACAAAATGCTAAATGCTGAAGGTTTTTTTAATAAACATCGTAATAAGATTTTGGAATAACGTTCAATAACGTTATTCAATCAATTCATGTATGTTTCTTTTTTTTGCACCTGATAGTGCAATTTTCATTGTATGGCTGTGTTAAGTCAATTAAAATAACGATTAATCTATGGGTAGCCCGTTGCCCAGTCCTTGTCCGAAGAGCCCTCTTTATGGTTTTGGTCTACCTGCGATTTAATATAGTCAAGTATGCAGCTGTGAATTTCAACAGTTCTTCTCTTTCCTTCTGTTTCATCCCAAAAATAACATTTGACATCTTTTACCCTTAATAAAATTCAGGCAGTTGATCCCAGATTTATACAGGAATAGGGACATTTGTCCCTTAGAAAACTGCAATATTGCTGGTAAGTCGTAAACTGCTACGATTGTACCTTCTCTCCTATGCTAAAGTTTTTTCATTTAGATGCTCTTCATATTTCTGGATTAACTTGCGCTTTTTTCTTGGTCTGAATTCTTGTAACTTGCGCACAGACCACATTGATCTTTTTCTGGTACGAAGAAAAAAATGTAGAATTCGGTTTTGAATATACTGTTAAATGTAGAAGACGTAGCAACAGGTAATTCATCCCTCTCACGAAGTCCTTTGTAGTCTTTGTAGATATCTGCTAATGATTTATCATTGGAAATAAATTCTCAAAGTCTAGTAAGATTCAATCTCAAAATAAAAGGCGGTGTTAAGGGCTCTAAAATTTCGTGTGTTTGAGTATCGTCATTTCGGTGGATTTGTGCGCCAAATCTATTTAAAAAGTCGTCAATAAAAGGTTTTCGATTATATTAGTGATGTTGTAAAATTATATTTGGCAAAACCCATCTAAAGAGATGTAACTCAAAAATTCAGCAGTAAAGGGAAACAAACTATGTCAATTTTTTGAAAGAAAGAAAAATGCGTTTATTTTGGCTTACTGCAGCACACAAAACAGTTCAACTTATAATATAACTATTCAATGACAACATTTTAAATGAAGTTAGTTATAATCAAAGATATACAGTGTTACATATATATTTTGCATTTTAAGACCATCTTTATATTATATTAATTCCATTTTGTAATTGGCAACAATGATCATCATTCCCTCTGCAGCCATTACGTAATCTATGATATAGAATTATGACATCATACCTAATCTATGACACAACAATGATGTGATATAATTTGTGACAACAACAACGAACGAATACAGTGCCAATTGAAAGATGGTATATTTATTTCTTATGTGTTGTGATACAATGTTAAATATGATATGCACTGCAGCCGCCAAAACTGGTCGCTACTCAGCTTGTTGCTGTGATGAGTATTCGGTGAGGACCAAATCTACACCAAGCTGATTTTCGTTCACGGCCATACATTAATTCTAGTATAAAAATAAAATTATACTAAGATGGAAAGATTCCAATCGCCAATAGCGAAAAGAATCTATTTAAATGAGGATTTAAAGAAATATAAGAGTTTAAAATATGAGTCAACGAAACAGATTCTATTACAAATTAAAAAATGCTCCAACAATACGGAATCAACTCAAAATAAGAATAAAATCTATACGCGCCCTGCCAGCAACATGGGTTCAACTCAAAATGTTGTATTCAATGTTGAGCACCTAACCATCTAAAAGTCGACAACTTAAAATAATACTGTTTAAAATGTTAACAATACAGGTGCAACTCAAAATAACTCCAATTTGTTTACGTCGGGCCGTGCACTCCGCTTGTACTTGCAACTAGCAATGTTCCCGTTTTGGTGGGAGGGGAGCTGGGCAAAAGGGACACTTGGTACTCTCTAGCGTCGGATAGTCGACATATTTTTAACTCTTCGTTGGTCGATAGGTATTCGGATAATGAATACGATGGTTTGCATAACTCAAAATGTTAAATTTTTGGTTTAGCCCCTTTTATATCTAGGTGTGCGATATTATATATCGGCGTGGGGAGTAGCTCTTAAGACACACCCTAAAGCTATCCTAAAAATAGGGAATAAAAAGTCGTGGCACTATTCGACCGATTTGCTCTATGCTAAATTAAACGTACTACGTGTGAGACAATTATTTACTGCGTCACCCTTACAAGTTACACCAGTTCTACGGGACTACAAAGGAACTAACTGGTATTAGTAGTAGGTACTAACTGGAGTATTCCTATAAAGGAAATGAAAATGAAATGAAGTATTCCTTTAAATGATTGTAAGGGTGCAATTAAAGACGTTTTAATAGAATCCATAGTAGACCCACAAATTGCAATAGATTTGGAACACACCATATCTGTGTGCTTACACCAAAATTATTTTAAGTTCGGAAATAAATTTTATAAACAGGTAAATGGCCTTTAAATGAAATGTAAATGAAATGAAGTATTCCTTTAAATGAATGTAATGGTGCAATTAAAGACGTTTTAATAGAATCCATAGTAGACTCACAAATTGCAATAGATTTGGAACACACCATATCTGTGTGCCTTGACCAAACTATTATTTTAAGTTCGGTAATAAATTTTATAAACAGGTAAATGGCCTTGCTATGGGTAGTCCTGTCTCACCACTTTGTGCAGACATTTTTATGAATTGTATCGAACAACAAATTCTGAACAACGTCACTTTTGATTTAACCTTCAACTGGTTAAATCAAAAATGACAGAGTGGCTAAAGCAACAAAATTACCTCCACAAAACCACATCGCATAAATATTTATACACATACAGATATATGTACATTAATAAAATATATTACATGAGTATATATATATGACGGACAAACGCACCCTCACAGAAACACACTCACCCCCCCCCCTCACACCCACATACACGCACACACACAAATACCCTTACATGCAACAAACGCACATCACACATGCTTACAATAAAAGTATAGAAATTACATAGATAGTTGGTAGTCGACAGTCTCTAAAATAAAACATCTAATGATCTAATTATTCTTACACTGTCTCTTAAGATACAAGTTTTTCTTAGTTTAAGGGACAGGGTCTTATTACAAATGTAAAGGTTGGTCAATATTTTACCCAAATGGCCGTACCAATATTTTGTGAACTTTCTCGAACCCTTAGGTAAACTTTTAGAGAAATAAAAGACTATTAAAAAAAAACGGTATGTAAAAGCCATTTATTACTTATTGGTATAGATACGTCATCATCATCATCATATCAGCCGTAGGAAGTCCACTGCTGAACATAGGCCTCCCCCATCGAGTTCCATTTTGACCGGTCTGTAGCGGCCTGCATCCACCGAGTCCCTGCGCTCTTTGTTAGGTCGTCTGTCCACCTGGCCTTCCTACGCTGCGCTTGCCGTTACGTGGTCTCCACTCAAGAACCTTTCTGCCCCACTGCCACTTCAGCTTACTGACTCACTCTGCTATGTTTGTAACTTTAGTTCGTCTACGGATCTCCTCGTTTCTGATTCGATCTCGTAGAGAAACCCCAAGCATAGCCCGTTCCATAGCTCGCTGTGTGACCCCGAGCTTCCTTATGACGCCCTTAGTGAGAGACCACGTCTCGGCACCGTAGGTCATCGCTGGTAACACGCACTGATTAAAGACCTTTGTCTTCAAGGATTGCGGTATTTTGGACGAGAAGACGCTGCGCAGTTTCCCGAACGCAGCCCAGTCGAGTTGGATTCATCGATTGACCTCCTTCTCGAAATTGGATTTGCCTAGTTGGACGGTTTGTCCCAGATAGACATACTGATCAACAACTACGAGATGTGAGCCTCTCAATAATACGGGGGTGGGCGACACATGGACATTTGACATGACTTTCGTCTTGTCCATGTTCATTTTCAGGCCCACCCACTGGGACACTCTGTTGAGGCCTCCGAGCATAGTGCTGAGCTCCTCTAAGGGCTTTGCCATGACTACGATGTATTGATTATGCCATTGATATTGATGCCGAATCCTTTCCAATCCAGAAGCTTGAAGGCGTCTTCCATTGCATTGGTAAAGAGTTTCGGCGAGATGACATCACCCTGCCTAACTCCCCTCTGCAACGGAATAGCCTCTGTGCTCTGATCCTGTACTCGGACCGACATGGTGGCGTTTTTATACAAGCACTTCAGCACTTCGATATACCGATAGTCAATGTGGCACCTCTGAAGAGACTGCAGCACCGCCCAAGTCTCGATCGAATCGAAGGCTTTCTCATAGTCCACAAACGCCAAGCATAGTGGCAAATTATACTCCTCTGTCTTCTGTATAATCTGCCGCAGCGTATGGATGTGGTTTATGGTACTATAGCCTTTACGGAAACCGACTTGTTCGGGAGGCTGGAAGTCATAAAACCTGCGTGCGAGACGATTCGTGATCACCCTCGAAAACAGCTTGTAAACATGGCTCAGAAGCGAGATGGGCCTGTAGTTCTTCAATAAGGTTTTATCATCTTTCTTGAAGAAGAGAACCACCACGCTTCTGTTCCACGCTTCGGGCGTAGTACCCTCGAGCAGGACGGAATTAAAGAGCCTCTGTAGAACTTTTGGTATTTCTTGTTCCACCTGCACTCAGAAGCTCCGATGTCATTCTGTCCTTACCCGCCGCTTTGTTGCTCTTGAGCTGTTTGAGGGCCATCCTAATCTCATACAGGCTGATGTCCGGAATATCTTCTGTGTAGTGTCGGGTTAATTTGGCTCTAGGATCTTTATCCAAATCATCAACAGGCTTAGCTACTGAGGTTTATAACTGTCCGTAGAACCTTTCGATCTCCCTCAGTACCTCTGACTTAATAGACGCTACACTGCCGTCGTCCGTCTTCAGCTTCGTCAACTGGCTCTGCCCAATAGACAAGTCCCTTGCGAACACTTTAGAGCCCTTATTTTGCTCTATCGTATCTTTAATATGATTAGTATTCAAGACACGAACATCGTGTCGCAAGGACTTGTACATTTGCTACAGTAGGTCGGAGCGTGGGCTTCATTAGTCGAGATCTTTCCAATTGGACATTGATATTCATTGTGCCTCTTACCATTCTATGATCGCTTCCGGTTTTCACTCTGTGGATCACGGAGACATCATTGAATATTCGTCTCTTTGTAGACATAATGAAGTCGATCTCATTCTTCGTACAACCGTCGGGACTCATCCAGGTCCATTTTCTATGAGGTGGCTTCTTGAAGGAGTTCATCATAAAAAGCTCCTCCTTCTCCAGAAAGTCAGTCAATCTCTGACCCCTGGGATTTCTCCGCCCACATCCAAATTGCCCCACTCTCAACTCGTCATCGCCCTCCTACCCAGTTTTGCATTAAAATCCCCCATAACAAAAGTGAAGTATGTTTTGGAAGTATGTACCTATGGCCCTACTGATGTCCTCATACATAACTTCCACTTCGTCGTCCGGGTGCGCCGAAGTCGGTGCGTAAACCTGTATGACCTTCAACGAGTACCTCTTTGATACTCTGAGTATCAGGTACGTAACCCTGCGAGGGATATGCTCTATGGGCAACCTTACACCCCGGCGTCTGCAGACCCAAGACGGCGTGCGGTTTTAGTCGGTTCGAGCCCGACATAACCGCCCCCGCTGGCCGGCGGGGGGGTATCCGAGGGGATTTCCGCACGAAAAAAAAAAAAAAAAATGGTATGAGTATGAAAGTATTCAGTTTAGGTCTACAATTGAATTGCTATTAAGCGTTCATGGTTAGCCCCCAGGGCCATGTAATAAACCAGTGCTGGTTTTCAGGATAATATACATAATTAAGTCTTCTCCATCCAAGCGTCAATCCCGATTGCATCCAAAGCTTGCACTTTGAAGCCCGAAGTACGCTCTCCGAAAAAAAGGTACGTAACCCTGCTCGACACACTCGTGATACCTACCACGTTGTCTACAAGGGTTCACAGAGAACTAGAAACCCGACACCACCCTGGGACTGTTGTTCGCCCTCCCGGTGATAGAACAAGTTGCCAGACTTTAAGGTTGACGTGTCTTCGCCCTCTCTTCGGACCTCCGATAAACCCACTATGTCCCAATGGAGCTTGTTCATCTCCTCTTCCAGCTCAATGATCTTCTCGTCTGTCCTTAATGTGCGCGTATTGTATGTCACCAGCGACAACCTACGTCGGTTTTCCTTTGAGCAATTGCCTGGGGTCGTTTGACGGTAGCACCTCGCCCGAAGATTCTTAGCACCCCTGACTCCAGTGCTCGACCGACGCCCGTCAACGTCAGTCTTGCAGCTGGAGGTGATGATGCTCTTGATGCTTGAGGCTCTTGAAATAAATAGATTGATTAAAACTGACCGAAACATTATATTAAATCAACAGTTAGATTTAAATCGTTCACCGCTACTGCAATAGATAATGACTTCTACATATTTATTAGCACCTCTGCCTACCCCTTCGGGGATACAGGCGTGAGTTTATGTTATGTTATGTTATATTTATTAATGTAATTCAATATCGACATTTAATAATTTTGACATGTCATTAAATTTTGACATTTAATAATTTTGACATGTTTATTTCCTGACATTTACTAATTTGACATTTGTAATTCTAATTTAATTAGTTTGGGGTTTCTGTAGCGGTATTTTTAAATTTAAAATTTTCTCCCAAAATTTTAGGGTAAAATTTAGAGCTGGTATTATTTTATTTATTTTTTATTTATTTCACATGGCTTTACCTAATGCGATAGTGTAGACATCTTATTTTGCTATTTCACATCTACTACACATGTTACAGAAAGTACATACCTAACCTTCGATAAGATATTAATTTCTATAGCAGATTATATATAATGCTACCCTTGTGAATTCATAGCACAATGGAATACATCAATTTCCGCCGATATGAGGTTCAAAGTGCGAATCACACGCGTCAGAGGTGCCTCCTGCAAGAGGTTGGTTCGTCCCACCGGCTTCATCAGAAAGGGTGGTTTACGACGTCGCCATACGTACCGGTCCGGCACACATAAACCTAGCAGTCCTAGCATATCTTTGTTAGATATTTTCCCTCTAAATACTTCAAAAATATAAGTTGTGAGTGTCAAATTTCTCCTGACCCCAAGCTCATTATATCCTACCATTCCCATCACAAATAAAGTAGGATACATTAAGGGATAAAAAGGGTACACCCCATACAGACGTAAATACAAAAATCTAGGAAATTTGTTTTGTACTCTTTCCAGCATGATCCTATATTTAGCTTCATGTGGAGACCAGATGACTGCGTTACATTCAAGTTGACTCCTAACCAAAGCGTTATAAAGTGCTATAATGGCGTTAATATTAGTAAAGCTGCGGGCCACA
The DNA here is from genome assembly GCA_946251805.1 of Cybosia mesomella. Taxonomy (NCBI): domain Eukaryota; kingdom Metazoa; phylum Arthropoda; class Insecta; order Lepidoptera; family Erebidae; genus Cybosia; species Cybosia mesomella. The sequence continues at coordinate 13,856,968 of OX276408.1, read as the reverse complement.
CGAAGAATAAAGCCTAGGTTTCTGTATGCTGTTTTACAGATTTTCGTAATGTGGTTCTGATACGTTAAGCCTGTGTTAAGACTTACCCCTAGGTCCCTAATCTCCATGACTCGAGCTATCGGTACTCTATCAATACTGTACTCATGCAGGATAGGAGTGCGCGCTCGAGAGAATGAAATCATAGCACATTTTGAGGTATTGAGCTGGAGCCTGTTTAATTGACTCCAGGCTAGAACCCTATCTATTTCCCTTTGTAGCCTCACACAATCCTCGACGCTTCTTATAGCTAACGATAGCTTAAGATCATCAGCGAACAATAAGCATTGAGCATCCTTGACTACATTAGGTAGGTCGTTTATCATTATTATGAACTGTAGAGGCCCGAGGTTGCTGCCCTGGCTTACGCCAGATCTCGTAAAATACGGTTCTGATCTATGACCCGAATACTCCACATACTGCTTCCTATCGCTCATGTAACTCGCAAAAAATTTCAGTAACTTTGGGGTGAAACCCACAGCGGCCAACTTTTTAAGCAAGACATCATTATCGACTAAGTCGAATGCTTTTTTAAAGTCAAAGTAGTCAGTCTGCCCCCCACTGTCAACCACTTGCACCACCTGAGTCATATAGCACAGCAGATTACTTGTGGTGCTTCTCGCTGGCCGAAATCCATGTTGGGCGTCCGAAAGTTGTGTTTTTATTATGTATTCCTTCCATCTACCGACATTGTAAACATTGTTTTGAACGTTCTTACATCTGAGTTTCACTATACTTGGTGACTGTAATGTATAGATAAATATATTAAAAAACCTTTGAGAATGCCGTAAGGCGAAACCGGTCAGGTGTTGAAAAGTACAAGTGATACAATTATTTAAAAAAAAAAGTTCCACCAAGTGCCATCAATCGACAGTATAAATAAATATATTACTATTTAATTTTAAACAATATTATAAGTTTCAAGTAACAAATTAAAATTAGCACTGAATCCGACTCTGTCTAACAACTGGCAACTAATACGTCAAAATTGTTATATGTCTTACTGGTTACAATAGGGAGTGACGACTGGGTCGAAAATTTGCTTCTACTCCACATTTATGCTTGTGTAAGTGTGTATGTATGTAGGATCAGGTGGCCAACAGTGAGCCAGTGGTACACAGTTAACCACCACTAATTCAGTAGGCACGCGACATTGTTACCTAAACCGTAGTACGAACTCGATTCGATTTGTTTCCCGTCTCCTTCCGCTCTCCCCAGTCCACGGCGCGCTCAAGCTAGGTAATTTTATTTCTACAACCATTGTTTATTCATTTTCATTGTTTTTCACCAATTACACATGGATAGTGACTTTTCTTACATATGTTAGATATTTTGTTACCCTTTGATTTTGTTTTAATAGATAGTTACATAACCTCATAACGTGAAAAGACGTCCCTGGCACACAGTGGCTCATAAACATAGGGTACTCAGTGAACCATGGTTGGTAGCCTGAAAGTGAAGGTATATACCTAATACTACGTACCTGAAATACTAGGTATACCTTAGATAGGGGTGTGTGTTGGGTAACCTCCTCGAGTGTCGCTCCGATTCCGATCCCGCTGCAGTCCGGGGGGAACGGAATCGGAGCGGCCGGTACACCCTGGGCGGCGGTCAATGGCTTCCCCTTCACCCCTTCATAGGGTTGGCATTGATCGTCGGCCAATACCCAACGTGGCGGGAACACATCGCTCTCCGTACTCCTCTGCTTTCAGAGGAGACAGGATGAGCGATGCTGTTAGTGGTGAGTTGGCCCAGGGTCAGCCGGGGTGCGAGGGATATGCTCTATGGGTAACCTTACACCCCGGCGTCTGAAGACCCGAGACGGCGTGCGGTTTTAGTCGGTGCAAGCCCGACATAACCGCCCCCGCTGCCCGGCGGGGGGGTATCCGAAGGGATTTCCGCACGATAAAAAAAAAAAAAAAAAAAAAAGGTATACCTTAGATGGATACGTAAGGGTTATAGTACTTCTAGTTTTTAGTTTATGAATATCTACTGTAATTATTACCGTGTCTGTATTTTCCGTAGTTCCCGTACTGGGTTTCTACACTTTCTACCATAAGTTTACACGCTCGATTCTCGTCGCTGTACACTGATCTATGCTAGGTATCTAGTACTTCCATACTCTTCTATCAATTGTGGACATTGTCATGGACTAGTTGTGATTTGAAGGTACAATACCACAGACTTAAGAGACAGACCGAACATTTCCGATTTATTTTGACGCCAAATACACCACTTAAGAAATGTAGCTCAAACAGAGCGGAACTAAGGCTGACAACCTCTACGAATAACTACATAATGGGGTGTTATGGTGGAATAAAAAACAAACATACATACATATAACGTATCCTTAATACATTACACTTACTTTTTGACAGTCATGTAAAAAGACAACAAAAAGTTTCAACCCTAGACGATTTTTAACGGCGGGTAATGTTGACAAAGATACGGCTGTATATTAGCGGGGGGGTATCCGAGGGGATTTCCGCACGAAAAAAAAAAAAAAAAAAAAGGTAAGTACTGAATAACTTTACCCACCCTCATATCTTTTGTTATGTACATGAGCTTACTGTAGCTCATGTATAACAAAATAAATGTTTTGCACATGCACATTGTTTTTCATAACAAGCAGTTGATTAAAACTTCCAAGTATCTACAATAATTGGACTGTAAAAACACACCCTGTCTTAGACAAGTGCCGACAGATAACTGAATTAAGTTGAGGGTGTACCCTTTTTTTTTCGTGCGGTAATCCCTTCCCATACCCTCCCGCCGGCCAGCGGGGGCGGTTATGTCGGGCTTGAACCGACTAAATCCGCACGCCGTCTCGGGTCTTAAGACGTCGGGGTGTAAGGTTGCCCATAGAGCATATCCCTCGCACCCCGACTGACCCTGGGCCATCTTCGGTTTCGAGATGGCCCCCTCGGGTTTGGGAATCACGGTGTCCCCGTCTTGCCCCGGTTTGGGGGAAAGTTGAGGGTGTACCTACGCTCTATTCCGTGTTACCACATTTATATTCAATTTTTTAACAATATTATTATTGTTGTCTTTAAGTTTGATACTCTTGTTTTTTGTTTGATTACCTTAGATATTCTGTTTTGTGTAAAGTTGACCCCATTGGCAAACGTATTGTATGGCATGGCAGTAGGACGGTCGACTCCTATGGAAGAGGTCGCGCGTTCGATTCCCTCTCAATGCAATGCAACTATTTGTGTTTGTATGTATGAATATGTCTAGTTACATTGTGATTCTATTTATAATATGCCTTCAGGTATTGACAAAGAAGAATTCATAGCGATCTAATCTAGAATCTACATTACAATGCTATGCTTAATTTGGGTCTAAATGACGCTGTGCTATAATGTCCCAGAATTTTTATTTTTACCTTCCTAGTAATCATATTTGATTTTAGCTGTGCAGCGCCAAATTTCAACTCATTTTGCCAGTGCGGTGCCTCGAATTGGCTGTGAACGTTGCAATTCTAATTCCCGTGTTCAAAAACATGTGGCGATACCACATATACCCAGCGCCATCTAGTGACATCAAATTAAACTACTTCGATACTATAACGTCACTACTGATCCTGAAACGCGAAATTTAAGTGCGTGCTCTGGTATAACATATATATATAAGGTTTCTAATAATATTTGTGATTAGATGGCACCGTCAATCAAACATAATTGAGTTTCTCTGTAAGAAAAGATTTATTGTGTTCATTTTACTTGTACACTAAGATTCACATGAAATAAAAGTTTTAAATAACAAAACCTCTCATACCTGTAAGAAAAGAAACGACATTAAATGTTATTAAACACGGTGTCAGTTTCTTAATCACAATTAGAATATCCTTCTGTGCAATTAATTATCAATGCTACTTATTTAACAAATTGTTTTCGCACGAAAATCACGAGACGCTTTTTAGGTTAAGTCTGTCTTTTTTATAGAGTATAGACCTCTGGTGCGGCTCGGTGACATTTGTTGCGCAGGAGAATTTGAATTAAAGAAAATTATAGTTTTCTTTACATCTCCCCTCTGAGAGAAGATGAAATAATGGGTTTGCTCATGCATACCAGTATTTAAGCGTAGGCAGGAGCTGGCGTCAGCTTCGAGATGTGGAAAAAGTTAGATTCTGATTTCTTATGGTCAGTGTTTATCTTGTAAATTGAGTTTGATATTTTTTCTATGATTTTGTAGGGGCCGGTTTTCAATTCATCCAGCTTTCTCCTATTTAGTTTGTTTCCGTTCTCTACAAAAACAGTATCACCAACTTTGTAGTCTATATGTTTTCGATTTTTATCGTAAATTGTCTTGTTGTAATTGTGTGATCTGATTGTATTTTCCAGAGCTCTTTTCCTGTCCTGGATTAAATCATACTCAGTTTTCTTTTGTTTCAGCTCATTTGGCAAAATCGTAACATCTGTGCCATAAAGTAGGTACTTTGGGGCATATCCAGTAACAGTGTGCTCTGTTTCATTGTATTTTTTTACACAGTTGTGTGCTATAGTTGACCAGGCTATTTTCGTGTCATGTTCGTTTATCTTGCATCTGATTTTGTTGACCAACGTTTGGTTTAGTCTCTCGTTTAAGCCATTTGAGAAAGGCGAGTTCACTGCTGTAAAAATTATTGGAATATTCTTTTCGTCCAAAAATGTCTTGAATTCCTTTGAATTGATACCCGGGTATTGATCTGACAATATCAATTAGATGTCATCAGTTTCTGCACAGTTTCTTATAAGTTTGATGAAATCCTTTGCATTTTGAGTACTGGATGTCAAAATATATGCATATCTAGTAAAATGATCTGATAGCAGGTGTAAGTATCTCTTCGTTGATCTGGATCCTCCGAAACCTCCAATGGTGTCAATGGAGCATATTTGAAAAGGTTTTGTGGCGGGGCCTAAGTGGGACATCAATCCATATTTATTTTTTCCTCTTGATTTATTCTTTAAACATACTATACAACTCTCACAGATTCTTTTTATGTTTTTCGTCATGTTTTCTGCTGTATACACCGAGCTAATCATTCTTTGCATCTGTTTAATTCCAATGTGGCCTAGATCTGTATGTACATTATTCATGAGTTCTATGCTGAATTTCTCTGATATTATTATTTTTTCTTTTTTCTTAACTTTCTTGTAGTACACATTGTTTTTTGTTTTTAACTTGTCTTTTCTGCACTGTATATATTCATTTTTAACTTGACTTGTAAGATATCATTTAGTGTTATTGTGTTAACTACTTTTAACTGTTCCTCTAGGTTTTCCTCTGGTTCAAGGACTGGGTTCCTGCTCAAGCAGTCTGCTTCAATGTTATATCTTCCTGGAGAATATTTAATCTGGAAATCATATTGTGATAAGTAATATGTTAGATCACCTAATTCTTCATCTGTTCTAGATTTTATGTTCATATTCTCCAGTGGCTTGTGGTCAGAAAAGACAGTAAATTTTCTACCTATTAACAGATGCTGCCAATACTGTACACATTCTTTGATTGCCAGACATTCCAGATATATAGCTTTTTCCTTTTTTGTGCTTCATTCAATTTTTTTGAAAAGTATGCTACCGGTTTTTCTTCGTTGTTTTGTTGTGGCTGTTTGAGGACTGCTCCTACTCCTAGTATACTAGCATCTGTGTATATGTGGATAGGTAGGTTTGGATCAAAGATTGTTAATATTGGTTGAGAACATAATATTTGTTTCATTTCGTCAAATGACTCTTGGCATGCTTCAGTCCAGTTAAAAGATTGTCCTTTTCTCAAAAGGTTATGCAATGGTTCCAATTTTATTGCTATATTTGGCACATATTTATGATAAAAGTTTATTTTCCCCAAGAACTGTCTCACATTTTTTTGAGTTTTTGGAGTTGGGAAATTTTTTATTGATATCAGGTTGTCTTTCAGCGGTCTGACTGAATTATTCTGTATTACATGACCCAAGTATTTAACTGAGTCTGCTGCAAATGTGCATTTTGAGAATTTTAGTTTCATACCCTCGCTTTTAATTGCTTGAAATAATTGTTTCAGGTGTCCGACATGATCCGAGAATGATTTTGAGAATAACAAAATATCATCGATGAAACATACTGTGAACTCTCCGAGCTTGTGCTTCCGTATAATATTACACATTATCCTCTGGAATATGGCTGGAGAGGTTTTTAAGCCAAATGGTAAACAGGTCCATTGGTAATGTCCTTCTTGTGTCACAAATGCAGTTTTATGTCTGTCTGTGATACGCAAAGGTATAGACCAGAACGCTGAATTTAGGTCCAGTGTTGAAAAAAACTTGCAATCTCTTGTTTTTACTATTAGGTCCTCAATAAGTGGGAAAGGTTGTGGCTGAGGTATAACTATTTTATTTAAGTTTCGAAAATCTATGCACAATCTTGATCTTTTATTTTCTTCTCTTTTATAGGCCAAGGTAACTGGTGCTGCGAATGGGCTATATGATTCTTCTATTATATTTTTTTTTAGAAATGTTGCAACCTGGTTCTCAATCTCTTTCTTGTCTTCCATTGTGCAACGATATGGTCTTTTACTGCAATATTTTTCTATTTGAAGATCAATGTGTGCTTCATAATCCGTTACCTTCCCTATGTCATATTTGTCCTTTGCAAACACAGATTTGTTTTTTGATATTAAGGCATCTATCACTGCCTGTTTTTGATAGTCTAGATGGTTAATACAAATTTTGAAGTTTTCTTCTCTAAAATCTTCATTGTAGTTTACAACATTATTAGATTTTATTTCCTTAGAACTCATATCTGTTTTATTTGTTTCCTTAGAAACTATTTCATTTTTTTGAATAGGTATTTTCTGCTTAATTTTTAAGTTTTCATCTTGAACTAGGTAGAATTCTTTTATACAATCTAGTCCCACTAAAAAATCGTAATCGAAACTTTCCTTGTCTATTACAAAAACCTTAATTTTTTTTTCCACATCAAAAATTGCTACATCAAGTGTAATCATTCCATTTCCTTTTTAAACGCCATTAATCGTTTTTAAATTAGTATTGTTAGAAAGAGTGGCCTCCTTTTTATTTATCTTTAACAACTTCGAATTTATCAATGAGACATTTGACCCTGAGTCGTAGATCCCAAATACTTCGACATTTTTATTGAGTACTAATTTTACTTTGATCAATGGCGGCACTATTAGTTTTTTTGGTCTTCACACTGCAATTCGCATTCTAACTCTGAATTGTTGATAAGTCTTATTTGCTTTTTATCCTTTTCAGTATTTATTCTTGGTTTAAACCAACAGGAATCTTCTGAATGATAGCGTACACCTTTATTTGATTTTTCACAAATGGTACATTTTTCCTTAATTGGTTTAGTGTCTTCCTTTCTTTTGATGAATTTTTTTCTTTGCACCAAGTGTTCTAATTTGCCAAGTTCATTAAATAAGTCTCTAGCGTGAGCAATTTCTTCTTTGTCAATTCTATCAGTTATAAAATCTGGTAAACCGGCTGCAATTATATCGATTAGGGTCCCTTCATCCATTGTTTTTCTTACTTCTAGTAAAAGTCTTTCTTTTTTTACTGCATATTCTAATAAAGACCCTGATTTATACTTGAAAGACAGAGCATACCAACAAGCAACAAGCAACAAGCTGGAAGACCAACCTTTATTGGTATAGGTTTGCAGAAAACTTGATTTCCATTCCGACCACTCGGAATGCAAATCAAACTTGATCATCATGGAAGAATACCAATCAATGCATGATTTTTCTAGAAATAGTCTAAAAATTTCAATTTTTTCTTCCTCTTCTACGATATCAAACCTTGTACATTCTTTTTCAAATACTTCCATCCACTGCGATGCACTTGAATTTTTTCCGTTAAACTTTTCAATTACAAATCTCTCAGCTAACTTTTTCATACTTTTTTTTTCTTTCTTCTGTTTATCTTCAACTAATTTTTCCAAAATTTTCACTATAGGATCTTCTAAAGACTTTTTACTCGCAATAGCCAATTGTTCTTGGGTAGTTTCCTCTAGGAATTGGTCCAGAAATATCATGTTGCTATCCTCATCAACGTATGTTTGTAATATATCCTGTGTCGTTTTTATCCAAACATTTCTAGTTTGATACCTTTTTTTTAATGTACTTTTCACTGTAACGTAGGTTTTTGTGGCTAGAATATGTTTGTGAAGTGATATTGTTTGATGCTCTTCAGGAATAAGGAAAACCTTGTCATCTTGTGTGGCAATTGAGGTTATGGCGATAAAGTTTGACTTTCCGTCCGCTGTTGGTTTAACTTGGAAAGTAAATTTCTACTTCTCCATTATATGACAATAATGTCGTTTTATAAGGTTTCTAATAATATTTGTGATTAGATGGCACCGTCAATCAAACATAATTGAGTTTCTCTGTAAGAAAAGATTTATTGTGTTCATTTTACTTGTACACTAAGATTCACATGAAATAAAAGTTTTAAATAACAAAACCTCTCATACCTGTAAGAAAAGAAACGACATTAAATGTTATTAAACACGGTGTCAGTTTCTTAATCACAATTAGAATATCCTTCTGTGCAATTAATTATCAATGCTACTTATTTTACAAATTGTTTTCGCACGAAAATCACGAGACGCTTTTTAGGTTAAGTCTGTCTTTTTTATAGAGTATAGACCTCTGGTGCGGCTCGGTGACATTTGTTGCGCGGGAGAATTTGAATTAAAGAAAATTATAGTTTTCTTTACATATATAACATCCCAACAGCAACCGTTGGGCCGCTGCCCACCGGGTGTAATCACCTTGCCTGGTCGGAGGATCCTCCCTTTGTGTTGGAGGAACATCATACCCCGTTCCTCCATAAACGTATTAGAGACCTAATATTTCCTAAGTTTATTTTCTTATTTATACTATTATTAAATTGTTAATTGGTTTTGTCTGTACATCGAAATTGGATGGAAAAAAATCTAGGGTATGTTAATTCATCATTCAAATAAAATGATCCTGAACATAAACATATTTTTTTTTGGAATTATGTATGTTTGTCTGTTCGTTCGCGATTGACGCAAAAACTACGGATTTTGATGCGGTTTTTTTTTCTATTAGAAAGGCCTTAGATGTAAAATCTGCCATGTTTTTATTTTTTTAAAGAATATTAGTAACCGAAATTACTAATTCTAATAATTTCCCCTAACCCCTCCAGCCAAACTTAATTGCTTGTGTTAGGAGTGAGTTCACGGCGGTAGTGTAATGGCCAGGATTCGAACTCGGGACCACTCGATCATAGGGTCGACTCCTTAACCACTAAGCTACCGACGCTTGATTGCAATATATATTTTTTTAAGTGTTAGAAGTGAACGGAAATAACAAACATTATATTAGATCGTTACATATAAAATTGCCGTTTTTCTTGAAGAAATTGGAGGAAACCCAATTTTCAGTACTAACAATTTTGCATTTTTTTTAGGAATGACAAATCCATATTTTATGTTTTTTTTGTGTATGAATGAGACACCATTAAGCTAACAAACAGCAAATTTTATAACATTTTTGAAAAGTGACCGCTGTTAAGTAATACGAAATTTATCATCAAAATGGATAGCATTTAGGAAGTACTTTTTTGAAGATCGAATTAATTTATCAAGCGGCCAATAAAAACAAAATTTAATACAGAGTTGTAAAATCTTGAAATCAACTTTCAAACAAAATATAAATAATGGAAAGCGCTATTAAATTATAGGAATAACGAACTCATGAATTTGCAAGAAAATTTCGGCAATTTCATAGGTAGGCTAAAATAATGAATATCTATCTAAGTACTACACATTTACTATTATTTTATTACATGTACATTTCCTGAACAGCCATCTATCTACTGTTCAGAAAATGTACTTGCCTCGTGCAAAACTGGTTTTGCACACTCGGTCGTAGCAATCGTCCGTTCGCCTTAGTACTTAGATAGATATTCATTATTTTAGCCTACCCTGATTTTAATTGTATACTTTATATTTCTTTTTTATTTGTAATGCTTTGTATGAACGATAGATTTAAATTATTTAATAGACGAGGAATGATGTAGTTAGTCGTCCTTTCACCATAAGCAGTTACTACATCGTTTCCAATTTTTCATTTCTCCAACTTTTTACGAGATTGAATGTTGTGAGATATTTCATCATGTATAGTTTTATTTAAAAAATGGTCCTTAAGGAGACAAAATGTGACTTTAGTGTGGACAGGAAGTGCCTTGCAGTTGTTATATAATTCCATGAAATTATCTTTAAATGTTTCGTTTTTACGGGACGGGTTAATCTTTTTTAGAATTCTAGTTTGTTATTTGAAAGAAACGGTCAAGGTAAGTTTTGAATGTTCTGCCCTTTGATTAAATAAATGTCAATCAAAGGTTCTGCCATAGCTAGTGATATGATGAAATCCACAAGCACATTATAAAGCCTGAGTTTGGCTTCAATAGGTATTCTATTTTTGATGATATATAGGTTGGCTAGGAAAGCTTTTACTTTTTCACATATTTTGTTGATTTGTGGTAGCCAGTTAAATTTTTATCGATGACCAGACCTCGGTCTGGTCATCGACATTTGTGTTTTTGAACCATTTCAATAGTAGGACATTGGCTAGTACTATTGTTTTTGTTTAAGCATAAATCCTCGTGAGCCACCAGCTTTTACTTTTAGGATACTGCATTTTGCTATATAATAATAATAATTTATTGTATCGAAAAAATATTTCAAAAATATTAAATGGCTACATAGTTTCCATTGAATCGAATTAGATTTTGTTCTTTTAAATCATTTCATAATGCGGCTGGTACCTAAAACGAAAACCTGTGTGTAAGCACCAGCAACCTTCCAGTTATTCAAGGTTTTCATTTGGTAAATATGATTACAATTTAGCCCTATAAATAGAAGTTATACATCTATAAACGTAATGTGTGTATATGTGTGTGTACGTGTGGACGTGTGTGGGTGTATGAGCATACGTGTGTTAGTGTGTGTATAATATATGTGATTGTTGATTTCTGGATGGAGGATGCAGAAGAACTTCTGTTTCATCATAAGAGACATTTTGGAGGTAGGATTACAGTGATTTCTTACACTCATATTTCGTTTTGAGTTGGAATTTAAGGATATTGTTTAACTTACTGTACTGCCCGCGCACGTGTTTCCTTCTTTTTACAATCCCGCGTTCGAGTTTTGAGGACGTCATGGTAGGGGCTACCATTTTAGGATCGTCAGCATCTGGAATGGTGGCCCATATCTTCTGGACTTCACCCTAGCTTCTCACCATCCAGCGGGGTGCAGTCAATTGACGGAATGAATATAAAAAAAAAAACTAATATTCAAAGAAAAACTTCCAAGAAAGAAATATAATCTTTGTCCGAAGGATGTCTTAAAAGTTGTGGTTGGCATAAAGTACTTATGGTGACGATTGGTATGTGTTTCAATAGATTGAATTGTTGAGTTCTTTAACGATATTTTGTCGATAAATATGTTATCTTAGTTGTACTGTAGAATAAATATTTGCCGTGCTGTAAGGACTTCACAATATTCGTATAACGTTATCGTAGGAAAACGATAAGGTTTAAATGTATACCTAGACCTTTAGGGACCGCTCTCTGGGCTCGCTCAAATCTAAGGAGATGGACCTTCCCTGCACCACCCATAATATGGAGAATATATAAGAATAAGTTTGTTTTTCTGGACGTTGAGAACTAATCCAGTGTCATCGCACCATTTATAAATATTATCTAGATCTACTTGCATTTTTTTAAACGCTGCAGAATCATCTTTATCTTCTATGAGTAGACAGGTGACGTGCACGCACTGAGACGAAGTCTAGGACTAATAAAATTCTTTATTTCATTGACGTATGCAATGTAGTGAAGAAGGCCAAGATCTGATCCTTGGGCTGTCCTTACATCAGCTGCGATGATTTTCCTGTAAGTTCAAATTTTTGAGCTGAGTGAGACGAAGTCAAGCGAAAGCTCCTCATACCAGACTTCAGGATTTTCTTTGTCACAGGTCTCCTCCTAGACTACTAATCCAATCAGAACCAATTGGCCAATTGGCATGATTAAAGAGGTCAATCAGAGGAAGGTTTATGGATATATTTTGAAAAAATTAATGCTACCACAGAGGAATGATCACCGTTAAAAAAAATCCAGATGGAATTACATAATAACCGCTCGAGACACTGTGACCAAACTTTACACGCTTAGAAACCATGTCCAGAGTTGTGACTTTCAAAAAGAATTTTCAAAATCGGACTTGCCACGGAGGAATGATCACTGTTCAAAATTTTCAAAAAGCAAATCACGATGTCTCACTCAGCTCAACATTGCAAGCAGCGATTCGCCTTGCAGACCTAGTATTATATTGAGACAGTACGATCAATATTCTCAAGATAATTTTCACACCTTTTGAGTAGGGCCACGTACAACTGTATTGCTCAGTTGATTTAACGTGTCACGTGGCACAGGAAAAATGAATGAAAACAGCTTGTTTACTAAAATTCAAGGCCGTATTTATATCATCTGTGAATTGAGAAAATAGAGAAGTCGTGCTTTTACTTGGTTGGAATCCAAATTGGGTTTAGGAAATAATATTATCATTGTTATAAAAGGTGTGTATTTGTTCCCAAAAATCTTTCTCAATTTTTATTATAGGTTAATAAAAGCGTAATGGGTCGATAATTTATCACATAATCATGTTTATCTTTTTTGAGTATGGGACGGACACAACGAAGCTTCAATTCATTTAGATACTTTCTCGTTTTCGTACAGGCATTGATAAGACTCGCACTGGCAGTAGAGATATTGTGGCCTTTTTTTAAGTCAATTACTTTAATTTTATCTTCACCAGGAGCTTTAAAAACACATTATTTTTTTTACCATTTTACAAATATTTGAGGGTAGCTTTTTTACCAACATACTTCGCTATGATCAAAGTAATCATTCTCTTTTAGAAGCCTTATAGATAATATATTTTAACAGTTTTGAAATTCATTAGCAAATCTGTTGGCGATTATTAGAGGAGTAAGTTTTTTGTTGCTGAATGCTTTCAAAATAAGTTGGTCAAGTGTTTGAGTGACTCTGCCATTTTGCCATTGGTAATATTGGTATATCCGACCTCACCGACCTTAGTTCAGAACTCAGCTACTTAGTTAACAATAAAATAAAAGACATACCTAAATTAAAATATCAAATCTGGTTTTATTATACAATCAAATATAAAAAGTAGTCAGTTGATAACTACCTGCTGATGAAAATAATAATTATAGAGTCTATGTTATGTATTTGTTGCGAGTGACTTGAATAACCGGCCAATATTAATATAGACCGGTCATTATTAATAATAAGACTAGACGAGGATCGTGATTCATAAAAAAATAATTTGAGATAACTTGAATTGAGTACTTAAATCGGGTATTATGAATACTACCCTACTTCTAACGGGGCAAAGTATCAGAATTTCATTTTGTCATTTTTAATTTGGTCTTTTTGTTTGGTTTTCTATTTTCATTTATAAAAATAAAAAAGTTTAATTTTATATACAAAAACACTGCAGTTTTATATGCAAAAATAATTTAACTTACATTGCCTATTTTGATACGGCCGTTATTCATAGTGACCGGAGTTATCAAGTTGCCCGTAACATATTTATCCAAGATGCATTTGATCAACATAAACAATCTTTGATCAAACCCACATGGTTTGATCAAAGATTAACATTAAATGGCAAGCAATTTTATTAATTAGGTAGGTACCGCTTAAGCTTAGGCACATAGGCTGAGGCTTATGATTTGGCATGATGAAAAGAAGAGCAAGAGTCCGGCTAAGAGTGACTTGCTTCGGTTTTGTAAATGCATTTACAATTTCATTTTTCACTTTCACTTTCATTTTCACTTGCTTCGGTTTTAACTACTCTTAAAAGATGCAGACTCATCTACGGCCGGGAGGACGGCAGTTGGCCGACTCGCCGTTATTACAGAAGCAGGCCGTGGCGGAGGCGTGTCGTGTGTGCCCTACACACGCCTGCCAACTCACCGAAGCGGGATAAAACCCGACCCCACCAGGCGAGGCCGCGGTGGCGGCCAAAGTCCACCGGCAACCCTAGGGTTAGCCTTACGAGGACTTACCCGGCGACGGACACTTGGGGACACCGTGCGGTTTTAGTTGATACACGACATAACCACCCCGGGGGGGGGGGGTATCCGAAGGGATTTCCGCACGTAAAAAAAAAAAAAAGCTGTACCTACGTACGTACGTAGGTACAGCTTAATAAATATCTTTTAAGAGTAGTTAAAACCGAAGTTATATTTGAAATCTCTGGGTACTATTATGAAATTGTAAATTAGTTGTGTCTGTGCGTTGGAGATATTAACAAAAATATTATTTGGATATCCAAAAAAATTTTTTTATGGAGTTATTCGCGATGGACGCAAAAGCTACTGATCGGACTTTGATGCGGTTTTTTCTATTAGAAAGATCTTGGCTAGACTCAAAATTTGCCGTATGTTTGATTGCAATTGGTTAAGTAGAACCGGAGATCCGACTTCCGCGCGGGTGAAGCCGCATGCATCACAGAATTACACTACAACACAAACGATTTAACTTCTCTGTAAAGGTATCAAATTGTTAGTCCGATGTAAGATAAAGAGAACACTCTATAAAACTGAAGCGAGTCGATCTTAGCCGAACTCTCACTCTACTTCCCGAACGTTTCAAATCAAAAGCCTGAAAGCATTCATAGGTAGTTAGGTGCCTACTTATTACATTTTTAATTTCATTGCATGGCTTTAATTATGTATTTAACTTATTTAACTATTTGCTGGTATACAAAAACATATTAAATTATAAGACTACCTAGTTCCTAATTTAATATTCTAAATTAATTACAATAATATTTAAGTAGTCGGTTATTACAATAATTGTGTCTGAACAAATCAAGGAAGTTTGTACTTATTTCCATAATATTAAATTTAATATAAATATATATACATAATAATAAATTCTCTATTTTTTATTACTACTTTATCTAACAGTTAATTGTATGGCTTATCCGGTGTATCTTCACCCATCTGCTTCTTAATATCACAGACAAAATAAGTGTACCTACCACAATTGTATAAATAGAGCAAGTCCATTAGTATCTATCTATACATAACGTGACCATACGTCCCGTTTTGAACGGGACTGTCCCTTTTAACGGTTCTCTGTCCCGGTGTCCCCGAAAAGAGTCTTTGGATGCGAAATTGTCCCGTTTTCCCAAACATCAATCTTTCACATAATATTTGTTTTATTAATAGGATTAGTTACATTATTGTATGTCTGCTTGGCACTAAGGCACCAATAGAAAGACTTTATTTTCAATGAATAAACAGGGATGACGACATGGTCGTCAGATTCTTATCAATACTGCTTAATGTCTTAGTTCTTTCTGAAAAAATATGCATTGTTAATTAAGATATTGCCTAACTAAATATAAACTATGATTTTTCATTATTTTTAGTTCTCAAAATAGGTCAAAATATAAAAAAATCTAATTAAATCAATATTTATGAATTTAGATTCCCTATTAAATTTTAAATTAATTTTATTTTGCACTATACACGTGTGAATGCAACGTAGACCGAGACAAATTTGATATTCTCTGGCACTCCATACATTTGCACTACACGCTACGTAGCTGTGACGTCACTTCTACAAACGATTTGTATGAAGCGTTTTTGGGCGGCTTGAGAAATTGAATTTTCAAAATCAAATCTTTATTTATACTATTTATCATAAGAATATTAAACATTAGCAGATTATTATTATTATGTATTATAAAATGAACATTTTTCGACAATAATAAATAGTTATCATCCTTATTGTAAACGTCTGAAAACGCAGTTACATACTCAGTCCAGAAGGCGATGATATCTAAAGTGATGTATGAAACATATTGCCAGGATTTTTAATATTAAAATCATCACTAGCTAGCTGCATCATTCTTTGATGTCTATATCCTCAATGGCTGCATTAATACAAATTTGCTAAGCCATAGTCCCGTTTTGAATCTATAAATAAATGGTCACGTTATCTATACATACATTACCACTTTTCTTTCGACTACAAGCACTAGAGCAAAAAAAAAATTACTCTATGAAATTACCCTACCGATACATTACCTACCCATCAATGCCGTACCGATTTTCGAGTAGTATTTTTATTGCCATTTAATTCAAGGTGGGTCATTTCATAAGGTTATTTTGCTGTAGGGCCTGTAGTCTATTATATTAACAAGGTCTTGTACCTATATGGCGTAAAATTAATTTACTCTTATTTTTTAATTAAAAACTATGTATCTGTCTGTCAGTAACTATTAACTCGAGAATCACTTAACTAATCTAGAAATTTATTTTCAGTTACATTAGTTCTCCAGTCTGGTTTCAGTATATTTATAAGCAAATTCTAACAGCCTCTGGTAAAGCTAGAACAATGATTTCATATTAAAATGAGGTATATATGTTATCAATACTATCACGACGTCAAAAGTATATCTCGTTATATGACAGAAGTCATACTTTGTTCTCGTTCGCACCAAAACTACCAAAAATAATAGATAGGCATCGTACATTGAACATCCTTGACAGAATAGTTAAGTTGTTTTACTCTACTTAAGTGATTTATGAGGTTAGTGATGGGAATGACCATGATCGTCGTCTTCGTGGGCATGGCCATGATCGTCGTCTCCACCGTGGGAGTGACTGTGGGGAGCTGTAAATAGAAATAAGAGAAATTAGTTAGAGTTAAAATACATTGTGAATGGTTTATTCTGCCGTGTTATGAAGAAAAGGCACAACTAGCAATAACAAAAATATAAGATAAAGGAGTTTAAAGCTTTTCGAGGATTTGTTTTGGCTAGAAATACCGTATGTGTATCATTAAGAGAAAAAAAATTAGGTACACTAACAAAATACCTAGCCAACCATTATATAGAAACATACATTTTATTTATGGTTTATATAATAAAAACTTTTTAATAAAAAATTAAATCACCGAAAGAACTGAAAAGCAAAAAATAATAAACCATTTTTATTTCGCCTTAAGTTTCATTACCTTAAGAACTTAGTTATTAACTAAGTTCTTAAGGTAATGAAACTATATCTAAGTAGAAATTTGATGACACAAATTTGTCACAAAATTCGGCCGGGTGCACCCTGCACGATTGTGAAAAACCCTCCATAGTAATCCAATTTCGATTTGATTGCGTTCAGGGGTCAGCAAGTGCATAGCCGGGCAGGGGGATTGTGGTCGCAGCACTAGTGGGACCGGTGGGTGTCACGCGGTGCTGCGACGACAATCCTCTTCTGATGAGGCCGTCAAGCTGAGTGCCACCATTGTTAACATGGTACGTGTATGTAATGGTGACCCTCTTTCCTGAGACTTTACCTTCAGCTTACCATCCATCAAGCGAGGTGAAGTCAAATTGACGTGTCCTAAATATAAAAAAAAAAAATATATATATTTTTGTAAATAGTTGAGTTTTTAATTAACCTTAATAACTAAGTTCTTAAACTAATGTAAGTATAGCTAAGAAATTTTGAGTCGGCGCCAAACAACTATGTAATTCATTAATTGCGTAAAGCGTAATGCGCGGTGGCGGCGGCGCGGCGCGACACGCCCCTTCGCCTGAAAATGCCGACCGTTCACGAAGTTAATGTCAGCGAGACAACAACCCGAACGGGCACATGTCGTTGTGAATGTTAATGTTTATCGCTGGAGATTTCATGTTGCATTGTTATTAGATTTGATTATTTAATTTAGTGATCTTTGTACATTGATTGTTTTACGCCGACTCAAAATCGCTTAGCTATACTTACATTTACGGTTAATTAAAAACTCAACTATTTACAAAAATATATATGTACTTAGATATAGTTTAATTACTTTAAGAACTCAGTTATTAAGGTTAAATAAAAAAGGTTTATTATTTTTTGCTTTTCAGTTTTTTCGGCGGTTTAATTTTTTGTTAAAAAGTTTTTATTTCATATTTTTTGTGACTTATCCTCTAATTACTACCTACATGCTTAATTTTTGATTACTTTTAAAATATCTACCTACCTTACTGAAGCTTTTACCTTTCATAATAATACTTCTTTAACCATTATTTGTTGTATAATATAAATACTTTTAAAAAAACAGGCTTCATATACCGACATGGGCAGGCCTACAAAAAATGCTGCTCGAATGAGAAAAAGATATTTAGAAGAATCTAATAACGAGAAAAAAAAAGTTTGGAAGCAAATAAAAAGAGAATTAGATTAAAATGTTCACAGGAAAGTTTAGATCAACGCGAGGAAAGCCTATCGAGGATGAGAAGCACCATAACCAAAAGGGTATCGCAAGAAGGTGATACGCAGCGCACTCATCGTTTACGTTTAATAAGAGAGCGACTTTCAAATGAAACTGAAGACGAACATAAACATTTGCTGCATTTGGAAGCTGCTCGTAACCGGTCTGCAATGGTGGTACTTTACGAAACTCCTGAGGAGAGAACTAATCGTTTGAGCGCCATGCGACAAGCGGCTTGCGAGCGAAGAAATCAGTGTAACGCAGAAAATTTGAAGAAAGCGATTAATGTTTATGCTGAATTGCCCTGTTCAAAATTGCAAACTACAAGTTTAGGCTCTAATTGGTCCAATGAATTGGTAGCTTTAGGTAGTATAATTACTGGTTCACGATACCCAAACAATATTAAAAAACACAATACTCCACCCCAGGCCTATTTGAATAAAATGTAAGTAGCGGCAATAACTACAGAAATTGATGACTTATCGGACATTGAGAAACGTTTTTTCTTACAATCAGTGAGTGAACAATCAATCATCCCCTGTTTTCTCACCTTTAGGGTTCGATTTTTATTTTAAAAGTTATATGGGACCAACTTCGGGGTATACTCTTTCCAGTAAAAAAGAATTATCAAAATCGGACTACTCTGTAAAAAGTTATGCGTGGTCATACATAAAAAAAATATACGCGTCGACTTGAGAACCTCCTCCGTTTTTTCGTCGGTTAAAGATACCTATTTACCTTTCATCTAAACAACAAAATTGCCACTAAAATATTTTTATATCATTTAAAAGGCACAACTAACCAGAAAAGTCCTTTCTTCACTTTAGTCCTAATAAAAGCACAACTGACCACTCGTGACTTTTCTTCTTAAAACTTACATTAATAACTATTTTTTTAGAAATTAAAAAGGAACATTTACCAAATAAACCATTACAATGACAAGTTATCATTGTAACAGCTTTAAAAAAAAATATTTTTCATGAAAAATCGAAGCATTTCATAAAATATCAATTTAGCTTTGGGCTTAGTATATTTCCTTAGATTGTAGAGATAAAATTCTACAAAAAATTGGGTGGATGCACCTTTTTTACTGATTCTAAATATATAAATACTTAGCTCAATTTTGAAAAAGTGTTAGACGTGCCTTTTAGGTAGATTTCGATGAAATCGATCTGCCTATTGGTTTCTTGACTACTGTCGAATTTAAAAAATTTTTTTCATAGGAGGTCTAGTTATGACCCCCTGAGTCCGAAATGACCACTGGTCAAAAAGTTTATATATGTACAGGGCGTCCCACGGCAATGCCACATGGAGGGAAAGTACCTTAATTATTGAAGATGGGACATTTTACTGAAAGAAGACTTTATATTAATTTTAAAAACCATTTGAACTGCATTCATACATTTTTAATAATTGCCTCGTTGAACCGGGAATCGAACCCGGTTCACGAGAAACGCGATGATCGAAACGTCCCAAATTTAGCAGATTATCCACAAACCGTTTCATAACAAATCGAGATGGTGTATTTCTATCCGGATATCTTTCGCGGTGCCATTGTAAGGCTAATGTTATGTTTTTAGCGTTAAAAAAGTAAGCTTCCATTAAATCAAAATTACTTTGATACGCCATGGTTATGTAAAAGAATCACAATACAATGCAATAATCCTATAATGAAAATCACAGAAACAAAAGAATAAAAGTTTGAAAATAGAACACGTTTTTGAATTATTTCTTTATAATCAGCCAGGTGCTTTGTGATGGACAAAATAATTTACTCGTCTTTCGGCCTAGGTACAGCTCGATTGGGGTGTGTGTTGGGTAACTTCCTCGAGTGTCGCTCCGATTCCGATCCCGCTGCAGTCTGGGGGGAACGGAATCGGAGCGGCCGGTACACCCTGGGCGGCGGTCAATGGCTTCCCCTTCACCCCTTCATAGGGTTGGCATTGATCGTCTGCCAATACCCAACGTGGCGGGAACACATCGCTCTCCGTACTCCTCTGCTTTCAGAGGAGACAGGATGAGCGATGCTGTTAGTGCTGAGATGGCCCAGGGTCAGCCGGGGTGCGAGGGATATGCTCTATGGGTAACCTTACACCCCGGCGTCTGAAGACCCGAGACGGCGTGCGGTTTTAGTCGGTGCAAGCACGACATAACCGCCCCCGCTGGCCGGCGGGGGGGTATCCGAAGGGATTTCCGCACGATAAAAAAAAAAAAAAAAAGGTACGGCTCGATTGGGGTGTGTTGGGTAACCTCCTCGAGTGTCGCTCCGATTCCGATCCCGCTGCAGTCCGGGGGGAACGGAATCGGAGCGGCCGGTACACCCTGGGCGGCGGTCAATGGCTTCCCCTTCACCCCTTCATAGGGTTGGCATTGATCGTCGGCCAATACCCAACGTGGCGGTAACACATCGCTCTCCGTACTCCTCTGCTTTCAGAGGAGACAGGATGAGCGATGCTGTTAGTGCTGAGATGGCCCAGGGTCAGCCGGGGTGCGAGGGATATGCTCTATGGGTAACCTTACACCCCGGCGTCTGAAGACCCGAGACGGCGTGCGGTTTTAGTCGGTGCAAGCCCGACATAACCGCCCCCGCTGGCCGGCGGGGGGGTATCCGAAGGGATTTCCGCACGATAAAAAAAAAAAAAAAAAGGTACGGCTCGATTGGGGTGTGTGTTGGGTAACCTCCTCGAGTGTCGCTCCGATTCCGATCTCGCTGCAGTCCGGGGGGAACGGAATCGGAGCGGCCAGTACACCCTGGGCGGCGGTCAATGGCTTCCCCTTCACCCCTTCATAGGGTTGGCATTGATCGTCGGCCAATACCCAACGTGGCGGTAACACATCGCTCTCCGTACTCCTCTGCTATCAGAGGAGACAGGATGAGCGATGCTGTTAGTGGTGAGATGGCCCAGGGTCAGTCGAGCATATCCCTCGCACCCCGACTGACCCTGGGCCATCTCCGGTTTCGAGATGGCCCCCTCGGGTTTGGGAACCACGGTGTCCCCGTCTTGCCCCAGTTTGGGGGAGGGGCGCTAGTCGCCCCACCGTCCCGGCCTGCTTCTGTTGGGGTGACAGGCGGCCTCACCTGCCACCCCCAGGCCTGCGCTCATGGAGGACGGAGGTCGTTAAGCGACCTCCGGCGCCTGAGTCGCCTGCGACGCGAGGCGAGCATGTTGCGGGCTCGGCGGGCCGGGAGGGTTCTGAACCTATCCCGGGCGCGCTCCGCCATCTCCTTCGCGAGCATCACATGCTCGCAGAAGGAGGTGGCGGCGGCCCACGCGCTCGTGCTCCGCACCATTGCCGCAATCATGCTGCCGAGCGAGAGGACTCCCACCCCGATGGCTGCCACGAGGTCACGCCTCGGCACCTCCCACGCCGGCCAGTCCGCACAATCAGATACCTACTAATTACGTATCTCTTTATCATTTTATCATGCACTTAAATTGTAATAGGGAAATGAAGCGTACTTCTCAAGTGGGTAGGTAAATTTATTAGTCATAGGTACTTATGATATTGTCAGTTGTATGTCCTTACTACAATGTCAGCTTTTCATTTTTCTGAACAAAATTTCACATCAAATTTTAAAATTCATGGTCTTCCCTTTATTTCTGATACTAATTTATTTAGCAAAAAATAACCCTTACGATGATGCCTTCCGATCCGTATCATAAAACTACAGACCGATTTATTTTTTCTCGTGTGAATCGGGTTCGATTCCCGGTTCAACGAGGCAATTATTAAAAATGTATGAATGCAGTTCAAATAGTTTTTAAAATTAAAATAAAGTCTTCTTTCAGTAAAATGTCCCATCTACAATAATTAAGGTACTTTCCCTCCATGTGGCATTACCGTGGGACGCCCTGTATATATATGTATGTATGGTTCCACTTCCCAAAATTTGCGGCACTCTCACGGTCGCATTTTTGCCCCGATCGCTTTCAAACTGCGGTCAAAAATTGCTTGGGTGTAAACTTAGTTTAAGTACGTGAACGGGTGGAATCCGGCCTAAGGGGAGATATTCGAACCGTTCTAATTTCATCCCATAGTATACATGAATACCAACAACTTTTAATTACAAACCTATAAGATTAAAACTTTAACTAAAAGTGGAGGGGGGAAAAACCAAAATTTTTCGGGAAAAAAATCATAACTTCTAACCGGTGAACATTCTTGTCGTCGGAAACATTTTTAATCGATAGGCCATTTTTAAGTCTAAAATAAATGTCTGAAAAGTTATTCGCTAAAAGTTACCGTTTTCGAGAAAAAAAAATTAAACATGTTAAAAATGTTACTGTGTTTACTTGTGTGTGTAAGTCCGTACCCCTTTGTACTTATGTCGTGTACCAACCAAAAGTTTAAACTAACTTTAAAAACTAACTTACTCGAACTACTCACGAGTTACTTGCGACACAACTAAAAAAGGTTAACATGAAATATTATAATGGGTATCTACTTTAATCATTTTCGTATGTATCGAGCTCCTAAAAACTATATTGAATTCGGTAACCTTTCTTTGTAAAAAATCCGTTCCCGCAGGGGGAACGCACAGGTAGATTTCGTGATTTTCAAATTTACTGTTTTCGAGAAAAAGAAAAGACACAATTTTTTTTCTTTTTCTCGAAAACGGTAAATTTGAGCAAAAAACGTTTCGGACATTTATTTTAGAGCAAAAAAGAACCTATCGGTTAGAAATATTTTTTTGCCCCTCTATGACCTATGCTTCTTCTATGACCCACGCTGAGCGCATTTTTAACATGTTTAATTTTTTTTTCTCGAAAACGGTAACTTTTAGCGAAAAACTTTTCAGACATTTATTTTAGACTTAAAAATGGCCTATCGATTAAAAATGTTTCCGACTGCAAGAATGTTCACCGGTTAGAAGTTATTTTTTATATATAAATCTTATAGGTTCATAATTAAAAGTTGTTGGTATTCATGTATACTATGGGATAAAATTAGAACGGTTCGAATGTCTTTCATGGAACGCGAAATTTTGAGGAAAAACTGATTTCACTAAAAGTGAGGCCCTACCGTCCCCTTAGGCCGGATTCCACCCGTTCACGAACTTAAACTAAGTTTGTACCCAAGCAATTTTTGACCGCAGTTTGAAAGCGATCGGGGCAAAAATGCGACCGTGAGAGTGCCGCAAATTTTGGGAAGTGGAACCATACATACATATATATATATATAAACTTTTTGACCAATGGTCATTTCGGACTCAGGAGGTCATAAATAGACCTCCTATGAAGATTTTTTTTAAAAATTCGACAGTAGTCAAGAAACCAATAGGTAGATCGATTTCATCGAAATCTACCTAAAAGAAAACAGCATAGTTTTCAGTTTTGCCATTGGCCGTGGGCACGACGAAGCGGCTATGTCGGTGTTGAACCCATTATGATCACAATTTGTGTCTCTGACATTATATCTACTGTCAGGTAATATACCCACGGACCGGAATGTCCACCACCCCTCGATAAGTCTTGGTCTTGACTATAAGTCCCTTTTTGGAGCTCTTTTGACCCGTTAATATAATAATAATAAGGTGAAGGATTCTTTTACACCCGCAACGTTCTCATAAAGGGCCTTACACTCGCAACGCCGGCGATGCAGTTTGCGAAAATAGTACCTAGTTGTTTATTCATTTATCATTCATTAGGTATATCTAATACTTGTCAAGAACCAGCGTTAGTGAAATACTCAGATATGTCATTCTTTGTACTTACTCAACAATTTCAGTCCGAACATGAGGAAGAATCCCACTAAAGAACCGATGAATTGCAAGATGCCGGTTCTATCGCCCTTCCAAATCTCGAAGAAAATGACATAGAGCAGGGTCCCTGAGGCCAGACCTTGGAGGATCACTGATGGGACACCAGCGGCAGTAGCACCCTCACCTCCAACCAGCAGCATTCCTATACCAATTCCCAACGGAGACACAATAGCGTAGGTGACGATGTACACTATGGTTAGCCAAAACTTCGTGTTGGTGGCTATCAGCTCCACACCAATACAGAAGGCGATGACCAGCTTATGCCCTGCGACAGCCCCCAACATGTACCTGAAATTAAATTTAAATTTCTTTTTAAAATCTATTTGCTGCTTCAGTCCAGTTAGAAATAATGAAAACTAATTAAATTTTATAAGACTCCTATCTAGATTTCAGATAACTGAAGTTGGAAGGATCTAAAAGTGTAGGACACTAGTCCAACCGATGTGACCTAAATCGATTTCACTAGAATATGTGAAGATGGTTTTAGACCATTAAAATAGGTTCCTGTAGGTAGGTCATGGGAACGGGATCAGTATTTCCCGTGGGCGGAGCTTCATTTTATTGTAAGCTACGCGTCTACGTCTCATAGTTTGTTTACTTGTTATATCAAAACTTTTCCCGAACAGGTCGTTTTTTAATTCGAAAGGGTATCGTTCAAAATACATATTTTCAATTTTAAACTTTGTACGTTTTGAGGTCCTTCTGAACATCGTTAATTGAAAGTTTAAAGCGACACCTATTAACAAATGTATTTAGCGTAATAGAATTGTAACGTTTTACTATTCGATACGAGATGTCACTAGTTACACAAGTGATAACTAACCATACACTGGAAGTGCTTGACTCTAGGCCAACAGCTAAACCTTCGAAGAGCTCGTGAATTGAAAGCGCAAGCACAATAAGAAGTCCTCTGAGAGCAGATGAGACACCATCTCCTAAATTCTCAGGCATATGACTGTGATGATGATGGTGACCATGGTTTTCAACATCCTAGAAAGAAGAAATAATCATTTTTATTTTCAGTTTAATTACAAGAATGCTTAAGAAAATATTAATAACTTATTCATCTCAAGAGTTGTGAATAGCAACTTTGAATAATTCATTACAAGTAAAAAAAAGTATTAAGAAATTATCCAATAAATATGTACCTTTTTTTTTTTTCTTTCGTGTGGAAATCCCTTCGGATACCCCCCCGCCGGCCAGCGGGGGTGGTTATGTCGGGCTTGAACTGACTAAAACCGCACGCCGTCTCGGGTCTTCAGACGCCGGGGTGTAAGGTTACCCATAGAGCATATCCCTCGCACCCCGACTGACCCTGGGCCATCTCCGGTTTCGAGATGGCCCCCCGGGTGTACCTAGGTACCTATCCTCCATACTAATGACCAAAAATACAATTTTTGTTTAATGTTACCATAGATCAATAATAAACATTATTTATATATTGGTCTATGGCTAGTATATTAGCTAGTAAATAGCTTCGGTAGCTTAGGGGTTAAGGAGTCGGCCTTATGATCGAGAGGTCCCGGATTCGAATCCTGGTCATTACAGTACCGATTTGATCCCACTCCCAGCAATTTAGCTTAGCTGGAGGGTTTAACGGGTATACTAGTAATTTCGGTTACTAATATTCTTTAAGAAATACATTAAAACTAAAATAAACGCTTAACGACCTCCGTCCTCCATGAGCGCAGGCCTGGGGGAGGTAGGTGAGGCCGCCTGTCACCCCAGCCTCTCCCCCAAACCGGGGCAAGATGGGGACACCGTGGTTGCCAAACCGAGGGGGCCATTTCAAAACCGGAGATGGCCCAGGGACAGTCGAGGTACGAGGGAAATGCCTTATGGGCAACCTTACACCCCGGCGTCTGAAGACCCGAGACGGCGTGCGGTTTTAGTCGGTTCACGCCTGACATAACCTCCCCCGTTGGCCGGCGGGGAGGGGGGTGGTACCCGAGGGGACTTCCGCACGAAAAAAAAAGGAAAGTACATACCTACATATTATAAAATAGAAAAATAAAACATAAACTAAACAAAATAAAGCATGTTAACAACTTTCAGGGCGTCGAAATATAGTCCTGTCCAATAGGCCAATCCTGTCGTGTTTGTACTTCGATAACAGTTAGCATGAACAGCAACAAAGTTATACTCATGCACTTCGCATACTTAGATATTTTATAGGTGAACAATTATGATACACCAGAGTGAATCATATATTTTGAAGAGATCTGTATTTTTCAAGCAACGCCGACGTAGCGATGTGAAAAAATAATAGACCTAGGCCCAAACTAAGTACAGTAATAAACGTTCTAAAGACCAGTTAAACATATTCATATACTAACATATATTTTGCAAATATACTATACATACCTACGTGCAAAAACATATTCATAGAATTCATACGTAGATATATACAACCACACCTGTTATCCCATGACGCCTAGGTAGAGGTAAATAAACAACCACGTAATATTACCAATCTCTGTATTCGCTCCCACGTAATAGAGGATGAGTCTATTGTCGCTTTCCGGGCACTTTCCCTTGACCTAGGCCACTGACGTTAAGTCAATATACATACAAACAAGTATTTACTACTGACTGGTTTTTTTTTATCTTTTTTTTTTGGGCTTTTTATCTATACAGACATGTCAACCCCATCGAATCATATACCGCTATACCTTAACATTACTTAATATAAAAGGACGTATATAATTCAAAGTAGGCTGGAATATGAGACAATCTGCCTAAATCCAGCAATAGGAAATATTCTCGCGCCTTTTTCACCGGGGTGGGTAGAGACAACAGTCCTTATACACTTCACAAGCTTCCTCTACTGTAAGAGTAGTGACAGAACAAAAAATAATAACCTTTTTTGGTTCGACCAATTCAGCTGTCGAGTTGCTGACGCTTTTCTCTCCCTTGGCTGTGACACCTCCTCGACTTTCCCTCACACTCATATTTCGGACCAGTGCCGCGGTCTGACCATTCTTTCGCTCCCTGTAATGAATGTACATGTGGACCAACTCCTCCACTAGGTACATGA
The DNA here is from genome assembly GCA_946251805.1 of Cybosia mesomella. Lineage (NCBI taxonomy): Eukaryota > Metazoa > Arthropoda > Insecta > Lepidoptera > Erebidae > Cybosia > Cybosia mesomella. Next base: position 13,829,830 of record OX276408.1, on the reverse strand, counting down.
TGAAGAAGCCGGAGCATGTCAGCAGTGGGGTCAGCGAGAAGCTGAACGTGTTCAAAATTCCATCATCTGAAAAGAAGAAAACATCATGTCATCCCAACGGCGATAAGCGGTAATATATCTATCTATACTATTATAAAATTGTATATTAGTCATGTCTGTACATTGGATATATTTTAAAAAAATACTTAGGTTATGATAAATAAGCGATTCTGAATACAATGTTTTTTTTTGTATTCTTGTATGTTTATCTGTTTGTCCGTTGGTTCGCGATGGGCGCAAAAACTACTAACCGTATTTTGGAAAGGTCTTGATCTGGCTCGACTTAAAATCTGTCGTATGTTTGATTGCAATTGGTTAAGTAGAACCGGAGATATGACCAAAAAACGATATCCGACCTCCGCGCGGGCGGAGCCGCGGGCATCAGCTAGTACTACTATATGGGTCCTCCAAGATCTTCGTGTTCCAAGCCAACCTCACCCGCAAGCCGTTACACCTGTTGATTACCGGCCGAGGCTCTGAGGCTTTCCACTCAGGGCAGGGAGGTCGGACGGTAGTCGCTCTCATAAAAGTCGTATAAGCCATCAAAAGGCGGATTAAGGAGAAGAAGTAAGCGGTTCCGAGTTCCGAGGTGAAAGCCTCGGATGCAACCGGAACAACGCTTGGATGATGATGATGATTTGTGTACGGAAACTATGGGAATACAAGCGTCATAGGTACCTAGGGGAGTATACGAAGGGATTTCCGCAAGAAAAAAAAAAAGTACCTATAGTTTTGTACACAGAACTACGTACACACAACTACTGGGAATATAGTAGGCATATTTTCATTGATCACATCCGACCTAAATGTAGTCCGTGAACTAGCCCATAGTATACATCCAGTTAAAGCCGGTAAGTAATTGAAGTTACTAAAAACATACACGTAAGTCTTACATTGCAAAAGGACAGATTTTGCAAGTTTCCGAAACAGTATGCGTTATAAATTATAAAATTTCAGCATCTGCGTACACAATCTGCGGTGAAGATGTTAACCGCAATTTTGCAACAGCCTTGTATAACGAAGTACATCTATCGATATAAAGGCTGAGAATTACCGTACTACTTTTTGTACTACTTACATGAAGCTGTTGTTGTGTGGCATATAATTATCACTGCAGATATGGACTGCGTTTTTAAGTACATACTTAAAATATAAAATTAAAATAATTCACTTTATATCCACATGGATATAAAGTGAATTATAGTCTGAGTCTTGATGTGGTAAGCGAAAAGTTACTTAGGGACAGTTTGTTAGAAAAGTCTAAAGGAAGTTGTAGAAATTTTAGTACATAAAAATATAATTGAGATAACAATGCACATATGATATATAGTCTATATAGTAGTATACCTTCCAACCCCTCCAGCTAAGCTTACTTGCTTGTGTTAGGAGAGCGGGTTCACGTCGGTAGAGAAATGCCCACGATTCGAACGCGGGACCTCTCGATCGTAGGGTCGACTCCTTAACCACTAAGCTACCGACGCCTGACGCTTTTGCGAGAGCGACTGCCGTCTGACCCGCCGAAGAGAAAAGCCTTCGTTAGAGCCTCGTCCGTTAATCAACAGGTATACCGACTAGCAGGTAATGTTGGTTTGTGCTCCGAATATCAGACGACAGTCGCTTCCGCAAAAACTAGCCACATCAGGAGAAAAAATTATAGGAGAGTGGCCTCGGGCTTCAGAGTGCGAGCTTTGGATGATAAATAATAGATGTGAATAAAATGCCACTATTTATTCACCTCTACCAACCCTTACGGATAACTAGTGTGACTCTTCTAAGATTTTATGTGATAGTAAAAAACGTTAAATGAACATTCCTTTTCGTTGTTAAACGTTTATGAGCTACAAACGACACGTAGTTTCAGCAATAAAATCATAAACAAGGATGTGAAGATGACTCAGAAAGTTGATGAATACCGGACCGGACATGTTTTACACTAAGTATAACTACTTAATTAACTGTTCAGTAAAAAGACTATACAACGCTACTCGATCGTCCATGTGGAACCTCCAAGATATTCAGTGCCTAACGGCCAGTCTCAATAATCTACCTACAGTTAAAGGTAGATAGCTATCCCAGATAAAAAGTCAACATTAATCTATCTGTAACTGCGGTTTCAATATTATCAAAGTCATTTTCTATTTATCTTTGTTTATTGAAACAGAAAAAAATCCCGATAGATACTAATAGTAGCTGGGGTGTGTGTTGGGTAACCTCCTCGAGTGTCGCTCCGATTCCGATCCCGCTGCAGTCCGGGGGGAACGGAATCGGAGCGGCCGGTACACCCTGGGTGGCGGTCAATGGCTTCCCCTTCACCCCTTCATAGGGTTGGCATTGATCGTCGGCCAATACCCAACGTGGCGGGAACACATCGCTCTCCGTACTCCTCTGCTTTCAGAGGAGACAGGATGAGCGATGCTGTTAGTGGTGAGATGGCCCAGGGTCAGCCGGGGTGCGAGGGATATGCTCTATGGGTAACCTTACACCCCGGCGTCTGAAGACCCGAGACGGCGTGCGGTTTTAGTCGGTGCAAGCCCGACATAACCACCCCCGCTGGCCGGCGGGGGGGGGGGGGGTATCCGAAGGGATTCCCGCACGATAAAAAAAAAAAAGATACTAATGGTAGCTATTTTAACTGCTGGTAATGGATAGATGGATTATTGAAACCGGCCGTAAGCCAACCTCGCCTGCAACCCGGTACACACCAGCTGATTGGTTAACGAGGCTCTGGAGTAGAATTTTCTGTCAGCGTCGGAGAGTCAGAGAGAGTCGCTGTCATAAAAGCCCAAATTAAGTAAATCATGAAAAGGAGTATTAGAAGAGTGAACCAGGCATGGCGCTCGGATGAAGAAGAAACAGTTAGGTACCTTTATCTGTGAAGGTCTGGAACCGGTACAGAATCTATCAATCATTTCAGTTAGCGTACGGGTTAAAAAGGTTATTGAAAAGTAGCAGATTAGAAGGACTGCAATACTTTCTCAGCTTCGAGGCCGATTTCTTAAGTGAGTGTTACTATGAACTAATTGTTTTAACGATTGAATGGTGTAATTTCACCAGCGGCGACTAACCTTGCCAAAGATTGAAGGTGACACTTTAACGAACGTTAGAAGTCATACCACACAGTGCTTAAGCAGTGACTGACGAAATGCCGCGACAAATTATTATGACAGTCGTATGCAAAACTGTAATAATCTGCCGCCATTCTTCGTGTCGTCGGCCGCAGCCGTAGCACATAATATTATATAGTACTGTGGCCGTAGTGTGTCTGTGTTGTCATTGTTCCAAAGATGAAATAATAGCGGCTGTGTAGCAGATGCGTCACTCAAATAGAAGGTAAGAAAAATAGTCTATTCCACTTAGTTACAATGGAGTTACCTTACCATAACTGGTTGAACACTTTTAGTCCAAGTATTCTAAGGTATTGTAGCGTAGCGTATATATTATCCCAACACAAATATTTTCTAAACAAAAAATCATTAAAAAAAATGTATCCACTAATAAACTGATACGTGCATGCTATGAAGTATAAACTGTCGATTCGATCAAACAAATATTACATTATCTCAGGCGGTGAACTACATATCTAATTTAAAAGTTACACGATTAAAAATGTACCAATGATCTAGACACTATTTCTTTGTTTGTTTGCATTGAACAAATTCAGAAACTACTGGACCGATTTCAAAAACTCTTTCACCATTAGTAACATACGCTACTTTTTATCCTGATATTCCCACGGGATCACGACTTACGCGGGTGAAACCGCACAGCGAAGCTAGTACTATTATAAAATTTTAAATTGATTGTGTCTGTACATACGAGATATTTTGAACAATTCAAAACGCAATTTTAAACACAAAATCTACCGTATATTTAATTGCAATTCGTTTAGTACAACCAGAAATAAGACAAAAAGCCGTAACTGACTCTACGCGAGCGGAGTCGCGGGCATTAGCTAGTTATTTTATATGAAGATAGTAATTTTTTTCTAGCCCGTTACTATTACTTTTTATATACTCAAGTACATTTTTTTTTTCGTGCGGAAATCCCTTCGGATACCCCCCCGCCGGCCAGCGGGGGCGGTTATATCGGACTTGAACCGACTAAAACCGCACGCCGTCTCGGGTCGACAGACGCCGGGGTGTAAGGTTGCCCATAGAGCATATCCCTAGCACCTCGACAGACCCTGGGCCATCTCCGGTTTCGAGATGGCCCCCTCGGGTTAGGGAACCACGGTGTCCCCGTCTTGCCCCAGTTTGGGGAAGGGGCGCTAGTCGCCCCACCGTCCCGGCCTGCTTCTGGTGGGGTGACAGGTGGCCTCACCTGCCACCCCCAGGCCTGCGCTCATGGAGGACGGAGGTCGTTAAACGACCTCCAGCGCCTGAGTCGCCTACGACGCGCGGCGAGCATGTTTCGGGCTCGGCGAGCCGGGAGAGTTCTGAACCTCTCCCGAGCGCGCTCCGCCCTCTCCTTCGCATTATACGAGTATCTATTATGATACCTAATACTATTGAACGTTGTGTATTTAATTCACTTAGTCTATACATACAAATAAACTAATGAACTGGTTTCATGAATAGTTAACATTATTGTGTTCACAACACTTCGTATTGTATGTATGTAGATAATTATCAGTATTTATTTTAATGATTCAGGAAGTTTTCACATAATACGAACTTGATATTATCTAGGAATTGACTTATGTTAAACAAAGAAACACATAAGTAGTCAGTATGTACTTACTTACTAATATTATGGATTTAATGTAAATGAGTCGTGGTGCGAGGGATATGCTCTATGGGCAACTTGACACCCCGGAGCGCGGCGTCTTAAGACTCGAGACGGCGTGCGGTTTTAGTCGCTTCAAGTCCAACACAACCGGATAGATAGAGGTTAGAAGTTAGGGTTCGTGTTCGCAAGACGGCTGGGGAATGGGATTTTCGCACGATAAAAGAAAAAAGGGTTCGAGTCAGCTTACTTGTGACCATTTACTAAGAAATCGACATCGCTCACAAATATCACTCGTAAGTGATAAATTTTAATTATTAATTTAATGATTTGATGATACAGTTATCAGGACAAACTTGGTATAAGTATGAAATACAAACAATACAATATAATAATATATATTGTTTTTACATTGTTTTTTTTTCGTGCGGAGATCCCTTCGGATACCCCTCCGCCGGCCAGCGGGGGTGGTATAATTATTCAGACCATAAGTCGTATTTCATGTGAAGGCATCCAAAGTTTGCACTTTGTCGCCCGAGGTCTGCTTATTGTTTTTGATTTGTATGTCGCTTTTTCCGGGAGTGACTGCCGTCTGATCTTCCAACTCTGAAAGGATAGTCTGCTCCAGAGCCTCGTCCATTGTTTAGCAGATGCTACTGACTTGCAGGTGAGATTGGCTTGGGTTTCAAGGATGCCGGTAGGAACCTGGACACCCCTTCTATTTAATGTAAAGTAGACTGCCATAACTCATAAACGCTTAACGCTTTCACTGTTAAAAAGTTATCAGACGTCATGTAGAGCCAAGCCTTTAGCTCTAAAATGCCTAACTCTGCATCTTATTAGTACGTAACGCAGCAAGATTTTGAATAGTTGTTTTCTGTTTGTATTTGTCGTTTTAGATACGCTTCTTTTATATCTACGAGGATTGCAGCAGCACCGACATATTTGCGGTTGTAGTTACTAATTTCGTGTTTCGTAAATATAATGTATTGTGTTATGTAGGTATAACAGTTGTAAGAAAAATATACAATTCCAGAAATAGGAATGAACGATAAAAGTAGTTAAATAACTTTTACTTTACAATATGTACTTAAAAAATGAGCCAGCCCTGTAGGCATATATCGTGTGACATTGCTACAAGACTCTTGAGTCTTGCTACATTATTTTCCGGTACAGGCGTCATGTTTGAGTATGTTTCGATACAAAAAATATCTCACCAAAAAGTTCATGTAATATTTAGGGTAGTAGGTAAATTGAACACAGTTGCTTGATACATATTAACAATTAAGTAAGAATATTATTATTTAGCGAATGTTTTGGGACATCACCAAGATCTTCGGGGCCCAAACTAACCTCACTGCCGGAACACCTGCTGATTGACGGACGACGTTAATCAGCAGGTGTACCCACTTGGTCTTGGACTTGGCCGTTGGGGCCAAGCCAGGCAGGCTTGGCGGTCGACGGTCTTGGTGGGGCCCCACCTCATACTAGACTCAAAATATAGTATTTTTGTCTATTTGTAGTATTAAGTTCACGGAGTCTCTTCGAAGATTGTTAGATAATTTAAAAGCTAGAAGGTCAATGACTGATCGTTATGTATCATAACGGTAAAAACATTCAATGTCACGGTCAGTATTTCTTTGTTGGTTTTGCAATTATTTAGTTCTTTAGCACCTACAAAAATGGCGGTTAAAGTGAACTGTGTATTGCTTCAATTCGACTTACCACGCGTGAAATTCGATTGTGTACAGTTTTGGAATAATATCCGGGTCTATAGAACTAAATATTATTTTAGTATATAGAGAAAAAAAAGAAAAAAATACAGAAAGTTGATTTGTAGACAAAATTTTAAATCACGGTGGGGGGTTTGAACCAATACGTATAACGTATAAACTTTTGAACACAGAAAAAGTATTCATTTTGTTTTTGTAATACTCGAACAAACAAACAAACCCATTTGATGCAACCGTGGGCACACAATAATATATATTAAATGAATATGTACTAGTATAAGTAAATTATTATGACCTACTTGCACCAAATAAAAGTTTCTTCTTTCTTTAGATTAGTCACCTAGTTACAGATTTATAATAATTAGAAGAACCCTACCCCAATCTCCGAGTTTGAAGGAAAAGACGAAATTGGCTATACACATTGAGCCGAAGAGCCGAAGCATCTAAAATCACATAAATAACTATTGCAACTCAATTTCCCATTGAGAACAATTTATTTTCCTTCAATAAGCGTGATCTAAATAGCCATTGCGGTTTTATTAGTTAGATAGTTGACCGCAAACCATTTAAGTAGGTACCTACTTATGTAGAGCTACAGGATCTACCTACTCTTATTAAATATTATATTAAATTATATTTTTATTAAATCTTCTATCGCGTGCGCACCATGGATTGTGGCAACTCGGAGCAGGGTAACCTTGGAATCCTTGCCTTGACCTTGGTAAAGTAGAAAGGCATAATACCTACTCGGTCCTAATCAGGATTTGATAGAAACCTGAATTATAGGCCACTAGGTTCCCACGAACTGAGACAATTTCAAATGAATATTTCTTTATATATTTAGTCCTTAAATTGACTGCACCCCGCCTGATGGTAAGCTGAGGTGAAGTCCAAAAAGTAGTGGCCACAAAAAAAGGAGTCACCAAACCGCTTGGTTGGCGATGGCATCGATTGCACTGTATGAGGATGTCACCTAATAAGTCATGCACGTGTTGTTCGGGACAAGAAGTAAGGAGGAATCAATAGCTCATTGGGACATTCACCATGGAATATGCGATAGAATACTGTAAACTAGAACTAAAAACTTGTTTCGCAATAAATTCTATTCGCACAATCTTTCAGTCGATATTCCAATAATCTAACATATGTCTCTCGAAATTATTATTATATTTATTAAAACTTTGGAATGAGACACCGTCAGTGCCACCAAATTTCTTTGATTCGGCCATCTTAATGGTAGTAATACAATATATATAATAAATTCAAATTTGTTATCTGTTTAAGGCGTCGATCCAATATTGCACGACGTCTTCCTTCTCAAGGTACGGGGTCGATCAATCCACTGCCAACTGCAGAACGTTGGCGTTTCCACCTCCTGTGGAAACCGGCGTTCCTCCACCGAATTCTATGGAAACCGGCGCCTCCACCAAAAGCTGTGGTACCCAGGGGGTTGAGTACCACGCGTGTATGAAGTGATGAAATTACAAGGATCAAATAGGATAATATATTATTTATTTATATACCACTTGCACTTCCTACTTATATTATTAGGGACTTTACGCGGTTCTTTTAACTTTTATTAGCGAACTGGGACGTATATCGCGGACTCGGCCCAAGGATAGGGCTTAAAGCGGGGTTCTTCCCAGGATACTTTTCTCAGCTTCAATCGGAACGGCTCCACTCGGCCCGTTCAGATCCCGAATGTCCAGGCAGCGATTGTTTTATATCGTTCCTCATTCAAATTTTAAATTGATACAATAGTTTTATTTAAACTCTGACACATGATGGCCAGGTAACGAACCGTAGTGTGTGGGACGAGGTCCGAACACTACATTACGGACCCAAAAAATGGTACACAGATGTCCTTCCTTCTTTTTGTAGTTAGTTAATAAGTATAATTTTATCATTTTGTTTTGTTGCAGAATGTAACAACTCCTTACAAAGCAACGTCTTTAAGTCATGTCTTAAGTAATATTCTGAAAGGTCTATAAATTAAATTATGAACAATATTTTGATTGACGCTTTGATTCAGGTGTAAGAATTGACTCATTAATTTGCCGATTTATTGTGACATTTTACGTGATTACATGACAGATTTACGATTGTACATAAATAACAATATCTGCTATAAACACTGAATTCTATAGAGTCACTAACTTAACACATTTAATTTATCACCGTCATGATTATTTCTCTTTACAAAAGATTGGATGGAATTGGTAAATATGTTCTACTTTATCACTATCTATTCATGACTTATTCTCAATCCTTCGGTATTTATAATGGTTTGTCTCGATAGACTAACACTATCTTGTAAAAAAGGAGGTCGCCTTTAGTGACTTGTAGTTTTTTTTTATTTATTCATGTTATACATAATACATGTATCTAAATGTAAACTTATCCTGTGCACCTAGATTAGGTTTGTGTAGGATAACTAGTTCTCATTTTAAAATATTACAATATTGTTACATACTACTTTTTGTGAATATCAAAAGTTACAGAGCAAAATATGTATGTAGGTAGTCACTAAAACGCGCGTGGTGTTTAGGTGTGATACGGCCCACACCAACACACGATGCATGTCGCTATACTATACGGGGTGCTCCAATTCATACGGTTGCTGGGTTTAATATTTTTTAGGGTTATTTTAACGTTAAGTACTGTTATTTTTTATTTTCTTTGACACAAATCTGTTGGTTAATAAAAAACTACATTACTCGGCTTCTAATTTGCCACAATTAGGAAGAAGAGTGGGACTCCGGACTTGTAGAGCGTTCTCTCTATTGCACACCGCATATCTACAGGTTAATATATTTTAGAGTAGCTATAACCGAAGCTATGGCATTAATATTTTATAAACACAAACATTTTAACTAGGTACTCTCTAAAGGTATCAAACGTTCTACAAAACCGTAGCAAGCTGATCTTAGCCGGACTCTCACTCTTTTGTTGGAAGTGCCGGGTAGGTACTGTACATTACATCCCCTTGCCGGAGATCACCTGCGTCAGTCGGTACGAGAGGCTTCCGTGTCGCCTCTCTAGCCAATCCTTAATGATGGGCCTTACCGCCGCTATTGCGGCGTGCCCTGCGCTTAACGACCTCCGTCCTCCATGAGCGCAGGCCTGGGGGTGGCAGGTGAGGCCGCCTGTCACCCTAGCAGAAGCAGGCCGGGACTCCCCCAAACCGGGGCAAGACGGGGACACTTCCCAAACCCGAGGGGGGCATCTCGAAACCGAAAAGGTACTGTACATTGTAAGTGCTTAAGTGCTTTTATTTTCAAGGCATAGTTAAAATTAGAAAACAACAAGCTTTAGATGGACGTTAGTTACAGAATCGTATTGTATTCTATCTAAGTCTGTTTCTGGTCAGTATACAATAAAGAGTACTTACATCTATCTATCTATCTAACAATGTTTGTCATTTTAAGCTGTCATTCAAAATGCTCATAATGTAACAAGACAAGCTTGTCAAATTTAGATAATTTTTGTTCACGACAAATTTTGTTTGCGACAAAAATCATAATTATTTTTTTACGACTTCGGCATGTAAGTATTTAATACTCGCTACACTCCGAAGTATGAGGTAAAAAGTAGCTTTAGGTATAAAGATTTATCTATGTTCATCTGAAATTTTATTGAAATCCATCCAGCCGTTTTAGCGTAAGATAAAAACAAACACACAAAGGAGAATGGGGAAATGTGTATGGAGCCTGGGCCATGCGCGGCCAAATTTAAGGTTTTCGTTTCTGACATAGTTTAGTCCTACAATTAGGTACAATGTAAACGTTTCATTGCCGCAGTATACAACAAATGCTACATGCAACAGTTCATACCAAATAAAACACATTATGGATTTTGAGTATTTTTAATAGTTATACTGGATATTCTGGCTTATATTCGGAGCAAAAATGAAAAAAAAAGACAGCAATTCAGGATGATACCATTTATTAATCATAAAGCATTTTATCACATTACGTTATTGATAAATATCGAAAATTATTGTACAATCGTGTTATTTTTAGTGGTCATGCTTTATGATGGCACTTAATTCCGCTACTGGTAATCTAACGTCTTCAGGTTTATATCTTGCCCATCCTAGGTACCACACTATGCTCATTTCATGTGCTCAATATCCTATCATACGCTTTCTACTTACGCTTGAATAATAATAATGAGTAATAACTTCTCTTTTCTCTTCCTTCTCTTTATCGGTTAACTACAATATAGGCATAATACATCCTGGACCTTACGTGTCAGGACCTTACGTGTCGATTGCACAAAACACATACCGGTTGATGTTCTGCTATAGTTAATTATATCCTAATCGCAAAAATAGAATCAAAAATCCAAAAACGAAAGTAAACAAAGTTCAGAATGCAAAAAGTCAAAAGGTTTAAAGGAATCAAAACAAATCGCACAGAACACAACGACACAAATGTAACCGAAGAACTGTGCCCCGTGCGCAGATGCAACGCAGGAAGCATTGCGTCTGCGTACGGGTTTGTCACGCGTATTTTTTATGGTCATAGCTGATTGGTCCGTCCCGAACAAAGGTATAGATGTTGTGGAGTTTTAGAAAAACAGATTACATGCACGAAATAGTTGTAATATTTTCCTATACGTCTACACGTAAATTTTTTTTTTCCCCTAAATGTTTTACAGTGAAACGTTTATAGTAAAAGTTATTCCCAGTTATCACTACTTTCATTTGAAATTAGTTTCATTAATGGCCGCCGACAGCCCAGAAGTACCCATTCTCCTTTCCGTATTACAATATTAGTAGTTACAGTAAGACCATAATTACATAGCTATTCCTCTTTTAGTTATTGTTTTAATGTACTATACCTATTATTGTGGACTTACAAGTTATACCACTTATATAGGGTACCAGGAGTAAGATCTTTGCATTGTTGTCACGCAAAAAGTGAATGGTACGAAAAGGTAATTAGTGATGCTTTATGTAGGTATTTTTTCTCTTTATTTAACGAGCTTTGTCGCTAAAGCGATAATGTTGCCTAAGGTAGGTATGTGGATCTTAGATATAGACATATACCAGCAACTGAATTACTGAATAGTTAGTTACGGTCATTGGTTGACATATATTTCTTCAAGACAGATATGTAAGTATGTATGAAATTGTGAATTGTGGAATAATTGTTTGTTCATTCTATCCATAAAACGTTTTACTATTTACCTATATTCTATTCTTAATTATCAATTTAAAAAATCCGTTCCCGCAGGGGGGAACGCACAGGTAGATTTCGTGAAGCAATTAATATTATTTTTTAACATGTTTAATTTTTTTTTCTCGAAAACGGTAACTTTTAGCGAAAAACTTTTCAGACATTTATTTTAGACTTAAAAATGGCCTATCGATTAAAAATGTTTCCGACGACAAGAATGTTCACCGGTTAGAAGTTATGATTTTTTTCCCGAAAAATTTTGGTTTCCCCCCCCTCCACTTTTAGTTAAAGTTTTAATCTTATAGGTTTATAATTAAAAGTTGTTGGTATTCATGTATACTATGGGATAAAATTAGAACGGTTCGAATATCTTTCATGGAACGTGAAATTTTGAGGAAAAACTGATTTCACAAAAAGTGAGGCCCTACCGTCTTTTTGACCACTGGTCATTTCGGACTCAGGTATGACCCCCTGAGTCCGAAATGACCACTGGACCTCCTATGAAGAATTTTTTTCAAAATTCGACAGTAGTCAAGAGATGAGATCCGATTCTCAGCACTCCATGGATTCACCGTGCGGTCGCCGGGTCCATAGCGTGGTACAGAGAGGAACACCATGACGGCGACTGGGACTTGCGACCCAGATGTAGGTTTAGGGTGGCCACCTTGTGATGCATCAGCGCTCACCTCCACCGTCAGTAGTGTTCCCCCCCCCTACCTATCCAAATTTGGTAAGATCCTAACAATGCCGCTTTTGATATACGTTTTAATAAAGAGCTTACTGAAGCTAGATCGATTTCATCGAAATCTACCTAATATTAGGATTTTATTTAAGAATTAACCACCCCCGCTGGCCAGCGTGGGGGTATCCGAAGGGATTTCCGCACGGAAAAAAAAAAAGAAGGTACCTAAGTGGTGAGAATCATGCCAGAATGTAACCACTTTGTGCCAAAGTTCAAGTTGTGTCAGTTGTGTCAATTTAATAAAACAAAACGGTTATTATTTTATTAATGCAACTGTCGATGATGTCATGTGACCATTTAAATGTTGAACACGTCTCTTGTACACTAATGAATCATGTTTACATAAGAGAATTTCTTCCATTTATATACAGTGTGTATAAAGTGATGCATAAGAGTAACTTCATTTGTTTTTTTTTAATAATTTTATTGACACGTCATTATGACTTTACCTCGCCTGATGGTAAGCTAAAGAAAAAGTCTCAGGAATGAAGGTCACCGTTACGGACACCAATAATGTTACAATGGCGGCCCTCAGCTTGAAGGCCTCATCAGATGCTTTTTCACGCCCCGCACTCATTTAGATCTGGGATTTAATATTTTGAGCGGAACCCTATTACTTTATTAAAATAAAAGTCACCTTATTCACGCCTTATAAATTAAAATTGTTACTTGGGAACTTACCCGGAACTAACAGACCAATAGACGGATCGATACAATTAAAATTGTTATTTTGTTATCAGTATCGTGTATACTGTTAAACATTACAAATATACGCTTGAATTTTATTTGTTTGTATAGATTTCGTTAATTAACAAGAGCAACTTCATATGTTCACCGCAGAGATATACCTTTTTTTTTTTTTTTTCGTGCGGAAATACTACAGAACTCTAAAAGCATTTGATAATTGGTATTTGATCAGCCAGCCGCATGCGTGAGAGGCACTTGATTTGGAATTGGGACAGTTACTTAATCGAAAGTGAAATAACAAATATCGTGGAGTATTCCGGCTATTAGTTCTAAAAATAACCTAGCGTATTTATTGGTGACGCAACAGACCCTGCTTTTGTCTCTTTGTTATGACGCACTCAAAAACACCCATACCAGGCCGATACCAAGTGGCAAATTCGAGAAGAAAGCCTGCGCCAGACTCTCGTCCGTTCATCAGCAGGTATACTGGCTCGCAGGTTAGGTTGACTTGATACTTGAATATCTTCTATACGGGGAAATTAAAAATATGTTACATGTGCAGAAAAATAAGGGTTCCATTTTGAGGTACGGAACCCTAAAAAGGTAATGAGTAATTAATTACATACTTGCATTTTAATCGTTTGTTTGCAAGTAACACTAACCTAAAATGAAACAATTTAGCTGTGACGAATTATATAAATGCGTACTTTCTACGGTACACTAGATTTCCGATTTGATTACGATTGTGGTATAAAAACACTAAGAGCACTTTCATAAATAGACGTTTTAGTCGCACTGTAAGCGGAATCCTTCACATTACAGAGGCTCGGTCACACGTTTGGCATGGTGTGACTTCTGTTCGTTTACAGAATGGATCAAATATCTTTTTGGGGTATTTAATTTGCGGCTTACTACACATGCTCTCGCAACACTCTGTTCTAACGCTGATTAATCGCACGTAAATACACAGCGCGGCGATCCGCTACCACTAGTTCATCTCACCCTGACGTGTGGGGTGGGGGACCACTGGGAGCGCTGGTCTCCTTATGGCACTTTCCTTGAGACTCACCACTATGAGCCGGTCACTGGAGTTGTTCTGCCATCCTCGAGGCTGACCTACCCGTGGTCTGGCTAGTGCGACAGCCGCGCAGCCAGGCTAGTTACTATCACAGCTGGGTATCCATATATTGTTTAGATACTGTTACTGCAGTATGACTCAGAAGCGCTGCAGTCGCGCGACTAAAACGTCTCTATGTAAAAGCGCTCTAATGATTCGTTATGTAATTTGATTAAGCGTTGTATAATTAAAATAAAACATTTTGGTTTCAAATGAATGGTCCGGTTTATTAAATAACTAGCTGTTGCCCGCGGCTTCGTTCGCGTGGAATTTTGTTCCCGTTTCCGCTTCCCATGGGCACCTATCCTATTCCAGACTATATCTTTATATAAATAATAAATCGTAACGAGGTGAAAACTTTACATTGAATATTTAAAAAAATAAAAATTGCTGTGTTCTAAGAACGATACTGATGCCAAAAATATGATTTTTATAATTTTTGTGTTTGTCTCTTCACTTGAAAACCGCTGAACAGATTCAGCTGAAATTTTGCATGAACATTCTCCTAGGGTATGGTCATATATCACGCTCTTATAAGTGTGATAGGAGCAGCAGGGTAAAATCAACCAATTCGATATTATTGATAATTTCTTTATTATTACAAAACAGATCATCACGAAATTCTACAATTCGATAGAATGTTCAACGTTCAGATTATAAATCATCACGCTATAAAAAAATATAAATATAGTTGATTAGAGATTCAACCTCTGATAATAAATATCATCAAGCTATTATATTAGGGAACCGGGTAGAATTAATTTCGATGTTAGGTACATATAAACCTTGGGGTGTGTGTTGGGTAACCTCCTCGAGTGTCGCTCCGATTCCGATCCCGCTGCAGTCCGGGGGGAACGGAATCGGAGCGGCCGGTACACCCTGGGCGGCGGTCAATGGCTTCCCCTTCACCCCTTCATAGGGTTGGCATTGATCGTCGGCCAATACCCAACGTGGCGGGAACACATCGCTCTCCGTACTCCTCTGCTTTCAAAGGAGACAGGATGAGCGATGCTGTTAGTGGTGAGATGGCCCAGGGTCAGCCGGGGTGCGAGGGATATGCTCTATGGGTAACCTTACACCCCGGCGTCTGAAGACCCGAGACGGCGTGCGGTTTTAGTCGGTGCAAGCCCGACATAACCGCCCCCGCTGGCCGGCGGGGGGGTATTCGAAGGGATTTCCGCACGATAAAAAAAAAAAAAAAAAAGGTACATATAAACCTGGGGTGCTTGGTTGGGGACCTCCACGCGGTGCACCCTGGGCAACGGAGACAGCAGCGCCTCTCTCCTAGGGCGGGAGAGACGCTGCCGCCTACGGCCAACTCCGACCGAGTCGAGGACGGCCCTGTTGAGGGCTGTTCGGAAGCTTTCCACGTGTCCCTCTGATTAGCAGATGGCACAGTGGAGAGCAAGTAAGGGGGCCATCTCAAAACCAGAGATGGTCCGGGGTCAGTCGGGGTGGGAACCTTACACCCCGGCGTCTTAAGACCCGAGACGGCGTGCGGTTTTAGTCGGTTCAAGGTCTGGCCGGCGGGGGGGTATCCGAAGGGATTTCCGCACGAAAAAGAAAAGAAGAAGGTACATATAAACCTTTCTATAAAATATAAAACTGTTAATTAAATTTTACCTAAAATTTCTTCATGATAAGTGATTGACAATATAACGAAAAGATAGATAACCTAATACATGCTGGTTTCGAAACTGCAGAAGTAAACATACCTTGATCTATTCCGAATTTAACGCGTCCGCGTTTAAATTCGCTAGTTAGCTAGGTAGGCTAGGTAGATACTTAAATATATGTATTCTACGACATTCTACACAGCACTATCTAGACCCAAAATAAGCATAGCTTAATTAGCTCGTTTTATGGGTTCTAGAATGCGGATAAACATACTTAAATACATTTATTTTTCAATACTGAGCTGAGCACTGAGCGGAAATCCAACCAGCGACCTCCTACGTAGCAGACGAACGTTCCACCGCCACACCACGGTGGTTGTCATTTATTACAAATAAATATTATTTATGTGTGACTGATACATTATGTGTTATACCAAATTTCAGCCTAATCCGTTCAGCTGTTATTGCGTGATTGAGTAACAAACATCCAAACATACAAATATCTTCAAAAACTTTCACATTTTTTATAATATTAGTAGAACTAGCAGGAAGTGGGATAAATTACATACAATATATACTTTTTTATATACCCAGGACTGTATGTTACCGAATGATAAATAAGTGTTTGGGGTCTCAAAAACCCATATACTTCAGGATATTTATTTGTATAGATGTGTGATGTAGGCAGCTATAGATTCCATAGTGACGTAAATTTCAATACGTTCCTAATCGTAGGTTAGGCAAAAATACGTATACTGTATTACGTTGTCTGTCTAGTATGAAATAAGTAGCACGTTGACACGTGCAAAATGCGTTCAAGTTTCAGGTCACAGACAAATGTAGCGTATTATTATTCAACTCGAGTACGCGTAAAAGCACTATACTAACTGAACAAAATAGCTTTAATATTTTGACAGTGTCCGAATTGCCAGTGAAAAGTAATAAAATTAGGAACTTCCGTTTCATTTGTTCCATTTAAAAAATCAACGGAACAAGTGAGAGTAAAACATTCTCTATAGTTCCATTGAAATAAGACGAAAGAACTGGTGAGACATTTTAATTTAAGTTATTTAAAAATCAATGGAACAAGTGAGAAAAATAAAATTCTCAATAGTTCCATGGGACAAATTGACACTGGAACTAGTGAGAACAACCCATCAATACGAAAAAGTGGACCTAGGGATTAATGGCCCTAACGTCATCGGCTAGCCAAAAATACTGCTAGCCCTGGTGAGGTGGTATCCATTGGGGGTTTCCATACGTACACAGGCACCAAAGGTATTAATAGGACCTACCTGCACCGTTTTATATCTATTATATCAAGACAATTTTTATGTTTCTTCTAAAGAAATGAAAGGTGAAGCCTGCAATATAATACGTCAAAATACTTCACTTATTGATAAAGCTTATTCCACCTTGTGTGTGTGTGTGACTCTAATGAATAAAATATTTTTGTTTATGTTACTATACTTCAAAAATGTTTTCTATATTTGGAGTTTTACAAATATGCAGCATTAAGGTGGTAGTTTTGGTTAAAAGTATGTATTTTTGTTTAATTTTGTCACTACGTTTGTTCACAAAATGCAATCGCATGTTAATTGAGAAGTATTGACCAATACTGTATTGTATGTTTCAGTGAACAACAAGGATGTTTTAGGTTATTGAAAAGATTGAAAAATAGTACCTACCATATTTTTATTTAACCATACTTAAAACCATACCAGTTACCATATTTAAAATCCGTTGTTTTGTTGACCAGAATTTTGTTCGATAGTCACTTTTTAGGGTTCCGTAGCCAAATGGCTAAAAACGGAACCCTTCGTCATGTCGGTCTGTCTGTCCGTCCGTATGTCACAGCCACTTTTTTCCGAAACTATAAGAACTATGCTATTGAAACTTGGTAAGTATCGATGTATTCTGTGGACCGCATAAAGATTTTCACATAAAAACAGAAAAAAAAATCATTTTTTTTGGGGTTTCCCCATGGGTCCGTAACTTTATTTCGAGAGACATATGTTAGATTATTGGAATATCGACTGAAAGATTGTGCGAATAGAGTTTATTGCGAAACAACTTTTTGTCGCCAAACGCTGCTTCGACTGAACGATTCTTCGAATATTTATCAATCGATGGACTGATGTTTTAATGTTAAATTCAAAACATTGTTTGTAGACATCTCGGTACATAGGAAGCACTGTACACAGAGATCTCTCTTCATAGATAGCACTTCTTGCCATAAAATTTCCGAACTAGTGGTTCTAGCGCTTCGACGGCCGCTGCCGCGGCATGCTCGCTACGCTCGCTTGGCTCGCGCTCTGTTGGGGTCACAGTTCTAACCTAACCTAACCCACTTTACCTATTTTTGGAATATAAGCCGAGCGAGGCAAGAAGTGTACTAAAAGAAAAAAAAGAAGAAGTTTACTAAAAAAAATATATGATGTACATTTCCTTGTAAACTTCGACCAAAAATTGGTTTGAACGAGATCTAGGAAGTAGCTTTTTTTTAATACGTCATAAATCGTAAACCGCAATTTACCTTTCATTCAAATTTTACTTGCTGCTACGGTAACCTTCATGGGCGAGTCCGACTCGCACTTGGCCGGTTTTTTTCCTTTTATGTAAGTAGGAAAAAAAAACAGGACAACTATTGGCATCGTTTGCACATTAGCATTACCACGCGGTTGCGCCCGCGTAAGTCCTGATTCCATGGAAATAATGTTACTCAGGGCTAATTTAGCATCCTAATGGTGGAAGAACTTTTGAAGTCGGTTCAATAATTTCAGAGTTTATCGATTACAAACAAACAAATCTTTCCTCTTTATAATGTTACATTAGTATAGATGTAAGGACCTATTTCAACCAGTAGACATAAGTATAAATAAATACCTACATATTTTTCTCGGTTCGGTGGTCAAACCGCAGTCACTTCCGGAAAAGCCGTACCGTTAAAATACAATAAGCGGACCCGGGCTACAATATGCATTATTTATTATTATTAGATACCATTAAACTTATTTTTAAATTAGGTATTAAATAGTTTTCTTATAAGGTGTCACCGAAGTAGGTGTCTGAATTTGGTGAGATGACTTGGTATCGACAAAATATGTATTTGAAACAAAAAAAAATATCGGGTAAAATAAAAGAATAAAAAATATAAGAATAAAAAAATAAAATTAAAAAAAAAACTCCACGCTGGTCGTGATTTAGGTATTTCCCACACATCCGCTTGGAGAATACTGTGAGGAGAAGGACTGCACGCCTACCACTTTCTGCGGGTGCAAGAGCAAGAGCTCCTTACCACAGATTTTGATAAGCGGTTAAGATTTTGTAGGTGGTTAGTGGAAGATCCTCCGCCTTGCGCATCCAGTCTATCCCAGCTACCTTTTTCAGGTCGTCCGTCCATATTGCTGGGGGACGTCCCACCTTCGGCGTCGGATCGGGTGCTATGGCGTAAAATGGGAGAGGCCTATGTCCGGCAGTGGACTGCAATAGGCTAATTGATTGATAGTGGAAGATCCTACCAGAAAAAAATTGTGGACAGACGAGTCCACTTTTACAAGAGTGGGTTTGTTTAATATTCACAATGCACACTGGTGGTGTTTTTTTGTTTAATAATTATACCAAATTCAATATTCATAGGGAGTCAGGACAACGTCTGTCGGGACAGCTATTAACTAAATAAATCATATTTATACATACATGATACATAGGTACAGACAGACCGAATTGCAAGAGGTAGACGGAAATACGAACCAAGGATATAATTGTTATTATCGTACTTATTGTTGTTATGTCGGGCTTGAACCGACTAAAACCGCACTTCGTCTCGGGTCTATAGACGCCGCGGTGTAAGGTTGCCCATAGAGCATATCCCTCGCACCCCGACTGACCCTGGGCCATCTCCGGTTCCGAGATGGCCCCCTCGGGTTTGGGAACCACGGTGTCCCCGTCTTGCCCCGGTTTGGGGGAGGGGCGCTAGTCGCCCCACCGTCCCGGCCTGTTTCTGCTGGGGTGACAGGCGGCCTTACCTGCCATCCCCAGGCCTGCGCTCATGGAGGACGGAGGTCGTTAAGCGACCTCCGGCGCCTGAGTCGCCTGCGACGCGCGCTACATCTTTACCTAATATCATAGGCTATATTATATTTTCAAAAAATATAGAGATCCCACCCTAAATTGCAACAATGCTTTGTAACCCAAGATATGTTGCCTATAAAAGTCATTATTTTGCATGCGCTGCGAAAACTATTGACGGTACATGAAATAGTGTTCTATATATTAATAGTACCTTTTTTTTGTGCGGAAATCCCTTCGGATGCCCCCCGCCAGCCAGCGTGGGCGGTTATGTCGGGCTTGAACCGACTAAAACCGCACGCCGTCTCGGGTCTACAGACGCCGGGGTGTAAGGTTGCCCATAGAGCATAGCCCTCGCACCCCGAATATTAATAGTACCTTTTTTTTTTTCGTGCGGAAATCCCTTCGGATACCCCCCCGCCGGCCAGCGGGGGTGGTTATGTCGGGCTTGAATTTCTCACAAAAAACCACAATAATAGTTTTTGTTTAAATTATTAAGTTCAAATATAGGTGTTAATAGTAGTGATGTTTGGCATCATGATAATAATTCTTATTAATTTAAATTGTTTGACAATACAGGTTGATTAATTTTGTGTAAATTCCACTTTAAGTTATTCGGATCCGAATTTTCGTTTAGAAATTATGACGGATATAAAAAGGAAAATGTCATGGTTTGAACAAACTGTCCTACGGTTAATCTATTAGATAAACAATACTAATTTACGTATTTTCGTTAAATAGTAATGTTTTAGACTTGAAATTTTTATTATTAAGTGTGTTTTTATATTAAAAACGCCAATTATATATGAATGCTTCTCACGGAATTATACACTCAAGGTACATACCTACACTGGGGTGTGTGTTGGGTAACCTCCTCGAGTGTCGCTCCGATTCCGATCCCGCTGCAGTCCGGGGGGAGCGGAATCGGAGCGGCCGGTACACCCTGGGCGGCGGTCAATGGCTTCCCCTTCACCCCTTCATAGGGTTGGCATTGATCGTCGGCCAATACCCAACGTGGCGGGAACACATCGCTCTCCGTACTCCTCTGCTTTCAGAGGAGACAGGATGAGCGATGCTGTTAGTGGTGAGATGGCCCAGGGTCAGCCGGGGTGCGAGGGATATGCTCTATGGGTAACCTTACACCCCGGCGTCTGAAGATCCGAGACGGCGTGCGGTTTTAGTCGGTGCAAGCCCGACATAACCGCCCCCGCTGGCCGGCGGGGGGGTATCCGAAGGGATTTCCGCACGATAAAAAAAAAAAAAAAAAAAAAAAAAAAAAGGTACATACCTACACTACAATATCCCATACATTTTATCCTTGTTAACATAAGTGAGTTCTGGCGAAAGTGGGATCTTATTCTATATCCGCGGCAATCCATTCTGCCGTCCCGTCCGCTCCGCTGTACGCCGGCACTCAGAACGCACACTATCTAGTCAATGCGTCGCTCGTGCTTTGAACCATGAAAATCTACAATGTTACCAACTTTTAATCCTTTTGTGTATACTTAGTATGTTGTTCAATTATATGTAGGTAGGTATATCTAGTGACTACTTTTATAATCTTTTAAGGTTATGATGTCGAAAGAGATACTAATTACAATAACTATCATAATCAGTAATCAACTTAGGACCTGTCCTTAGGCACCTACAAACACTACACACACATTACGGTACCTACCCGGAGTCCGCATTCCTACTCCTCCTTTTCATAGTGACCCCTCAAACCCGAGAGGAAAGGCTGCGCCAGAGCCATGCAACAAGAGTACCAGCTTGTAGGTGAGGTTGGCTTAGGTCCCGAAGATCTGGTTGGTGCCTCATGAATAGATACTGATAATATTGCCGTCATTCTAAGATCGGCTTGCTTTGGTTCCCTAGAGCGTTCTCTCTATCGCACAGCGTATGTTTAGAGCTTGATATATTTTTAGAGTAGTTAAAATCAAAGTTATTGTTTTAATATTTTATAAACACATTTGGTTTTAAGTACTTTATAAAGGTATTAAACTATCGGTCCAATGTAGGTACGATAGAGAGAGCGCTCCATAAAACCGAATCAAGCCGATCTTAGACGAATTCTCACTCATCTTCCCAACGCGCGTGCTAAATCAAAAGCCGGATACCGTACTCTTATAGTGAAATTAATTAGAAAATTAAAAACACTTTTAAAAACAAGCTTGCTAGCAAGTGCATAACAAGATGAATCAAATGAGCCCAAACATAACGGGTTTATCTTTTTTAGCTCAGGTGTTCATATATACCTACCTTCTCCATATTCTCACCCTGGATATCATGTAGCATCAGAGTATATGCCCAGACAAAAATAAATGAGCCCAAACTTTTAGGTTTACCTATCTTGTTTAGTTCAGGAGTTCTTATGGACAGCTTCCGACTACATCGTCAGACCAGCTGTATAGTATCATATTATTGTATTGTGACCAAAGGTACGCAAGAAGGTACACCAAATTGAGACCAATCTAACGTTGAGAGTGGTTCCAATTGGATTTCCAAGATTTGTCCCATAGTGACTAACAAACTAATACAGCTTAATCTATTTCGACTTAAAACGACCGGGAAAAATGAGTTAGGTGGCTTTTAAATTCAATCAACTTTAAAATTTTCCCGCCTTTGGCCTTAATGAAGGCCTCGTAGGGTTAGGCCTTAATCGAGCTCTAATTATACGGAAAACGATGATTAGGATCTGGATCCAAATCGTTTCTGTATGAAACCACAGCTGCAGCGGTTCTTGACATTTTGAGACGTATAGACGTTCATTGAGCTCAATAAAACAGAGATCTTTTGTTTATCTGTATTCTTGATAGATTTTATTTGATTATTCTTGACAACGAATATCATTAGTGAAGCTTTCCGCCTTCGTTGGGTTAATAGACTCGAACCATTTTTTCCATGCGGAAATCCCCTCAGACAACCCCCGGAGACTAGCGGGGGAGGTTATGTTAGCTTTGAACCAACTAAAACCGCACGCCATCTCGGGTCCCCAGCATCTTGCCCCCAGAAAAGGGGGGGGGGGGGCAAGAAAAAAGGGGGAGGGGAGCTCCGTCTCCGCACATCGCGGGCTCTGTGGATTGGGAGCGACCTGAGTCTCTCCCGGACCCGCCCCGTCGCCGTCGCCTTACTTGCTCGCAGAAGGAGGCAGCGGCAGCCCACGCGCTCGCAATCCGCACCAACGCTGCATGTGAGCAAGACGCCGTGCGAGAGTACTCCCACTCCATGGTCCGAAGCTAGACGGACTATCACTTTTGTCCCGACGCGACGTGCCAAATCAAAATCGCGTATAGTACGGGGGTAATCGAATGTAAGTACATCCTCCATGGAGTTAATTCTGCACATTTATGTAAACTTTATGATCAGTTCTAAGAATTACCGCGGTGGAAAACCTCTAATAAAACTAGATAGATTAGTAGACGTAGATAAAAACCGCACATAACTAATGCTTAACAATACGTTGCAATCCATTGTAATTATATACATTACTCATCGGTAGTTAGGTAATAATAGATATGCAATTCTTGAAAGATGTGCTATGTTCTATGTATGACAAATACCAATTTGAATCTAAAAAAAAAAACCATAGACATAATACCATTAGGTATATATACAAAAACTTGGAAACTTTTTCAAATGTATTTATTTAATGCATTGATAACAAACCGTAATGTGTCCCATAATAATGGTTTTATTATAGAAATAGAACCACGAGAGAGGTTGATATGATAACGATAATAGAAATTGAAAGTTTCAAAGAGTACAAAGTCAATAGTTGAGCCAGAACTTCAATAGATAGTATATTGTTCAACTTTTTCTCGGCGATTTAAAAAACATTCAGTTTAGTTTATAAAAGAAATGTTCACTAGTAGTCATAGGCGTAGACTACTTGGAATATGCATTCAATTTTCACGTGAGTCACGACGAAAGGAAAATTAAATGCATATTCAAAGTAGTCTACGCCTATGACTACTAGTGAACATTTCTTGTCGTGAGTCATGAACTTACCGGTTAAAACATACCAAGATAACCACAGAAAGCTTATAATAATGATTTAAGTCTGTCGACACGATTCTAGCCTTGACTTAAGGACCTGATTTCGCCGTCCGTTGTTCAGATAGCCCGTAGTTTCTCTTGCTCTGTTAGTACTTTTAGTTTAATGGCGTACACAAATAAAGAAGTAAGCGAATGTCTAAATATAAGGCTGCTATCTCGACTATCGCTGTGGCGGAGCGCGCGAGCGGGAAGCGAGATGGACGTTGATTTCCTGGGGTTGGTGTCTGTGGCCCCACGCCTGTTTTATCCCAATGAGAAAAGTCACAGAATTTTGATATAGATTATTTTTTCACTCGTCGATGCGTTCCATTGGTTGGATTACTTCATTTTTAAACAACAGAAGCGTATAAGATACTATCAGTAAAAATGCTTGTACTTACTTTTTATTAAATTCACTTAGAAAATTTAAATTCGACATTGTATTTCGGATTTTTTTGTGCCGTTTTTTGTTAAGAAATGAAGAAGATACCAATTTGACGAATCACTAAATAAAGAAGGAAATATTCATATCAACATTCTATGATTCATTCCACCGCGGCGGCGCGGCGGGCCGAAACGGTCGTGGGTCGAATCACTGAAGCATCCGATGTCTCCATATGTTTGCTCCCGTCCCGCCACCGAAGTAGTCGAACATATAGCCTTAGTATTTCCCACGAACTGGGCAAAGCAATTTACTTATTCAAGTAAATTACTTGTACCTATTTTTAACTTTTGAGCTATCAACAATCGTATATCGTGAAGTTACTAGGTTACTAGGTCGACAAAACCATCAAACGGCCTGTCCTTTTACACCGCTGCGAAGCGTGGCCGTTGCTAGAGCGACACAAGCTGGAGCTGCGTGTCACGGCGATGAATATGCAGCGTTGGATGTGTGGAGTCACGCGTAAGGATCGCGTGAGGAAAGTGTGAGGAACCCTCGCATCCGTAGCATCCTCGCATTCCTTCATATCCGTGACATCGCCGACAAAATGCAGGAGAGTCGCCTCCGTTGTTGCGTTGATAGCAATTGTCTGGCCATGCTGCCTCCGCCGGGCTCCGGAAGGAGGGGTAGTCCCAAGAAGTCCTGGCTTGACATCGTAGAAGATGACATGCGTGCCATACCTTGCCCAAAACCGTGCGAAGTGGAGAAGTAGAAGACGGAAAGCGGACCCTGGATGAGGTGACAAACGGTGACGGATGCGATCGGGACTAACGCTAGGATGATGATGACTAGTACAGTACCCGGCTTTTGAGTGAAGAAGTGTAGAGTCCGGGCAAAAGTTCTCATATTAATGGCATCAAAAATACATTCATTCACTATAGTCTTCTTTTGAAAATCAAGTATGAAGGATTTATCAGGATTTTCTGTTTCATATGTAAGTCAACTGATAATTTAATAACAACAATATTCGGGGACAAACTACACAGCGCCATCTAGACATCTATTATGACGTGGGTATTATACATAGAAATATTATTACCCATACGTCAATTTCTATCTGATAAGCACGTGGAGGTCGCGCCGTTGCTTTATCTTAATATTAGTAGACTAATTATGTCTAAACAGGTTGCAAATGTTGTAATTTCCATTTGTAAGTAGAAAATTTCTACTAGAAATTATTAGAAAAACATACATGTTTTCAAATTCTTAATACATAAGAGCTATGATTAATAAGATACTTGTGAATTTAAATGTACAATTTGGCAGATTCCCATCCGCGAAGATTTCCCGATAATGTTATTATAAATTACTATTTATTAGTTTCTTTTGAAGTAGCAATATCCTGTGCAGTTCTTTAGAATTTTCTTACCCGCTGCGAAGGTAGCTTTAAGCATTGAATAATTTGTAAACACAAACATTGTAATCAAAGACGATAGAAAAAGAGTGACTATGATTTTTAATGGTCTACTAAATAATTCTTACCTGGAACGTATATATATGTAGCGATTGACTAATAATAAGGGTTGTGATTTACGTCCCAGAAAAAAAAGGGAGTCATCTTATAAGGGTTCCTTTTTTACCTTTTGAGGTACGGAACCCTAGGGTATGCCGCAATAGCGGCGGTAAGGCCCATCATGGAGGATTGGCTAGAGAGGCGACACGGAAGCCTCTCGTACTGACTGACGCTGGTGATCTCCGGGAAGGGGTGCTTCGGGGACAACCTGCATCGGTACAGGAAGGAGCTAACGCCTGAGTGTCATCACTGTGACGCGAGCGAGAACTCAGGGCTGCACACGCTGGCGGACTGCCCGGCGTGGGAGGCGCCGAGGCGTGACCTTGTGGCAGCCATCGGGGTGGGAGTCCTCTCGCTCGGCAGCATGATTGCGGCAATGCGGAACGCGAGCGCGAAGACCGCCGTCACCTCCTTCTGTGAGCATGTAATGCTCGCGAAGGAGATGGCGGAGCGCGCCCGTGAGAGATTTAGAACTCTCCCGGCCCGCCGAGCCCGTAACATGCTCGCCGCGCGTCGCAGGCGACAAAGGCGCCGGAGGTCGCTTAACGACCTCCGTCCTCCATGAGCGCAGGCCTGGGGGTGGCCCGTCACCCCAGCAGAGGCAAGCCGGGACGGTGGGGCGACTAGCGCCCCAACCCCAAACCGGGGCAAGACGGGGGCACCGTGGTTCCCAAACCCGAGGGGACCATCTCGAAACCGGAGATGGCCCAGGGTCAGTCGGGGTGCGAGGGATATGCTCTATGGGCAACCTTACACCCCGGCGTCTGTAGACCCGAGACGGCGTGCGGTTTTAGTCGGTTCAAGCCCGACATAACCGCTTCCCGTGGCCGGCGGGGATCCGAAGGGATTTCCGCACGAAAAAAAAAAAAGGTACGGAACCCTATAAACCAAAACCTACTAGAAATTCGCGTTGCCTCATTGTTTGTGCTTCGTACTACAACACAAGACTAATTACAAAACACAATTCTCAAAAGCCTTTATTACTGTCGGTATCACGGTAATCAGCTATTCTTAATTCCACAGAATCATTAACAAGCAAAAAGATGGAATTACTTCATTCAACTTTGTAAAATAGTGTTGTTCAAGCTCTCTGAGTCATTTACTGGTTTTTTGTTGCTCTCCGGATGTAGTTTTATTGGTAAGAAACTTGGGAACCGGTCTCGAAGATGCGCGGATAGCTATATTAAACGCAATTTTGCATTATCAATTGTAATGTTTGATGGAATCAAGATTATTTTTTTGTATCTTGGTTCGATTAGATTGAGTGTAGAGAGAGTTTAGGGTCCCACTAAGATCTTTGGAACTCAAACCAACCTCCCTGCAAGCTGGTACATCTACTGATTGATAGACGAGGCTCGGGCGCAGGCTTTGCTACTGGGGTTAGGGGTCAGACGGCAGTACGGCCCATAGACGGCAGTCGTGCCCATAAAAGCCGCATAAGAAAAATCTAAAAGAGGAGAAGGAGTAAGCGAACCCTCTGCTCTGAGGTGAAAGCCTCCGATGCAACCGGTAATCACGTCAAAATGATAATGATGGCGTAATTGAGATTTAAAGGAAATGTTATGAAGTTTGAATAAGCCTTTATCGGCAGCTTTATCGACATCTTCAGTTTTGAAGGTAAATTGGAAACCAATTTCCAATTAACCTCAAGGTCAAAGCTCTTTGGAAATTATCCTAGTCTCTTCTGTGGTAAGTGCAGAAAAAAACATTTTTAAACATTATCTACCCTTAGTATATTGTATCTTTACACTTCGTTAAATGATGTGGCGTATCGATAGAGCGTTCGACCCCTAAGTCAGAGGTCAGAGGCAGGGTTCGATTAACAAAAGCAAATAATTGTATGCGTGAATATGTATATTAGCATTACTGTATATAATATGAATTGTGTATCTTTACAAAACTATCTAAATATATTTATTAGCATTCTACATAATAAAAGCTAATATACCTACTATGCGTACTTTAGGTCTAGATAGCGCTGTTTTGAATGGTCTAGAGTATTTATTATTATTCATTATGTACAAGAAATTATCATAAACTACTAATATTTCAAGTTGCAACACTTACTTTCTTATTTATAGACCGGTAAACAGAATTATGTACCTACCTAAACACAAACTCAAATGTGCAGGTAGCGCCAGTAGTGGAGAAACTTGGCAACATTAAGTATCTATTATTGAAACACCTGGATACAACGTGATTATGTAGTCTATGAGAAAAACTAGTAAATTAAGTGTAGGTATCTTGAAGTAATGACCAGGTGAATAGAGAATATTTCTGTGGTGATTACTGTCAATATAATAAACGTATGTAAACTATGCTAATTCCTTATAATGGCTGGCAAACTTCGTGACAAAGTAGGTACTCTATCTGCACAAAACGCGTTTTTAGGTCTCAATGTTGGTAAGTGCATGTGCAAGGCACAACGGCGCAGCGGAAAGGTCATCAGTCCCTTCATCACAGAATAAATAATAGTACATCCTTCATTGGTTTTTTGGTTAGCCAATTGGTGCTCATGCGCGAACTTTTTGACGTTTATGAAGTTTGCCGGCTACTATAAGCATAATTGTGTAAAAGAGTCACATATCAATAAATTTCATTAAAAATCAATATTTTTTCTCTTTGTTAAGTATACAGGGTGGAAACATTAAGTGTGTCCAGCATTTTATTTACAAATTTTTAAAGATATTGCCAAACTTTAAACTGATATGAAAACTGCATCTCTTAATTTATAAAATGATATTCAAAAAATGAAAAAGCTATAAATAAATATCGGCATGTGTTCACAATTTTTACTCTTGCAGTTCCCGTACATTTATTGTAGCACGGGTCTTCACTAGTCTGATAATAAGTAGAAATGTTTACAATTTAACATATAAAATGGTAAAAATAAAAATAAAATATGTTCATTGTCATTTGTACTTTTGAGAATTACTCTAATTTATTGACGGTTGATAAAACAAGTCTCTAGAATTAAGTAATTTGTGGGACAGTCATGAACGGGTAATCAAAAATATTTAATTTTTATCTGAAAGTAATTGATTGCCACGAAACTATCATCTTTTTTCAAATGATTTATGAATACATAAATATATTAGTAAATTAGATTAAATTGTATCGATGAAATAGCTTCATATATTCTAACTTAACCCTATCTCGATAAATACAGGCATTTAAACTATACCTACATTAAACCAACATACTTTTCATATCCAAGGTTTTTTTAGAATAATTAAGTACAGCAATAAACGCATAATTAATTTATCTAATGTTTCATTATCTTAGCGTTGATACCGGGTGCATCAGAGGCTTCGCAGTGGAACCCGGAGTCCTCTCCCTCACCTTCTCCCTCTACACATTTTTATCTAGCTTATTCTGGCTAATACAACCTTCACTAGACCAAAAACATGGTCAGCAACAGTCAACAGGAGCCTCGTCCGTTGGTCGGCAGGTATATCCGTTGGTAGGTATGCTGGCCGGCGGGGGGGAATCCGAAGGGATTTCCGCACGAAAAAAAAAAAAAAAAAAGGTATAGTTGACCTTTTTTTTTTTTTTTTTTATCGTGCGGAAATCCCTTCGGATACCCCCCCGCCGGCCAGCGGGGGAGGTTATGTCGGGCTTGCACCGACTAAAACCGCACGCCGTCTCGGGTCTTCAGACGCCGGGGTGTAAGGTTACCCATAGAGCATATCCCTCGCACCCCGACTGACCCTGGGCCATCTCACCACTAACAGCATCGCTCATCCTGTCTCCTCTGAAAGCAGAGGAGTACGGAGAGCGATGTGTTCCCGCCACGTTGGGTATTGGCCGACGATCAATGCCAACCCTATGAAGGGGTGAAGGGGAAGCCATTGACCGCCGCCCAGGGTGTACCGGCCGCTCCGATTCCGTTCCCCCCGGACTGCAGCGGGATCGGAATCGGAGCGACACTCGAGGAGGTTACCCAACACACACCCCAGGTATAGTTGACCTGGGCCCCGAATGTGTTAATAGGGTATACCATAGTTAAAAATAAAATAAAATTACACATAAAAAGGCCTTCCTTGCTACTGCCAAGAACATAGTAACAATTAAAAGTCTCGAGATGTCGCTTAGTAGTTTCCCACGTTCATAATACCTATAGTTAACGAAAGTTATTTTTTGTCACAACTACCTTTTGTTTAAGTGCACTGATGCATATATAGAATTTATCGAAGGCTTGCTACACACCGGGTCTATAGGGCCCTACCAACTTCTTCGGAGCCCACGTTAACCTCACCTGCTAGTTGGTGCGCCTACTAAACAACGAACGAGGCTCTGGCGCAAGTTTCCTTTCGGGGTTGGTAAGTCAGCCGGTTACCGCTCTCGTAAATGTCAACAAACCAATCAAAAATAATACGCAGACCGCGCGCTCCAACGTGTTAACGTTGAAGTTTGAACGCAAATGGGAAATTGCTAAGAGAATGATGATGATGAAGATATAACTAGATTCTCGGCGAGTTTCCTGCTAAACGTCTTATTCAACCCACACATACATTAAGTGATAGAGTCTACTTTTCCTTACACGAATTAGCCGCCGCCGACGCGACGCAACGGGGGGAATACCACCTTTTCACTTAATACTCGACGTTAAACAGCTGCATTTCATAATCGGTACGTAAAAGAGATGGTAGGTACCTGTCTATATAGCATATAGCATTACAACGGCGTGCAAAAGACGACGCAAATTACGCGCTACGTGTGAGTTAGTGTACGTATTGTATTCAAACTGTCAAGGTGTATGTGTTACGGTTACGGTTGATAATATCGTCATTATCGATGGTCACTATCGCTGATAATTAAAAATTAATGGTACTTACACTATTTAATCTGACATCTAAAGATATCTACAATAACGTTTGGAATTTGTCTTCGAACGAATACTTCATCTGTTTATCGGCGTTTGACTAACGATAAGGAAATGAATTTAATTTGTAACAAATTTATCGTGATTTAAAGATGGTGGTTGTCCTCATATGTTGTTTAATGGTGGGTGTCATTATGTACGCAGAATGAGCCAATTTTTATTAATGAAGTAAGGGTGCTTATGGGGCAAAAGTCAACCTCATCTGCAAACCGGTACCCCTGCTGATAGACGGACGAGGCTCTGGCGCAGGCTCTTTGAATTGGGAGGTTAGGCGGCACTCGCTCCCATAAAAGCTATACTCCGTGAACCCCGGGCTCCAAGGTGAATATCTCGGATGCAACTGGGAAAAACTTGACGATGATGATGTCATCAGATAAAGATTCATCTCATGATGAAGATCATGTAACAGATATTTAATGAAGTAGTAAATGCACAAGCGAGTTGCTATTTTGTGAAATAGCAGGTACCCGTTAAAACATCAATGTAATCGGTAAAAGCGGCATAATCTTTCAACTCTGAATTTATACTATCGTTTTTGTTTCACGATCATGTCCATTTAACGACAAGAAAGTGCAGTTTGGTTAAGTGGGACGCTTAACCAAACTGCACCTAATCACGTAATCTACCATAGTGCGTCGCATATATGTACTAAAATAAATGCACGCGACAATAATTTATAAATACTACAGTGATTCAGTAGCCGAACTAGATAGTTGGTACCTCACGGTGAACGTAGGCGACAGTCTGAACAGAATACTTAATACAGAAGTCACGGACCAACAATGTCTCTCCAACAATCTACTTACATCGGGCAAGCACGTTTTCTGATCGCATACCTATAGAACGTACAAGCTATTTGACAGTATTGAAAACGACTGCGTGCAGCGTAAGTTTAAAAAACAAAACCTAAAAGCAATTCGACCAAACTTCGTCCAAAACCAGTTCGACCATTTCAAGTTTGCAAAAATCTGCATAACCTTTCTATAAATGGATATAGTAACATTTGTTAAAGAGATGCTTTTTGTGAGCAGCAGGAAACATCGTTTACTTACATAGCCGTTAATGCAGTATTCCAAATTGGGCTCGGTCGGAAATTACAGCATCAAATAATTTACATATTTCCTTGTTTTACTTATATGGAATTTGCTGCAGCTTCATAAACGTTGATAATTCATAAAATGTTACTACTATGTATGCTGGGATGATATTTTACAGATCGCACAGACGTAGACGTAGACGTGAAATTGATTTAATAGAAATATTGGCAGTTTTCGTGCTTAGAAACTCTATAAGGGTCATATTGACCGACTACAACAACAACAGTTTTTACCACGTTTTTCTTAGTTTCACTTCGTGTCTGTGTTTCTGTGTTTCTTTCCCTCTGAAGCCAAAAATTAACACTTAATTTTCGACCACTTCTGATCACCCTAAAGCTCTGAAATTTTTTATGTAGGCTAATGCCACCTTAAATTTTCATATTTAATCATCAGAAATAAAAATAAAAGAAATAAAATAAATAAATAAAACTTTTTAAAAACTACGTTTTCCTTCCGAACTAACAAGAAGAAAATAAATTTCTCAATCACTTTGGGCGGGCGCTTTGAAATTTTTAAATTATTGAATATCTAAGAAAAACGATACAAAATAACGATAAAAACGATAAAGTAAACCAGGACTTAGAGCACATTAACAGCTGGTCGAGTCGATTTGGACTGACTGTAAATCCAAGCAAGTGCCAGGCCATAATTGTAGGGAGTCAACGTTTATTCGGTCGGGTGGATACAGCATCTCTCCCACCTATTACTTTCAATGGCATAGTCATACGTTTAAGCCCTACAGTCAAGGACCTTGGCTTATTTATAGTATTTATAGTATTCTACCCTGAGCTGGAGAGACCAAGTATCACATGTGTGTCAAAGAGTTACTAGTTCGCTTCGCGCATTTTATCATCTGCGGAATCTTCTACCTAATAATACCAAAACAATGCTCGTGCAGACTTTGCTATTTCCTGTACTCGATTATGGTGATGTTTGTTACTTCGACCTAAATGCAGAATATCTTAACAAATTTGATCGGCTTCTTAATAACTGTATTAGATTTGTTTTCAATCTCCGCAAGTATGACCACGTGTCTGCTTGTCGGCCTCAATTAAGTTGGTTGCCTATTCGACAGCGTCGGAATCTACGTGCACTAACAACACTGTTTACTATTTTAAATTCTCCTAATTCTCCTTCTTACTTATCTCCTTATTTCCAATATCTTTGCTCTAATCACGACAGAGACCTGCGCTCTAAAATAATCTCATCTTGCTCTGTCCTACTCATTCATCCGGTTTTATACACTCTTCTTTTCCCGTTCAATCTGTGTTTCTTTGGAACGCGCTACCTCTCGAGATCGGGATGGTCACTAGCCGTCACAAGTTTAAGATAATGGTTCGGACATGTTTGTTGAGCAAATTGGTAGAATCTACATAGTTAAAACTCATATGTAATTAAACTTTAAATATGTATGGTTATATATGTATGTATATTATTATTTTTTTAAATATATTTATGTATGTATAGTTATGTTTGTGTATATTAGAGTTATGTAGGTATGTATACCTACTTTATGGTTCAATTTGATATATATATTTCAATAATTTTACTCTCCTTAATGCACCTACTTTTTTATTCTCTGCATCACCTATATGGTTGACTGGTAGAGAATGCCTGTGGCATTAAGTCCGCCTGTGTACATTATGTACATGAAGTTTTAATAAATAAATAAATAAACATAATATATGTTGCTATCTAATGCGGCCATTGAACTAATAAAGTAACTTAGTGTTTGTATGGGTATGGGTAGCTATATGCAAAGAAAATGTTAGTTAATATCTAAAGGAAATTTGTACAGAACAGACTACCAAGCCTAAAAAAGCAACTTTGAATCAACGTTTACTTCGTCAGCAGCTGACGCCTGACAAGTTGAGGGCAGCGATGGTATATGAACCTCCCTTTAACAGCGTAACTCGCATCCTTGCACTAGCACCCTTTTCCCAATTATTAGGAGTCGATCGATGTCATTCTTCTCGATATATTCCTTCAGATGTTATATCCTCAGTCACTCCTTTCCTTGCCATATTGGCTCTCTTTCTATATTTAGTCATAATTGCCATTATTATGATGACTATTTTCATCCCATATGAACATTAGTAGGAAAATAAATTTCTACTATATAAAATTAATAAAGAATTAAGTGACAATTACATAAACATTTTTTCCACTTTATTACTCGTTTATATTATTCGTTTATTGCTTTAGAAAGTTAAAATAGAAATACTAAGTATATTAGAGAGAAATGTTCTACCACTTAATTAATGCACCTGGTTTCATTCATACATTCATATTCTTTGGAAATCACAGATGAGTAAGTCAAATCAACTATCTAAAATATTCGTAAAATACCCGGTATAAGGAAAAGATGAAACATCTATAAGATTATGTTTAAAGTTTGCACGTTTTCCTCATTGGTCCAGAGCCCTACCTGTTTCGTTCAAAATACCGTTTGCTACATATTAAGCTGATTTACTGGTTGACGTGAACATGTACAAGAGCATTTATTTTCTGTGTGCAATTTTATATTTCGTGGTCCATTGCATTGACATACTTAATAATATTTCATTCAATAGAATAAGAGGCACACGATAGACGACTTAAGTATCTTATACTAACTGATGCACGCGGCTTCGCCCGCTTGGAGGTCGATTTTCGTTTTTTGGTCATATCTTAGGTTGTATTAACCAATTGCAATTAAACATTCTAAACACAACTTTTAAATTTGACCAAGACCTTTCTAATAGAAAACAACGCATTAAAATCCGTTCAGTAGTTTGAGCGTCCATTACGAATAAATATGTTAGAATATGTTACTCAAGGATAATGTAGCATTCTAATGGTGAAGGAAATTTTGAAATGGATTTAGTAGTTTCAGCGTTTATCGATTACAAACAAATAAATTTATCATCAATAGCACTGCTTTGAATTGTAATCCACCTTAATTCTTTTAAATCGTTGTCATAAGCAACTTTAACCGGAGTAGACGTGATTTAAACCTCAGTTGAATAAATCTCAGGTTTACGATAAAAGTTTGATCCGGCTGATCTCGATTGCACCTAAATGACGTAATCATTACCATGACGCGTCGTTATATTTGACCGTGACAGCTTTTTTACCTAAATTAAGTTCTGGTTAGTACTAATCTTTATAATTAATCTTTGGTGTTGTAGGGTCCGAAAACTGGCTCTCAAGGGCGCGTATGCACCCCAAAGTAATAAAGGAAAATAATCTACTGTTAAAGGTAGCCTTGTGGACACAAATCTTGTGGATCTTGTGGATCTAAAATGTTTTTTTTTTAAAGCAGTACAATTTTACGGACACTTAAATTTTGTTATTATGTTGTAAGTACATACATACTTTGCGATTTTTCAAAATAAAACTAGTTTAGTTGGAAAAGGTTAACATCCACAACGGGACTTGAGCCTGTGACCAGTCCCTTACCGACGTAAGGGAATGGTCACATAACAGGTGTATTATACGTCCTGGGTCGTCCCAGGACGTATAATATGCCAAACAATTTCGAATATATAGGTTGTGTTCAGTTAGCTCAGTTGGTCAGAGTATTCATAATCCCCTGTAAGGGACTGATCGCTGAGTTTAAGTCCCGACCTGAATGTCACTTTTTCGGAACTAAACCTAACTGCGATGATTTCTTCGGTGGCTCTACATTTTAGAATAACTCTTTGTTTGTACACAGGTACAATAGACTTTGGATATATATGCATATAGTTAAGTTACAGTATCACGACCTTGTTTGTTAGTTGTTTTGTTGATTTTGAGGTCGGACCGCGCCTTAATGCCGAGTCAGCCCGTTCATGCTTGTAAATGTATAGCTCTACCACCAGTGATGATGATTTATTTAGTAATCCTTTACAATATTTTATGTACCTTTTTATATAGTATTGGTATAAGGCTTAAGCTCTCACTGTTTTCCTATTTTTAATCGACTTTCAAAACTTATTTATAGCCAGCTGTGGTCGAGACTTCGTCCTCGTAGATTTAGATTTTTAAGGATATTATTTGCACGGAACCCTTTTTCTTTTTCTATAATAAAATTAAAATAATATAATATGTCTTATAATATTACCTATCTACCAGTGAAAGTCCCGTTAAAATCGGCCAAGCCGTTCCAGAGATTACCTAATTGAAACAGACAAATAGTCAGACAAAAATTTCAAAAATTGTTTATTTGTTACACTCTTATTTTAATGTCACAAATGTGGCATTTATAGGGTTCCAATGTGATCATTGGAACCCTATAAATGCATTTATGAAGGATATTTTTTTATTCCGTTAGACATCAATTACGTTAATAAGTGTATTGTTTAATAGAAGTATTTACTGTATAAGGCGCTTATCTAACTTACGAACAATGCAACCGTGCATTTTATCTATTGAGGAAACAAAAGCATACGCATAAAGAAAACTACTCGAACCAACTCAAGAGTGCCTCTGTGGCGTAGCGGTAGTGCATTCGATTGCTACGAGGTGGCGCAGGTTCGATTGCTGCTCAGTGCAAATATTTGTATGCATGCATATGTCTATTTGCATTCGTCTGGGTGTTTTTATGTTTAAAATGTATGTATTTACAAAAAAAGGATATAAGTATATTTTCGTAACTCTCAAAAAAGTGACATTCTATGCCACAAAAAGCGAACATAACAATAGTCATTTTTAATCTGTTAAAAACAGGGAAAGAAAATTGTACTAAATTTCATTCATCCTCTAGGGGGAGAATGTGATTTAAATTTGGAATACTTACCGCAATTTATACTGAACTACATCTGTGTTTACACCAATGAGTTTGTATATAAAGCATTATACATACATTTGACCATTTGCACGCTTCGAATCATATGCGGCGTTCGCGGGCAAAGGCTGTTTGCAAATGGAATGCTGCCTTTAAAAAAATTACGCGCGCGATTCATATTTTAATTAATAAACCAACAGTTTAAAAAAAAACATTGATTGATTGGTTTTCGAGCGCGAAATTTAAATTAGAAGTTTTAATTCTTTATTTGTGACCAGCCAGTATTTTATGTGATAAAATAGAAAAAGTTTGATAATAAATATTGTTTTGAAAAAGGAATACGCATTTTTTTTTAATAAATGCTTATCTCATATTATTATTGTGTTAATTTTTTCGCAAATGGTACGAAAAGTAGACTATTTTCCTCGGTGATAAAGCTGTCTTAGTCTTGGGTGAACTTAAATCCCTCGCTACACTCAGGACTCGTCTTAAATCGCTCGCTTCGCTCGTGATTTAAGTTTTTAACACCCTCGCTACGCTCGGGAGTAAACTTCTAGTCCTTCGTGACGCTCGCGATTTAAATCGTCACCCGCGACAGAAGACACTGCTTTATCCCCTTGGTTAATAATCTACTATTATCCGCATTTTGGAACCCATAACACAAGATAGTTAAACTATGCTTACTTTGGGTCAAGAAAGCGCTGTGCAGTAAGTATGTCGTAGAATATGTATTTATTTATATTTATATTTTATAGAAAACTATGAATTTACGTCTTAATTAGGTAATACACAAAATCCGGATTTGCACGGAGCGGACGCTAATACGCATAGCCATTAACACCTTTTGAGTGCTTGAAAATTTAGAATCTGTAGTTACGACAGCGATGGTTGGACAGGAATTTCCTCTTCTCTATCTCCAATTTAATAACAAGGCTATTCAAAGAGACTGGGGCTCTTTAGAAAGAGTTTTTTTACACTGTTTCATATGATTAGATTTTCGCTTCAGACGCACTAATTCAGTGAATCGTACGCCTAAGGTTGGACTCTAACTAACAAATAGATTTATCCATACTGCGGCTAAATAAAATAAATAATAAATAAATAATTCATTCACTTTAGTTTGGTTACAGATGAACTTAACCAAGTATTAACATAACATATTTTTAAACACAACCAGTAGGTATTTCAACTCTGATATAGTAAAAAGTAAAAATCTTGATAAAATGGTTCGCGTATGTGCTCTAACTGGCCAACCAAAAAGTCAATAAAAGGACTAATGACACGTTCCTTTTGAGCCCTTGATTGTATTCTACTAGCTGTTGCCCGCGGCTTCGCTTGCGTGAAATTTTGTTCCCGTTCCCGCTTCCCATGGGAACCTATTCCAGGGATAAAAAGTAGCCTATGTGTTCTAATCTATCCCTGTACCAAATTTCAGCCAGATCCGTTCAGCCGATTTCGCGTGAAAGAGTAACGAACATAGGATTGGTTGACTGGCGCGATAGTGAATCAAGTTTCCGGGGAAATCTCTTTACGATGTGGT
The DNA here is from genome assembly GCA_946251805.1 of Cybosia mesomella. NCBI lineage: Eukaryota > Metazoa > Arthropoda > Insecta > Lepidoptera > Erebidae > Cybosia > Cybosia mesomella. The sequence continues at coordinate 13,791,655 of OX276408.1, read as the reverse complement.
TGTGGATGGCAATAACATTATCAATTTGTGTTTTAAAATTATGCCCGTACTTTTACACTTTTCCTGTTCATGATGTAATATTACAAAACTTTTGGCTTTGTAAGAACTTTCTTAAAAAGGCGTGGTTTATCTTTTTACACACACAATCAGATATAAAAATACAAAAATGAAAATAGTAGTAGGCAGAGGCTCTGCTTATTTCTTTAGATATATTTTGTTTCGTTCTACTCCAAACAATGGACGATCGTTATTCGCGCTGGTGAACTAAAAAAATTTTTTTTATTAATAACTAGCTGTCCCCCGTGGCTTCGCCTGTGACATACTTCGATTCCACTTGGTAACCTATTTAACCATTCATACCTGTAATTTATGAGTTTTACAATAATGTGTGGAAATTTGCCCGATTTGTTAACATATATGATTATTGTTCCACTCCCCCGGATATTAGCGTGATGATATATAGCCTTCCTCGATAAATAGGCCATACAACATAAAAATAATTAGTCAATTGTAACCAGTAGTTTCTGAGATTAGCGCGTTCAAGCAAACAAACAAATTCTACAGCTTTATGATATTACAAAAGATGTGGGGATTGTGGGGAATAATGTATTTCACCGAGCATTTTATATAAAGCAGGTTGTGCCCATATGTTCATTACGCTTTCACAGCTAAAAAGTTTGTCTTCATCCGAGGGCCAATAACGGTTGCATCCAAAGCTTGCATCTTTGAGCTCGTGGTCTCCCACTTGTCCTTTACATTATTTAATTTAGTTAGATTTTACGAGAGCATCCGCCGTATGACATCTGACAATGTCTGACGTTCCACATATAGTTTGCAAGGGATATAAGGTAATAGCGGCGGTAAGGCCCATCATGGAGGATTGGCTAGAGAGGCGACACGGAAGCCTCTCGTACCGACTGACGCAGGTGATCTCCGGTAAGGGAAGCTTCGGGGACCACCTGCATCGGCAGACAAGGAAGGAGCCAAAGCCTGAGTGCTATCACTGCGACGCGAGCGAGGACTCGGGGCTGCACATGCTGGTGGACTGTCCGACGTGGGGAGCGCCGAAGCGTGACCTCGGGGCAGCCATCGTACAAAGCATTTCCCGCGCACCCCGACTGCCCTGGGCCATCTCCGGTTTTGAAATGGCCCCCTCGGGTTTGGGAACCACGGTGTTCCCGGCTTGCCCCGGTTTGGGAGGGCGGGGGTTGGGGGGGAATAGTCGCCCCGCCGGTTTGGAGGTTTGGATATTATGAGATAACTTTACACTTCAAGACATAGGAGGACCATCCGCCGGGCGGGTTGAGCGCGTCTCGCGTTGCGCCAGCGAAGGCGCCCGCGTCGCGTGCGAGCCCGAGCTCTGCCCCGCCGCCGCGCGCCCCGCCCGCCGCGACTCCGCCGTCCGAGACGGCGTCGACGTCGAAGGCGATACGGACGCCGGTGGCGAAGCACCGCACCGCGGCTTCCCCGCGCCAGGACGCCAACGAGTCGCCAGCCCCGCGCGCGTGGGCTCACGCGCCGAGCGAGAACTCGTTCGCATCGCTCGAGTCCTTTCGCGACTCGCCCAGGACGCCCGCAGCCTCGGACTCACCGGACCTGCGCCTCATTGTCAGGCGTCGCACGAAGCCGGCACCGACGATGCCCATGGAGACCGATCCATCGGCCCCCGGACCTGCGCGCCACCCGCGCAGCCCCGACTCTGCCGAGAAGGGGACTAAGCGTCCAAAGACGCGCTATTCAGACGCCGCCGCCGCAAGCAGCCCCGCGTCCCAAGCCGACGCCGCCCCCGCCGTTGCTGGAGCAGCGACCGCAACACCCGCAAAGGCAAAAAGAGGTACCCCCCTATTATAGTGGAGGAGTTGCCTCACTTCGCCCAGCACCTGCGGGAACTGAAGGCCCAGCTGGGAAGACCGCCAAACGTGCGCCCCTACGGGAAGGGGCTGCGTTTTCTCCCTCTCGACGCCGACGAGTACCGCCTATTGCAGAAGTACTTCATCGCTCTGGAGAGCCAGGAGGGGATCGCCTGGCACTCCTACTCTCCCCCCTCGGACAGAGGGGTAAAGGTGGCCATTCGAGGGCTGCCAGTGAACGCCACGCCGGAAGAGATCGCAGACGAGCTTCGCGAGCTGGGTTTCGACCCCGAATACATCCGTGCTATTCGGGGTCGCGGCGGACTACCCGGCTGCATCTTCCTGGCAGTCCTGAAGAAGACCCGTGGAGTCGTGCCCGACATCTACGAGGTGAAGGAGCTCCTCGGCATGCCCGAAGTACACTTCGAAGCCTGGCGCGGGAAGCGCAAGCCCGCGCAATGCCACCGCTGCCAGCAGTTCCGCCACAGCAGCCATCACTGCCACCGCGCGCAGGCCTGCGTGCGGTGTGGCGGTGAACACGCTGCGCGGGACTGCCCTCGGCCGCGGGAGCAACCCGCCACTTGCGCAAATTGCAAGGGCGAACACCCCGCCAACCACTTCCGGTGCCCCGTCTTCCGACGCGAGGCCCGAAACAAAAAGGCGGGCACAGCCGCCGTCACCGGCGGACCGCACCGGCCCGCACCGGTGAACCCACAGCCTCTCGGGGAGAGGCAAGGCGCCTCGCTCATGGCGGAGGCGAACGCGCCCTCTACCCGAGGGGCAAACCCCGCAACCTCTTCCGCTGGAAGACGCCGAAGAAGACGGGGCAAAAGGTCCCGAAAGACGCCTGCGACGGAGGAGGAGGCCGCCGCACCAGCAGCACCCACGTCGCAAGACGCGCCACCCGCCCCGCCGCAGCCCGCCCTACAGCTGGTGGAAACGGCGAGCCAGGCGTGCCAGACCGACCCCACGCCGAGGAAGGCGAAGCGAACACAGACGGCCACGGCAGCGGACGCCCCAGCGACCAGCCCCTCCGCCATACTGGCGGCAGCGCAGGCGCTCATTGCGGAGCTGACGCTGGCCGACTTCGAAGACGACGACCTCGCGGCGTCGATACTAAATTGTATCAACGTCACGCTGGAGAGCCTGGCGGAGCGCCTGCCGGACGCCCGCCCGTGAAATGAAGAACCAAAACGGACGCCGGAGGTCGCAGGAAAGCCGCCGCCCCGTCGCTGGTCGCCCGGAGCTGGGCCTTCACTGGGTAACCAGTGATCTCACCCGGCTCGGGCTGACCGCCGGGCGGCGTGAAGTCTAGCGGCCTACCGGCGTCACAAGCCAAAGGGGATAAACCCCCGCCCCCAGGACCGGTGCCTTTCCAGGTACCGCGAAGGACGCCGCAGAAATGGGCACAAACCCCAGCCACTGCTTCCACGCGCCCCTTAGGGGACGCAGTGATGACTCAGGAGGAGGAGAACCATAGATATCATATTCTCCCATGAACATGACTGCAAAAAAAGCAACTTACATATCGAGACCAATGTAGATAATAAACTAACACAAAATAAATCGCAATAAAATTTATACCTAATTTATAAGTAAGTACAAACTACTTAAAGTTTGCAAGGTTTCCCACGGCATTGTGGTATTCCTCGTATGAGTATAAATTATTATAATATAATTACTACACGAGTATAAATTATTAAAATATTATTATTTTATAAATCAATTGTGTTTAATACAATAAAAGTAAATAAATGTATAATAATTCTAGCAAACGCGCACAAGTACTTAAAGGACTTACGTGCAAACTGAATGTTTATTTTTAAAATAGTGAAGTCTTATAAGTTGACTTATCATTATAATTGTCCTATCTATATATTGAGAGTGCATAAGATACTGAAGTCATTAAATTTGAGCGTGAAGTTGTCAGGGTCAGAACCAATATAATAGTAGTTTATGCAACTGTCATATAAGAAGGGGTATTAAAACACGAGAGTCTGTTGCCTGTTGGGCTTCGCCTCATGCGATAACAGGTTGACTCGAGTGTTTTAATACCTAAGTTATATGCAGTTTCATACACTACTTTATCTTCACTCATAGGAAAAATTGAAATTAAACAAAGTAGGTAGGTTACAAGGAAGTAATTTATTTAGTATAGTGTAACGTTGTGGATTTTTTAGAAGTCAAATAAGAACTATATCCGTAAATTAATCGATATTTTAGTATGTTTCGATAACTTGTTACTATTTATCTATGGTTGTGCGAGCGAGATTGGACAACACTAGCCCAGTTATCATCTGACGGCTCTTATATCGTTCCTTTCCTTGGCAACCTTCGCCGAGGAAGGTCACTTTGACCCCGTGGCCGACTGCTGTCGGCTCCGGGTAAGTTTTGAGATCAACATTTCCTACTTCTTCTACAGGTGAAGACTTTCCAGCGGTGCAGCTTATTGCCTGCTAAAACGCAGGGCTTAATATATTTTATTATTACTGTCTGCTATTTCAGCCTACCTATTTAGTGCCACGAGGCCGATGACCCCTACGGTCAGAGGTCGCGGCATCAGCTTGTGCTGCCTATTATATTCCTTTTGTTATAGCTTCTAGCTACGCTGCATTGCCGCTGGGAGATTCTCTTCACCTGCTATTTTAGCGGGTCACTTGGACGTAATTACCTAGTGAAAAACTGACCCGCACTTTTTCTAATTCCAGGGTCTTCGCACCGGGCTTCGCACCATCATAGCGGTAGCGAGGCACACCAGCGGAGACCCTGGCACGCCGGCAACACCACAAGCCACGTGTCCACTAGCTAAGTGCATACTACCATCTTGCACAACGGACCGAACAACGCCACGGCAGAATATTTATTACGAATCCATTCCCTGAGGTTCATTTACTCAATTACCTTATATAAATTTATGTAACGTTCTCTTACCGATTATAATCTTAATATATTGTAATCAACCTTTTTTATTTATCTCTGCTCGCCCCTGCTATTCAGTATCAATTATTTTCTTAAATCTTACAGGGCATAAGTCCCTCAAATTTATGTAAACTTATTTTAAAAAACCACCATAAAAAACTAATCGTTACATTGGCGCCCAACGTGGGGCCCTCATAATGAACCTCAGGGAATGGATTCGTAATAAATATTCTGCCGTGGCGTTGTTCGGTCCGTTGTGCAAGATGGTAGTATGCACTTAGCTAGTGGACCCGTGGCTTGTGGTGTTGCCGGCGTGCCAGGGTCTCCGCTGGTGTGCCTCGCTACCGCTATGATGGTGCGAAGCCCGGTGCGAAGACCCTGGAATTAGAAAAAGTGCGGGTCAGTTTTTCACTAGGTAATTACGTCCAAGTGACCCGCTAAAATAGCAGGTGAAGAGAATCTCCCAGCGGCAATGCAGCGTAGCTAGAAGCTATAACAAAAGGAATATAATAGGCAGCACAAGCTGATGCCGCGACCTCTGACCGTAGGGGTCATCGGCCTCGTAGCACTAAATAGGTAGGCTGAAATAGCAGACAGTAATAATAAAATATATTAAGCCCTGCATTTTAGCAGGCAATAAGCTGCACCGCTGGAAACTCTTCACCTGTAGAAGAAGTAGGAAATGTTGATCTCAAAACTTACCCGGAGCCGACAGCAGTTGGCCACGGGGTCAAAGTGACCTTCCTCGGCGAAGGTTGCCAAGGAAAGGAACGATATAAGAGCCGTCAGATGATAACTGGGCTAGTGTTGACCAATCTCGCTCGCACAACCATAGATAAATAGTAACAAGTTATCGAAACATACTAAAATATCGATAAATTTACGGATATAGTTCTTATTTGATTTCTAAAAAATCCACAACGTTACAATAGTAATTATTTAAATTGTGGATGGTGCAGTTATGAAATTGAATGTTTACTACTGCATTCTCGTCAGATGCGGTATTTCTGCTTGTAGTTGGTGCTGGTATGTTTATATTTACTTCATTGGCTTTATTTTCTATGGTGTTCAATAAAGTGTTGGACACTTCTGTCTTACTTGTCATTGATTCGTCGATGTAACTCTCTGCCACAGTCGTAGATTTCCAGCCTCCGTGCCGCTTGAGGGCTGAAATGTCTCCTCCACCGTCTACTAGCAACGTGGCAGATGTTCTTCGGAAACAATGTCCGGTAAAAGTTTCCGGGTTAGGAAGCTTCAGGTAGTGTGCGACAGCCTTTCTAAGACTTCCAAATTTATTCATGCTAATTTTCTGGCTGTAGCATTTTCCAGCACAATAATTAATAAAGAAACTAGGCGTTTTACAAGCATTTGGTCGAAGTTCAATGTATTTCTTACAAAGTTTAAAATATGATCCTGTAATAGTAAAGGAACGGTTAATTTTCGTTTTGGTATTGCAAATCTTTACTAAAATAGTCGACTCAAAAACTTCCACATCCTTCAATTCAATATTATACAGCTCTTGTCGTCGACATGCACCCATTATACCAAATATTACTGCAACCTGCAACAAATAATACGTAAATGAATAAGTATTTGTTTACTTAGCACAACTTGATAACCAAACATTCGCATATGTTGCAGTAACTTACCTTTGTAAAAAGATATAGCTGATCAGGTGCTTCATTCAAGAACATATTCAACTGCTCGGGCGAGAAAGTGTTAGACTTTTTCGCTTTGTAGCCCTCAGATTTGCGTTTCAAGAATGCTACTTACTAGTTTTGAATATTCAGCGATATCAACATTGTGATAGATGCTTAATGTAGACTTGAGCATTGAATATTTCGACCATAAGAAGTGTCTACACTTTATACTTTTGTGCTAGCTTCTGAAAATAGGTGATTTAATAATTTTCCGAAAATGAGGTTGCCTTTTTATCCATTTTCCAATCTATAAATTCTTAGTATATTTTGTCGTACAATTTTTTTTACTTTTCTGGCAGGAGACTTTCAGTCTAGAATATCTGGCGGAGTGAAAATCTCGCCGTCGCTACTTTCTTCTCCAATCATATTTTAATCACTTACAGGATTTTAGTAAACTTTTTTGGAATCCCGAATACAAAAACACGATCGGCAAAAAATGTATGGGAAGCGCGGGAAATTAAGTTCAAACTACGCATGCGCGCGCCGTTTTTTTCACAGTTCGAACTGCGAATGCGTGCGCCTTTTTTTCATATTCAGCCTAAAACCATAGACTAGTTTAGTGAATAAAAAAAGATAGCGGTACTATAATGAGTTTTATGATACAGTTGACGGTACTATAATAAGTTTTATCTACACCCATGCTATAAATCCTCTATAAAAGATTCTGAAACAGTTAGCTTATTGCCAACATTAATACATCCAATGTCATAATAACCATAATATCATCCGAACGGGTGTTATAATGTTGTATGAAATTTCATAATAACACTCCTTTCGTTTTTTCAATCTCTTCCGCGCAAAGGGTTACTCATCAGACAGCCAAATTCTTACCGCCCGATGCGTGGAATCTGTATGAGTTTCAAAAAAAGAACTGTCATTCACGCGCGTTGCATTGCACCACCACAGCGGCGGCGGCGCGCCGTAAAAAAAAATTAAAGCTTATTCCTTCGAATTCGAATTCCCGCTATTTTTCTTCGCTATTATTTTTGCAAATTGTTTTGTTTACTTACTATTTTATAGAGGACACATCATGTGTGTAGATAAAGTCTTGTATGCAACTGTATAATTAGGTATTAAAACACTCATGTGATACTATTATCACACTCAGCTTCGCTTCGTGTGATAAACCCACATTCATGTTTTAATACCCCTCATTATACCACAGTTGCATAAATAACTATTATCGAAATTCGACTAAATTACTTCCTTGTAACCTACCTACTTTGTTTAATTTCAATTTTTCCTATGAGTGAAGAATAAGTAGTGTATGAAACTGCATATAACTTAGGTATTAAAACACTCGAGTCAACCTATTATCGCACCTATATGCATATTATCGCATAAACAGACTCTCGTGTTTTAATACCCCTTCTTATATGACATTTGCATAAACTACTATTATTTTTAATTTTATGTATATGCGTTTATAAAGTGTGTATGCATAGAATCGTCTTTGAATTCGTAATTAGAATTTTTCGATTTTAGTGTAGATAAAATCTTTTTTGACCCCTTATTAGAGAGGCCTCTGACGGATACGCAACTTATTGCGTATAACATCTTCCGGGTCGGCATTTCCGTCAAGTGGAACTTTACGTGGAACCAGGTGGAACAAAAAAAGGAAAGAGGGTGTTAACATAATACACCTCTGGCTGACTCATTGGGGACAACAGGATAGGTACTTTTCATCAGCAAAAATAACAAAAAATGGCAAATGTTCCCGATTACTCAAAAGTTAAAATCTGAATTCCTACTTTCCTACTAATCCTATCCTATTCTACTTCCTGCTATGCTGCTATTTGGGAATTGTGTGGGTAGTTCTACAAGAATAACAGCTGTTTTGTAACTCTCATTTTTATAAATTAATTTAAAATATTAAACTTAAGTATTTATAAATACATTTGATAGAAATTAAATGTCAACCTAAGGTACATACCACCTGTGTGTTATCTCCACTCAAGTACTCCATTATAAAAAGTTATTCACATCAATTGAACACAGAACACAGTACTGGTAATATGGAAACCATGAAAGAGTCCTTCACCACAATAATGGCTGGTTTAGAGGAGCGGATGACTAACTTCGAAGAAGAGTTGAAGAAAAGTGGGAAGAATCCAAGCAGCGCTCCAAGTCTAGCAAGTCTTACATCCGACTTTGCGGCTTTCAAAGCTTTTGTTGTGGGCATTTTATCTGCATTTCGGCAGCAAGTGGACTTCCTTGCACGTCAGGTGGATAACCTTGAATTACGGAGTCGACGGGAAATGCTACTGCTGCATGGGTGTACCAGAGCAGGAGGCTGAAGACACAGCACAAACTGTGGTGAGTGCCATCAAAGACCATCTTAAATTTGGTGATCTTTCAGTGGTTGACATCAGACGTTGCCACAGAATGGGCCGACCGTTGGGTGCTGGTAAGTCTAGGCCCATTTTAGTCAAATTCCAACATATGGCTGTGCGGGATAAGATTTGGTTTACTAAAGCCAAACTCAAAGGCTCTGGCATTACATTATCCGAGTTCGTAACTCGTACCAGACATGAAGTCTTTATGGCGGCACGTGAGCGTTTTGGCATCTCGAGGTGTTGGACACGGGAAGGTCACGTCTACGTTCTTGGCACTGACGGCGCACGGCACCGAGTGGCTACCCTGGGTGAGCTAAACCAGCTAAATTTAAGCTCACAAAAACCTCCTGCTGAGAAAATTCCAATATCTTCCAAGCCCAGGCGAGCTGCGAAGAAGTAAAATTTTCGTTTGTACTGTCTGATATTTATCTTTTGCGTCATATTATTATTTTCCATAGCTGTCACTCTGCCCGAATTATTATACTACATATTTACCACCGTCACATATGATAAGAATTTAAGATCAATAGTTTTAATTCAACTTTTCTGATTAACCTGCTACCTACCTACTTAGAAATTGTAAATGTCAATCTGACCTGACATAATAATGTCAACAAATCATAAGCGCTGCGTTCCAACTCCCATATTATGTACATTTAAACTATTATTCTCAACATGTGGTTTACGAAGTTAGTTTTCATTTGTGTACGGTTTGCCTTTTTAATTTTGTATATTAAGTACCATGTAGTATAAATAAGTTTGTCGAATTTGAAAGTGATGTAGTTCTAGTGTGACTTTTTGGTTTCTGTATTTAGATATTTTTACCCTGATAAATGTGAATTAGTATTTGAGGTAACACGCAGCTGGTGGATGGACAGAAGTAATAATAAAACAATAACATACAGTAAGTTATAGGTTGGTTGGTCCACTTATTTATAATTTTATAATTTTTATATTTATTTATTTATTTTCCCATATATATATATTACACATATATTATACATATATTTTTTCTTTCTTTTGTTAAATGACAAGCATCTGCGATACCAGCGACGATGAAAGTTTTGTAACAGCCAGTAGTTATGATAGCTTTACGAGTAAGCCTTCACTGGCTGCAACTATTGAAGCCCAATTTACTGACGTACCCAAGAATTTTAATGTAGTCCATATAAATGCACAGAGTATTCCGGCCCATTTCCCGGAAATGCTGACTAGTTTTGACTGTAAAAATATCCATGCTATTCTTATTTCTGAATCTTTCCTTAAGCCTTGTCTACCTACAATTTCTTACTCGCTGCCTGATTTCAATTTAATTAGAAACGATCGCATTGGTGCTGCTTGTGGAGGTGTTGCTATTTATCTACGTAATAATATTCCTTTTCATATTATAGATTCATCTTCACAGCCACCACCATCAAACGCCGGTGAGCACCTCTTCCTAGAGGTAGAACTCTTTCACACCAAATTATTACTGGGTGTCTATTATTGTCCCTCATCCAGAATAAATTTTTTCTCCTCGTTTGAAAACCTATTGGAACGCTACTGTCCCAGTTACAGTCATACTATCATTATGGGAGATTTTAACACGTGCCTTATAAAACAAGACTCTCGCTCTTCATCTTTCCTCAGTACTGTTCAATCTTGTAATTTGTCCGTTCTAACTTCCAATACTACGCATCACTTTCCGGATTGCGCCCCTTCTCTTCTAGATCTTATTCTTGTTTCTTCGACTAATCTAGTCGCTAAGCACGGCCAGTGCTCAGCTGATGCATTTTCTTACCACGATTTACTTTTTCTGTCATATAAACTTCGCCCTCCTAAACCGAAACGTAAAATTCTTATGCAACGTAATTTTAGTGGTATGGATCTTAATAAACTTCGTGAGGATGCCAATGAAATAGATTGGAGTTCACTTCTACAAGCCGAGTCTGTTAATGACAAAGTCAGTATACTCAATGGGAAACTTATTGAACTATACGACAGGCATGCGCCTGTGCGTGCAGTGAGAGTTAGGCACTTACCTTCACCTTGGCTCACAGCCGAGATAAAAGGTATGTTGTCAAAAAAAGCAACCGCCAAATGTAGGTACAAGACTCGGCCTACTCCTAATAACCGCGAAAAATATATTACAATTCGAAATCTCTGCAGTAAGGTGTGTAGAAAAGCACAACGCCAATATATTCATAACTCGGTTGAGAATGCAGACCCAGCAAAAGTTTGGAAATTCCTCAGAACACTGGGTGTTGGAAAGTCACGTCAGGATTCTATTCCTAAAAAAATTGATATCGATTTACTTAATCAACATTTCTCATCGTCGTCTAAATGTGATCGGACTCACAAAGACAATACTTTGCAATATCTTTCATCGCTTCCAATACCTGACTACTCACCGTTCTTGTTTAATCAACTAACTGCTTGTGGTGTTAAAGAGTGTATAATGTCAGTAAGCTCCAATGCTGTTGGCAGTGACTGTGTAAGCCGGAACATGGTACAACCTATCCTGGAACAAATACTACCCATAATTTGCCATGTACTAAACCATTCCCTTTCTTGCAGCATGTTTCCAGATGTTTGGAAAGAGGCACAAATCATTCCTTTGCCTAAAAAATCTAATCCTTCGTCCCTTTCCGAGTTTCGACCCACTTCCATCTTACCTTTTCTATCAAAAGTCCTAGAACGCTTAGTTTACAATCAATTAGCTTCATACCTTACAAGGAACAATCTCCTGAATTCACTACAGTCAGGATTCCGTCCTGGACACAGCACGGCCAGCACATTGATCAAGGTTACTGACGATATCAGGCTAGGCATGGAGAAGGGAAATCTTACGGTACTCTCCTTACTTGATTTCAGCAATGCGTTTAATACTGTAGATTTTCATATCCTGCTTGGCATACTGCGCTCTATTAACATATCTCCAACAGTGATTGATTGGTTTCATAGTTACCTGTTTGGGCGCCGGCAGCGTGTACGTGTTGAAGATTCCTTTTCCACCTGGCGTAATACATCTGTCGGTGTACCACAGGGTGGCGTGCTATCTCCTTTGCTTTTCACAATTTTTATAAATTCCATCTCTAAGTCATTACATTGTTCCTACCACCTTTATGCAGACGATCTTCAAATATATACACAGGCTCCTTTACAGGAATTGTCGACAGCCTTTAATGCTATTAATACCGATTTGACGAGGATATGCACTTGGAGCAAGCGGTATGGGCTGGAAGTGAACCCCTCTAAGACTCAGCTAATAGTTATTGGTTGCTCCAGAATGCTGCCTCAAGTTAATTGGTCACAGTTACCAGATATCGTTTTTAATGGCATTCCACTGGAAATATGCCAAAGTGTGAAGAACTTAGGGATATTCATCGATAGCACACTATCGTGGGGTCCTCAAATTCGTGAAGTTAGTCGCAAATTGTTTGCATCAGCGGGGTCTATGCGCAGACTGCGTAACTTTCTACCAACGACCACTAAAATTGCACTTGCAGAATCTCTCCTTCTTCCTCTTCTTGACTATGCCGATGTCAGCTATCTCGACGTCACCGAGGAGCAACTCGATAAGCTTGAGCGCCTTCAAAACTTTTGCATTAGATTTATATTTGGTCTACGCAAATATGATCACGTATCAGAGTTTCGCATATTGCTCAAGTGGCTCCCAATTCGACTTCGACGGAATGCTCATATTCTTGCCATGCTTTATAGTATTCTCTTTAATCCCAAATCTTCCTGTTATTTAAAAGAACGTTTCGTGTTCCTCAATGACACACATTTAAAATCCTTGAGGTCGTCAGAATCATTGGTATTGGCAGTACCTAGGCATTCTACGATTTTTTATGATAAATCGTTCACTGTACAGGCGGTACGGTTATGGAATGCACTGCCATTATCGATTAGACGGGCACAATCACTGGCCATCTTCAGAACGATGGTGAAAGAGCACTACCTGGACCTATAGTCTCCCCAATTCCTTTTTTTTTTCTTTTTGCGTTATGTGCTGTCTAACTTTCGTACGAGATATAAAAATAATTTATGTGTAGATTTAGTATATATATAAATTTTGTATGTCTATATGAATAATTTATATTACCTACAATTATGTTCGATTATATATGTCTGTTTATGTATCATTGTATGCTTATTTTTAGGTATATATACCTAGTACATTGCAATCATATGTGTTTGTAATCTAGTCTGTTACATTATATGACTACGTTACTCCTCTATCTTCTCCTATTACACCAATAACTACCCAATATACGATTTAGCTCATTTAAAATTCATGTCCATCCAAAGGTTGCCTGTAAGATATTGCTTTTAGCGATAAGGCCGCCATTTGTACATGTATTGTTTAAGTTTCCATATATGTATATTCTGATTGGTGTACAATAAAGTTTATATCTATCTATCTATCTATCTATCTATCTAATATTATAAATGTGAAGATGTTTGTTACAGGGATAGTTTATAGTCTGGAATAACACATAGGCTACTTTATCCCTGGAATAGTTGCCATGGGTTGCGGGAACGGATTCTCAATTTCACGCAGGCGGAACCGCGCGCAACAGCTACTTCAATATAATTATTTATTATAACTCCATTCCCATGAAGCTCCAAAGTATATATTGGCGCCGTGTACTGAATACTAACTAGATACTTAATAATTGTGATATTTATAATCAGCATTGCTCATGTATTTAACATGTAAAATGTGTATAATAAATATAATTTGTCATAAATATGGAAAAATATTACATATTATTATATATAACCTTACGTAAATAGCATTCATAAGTAGCTAAAGTGGGTTGAGTTGCGATGCAATGTGCGTAACTATGCCATTATATTTATTTATATTTGCATGCACTATAAAGATAAATTCCTTTTTCATGAGTGTGGATTAAACAATGCACTAAAAACAATAGGGTATGGTAATTTTTATGCGTATCTACGGCCGTTAATATATTGCACTTATTTTCCAAGAGTCCAGTGGCGGTTTTGCCAGCAGGTTGAGTAGACTGGAGCCTAGCGTGGCAGATTATAGGGGCGGCAAATTTAGGACCAACATTCTAAAACATTCCACACTATGCTATTTAGACCCAAAGTAAGTACAGCTTAACTATAGCTTCTAAATTCATACGTGACTCCATGGTTCGTGCAGAATAAGGAGCGTAAGGCAGGGGAGGTGGGCAAGCGTGCACGCGGGATGGCCGTCATGTTACCACGTCCCGCGCACACTTTTCACCACCACCTGCCTTACGCCCAATTTCTTTCCCGTTCGGAATTCCCCTCGGTTAATCGGCCAGCGAGGTAGGTTATGTTGGACTCAAACCGACTAAAACCGCACGCCGTCTCGGGTCTTCAGACGCCGTGGTGTAAGGTGACCTTACACTTAAGGCATTTCCCTCGTACCCCGACTGACCCAGGGCCATCTCTACTTTCGAGATAGCCCTCTTGGATGTGGGAATTACATATTTCGTCTAGAAATTTGATGATGGGGATGACGAATTAACGGACAAATAACAGAAATGTAAATAATGTTGATGTAAACAGAACAAGGCAAGGAAATATCACGGCCACTATTTTCCAATTGCTAATAAAATTGTTTATTACATTATTTACCTACATAATATTAACGGTCTGTATGTAAAGAAGTGCAATCGGTAGAAGATTTGACAATATCCGTAGTGGTCTGCTAATAAGGAGGTTTACCGGCTAGCAGCTAAGGTTGGTTTCGCCCAGGGGAAATCCCTATACACTATAATGCCTACACAAAAAAAAGTATAGGTATAAGTAGGAATGTGTATCCGAATTTAAGAACCCATGCTACAAACTAGACTTAGTTTAGGTCTAAACGGCTTACCCGGGGTGCCCGGCAACGTACAATTGGGGAGGACACCGTGCGGTTTTAGTCGATACACGACATAACCACCCCCGATTAGGAATAAGGGATTTCCACACGTAAAAAAAAAGGTCTAAATGGCGCTGTGTAATACGTTCTTTTTTTTCGTACGGAAATCCCCCGGCCTTCGGCGGTGGTTATGTCGGATTCAAAACGACTAAAACCGCACGCCGTCTTGAGTCTTCAGATGCCGGGGATACCTTCCAGAAAATTTCTTTTATATATGTATCCAATGAGATTGTAAAAAGTTTACGCAGATTTTGATAAAAGAATAAAAATCGAATTTAGACCTCTGTGGCGTAGCGGTAGTGCATTCGACTGCTACGACAGGGGGCGCGGGTTCAATTCCCGCTCAGTGTAAATATTTGTATGCATGAATATGTATATTTGCATTGGTCTGGGTGTTTCTATGTATAATATGTATGTATTTACAAAAAAAAGTATATAAGTATGTTTATCCGCATTCTGGAACCCATAACACAAGCTAGTTAAACTGCTTACTTTGGGTCTAGAAAGCGCTGGGTAGAATGTCGTAGAATATTTATTTATACTTTAAACGAAACCAGAGTAAATATTGTACGCAAATGTTATGATGCAATGCGCGTACGCCGCTCTGGTTCTGTGTTTCCCTTCATTGAATTGGTAATAAGTTAATTGTTTAGCTGTCGTCCGGTGCTCGGCGTGCTACTGACGCATAGGAAACACGAAAGTAACGTGCAGTCTGATACACGTCTGCAAGACACGATACACGATTACCAAGTTGATGAAATAATTCGCATTTAACTTAAATACCTTTCCAATGCGAGTCGGAGTTGCACACTAAGGGTTCCGTAAAAGATATAATGTAGATTTAATTATACTCGTAATCATCATCATCCGAGTACTAATCCCGGGTGCATTCAAGCTTGCACTTGGGAGCCTGGGGTTTGCTCTTCTACTCATCCTGTCTTTAGGGATTGATTTATTTTGACTTTTACGGGAGCAACTACCATCTGACCCCCAATCCTGAAAGGAGAGCCTATGCCAGAGTCTCATCCGTCAATTAGCAAGTTTACCGGCATGCATGTGAGCTAACTTGGACTCCGAAGATTTTGATGGGGCCACTACATTATCCACTTTTTAAATAGTTTTGTAAATGAAAAAAATGTTTGTAGTGGTTAAGGATTCGGCCTTACAATCGAGAGTTCCAGGGCTCGAATCACGATCATTAAACTACCGACGACGACGTCATAGCGGGAATAAACGTAATTTCGGTTAATCGTACCTACTCTTTAAAAAAGAAATTTCAGTCTAACTATTGTCGTTTATGACATACAGCGGAGTCTTAGGGTTAGTAACCCTAAAAAGAGCTGCGATTATGCATCACAATCAATGCCTCACTCAACTTGGAACAAGGAAATTACCTATCTACGTACCTAGCGCAAGTGCAAAACACGTTAGAAAAAAAACCGTATTCTGTTATGAGTGAGTAGTATAGAAATCCCCGATTGTGGTAGGTAGCTACGAAAAATTGAGAAGCGAACGGCTGTCATGGCATGAACGTAGAGGACTTTAGGGGCAGAGGTAGACCCTGGTTGCATTCAAAGCTTACACTTCGGATTTCCTTCGTCTCCTTTCCATACCTAATTAGGACTTACATGGGACTGGTATGTCTCAACCCCCCTAAACACGAGAAGAAATCCTGTGTGAGGCCCTCTTCCTCAAATCAGGAGGTGTACCGCTTGAAGTCGAGGTTGGCCTGGGCCCTGAAGACCTCGAGGAATCTCCTTACCCCAATTACATCAACTTAATAATCCATTTAATTTGTTGTTTACTTAGGCAAATTTCGTTATTCATGCAAAGTACGACATTCTATACGTTACACAAGAATGTGGTTTGATTTAAAATATTCCAGTGTAACTGAGTAGTGATTTAAATGCAAACATAAATTATGGAAGTTCATTGACCGATTAGTAACATAAAGCTGAATGGCATGGAGTTACGTCATCATCATCATGATCTTAGCGTTAGTCCAGGTTGCAGGCCGGGGTCCACATATTTGAAGATTTGGCTAATTTGATCAGTGATAGCATATTGTGAGGTTGGCTGCCGTCATACATCGCAACCTCTAAAGAGATACCTTCGTCAGAGCATCGTCTGTATGTCAGTAGGTGCACCAGCTAGTAGGTCAGGTTGGCTTGGACCCTAAAGATTCTAAGTGTATCTTCCTAGTGGTCCTAGTTTGCGTATGGAGTTACGTAAAGTGATAGAACTTCTGATAAAGGAAATAAAAACAAGATGTAATGTTTCTGACAATCACTCGGCGCAGGCGCACTGTCATACATATTGACAAGTCTTGCACAATCATTAGATAATGTCTTCTCGGCCGTTCACACATTCTAATAAGAGTTGCCCGAGCCCAAATTAAGCTTCAGGCCATGAAATCTGTCGGTACAACCGGTACAATATAATAACATCGTAAATACGTTAAACCTTAACATTTTTAACGTTACTAGCATTGCCGGTTTCGCAAGTTTCATAAGTATAGGTCACTGCGTTTATGCCGCTCCATCTTTACTCTTGTAGCTCACCGGGCGCTCTTTAAATTCTCCCCATGTTTCTAGAGCCCGATTTTGACGGGTAGTGGAAAGCGTGACCTCATTATATACTTAATTATAATTATTCTCTCTTACTTTGTACACAAGCTATCTGTAATATGCCGCCCCCACGGTCTATTGTATCTTATCTATATATTTAGTACTACAGGACAGATACAAAGGTGGATCCGGTCGAAAACAAAACAAAAATAAACAAGCACTTTCATCATTCCATTTAGTTGTTTTAAGTTGTCAAATTTTTATTTCAATTAATCAATTTGATATAAGCCTTTGCTACAGCACTCGATTCACCGCCTTCGGCATCAGGCATGAGTCCCGTACGATTCATTTAATTACACTTGGGCGATACAATTGTCTACAGAAAGCATGGTTCATCATTGAACAGTAACACGAAAAAATTATATTAGTTTCAGGTTAACCCAACTACCTTTTTCAGGTCATCTGTTTATCTGACTAGGGGACGTCCCACCAACCATTCACCAATTCGCGTTCCGCACTGTAGAACTCGTTTGCGGAGATTGGGGAGATCCCACTTCCACAAAATAATCTAATGTAATGAATGTTAGTTTGAATTAAATGTACCAAAAGCGCTTTATTAAGTAAGTAAGTACCTTTTTTTTTTTTTTTTCGTGCGGAAATCCCTTCGGATACCGCCGGAGAGACGAGACGGCGTGCGGTTTTAGTCGGTTCAAGCCCGACATAACCGCCCCCGCTGGCCGGCGGGGGGGTATCCGAAGGGATTTCCGCACGAAAAAAAAAGGTACTAAGTAATACAACGACAATTTTTTTAATTGATTTAAAAACAAGTTCAATTCCTGAGACGAGCTCAGCCGAATACAAGGGATTTTCTTTTATTTTATCTTTTTTTTTTTTTTTTTTTGTCTTGCAATTGTTCACCCCAGCACGAATCTATTACCGAAAACAGCAACTCGATAGCTCATCTCCTTCATACCCAAAACCGTGACAGAAAATTGGCAACGACGACGTCGACGACGTCGACGACAACTCGATAGCAATAGGGCTTTTCTAAAGAAAATCCCTAAAAAGAAGGCGATTGTCAATTCGGCTCGTATGTGTGTAATTTTATTTAGAATTTATGTTACTGTTGAACGTTTCATTTAACATAGCTGCGTTAAAGGAAAAAATACGTGACTACGCTATTGATACAATAAATTGAATACATGTCAAAATATGTATCATAGTAGAACAAATGTGTCAAGGTATCATGATCAACAAAATATACACATAATTCATGTAGTTAACCAACGTTCCAAGGTTACTATCTCTCACAAATATTTAGGTAGGTACAACGTACACGTCGGATTCATTAATAATTACAAAATACCTAATTGTTTATTTTTTGTTTGACTCAATGACATAATATCAATGTCATGAGCAGTTTCATTCGCTATACCTATATAAATAATATTATGAGTTTATATATCTACCTATATTATTAGATTAATCCGTACACTATAAGCAAAACTAGATTTATGGGCATTATTTACCTATAATATTGTAATGATGTTGATAATGCAGATTCACATTAGTGTGTTTGGGGTCTTATCAAGATCTTAGCGACCAAGAAAACCTTGCCTGCAAGCCAGTACGCCTGCTCATGATCGCCGAGGCTCTGGCGCAGTTTTCGGGGTTGGGAGGTCAGACGTCAGACGGAAAGAGAAGGAGTAAGCGGACCCCGGGCTCTGAGGTGAAAGCTTCGGATACAATCGGAACAATGCTAAGAGGATGATAAAAGCAGCTTCATAATAAATACACTGTTAAACATGGTTTTACTAACAAATAATAGGCTTGAAAAATTATTTATAGATATAAGTAAACATAAGTTAACCGGAGTAGTTGCTTTTGTAATAATCCTTTGTGGTGCTTTATTAATTTTTTGATGTAGTCAAGGTCTAAGACTGGATTTTATCAATTGAAATTCGTTTAACTAGACTGAAATGTGCTAAAGCAGTTTAAATTCGATTAATGGGATTATATTCGTGAGTAAAATTAAGCCTAAGTCAAATATGCACCTAAATAATAAACCTACTTTTTTTTGCTGTGTGAAATAGAACACAAACTAAAATATTATTTTTATAATAATAAATATATATAAATATAAAGTGTATTGGTAATTATATGACCGTTTAAGCCTTCGTCTAGTAAGTAAATTAGTATCCTTCACTATATTTTCTTAAAGTTTCACAAAATCTCAAGGTAAGAAAATCCGTTTACATACTTTATGACTATTTCTTCTCGCGCATTCGATCGTAATTATTTGCTAACATAAAAAAAACAAAAGTCAACGGCTAAATTTATGATGGTTTTCTTATTTTCAAGATACCATACCAAATACCATAGGTATTCCAAATACCATAATATTTCATAATTGTTGATTTAGTCTTCAGGACTGTATATTTAACACTCGTTTTAATAAAACTCTTTTAGATTAAGTTTAAAAGAAATGATTAAAAAAGAAACGAATATAAAGGGAATGATTAAAACAGAAATGTTAATAAAAGAAATGAATACTCACGTTGCAAATGATATACATTTTCCTCGATCTCTGGTATTAGATGCATGAAGGTTGTGGACAGCAATACACCGCCGCCGAAAGAAAGCAGTGTAATTACTGCTCTGTTGTTAGTCTTCAGGCTTCCAGCCTCTTCAGCAGACACCCAGTTGAACTTCTTAGCTAACAGTATTGGTACAGTACCGCAGGTCATGCAGGCAAAGAAGAGAACTACCATACTGACTCCTTTAGCCACAAGCACACCTTCGGTGTCATTATCTTCGTGCGTTAATATCACATCCAATGATTCAGCCATTTTGGAACGTAGAACTAAATTACACAAACAAGAGAGACCCTTTAGAATGAAGGTGAGCGTGTGAGTAAGTTGAACGTCGTTCGCAAACCTTTTTATAAGAGGTGCGATATCAGCTATAGCGCGTGCGTCGTCAAAGAGCGACGCAGTTAGACTATGCGCATGGTAGTCACGGGCGGCGGTTGTCACGTTAGCTCCGCTCCACTCCTGCGCAGGCTTTTCGCTAAAATGCACAGCCTTAAAACTGGTTCGCTAAATTAAAGCGTTGCACGCGGTTGACTTTTAAATGCCTTTCGCTCTACATTTTAGTCAATTGATGGTAATGAACAAAACAAAAGTTCAGAATACCTCAAAGATCTTAAACTTTTAATAAATTTGTTGTTATTATTAACTTAACCAGGGTGATAACTTGTATTGGTGATGGGTGAAGCCGCTTGATGTTCGACAGATGGCCAAAGTCTTCCCCGGAAATATCTTTCCAGATCGCCGGATGGTTTTGGTCGCTTGAATTCATAAGTACTCCAAACTCATTTGGATGTGTTCGTAGAATAATATAGTCGGTAAAAATGAAACAGATAAATTTTAATTTAACATCTAAATGTTTAACAAAGGTTGCCAGTCACCAAAGACCAAAGCAGCAACACACGCGAACCAAGCTTCTCAAGCTGGTCACTACCACTCCTTATTTTTAGGTAAGAAATAAAGAAAATGTATTTATTAAATACACTTAACATTTAGTAACTCTAATCACAAAGCAAGTGTCTACTCAAAAATCCAGAAACATTAATATTAATACAAACTGAATAAATCTGAATAATAATAAAACAAATAAAGTTAGCACTTAGGTCAATTACTGAAGTAATTAAACACAAACAAATGAAATAAATGTTAATTTACCAAATACAACATAGGTACTTATTAAATGATGCAGTCTATAATACAAAATCAGTATTAACACTTAAACATACCCTTTCATATAAAGCTATTTTGAGTTAAGCTCTTCCGTCTTTCTTTGTAAGTAGAAGAAACAAGTAATACATCAGACAAAGCAATCCAAATAAGGAAGTCAGTTTTAGTAATTTATTAAGTCATTTTTACCTCTATTTCTGAACTGGTTTCAATAAAGACAAAATAAACGAAAACACAGTTCTACTGCGATACGCAACAGTAAATTTGCTATGGTATAGTTGAAATGGGCATTAAGTATTTCATAAAAATACTATCATTTTCTTCACTGTCATACTGAATTTCGAAGTTCAAAATAGCGATGAACTGTAGCCCTAAAGTACCTTCGAATGTTTTCCACCGCGAAGCACGGTGGTGCGAAACATACTCTTATTGGTTTTATCTACACCCATGCTATAAATCCTCTATAAAAGATTCTGAAACAGTTAGCTTATTGCCAACATTAATACATCCAATGTCATAATAACCATAATATCATCCGAACGGGTGTTATAATGTTGTATGAAATTTCATAATAACACTCCTTTCGCTTTTTCAATCTCTTCCGCGCAAAGGGTTACTCATCAGACAGCCAAATTCTTACCGCCCGATGCGTGGAATCTGTATGAGTTTCAAAAAAAGAACTGTCATTCACGCGCGTTGCATAGCACCACCACAGCGGCGGCGGCGCGCCGTAAAAAATAATTAAAGCTTATTCGTTCGAATTCGAATTCCCGCTATTTTTCTTCGCTATTATTTTTGCAAATTGTTTTGTTTACTTACTATTTTATAGAGGACACATCATGGGTGTAGATAAAGTCTTGTATGCAACTGTATAATTAGGTATTAAAACACTCATGTGATACTATTATCACACTCAGCTTCGCTTCGTGTGATAAACCCACATTCATGTTTTAATACCCCTCATTATACCACAGTTGCATAAATAACTATTACATCACTGAAATCAGCAGGGTTAGGTTAGGTTAGAACCGTGACCACAACAAGTGCCAGATAAATAACTCGATGTGGAATACTTTCGCACTACCGTGTTTCGCGGTGGAAAACATTCGAAATTATGGGTATCGATGTGGCGCACTTTCGCACTACCGTGAGTCGCGTTTCGATACTTTAGGGCTACAGTTCATCGCTATTTTGAACTTCGAAATTCAGTATGACAGTCCATTTTCTTGCCTTATGCCGACTACTTGAGGCATCAAGGAGATATACCAGAGATACCACTGAACCCTGGGGTTATCCTTTCGAGGGCTTACCAGGGGTGCCCGGCAATGGACACTTGGGAAGGACACCGTGTGGTTTTAGCCGGTCCGATTCCAACACACCCACCCTATCGTCGGCACCGATGGGGTGAAGCCCTTGGGGGCTTACACTCGCTAAAAAAAAGATATACCACTGAGTGAGGTTTAATCTTATTAATCTGATTAAATGTGTTACAGTTTGATATTCCACTGTTTGACATAGATAGGTACATAGAATTAGTTACAAGTTGTTTTACAGTGGAAAACATCTCCTATCTCCTGCATCTAATAGTTCAAAAATGGGTCTGGTCTCCAGTGTACGGGTTGCTGAATTAGTAAGTAGTAGGCAAAAAATAATAGACTAATAATAGAAATATATTAAAAGTAAAACAAACGTAATCTAATATAATCAGAAGGCTTGACATATCAGGCTTTGATTTTATCTTATAATTAATAACGTAACAAAAATATAATGAGAAGTGTTGTTATCTGTGTGAGTATTTTAAGTGTGTTACGAAGCTGTGATGTGAGTGTGTGTTGTAGGTGTGTTTTGTGAGTGTGTGGAGTCAGTGTAAGTTGTGAGTGTGTGTAATATAATGAGTGAATGTTGTGTGTGTGAGGTGAGTGAATAATGATAACTATGTGTTGTGAGATTATATAGACTTATAGGCAGGTGTTGTCGTTGTCGAAGTATAATCGATTGTTGTTGTGTGTTGTCATGGAAGCTAAATGGACTGAACAAGAAGGTGCTCTATGTCATTGTAGGATTGTGTTAAGAGACAGTTATTAATTATGCGTTTGCATTTTAAAATAGAGGCAGAACATAAATTATTGTGTTTATAAGCTAATTTATATAAACGGTGGCCAAAAACGAAAAAGTGTCGACTAAATGACGCGCGGTTCTGTGACGCATAGCAGAGTATACATTATATTTTCTCTTTTTCACTCTAATCTCTATCTAAATGGCAGGAAAATATTCCATGGATGCGTATTGTCGTAAAATTACCTGCGAAATAATTATTTTCCTGACCGATAGAACCACAATGTCATTGTCATGCATGACCTTTAATATTGCTCTCTGTGCTCTCTCATTGAAGTTAGGAAGGTTTTACCCCAATCACCAATACAATAGGAGAAAAGAGATTAGACTAAGGCGTAGTACAGGTTAATAGTAATTTACACTTTTGAAGACAAATATAAGTTTTCTGACTCTTCCTACGAGTATCTTAAGGTGCGGGTGCAAGCTCAAGGTAGAATCGACATAAACACGGAGATATCTACAAAATGCCTAAGTTTCGGTTAAAATCGATACTGAAAAAATATCTAACGGCTCTTGATTACCCTAGCACAGAAAAAATTCTACGAGTATAAAGCAAAAACCCCTAGGAATTTGAATCCTTCCATATTCACATGCACCTCCGCATACAAATACACACACGACAAACATACAGCCGCAAACGCCTCACACTCACTTAGTCGCAACACACACCAACACATAGGTACACAACTCACACCGAAATACAAACAAGACACATACGACCACATACACGAACATATACATAACACACACACACAGACACACACACACTCTCACACACACACACACACGTATAGTCACACATCCCGGTTAATAAATTATATTAGATACTGGCCAGGGGTGGAGGGTTGGTAACCTGAGACACAGGATTCTCCTAGTTCAGGTACCACCCCGCCATAATTCTGTTTGATTTTAGTACTAATTTTAAAATTACATTCTACTGTATTTTATTAGAGATTTGTTATGTAACATGTATGGTGAGAAATAAACGTTGTTATTATTATTATCTCATTCAACTACATCACGCCTCCCCCATAGTTCGTAAGAGGTGGCAAGATAGCCCCGGCGAGGTGGGCAACAGTCGACCGGGGTGCTAGGGCGATTGGCAGAGGAACCACCGGACTATTCGGGCATTGTCGAGCAAGAGCGCTTTCTGCATCATGGGCGCCACCGACTTCCCACTGATCCCGAGCCTCTCGAGATGGACAGAGAGGCTCCTTGGGATCAAGCCATTGGCTGAGATCACAACTGGGACTATTTCTGTGGACCCCACCCTCCACATGTCGGTAATCTCGTGCGCCAGGTCTAGATATTTGGTCTTTTTGTCTGCTTCGGCGCGAACGAGGTTTTCGTCATAACGGATAGTGATGTCCACAAGAAATACCCGTGACTGTGCCCGGTCCATCAGCACGATATCAAGCTTATTCGCTAGAATAGTCCTATCCGTGATGATGGACCAGTCCCAGTAGAGCTTAGCGCAGTCGTTTTCAAGTACGGCTTCTGGTATGTACTTGTAATAGGGCAGCCTCTGCTCGATGAGGCCGTATTTAAGAGCAAGCTCTTGATGCAGTATCCTGGCTGCTTGGTTTTGTCTGTGCAGATACTCAGTGTTAGCAAGCATTGAACAACCGGAGGTCACATGTCTGAGAGACTCACCGGGCCGGTGGCACAAACGACAAACATCCACCGTTCCATCCCTCAGTATGTACCTCCTGTAGTTGTTCGTCTTAATAACCTGATCCTGTATCGCACAGACAAAATCCTCAGTTTCCCCAAATAGGTCACCGAAACGCAGCCAGTTTACGGACGCCTCCCGGTCCACGTGAGGCTCATGTAAAGCCTGAAAGAAGCGTCCGTGCAGCTCTTTGCCCCTCCACACGGCCTCACGTTCAGAGGTACCAAGTACCGCCGGCGCACGCCACTCTGTGTTAGCCACGGCTAACGGGGTCAGTCTTTTATCGCATTCTATGACCAGAGAGGTCACACTGTCCGCCTTCGATAGGAAATATTCCCTGAGACTGCACACCTCGCGGTTATGCATTGCCTTGGCACTGAGAAGTCCTCGACCACCACACTTTCGCGGGATGTACAGTCTCATAACCGAAGACTTCGGGTGGAGCATTCTGTGGATAGTCATAGTTTCGTTGACTCTTCTGTCCAGGGCGTCTAGTTCTGAGACCACTTGAGCACTCCGAAGGTGTACAACAAGACAGGCATCACCCAGCCGTTGAACGCCCGTGCCTTATTCACGCCAGATAAAAGGCTGTTCCACACTCTTACCAGACGCTGACAAAACACGGAGCACGAGGCCTGTTTGACACCCGCCATGTCGACACCCAAATTCTGCGACATGCCCAGATACCGGTATGTTTCACCTTCGGAGAGTGATCGAAGGCTCACCCCATCGAATACGGGTATACGACTCGATGAGATGACTCTCCCCCGCTCCATACGAAGACCCGCACATTTGTCCACTCCAAACTCCATACCGATGCCGCTGCTGAAATCAGATGTGATATCCAGCAGCCGCATCATGCCTGCAGCGTGTGGAGCAAAAAATTGGAGGTCATCCATGTAGAACAGATGAGACATCCTCGGACCCCCTCTCCGAAGCTGAAAGCCCGTCCCTGACTCATCCAGCAATGTGCTTAGAGGATTCAAGGACAGATAAGCACAGTGGACTCAGACAGTCGCTCTGAAAAATACCCCTCTTCACCTTTATTCGGTCTTCCGCATCGGACAGTCGCACCCCAGATAGACTAAGCATAGTGCTCCATTGCTCCATACAGGCACCGAGGAACTCTCGAACTGTATGATCAATTTTATACAGCTCGAGGACCCTCTTCAGTCATGTATGGGGGACCGAGTCGAATGCTTTCTTGTAGTCTATCCAGGCGGCGGAGCAATTACGTCGGTTGCGTTTGACCTGCTGGCTAACTACCACGTCGATTAGGAGGAGTTCCTTGGTTCCACGACTACCACGTCTACATCCATTCTGGGCATTAGCGAGTATGCCACAGTTATTTATATGGCTCGCTATTTTCGCCTCCAGAACAGATGTCAGTGCCTTATAGGTGGTAGGAAGGCACGTTATCGGTCGGTATTGCGATGGGTCCGTGGTACAGTCCGACTTAGAAACCAAATAAGTGACCCCAGTAGTGAGGAAGTTGGGGAGTTCTTTCATGGCTATGGCTTCCTGGAATTGTCTTACGAGGGTGTCATGGGAAGCCCGGAAACTCTTCAGCCAGTAGTTCTGCAGTCCGCCGCTCCCTGGAGATTTCCAGTTTGGAGCTTTGGCAACTGCTACGCGAACGTCGTCCAGGCTGGCAGTTCCCGGTCTCATTGGTGGTATCTCCATACATGAATCCTCGATGACCTGCATCCAGGTTCCCTCCACATGCTCCACAGGTCGTGACCACAGGTTGCGCCAAAATGCAACCAGTTCCCGCCCGTCAGGACGTTTGGTTGCGGCGTTGACCCCAGGTTGTTCCAACGACCTGTAGAACTTCCTCTGATCACTCATGAAGAGGCGATTCTGGTGGTACCTTTTCACTCGCTGTGAGTACCGCCGGATTCGATTGCTCCAAGCTGCTACCTTCTGTTTCAGGGCGTCAATGTGGCCGTCAGTTGCTCAGTATTTGGTACTGCAGAACCTAAGCCAAACGCCGCAAATGCTTTTTTGACGAACCGCAAGATTCTCGGTCTGGTGTGACCTGCCCTGAAACTAATCAGTGTGCCGATGAGGACCCTCGTCTCAGTGATACGATGTTCAATCCTGCGCTTCCAGGCTGGCTCAGCATCTCTCACACGCCGAGCAACAGCAGCTGCCACCTGCCGATTTGGCTGAAGCCTGGCACCGATAAACTGGCATACTGCCATTGCGGCGCCAAACATAATTGAATTCGTATCACTGACGCTGCTGCTATTCTCCAAATATGGAAGCAACATCGAGTTAACAGCCTCAACGACAGCCCGATTTTGGTGACTCAGAGCAATTCTGGGAATCCGAAACCTCCTTTCGAGAGGTGTTTCACGCACCTCCAGAAGCGCCTCCTCTAGAATCCTCCCAATTCGCTCTTTGTCCTGGGAAACTGTTCTCTCCCCCCCTCCGTCAACAGCTAAAGGTAGAAATGCGGTGTCCATCGCAGCTTCGACACTTAGGTTCTTTACTGATGCGACAGACACTTGTCCTTGAGCTGGTGCAAGTGGAGGGGCTGGAACAGCCTCACGTCTCAGTTGTTGGAGTTCGTCTGCACTAAAGGTATTAGAGCGCAGCAGAAATCGAACTCGATCAGCCAGGTTTTGATCCGTGATGTGGGTCAATGTCGGCTCCAGAGATTGGAAGTTACGAAGCAGCCTTGCTCGCCGCCCAACGCCAGCAGTTTCTCCTCCAATCGCCTCAAAGTATTTTGGTATTTTCTAGTCGTGTCCATCTCATGCGCCGCCCTCCACCGGGTGCGGGTGCCTGTTGCTGAGCCCTTACAGACTCTGCAAACATCAAGCCTCCCAGTGGCGACGATGGTGGGGGTTCGACCCGGCGAGGTGCCCGTGCCGGGCCAGGTCTTGGTCTTGATTCTTCTTGGGGCTCAAGACGCACCTACCTGCAGAAGGCTATTTTACCACTAAGAGACGCCTGGACCACCGAGGGGACCGTTAGCGACCCAGTCATTTTAGCACCCTGGGCCATGCAGCCGCTCGGCACGGTGCCTTCCACCTTCGGCTAGTGCGGGTTACTTGCGCGGGTGAAACAACTATCTCATATTAGTTGTTCCCGTAGGCGATGAGTTCACCACATCCCTACGCCTTAATTATTATTATTATTATTATTTTACATTATTCACACGTTGTATAGATTCGCAAGTGCAAATGGAGCTACTTGGACTAGTACAAACGTGAGCCCGAATGGAGATGGAGTGAGGCTTCGATAAGAATTGGATGCCAGGAGCAGGTGCTGATAGAAGGCCGTGGGATGCAATTACGTTCAAATAATCTTTAGAACTAACATCTTTATTTACTGGTGTGTTGTCAATGTTAATGACACCGATAATGGCAATTGAATTTAATCCAACTATTGTCGATACGAAAGAGTCAACGCTATCTAAGAATGGTATATTGTTGGCTGATGGAGAGCGATAAATTAAGGCTACAGCAAATTCCGTAGGTACTACATTCTAAGACAAGATAATTTGCCATCACATATCTCTTCGTCAATGATGGAAAAGTCAAGAACAGAGCGCAGTTCAATTTGTTTTTTAAAACCACTTTCGTGAGCTGTATGATTAGTCAAATGTGGACATTCAGTAGACACCTTGCTGAGCCAGCATTCAGTAAGAAAGATTAAATTGCATCTCACATTGATTCTATCGAATAGAACAGCAAGGGCATTAACATTACAACGTACACTACGTACGTTTACACGTAGAATAGTTATAGATATTGGGGTATTGTGAATCATCTTAGAGCATTTTTCGGGAGGATATGATACGTATGTCTTTGGATATGGCAAAAAAGTCAGTCGTCGGAAATATCATCCTTGTTAGCCATTGTTTTTTGGTATTAGGTTGTGAGGTATGGGTGTGACGTAGTTATTTATTTTAAGCATTGAGTGCGTAATATCAGTGGTGTACTAAATTATTGTTGTAACTCTACCTGTTATAGGGTAAATGAACGCTATAGTGTTATATTTGGTTACGTTTTGAGATCATTATCTAGTGTGATAATACGACAAGATTTTTGTGAGAGTTTATACCCTGGGGTTATCCTTTCGAGGGCTTACCCGGGGTGCCCGGCAACGGACACTTGGGGAGGACACCGTGCGGTTTTAGTCGATACACGACATAACCACCCCCGCTGGCCGGCGGGGGGGTATCCGAAGGGACCGCACGTAAAAAAAAATGGTTTATGAATGATTATGGAATAGTGTGTAGGTGTGGTATGTTAGTGTTGTGAGATAAGAATAAGAAGTGTAATGTGTGAGTCCTTAATGAGTTTCGTAGATGTTTCGTAGGTGATTATGTATTCGGTGGATGGAGTAGATAGGCATGTATTCTATGACCACAATATGCATTATGCGGTCTACTCATTTCAAGACATTTTCATCATCATCATCCGTAAATTTTCCTGAGGTGGATAATACTATTTTATTTTAATAGAAATTTCCATATTCATAATGTAAACACCACGTGTCCATGTTACCATCATATACCTACGAACTTTGCATCCCGAGCATTACTTTCAAACTTTCTTATTTTGTTATTAATCATTTATTATTATTTTTCATTCAGTTCACGTATGCGCATTGTATAACCTTTCATTGGTGTACACATTCCGGACGCTAGTCTGCCTAGCCGAGTATTATTTATTAATTTGGTGTTTTTTTTACACAATAAATCAGTTATTATTAATTCCTGCCTCAATTAATCAAACATGCACTTACATTGGGTGTTCAACATTCGGATTACGGTTTATGAACGAAGAATATTACGATCATTTATTTAGGACGCAATCAATCAAATAATTAGAGTTATTTCAGTATAATTTAATCATTCATATAACATCACACACAGTTATTCAATCTTTACTTTTTCAATACTGTGACGTTCAGGCAACTTTTATATGTGTATATTGTGCGGTGCATTTAGTTTTTAATAAATCAGTCTACCGCATACTACCGTGTTTTACTGACGTATCAAATACAAGCATCTAAAACTTAGAACTTTGATAAACTCCTGTACCTACTTATTTTAATCTTAACGGAGAACGAACGTTCATAAGACATATTATAAATTCAAGTATATATACAGTAAACCACGATGATAATTTAATCTAATATGTAGTTCAACTTAACGTTGCAATGCTGCCAGTCTTCTTAGAACATTACCTGTCGGTGATGATGCGGAGGAATTCTATGACGCGTGTATGTAAATATTTACCTGTCTTTTAGGTTTAGTTTTCTTTAAAGTTTTTTATTAGTAGTCGTACATAACCATTTTAAGTTATTGTTGCGATTCAGCAATCGAATATTTCTATTGACCTTTCACAAGGTTTCCAGAGGCAAATAAACTTTTTTTAAGGGTTTGCTCTAAGAAAATCAATATTATTAATTTTGTTTCGTTCTTTGATTTTATCACTGCCTAATTTCGTGAGTTTGTTAATATTCTATCTGACCTGTCTATATCTAATTCAAAATCTTCAAATCTCCTCCAACTAATTGCTTTCCATCTTAAGTTTTTTCTCTGCTTCTTTTCTTAGGCCTATTGTTATCGTTTTGTCTATGCCGGCATTTTAAATCGGGTAAGTTGGTGACTATAGTGTTTCTTGAAAATCTGATTGACAGTAAGTAATATCTAACATAAAAATTACCACTTTACACAAACACATTTTTTTTACTTCGTACATATTAAGCCATACTGATAATATTCTTTACTGTACTGGAAAATCACTTTTTAATCATAGGATATCAAAAAGTGATTTCGGACATAATGCAATATTTTTTGCGCGACCTTGTGGGTCAGTTTTTAGTCTCGTAGGTGTTGTTGTAACTTTTTTCACTGTGGGCCATTAGCATAAAATATAATTCCAAACGAAATAATGCCTGAACACATAAACATCACGTGACATACTAATCTCCGGAATTCCGACTGATCTTGGTCGCATGTCTATTAGTATAGAATATATTATTTAATCTATGCTATTAGCAAGCTTCGTAGTCGTAGTGGAAATATGGAGAATATTGTATCCTCCACGTAAGAAGGGGCGGAGACGCTGCATCATTATATCCGCTTTGGATATAGCGACGATACCCTGATTGTCATCACTTCTTCAGGCCTGGAGGCCGAAGATTAAATACTACCTGTGCCTGCGACTTCACCCTCGTGGACTAGAGCTAGGTTTGCGCGGAACGCTATTCTTTTTCTAAATTGAAGTAACCTATGTTATACCTTGTAATATTAGCTATCTACCAGTGAAAGTCCCGTCAGAATTGGCCCAGCCATTCCAGAGAGATAAAAGGTTAAAACAAGTTTTTTTTCGTTGTAAGTACCGTTACCAATTTATTTATTTTATTTTTTTATTTTTTTATACCACTCAGGTGATAGACAAGCTCACGGCCCACCTGATGGGAAGTGGTTACCGCGGCCTATGGACGTGTGCAACACCAGGGGCGTCACACTCGCGCTGCCGACCCTGTAAAAACCTTCTAATGCCCTTCTTGAAGAACCCCATATTGTAGTCGCTTGGGAAAACCACAGCAGGGAGATCATTCCACAGCCTGAGGGTGCGCGGAATGAAGTGCCTTTCATATCTAACTGTACGCACCGTTTCCGGTCGCAACGTGTGAGGATGAATTCCCTGTCTGTGGCGAGCGGTGCGATGATAGAATGTGGCCGTGGGCATCATATCAAACAATTCTTCTGAACACACCCCGTTATAAAGGCGGTAGAAAACGCACAGGGAGGCGAAATCTCTCCTAAGGTTAAGCGGTTCCACACTGCCTGTAAGTATGGGATCGTCGACGATCCTCAGCGCCCGTCTTTGCACCGAGTCGAACGGGTCAAGTTGGTATCTAGGTGCTCCGGCAAAAAGGTGACAGCAGTACTCCATCTGGGGCCGGACTTGCGACTTATAAAGAAGAAGTCTTTGCTCCGCAGTGAAGTACTGCTTCGCCCTGTTGAGCACTACAAGTTTCTTAGATGCCAACTTGACTTTGTCTTCCAGGTGACTACGGTACTGGACCTCGCTGGAGATGTCGACACCGAGGATCCCGATACTTTTAGAGATATTAAGTGGTGTGTCCAGGAATTGTGGCGCTACAATAAATGGGGTTTTCTTAGCGGTGAATGCACATACTTGTGTCTTAGTGGGGTTGAATTGGACCAGGTTTAGTCCACCCCAATCGGACACTCTTGTGAGAGTAGTCTCGATTTCAGACACAAGTTGTTCGCGACTTTCTTCCACTGTGGACCGAGGGATGTTAGCTCGGCCCGTGTAAAATGCGTCCCCGGTACTGTCGTCCGCATA
The DNA here is from genome assembly GCA_946251805.1 of Cybosia mesomella. NCBI lineage: Eukaryota > Metazoa > Arthropoda > Insecta > Lepidoptera > Erebidae > Cybosia > Cybosia mesomella. Next base: position 13,759,490 of record OX276408.1, on the reverse strand, counting down.
GCAATGAATGGAGTCATCAGACAGCATGTCATTGATATGCAGGAGGAACAGGGTCGGAGACGGCACGGAGCCTTGTGGAACACCAGCGTTTATGTCCATGTGGTCCGAGCAGCTGCCGTCAACGACGGCTTGGATGCTTCTATTGGACAAAAAGCTGGCGATCCATTCGCAAAGTCCCTCGGGCAGTCCATAAGACGGCAACTTCGAAAGAAGACCTCTGTGCCAGACTCGATCGAAGGCCTTCGCTATATCGAGGCTGACCGCTAGTGCCTCACCTTGACTCTCGATGGCTTGCGCCCAGCGGTGTGTGAGATACACAAGAAGGTCACCGGTAGAGCGACTGTGGCGGAAGCCGTACTGTCGGTCGCTCAATAGATCGCTTCCTTCAATCTTTTATTTGTATACATAAATCTACACATCATTATCAAGAGCCAAAGTAAGCATTAGCTTGACTAGCTTGTATTATGGGTTTCAGAATCTGGATAAACATTACTACTTAGATAAAAAATTTGCTTCGTGGCCAATTACGCCGTTACACTGTAAACGCTGTTTAAATTCTTAGAATTTGTTATCGTATTTTAATCGCATATAAAATGTATATTTCTAGTACAAACTTGGTATTTAGAAATGTACGTATTCATGATAAAATCGTTATTTATCGTTACTTTATTAAATGCAACGCAATAATCAGCGTTTTATTGCCGTTCTTTATTTTTATTATCTGAACATATTTAACTAGTTAAGTCGTTATACCTCCCTCTCCGCCGTCTCTTTCGCGCGCATAACCTGAACCCTGCCCCCCGAGTTCCGCAGACTCGTCTACGCCCGGGGCTACCGACCTCCATGATCGGGGCCTGAGGACGGCAGTTAGCCGACTCGCCGTCCTTACAGAAGCAGGCCGTGGCGGAGGCGTGTAGTGTGTGTCCTACACACGCCTGCCTACTCGCCGACGCGGGATAAAACCCGACCCCACCAGGCGAGGCCGCGCTGGCGGCCAAGGTCCGCCGGTAACTCTGGGGTTATCCTTTCGAGGGCTAACCCGGGGTGCCCGGCAATGGACACTTGGGCAGGACACCGTGCGGTTTTAGTCGGTTCATGCACGACATAACCGCCCCCGCTGGCCGGCGGGGGGTATCCGAAGGGATTTCCGCAAGTAAAAAAAAATGTCGTTATACCTACCTACCTTTTCCTTTGCTTTGTTCCGGGCCTGCGTACATTCGCGGCTGAACATTTAGTGGGACATTATATTAATGTTGTGACACATATTGAACATGTCCCACCCTATTGAACCCAGTTTTCGTACGCATTATACATGCTGGGTAAAATAGCGAATAGGAGTGCGGTCTTAGCTGCCTATCATGGGTACGTTGCCTCTACTCTGAGGTATGGTGTTATCTTTTGGGGTAATGCCTACACTGAACATGTACTAATAGCGCAGAAAAAGTGTGTGAGAGCTATCTGTAAATTAAAACAAACAGATACCTGCAGACCACATTTCAGAAACTTGAAAGTTTTGACTGTTCCGTCGCTGTATATCTATGAGGTTGTAAATTTTGTCAAGAAACATTAGCCTATTTAAAAAAGTGGAAAGTCAACGTCGCTCGAATAAACTGCACTACTCGTACTACCCACCAACACTAGTTTTGCCCACAAAAGCCTTTTTGCAATGGCTCCTAAATTATTTAACAAACTTCCCCAGGACATAAGAGTCAGCGAGAATAGCCACGACTTCAAGGGAAAGCTCTTCAACCTATTGAATGAAAAGGCTTATTATTCTGTTGAGGAGTATCTAACTGATCAGTCTATAAAATAATTAAAAAGGTTACATCCATTTTAAATTTGAATAGAATTGACATTGTACTTAAAACTATATCATTCTTAACTTTGTGCATATTGATATAATTTATATATTATTGGAATGCATACTTGACATTATTACTAATTAATTGACATCTAAGAATCTAATCAATAACTATCCTAAAATTGACATTAATAAATTATCATATATCTGCCCTATTTTGAAGAAATTTTACATTTGAAATTTACATTAACTTAAATTCTCTAAATTATGATACGAATTGATTGAATTCCCAAAATTTAGATAGTGGTTGGTCATAAAATAAGAACTGTCTGACTATATATATAAATGTAAATATAAATAATAAAATAAGTAATAAAATAATATAAATAATAATAAATTTAATGTGTAATAAATGTAAATTGTAATAAATTTAATATATGCATGTTATTTTGTATGCCAATCGGCGGAACATAGTATGTACCAAAGCACCCTGTACACATCTATATTAACCTGTGTTCACGAAATAAATAAATGAAATAAATTAATTAATTAATAACCTACAAAGTATTTCAGAAGTCATAAATACTAAGTGGCATCTCTATATCAGATTAGGTTCGAGCTATCCTGGTCAATCTACACATATATCGTTCTATTGGTAATGTCGGTTTTTGCATGACGTTACATGCATTATCTGAATTGATAAAATCATTAGATCACTGTTATAAATGACTATATCAAAAGTCTAGAACCCATCGAGGTCGTATATATTATTATTTAGAACGAAGTAAGCTGAAATTTTCTAGTAGTCCAAACTTTTTTAGGGCCGTACTACAAAAATTAAAATAATGCTTTTTTAACTATCATTCATAGCCTACATAAATATTAATATCTCGATGACAGGAGGATGGAGCAATGCTCGCTCAATTTTTCATTCGACTTTTTCTAAAAATGAATCCTAGCTAGATAGATTTATCGACCCCGAAACTTACCGTATATTAAATTCCATGACAATTGTTGGAGCCGTTGCCGAGATTCAGATTATATAAATATATATGAAGTAGACTATGTAGTATGTAAGTAATAACATTGTAATATTATAAAACGAGATCTATCTATCCCACACAAGCCTAAGCTAGGTTTACAGGATAAATTTACATTTAAATTAATGTATTGTTTAAAACATGAATAAATAAAATATATATTTACAAGAATATCTCGTTTAAAGGTACATTTCAATAACAAAAATAAATATTTTTCTTTTCTAATTTAGTGTTATTTATGTAATCTTCAGAGAACACATTTAACATTTTTCAATCTTTTATTTTATTGTATGTAAATTTTACAGCTAAGATGGTCTTTTTTTTATAGTCGATTGACTCGCGTCTGACCTCTGTTGAGCTAATACCAATGGCGACTATTATATAGCCTTTTTTTTTCATGCACAAATCCCCTCGGATACCCCCCCCCCCCCTCCCCGCCGTGCAGCGGGGGCGGTTATGTCGGGATTGAACCGACTAAAACCATCTATATACTTGTTTATGTACAATTAAGTTATATTCTATTTTATATTAGAACCCACTTAAATTTTGCTAGCAATTCCCTACATGTCTACATGGCAAGAAACAGGTTTAAAAAGTATAAAATTAGGTAGAACTTACTTGAAGTGTATGCAATCACGGATCACTTCAAAAGATTCTTCGTAGAATCATTTGGAGTGATTGCATCCAATTTGTACAAAATAGACATTTTATAGCACATGAATTTTTGCCGCGTAAAAGCTCTATTTTGAAACCAACGTAATCCACATAATAATAATCAATATAATAATGTTACATACATTATTAAGTCATTAGCTAACTATCTGACTTAATATTTCAATATATCTTATCAATAACCGTGAATATACCGCGATGTTATTGTGTAATTCAAAACAGGTTTTACATCCGCATACAATAGTGCTAACTCAATGATTTCTGAGAAGATTGGATCTTTATAGAAATCATTGATTATTTTGTTTTATTAATGCATATTTTATACTTATGTTTAGCACTAAACTTTTGCTGCTACAGCGGAAATCAAACTGAACACAGGTAGGTTTCATTTCCAATATGGCGACTTCAGACTTGGATAAACAACAATCTTTTTTATACACGCCGATTTCAAAGAAATATGTTATTGATGATCATCTTAGCTTGGTTCCCGGCCGCTTCCAAAACCTTCACCTCGGAGTTCGGGATCCGCTTACTCCTTCTCCTCCTTTTGGTTTGGCTTATACGGCTTTTATGAGAGCGACTACTGTCTGACTACGACCGACGGTACCGACTTGAATTTGAGGTTCACTTGACTCCGAAGGTCTCGATAGCGCCCTGAGCAGTCACCGTTACAACAAACATACGTTATTGATATCAATCATTATTGCCTTACGATATTCATCTATCAAAATCTATTATAATGATATATTATTATGTAGGTATAATAAATTACTTATAATAGTAGATCTACCTGCCTACCACCATTCTGTGATAATAAGATGATTATAACATAATGCTCTTGATTAGGTAAGTATTTGCTCCTAATCAATTAATCAGATTATAATTCATTTAGTTATATCTTATTTTGCTTGTCAAACAGTTCTATAGGTTGAAGTGGTGTCGCGATCTTTGATTACAATAAATAAACCTGACTTAGATACAATCGAGTATTTTGAATTAAACAAGGTGTTGTCCGCGACTCTGCTCGAGTGGAATTCTGATCCCGTTCCCGCTTCCCATGGGAACTATAAAAATGATAAAATGTAGACTATGTGTTATTCCAGACTGCAAAATGTCAAGAAATGAATTGAATGAAGAAAATGAAGAAAGTGAATTAATACCCAGATGTAAGTCCACGCGGAAAAAGTTGAGGGCATAACTAGTATTAAATACAAGTCTATATATTTTAAATATTGTTTGGGGACCATAGTTGGGCTATGCGTCATGATTGTGAATGGGTGATACTGTTAACAACTGGCCGGACTTGACATTTTGTATTACAAACTTAATGGACCAGATGAATATTATTAGATAATGTCATTTTTTTTATACCACTTAGGTGGCAGACAAACACATCTTGTGTCGATTTTGTTGCGTCTGGTAACAATAATTATCATCATTTAATCAGATCGCGTATTGTTCTGCCCATCATTTTCTCCCTAAAATGGATGTTCCCATTGATCATGTAGAATAGACACTTAGCATTATATTTAATAAACTAGCTGTCCCCCACGGCATCGCCCGTGGAATACTTCGTCCCCGTAGCACCCTTTCATCCCCAATATGCCCGTAATTTATTGATACTACAATAATGTTTGAAAATTTTCCCGATTTGTTGACATTTATGGTTAGTGCTCCGCTCTCCTAGGTAGTAGCTCAATCATATATAGCCTATAACCTTCCTCGATAAATGGACTATCTTGAAATAACTTTTCAATTCGAGTAGTTCCTGAGATTAGCGCATTCAACCAAACAAACTAACAAACTCTTCAGCTTTATAATATTAGTATAGATAAGTAAACATTTTAGGATATAGCAGCACCCAACATATATATTATACGATAGAAACACCCAGACCAATGTAAATAGATGATATATTTGCACTAAGCGGGAATCGAACCCGCGCCTCCTGATGTAGCAATCGAATGCAGCACCGCCACGGATGTTTGGCTACCTACCCTATCTCGAGAGTCTGCACCAGAGCCTCGTTATCAATCGGCAGGTGTACCAGATCGCAGGTAAGGTCGCGCACCGTAGATCTTACTGGATCCACGCATTGAAGGCCATATCCATTCATATAAATAGAGAACTGAATATGATAAAAGGAACGAATTAGATAGCGGGGTTTATGTTGATTCATTAGTAGTCAGTCATGTTTCATTTTTCGGAGAGTCATTATTTATTTTTATAATTAACTTACTCTGAACTAACGTCGAACAACCATACAAATCAGACATTAAAATGATAATATGGAGGTAAATAAGATTCTAAAACTGAAAAGAAAAACCAAATAATTAATCTATGTGCTATCCCAGACCATAATAGCTGTGCCTAATTTCATCCAGATCCTTTCAACCATTTTTGTGTAAAAGACTAACAAACATCCATCCATACTTCCATCTTCATCAACTTTCACATTGGGTCCTACGTAATAGGGGTGAGCCTTTTGTTATTATTATTGAATAATAATATTAGTAGGAAGAAGGATTATCAATAGTTATTCATAACAGTCTGCGCTGACGTTAATTGATGATTATATAAATTAAAACAAGGCTAATTAGACCATAGAACACAACAACGTTGGTCAGTTTCTATTTCTTAGAAATCACCTTTATTACTGCCAGAGACAGACACTACTCAAGGCGTGGGGTTATTGAAGGCCGAATCGGATTTGAGAGTGTAACAGATTTACAACTTTAATCTTAAGTTAATGTCGCAATCTCACGGGACAGTCCCTAGATTATCGTACGATTATTAAATATCTGCAAAAATATATTGGGTTTCAAAAAAATTTTTGTGTTCATTATCATTCGAGCACCAATCCCGATTTCATTCTAAGCTGACAGTTTAGACCTCTGGGTCAACTCTTCTGCTCCTCGGTTTCGATAATTTGACTTTTCCGCTAAAGAAAATCGATTGTGATCCGCGAGGCTATTGAAATTAAAAATAATCCTAATTTTAATAGAGAAGATGGTTGTGCATGTACACCCAGCTTGGGATCCAGTCATTAACTTAATTTTACCCAAGAAAAAGCACAATACAACATGACTTCACGATACTATGAGCTCAATCAACTTAAATAGTAAAACCAACAATTCAACGTAATTCGGGTACTTTGGGATATAAACTAACACCTAAAACAATGGGTCAACTGAGTAGCAACCGAAACATCGGGATCAGTGTCAATAATAAAATATGCCACCGTAACCATTTCCCATCAGGTGGGCCGTGTGCTTGTCTGCCACCTAAGTGGTGTTAAGAAAATTCGTTAATATAGTTTTATTTTTTCAATGTATGATATTCGTGTAAACTGCCGATAATATCATGTAGTTGAATGAATCTGGATGATATTTGGCAAAGGGATAGATTTGCAATAGCACATAGGTTTTCATCTCCGGAATATGTTTCTTTGGGTCATGGGAACGGGATCATATCTCAATCAGGCCGAGCTGCAAGCAACGCTATACCCCTTTTTTTTTTTTGTCGTGCGGAAATCCCTTCGGATACCCCCCGCCCGCCAGCGGGGGCGGTTATGTCGGGCTTGCACCGACTAAAACCGTACGCCGTCTCGGGTCTTCAGACGCCGGGGTGTAAGGTTACCCATAGAGCATATCCCTCGCACCCCGACTGACACTGGGCCATCTCACCACTAACAGCATCGCTCATCCTGTCTCCTCTGAAAGCAGAGGAGTACGGAGAGCGATGTGTTCCCGCCACGTTGGGTATTGGCCGACGATCAATGCCAACCCTATGAAGGGGAAGCCATTGACCGCCGCCCAGGGTGTACCGGCCGCTCCGATTCCGTTCCCCCCGGACTGCAGCGGGATCGGAATCGGAGCGACACTCGAGGAGGTTACCCAACACACACCCCTTACCCAACACACACCCCAACGCTATACCCCTGGTATTGGAAATGTTTATTGACATTAACTGCTTACCATCAGGGAGGTAATCAATAAGAATAACGATGAGTTCTAATTATCTTTTGTGAAAATAACAGCAGTTTTCTAGAAGTACAGAAACTAAATTATTTCTACCTACTATTAGTTGAGATATTTCATGATAAGTCGGGAATAAGGGATCAGTGGGAAGTCGGTAGCGGCCAAGATGCAAAATGCGGTCTTGCTTGACAATACCCAAATAGTCCGGTGGTTCCTCTGCCAATCGCCCTAACACCCCGGCCGACTCTTACCCACCTCGCTGGGGCTATCTTGCCGCCTCTACAAACTACGGGGGAGGCGTGAAGTAGTTGAATGAGAATAAAAATAATATAGCTCGACCAATACAATAATAATAAATTTTATTTCAGACTTTGTCCACAATGGTTCGTAACAGTAAATCTTAACCTAGTCAGTCAAAATTTTACATTTCGTTTTGAATAAGTATACAGGATAATTCAATTAAATTTTTAAGCATTTTGTATGCTTACATGTTCTGCTTACATGTTACTGTGCCTAGATGTTCTCTTTTTCCGATTTAAATCTATACAGAATAAATTTAGAATCGGGTTTTTGTTTTTTATTTCTAATCACGTACGTAAACTGCTGTTTGAATGTTAAACCACAGTCTAACGAATTTCCACTGTGGTCAAACTATCTAATCTATTTGAATGTAGGTAAACGTTATTCACGTGCATATCATTAGTCAAATTTGGTTTTCTTAAAAAATAATGATTCATTTGCTCTCAATAATCCAATAACGGGGTATAACCCCTTTTTTTTAGCGTGTGGAAACCCAAACGTACTTCACCCCATCGATGCCGCCGATGGGCTGGGCGTGTCGGAATCGGACCGACTAAAACCACACGGTGTCCTTCCTAAGTGTCCATTGCCGGGCACCCCGGGTAAGCCCTCGAAAGGATAACCCCAGGGTTACCGGCGGACTTTGGCCGCCACCGCGGCCTCGCCTGGTGGGGTCGGGTTTTATCCAGCGTCGGTGAGTTAGCAGGCGTGTATAGGACACACGACACGCCTCCGCCACGGCCTGGTGCTGTAAGGACGGCGAGTCGGTCAACTGACGTCCTCAGGCCCCGATCATGGAGGTCGGTAGTCCCGGGCGTAGACGAGTCTGCGGCGTCCTCGCCGCAGACTGCAGAACTCGGGGGGCAGGGTTCTCTCCCGCTCCCTCTCCGCCGTCTCTTTCGCGAGCATTCGCAGAAAGAGGCGGAGGCGTGCCACTTACTCTCGTCAGAGACCACGACCCTCACCATGGTCTCCAATACCCCTTGTCTAACTGCAATACCCAACTGGTTGTAACAAACAACCAATTGTTTAGTTCGCTGGACAAGATAATGAGTAAAACTCATTCCAAGGAAACAGGATATTAATGATCACCGGCAAACAATTTCAAACAAAGTCAGTAACATAACAAGTGATTGAGGGGATTTAGCTTATTCAAGTAGTCCGTCACGACTCACGGCCGTCACAAAAAATCCAGTCTGCAAAGAGAATCAAATTATAGAACGAGTTTTTTGTTCTTGGTCTAAACTCATTTGATTTTGCTCTCCACGTGAAAAAATTTAATTATTTTATGCAATATTGTTTCTATAATTAATTTATGCTATGTGTACAATTTTAAATAGTCTACGAATATCGTAAGTGTGTTTATTGTTATTACGTATTCGCGAAGCTACTTATCTGATTTTGTGTAAGTATGTGGATTGTGGATAGCTTAGGAGGAATAACACACTCTGTTTGGTTTCCGAAAATTAAAATAGCCCATTTTAATTTTCGGAAACCGAATAGCGTGGACGCTACGCGCTCTGATGGATTCTTTATAAAAGCTTAAAAAAGATCCTATATTTAAGTATCTACATAACCTTGAGTTTCCTTGTTACCTATAATAATAATAATAATAATAATAATAATATTTATTTATTGAACCAAAAACTTAACATAGTTACAGGAAACATAGTATAAGACACAATTTATATGACACAGGTACATTTGAATTGCGGTTCATTTCGTAAAATTAAATTGCTATGTTTACAAGTGTGATGAGCCCTGCTTCTTACACTAGGAATAAACCTGTTACATAAGTAGCAGCATCGGTCATTATGTTAGATATTCAATTTATTTACATAATAGCGAGTGTACCATGTGCATTTGGGTGTGTTTGCATGTACGAGCATTTGCGTTCATTCGTGCTAATCTGCGAGGGTGTGTGTGTTTGTGTGTGTGGTTGTGTATGTGAGGATACGTGTATGTGTGTGTATAATAGAGAGAGGGTGCGTGTGCATGCGTGAGTCTTTGTATGAAGGGATGTGTACTAGGAAATAAATCTCAACAATAGCTCAGTACTGTCATAGTCCTGGTTTAGAAGCCATTCTGTTACTTTTTGTTTCACTTTATAGGTGTTTAAGTCCCTTAGATTTAGCTTTTTATGTAGATATTTGTAAACGTACGTGCTTAAGACATAAAATTGGTGTTGTGCAAATACTGTCCTATGTACAACACTTGCAGGTAAGTTTGTGCGTTTGTTAGGGTTTGATGGGTCAATATTACTATGCCTTCTTAGGGTTGATCGGAGCACATAGAGTTGGCGGACTGTGAGGACCTTACAATCAGCATACAGTTGTTTGGTTGGGTATCTGTATGGTCTCTTCGTCATGACTTTAAGTACGGCTCTCTGTGCCCTCTCAACCCCAAGAAAACCTATCAACTTATTTTAGATGATTGATATTACTTGCGCGATTCAAAACAGGTAATCACGATGTCGGTTTTTGGACAGTTTAAGAATATTGATTCGGCAATGAAATTTAGTAATTTTCGAAGTATTCAGCGTACTCATTTTATCAGGTGGTCTACCAAGGATTAAAATGAGGGACTTTGGGTATAGGAAAAATGGAATCAAAACATAATTATTTGGCTGTAAAATACCCTCCTCCTAACGAGAAACACACGCGATACACTAGAAGGCTACCTTCGGGCCCATTAATAAATTGACGAGCTACCCAACTCGCCGGCCTTGTTCACCACTCTGGAAGAAAATGTACAGGGACGGTAACGGCCAAACCCCTTACTGTGTCTCCACGGTGTCCTCTATTAATTAGAAAGACACGCTGAGGACACCGAGTGAGGATCCAAAACATAGGCCATTCCCACTTCGCCAGTATATTAGCCGGAAGAAGCAATGCCTGAAAGGAAGGAAGGTAGAGGTTGTGCACGACACAAATAGACTATAGACACATGTGCCAGTGACATGTAGATTAGTAAGCGTGAATATAATGAATAAATTGTGAAAATGTTAGGTTTACGTAAATTAAAAACGTAATTATGTAATTACTTTGATATTAAGCTAAGATAAATAGCTTACTACTGTTAGGAGTTAGTTTTCTGAGTAATTAAGTATGTTAGAGCCAAATTTAATAAAGAAAGTACATTCCCCGAAAAGCATAATTGCAAATATAATTACGTAAATGCATTACTCAGAATCTAACATAACTTCGTATAAATAGGAAATACGACTTTGTATACTAGTATGTAAGTTTAATTACACCCCGCGACTGCCTCCCACGCCGTAAGAAGCGAATATGCGCTCCCCCGGCTGGTGCCATTTTATTATATAGTAGCTCGCGGGAGGCAGGGCCCATATATAAGTCTGAGGGGTCAATCCGCCCGTCATACAGTAGCCCGACGTCGCACGGTACAGATGTAAGTACCTATCGTCGTGCAACTCTTATTGCTACCAATGTACATATATGCTATGTGATTAATATGTATAACATGAGTTCTGTAAATAAATGGAAATGCGGAGGTGAGGTAATTTGGATCGCGGGCCAGCACTACAAAAGACTATAAAAGCAGGGACCATTTGTTAAGAAAATATTGGACATTGGGCAACAAGTAGACAACAAGAGTCTCTCAAGGAAGTAGTAGATCAAGAGTAGTGCTGGGCCAAGTACATCCAATGCCTCACTGACGTCAATCAAGTCCACCCATCCAAGTGTTTCATTCTTCGACTCAACATCCGTCAAATACAGTCCACTGAAGGCGACCGCGAAGTAGTGGCAGTCTATTTGGAACCTTTTCAGGTCATAGTCTGTCATGAACCACGGTCCTTAACAGAGGTGTTGGCGCTACTGTTGCTCAGGGTACTGTAGCGTCCGGGGCTTGGACGCCACAATACCTCGTGTAGAAAATAAGACAAACACTGAGGAAGAAGTTTAAATGGGCATTTATTATATCATCAAAGCTTCCTAAATCGGGTTTAGGGAGGTTTTTACGCGTATGCTTTTATTTAACTGCGAACTAGGGAATCGCGAACTCCGCTCAAGGACTGAGCCTAAATATTTATTGCACTATTATCTTCTCTTCGGCCGGCGGACCCGGGCGGCGCGTCTAGTCGCCCGCTGTCAGCCGCCCAGCCGAAAGCAGCTCCACGGAGCAATTGTTTTTTCTTCCCTACGCTCTATTTAAATCAAACAAATAATTATTTTTAAACTCTGACACATAATGGCCAGGTAACCGCATCGTGGTGTGAAATGAGGTTCAGACACCACATCAGCTACGCCCTTAATGGTCATTTATGTGACAGCCTGATTCCCTAGGCATTCTAAATCTGGGACACAAAAAAAAAAATTATGCGAATTGTCCCTTACAATGGGAATAACGAAGCAATCTTTGTAATAATTAGTAAACGATAGTAGAATCTCAAATTATAGCAATTAAACTGTAATAAATACTGAAAAACACGAACAAAGAAAAATTGCTTCATTCTTGGCCAGGCAAAAAACCCAGGTTAAAAGAAACCTGACCACAATCAGCCTCATCAAAGAAAAGTTATTGGTATCACTTGCCGATACATTTTAAGGTTTGCCCTGAAAGGACTTAGTAACACAGTACTTTTAAGACCTACCTAACTAAAAAGAAAGATGACATAAAATTATTTATGTCGCCTACACATTACTAAATTATTTTTTAAAACAACACTAAAGAGAAAGAACTTACTCTATAAAGAAAAGTCTGATCGAAAACTAACTTTCAATCATCGTTGGCGCTTATGTCCAGAACGATTTGACTCTCTTACAAAGTTTAGATCAAACTCTCAATATTGTACAAAAAATAATTGCCTAACTCCTACGCTAGAACATCACGAACATAAAAAACAAAACAAATCTATTTATCTTCAGCAGCGCAGCAATATGAAATAAACAGAGAACACATATTAATAATAAAATACTACTAGTTACTAGTTACGCTAGTACGTAATGCGGTTTTAGTCGGTTCAAGATAACACGTTATTCACTACGTGAATTATAATTCTACTAAGACTTATAGTCCTTATTGGCCCTATTGACCCGCAGGCAACTATCAATGCTCTTGAAACATTCTGGAACAAGCCACCATCATAGCCATCTTCTCGTTGAGCACATAATATCACATAAAAGCACATAAAAGCAAAATAAACAACGATACTGATAAATGCGTCGCTCCAATTGTCGCACGACGTCTTTCTTCAAACGGTACGGGATCGATCCATTCACTGCCAACTGCAAAATGTTGGCGTTTCCGACTTCTGCGGAAACTAGCGCTTCACCAGCTGTAGCAACCACTAGCTCCTGTGGCAACCAGCACCTCTACCAGTTGTATGGAAACCGGCGTTCCTCCACACCAATTGTAGCTGTAGCAACCACCAGCTGTATGGAAAACGGCGTTCCTCCACCAGTTGTAGCTGTAGCAACCACCAGCTGTATGGAAACCGACGACTCCACCAGTTGTAGCGTCCGGGGCTTGGACGCCACAATACCTCGTGTAGAAAATAAGACAAACACTGAGGAAGAAGTTTAAATGGGCATTTATTATATCATCAAAGCTTCCTAAATCGGGTTTAGGGAGGTTTTTACGCGTATGCTTTTATTTAACTGCGAACTAGGGAATCGCGAACTCCGCTCAAGGACTGAGCCTAAATATTTATTGCACTATTATCTTCTCTTCGGCCGGCGGACCCGGGCGGCGCGTCTAGTCGCCCGCTGTCAGCCGCCCAGCCGAAAGCAGCTCCACGGAGCAATTGTTTTTTCTTCCCTACGCTCTATTTAAATCAAACAAATAATTATTTTTAAACTCTGACACATAATGGCCAGGTAACCGCATCGTGGTGTGAAATGAGGTTCAGACACCACAGTACTCTACCCCTACCACCACCTCTTCTAGCACCTCAATCTTGTTAACTTGTGTGTAAAAAATGTACACCAATTAATATCACACTTAAATAAAATAGGATTCCGCATCTTATGAATACCAACGGATATAATTATATGATATTAAAATTGTATTTATTTCCGTGGTTGGATTTTGCCCATTCTATAGTATGGATAAATTCGTTAGGTAAGCTCGTTATCGTATAACGACGTGCGGCGTGGCGTTACATTCAGCAGGTACGTGTTTTTAAAAAGATAAGAGATAAAGAGTTGATAATACCTAGAAATGAGTATTCATATCAGTAAATAACGCCATATTGTAGAGTTTTGAGGTACCATTTTACTAGGGCACGCCACAATAGCGGCGGTAAGGCCCATCATGGAGGATTGGCTAGAGAGGCGACACGGAAGCCTCTCGTACCGACTGACGCAGGTGATCTCCGGGAAGGGGTGCTTCGGGGACCATCTGCATCGGATCAGGAAGGAGCCAACGCCTGAGTGTCATCACTGTGACGCGAGCGAGGACTCAGGGCTGCACACGCTGGCGGACTGCCCGGCGTGGGAGGTGCCGAGGCGTGACCTCGTGGCAGCCATCGGGGTGGGAGTCCTCTCGCTCGGCAGCATGATTGCGGCAATGGTGCGGAGCGCGAGCGCGTGGGCCGCCGCCACCTCCTTCTGCGAGCATGTGATGCTCGCGAAGGAGATGGCGGAGCGCGCCCGGGAGAGGTTCAGAACCCTCCCGGCCCGCCGAGCCCGCAACATGCTCGCCTCGCGTCGCAGGTGACTCAGGCGCCGGAGGTCGCTTAACGACCTCCGTCCTCCATGAGCGCAGGCCTGGGGGTGGCAGGTGAGGCCGCCTGTCACCCCAGCAGAAGCAGGCCGGGACGGTGGGGCGACTAGCGCCCCTCCCCCAAACCGGGGCAAGACGGGGACACCGTGGTTCCCAAACCCGAGGGGGCCATCTCGAAAGCGGAGATGGCCCAGGGTCAGTCGGGGTGCGAGGGATTTGCTCTATGGGCAACCTTACACCCCGGCGTCTGCAGACCCGAGACGGCGTGCGGTTTTAGTCGGTTCAAGCCCGACATAACCGCCCCCGCTGGCCGGCGGGGGGGTATCCGAGGGGATTTCCGCACAAAAAAAAAAAAAAAAAAAAAGGTACCATTTTACTAACATCCATACCAATTGATGTTAGTAAAATGGTACCTATTGTAAATTGTTTTGTAAATCTTTGAAGTTGTTTTTGGACCACCAAAATCAACTCCCAAAGATTTACAACAAGGCGATAATACTATGTCATGAGTAAGTAGCAATTAAAAAAAAAAACAAAACCCAGTAATAGTGATGTTTACATTTGTATGCTTTTAAAATAATTAGCGTGAATGCCAAACCCTCCGCAAAGATCCTCGGGCCCAAGCCCAAGTCAATCTCAAGTGCTAACTGGTACACCTGTTGGTTTACAAACGAGGCTCTGGCACAAGCTTCCCTCTCAGGTTTGGTGGTCAGACAGCGGTTGCTCGGGTAAAGATCAAGGTAAACCAAATCAAGACAAGGAGTGGGAGAACGGACTCCGGGATTCTAAATACAAACTTTGGGTACAACCGGGACAACGCGCGGCTGATGATGAGGACAAGAATGGCTTGTGTCATCATCATCACAGCGTCGCGTAGATAGATAAAATCCATATATTCTATTTTGTGAATACCGATAACCGATGTTATGGATACTAATAATGTCAGGTATTTAAAATATGGTTTTTCCGTGGTTAGGTTTCCCCATACTAACGTTAGAATATAGTCGTTAGGCAGACTCATTAATTAACATCGATACCAACAGCAACAACATTAACCTCAAAAATTAATGAGATAGCGATATAATAGCATTTTTATTAAAAACAAATCTCTTATTGTGTGTTTTCCAGGAAAGTACTTTCATCCAAACCGTTAGAGCTATTTCCGAAATAGTAATGTATGCCATTTTATATGTATATATTAGAATTGGTTTATAAATATGGGCTGCTTAAGTAGTACACCTATTGATAAACAAACGAGCCTCTGGCATCAGCTTTCCTCTCACCTTAAACCTGAACACCCCAGACGGCGTGCGGTTTTAGTCGGTTTTCCAGACATAATCGCCCCCCCTGACCGGCACGGGCGGTTGGGGGGGGCATCCCAGGGCATTTACAAGGATGTGGAAGAACGAACCCTTTTTTTTTTCGTGCGGAAATCCCTTCGGATACCCCCCCGCGTGCCAGCGGGGGTGGTTATGTCGGGCTTGAACCGACTAAAACCGCACGCCGTCTCGGGTCTACAGACGCCGGGGTGTAAGGTTGCCCATAGAGCATATCCCTCGCACCCCGACTGACCCTGGGCCATCTCCGGTTTCGAGATGGCCCCCTCGGGTTTGGGAACTACGGTGTCCCCGTCTTGCCCCGGTTTGGGGGAGGGGCGCTAGTCGCCCCACCGTCCCGGCCTGCTTCTGCTGGGATGACAGGCGGCCTCACCTGTCACCCCCAGGCCTGCGCTCATGGAGGACGGAGGTCGTTAAGCGACCTCCGGCGCCTGAGTCGCCTGCGACGCGCGGCGAGCAAGTTGCGGGCTCGGCGGGCCGGGAGAGTTCTAAATCTCTCCCGGGCGCGCTCCGCCAACTCCTTCGCGAGCATTACATGCTCGCAGAAGGAGGTGGCGGCGGCCCACGCGCTCGCGCTCCGCACCATTGCCGCAATCATGCTGCCGAGCGAGAGGACTCCCACCCCGATGGCTGCCACGAGGTCACGCCTCGGCGCCTCCCACGCCGGGCACTCCGCCAGCGTGTGCAGCCCTGAGTCCTCGCTCGCATCGCAGTGATGACACTCAGGCGTTGGCTCCTTCCTGATCCGATGCAGGTGGTCCCCGAAGCACCCCTTCCTGGAGATCACCTGCGTCAGTCGGTACGAGAGGCTTCCGTGTCGCCTCTCTAGCCAATCCTCCATGATGGGCCTTACCGGGAAGAACGAACCCTGGGCTCAAAATCGCAAGTTTTTTTTATACAACCAAAACAACGCGATGCTGTGATGATGATGACAAGAATTGCTCGTTAAATAGTATTAGTTAGGATAGAAAAACCCGTAACTTGATATTTCGGTTTCGGGAAAACCAAAGCTAATGGATAATAATTACATGACGTACTGGTTGGCCCTCCCTGGCCCCGACCTGTGGCGTATATCGTATTGCACCTCTTTAACCCATATATGCCCGTAATTTATTAGTTTTCATATAATGTATGGTAAACTGCCGGATTTGTTGACATTTATGATTACTGCTCCCCTCCCCTGGGTAGTAGCGTGGGTATTATGCCTACGACACCCATAAATAATGTGGTTTTCTATTGGCAAAATATTTTTCCAAATCGGTTCCGTAGGTAGATCCGGAGATTACCCCCTACAACCTCACAACATTACGAACTCACAAATTTTACCTCTTTATAAAATGTTAAGTAAATATTATTAAGTAATAGTAAATATACATTACAAAATGGTTTTTTAAATCTATGTGGTTAGATTTTCCCCCATACTATCGTTAGAGTATATTCGTTAGGCAGACTCGTTATCGCATAACGACGCGCGGTGTGGCTTTACATTCAGCAGGTACCTATGTTTTTCCACAAAGATAGGAGATTAGAGTTGATAATATCTAGAAATGAATATTCGTGTCGGTACATTCATACACACATAGACTTTTTGATAACACCTCCAAATAAGCAAACCGGTACACTTGATCATTGGTGGACGAGCCTTCGGAGCAGGCTTCCTCTCGGGGTTGGAAGGTCAGATTGTAGTCGCTACCATAAAAACCGTATTAAGCAGATGTACCGGTAAGCAGGTGTACCGGTTTGCAGGTGAGATTGTCTTCTTGGAACATCTTGGTGGGACCCCAGATACATCCTGTTTCATAGGGTCCCCTGTTTCATAATTTACCTTTTTTCCCTCTAATTTGCTAGGGAAGTGGTAATTTCATAATTGACACTATCTCTGTACGAAATATTGTAAAGTGTATGTCATATTTTTCTTTCTTTCTTCATATTTCTAACTCTTCCAATTTACTTCTGAGAAATTTCGATGTGGTTTCCAAGACAGTTTTACTTTTCTTAGGACTTCCCGGTGTGTTTGTAGGTCACTGCTGTTGATTCTGGTGTATGGGAGTTACAATAGTAGTTGTTTGGGAGGGATTAGTCCCGTTATACCACCGTCAGGAGTGAATTATACTTTGACTAATGTAAAGAAATAACTTAAAGCGCAAGAGAACAATAGTATGTATGTAGATACCCTTAGGAGG
Organism: Cybosia mesomella; assembly: GCA_946251805.1. NCBI lineage: Eukaryota > Metazoa > Arthropoda > Insecta > Lepidoptera > Erebidae > Cybosia > Cybosia mesomella. The sequence continues at coordinate 13,741,490 of OX276408.1, read as the reverse complement.
CTTATGAAAATAAATGTTGTAATTTTATGCCGATTTGCAGAAAACGTAAGATTCACGCAGAAGGCTATGATGAGAGTAGAATTTTAAGTTATGGCGTGTAGAGTTAGAAGCTTGGCTCTCCATAACATCTGATAAATGTTTTGGTGTTATAAATATATCATCTTCTAATATCCTACTTCCTATTTAATATATGAAGGTTTCTTAGGATGGATGGGAGGGTGTGTGTGTGTGTTTATGTGTGGGTGGAGCTGCGGGTAACCGCTATTAGATATATAATCATTAAGCGTAGCGAGCCGAAGGCGAGCGAAGCGTCTTTGGTTTCAAAGTTGCATTTCAAACAAATGATACTCCTCCGAGACCGTTTCACCGATCTCGACCAAATTTGCCACGGTGATCAAGTAGACATTGGTATGGTATGGTATGGTTTCGCGAGCTGGTATCCGCAACTCCACGACAAGGCGCGGTTTTTGCGTGAGGGTGGGCATTTCACTCGATCCACCCCAACTCATTGAAGAACGCCAGCAGGCTATTCATGCTGCTGGCAATCTCCCGGAGCGTACCTGTATTTCCGAAGTACTTAACCCTGTATGTGGCGGTTGCAGGGCAGTGTAGGAGCACGTGTGCCGCTGTTTCTTCCTCTCTCATGCAGGCTCTGCAGAGAGGGCTGTCGGTGATTCCTAAAATAAAAAGGTGTTTATTGAAGGAGCCGTGCCCCGTGATGGCAGCTGTGGCCGTGCGCAGTTGCCGTTTGGTCAGTTCGGCTGATTCCGTAGACTTACCGGAGCTGTATGCGTGCTGGTTTGCATGTCAGTCTATTTTCAAGCACGGGGAGTGCTTCCCTCGCCTGTCTGCATACTTCCAGATTTATCCAATAGCTGTTGTGTTGATCTCTCGTTCGTTTGTTTACTATGGTTCGTAGGTATGCAAAGGGGATCGGTATTATGGGCTCAGGTCCCATTACCACCATGTCAGATCCTCTCCTGGCAAGCTCATCGGCTACATTATTGCCGCGCGAGCCGCTGTGGCCCTTAATCCATTGCATAGTTATGTTGTTGGAATGGCCTATTTGGTTCAGTTTACGATGGCACTCCAAAATTAGTCCCGAGTTTATAGTGTGGCTGTTTAAAGCTTGCAGCACGGCCATGCTGTCGGAGAGTATGCGTATTGAGTGGCCTTCCACTCTCCTGGCCATTACCGCTGAAGCTGCCAGGGTAATCCCCATGCAGTCAGCTTGAAATACTGTGTTATGGGTCCCCAGCGGTGTTGAAATGGATACATTAAGGTCCTCCGAGAAAACGCCGGCCCCGGTGCCTGTACCAGTTTTTTATCCATCTGTGAAGATGCGTAATTCCGTTGGGCATAAAGCCTCACAGCGGTGGTCCTCATGAAGTTGGATCTTGTATTTTTTGTCGAAAACGTGTTGTTTGGGTACACGATCATTCATTGCTCCTATCACGGGTATCTTCTTTATGAGATCTGTGAGCAGTGAGGTGTGTCGTGTGTTTCTCTCGCTCCATAGGTTGAGTGCCCTCAGGCGTATAGCCGCAGCTGTTGCTTCTTGGCGGATGAACAGATCCACGGGTGGGAGTCCGAGCATGGCTTCCATTGCCGTTTCATTACTGTTTCGTAAAGCCACAGGATGATTTTCGGTTATAGCCCCCATTTTTTACCAATCATTCTTCTGCACTGCCAGAAGGTAATGCCGGCCTTTTGTAATTTATTATCTAGGTGGCTACTCCATTTTAACTTGCTGTCAAGAATAACGCCAAGGTATTTTACCTCTTTTGACAGTTGGAGTTCCGTGTCAAAGAGTTTGGGTAATCGGTATTCGCCTAATACCCTTTTGTTCGTAAACATGACTAACTCGGTTTTGTTCGGATTCACCGATAGTTCGAATTCCCCGCACCATTTTTCTACGATGCGTAAGGCTTGTTGGGTTAGGTTACAGACCGTTCCCGCTACCTTCCCTGAGATAAGGATTGTTAGGTCGTCGGCGTAGCCTATTGTGTAGTCGCGGTTTTTGTTCAGCCTTGTGATTAGGTCATCTATCACTAAATTCCACAGAAGGGGAGAGATAACTCCACCCTGCGGGCAGCCTTTGGCTATCAGAGCTGTCTGATCTTCTTCCGCTCCATGTTTTGACAGGGCGGCCTTAATACTGGTGAAGCTGGTTTTGTCGAAAGCTCCTTCGATGTCAATGAACGTTCCTAGGCAGAAGCCTTTTTGTTCGATCGCTTCCTCTATCCGGCTGACTACCAGATGGAGGGCTGATTCCGTAGACTTACCGGAGCTGTATGCGTGCTGGTTTGCATGTAGGGGTAGCTGTTTTAGTGCACCATCTCTCAGCTCCCTCTCGCATAGGCGTTCCATGGTCTTTAGCATGAAGGAGGTCAGACTGATCAGAGATCAGAGATCAAAGCAATTGCCGTTTGTTGAACCTCCAGCCATTTACGCAACTGAGCCGTCCCATCCCGGCTGTGCTGGAGGTTCACTTGGAGGACACTAATCTTCGACGAAGGGGACGCCATCACTGGTCGTTCCCTCTTCGTCCCCCCCAAGTTTTAGCTCCGCGAAAAGGTCGCCCGGTTCGAGGTCGTCCCCCAGGAGGCCAGAGATTGAGGCCAGAACGTCCTCCGCCTCTTCTGCCTCCATGGGTGCGCCTTCCTGTACGACACTGGCGGGGACTGTTGGTGGTGCTGTTGCAGGCACCTCCCCGCCAGTTTCGGGAGCGTGTGGGAGAGGATGGGACTCCTCTCTCGCAGGTAGCTGCTTGAGCTCCTGTTTGATGGTGGCCGTGGATGGGTCCCATCCCAGACGGACGTCGGCATACCTGCCGGACCGACCCTGGAATTTGACGTACACCGTCCCCACTCCAAAAGCGAGACGGCGTCCGGCCTTTATAAGGGTCGGTACTTGGTCCTCTGGGACTCCGACCACCAGGAACCACGCGGCGTTTTGTTTCGTCGCGTTTAGCAAGGTCCACTTTGCGACCTCCACCTCGGGGTTCTGGAAGGACCGAACTCGCCCAATTTTGCGAGCGTCTTCCAGAAGCCCTTGTGGATCAGGGACCAGTATGCCACAACGTGCCCGCTGAGGGATCTCAGTCTGGCTTCACGACCAACTGGACGTGGGCGTGAGCACCATATCGCTTACGGCACGTTGTAGCCATGTGCGTGTGTGTTCATCCGCACACCACAGTTTCAGGACCCCCTCAGCTTAGAACGGTTTGGCTCTAAACTTCGGGGGCTGAGTTTGTTTCCGAGCCAGGGCATCACCGAAAATACGAGTTTGTATCTCGGTGAGTACCTGCTCGAATACGTCCTTGCCGATGCGCCCCGTGCGCGCGCATGTAATTGCGACGTCAAGAGGCGTACTCGCAGCTTGGGCGTAGGTTGGCCTGGCGACCTTTTTGGTTTGGTCCAGCCTCTGCCTTTTGTACTCCCCGCGAGGCGAAATCGTCTCGTTGAGAGCACGTTTGGCAGAGGACTGACCGTTCCCATTCGGTCGCTGTTTAGCCCCCTTCGCTTCGCCACTAGTAGGCGGAATATTCCGTCCACCAGCGGCGAAGCTAAGGGTACCGATGGCCTCTGTTTTCGTTTCCGAGACAGAGGGTTGTGAAGAAGAAAGCAGAGACTTGGCCGCGGTCGCCGCCATACGCCTCTCCTTCTTCGTTTTTCGGACCTTCCGTTTCTTTGGCTTGACTGGTTCGGCAGCTGCCTTGCCATCCACACCAATCGGTTGGGTGCGTGCCCTGGTCCTGTTAGCCCCCTTTCTCTTAGGCAACTGCCAGCCTTCCGAGAAAGCGTCCTCCGGTTGGCAGGAAGCTACCGGACTGACGCTACGGGGGCCTTCCCCGGGGGAGGTTTGTGAGACAAAGGGGTTTCCCCCTTATGTGTGTGATTACCTTCGCGGGTACCCGTAGATGGAACCACTGAGCTTCCCGTGAAGGTTGTTTCGGTGCCCGCACCGGTACCTGCAGCTGAGGCCACTAAGCTTCCGGTTTTGGCCAAGTGTGCGCTGAGGGCGCGTGTGGTGCTTTCGTCCTCCCTGGTACCCGTAGTTTTAAACACTGAGCTGCCAGTTTGGGCGGTGTGGTGAGTTATGTGGGTGCCTTTCCCGGTGCCTGCAGCCGGGGCCGCTGAGCTGCCGGTTCGGGCCAAGTGTGCGCTGAAGGCGCGTGTGCAGTCATTCCCTTGACTGGTACCCGCAGTCTGGACCACTGAGCTGCCAGTCTTGGGATTTGTGGTGTTAGTTTTTTTATTGGTAGTTGGCCTATCCATGTTATTGTTAAATTTTAATTTCGTCCCTATGGCTTCCCACCCTCCACGGAGCCCGCAACTGGGAGTGCCTTACTCGACTTAATTCGAGGGGCACTAGGACTACCAAAGAGATATAGGAGTGCAAGGCTGGTTTACAGTGCGACATCGGGGGCTCGATCGGGTTGGCGCTGGGGGCATGAAATGGCCTACCCACAATGGCTGGTCAACCCTCACTTACCCCGTCAGCATGACCTTTACCCACCACGATAGACGTCCAAAGACGGTTATCGTGGACCCTACACTCCTCGCCAGTGGCCCACTAATGGGACACCTTGACCTAATTTCCCCAACCATGGCTAGTGTTTGGGGCTACCGTTTAGCCTGAAATCCAGGCCAAATAGGGAGTGTTGCCTCGCGGACGCATAACCGCCAGCGCCGTTTGGCTTAGCCCTCCAGGATCCCTTCATCCCTGCGTACGGCGCTCAACTGCGCAGGTCCATGACGCAGGTGACTGCCCAGTCACAAGGGTTATTTTTGTTTCAGGGTTTTCTTCCCCTAGCCAGATGGTCCGGTTATGGCGCCGGAGATTCGCCCTCGTGCATCATATTTAGCTACTACAGTTCCGAGGTAGGTGGAATGAGCGAGGCTCGTTATAAACCATAGCATTGCCCGGAGGAGACGACCCGCCCGGATGTATCCAAGCGAGCCCGCACCCAGGCCGTAGGCAAGTAGACATTACTGAGTGTCGTAAGGGGTCGAATGTCCAGATCGGTCTTACCATCGAGGAATAATCACCGAAAAACAAAATCAATGGAAAAAGTCGACCGGTCACGTTAACCTATTGTTGGATAGGCAAATCTCGCTACGCTTAAGTTTGGGTTGATAACGAAGCTGGTAACCGTCCTAGTTTACTTATATATCTTAAATAATATAAATCATACTAAAGAATTACATTAACACCTAAGTTTTTATCACAGACTTCTAATTATATGATAACAGCCTAATTTTCCAAAGAAACAGTGTAGCTCAGACAGAGCCGAACTAAGGCTTACAACCTCTACGAGTAACTGCGTAACTGCATAGATTCATAAAATTGATTAAGAAATGCCAAAATTAAACATTTTATCATCCAAAATATTAGGTAGGTCACTGGAATTAGAAAAGAAACGAGTGGAATTGTTTAGTTATTTATTTATGTAATTTTAAACAATTTTTTTCTTTTACAGTAAAAAAATAATATTAGCACTGATTCCGATCCTGTGTAACAACTGACAACTAATACGTCAAGTGACGACTGGGTCGGAAAATTGCTTCAACGCTATATGTATGCGTGAGGAATGTAAAAGAGAGTGAAAAAAAGTATGTGTGAGTAATCTGTACGTACAGGGAAAAGAAAAAGAAGCACATATTACCAAGCTACTAGAAAGAAAGAGATCGTGCGTCATTGTCAAAATTTAAATTTAGTATACCGTCTGTTATCAAATAAATAATCATAAGTCTGTGTCTGTGTTTTAGCTAATAATGTTAAAATGAAATGACATAACCGCCCCCGCTGGCCGGCGGGGGGGGTATCCGAAGGGATTTCCGCACGATAAAAAAAAAAAAAAAAAAAGGTACCAATTATTTATTAGTCTTAAGACATACTAGCCTGTTATGAGGTAACCATGGTAACTGTATGATATAGCAATAAAAAAAACAAGTGTCGTCTTGTTACCAGCTTAGAAAAATATATAATGCCCGGGCTTATCACACTATCACCTGTATATATAACGGTAAACACGGTATCACCTCATTAAAATTTAGCCTTACTGATATAAAATATTTAATGTCTTCATATCACTATCACTATCCTTGAAATATTAATTGCTTTATGTTAATAATAAACTACCTACCAACACGTAATATATATAATATATGCCTAAATCGGTGCCTGCCCGGGATTACCTGCCTAGCTGTCTGTGTGCATACATGTATACATGAATGTTGTGTGGAAATATGTAGTTAGTACCCAACGATATCTATGTTATGTCTAAAATATTTAAGAAATAACCTTTGTTACTATGCTGTTGATGAGAATATGAGGCGATATTGCTAGCCGACGTCAGCTAAACTCTGAAATGGCTGGACCGATTTTGACGGGACTTTCACTGGCAGATAGGTACCTAATGTTACAAGGCGTAACATAGGTTACTTTAATTTTAGAAAAATTCCGAAAGGTTCCGCGCAAAAAAACCCCAAAAATCGAAATCCACGCGGACGAAGTCGCGGGCACAGCTAGTCCGCAATAAAAATCAATTTTCTTTCTTTCTTCTTTCTTTCTAATACTTAATACAACACAATCTAGTCTTCAAAAGGAAAACAAAATTAAACCATGGGAGTTTGATAGCAGGCGGGACTCATTAATTTTCTTTCGGTTTATGATTTGCATCTGGGTCCCGCCTGCTATCAAACTTGTTTCGGTCTTTTTAGGGCAGTCGGGTTATTTAATTTTTTAATCAAAAATTTTTATTGTATACTTTTTGTTATGATATATATTTTTGAAATCCCCTTTTAAAGTTCTTCATTTTGATACCCTACTCGATAAGTTTGAGTGAAAATATTTTTTGAATAAATTTTGAAATTCTGAATTTTAGCGCCCCACCACCAAAAAAAAATCCAAAAATCCACCAATTCGTTTTTTAAGTGTTACTCTCACAGTAATTACGAATCTAACGACACCTCTCAAGCTAAAATCGATCGAGCCGTTCAGACTGCAGAGAGACTTACAATTGTACATACATACATACTCTCGAAAAACATAACCCTCCTTCTGACGCAGTCGGGTAAAAACATCCTCTTCTGGCACAGTCCGGTAAAACAAGTTTTCTAGTAAGTGCTATATTTATTATATCATTAATAATAAGACAAATCAAATGAGCTCAAATATGATGGGTTTGTCTAGTTTAGTTCAGAAGTTTCTATGACCATCTACCGTCTCCATCGTTAGAACCTGGATATCATGTAGCATCAGAGTATTTGGTACCACCAAAACAAATGAGCCCAAACTCGATTGGTTTATCTTGTTTAGTTCAGGAGTTCCTATGGACACCTTCCGACTCAAAAGTCAAAAGTCAAAAACCATTATTATTCTGTATAGACCATTAATACGGCACTTACAAAACGTCATAAAAAAAAAACTAATGTTTGGCACCGGTTCGAAACGCGGCCCTGTCCTGAGAAGACTACGGCAAGAAACTCAGCGGGCTGTTTTTTTTTGGTCTATTTACAAACATATTTACTTAACCTAAGTACAATATTTCATTTGAGTAGCATAGAGAAGAGAGCAAACAGTTTCATATCCAAGCTTGTTTGTCATCTAAATAGTCTTGAATTTTATAGTAGCCTTTTTGGCAGAGTTTACTTTTAATTTGGCTTTTAAATTTATGAAGAGGTAGATTCTTCATTTTCACTAGGAAGCTTGTTGTAGAAGCGTATACAGTTACCCTGAAAGGAATTACTAATCTTGTGGAGTCGACTATTACAAACTACAAGATTGTTTTTATGTCTAGTATTTACGTTATGTATATCACAAAGCCTGAAAAAATTGGAAATGTTTCTTCTGACATACAAAAGATTTTCAAAAATATTTATTTCTTTGAACTTTTCTCGGAGGGAGACTCATGGGCCAACCTTATAAAAGTAAAGTTTCGTATTTTCTTTCTCGTACTTGTATTAGTATTCCTGTAAGAAATGTTGAAATACCCAAACAAACCTACTATATTCAAAAGCGTCACTTTGATGAGTATAATATAAATAAATTCATTGAATGCTTAGGCTGTTTGTCCTGGTCAGAAGTATATGAGCGGAATAGTTTGAATTTAGCTTTAATAAATTAATGTTTTTCACGATTATCTTATTCCTTTTCTATAATTTATGTTTCCCAATGCGTAGAATAAAAAATAAATAATAAAATAGCTTGGATAACGAGAGGTATAAGAAAGTCTTGTGTGGTTAAAAGGAACCTCAGAAACATTTACATAAAAAATAAAAATAGGGTTACTAAAACAACTTACAAGAAATATACGAAAACACTCAAGAAAATCGTATAAATACAGCCCAATAAATTAATAATGAGAAATTTATACGAAAAATCAAATAACATATGCAGGGCTTCATGGGACATAATAAAACAATGTGACAATCAAAATAAGCACAAACAAAAACAAAATCCAAAAAATTATACATAATAACAGAGTTACTCATGATAGTACTACTATTGCTAACATTTTTAACCCACATTCTTTATAGAGCTTACAAATAAATCTACTACAAAAACGAAACCTTGCACTGCACACTACACTAATAACATAGATTCTAGTATATTCTTATTGCCTGCTACATGCGAGGAAATTTACACAAACAATTCATTCTCTTAGAAACATAATTGTCAGTAGGATACGATGAGCTTCCCACATCAATATTGAAGCGCAGTGCAATGCTTATCACCCCGATTTTGTGTCATCTAATAAACATGTCACTAAGTGAAGGCACTTTTCCTGACAAATTGAAAATATCAGTGGTAAAACCTATTTTGAAAATAAGAGACAAGGAATGTGTTAGTAATTATAGACCTGTAACTTTAATACCAGTGTTCGCCAAAGTTTTTGAGAAAATCTTACACTCTAGACTCACAATTTTTTTAAATAAATATAATGTTATAAAATCCGAACAGCATGGGTTCCAAAAAGGTAAATCGACCACTTTAGCTGCCTTTAAACTTATAAGTAAAATAACAGAAAATGTTGATAAAAAGGTACCTACAGTGGGTGTTTTCTTTGATGTGTCCAGGGCATTTGATTTTGTGGATCATGAGATACTGCTTAAAAAAATGTAGTAACTATGGCATTCGAGGAACAGCTGAAAAGTGCTTACGTACTTACCTAAGTAACAGACAACAATATGTCGAAATTAGAGAAGTCGATGATAAAAATGAGGAAAGAGCTTTTTGATCCTCATGGACATTCAATAGAGTAGGAGTTCCTCAAGGAAGTATTTTAGGACCACTTCTCTTCATTATTTATATTAATGACCTTCCAGATCATATAAACTACCCATGCAGCTTATTTGCTGATGATATTGCGATAGTGATATCAAATGAGGATTCAGTAAATTTTAATACAGAAATTAATTTCACCGTTGCGAGAGTACTTGATTGGATGGACAGTAACAATTTAAAAGCTAACATAGAAAAAACAAAATACATGACATTTTATAACCGATATCAATTAATTAAGAATTTAAATATAACTTACAATAATCAATCTCTATGCGAATCAAATAATATAATTTTTCTGGGACTACATATTGATAGCTAATGTAAATGGAATCTGCACATTGAGAGGGTTTGTAATAAGATCAATAGGTTTTCGTATGCGCTCTGGCGCCTTACAAAAATATGTAATGCTAAGATTGCTTTGCAAGCGTACCACGAATATGTCGCTTCAAACATAAGGTACTGTATTCCTATTTGGGGCAATGCCACAAATATAAACAGAGTTTTTATTGCGCAGAAGCAATGTATACGTACTGTCTGCAGTGTTGAGCCACTATTGTTCCGTCGTCTTAAAATTCTAACGGTGCCATCGATGTATATATTTGAATGCGGAATATTTGTAAAGAACCATCGTCACCTCTTTAAGACATTTGGCGAACATTATAATTTTAATACCAGGTACCTATCCTGATAGGCTAGTTCTACCAAATATAAATACCACATATTATCATTCCAACTGCTACCCTATGGCAATTAATATATATAACAAATTACCAAATAAAATAAGAGACCTGCCGCTAACTAAATTTAAAAATAAACTATATGTGTGGTTAGCAGACAAATGTTTTTATACGGTAGATGAGTACAAAATAAGACATTACTTAGATTATCACATATTTATTCCAAATGTGTTATTGAAGGACATACTTATTAACAATTGACATATTTTACTAAGTTTTTATTTTTTTTGTGTATAATCTATGACATTCAATGTTAATGATTTAAGAATAACAAATGATAATATAATGAATAAATTTGAAAAATAAATTGACAATGAATAAATAAAAATTTGCATGCCTAATATAGGCGAAATATGATAAGGACTTTATAGATTTAAGAACCAATTGTAACCATATTTCATGCGAATAAATGATCTTTCTTTCTTTCTTTCTTTCTTTCTTTCTTTCTTTCTTTATAAAAGAATGTCTTTCATTGTATGATAATAGTGGCTTGTTAAAAGCCGAAAGGATTTTTTTTGCTAAAAAAATGTATGTGTGGGACCATCTATACTAGATGTTTTAACCACTAAAATAAGTTGCTGTAGGTCGCTGGAATGGGATCAGTATTCCACACGGGCGGAGCCGGTTGCAACGGCTATTTACTACTAAAGACAGTGAACCTACGCAGAAATCACAGTTAACGAGCTAAGCCCTTTGAATTGACCTCCTAACCTATTTTGTGCAAAACTATTACGTAGGTAAATTGTAGGTAATAAGATAGCTTTTTTTTAGGATCTATAAATGCTGAAAATGAAAAAGTTTAATCTGCTTGCAAGAGCCGTCTACCCTGGATATTCATGATAATAACATTTATGAAAATGTGTCGAGCATCCATCTTACACTACGTAAACTTATGAAATATACGGGTGAATTTCCCAAATGGTTTTTTTTTGTCTTCGGTGAAATTAGTATTTGAAAAAAGGAATATTGGTCTGAATTAATTTTTTTAGTATTCAATAGGTAGTTATTGGGTTGTGGCAAAAATATATTTTGGCTAGGACTATATATAAAGGTAGAAATAAATACATAAACCTCTATTTTTTTCAAATCGGTGCTGTCCCTCTACTTTTTTTACCAACAAAAAAGCTTATACACTAATAAAAATAAGTAAGTTAAGTATATAAATTATTCTATTTCATAGAATATTAGTTTTATTATTAATATATGGCATATTTTATTACATAATTAACGATTATTATTACTGAGAGGCACGAACGTACTTGTCCTGGAAAATGTTCTCATATCGCTGGACAAAAGTAATTTACACCTAACTTTACATCGACGAGTCCGACAGTGTCACCCACCCCAATTTTATTTCTCTCGTTAGTGCGTGCCACAGAGTAAGTAATATACTACGTAAGAAGAGACCGCACTTAGAACATTCGTTTCGAGCTCACGCACACATACACGTTTGTACTAATTTATACTACCAACTGATGCGAAGGCCATCAAATTGAAAATGACATATACGTTGTAGTGCTACCAACCTACTCAAAAAAGTATCAGTGAAGTACCTCAACCCATCGACATCGATAGTGATGCGCCGCATTGAATCGATATCGATTAAATATTTTTGGCGGTTCCCATACAGAAATTTAAATTTAGTGTTAAAAATAAAACACCCAGCAACAACGTAAATTGTATTTATTATGATTGTTATAAAATAGGTACAAGTAGCAAGAGAATTCCTACTGTAAAAACAGCGACCGGTAACGGTTATATTCATTTATATAGTGTTTTACTTCAGAAAAATTACAAATATAATTGTGTTAATTAAAAAATAGCTTTAAATTAACTTAAATAAAATAAAAGAAAGGGAGAGACTGCAACTTTAGGCATCGATAAATTCCTCCCCATCGATCTCTACTGGAACCGTGCCCAAAAAAAAAAAAACTAAATATAACTATTACAACTCAAAAACAACTCTATATTACCTTACATAGTATTTTACTTCAAATATATTACAAAATTTAACTGTTTCAACTAAATCACAGCTTTAATTAAATTAATTTAAGTAAAATTTTATCATAAAAATATTACAAGATGTATCGGTTTTAAGTAAAAACCAGCTTTAAATTCATTTACATAGTATTTTGCTTCAAAAATATTACAAGATAAAAACGTTTTATTAAAAAATAGCTGTAAATCAACTTATATTTCAACTAAACACAGCCGTACATTAATTTACATAGTATGTCACTTGAAAAATATTACAAAATATAACTATTAAAACTCAAAAACCACTTTATATCAAATTACATAGGATTTTACTTCAAAATTTTTCCTAAATATAACTATTACAACTCAAAAACAACTTTATATTATCTTACATAGTATTTTACTTTAAGAATATTACAAAATATAACGGTTTCAACTAAATACATTTACATAGCATTTTTCTTCAAATATTACTGAATATACTATTACAACTCAAAAACAACTCTATATTACCTTACATAGTATTTTACTACAAAAATATTACAAAATATAACTGTTTCAACTAAATCACAGCTTTAAATTAATTTAAGTAGAATTTTATGATAAAAATATTACAAAATGTAACGGTTTTAAGTAAAAACCAGCTTTAAATTCATTTACATAGTATTTTGCTTCAAAAATATTACAAGATAGAACTGTTTTACTAAAAAATAGCTGCAAATCAACTTATGTTTCAACTAAACACAGCCGTAAATTAATTTACATAGTATATCACTTGAAAAATATTACAAAATATAACTATTACAACTCAAGAACAACTTTATATTATCTTACATAGTATTTTACTACAAAAATATTACAAAATATAACTGTTTCAACTAAATCACAGCTTTAAATTAATTTAAGTAGAATTTTATGATAAAAATATTACAAGATGTAACGGTTTTAAGTAAAGCTTTAAATTCATTTACATAGTATTTTGCTTCAAAAAAATTACAAGATAGAACAGTTTTATTAAAAAATAGCTGCAAATCAACTTGTGTTTCAACTAAACACAGCCGTAAATTAATTTACATAGTATGTCACTTGAAAAATATTACAAAATATGACTATTACAACTCAAAAACAACTTTATATTATCTTACATAGTATTTTACTTCAAGAATATTACAAAATATAACGGTTTCAACTTACTTAACTTATATACATGAAACATTATAACCATGCAGAAATGTCATTTTTCAAACCGTTTAACCTTAATTTTTACCTAGCTAAAATGCGTAATTCAAAAGCAACCCCCACGGAACTTCAAACACGTGTAAAAAAAAAACTATTGATTTCCTCACTTTGGGGGTGGTGGGGGGGGGGGGGGTTCCTACACCCCCCCACCCCCCACCCCAACTCTCAACCCCCTAGCTAAAATGCGTAATTCAAAAGCCAACCCTTCCTCATTACCATAGGTCGGAATTAGATAGGGTTACTTTTATACTTATACTGATTTTATGTAAGATTACAAAAGAGAAGCCAGGGCCGTGGCATGAACGTGGCCGACTAAGCATCCGTGCCCCGGCAGGACCCAGGACAAAAATATGTACTTCACTAGTTTTTATGCACCTATTTCTCGTAATGATCTACAATATATAATTATATGTATATGTATATTATGTAGAATAAAGTGGTCAAAGCGATTTTCCACCTTAGTGACATTGAATCATCATCATCATCATCGTCATCGTCATCGTCATCGTCATCGTCATCGTCATCGTCATCGTCATCGTCATCGTCATCGTCATCGTCATCGCCATCGTCATCGTCATCGTCATCGTCATCGTCATCTTCATCGTCATCGTCATCGTCATCGTCATCGTCATCGTCATCGTCATCGTCATCGTCATCGTCATCGTCATCGTCATCGTCATCGTCATCGTCATCGTCATCGTCATCGTCATCGTCATCGTCATCGTCATCGTCATCGTCATCGTCATCGTCATCGTCATCGTCATCGTCATCGTCATCGTCATCGTCATCGTCATCGTCATCGTCATCGTCATCGTCATCGTCATCGTCATCGTCATCGTCATCGTCATCGTCATCGTCATCGTCATCGTCATCGTCATCGTCATCGTCATCGTCATCGTCATCGTCATCGTCATCGTCATCGTCATCGTCATCGTCATCGTCATCGTCATCGTCATCGTCATCGTCATCGTCATCGTCATCGTCATCGTCATCGTCATCGTCATCATCATCGTCGTCGTCCCCCTTTTTCACGATAAAATGTAGCCTATGTCCATTCCCAACCAAATACCATAACATAAGGATATTTAAAAATAACAAACTTTCACACAAACTTTCATTTCCTATTACCCTTTCCCCTTTTAACCCCTTATGTCGCTATAAAAGGTCATATCCGTTGCCAAGTTCAAGAAAATGTATGGCTACTCGGTTTGGTACCCCTTCTCCCATCATTCCGCTCAACCCACATGATTGCTTCGTCAACAGACTCTGAATCGTTAGACTGTGATATTAGTATAGATATATATAGAGGGACGGGGACATGCTAATGTTTCTGTGATGGTACTATTACCCGAAACTTTAGCATGGACCTACCCTACCCATCCTTCTGAGGGGTAGGGGGACGTGGTCTTGAGGGAGAGCGCAGGTCGTGTAGATCCTCAAAGCAAGTCTGGTGGACTATCCTTCCCGAGGTTGTCGTCCCGTTATTGGTCTAATTCCCAAGAAATAGACGTAACAGAAACCTCCAGGCGCATAAAATTGTTTATTTATGTAATGGTTTATTTATATATTATAACCACTTATATATGTATCTCTCCTTTAATTTATCTTTTCTTTATATATCTATTATATATATGTATCTATTCATCAGATATATTATATAAATGTGCCGAACCATGGCGGCCTAAAACCACACCCCGGTAGACATTGCCGTGGGGCACTAAATTGCCTCAAAAAATTGTACCACACGCACCTAGGGCAGGTAGTGTGAGTAAGCCTCTGCTCCATTAAAAACATGTCGACACAGGAGAAAGAAAAACTACCCCAGGAGGGTACCGCTTGCGGAGAATCCCTCACTGAGCCTACCAACTCAGTCTGCCCCTCGTATTCTGGGGGGGGCACCCTGTGTTCAGGACCGGGCGCAAGCCTGGACCTGTCCAGCCTCTCTATCCCAAAATCTGACGCCACGAGCGTCATACAATGGACCGTTGTCGGCCACAAGCGCCCTTGCAAAAGGGATGCTCAGCCGAAGGCGGCCACTACCGAAAAAGGGCTCGGCCGAACAGAACGCACTCGCCCCAACAGGCGCGCGAGAAGGGAGGTCTTGCAACCTAAAAAAACGACGACAGGGTTGGGTGCCGCAGCAGCGGAAACGCAGCGCGAACCCACACCATCAACCTCAAAGGGGACGGCAGTAGCCACAGCCGCTCCACCACCACTGAGTAAGAAACACAGGAGGAAACCCAGAGGTGCCCGAGGTCAACGGAACGCTGCGATGGCTCCCAATTTTCCTGAAAAGGAACAAAAGGGGGCAGGGCCCGTCCAGAACGAGCGAGTTTCTTCGAAGCGCGCTCGTCTGGATGATACCCGGTCCCCCAGAGGGGAAGCCAAACGCGCGAAAACTGACCCGCGCACCAAGCGGACGGTGAGCTACGCGGACGCCAGTCAGTCGCATCTGCGAGTAGCGGTCACTACCGTTCCGCCGAGGGACCTCACCAAAACCCAGGCAGACCAGCTTAGGGAGGCCATTGACGACAGCATCCTGCAGTCGGTGTTGTCGTCAACGATTTCGGGTGCGCAAGCTCCATCTTTCCGCGGACGACCCTTCCTATTGGAAGGCGTGCTGGCGATGTGGTGTGAAGACGACAATGCTCTTACGTGGCTTGAAAAAGCTGTAAGAAGCATAACGTCCCCCATACCCGAAACCACCTTGGCCGTCATTAAGCAGTCCGACATGAAGAAGCGACTGAAAGCAGGGCTTCTTCTCCACACCCGCATCACCGAAGCCGTAACACTGCGCAGAGTGCTTTGGGCCCAAAACCCTTGGTACAAAGTAGATACCTGGCAGTGTTACGACATGACAGTGGACGACCAAACCACCGACCCGAACTCCAAAGAGAAGGTGGTTCACTTAATTCTGGGAATTCCCGAGGACCAGAAAGAGGCGATAACCAGGAGAGACCGCCGAGTTGCCCACATGTCGGGAAGTGGGTATATTCGCTTCTTCTCCCAAGAAGAAGCGCAGGCCGGGGAAGCAACAGCGGTAGCTACAGCTCAAGAGCAAAAAAAGAGGCTCCTCGAAAGAGTAAGAGCGAGCTGGAAAGTAGCTCGCCGCTGAAACAGGGAGGACACATCAGCGATGATGATGATGACGTCCTTAACAGCCCCTGATCCAATAAACTTCATCCAAACAAACCTCCAGCACAAACAAGCAGCAACGGTCACTCTACGCAGAGTGCTGGAGGTAAGCAAAAAGACCGTAGCCCTAATCCAGGAGCCCTGGATAAATAAGAACTACATCTGCGGTCTAAATAACATAGGCGGTAAGTTAATACGAGATACGACGGTTGAAAAACCGAGTACCTGCATCTTCGTACCTAACGCTATATACACCACTTTACTTAACCAATTCTGTTCTAGAGATCTCACTGCTGTGAAAATCCACTCAGATAATGCAACCATCCTAGTAGTAGCTTCAGTGTATATGCCGGGCGAAGGCGAACCACCTCCAAAGGAGCTAGCCGACCTGGTACAACACTGCGAGGCTCACACCTGGGATTTAATCATCGGCGCAGACTGCAATGCTCACCATCCTCTGTGGGGAAGTAAGGACGCGAACAAGAGAGGTGAGTTACTAACCGAATACTTATTCCAAACCAACCTAAACATTATAAATATAGGTACGGAACCTACTTTCGTAACCTCATGGTGTCAGACCATAGTAGATATCACATTGGCAACACACTCGGCAGCAAACCTCATTAAGGGTTGGCATGTGTCAAAGGAACCATCCTTTGCGGACCATCGCCGAATCTGCTTTCAAATTCAATGTAAACTAGCAGACCCTGTTCCATATCGTAACCCCCGCAAAACAGATATAGCACGGTACACAAATTCACTAAACAAGGCACTAAGTGATTCACAACTACCCGACACAACACTTAGTACAGATAATATAGAACACAACGTACATTCTATCACTGCAGCTCTGCTGGAAAGCTGCGAGCCAGCGTGTCCTGTTGTAACACCCAAAGGTCCAGAAAAGAGCTCCTGGTGGGGGCCAGAACTCGAGCGACTACGTGGAGGCCTGAGAAAGCTCTACAACCGAGCAAAAAACACCAGAACCCCTGAGGACTGGGACAAATACAAAAATGCACAAAAATATTACAAGAAACGCAAAGTATCGTAGAACTGAGGCCTGGCAGAGTTTCTGTAGTAGCATAAACTCGACAAACCAAGCCGCAAGAGTAAGGAAAGTCCTGGCCAAAGGTGAACTCAACCTCATGGGCTCACTTAAGAGAGAAGACGGCACTTACACTAATACGGAAAATGAAACCAGCGCAGTACTGCTGGAAACACACTTCCCTGGTTGTCAAGTCACACCATCCATCGATTCCATTGACTGGCCACCAGAACACTATAGTGTACCAACAACCCAAGAATGGGAAATCGCAAACAAGGTAGTAACTGCAGACAAAATAGAGTGGGCCATAAAAACCTTCAAACCCTTTAAGTCTGCAGGGCTGGATGGAATATTCCCAGCACTACTACAATGGCAACTGACAAGAATAGCAAAATATCTACTTCCAATCTACAGGGCCTGCATTGCCTTCAAATACATACCCAGATTATGGAGAGAGGCAAAAGTAGTCTTCCTACCAAAACCAGGTAAGGAGGACTACACACATCCCAAATCATTCAGGCCCATTAGTCTCACATCATTCCTCCTTAAAACGTTGGAGAGACTAGTAGATCGATACCTAAGGGATGGAACACTAAAAGACAACCCACTACATCCTCAGCAACACGCATACAGGAAAGGTAAATCAACAGAGTCTGCACTACACACGGTAGTGCACAAGATAGAATCGGCTATCACAAATAAAGCCTCAACACTAGCTACTTTCATAGATATAGAAGGGGCTTTCGACAAAACGGTACACAGCAGCATTAACGAAGCCTTACGGAAGCGTAAGGTAGAACCAGCCATAAGGGACTGGATCACTCAGCTGATAAGCAAAAGAGCAGTCCAGATAGTGATGAGTAACACCATCACAAGAGCAAAGGTAGTCAGAGGATGCCCCCAGGGAGGCGTCCTATCACCACTCTTATGGAACATAGTAGTAGACAGTCTTCTAAAGAGACTAAATGAGAGAAGATACACCACCATCGGGTATGCGGATGATCTTGCAATACTAATAAGCGGAACGGCTGAGAACGTGCTATGCAAAGTCATGCGCTCAGCCCTTCAGATTGTAGAAGAATGGTGCGAAGAACACCGATTATCAGTAAACCCGAAAAAAACAGAACTTATCCTTTTCACCAACAAAAGAAAGTTACCAGAACTACAACTACCAAAACTATTTAATACCAAACTAGCCCTAACAACTCAAGTTAAATATCTGGGCATCATACTTGACAATAAGTTGAATTGGACTAGCCACATAAATGCTAAAATGAAAAAGGCCTGCATAACTTTTTGGCAATGCAGAAGACTCGTTGGTAAGAACTGGGGTCTTAACACCAAGATAACACTTTGGCTGTATACGGCAATTATCAGGCCTTCTCTAACCTATGGATCAGTTGTATGGTGGCCCAGAACAGAACTGATCACTGTGAAAGAAAAGCTCCAGAGTCTACAACGCCTAGCGAGTACAGCAGCCACTGGATGCATGAGAACCACTCCATCAGCCGCACTAGAGCACCTCCTAAACCTGAGACCGCTGCATCTAATCATACAGGAGGAGGCCAAGGCAGCAGCCTTAAGACTGAAAAGTAATGGGCTCTGGAAAGAGAATACTGGAACAAAGCATTTAAAAATTCTACAGGGAATCCTAAAGAAGATACCACTTCTTGAGGCGCCCGTAGACAGAATACCGTGTCACCACGTCTTCGAAAGGAATTATCATATTCAACTTACTGAGGAAAAAAGAGACAGCTCTGGCGTCAAAGAAGTTAGGATATACACAGACGGCTCTAAAACCACATATGGTACCGGAGCAGGTGTCTTCTCGAATGACCTAAACATCAAAATAACAACCACCCTGGACAAGCTAAGTACAATATTCCAAGCTGAATGTATTGGCATAACGAGAGCGGCGGAGACGATTGCCGCCAGAGACGTCAAAGATCTAGATATAAAGATCATATCAGACAGTGCATCCGTACTCCAAGCTCTGAAAAGCAACACCATAACCTCTGTCCTCATATTGGAATGTCACAATACACTCCAATCCATTGCAAACACAAACAAGGTCACGCTGCAATGGATCAAGGGACACAGCAACTCCCTCGGCAACGACGCAGCCGATGAATTGGCCAAGAGAGGATCAGGGGCAACAGTATATGGACCGGAACCAATACTACCTATACCTCAAGCACAGGTCAAAACTTGGCTGCGGAAAAATACGGAAGAAACCCATCAAAAAGAATGGACAAACATTGAAGGATGCAGGCAAACAAAGAATGCAGTTCCGGTAGCATCAAAAACGTTTAGCCGAAACTTCATCAGATTAAAAAGGGACCAGATCCGCAAGGTCATAGGCATCTTGACCGGTCACTGTCCTCTAAACAAGCATCTATTTACAATAGGTGTGACGGACAGCCCCCTGTGCAGAGGCTGCATGGGGGCAGAAGAAACGCCACATCATGTGCTTACAGAGTGCATGAGCGTGGCCGAACAACGGGCGAAATTCCTCCAGTCGCCAGCGTCTCTCCGGGAAGCATGTGGAAACCTGAAAAGGCTGCTGACTTTTTGGGAAGATCTGGGCTGGTTGGAGTGAGAGGTAAGATGCTACGCACAATGGCCCAATCAAGAGGCTAAGTGCGGAACAGCCCAGGTAAACTAGTATAGATATATAATTATTATATATGATGAATTTGCTTTTAAATGTTTTATTTATATCTAAACAGTAATAGGTTGAATCATCTAAGGTTGAAATTGAATTACAGTAGAAACTCAATTACCCGGCCCTCACGGATACAGACTCATAATTATCCGGGTTACCAGTTGCAACAAAATCTATTAAATATGAACATAGACCTCTCTTATAGACTTCCCTAAAGCAGCCTGCATTCAGCGCTTCCCAGCGACTGTGATGAGGTTGTTCTTACATGTACTTACATATATAGGTAAGTGCATACATTGAATGTTCCCAAATGTATCTGTTCATTTATTGCTTAATAGACATTGATTTTCCTTGATAGGTGTTTATTGTTTTTAACAAACATACATTAAGTACTAAATATATGCACAAGACCAGCTTGTCTTCATACATTTGATTATCTGAATACCTAACAACGACAACTATACTCCCTTCAGTTAGGTACTAAACTAAAGGTAAACAATCTTGTAGTGACTTTTCATAAAAACACACTTTAAACAAAGCTTACTACTGAACTAAGCTTATTAATTGACTAACTAGTCTTTCAATTACAGTTTTAGTCTTTAAAATGAGTTTCTAAACAGTAAAATATTAATAAACTGAGTTTCTAAATACAACAATATTTACAAAGACACATCAAGATTGTTTTTGTTTACCTAAGTTCCGAACTGAATGGTTAAAGGAGTTTCTTTTGTACTTAAGTTTATATTCATGTTCATTCTACACTTTTTCATCTTAGCGTTAATTGCAGTTGCATCCAACAGTTCCACCTTGGAGTCCGGAGTTGGCCAGTCTGTGCACTTAACTGAACTTCAATATTTTCCGTGAAGTTACTGCCATATGACCTCCACAACGACCACAACCCAATGGCATTGCAATTAGATTCGTTGTCGAACTTTTTAGTGATCTAAATACCCGTAACGAGTGCCATAGATGTTCGATAAGTTCGTAGGAATCCATACACTTTTCAGATATTTAATATATCATGATCTTAAAGATTTCAAATAAAAAATTTTCCTTTGGTTGTTTTCATATTACAGATATAGATAGATAGATTAAAATACTGATCCTAACTGAGTTGGGAAAAGGCTTAGAGGATATTTTAATGTGATATTAATCCATGAATCTAAAACTTAATTAACCTCAATAGCTGTCATTACGACTTTTCATATATTTTGGAATCTGGAAGGTGTTCATATAGTAATGAACTCTGCTGTAACTTTTTATTACTTCAAACGTAATTTAGTACATAGTTTTCATAAACTTACCGGTCTGGATTTATAGGAAATTTCGATAAAAATATGTTGGACCCTATTAGGCTTCTTTTGTGGCAAATCTCACATTTTTTAGAACCCGTTGATTCTGACATGTTCGCAGATAAGTTAATTACACTACACTGCATAAAACTTACAAATAAAGTATGCAAAGTTCAAAAAAGAGTTATCAAACACGAAACGTCCATTTTGATTTTCTTTGAAATTTATTTTTTTATTCTTCATCTGTCACAGATAACATAATTTTCATTGACATTTTTGCATTCTATATAATCTGTGAAGAAAAAGTAAGAATTGCCAACATTCAGACGTTCAGACATTGTGTGCGAATGTTGGCTAAGGATATAGTCAAACGAAAAATAGGCCTTAACTCCATAGACAGAAGGGATATAATTCTTTGAAAATTTTTGTAGCTCAAACGAATGTTCTAAGTGTCTACCCACTGGTGCGTGCTAGTGCGCAGTCAGGACGGACGTGTGTCAAATCGCTGCATATTCCCGCCAATAACGTATGTACTCCATTTCAGTTGCTCCCGGACAATTATTTTATACTATCGGTGGTTGCATCTTTCTAGTGTAATGAGCAGTTTTATTATTGTTGTTTGGTTCTAATAGAGGTAGTAAGTGAATTAGCTTCATTGACTGTTATTGAATTTATCCTAGATATAATGCATTTTTTCTAATTTTCTAAAAAGTGTGTAATTTCTCACGTCGCTGTTCTCATATCGCTGAAATCGGTGGTCTTTATTACCACTAATATGATAATTTACACCGAAAATGATAAGAAAAAATCAATCGGTGTCTTACATCTAATATCGGTGTTTTGATTCATGATCAATGCACAGTTTTGTCACATCGGTGGATTGCTTTATCACATCGGTAGATCATTTTATCATCTCGGTGAATCGTTTTATCATATCGGTAAAAAGAAAAGAAGAAAGTAAATATAATATACCTATATATAAATAATAATAACTATAATAATACCTATATAATTTCAAAAAATATATTTTAATTGGAATTCCAAGAACTCAGTTCTCTTTGGATATGATCTTCTTCAGGTCAGGTCTTCAGTTTTAAGTCACCCATGTAAAAATAAGATACCTACTATTTCCTTTTTGATGTTCAAAGGTGGATAGATTATCATTTCACTGGATATGTTATCATATCGCTGGATATGTATATCATTTCGGTGGATAAACTTATCATATCGGTGTACAGAAAAAATAATCGGTGTCGGTTTTTCATGTCGGTGGAAACCAAAATTCAAACTGAATTTTCTCCTCAATCTTAAATGATACGATGATGATATTATATTTGGGGATATATGATATCATAAAGATTACATAAAACCTGAAAAATATACAAAAAACATATAAATGAAAACGTTCACCGATATGATAAAAAAAAATTACATTTGTTGAAATTCACCCATACGTATCTTGGCTGCCATAATCCTAAACTACTTACTTGCTTACTTTTGTCATACAATAACCTACAAATTACATTTCTTATGACTAAAAAACATATACGTATCTACTTGCCTAATATTCAAACTATAGCAAATCACGGACGAACAAGATAATGCAGTATGTATATTATTTAATTGAGCAGAATGATATAAATCTCTGCCATCTCTGCAAAGGGAAACCATAAGGAATCAGCATATATGGACCCCACGCCCATGTCAGGTAGTGCTTTTAATTTTCTAATATAATCAAAAATATAATATATCTACTATAATATAATCTAATATAATCACACAAGATTAACAAACTCACAGAGCAAGTTAAATAAAACCTTGTAAAAAGTAGGGTAGTGGACTTCGGGCTCCAAAGTGGAAGCATTAAATGCAATCGGGATTGGCGCTCGAATGAAGAAACACATTATTTTAAGATTTGATCTGAAGTTAAAGAAAGTTATTAAGTTGAAAATCTCAAATATCTAAGCTGAGTTTTCCTGTTTTAATGCCATAGATACCGCTACCCTCGGGGTGCGAGGGATATGCTCTATGGGCAACCTTACACCCCAGCGTCTGCAGACCCGAGACGGCGTGCGGTTTTAGTCGGTTCGAGCCCGACATAACCGCCCCCGCTGGCCGGCGGGGGGGTATCCGAGGGGATTTCCGCACGAAAAAAAAAAAAAAAAAAAAAAAAGATACCGCTACCCTAAAATGAAAAAAGGAAGTTACGTTGCCGCTTTTTCTTGTTTAAGGTGCACCAGAGGAGGTTTTCTAGTGTACATCACATGACTACTACGCATGACTATGTATAGATAAATCTAATTTTAAATAATTTCGATTCTAAATGAATAGATATAAAGTAATTTCTACAAGTGGCCCTGTGCTTATCATATCGTTACAACGTCGTTACACGTCAATAATCCGCTCGTATAAATATTATTGTATCATCTGTGGTATCATACTCATATATATTATGAAATTTTAAAAAAATACCACAAATATTCAGTCCCAACCGTACTCGATACATCAAAAAGAGTCCTGCGTTGTCCGGTACCTTTTTTTTTTAAAAAAAAAACCACAAAACCAATACCCAATCTAATAATAAATTTAAAAACACTTTGGGTACGTGGCTGAAGGGCTTGGACTACGAAAGTACTGAAAAACCTGTTATAAATAGTCTATACCAAACTGCCAAACTACTGATGCGCCAGTACACGCAGGTAGGGGCAACGAACAAGTAATCACACGCACATACACATACACTCTTATACCTACTAACATGGACACCAACATACACACCGCAGGCACACACGCACTCACACACAAACACACACTCTCTCACACACAAACACACACTCTCTCACACACAAACACACACTCAAACACACACAGACGCTAATGCACCAATACCTTTAAACACATTTATTTTAAATGCTTTGGAATGATTATTTATTCAAATTATTAATGTAATACTTCTCCTAATTAGTTTAGTTTTCTGTTATATTTATTTTTTGATTTGACTATAATTTTAATTAATTGTTGACATTATCTCTGTTCCTATATAATAAGGGGAAAACACTAGCTCCTGTAATACAGTTTTTCGAAACTAGCTCAGGAGTCAGGGATTTTCACACATGTTAAATGTATCTTTTTGTCAATAAAGATTATTATTATAAAGATTATTATTATTATGGGAACGTTTTTATTTACATAATACAGAGAACGCCTTTGATTTGCAAAAAAATTGTATAAAAGTACTAGTCATGAATGTATAATAGATATTCTTCAACACGCCTCTTTCCCATGGCCATTTCAAACACCACATATTTCCACTTGCTACAATCTCCTGGCATAGATTTTCACTGCTCCTACGTTCATAACCTTTTCCAGTCATGCTCACTAGTTGCGGGTACAATGGGTACCAAGAACAAACAAGAGTACCCACTCTCGACCTGTCCTTTCTTTAGAACGCTGCTGTTGCCCATTTTGCCTATCATTGTAAATTGAACTATACTTCTCAGACCTCTCATTTTCACAATTTTAAGTTTACTTTCGCTTGTTATCAAACCCACCATGCACTACGCATGTCATAGTCATACACCCCATATACCCAGTAAACTTTTTACCATTACGTTTAAATTTGATAATGCAGATTTTAACACTTAAATGAAAGGAACACTAAAAGATAAGAATTAAATAAATATAAAGCGAATTTTCCCCACTTTATCGCAATAATCCATTCGTTACGTAGATATGTTATCTCATAACGGCGTTACTTGTGTTAGCAATGTTACGCCAATGCCAGGTAATCGTGTGCTATAAAATTATAAAAATTATATGAACAGACTCAACGACGCGTGACTTCAACATGTGGGAATAACTAAAACGATAACTAACAGATTTTAATTTTGTGGGTGTAAAGGGTCCACCAAGGCTTTTGGGGATAAGCGAACCTTATCTGCGAGTTTGTACACCTGCTGATTGACGAACGAGGCCAATCTTGCGGGCACTCCTGTCGCTCCCGTATCGGACTGTACAGTCACTCTGCACTGCACTCTGGTCTGCCCATACGAATGCTGCTCAAATCATTTATTTAAGATGCAAAGGCCTACTACTACAGAGTGGTACTGTGCTGTTTGGTAAAATGATTTATAAAAATTCAACCCTCTTAAGCGGAGTGAAGCCCACTGATAGCGGCGGAGTAGTTTTAAAAAAAAAGATTAGCATTTTTCGCTAATCATCTAGGTCCTAGATCATTAATCTCTGTCACGCTCATACACCAACCAACTCGAGAAAAATGCTTTGCGACTTTAATTTCTTTGCTGCATTCTAATATTTCTTTGGAATAATGAATAACAGTTGTATACAATGTTTATCATATTTTTTATTTTTTTTTATATTTAGTACACGTCAATTTGACTTCACCTCGCCTGATGGTAAGCTGAAGGTAAAGTCTCAGGAAAGAGGGTCACCATTACATACACGTACCATGTTAACAATGGTGACACTCTGCTTGACGGCCTCATCAGAAGATGATTGTCGTCGCAGCGCCGCGTGACACCCACCGTTCCCATTAGTGCTGCGACAACAATCCCCCTGCCTGCTGTACGCAATCAAACCGAAATTGGATTACTATGTAGGGTTATTCGTAATCGTGCACGGTGGTACCCACCCGGCCGAATTTTGTGACCAATTTGTGTCATCAAATTTCTACCACCAGTAAGTGGACTTTATGTGAGCTGGTGAAAAAGTTTATTATACCCAAAGCTGGTAAAGAAGCCTATGGGTTGTCTGATGGTAACTGTCAGCAGGTGCCTGTAAACCGACTATGAAATTAGAGCTCTGCAAACCATCAACAGAAACATTATAAGTAGGTACTAAATAAATATGTAGATGCCTACAGAAGGCCGATTTCATCCCAAAAGCGAAAACGCATGCACACGCCGACACATATTTATTTACGAGAATTTTATATCTAATTATTTATTTATTTTATTAACTTTTTTATATTTTTCTACTTTCTCCCTTTCGATTCAGAATCACACGTGCTGGACTGCGATGCCGCCCGCACACAGTGGAAACTATACGGTCCCGAACTCAGTAGTTCGGTGCTTCCTTTCTTTGTCGCACGATAAAGAGCTGGAATGCTCTACCCGCGCACGTGTTTCCTTCTTCTTACAATCCCGGGTTCTTCAAGCGGGGCATGAA
This sequence comes from Cybosia mesomella, assembly GCA_946251805.1. NCBI lineage: Eukaryota > Metazoa > Arthropoda > Insecta > Lepidoptera > Erebidae > Cybosia > Cybosia mesomella. The sequence goes on along the minus strand of OX276408.1, from coordinate 13,714,919 downwards.
AAAGCATCTTTTGAGGCCGTCAAGTTAGGGGCCACCATTTTAGGATCGTTAGCATCTGGAATGGTGGCCCATATCTTCTGGCGGACCCTAGCTTCACTATTCAGCTGGGTGCAGTCAATTGACGGAAGGAATTTAAAAAAAAGTACTATAACCATGTGTTTCGTAGGTTCAAAGGGTTTGATAATCTATGTTCTACTGTTTGTTCTAGACAGCTCTAAATACAAACGGGCAATATTATGCTCCTTTATCTAAGTATAGTGCAGAATATCGTGGAACACCTTAGATACATCATTGTATTATACTTACTTAATTTTAAAATAATGGCACATGAATCAAATAATTCTAGCTGGTTGCATATAATTAGACTTGAAAGCGAATCAAATAATGTCAATTAAGCTATCGTTAATCTATTCGATACTTTCATGGACATAGTTATTTCACAATATTAGGAACTTGTTAAGAATTTGACTCAATTTCAATGTTCAACTCAATTTGTTTTGTTTTGCATAAATTCAAAGACCAGTTGCTAGGCATCTATTTTCTTTTTTCCTTCTTGAAGACTGGGAATTTTTCACTAACAAACTTTGGTCATGTTATAATCACGGGTTATTTAAGCAATATGTGAAGAATCATCGCTAGAGCCCATCAAACTGGGGTCAACAAGACAACTGAAAATACTTCAGAGGTTTCCTCTGAATTCTCCGTAACCACTTCTTAAAATGTGATAATCTAAATTGTGATTTATAGATAAAATACAAGAAATAGCCAATATACCAAGAACACGGCTCTCTTGAGAGACGAGACTCTATCCGAATTCAAAGTTTGTTCTGTAATTAACTTAAACCTATTATTATATATGTTCACAGTAACATAATTATGTTTTATATACGATTTACTATGTACTGAACACCACGGAAGTCGTTGATAGCGATACTAATGAAACGATTTTAACAAAGAACGGAAAGTTTGCCATAGGCCCGAGAACAATAGAATCGGATAGACTTGAATAGAGACAATACCAAGAGTAGCATGAGCTGTTTAATATTTTGCATTGCCCTAAGCTGATTATTAACTGTACCAGTAAACTGGTGACCGGCAATAGGTGCAGGTTGTTTTTCACCTTCACCAGCAATATATAGATACCTATCTCTCTGATCATACTTATAGGTATTTGGGTCGGGCCGTAGATTTCACCACGGTAGCATAGAAGTAAAGCATATAAAGTTTGTAAGGATAGGTTTAATTATATAAAACGCTGTTTTAATTTATTTTATGCAAAGGCTAAACTTAGTTATTTGATGCCCAAGCCAATTTCACCTGCAAGCCGGTACACCCGCTGATAGACAGAGGAAACTCAAGCACAGAATTTCCTCTCGGGGTCAGACGGCAGTTACTCCCATAAAACCCAATATAAACCAAATAATGAAAAGAAGGAGTAAGCGATCGGACCCCACACTCCAAAGTGTAAACTTTGTGTGCAACCGGCATTGGCGTTTGGATGAAGAAGGAGACATAAATGGCAAACAGTACTACGTCATAAACAGCTTGCTACGGTAGTGACAAATTTTATTTCAGAGAACCCCTTGGGATCTTAAATCTTAATCTTAATCTTAGAAAAAAAAAACACCTAGATACACTGAGCTTAACCTTGTCAAGCCCGTATTGCAAGACTATACAATCGCCAACATCGTGCCTACGTCCCAGATCTTAGAAACGACAGCCACTGTCAGTTGAACGCCAGCCTGTCGGTTCACCAATATGTGCTGCATTCTACCAGCCAATGCAGCATTTTATTATCTAAAACACTAATAAACGAATATGCTACGTAACTTTCAAGAAGTGACGATAGACGTCAGTCCTAGAAATAACATACCGGTAATCGGGTGTTATCAGTTAATTAATATATCACTAAGGTTATAACTAGCTCAGGTGCTCACTAGCCAAACAAAGAGAATCACAAGAAATACTTTACTTTTTTACAGACTTTTACTCCAAAATAAGTAATAATCATCTGAACGACAATCCTGGTTGTATCCGAAGCTTGCTCTTAGGAGCCTGGGTTCGCGTTCTTAATCTTCCTTTCCATATTTAGTTTACGTTGGCTGTTACGGGAGCGACTGCCGTCTGACCCCCACAACCCCGAGACGAAATCTTTTTCACATTCGAATAATTATACCGACGATTGATATATAAGCAGTTTTATTATTCCTAGAGGACAAAGTTAATATATTTAATGTTTGGTTCATTATTTTATTAAAGCTTTAAGAGCTAAGATGATTAAGAACTTGGAATTTGTAAAGCCACTTTTGTCGTTGGCTATACAACGGAAGACGATTCACTGAGCCTATTCGGAATTGGATACACTTTATAGAAAGTTAATGTTTTAAGTTTTGAGAAAAAGTGAAGTTTTAGTGTATAAAACCGAAAACATTTATCGTGTTAAAATGGCGACGAGCCTGTCCGAGCGGTTGGCTGTCAATTATTGAAATTTGTTGTGGTCAGCTGCAATATGCCCAAAACAGAAACACAGAAACCTGTTGTATTCTATCAAATTACTGTTTGTGTTATATCAAAAAGTGGACTTACAATGTAGAAATCATTATAAAACACAGGATTGCTAATTATCATGCGTGTTGTTTGCTTATATTGTAAACTAACAAACCCGCTCCGGTTTGACGCGGAGTGGAGTCGACTAAAGGTCCTTCAACATCTTCGGGTGAAAAGTCAACTTCACCAGTTAGCGGCTGACGCAGGCTTTCTTCTCGGCGTCAAACCACGGGTTACCTAATAGTCAGACGGCATTCACTTCCGCAATAGCCAAAATAAACCAAACATAAAATGGAAAGCGGACCCCGGGCTCCGAGGTGAAAGGATATACAACCAGGATGTTCGCTAAGATTACTACGATTATGGTGATGCTGTCTGCTTGGAATACATTTGGCTTAGCGTATCATTTCGATTGAAGTTCAAGATAAATCAATAATAAAGAAGAAGGAGAGCGAGACTCCGGGTCCCTAAGTACCTACACACTCAGGATGCAACCAGGTCTGGTGCTTGAATGATGACGATGATATGATGGAATAGTGTCTCTTATCACCAACATAGTAAAGAACTTGTAAGTAGTTAATAGCAGTAATCCAGTTCAGAGACATAAACCAAGTACCGTCATCTATATTCGTCACACAGCACACACAAATAACAAATGAACGACACGCGGCCTCCCCTTTCACAAATCTCATCAAAACGGTAAATAAATATCTAAAGTGGAGTAAAAACATTTGTCTTATGCCGGACCTACATCGATTTAGAATGAGAAATAATACGGGATTTAGAATGCAACATAGATCTTATGAAGAAACATTGCAACTGTTACATTGTATCTGTGGCGTGGCGGTAGAGCCTTTAACTGCTACGCCAGAGGTCCATAATTCGATTCCCACTCAAATATTTGCATGCGAAAATGTATTTGTATCTATCTACTTAAATATGTTTATCCGCATTTTAAAACCCATAAAACAGCTAGTTAGTAAAAACAGCTAGATATGCTAGATAGTGGAAAACATAGTTGGCTTTACTTATTGCGTGGCCTCGAAAAACGTATGTAATAGTAAGCAATGACTCTGCCTAACCTTTCAAGGATTCCGAGGTGTGAATAGCTACATTTATATATAGAAACATACTGCTACATTCTAACAATAGTCAAATCCATACATCAAAAAAGCTATAACAAAGGTAACGTACCTACCTACCTTCCGTTATCTTAACGCGCGTGACTAGAAAACTGCATTTTGTTTGCTACGTGCCCACATTGTGATGCGCCGCGTTATACGTCAGAGAGTAGCGATGGGAATTCCCTGTTTGACCCTGTGAAACTCGGTTGGTTCTCCCCGAGATCATTATTTTTAACGACGCATGAGACCTTCTCTCGCAAATTGAATAGATAGATTTATACTTATATTATAATATATTTATATTTATATTAACTCTTTATGCCCACCAGCCATAATAAAGTAAGAAATACAATTTTGTATAAACTTAAAAGATAAAGCTGTTGCTACCTTATCACAATCAAGACAAGTTGTGCAAAATAACATGCACCTTCTGGTCACATGTAGACCATGTTATTTTGCACAAAGAATTAGCATTGCCATAATTAAACGTGGGAATTTCCAGCCTTCTGGGAACATTACCAGTCGGTGATGATGCAGAGGAATTCCATGAAGCATGGTTGTAAATATAGATCTGTCTTTTATTTAGTTTTTTTAGTTAAATCAAAAACCATTTATTATTTTATTTAGCTTCACCTGTACCGATATTTGTCATCAAATCTTGCAAATTAAATTGGATCCATTTCCCAGTTACCAATTAAGCAGAAATTTTGCATAAATCGTGTGACATTGCAATATTATGAGGACATAGTACTGATCTGATAATGGAACTGGAAGGTGGCCATAGTAACTTCGCAATGAAAAGACGTTGTCTTTTCATCACGTCGAGTTTGAAATCGTTTGAATCTTCTTGACGAGTAGTTTATCTTTCAATGGTAACCAGAGTCTGATGATGAAACTGGAAGGTGATCATAGGAACTCTGTAATGAAACGACGCAACGCAATCGAGTTCGACTCGTTTGATTTTAAAAATTTGGTTCTTTTTAGTAACAAGAAAATAATAAAAGTTGTTTTAAAAAAAAAAACCACTTGTATATTATAATCAACTTATATACATATTGTACTTGTATTGTTGTTACTAAATAGGTAAGGAAAAGTATTGCCCCAATATGGCGACTTGTACAGTCAACATCAATAGTAGCGTAGTATCTGAATTGTCCAAAAGAAATGCATTGCAAGATATATCACAATAGTCTGACAAAATCGCTTCGCAAAAGTGTTTGGTACATTAATATTTTCATAATGCAAAAAAAACTATCCATCAAAAGTAAAGCAGTATCAGAAATTTTCAAAAGTTTTTCACACAATGGTTCTATAAAAAGTTTCAAAAGTACCTGAATTAAGAATAAAACTTTCGTCGAACATAAACCTTTTTAGAATGCTGATGTATATTTTGATTTAAATATTGTGTTCTGCCTTTTGTTTTATGGCATTGTCAAGAATTGTCACTTGAAGTGGCTATATAAACCAAGAACTGAACTGAATATAATCTATTACTGATTATTCCCAAGTAGGTTAGGCACCTATATATTTCTAGGAAGTCATAATTTGATTAAATAGCACTACAAATTATTAAATTTCCTTAATTCCTTTATCATCGATATGTCGCATTATCTATCAGATCATGAAAGACATCGTATAGTAACGCTTCATGAAGATGGCTTACCAATTGGTGACATCGCAAGACGTGTTGGTGTTGGTGTTGCGCGAAATACCGTTACTCTTTGGATCAATAGATGGGACAGCGAAGGACATGTTAATCAAATTCGAAAAACAGGACGACCGACTGTTACATCTGCTTCTTCACGTAACGAAATTGTTAGAAGGACAAGATACAATGGGTTCACTCCAGTCGCAAACTTGGCTACTGAGTTTAATATAACACGGTCAACAGTCCGACGTGTATTGCATAAAGCAGGAGTACATCACCGCAAACCGGCCAGGAAGCTTGCTCTGACTGCAATACACAAGGAAGAACGATTGAGATTTGCACGAGACTATCTAGACTTCAATTTCGAGAATGTCATATTCAGTGATGAAAAAACTTTTACATCAGATGAAAGTGGAAGGGTCACCTTGTGGCGAATTAATAACACAAGGTATTTTGAAAGAAATATTGTCAATGTTCATGGAAGCGGCAGAATAAACCTTGGATTTTGGGGCTGGATGTCGTCTGCTGGGCCTGGAGAATTCTTCTTCTTCTTTTAGTTAATGGCTTCTGCAGAATCACCGCAATTTCACCAATGTCAAGTAAAATATAGTAAATGTTTATAAAATTATATTAATCTAAGCATTTCAAATTAACGGCAACGTCGTATGGTTTTCTCAAAGAGTATCAAAATATAATAAATGTTTATAAAATTATTAATGGCGAAGACGCCAATGTCAAGTCCGTCTATACAGTCGAGAGTCAAAAGTCCGGCCTGGAGAATTAATAGAAATTGGTGGACGATTGAATGCTCAAGGTTACGTTGACATTATGGAAGACGTTTTGATATCAACTGTTAGAAATTGTTATCCAGGCATCGATCCGTTTAATTTTGTTCACAACAATTCACCCGTACACATTGCAAGATTGACCAGAGCATGGTTTAGAGAGCACAACGACGAAATTATTGCTTTGCCATTTCCACCTAAATCTCCGGACATAAATCCAATTGAAAACATGTGGGGATTGATGGTGCAAAACTGGGATCCGTCAACTCCTCGCACTGCAGTCACTTTAAAAACACAATATAGTTACGAGTATTGAAAAAAAATTGAATCAGCTTATTTTGAAAATAGTTTTTTTGATTATTTTGAAACCTTAACGCGAGTGATTAATATTAAATAGAAGTAAGTCAGGTTATTAAAAAAAATTATAGAGTCAATACTTTTGGAACTCAGTTTTTGATCAGCTACTATTGACGCTGACTGTACATCAACTACATTTTTGTCATAGTTTTCTTGCCTTTCCTGGACCAAGGTGCAGGAGAACAAGGAAACCGTGGTAATGACGTTTATGATTCAATTTAAGCTTAACCTAGGTTAAATTGAATCATAAATGAGGTGGAATGAGGTAACAATCTGACGGCGTAATAAATCACTTTAATACAAACAAACAGTACCCAGCATCTAAATGAGGTTGACTCACACTCGTCTGTCCCCTGTCTGTTGTACACACACGTTGTAATCATTTAACATAAAATTACATAATTATTACATACATACATACATATACTCACGCCTTTTTCCCTCCGGGGTAGGCAGCTTCTGTCCTTACATACTTCACGAGCTTCCTTCACTGTCATTAAACCTTTCATGCAAGCCCGGCGGTTTCGAGTGCTTTTGACCTGCCCTTTTTTAAGTATCTCATTAATTTGATCAGTGTATGTACTGCGAGGTCGACCCCGGCTTTGATCAGTGTATGTCCTGCGTGGTCGACCCCGGCTTTGATCAGTGTATGTCCTGCGAGGTTGACCCCGGTTTGCCTGCCCACAATATTATTGCTATTATTGCTAACATAATTATTATTCATGTTTAAAGTACATACATGAATAAAGATTATGTACTTTTATGTAAAGTGTTAAGTTATTATAATGTGATCGTAAAACATTCAATTTACCTAATTTATGTAGGTTGTAGTTAGGATATTTAGTGTTTTCGTCGAAACCCATAGCAACAAGATAGTGTGCCTACTATAAGCTGCTATAAGCTGCAATAGGTGCTATAAGCTTTCGTTTTGTGGGCGAGAAAGAGGGATGGGGGCGTCCGAAAACGACGCACGTAATGGTAGGCCACACTTCTACAGGTACCTTACCAGGGTAAAATCGCACAGTTAAAGTTTATGGTATGTACATGTACACATAGATACATTTGCAGTTTCTTGTCGTACAACGTATAGGTAAGTACGCCTAAAATTCATCTTAATAAATAAACAATCGAGCTACATGCTACGCCAGGTAGTCTTGCCAGCAGTAAATATATAGGCGTTTAAAGTTCTAAAGTCTTGAAAGTTTTCTGTAAAAGGTTGTCTGTAAGAGACCGCAGTCGCCGATAAGACCACCTGTACTAATTCTATTCTAAAGTTTTAGAAAGTCAGGCGCTAATTGATTGCGCACCAAATTAGCCTGACAATAATAAAAATTGGTTTTAGCACTGCTTTTGCCACAGACTGCACTCAATGTAAGTAAAGGATAAAACCGGCCAAGTGCGAGTTGGACTGGCGCACGAAGGATTCCATCAAATTATTATGAAGTGAATATAGAACTAAATATCTGTGAATATTTCAAGCGTCTAGCTATTCCCGTTATTATATTAATAAAATCAAAAACCAAGCATAAAAAACAGCAAATAAAATAACGCTTGTTATAAATATTTATTTTATTCTGTATTTAGTATTTGTTGTTATAGCGGCAGCAGAGTAGCTCATCTGTGAATCACGGTTCATGAGATACAGCCTGGTGACAGACGGACGGACGGACAGCGGAATCTTAGTAATAGGGTCTCGTTTCAGCCTTGGAATGGAACCTTAACAAACACATTTTTTAGATGCAACTACATATAACGACCGAAAATGTACTAAATAAATACCTTTTTTTTTTTTTTTTTTTTTATCGTGCGGAAATCCCTTCGGATACCCCCCCGCCGGCCAGCGGGGGCGTTTATGTCGGGCTTGCACCGACTAAAACCGCACGCCGTCTCGTGTCTTCAGACGCCGGGGTGTAAGGTTACCCATAGGGCATATCCCTCGCACCCCGGCTGACCCTGGGCCATCTCACCACTAACAGCATCGCTCATCCTGTCTCCTCTGAAAGCAGAGGAGTACGGAGAGCGATGTGTTCCCGCCACGTTGGGTATTGGCCGACGATCAATGCCAACCCTATGAAGGGGTGAAGGGGAAGCCATTGACCGCCGCCCAGGGTGTACCGGCCGCTCCGATTCCGTTCTCCCCGGACTGCAGCGGGATCGGAATCGGAGCGACACTCGAGGAGGTTACCCAACACACACCCCTACTAAATAAATACCTACTACAAATTGGGCTTTAGAAATTTCTGTTTGGAATAAAATATATTTATAATGTTGGCCAATACAGGGGCCCGATTTCAGTAACGCCATGTTTTCAAATCGATCAATAAAATAACGTAAAAAATACTTTTAAATTCTGTGTAATCTGGCAAAACAAAACCTACCTACGTTTTATTGAGGTTTTTAAATCATCAGATTCACTCACAACTACTTTAATTCGTTTTCAATAAGATTTTGAAATTTTATTTTACAAGTTTTCGTAAATTTAAAAACGTAATTTCACTTAATCGGGCCCGTGATTGTATTGCGGTTCAAGCCCGACATAACCGCCCCCGCTGGCCGGCGGGGGGGTATCCGAGGGGATTTCCGCACGAAAAAAAAAACAAAAAAAAAAAAAAGGTACACTTAAGAGTGGGGTGTGTGTTGGGTAACCTCCTCGAGTGGGGTGTGTGTTGGGTAACCTCCTCGAGTGTCGCTCCGATTCCGATCCCGCTGCAGTCCGGGGGGAACGGAATCGGAGCGGCCGGTACACCCTGGGCGGCGGTCAATGGCTTCCCCTTCACCCCTTCATAGGGTTGGCATTGATCGTCGGCCAATACCCAACGTGGCGGGAACACATCGCTCTCCGTACTCCTCTGCTTTCAGAGGAGACAGGATGAGCGATGCTGTTAGTGGTGAGATGGCCCAGGGTCAGCCGGGGTGCGAGGGATATGCTCTATGGGTAACATACACATACACATAACATATGGGTCCTTACACCCCGGCGTCTGAAGACCCGAGACGGCGTGCGGTTTTAGTCGTTGCAAGCCCGACATAACCGCCCCCGCTGGCCGGCGGGGGGGTATCCGAAGGGATTTCCGCACGATAAAAAAAAAAAAAAAAAAAGGTACACTTAAGAGTTCTTAACGCTAAAATATGTACAAAGCTTTTTACGTATACAAATTGGAATAGGTACATGTATCAATAATTAGAATGTGTTAAGCTACTTTATCGTTTACTGAACCTAATCATGTCATAATTGGCGCTATATGTAATACCTATCATATAATAAATTAATGCGCAATTTTACAATCTAAAAGTAAGAACTATATAAAGAGATGCCATAAAGGAATTTGTGAAACTCAATGACTTTATTTCGGGTAATTCTTTTAAACCACCTAATCTACTGCATCTATCAACATACGGAAAGGCTCTAACCAATGTATTGTTCTGATTGCTTTATTATAAAAATTTGTTGGTATAAATGCAAAAATCTGTTAAAATATAATCACTTAAAGAATATATTAGACATTTTTTATTTTTGAGAACAAACAATACAGGCGTGCTTTGACGGACTTTTCAGCAGTTGTGAAAATAAGAGAGAAAGTTTTGAATAACTACCTACCCGATATACATTTCATTCAACTAAGAGAACATAATACGAAAACAAACCTGCAAAGTATTTATACTTACTATAGTTGAAGAGGTGCTATCCCTTATTTCTTAGGTAAAATTTTCGTGTCTTTTTATTTCAATATTATTGCTAGACTAAGACGAACTTCCATGGCGAATAAATATAGATTTTATTAATAGATACTGAGCACTGATGTAGATTGTATGGGGTCCTATCAGGATTGTCGTCTGACCGCCCAACCCTGAGAAGAAACCCTGCGCCAGAGCTTCATCTACCCATCAGCAGGTGTCCCGGTTTGCAGGTGAGAATGGCTTGGCCGGCAATGTCTTGGTGGGGCCCCAAAGGCTCAACTAGGCACGTAACGAATGCCAAAGATGTTCGTAGGTATATCAACCGAGACGTGCTCTCCGAGCAGAGGGGTCTCAGTCTTACTATAAAAAAAAAACCACGAGACCCTGTTATTATATTGTTGTTATAAATGTCGAACGTTAAAACTGCCATCACCTTCCTTTCTATTTCTTAACAATGAACAGTAAACCACATCATAACGTTATCATACGAAAATTCTGATATCTAAATATTTCGATCTAATCAACCTGGCTAATCTGTAGTCAGGCTTTTTATAATACTATCGATTCATTTTACTATCAATTAAGATTAACGGATAGCGATAACGCGTCGTTAACACCTAACGGTGGGATAGCGGCCGTTACCGTCACACTTATATAAGCACTTTATCTATTGTCAAGAATAAATGTATATTATAGTCGTATCACGATTTTCGTATGTGCCTTTACAACAGGTAAATTGCTATCAGTCTTAAAGGTTTGCTGAAGGATATTTTTAACTCTCACTAATCCATACTAATGTTACAAATCCGAAAATAACTTTGTCAAAGTCAAAGTCAAAAACCATTTATTCTGTATAGACCATTAATATGGCACTTACAAAACGTCAAAAAAAAATTTAATCTAATGTTTGGCAAATGGACCACCGGTTCGCAACGCGGCCCTGTCCTGAGAAGACTCCGGCAAGAAACTCAGCGGGCTGTTTTTTTTTTGGTCTATTTACAAACATATATTTCGTTTGACTGTTTGAGTAGCATAGAGAGAGAGCAAACAGTTCATATCCAAGCTTGTTTGTCGTCTAAATAGTCTTGAATTTTATAATAGCCTTTTTGGCAGAGTTTACTTTTAATTTGGCTTTTAAAATTATGAAGAGGTAGATTCTTCATTTCACTAGGAGCTAGCTTGTTGTAGAAACGTATACAGTTACCCGGAAAGGAATTACTAATCTTGTGGATTCGACTATTACAAACCACGAGATTGTTTTTATGTCTAGTATTTACGTTATGTATATCACAAAGCCTTAAAAAATTGGAAATGTTTCTTCTAACATACAAAAGATTTTCAAAAATATATTGGGAAACTACAGTTAGAATGTTTATTTCTTTGAACTTTTCTCGGAGGGAGACTCTTGGGCCCAACTTATAAATTGCCCGCACCGCCCGCTTTTGCAGTACAAAGATTGTATTTTAATCTGCGGCATTACCCCAAAGGAGAATGCCGTAGCTCATAATACTATGGAAATAACTGAAATAAACTATTCTAGCGGTATCTATGTCTGTTAAAGTCCTAATCTTTTTCACAGCGTAGGAAGCAGAACTAAACCTACTAGCTATTTTTTCAATATGTGATCCCCAGTGTAATTTAGTATCGATACTTAAACCTAAGAACACGGTTGATTCCACATGGCTCAACAACTGTCCAGTAAGTTTTACATTGGTTTCCACCTGTGTAACATTAGGTAAGGTGAATTTAATACATTTGGTTTTTTTTTCGTTAAGGCAAAGATTATTTATATTAAACCCATGAACCACTCGTGAAATTGCGTTGTTCACTTCGTCATAATTGTCTGCCTGTCTGTTACGTTTTCACGCGTAAACCACTGAAACGATTCTGAAGAAATTTGGTACAGAGATGGACTAGAGCTTGGGACACGACATAGGCTATGCTTCGTTGCGATAACCGATATCTACACAGGCGGAGCCACGGGCAACAGCTAGTTTCTGATAAATATAGAAATAAATTTAACATTAAAGTCAAATACCTTTTTTTTTTACCTGCGGAAATCCCTTCGGATACCCCCCCGCTGGTCAGCGGGGGTGGTTATGTCGTGTCTCGACTAAAACCGCACGGTGTCCTCCCCAAATGTCTGTTGCCGGGCACCCCGGGTAAGCCCTCGAAAGAATAACCCCAGGGTTGCCGGCGGACTTTGGCCACCACAGCGGCCTCGCCTGGTGGGGTCGGGTTTTATCCCGCTTCGGTGAGTTGGCAGGCGTGTGTAGGGCACACACGACACGCCTCCGCCACGGCCTGCTTCTGTAAGGACGGCGAGTCGGCCAACTGCCGTCCTCAGGCCCCGATCATGGAGGTCGATGTCCCGGGCGTAGATGAATCTGCGGCGTCCTCGCCGCAAACTGCGAAACTCGGGGGGCAGGGTTCTCTCCCGCTCCCTCTCCGCCGTCTCTTTCGCGCGCATTACCTGCTCGCAGAAAGAGGCGGCGGCGTGCCACTTGCTCCCGTCGGAGACCACGGTCTCCAACGAGAGAACGTCCACGCCCAAGACCGCAACGAGATCCCGGCGTTGACTCGCTCACGCAGGGCACTCCACCAACGTGTGGAGCGCCGTGTTTTCGCCAGGATCCTCGCAGTGCTGGCACTGCGGCGTTGTCTCCCGGTGGATGCGCCACAGATACTTACCGAAACACCTGTGTCCGGTAACCATCTGGCACATCCGGTAGGAGAGGTCCCCATGGTCCCTCTCCAACCACTCCTTCATGATCGGTCTCACCGCCGTAATGGTGGATTCCCCCCACCTTGGGTGCTCAAGTCGCACCCTCCATGTCTCCATGAGTTCCTGGCGGAGCAGGGACCGCTGAGCCCTGATTTCTCGGGGCTCCGGCCTATGGCCCTGCTCCAGCACCTCCTTGCGCCACTGGTACAGCAGCGCAAGGGCTCTCGCTTCCAGGTCCCATGGAGGGGTCCCGGCTAGGAGACATGCCGCCTCGACGGAGATCGTGCGATACCCCCTGATGACTCTGACGGCCATCGCTTTTAACGGGCTGTTTAATACAGCCACGTTGCGGGCCGCCAGAGTCTCCGCCCATACTGGGGCCCCGTACAGGGCCATGCTTCGCACGATCCCCAGGTACAGTCTCCTAGTGGGGCGGGAAAGTCAAATACCTCGTATAATTTTATTGGTTGTAGGTGCAACCCACCAAGATCTGCAAGGCCCAAGTCAACTTCACCTGCATGACGCTACATCTGCTGATTAAAAGATGAGGCTCTGGCGCAGGCTTTCCATTCTGGATTGGAGGTCAGGCGGCCGTCGCTTCCGCAATACTGCCAGTGTTTGATCGCAAAGCTCGTGTTTCCGAAAGTATATTTTGAATATTTTATAATTAATTAATTTATTTTATGATGCTATATATGAGCACGTCTTAAACACTGTTACGCGAAATGAGTGCGAAATGTAAAGGTTGCGATAAAGCTATCTACGACTTATCGTATATGGAGTGTACACAAGTGAAATGCAAGAAGTTGTTCCATCTGAAATGTCTTGCGTTGTCTACGGAGAAATTTGAGACATTCACTACAGAATACAAGTCCATGTGGGTATGTCCTGAATGCACTAGCACCATGCCGAAGCGAGATAACTCTGATACGCCGGTACGAGGAGGTTTAATACTCAACAAAACATTCACACATAAATACACATAAATACTGAACGCGGAAGTCGTCGCAACCCAAAGGACGCGATGTTCGACTACGAGCAAAGGTCATTAGAAGAACTGAGAGAATTTCGCCTAGAAATTATATCACGAATGGATGAACAGACTAAACAATACACACTTTTGCAAAATAGGTTTGTAAATACCGAAAATGAATTGAAGAATTTACAAAGTTTATTGAAGGTATTTAGTGAAAAAGCAAATAAAGTTGATATTTTGGAAGAAAAAGTGAAAGATTTACAACAAAAAAATGAACTTTTAGAGGCTCGCCTATGCACCATGCAAGAGACTACGGAGACACTTATAGAACCTAAAATTCCATCTTTGCCACCTAAGGGATTCGCGGACGTAGTTAAGCAAAGTAAAAAGCGGGTAAACGACCACCCGAGCGTGGCCACAAAGCAGGCGATAAAACCGCTCAGTTTAATACCAGAGACTGGTAAATTGCCTGTAGAGATAATAAATGATAGTTTGCCAAATATTATAGGAAACAGCGTTAACACAGAAAAAGAACATATGGCAGAAAACTGGACTATAGTAAACAGAAAGAAAACTCGATACCCTAACACGCAAGTAAAAAGGGGAGGAAGTGTTTCAGTAACAGAGTTTCAGGGTACAGAAAAAAAGAAATACTTACATGTTTGGCGTCTAAACAAGGAAACTCAAGTAGAAACTTTAGAAAAGTATGTGAAAAATATATGTGGAGCGGAAATTGATGTTAAGGTAGAAAGAGTGAAGCAAAAAACAGAAAGGGATTATGCCTCATTTATTATAGGAGTACCTGAGAGTAAATATGATCAACTGTCCCAACCTGAACATTGGCCAATTAATATTGAATTTTGTGAATGGATATGGTTTCGCAAACCACGAAATGCCTTGTAATACCCATAGAAGCAACATTATTGATATTTACTATCAAAACGTAAGAGGGCTACGAACGAAGTTAGAGAATTTTTACATAGAAATCTCAATGAGTGATGCTAATCTCTTCGCTATAACAGAAAGTGGATTAAATGAATCGTTTGCCGATGCTGAAATAATTCCTCCGGAATATACAATATTAAGATGCGACAGGGCAGACGGGCGGAAACAAGGTGGAGCATTTCTTGTGGCCATACCGCGTCTTGAACTACGACGAGTATCGGCACCGGACGGTGTCAACATAAATGACCGTGTGTTTGAGTTGGTAAGCGCTGCGGTGTATTCTCGAAATAGATTTTTGTTTTTAATATGCGTAGTATATATTCCACCAAACAGCTGCGAAAATGAATATATGCAATTATTTCGAATTATTGAACAGTATTGTTGTAATTATAACGAAGTTCTGGTTATAGGCGACTTAAATTTATATTCTTGTCCTGTGTATATAGAAAATTATTATGAGTATTTTAAGACCTATTGTGGATTCACTCAGAGTAACAAAATATGTAACGTTAACAATCGATGTTTAGATGTAGTACTGACAACGACAGCGTTGGGAGAGGGAGTGCGTGTGAGCGCGGCGGAGGCACCGCTCGTACCAATCGACGCGCATCACCCGCCGCTGCTGGTCTCCGTCACGCGTAATTCGCGTGCAGTTACTGAGTCAGGCTCGTATACTGCTGATATATCGGATAACAGCTACGACCAACATATCGGTTGGGACTTTAACAAGGCAGAAATCAACGGCTTATACTCAAAGATAGCGTCTATTGACTGGACTCCATTATATAACTCAGATTTAGAATCTAGTTTAACTTTCTTTTACGAAGCCTTGTATTCAGTTATTGATAGCTGTGTACCAAGAAAAAAGCGAGCTCGTGAACGCTCAAGGTATTGTTACCCTGAGTGGTACACGAAGGAGATAGTTCGCGACATA
Source organism: Cybosia mesomella (assembly GCA_946251805.1). Classification (NCBI taxonomy): domain Eukaryota; kingdom Metazoa; phylum Arthropoda; class Insecta; order Lepidoptera; family Erebidae; genus Cybosia; species Cybosia mesomella. The sequence goes on along the minus strand of OX276408.1, from coordinate 13,699,200 downwards.
AAAATAAAGTCTTTACTGCACAAGACTTATAAATCTAGTAAATCCAGGTCGGATTACGAAGCGTTTGCTCAGTGTAGGACTAAAATAAAAAATATGTTAGATATGATCAATATCAGAATCGCACACAAAATAATATGTTAAAAGATCCTAAATCATTTTGGACTCACTTCAAATCTAAAAGGGGTAGTAGGAGTACATTAAAGATTTTAAAAGATGGAGTAACTTTGACATGTGAACAAGCGGTGAGGGAGTTCGCAGAATACTTCCATTCTGTCTATAGCACGGAGAGACCAAACTTAGACGTACAGACGGCGATTACGGAATCAATTACAGATAATAGAGCAGCGCGAGTTCATCTTAGCCTATTGCAATTAAATGAAGTTAGGCGCGCGCTTCATAAACTCAAACCTAAAACGTCGGCTGGACCAGATAATATTCCTCCGTACATATTTAGAGATTGCAGAATGGTATTGGATGGACCTCTGCTACATATTTTTAATCTTTGTTTAAAATCAGCTGTGTTTCCGGATGTGTGGAAGTTGACTCGAGTATTACCTGTACCGAAGGGGGGTCTAGGCACAAGCGTAGAAAACTACAGACCGGTGGCGGTACTATCAACACCTGCCAAAGTCCTTGAGTCGGCCATCCATAGAAACGTCTACCAGCAGGTAAGTTCACAACTTTCGGACTCACAACATGGGTTCCGTCCAGGAAAGAGCACAAGCAGCAATTTATTGAATTATGTGGCAGAGGTTATTCCAGTAGTGGACAGTGGGGGGCAGGCCGATGCAGCATACTTCGATTTCAAAAAAGCATTTGATCTGGTCGATAATGACGTGCTTCTCAAGAAGTTAGCTAGCTTCGGTTTCTCCCCACACTTGCTTAACTTCTTCTCATCCTACATGAGAGATAGGATGCAATATGTTGACTATATGGGATGCCATTCCGAGCCATATTTCACATTGTCTGGAGTGAGTCAGGGCAGTAATTTAGGTCCTCTCGAATTCATTTTAATGATAAATGACTTGCCGAAAGTCATCAAAGACGCAAATTGTTTATTGTTTGCAGACGACCTTAAACTGTCACTCTCTATAGAAAGTGTGGAAGACTGTAGTAAGCTGCAAAAGGATATTGATAGAGTAGTAGCATGGAGTCAGGACAATCATTTGCAGTTTAATACATCAAAGTGTGTAACTATTACCTTCTCGCGTGCCCACACTCCTATTCAATACAACTACCAAATCCACGGCACACAAATAGTTAGGGTAAAGGAAGTTAAAGATTTAGGAGTCTTGTTTAACACTGAGTTAACGTTTCGAAACCATATAACTAAGATTTGCAAAAAAGCATTTAGAAATCTTGGTTTTGTACTACGCACAGTAAAGAATTTTACGAATATTGCAGCAATTAAGGTGTTGTACAATGCTCTCGTAAGGAGTCAACTAGAAACAAACACAGCTATCTGGACTCCACATGAAGCTAAATATAGGTTGATGTTGGAGCGTATACAGAACAAATTTGTAAGATTTATGTATCTAAAACTGTATGGAGTTTACCCATTCTACCCGTTAATGTATCCGACACTATTTATTTTAGGTATGGTCGGATACAATGAACTGAGCGTAAGGAGGGAACTCGCCATAGTAGTAAATATATTTAAAATAATTAGAGGGCGTTTACACAACGCAGAAATTCTGGAGAGGGTGGGATTCTGCGTACCAGACAGGCATGTATGGCGACGACGACGTCCACCGCTTCTGGCCGTGCCGCGAGCGCGCACAAACTTGCAGCGGGAGGCGCCTCTGACGCGCGCGCTGAACACTCTCAACCACATCTCATCACAGCTAGATATGTTTACATGTTCTCTGAGTGAATTTAACAAAATAGCATTACAAGGAATTTGTTACATGTAGTGTAGGTAGTTTAAATAAGGATGTCAAATTGTACTGTTTTTAAATTTAGAACAATGTCGCATTGGGTCTCCTGTAATGATATTTGTTCGTGTTGATAAATAAATAAATAAATAAAATAAATAGTCAAAATAAACCAAATTATGGTCCCCGTTCGGTACTCTTTCCAAGACAAGCAAAGGGACACCAAAGAACACAATAGGCTAACTACCTATAAGGCCGGCCGCTGTCTCACGCGTAAGCATGCATGTGGGCGACTGTTTCGTGCAAATAAAATGGAGCTAATTTCGTTCAAATAATTTTCAGAATATTCGTGCAACAACTACATGTGATTTGCACGAAACGGCTCCGCACAAGGCAGCGGACGGCCTCTTAGAGATAAAGCATCATGGACAAAAATAGTATGGGACCTATTGTAGCATTGTTGGCATCTTTGACGGCCTCTGTGGCGTAGCGGTAGTGCATTCGACTGCTACGACAGGAGGCGCGGGTCCGATTCCCGCTCAGTGCAAATATTTGTATGCATGAATATGTCTATTTGCATTGGTCTGGGTGTTTCTATGTATAATATGTATGTATTTACAAAAAAAAGTATTTAAGTATATAACACAATTATAACACAAGCTAATTAAACTATGCTTACTTAGGGACTCGAAAGCGCTGTGTAGAATGTCGTAGAATATTTGTTTTTTTTTTTTATTTATCTATAATAGTGGTCTTCGTTCTTGAGATTTCTCACCATCGGGCAAGGGCGTCTAAAGTAGATGATCATTACAAGATAGACTTGAGCAACCAAGGTGGGGGGACGGGAATCCACCTATTCGGTGAGGCCGATCATGAAGGAGTGGTTGGAGAGGCACCACGGTGACATCTCCTACCGGATGTGCCAGATATTTACCGGACACGGGTGCTTCGGTAAGTATCTATGGCGCATCCACCGGGAGACAACGCCCCAGTGCCAACACTGCGAGGATCCTGGCGAAGACACGGCGCTGCACACGTTGGTGGAGTGCCCTGCGTGGGCGAGTCAACGCCGGGATCTCGTTGCGGTCCTAGGCGTGGACGTTCTCTCGTTGGAGACCATGGTGAGGGCCGTGGTCTGCGACGGGAGCTAGTGGCACGCCGCCGCCTCTTTCTGCGAGTAGGTGATGCGCGCGAAAGAGACGGCGGAGAGGGAGCGGGAGAGAACCCTGCCCCCGAGTTCCGCAGTCTGCGGCGAGGACGCCACAGACTCGTCTACGCCCGGGACTACCGACCTCCATGATCGGGGCCTGAGGACTGCAGCTGGCCGACTCGCCGTCCTTACAGAAGCAGGCCGTGGCGGAGGCGTGTCGTGTGTGTCCTACACACGCCTGCCAACTCACCGACGCGGGATTAAACCCGACCCCACCGGGCGAAGCCGCGGTGGCGGCCAAGGTCCGCCGGTAACCCTGGGGTTATCCTTTCGAGGGCTTACCAGGGGTGCCCGGCAATGGACACTTGAGGAGGACACCGTGTGGTTTTAGTCGGTCCGATTCCGACACGCCCACCCCATCGTTGGCCTGATGGGGTGAAGCCCGTGGGGGTTTCCACACGTAAAAAAAAATCATTACAAGATATTCGAGAGTAGTTTTTGAGCAAAGTAATTTAAATTTATAGGTGAAAATGCTATTTCACCATGTAGTGGGCTTTATTTAAAATTTCCAAAATTTTCATTTTCTTTAAAAAAAAAGCATTTTGAAGTCTGTGCGTGCAATAATTTCCTAATTTCAATCAAATCTAAACCAATTTGTTCAATCTTTTGCTGCTACCTGTACATTTTTTTTTTTTTTTTTTCGTGCGAAAATCCCCTCGGATACCCCCCCGCCGGCCAGCGGGGGCGGTTATGTCGGGCTTGAACCGACTAAAACCGCACGCCGTCTCGGGTCTGCAGACGCCGGGGTATAAGGTTGCCCATAGAGCATATCCCTCGCACCCCGAGTGATTCTGCTACCTGTACCTCACATAATAATGGCATTTATATAATGGTTTACGATAAGGCTTTTTGTATTGCTGCATATTATCAAGATTCGTGGCGTATTGTGGCACCTTCAACTTCTTGGCGTAAGGAGAAATTTATCGGTCATTTTCATGGATAGTAAAATTCACGTTTACAGGCAGTGATACGCAGACTATGACTACATATTACTTAGTTATTTATTTATCAACTACTATACCGCCCTCGCTTCGCTTTGGTTTGTATGAGTGTTTTTTAACTAACATACACTTAATAGGTAAAGCTATAGCGTAGAACTAAAAAGTAGAAAATTTCTCTTTACTCGATTTTTTTGTCTTTTTTCAGGAACTACTATAGATATGATCATCTTAGCATTCGCTACTACTACATCCATAGATTATTAATATAACTACATCTACCATCTACGCAACTACTATAGTCATCTAGCGGCCATTAGCTTCTACAGCTCCGTTAATGGAGAACCAAATGCTTTATGCTACTAAACAATAGATGGCGCTTTAACAACATATATCTAGTCCACCGCTAGTACCAAGTACCGATTAGAAACTGTTTGTTTATATTCTTGCCGGAATTTTTTTGGTGACACTTTTAGTTAGATGTTAAAACAATTGTAAATTGTTATTCAGCACATGAAATAGCCATTAATAATCGCGCATGACAATTTACACTGGAGGTCAATGCGCATAGTTAAAGCATTGCGCATTCCGTAGTTATCCTCACCGAGTCGATCGACCAGCCACCAGCTAGCTGTCAGTGCAAAAACCTTTTGATTTCGTCATTGTGCTGTATTTTGGTGCCTAGTGAGTGTGCTAAGTGTCTTCGAGCGCTTTTGTTTTATTTAGGTGCTAGTTATCTCAAAATTGCAGGTAAGTGCACACATTTTCTAAACAATTCGCATTGAAACGTCACCTGTTAATATTTTCTGTAGATAGGTATGATAACTAATCTTCATAAACCATTGGGTGGATTAGATCCTAACTGTATTATATGCATGACGTCGGTTCTCTTAAAATTATTAGATATAATATTTGAAAGGCTCGAGAAAATAATTCTGTTACTGCTAACTCGCCCAATGATGTCATAAACGGATAATGTGAATATCTTTGATTGAAAATCTCAATTACTGTACTGCATAATTTATCAATCCATTATTCTTCTTCACGGCTCATAAACCATTAAAACTTCCATGGTTAATCACCAATCATGGCAAAACAATGATGAAAAAAAAAATCCTTTGTATGCAAATTATAGGTACTATTTTAAAACAATATACTTATCTAATTACAATGACATACCAGCTGTTTAGAATCCAAAGCCTAGTTAAATATCGAATTAATCTAAGTGAAATTAACTTTCTAATTTACTTGTTCTGTTTGCTTGAGAAGCAAAACAAAAAACTCACAGATAACTCTGTTTATATACTTATTTATATCGAGTACTTCATAGATTTATTTGTATAAAACTACATCATATTGAAATTTGTGATAATACTAACAAATTTAGCTATGTTTGATAATACAATCAGACCACATTGCTCAGCTTATATTGATTCAAGAATACCAATACATACTAATACTGATTATTATATGCACTATGTGCAAAAATCAGTATTATTACATTTTTGATAAAGTTTTTAAAATAGTACTCAATTATATGTTATTATTTATTGACAATATAGTAATATATTAAATGATGAAAGTTTCTATACAACATTTCAGAGAAAATAAGTTATGTTGAACAGATCGCTCAACATTACTTCCTTTAAATATAGGTACTTAAAATATTAAACAGACCCAAATTGAAATTAATGTCTATATTTTAAGGCCTAGCAATGTCATTGTACACTACTATAACTATTTACTAATATTATTTATTTAGTAAAAAATCTTAAAACATTTTATTACCTACATAAGCATAAAATTTATTTTTTATAAATTGATCAGAAAATAAATAGATCGGTTTTTTTTAAGTTACCAATCAACTCATAGTTTCTTCAGAAACCATCACTACTTTCAGGTGTAGGCTGAATTTCACCAATGAATACTTTAATTTAAAAAAATATTAGCATGCCCAACATTTTTAGACCAGTAACACAATGAGACAAAGTCATAATGTGCTTGCAAGACAAAACTGATCAAATCTGAACTGAACAAAACTGATCATGCAATATCTAATTTACAATAAGTTACTCTACAAGATTCATCTGTATATCCCAGGCTGGCACAGGTGTAAAAAAATTAACACCCACATTTTTTTTTACTAATTACTCGTGGTTTTAATTAGGTACCATTTAAACTAACATGTCTCTAAGATTGACATCAATTAAAAGAAAATATGATGCATTTGTGGCGATCGTCATCCCATCAGCTTTGTAGAGCAAGCTCGAACTCTACCAAATTTCATAAATAGCTTGGTGACAATAGGGACAATGCCCATGAACATGTTGCCGGCTACTGGGGTGTGTCGCTGTTCATGGGCTTTACATCTACCCCAGGAAGACTTGTTGAATTTCGAGCCTGCACTACTATGGCCCCAGTCAAGTCCTGGTCAGTGAAAGCGGTATTATAGTGGGCAGATTTAATGGACTAAAACTTTCAATATTTTCAACAAAATTTTAATTACAAGAACATCTTTTTTGACATTTGGGAGATCGAGACTAAATTGAGACTGAATTTTGAACATCTTTTTATGGGTTAGGAGAATTGGCCTTCTGACGGCCGAGTAGTGGACGGGTATTTGGTAATTCCTCCTGCTCGATGAAACCCGTGGGTGTTGATGTTGCCAGACAAACGATGCACCCGTCAGAATAGAGAGAGGTATATTTCAGGGTGACAGTCTGAATCCCTGGTGGTTCGGTCTAGTACTGAATCCTCTAATTACAATACTGGAGAATTCAGGTCTAGGCTATCGGTTACAGAGAGAGGGTCGAGTTATTTCCCACCTCTTCATGGACAACCTAAAACTGTTTGCACCTAATAATTTACAATTGATGGAGCAGCTACTAAAGATGACTGAAAACTTTAGTAGCTCTATCGAGATGGAGTTTGTTTTGGACACGTGGGAGGTCATGCATGTAGAAAGGGGTGGGATAGTGGAATCCAAAGGAGTGATACTTTCGGATTCCATTACACTTAAATACAAATATCTTGGTATGTCGCAGGCATTAGGAATCTCTTAGGCATTAGGTATGAATCAGACATTGCAGGAGCCTTCTTTAGCCTCCTGAATAGTTCCAAACTCTTCTAAAACAAAATATCTATACTATTATTAAATAGTAAATAAGTTGTGTCTGTACATTGGAGAAATTAAAAAAAAACTTTAGTCGAAATGAACGATTCTGAACACAAAAATATTTTTTTTGAATTATTCTTGTCTGTTTGTTCATGATGGACGCAAAAGTAACTGAAAAGATTTTGATTGATTGCAATTGGTTAAGTAGAACCGGAGATATGACCAAAAAACGATAACTGGTTTCCGCGCGGGCGGAGCCACGGGCATCAGCTAGTTATTAATAAGATTGCAAATCAAATTACAAAATTGATGAGCGTATAATGTAGCTTGTTGTCTTTTATACAACAAAAAAAATCGGCGTCTTTCTGACGCTTACACCTAAAATATGATCTGAGTCACAGCGAATCAAAACAAATACAATGATAGTTCTATGTTAACTTTACAGCATCTTTTTAAGTTTAGGTTATAACTTTAGTATTCCATATGATCTGTCAAAACAAAACCTACTTACGTTTTCTTAGGGCTACGGCTATCAAACTTTTAGAACCACTTATAGTTTAATTCCTTTTCAATTACTTTTTAAATTTTTTATTTTAAACGTTTTTGTAAGTTTAGAAATCACACATTCTCCATCCATATTATTATTATTATCTCATTCAACTACATCACGCCTCCCCCATAGTTCGGAAGAGGTGGCAAGATAGCCCCGGCGAGGTGGGCAACAGTCGACCGGGGTGTTAGGGCGATTGGCAGAGGAACCGCCGGACTATTCGGGCATTGTCGAGCAAGACCGCTTTCTGCATCTTGGCCGCCACCGACTTCCCACTGATCCCGAACCTCTCAAAATGGACTGAGAGGCTCCTTGGGATCAAGCCATTGGCTGAGATCACAACTGGGACTATTTCTGTGGACCCCATGTCGGTAATCTCGTGCGCCAGGTCCAGATATTTGGTCTTTTTGTCTGCTTCGGCGCGAACGAGGTTCTCGTCATAGGGGATAGTGATGTCCACTAGAAATACCCGTAACTGTGCCCGATCCATCAGCACGATATCATGCTTATTCGCTAGAATAGTCCTATCCGTGATGATGGACCGGTCCCAGTAGAGCTTAGTGCAGTCGTTTTCAAGTACGGCTTCCGGTATGTACTTGTAATAGGGCAGCCCCTGCTCGATGAGCCCGTATTTAAGAGCAAGCTCTTAATGCAATACCCTGGCTGCTTGGTTGTGTCGGTGCAGATACTCAGTGTTAGCAAGCATTGAACAACCGGAGGTCACATGTCTGAGAGACTCACCGGGCCGGTGGCACAAACGACAAACGTCCACCTTTCCATCCCTCAGTATGTACCTCCTGTAGTTGTTCGTCTTAATAACCTGATCCTGTATCGCACAGACAAAACCCTCAGTTGCCCCAAAGAGGTCACCGAAACGCAGCCAGTTTACGGACGCCTCCCGGTCCACGTGAGGCTCATGTAAAGCCTGAAAGAAGCGTCCGTGCAGCTCTTTGCCCCTCCACACGGCCTCGCTTTCAGAGGTACCAAGTACCGCCGGCGCACGCCACTCTGTGTTAGCCAGGGCTAACGGGGTCAGACCTTTATCGCATTCTATGACCTCTCTATGCATCACACTGTCCGCCTTCGATAGGCAATATTCCCTGAGACTGCACAACTCACGGTTATGCATTGCCTTGGCACTGAGAAGTCCTCGACCACCACACTTTCGCGGGATGTACAGTCTCATAACCGAAGACTTCGGATGGAGCATTCTGTGGGGAGTCATAGTTGCGCGGACTTTTCTGTCCAGGGCGTCTAGTTCGGTCTGAGACCACTTGAGCACCCCGAAGGTGTACAACAGGACAGGCATCACCCAGCCGTCGAACGCCCGTGCCTTATTCACGCCAGATAAAAGGCTGTTACACACTCTTACCAGACGCTCACAAAACACGTCGCCGTATGCCTGTTTGACACCCGCCATGTCGGCACTCAAATTCTGCGACATGCCCAGGTACCGGTATGTTTCACCTTCGGAGAGTGATCGAAGGCTCACCCCATCGAATACGGGTATACGACTCGATGAGGATGACTCTCCCCCGCTCCATACGAAGACCCGCACATTTGTCCACTCCAAGCTCCATACCGATGCCGCTGCTGAAATCAGAAGTGATATCCAGCAGCCGCATCATGCCTGCAGCGTGTGGAGCAAACAACTTGAGGTCATCCATGTAGAACAGGTGAGACACCCTCGGACCCCCTCTCCGAAGTTGAAAGCCCATCCCTGATTCATCCAGCAATGTACTTAGAGGATTCAAGGACAGACAAAACCACAGTGGACTCAGACAGTCGCCCTGAAAAATACCCCTCTTCACCTTTATTATTATTATTATTTAAGCCCCCCGCAGGTCTTAAAAATACAACAATCCAACGGCAACCGTTGAGCTGCGACCAGCCTGGCATGATCACCTCTGGTCGGAGGAACATGCCACCCCATTCCTCTACAGGTATTTCTGAGGAGCCGAAATTATTATATTATCACTAGATAAAAAAACAAGTTGAATTCCTGAGACGAGCTCAGCCGAATACAAGGGATTTTCGATTTTGCGATTTTTTCTTTATCTTGCAATGGTTCACCCCAGCACGAATCTATTACCGAAAACAGCAACTCGATAGCTCATCTCCTTCATACCCAAAACCGTGACAGAAAATTGGCAACGACGACGTCGACGACGACAACTCGATAGCAATAGGGCTTTTCTAAAGAAAATCCCTAAAAAACTTGACACGTCTCTTCTTTTTCTCAATTTCCACTGTCCGTATCAATAAAAATAAGTGTGAAGTATATAATTTCTAAATTACACCTCCACCTTTTGCACTTGCACCCTTAATGTCAGAAGTATTATTATACAGCATAAAATTCTCCGGTTCTAACTGTATAATCTCTATGGTTTCCGCACGATAACGCTGGCATCCGACGCATCGTTTATCTGCCTCGTTATACCGCTGTTACTAAAATATTTATTCCGCACACAGGTTCAGTGTGAGCTAAATACGTACAAACGTTTTTCACATTTTAAAGAGGGTTATCATTTAGCATTAAGGACGCCCTCCGGCCAGGTGGGATGACGATCTGCGAAAGACTGCGGGCAGATGCTGGATGCGGCAAGCTGAAGACAGGGCGCTATGGCGCTCATTAGGGGAGACCTATGTCCAGCAGTGGACCAGAATACGTTGATGATGATGATGATGATAATCGCTCGCCGGGTGAATGGGGCATCGCCAATATCTTCGGGCCAATCGAACCTTACCTGCAAGCCGGTACCCTTGCTTATTGACGGATGAAATTCTGGCGCAGGCTTTCCTCTGGGGGTTGGAGGGTCAGATAGCGGTCGCTCCCCTAGTTTGGTTGGCTTGCAACCAAACTATAATTAAAGAAGAAATTGGAGAGCGAACCCAGGATCCAAAGTGCAAGCTTTGGATGTAACCGCAATTGGCGCTGGGGTGCAGAAGGACTAACGTTCGCTTGCCGGTATGGGTAACATTTATGTTTAATTATGCAGCAGATATACAAAATGATTGTACCACGTAACCACTTTATGAAGTATGATGTGCATTATTATGATGTGACTCAAATTACAAAATTAAACTATTTGTTCAGAATATATTAAATTAAAAAAATACCGGGTATTCTGATTCGTGTGTGAATTTCTTTACCAAATAATGTAAAGTAATACATTCTTAAGAATCAAGTACATTCGTCTTTTAAGTAATATTTAAGAACATCAAAATTTATTCTTCTGCGGCTTCTGCCTCTACCCGTCATCATCTTAACGTTGTTACCGGTTGCATCCGAAGCTTTCACCTCGGATCCTGGTTCTCCTCCTCTAAATTGGCTTATCATGGATTTTATGGGAGCGACTGCCGTCTGACCTCCAAACCCCCAAACGGGAAGCCTACTCTCCAGAGCCTCGTCCATCAATCAACAGATGTACCGGCTTGCAGGTGAGGTTGGTTTGAGCCCGAAGGTATTGGGGCCTCTCATACATCCTTCTTTCTCTTCTGCCTCCACATCTACATATATTTAGGTTTACAACCACTACGTATGACGCAAATAATTTCAGCAGGGTTCATAAAGAATTTAGTACTGAGTAAACTCTAATAGAGTAGAGTACCTCTTTATGCCCAGTAGTATTCCTCGCAATTTGGAGCGACAAGACTGTAGAACTCCACCATTCCAGTTTCTGACTTTCGCTTAGATGCTAACCGTCCAGCGGTAGGTGCACGATTTGCCTCCTTAGTAATAAAAAAAATTGTTTGAGCGTGCCGCACGTTTCGGCGTGTGTGCCGACTGCGTCATCTACATTATGTCGCATCTGTTTTTATTGAAAACGTAACGCTAAAGATAATATAAGTAGGTAATTATTGATAGAACAATGTGTTTCCTTCCGTATGCCGAAATATCTATATTGAAATCATTTGAATTTAATTTGAATTGACATTGACAATTGATAGATTTGTTTTGATGATCTCGTCTGACGACTTCGTAGTCTCTTTTTTAAGTTGGTTCATGATCATCATTTTAGCATTGTTCCCGGTGGCATCCGAGGCTTTCACCTCGGAACCCGGGACCGTTTATATTTTCTCCTTCTTTTGATTTGATTTATACAGCTTTAGGAACGGCTGCAGTCTGAACTCCCAACCTCTAGAGGAAAGCCTGCACCAGAGCCTCATCCGTCTAACGGCATGCAGATGACTTGTGTGGTTGTGGTGGTTGCCTTGGTTCTGAAGGTTTTGCTGGGGCCCCATACACCCTTGTTGGATAATGTAGAGTTACAATGTGTTTCCACAGTAGGTATTTCGCATTCGTAAAATTTCCTTATGTTTCCACAGTTTAGTCCGCATTTCTTCGCAGTTCAGGGGTTTTTGCGTTCAAACAGACAAGAATTCCGAAAAAAGATTTTTGTTTTCAGCTTCGTTCATTTAACATAACCCAAGTACTTTTTTAAAATATCTACAATGTACAGAAACAACTAAGTTATAATTTTATAACAGGTAGATAAAATCCACCGCTGCACCATGTCTAAAGGTTAGAATTTCTAATATTTAGTAATAAATCAAACTACACTGAAATACAACTTAATCAACATTTCCTTTACTCCCTTGAAGCCTATGAATCAGCCGGAAAGCGTTCTGGTCGACTAGGTTTGACAAACGTGCCTACAATAGCAATAATTATGGGCCCACTTGTCAGACCCTCCTATCTGTCCACCAAATCAACCCCAATTCTTATGATATAAAGTACTTAATGAATTAATTTCCTCAATTTGAAACTAAGTATTTCCGACAAATTTTTGACTAAGTTAAATAAGTTGTATTAATAGTGTCCTTCACATCACTGGCCTGATCTTAGCTATTACGCAACCAACGCTTATTGCTTCCCTATTTGAACAATATGTTTACCGATAAAGCAAAAGTTGAAAACATGAAAAAAATGTATGACTCATGGATCCATAGTTCTCTTCTTCATTCGAGCGTCAATCCTAGTTGCATCACAAGCTTTGAAGCCCGAGATCCGCTCTCCTACTTTCCACAATTAGGTTTATTTTGGCTTATACGGAAGCGACTGCCGTCTAACCCCAACCCCGAGAGGAAGGCCTTCACCGGAACCTCGTCGGTCAATCAGCAAGTGTACCGACTTGAAGGTTAGGTTAGCTTGGGCATTGAAAATGTTGGTGGGTGGGCCCGCCCACACTTCATAGTTTTCTAAACAAAATTCAAATAGAGGAACCCGCATAGAGGAGCGACGAAATGCAAAACAGAAAGCAGCGGTACTGTTTTCCATAACTACTTTGTTCGTAGCCTCGCAAATATTTATGCGAAAACCGATTCGTAATATCGATATTTTCAAGTGAATTGTCGAGGACACCATTTCGATTTGTATTCCAAAGAGGTTAGGCTACAAAGACGCTATCTATATCGTAATCTGTATCATTTCGATAGCTATGTGGCAGGGAACCTTTGCTTTATTTATACACACGCCTGCCTGTCCTCGAAGGGATAGGCAAAGCTTAGAGGTTTATTAACTCCACGTTTCGCGAGCTAGGTATTTATTTTGTCTTGCGTAATAGACTGTCATAATCGAGACGGGCTCGTGGCTAAGTGGTAACCGATTAAATTAGCCATTTGTAAAAAAAAATTGTTTAACATTGCAAAGTTAAGCAATACTAGCCAGGCCAGTCTCAAGATGAGTAACCATTCTAAGCACATTGAGAACCCTACGTGTCACGTCGTAACGTTAACCCCGAAATCCAGCTTTAGTATAGAATTAATAAGATATACTTTCAATTTTTTGCAACATTCAAAATTATACTTATGTATTCTCTAAGATACGAACCCAGTATCGCTATCAGTGACTAATTAATTATCGTACTACAGCAGATTGATTACCTCATACATAGTTTACCTCATTATGTTCATGAGTTCTTGCCTAGCGCTAAAGCAAAGTGTTTTTGAGGTTTCCATTCGGTCTCTGTTCCATTTTTCTTTATGTGGAACACTCCCGCTTCGGCAGATCATTAGCCGGAAGCAGTCACGCCTTAACCAAAGTAAAGACGAAAGACCGATGTTCAAGTTGCACCAAGAAGATATTTTTAACCCAGTACCCCAAACAGACAGAATACAATATTAACTAGGCAGGCGTTGCAAGGTCCCTTTCATATTTGAAGTGAAAACTTCTTTAGCGGCGTTGTGCACTTTTTTTGTAGTGGGTAAAAAAGGTTAAAGTCGCGTCAGTAAACACGTGACCTGGTCGTAAGAACAAATATAGAAGCGCTAATTTCACACTGTACTTAACAACCTTGGTGGCGCGTTCGTCTAATGAGTGGTCGTTGACTTCGTCAAGACTGAGATCGATTCCGACCGAGGCGCAAGAAACACAAGTTCATCTGTTAATGAAAAAAGTGACGAAGATATAGCGAAAGAAAATGAGTGAGTACTTTTTAAATATATTGACGATGATGTTTCTGGTAATAATGATGGTGAAAAAGTCGTTGAAATTATGGATGGAAGTTGATTTTTCTGAGAGATAAACTTTTTAATGTAAAATAATTGTAATAGTTCTGAAGTGTTAAACTTTTTATGTAATATAAATTGTCATGTTTGTGTACGATAGCGCAATAAATGAATATTGTATGTTACCACATAAATGATAGAAGGTACTTTTATACTGATAATTAAAGCAATTCGTGCAAAATTATTCCCTAAACATTCTAAAATATCAAAAATGCACAACGTTAATTTCAAGTTTTTACTTCTGCCGGCACTCTCAGAGTGCAACCCGTGGTTTTTTTTTTATATTGTAAAATCTTTATGCAAATGCAAAGACTCTCAGAATGCAAAGAACTATATTTACAACGTTGGATGTAACATATTTAAAGAAACGTTTACTTTTATCTATAGTTACATGCAATAGGTATAAATCCGTTACGTATTGGTTAGGTAGGGCCCATAATATTTATGCCAGTGGTGCTCTATCTCTTTAAAGATTAGGTAGTTTGCCTATTTTTCTCTATTATCTCCCGCTTGCTAAGAAGGAAACTGGATTTATTATATTTAACTCATCCAACTTACTTCTGGTTAATTTTGATGCGGGTTCCAAGATAGTTTAACTTTACCTACGGCTATCCGAGTGACATTAGGCCCTCGATGTTTTTTGGGTCTCTACTGTTAATCCTGGTGGATGTGGATCCTGGTGAGTGCTCATATATTATCATTCCTTTTGATTGTATAATGAATAATCTCTGCCTACCCATTCGGGGATACAGGCGTGAAGTTATGTTATGTTATCAAAAAGTGAAATGAAAGTTTTATGTCGATGATAAAATTGAACACTGGTAAACAAATTTTAACTGGTCGTGGCACACGGGCTTTAATATATTTTCGCTTTATTGAGTGATTGTCATAACAAAAATAAACATTTAAAAAAATATGTTAGCCAAGAATTCAATTTTCTTAGAATAGATAGGTAATCTAAAAAAATTGATCTCGTAAATTAAAAAATGTAGAGTTTTATTAAGAACTAGCTGTCCCCGCGGTACTCGTGCACCGGTCGGATCCCCCCCCCCCCTTTATGATTGATTATTACTATATACTGATTATTTATTTATTAACTACCTGATTTCAGGTCCTCCCAAAATACTCTCTTAAATTTTTTTTTCCCCTTCCCACAAAAATCTGTTAATCAAAAGCCAGTTGGAATAGGCTAATGTTCACTGGTTTTATGGGTTAATAACTGTGTGGTTTTCTTATTTATACCATTTATAAGTAAGTAAGACAAAAATAATATCCCGAAATCTCTTGGTTCACTCCAAATCATGGCTGCAGCAAACTGCATATGACAGAAATCTTTCTTCCAATCGGCAAAACTCTTCACACAGTTTATGCTACAAATATGAGCGGTCCATAATTTGTCCAAATACTCGTACCTACCGGTGATATTGAATCCAACACATGTTTTGTAAAATTTCTTCATTGTTTTTTTTTTTAGTCAGTTCACCAGAACGTAACAAACAAAAGTTTAGTAACACAATTAAGTCACCGAAAAATACTTTTAGGTAGATTTCGATGAAATCGATCTACCTATTGGTTTCTTGACTACTGTCGAATTTAAAAAAAAATCTTCATAGGAGGTCTAGTTATGACCCCCTGAGTCCGAAATGACCACTGGTCAAAAAGTTTATATATATATATATATATATATATATGTATGTATGTATGGTTCAAATTCCCAAAATTTGCGGCACTCTCACGGTCGCATTTTTGGCCCGATCGCTTTCAAACTGCGGTCAAAAATTGCTTGGGTGTAAACTTAGTTTAAGTTCGTGAACGGGTGGAATCCGGATTCCACCCGTTCACGACCTACCGTCCCCTTGGGCCGGCCCAAGGGGACGGTAGGTCCTCACTTTTTGTGAAATCAGTTTTTCCTCAAAATTTCACGTTCCATGAAATATATTCGAACCGTTCTAATTTTATCCCATAGTATACATGAATACCAACAACTTTTAATTATAAACCTATAAGATTAAAACTTTAACTAAAAGTGGAGGGGGGAAAAAGCAAAATTTTTCGGGAAAGAAATCATAACTTCTAACCGGTGAACATTCTTGGTGTCGGAAACATTTTTAATCGATAGGCCATTTTTAAGTCTAAAATAAATGGCTGAAATGTTTTTCGCTAAAAGTTACCGTTTTCGAGAAAAAAAAATTAAACATGCTAACTTCACGAAATATTGTTTAAAGTCCGTATTTCTCTATATAAAATAATATTAATTGCTTCACGAAATCTACCTGGGCGTTCCCTCTGCGGGAACGGATTTTTTTGACTTCGCACGCTTTGACTGTCGCGAAACGTACTAGTTATGATATGAGTATCACCGTATTACAAGAAATATAAGATTAATTGTGATAAAACAACTGCAGCTTATTATTTATAGGAGTAGGTTTAATAATTTCCCGTAAACAGCACGGAAACGACCTAGATATAGGGTGGAACACCTGAATACCAGCCAGGGCCCTAATACCAGCCTTTTCACCAGTTATGTTTGATAATAAGGATTTTCATTGAAGGATTTACTAGTGTCAGTACCCTAAAAATTCTACATTTTTATAAGATATAGTGTGTGTGTCTAATTTAACTACACTAGCATTAACGTGTGAGCTTTAATCATGATTCAAAGTAAGGGATAATGAGGAAGTCGGCCGTTTTCTAAGAAAGAAAGAAACGTTTATTTCCAAGAATATGGTCATTACAGGTATTAAATTTTTCTTGATCTGCATATTCTGCCAAGTGTGGGTGCAAATATTTGACTGATAATTAAACATTGTACAATAGGTAATTTAAGATAATAAGATTTAACATAATAATATAACATTTAATAAGTCTCACATTATGTAGTAGCCAATATTATAATCAATTTAAGGTCGGGAATTATTTTCGATAGTAAAATACAATCTATTAAGTATGTCAAGGGTTGCAATGTCAATTTATTACTTACATTTTATAAATCTGATTAATTCATTTGTCTTGAAGGTATTCCTTAATGTTATAGTAAACTTTTTCTTGTAGAAGTTTGCACAATTCTCTGCGGAATCGTATACACGGTAACTTTTTTAAATTATCTGGCAGGTGGTTATATATTTGTATGGCCATACAGTATGAATTACGTTTATATAATTCTAGGCTAATTTGTGGTATTTCCAGACGATCTTTATGTCTGGTTCGGCTACCTTCTTTATCTCCAATTTTTTTTAAAAGTAAGGAATTATTCTTCACAAAGACACATATTTCTAATATATACATACAGGGCAATGGGAGAATTCGGTGTTTTTTAAATTGAGGTTTACAGCTGTCGAGGTGATCGTATTTGAACATTGCTCTAATGCATTTCTTTTGGGCAACAAATAATTTATCAAAGTCCAATGAATTACCCCAGACTACGATGCCGTATCGTAATAAGGAGGATACATAGGCATGGTAGGTCATGATTGCAGCTTTTTCATCTATTGTTTCTTTAACTTTTTTTAGAACAAAAATGAATCGATCAACCTTATTGATAGTTTTTTGTATATGTGGTTTCCAGGTACAATATTTGTCCTCCGAGATACCTAAAAATACACAGTCTTCAACATTATTTAAGGGCTGATTATTGTATGCTATTTCTAGCTTAGGTGTGTTAGCTTTGCATGTTTGAAATTGTACAATATTTGCCTTATTAATGTTGATTCTAAGATTGTTTTCTTCTAGCCAGTTTATTGACTTCTCAATTGCTATTTTCTTCAGATTCTAAAACTTTAAAGTCATTACTTTTAACTATAAGAGTTGTATCATCCGCAAAAAGGATACACTTTTGATCGATTGCGTCAGGAAGATCATTAATGTAAAGAAGGAACAAAAAAGTTGAGAGAAGGCCGCCCTGCGGTACCCCGTAATTGTTTTGTGAATAGGCGGATCTATAGCACTTTTGCTCATTCTGGTCATATTTTGTAATTTCCACGCATTGGACTCTATTTTCTAGGTAGCTTTTGATCCAGTTATACGCGTTACCCCGCAGTCCGTAATTATATAGTTTTGACATTAGCGTATCATGATGAACAAAATCAAAAGCCTTCGTCATATCGAGGAATACACAGGCTAACATGGCTTTGTCGTTTATGGCTTCTGTGATTTGTTTGAACAGGGAGAAGCATGCTAATGAAGTGAGCTTTGTTTTTTAAACCCATATTGTTCAATCTTGAAAATGTTACAGTTGGATATGAATTTTTCTATTTTATTATACATAACTTTTTCAAATATCTTGGCCAATATCGGAATTAAGGTTATCGGTATCCGTCTCATCCCCTTTTTTATGTAGAGGTTTAACAATGGATTTTTTCAGGCGTGATGGGAATATTCCCTTTACTAATGACAGGTTTATTATGTATGTGAGTTGGCCAAGAATACTCAAGGCACACTTTTTTAATACTTTCGTTCAGAGATCGTCATATCCGGTGGAATAAGTATTATTTAATGATTTAATTATATTATTAATGTCAATTTCATCGACTGGCGCGTGGCGTCAAGAATATGCTATTGGAATTATTTGGGATAGAACAATGTCGATTATTTGTATTATTCAAAACATTGGTTTCTGATATGAAAAACTGATTGAAAAGTTCACAAATCTGTGAGGGGTCTTCATATAATGTATTATTAAACTTTATGGACTCAACCTCCGATTTGTTGGTTGTATTGTTTGTAGTGTCCTTGATTAGATTCCACGCGGCTTTACATACATTTTTTGAGGTAGCAATAAAACGTGGGCTAATAATTTGTTGTGAGGAAAGTATGCATTTTTTCAGAGTTTTCGTGTATCGTTCGGATATTGCCTTATTATATTTTTTAAAGGTATAGAATTCTCTTTTTTGTACAACATTTTTTTATGCCTTTTGTCAGCCACTTGTTTTTCATTGGTTTGGTGGAACACTTTACTCTTATGTATGGGAAATACAGATTATAGAAAAGAGTAATGGTATCATGAAAGCTATTAAAAGAATCTTCTGTGTTTTTACATTCGAAGACTTCAGAAAAGGAGAGGGCTGACAAATAACTGTTGTATTTATTTAAATTCTCTTCACTCAGATCTCTGACACGTTTAAACCAAAATTTGGACGTCTTGTTATATTTGTTACACGTTTCTAGTTTAACTGTAATTGATTGCGCGGTTTCGTGATCTGAGAGAGCAAGATAGTGAAGGTTTATGGTGGTTTTCTATATTGCTGACTATAAGGTCGAAACATCCGCTTTTCCGTGTCGGTAAATTGATATGGTTAGTTAAATTATTATTTTCAAGTATTGAAGTTAGTTCATTAGACTGTTTAGTAGCTTTTATCATATTAATATTCGAATCACCGAATAATATTACATTTTTATTCCCCCTTTTGCATTATGGTGTTGGTAAGTCGTTCGAGTTCGTTTAGAAATATTTTTGAATCGGATGTAGGTGTCCTATTGATGCATACTATGATGAGATTAAATTTGGTGAACTCAGTGACGCCACCAATCTATAATTCTCCAACCTAAGGTTGCTCTCAGCACCTCGTTTAAAAACAGACTCACTTATACATATAATATCAATATCTTTTTCTAAATCTCGGCTAACTCTGGGACCTACATAAAATAAGCTTTATTTGGCATTATTTCCTTTCCACACTTAGTGAGTCGAGTGTATATTACTTTGGACAATATATATATATATTATGATTTTTTGAATCCATTTACTATTTTCTTCTTCCGTATTAGTGGGAATTTATGGGGCTGTATAACTTAAAATGTATGGCTAATCTAATGTCAGTCAGGTAGGCTGGTAGCCGTTTCATAACAATCAGGGTCAAAGGAATATATAATATTCGTAAAATTAGAAAAGTAATTAAATAGGTATAATAAGAATCTACGAATAAACATAACATAACTTCATAACTTCACGCCTGTATCCCCGAAGGGGTAGGCAGAGGTGTATTATACACCCTCGATTCGCCAGTTATGTTAAGGTCCCAATGTAATAGGGGGCGAGCCTATTGCCATCTACCGGGCACATTATAAAGCGACCGATAATTACATCACATTATATTTACAACTAAAGTATAAATTTAGAACTAAACTCATTTATTAATGAATATTGATTAAAAAATATTGTGAAATTTATACTATAAAGATTTCAATAAATATATAAAGTAAATACCTACTCTCTTTCTGAACATAATGGATAAGAAATGCAAAACCTCTAATGACCCTAGGCTAGGCTGGTACTAGATCACAAAAGGATGACATTAGACACAGGGTGGCTGCAATTACGCCCATAAGGTATATTTCGGATATTATTTTTTTAAATTACATTATTGATTACAAGTCATTGTCCCATGAAGTTCTTGAATAAACTACTTGTTTTTTTTTCGACCAAACCTAAATTTATACACGAGTTACTATTCCAGAATTAATCTAATCCAAGATCTTATTCTCGAGTAAATCAAGGCGTTTTTACATGCAATCTACCGTATAGCCTGCTATACTTGGATTATCTATACGCGAATAGCAAAGTGAATTATGAATGAATGTAATACCCGGCAATAATGCGTGGTTTTAAAAAGGCACGGTGGTAAGCGTAAGTCATGTCAACTCGCTTTTGTCGTATTATAGCGTGGGACAGAACCTGTCAAAAGTTCTTGTGATTTTTCGGGTATCGCAAGTTTTGTTGATAGAAATAAGTTTAAAATGAGTGATGATAAACGTAAAAGCAATCCCAATTGGCTATCGATCATCGTAGTAGTCAAATAAATCCTTCTTTCTTTTATCAATTTTTTTTAAGAATATTATTAACCGAAATTACTAATATTCCCATCCCCTCCAGCTAAGCTAAATTGCTTGTGTTAGGAGTGGGTTCAGATTCGAACCCGGGACCTCTCGATCGTAGGGTCGACTCCTTAACCACTAAGCTACCGACGATCACTATCACTTTCTTCAATCAAATCGTGTAGACGTTGCATTTTAATATTTATTTTACAGTTTGAGACGCCATTTTATTACTTATTCTTAGAATAGCTCTTTATTCCGTGAGAAACGGTGGTATAATAACTATTCCCGAATAAGCTCACTATTCTTAGTATTATGCATGGTAGAATGTGAAATTGATTTACTCTCGAATATGTGGCTATTTATTCCAGGAATAAACTTTACTCGCGTTTGGTCGAACCGGCCCGGCCCTTAGATATAAACAGGTACGATGTTTTAAAGAGAAAAAACCCACTAAGAGATTGGTATTTGTACTCTGACCTCGCAGATGTATTGGCTCGCAGGTAGGGACTTAAAACCCATTCATAAAGGTTACATAATTATATGGGTTAAATGAAACGGAACGAAACGGTTGAAATGAAATGAAACGGTTACAGAATGAAAGTGTTACACTTATAAATGTCGGTCGTGTGGGTCTTTAAGATGTGTCGCCAGATTGAAACATTTACCCGATTTTTCGGGAAATTTACGAGATTTTCCCGAAAAATCTGAAACATGGAATTAACGATATTTTTAAATCAAATTTCATATGGCAGCATAGTTTGGATCCTCTTTAATGACATTTGACTATTTTTATCTCTTCTAACTGGTAGCACCAAGAAATAGTCCAACTTTTTATTTTTGGGTAGAGCCGACTTTGAAAGAGTTTGTTCTACGAAAATTGTAATATCAAAAATTTTACTATACAGTATTGTTGTTATCCTGTTGTATTTTCATAGTTTCACACTTCGTTCGAAATTCATGATGGCGGATGCATTTGCCACTGATTCAATCACGGACAGAATTGTTCTCTTAGAAGGAGTAATGGGGGGAATAGATGATGTACGGGAAAAATGTAGACACGGGTGAGCTGAGTATGGGAAAAATCCGAAATGTCAAAAAATTCAAGATGGCCAACATACTGGCTTTTCATCCGCCATCCTTAAGGATGTCATGGCGAAATGGGTGTCATTTTCGAGTAAATCGGGGGTTCTGATTATGAGTTTTTGGAAAAAAAAATAACCTAGATGGCGGACCAATTTTTACTTTCGAGCGTCCGGATGGCGGAAAGTTAAAATTGTGTTTAATTTAACCGGAAATGGGATCTATATCGATAAAATACCCAATAAAGTGTTGAATAAATAAACAAAATAGAGCGCTACACTATAACACTCGCGAGCTGCTTGCAGCTCGCGCACCTCGCAAAATAGTCGTTAGTCGTTAAATAGTAGTTCTTATATATATCTACTATCTACTATTATAAAATGCTAAATTATTGTGGGTCTGTTTGTTTGCGATGGACGCAAAAACTACTGAACGGATTTTGATGAAGTTTTTTATATTAGAAAGCTCTTGGTTAGATTTGAAATCGGCCGTAAGTTTGTTTGCAATTGGTTAAGTTGAACCTGAGAGATGATCATAAAACAATAGCCGCAGTCCGTGCGTGCGGAGCCATTGGCATTGGCTAGTGTTTATATATAATCTAAATCTCGGAAACGGCTCTAACAGTTTTCATGAAATTTAGTATACAGGGGATTTCGGGGGCGATAAATCGATCTAGCTAGTTTTCATATTTAGAAAACGTCGAAAAACAATAAAGTACCGAGCAAGATATTGTCAATGAAACTGTCATCTAATAATATAATTATCGTCAATAGTGCTGTTTTTATAGACATTGCACAAATAAATAATTGTGAACGTTTTTTCAAACTTCAATTGGTAAACAATGGGATGGTCTGAATTCCGTATTTCGCTAGCAGAAAGCCCACTGACATCTGAATTTATTTTCTTTCAAATAATCTTTTCCTGGCTTAAAATTGTTATACACCTTTATTTGAAATTACAACATACATATAATTAAATCCATAAACACGTTAAAAGTTGCAAGAATTAGTTCTGGGTGGGGGATGAGAACTGAGCTCGGTGCCGGGCGCAAAAGGTTGCGCGCGTTTATTGATTTTGAGCGAGGCTTCGCGGACATGCTAGGTACGTCGTCGGCATATCTTTGAGATTACGCAGATCCTTGTTTTGCAACTCTACCGCTTTAATACGTTCTCAGACGAAATCCTGCCATTAATTTCCGTTAACTTGACGTCTCAGTCGAAATGTATTTCACAAAAAAACCCGGAAGGTTGCGTAATCATTTGTTAGTCAAAATTTTCCCTTGATACTAATCAAATAATTTCATATATTTATCTATAAAGGATTTTATATAATACGATCGTACTTACCCACATGTCGGACAGAATATAATTAATTACCGATAAAGTACCTTTTTTTTTTTTTTCGTGCGGAAATCCCTTCGGATACCCCCCCGCATGCCAGCGGGGGCGGTTATGTCGGGCTTGAACCGACTAAAACCGCACGCCGTCTCGGGTCTACAGACGCCGGGGTGTAAGGTTGCCCATAGAGCATATCCCTCGCACCCCGACTGACCCTGGGCCATCTCCGGTTTCGAGATGGCCCCCTCGGGTTTGGGAACCACGGTGTCCCCGTCTTGCCCCGGTTTGGGGGAGGGGCGCTAGTCGCCCCGCCGTCCCGGCCTGCTTCTGCTGGGGTGACAGGTGGCCTCACCCGCCTGAGTCGCCTGCGACGCGCGACGAGCAAGTTGCGGGCTCAGCGGTCCGGGAGAGTTCTAAATCTCTCCCGGGCGCGCTCCGCCATCTCCTTCGCGAGCATTACATGCTCTCAGAAGGAGGTGGTGGCGGCCCACGCGCTCGCGCTCCGCACCATTGCCCCAATCATGCTGCCGAGCGAGAGGACTCCCACCCCGATGACTGCCACGAGGTCACGCCCCGGCGCCTCCCACGCCGGGCAGTCCGTCAGCGTGTGCAGCCCTGAGTCCTCGCTCGCGTCGCAGTGATGACACTCAGGCGTTGGCTCCTTCCTGATCCGATGCAGGTGGTCCCCGAAGCACCCCTTCCCGGAGATCACCTGCGTCAGTCGGTACGAGAGGCTTCCGTGTCGCCTCTCCAGCCAATCCTCCATGATGGGCCTTACCGCGGCTATTGCGGCGTGCCCCGGGCTTGGGCGCCCAAGTCGTTCCTTCCACTCCACCACGATGGCCTGGCGGAGCTGGGACTGCACGGCCTCGATTTCTCGAGGCTCGGGGTTCCATCCCTGCTCCCGCGCCTCCTTTCGCCACTGGTACAGTTGCGAAAGGGCTCTCGCTTCCAGGTCCCATGGCGGAGTTCCGGCAAGGAGACTCGCCGCCTCGAAGGAGATCGTGTGGTAACCGCGGATGACCCTGATGGCCATAACTCGCTGCGGAGCGCGCAGCATCCGCACAGTTCTGGTCCTCAGGGCCTCCGCCCATATTGGGCACCCATACAGGGCCATGGACGATCCCCGCGTAGAGTCTCCTGCAGGGGTCATCGGGCCCCCTCATGTTGGGCAACAGCCGAGCCAGAGCAAGAGCTGTGCCCTTCAATTTGGGGGCCAGACTTCGGATGTGCTCTCCGAAGTCCCATCGGCCGTCGAGCACGAGCCCCAAATATTTCATTTGGGGCTTGATGCCGATGCGCTTTCCTCCCACGATGAGACTGGATCCCTCGGGTGGCTTGCTCCGAGGCCCATGAAAGAACAGGGCCTCGGTTTTATGCAGAGCCACCTCAAGACCCAGCCGCCGAATCCGCTCAACGACTTGGGCAACCGCGGTCGTGGCCTTTAGGGTCTCTTCGCGGTACGTCGCCCCGCACGCCGTCACGAGCGTGTCGTCCGCGTAGCACGTGACGGCGGCACCGCCTACGAGCTCACCGCGAAGCACCCAGTCGTATCCGATGTTCCACAGGAGCGGCCCCTTTTTTTTTTTTTTTTTTTTTTTTTTTTTATCGTGCGGAAATCCCTTCGGATACCCCCCCGCGTGCCAGCGGGGGCGGTTATGTCGGGCTTGAACCGACTAAAACCGCACGCCGTCTCAGGTCTACAGACGCCGGGGTGTAAGGTTGCCCATAGAGCATATCCCTCGCACCCCGACTGACCCTGGGCCATCTCCGGTTTCGAGATGGCCCCCTCGGGTTTGGGAACCACGGTGTTCCCGTCTTGCCCCGGTTTGGGGGAGGGGCGTTAGTCGCCCCACCGTCCCGGCCTGCTTCTGCTGGGGTGACAGGTGGCCTCACCCGCCACCCCCAGGCCTGCGCTCATGGAGGACGGAGGTCGTTAAGCGACCTCCGGCGCCTGAGTTGCCTGCGACGCGCGGCGAGCAAGTTGCGGGCTCGGCGGACCGGGAGAGTTCTAAGTCTCTCCCGGGCGCGCTCCGCCACCTCCTTCGCGAGCATTACATGCCACAGGAGCGGCCCCAGGAACCGATAAAGTACCTTTTTGCTTTTTTTTTTTTGTGCGGAAATCTCTTCGAAAACCTCCCCGCCGGCCAGCGGGGGTGGTTATGTCGGGCTTGAACCGACTAAAACCGCACGCCGTCTCGGGTCTTCTGACGCCGGTTTCGAGATGGCCCCCTCGGGTTTTTAAACCACGGTGTCCCCGTCTTGCCCCGGTTTGGGGGAGGGGCGCTAGTCGCCCCACCGTCCCGGCCTGCTTCTGCTGGGGTGACAGGCGGCCTCACCTGGCACCCCCAGGCCTGCGCACATGGAGGACGGAGGTCGTTAAGCGACCTCCGGCGCCTGAGTCGCATGCGACGCGCGGCGAGCATGTTGCGGGCTCGGCGGGCCGGGAGAGTTCTAAACCTCTCCCGGTCGCGCTCCGCCATCTCCTTCGCGAGCATTACATGCTCGCAGAAGGAGGTGGCGGTGGCCCACGCGCTCGCGCATTACCATTGCCGCAATCATGCTGCCGAGCGAGAGAACTCCCACTCCGATGGCTACCACTAGGTCACGCCTCTGCGCCTCCCACGCTGGGCAGTCCGCCAGCGTGTGCAGGTCCCGAGTCCTTACTTTGTGTAATACAATCACAGCGATTCGGTTCTCTTTATCACCCCACTCCATTTTAATATCATAAAATGAGAAACACAATTAACAATCATATAAATAAATAAATAAATAATAAATATTCTACGGCATTCTACACAGCGCTTTCTAGACCCAAAGTACCTAAGCATAGTTTAACTAGCTTTTGTTATGGGTACCAGAATGCGGATAAAGTTACTTATATACTTTTTTTTTGTAAATACAGACATATTATACATAGAAACACCCAGACCAATGCAAATAGACATATTCATGCATACAAATATTTGCACTTAGCGGGAATCGAACCCGCGCCCCATGTCATAGCAGTCGAATGTACTACCGCTACGCTACAGAGGCAGTCATATAAAAATGACAGATTCCAAATTCGAATGTAATAATTTGTTTATTTTTAATTGTAACAGTATTTACCTTTCTATTAGAAAGGTATTGACCTTTCTAATAGAAAAACAATATCTTAATCCGTTTAGTAGTTTTTGCGTCCATCGCGAACAAACAGACAAACAGGCAAGAATTCCGAAAAAAAAATGTTGGCTTCAGAATCATTCATTTAACAAAACCCAAATATTTTATCTTAATTATCTCCAATGTACAGACAACAAATTTACAATGTTAAATTAGTATAAATATACTCGTAGATAACCTGAGTGCAAGTAAGCAGATCACTACCTACAGTAATGAAGGTGATAGATTAACTATATATATATATACAAAAATGTATATGTAAAGATAGGTTTGGACCCAAGTAATTGTTAAAGTAACCGTTCATTTTCACTAACAACTCTATTATAATAAATGAACGGTTCTGAACACGAAAACTACTGCACGGATTTTCATGCACTTTTTTTTTATTAGAAAGGCCTTGATCATATTTCAAATCTGCCGCATGTTTGATTGCAATTGGTTGAGAAGAACCGGAGATATAACCAAAAGTCGCGAGAACCGACATCCACGCGGATGGAGCCGCGGACATCAGCTAGTTATTACTAAATACAAATGCATTGCATCATTGTTGCACATGTTAAGTGTTATATTTATGCTAAACATAAAGACTTTACCACCTATCCAACATTGTTTTTAAATAGCGTCCTTATAGATATTGAATAGAATTATCCATTGTTTATATGCAATAAATGATAAACTTACTTCGATTTTGTTACCCCATTAAATTCGGAATAGATCAAGGTAATACACCTCTGCCTACCCCTTCGGGGATACAGGCGTGAAGTTATGTTATGTTATGCTTACTTCTGCAGTTTCGAAACCAACATATATTAGGTTAACTATTTCATCGTTATATTTTCAATCATTTATCATGAAGAAATAGAGGTTTATATGTAACATCGAAATTAAATCTACACGGTTCCCTAATATGATAGTGTGATGAAATTTATTATCGAAGGTTGAGTCTCTAATCAACTATCTTTTATTTAATACTCATCACCTTTTAGCTATAGCGGGATGATTACTATATGATGTACTATAGTACAAACGTTGACCATGTCCGAGTTCTATCGAACTTCAGAATTTCGTGATGATCTGCTTTGTAATAATAAAGGAATGATCAATGATAGATATGGTCGATTTTACCCTGCAGCTCCTATCACACTTATAATAGCGTGATGATATATAGCGGCGTTTGTGACTATATCCTAGAAGAATGTTCATGCAAAATTTCAGCTGAATCCGTTCGGCGGTTTTCAAGTGATGCTATACATCGATAATAAAAAGCAGACAAACAGAAAAACAGACAAATTCTAAAAATCACATTTTTGCCGTCGGTATCGTTCCTAGAAAACAGCAATTTTTTTTTTGAAAGAATATTAAATGTACAATTTTCACCTCGTTACGATTTTTTTATATGTATAGATGGCACTATGCTAAAATGGATAAAAATGCGACAAATGCAATTCTGTATTAGCTTTTCTCCGATCGGGTAGTGAATAGAGAATTAGCGCCATAAATGTTCTTATTCTAAACAAAAACCCTTCCAACGATGTATCATTCATTTCGATCATGTATGGGTTAAATGGGTGCCACGGTGGCAGCGAACTATAAAACGGGCGAAGCCGCCGGGCCTAGTTAATGTTTTTAATCAAAAGAATAATTGAATTGAATAATAATTGTCTCTTAAAGAGGCCCATCGCGAATAACTTTTATTTTTACTTCTCGGGGCGTGCATCTCGAAAACGCTTGAGAAGTCGGAGAATGTATATCAAAAAGTTAGAGATAATTTTATGAGCTTTCATTTAGTTCCCTAGGGCGCACGGTTTCTGAGGTATTAGCAAAAAAAACCGAAAATGGTACCTTTGTAAACCTTGTGTATGTTCACTTCCTATGCACCCTTAACAAGTTTCAGAAGAAATCGCATGCACTCATGCTCTCTACACCCTCTTTTAGACCATTCGTATACTGGGCTATTAGCTTGTTGCAGTGTTGACAAACTTAATATTTTATAATCATTTGTTGCTTACATATCTTTACTTTACATCAAATTCAAATTAGCGATTTCTTGACATTGTCCTAATTAACGATGCAAATAAAGGTTCATTCAATATTTATTTTACTCATTAAGATGAGTATAATAAGATGATAAGTTTAAATAAACATGATTTGAAGGTGCTAATGACTTTTAATTTGTACAGGTAGTAGGTAATCAAGAGTAGGTACTAGTTAAATAAAACATCAACGCAATTACAATAATAGTCTTTCAAGTTCGCTGAGGGACTACTTAAGTGCCTGCATTGTTACAGTCAAAAGTGACTATTCACAATTTTGTATTAGATTAAGTAAACATTTTTGTAAATAGATAATAAAAAAAGCTCGCTGAGTGTCTTGGCTTTACCTAGATCGTTCTTCCATACTTATACAACAAGCGCAGAAGTTCATGAATAAAATTAGGATTTATTACCCTTATTATGGGAAATTTTCATGCCTGGCACTAAGAAAAACTATCGGTATTACACTGCGTAGTACGCTGATAGCCATTCTTTAGCTTCAGCTAATTTCCGCACCAAAAAAAAAAAACAAAAGTACACAAAACCAAGAATCCTCATGAACAATTAGATCATAGATAATTATGCACAAATCTATATTATTAAGCTTCTATTGCTACTATTAAGATAGAAACTTTCTATCTTAAAGATGTCAATGATTTTTTTTTATCTGCAATCATCAACATTGCAAATTGTGTTGCACTTGTTGTGTTACAATGTTAAATACACAAGATAGCAACGAAAGTGTGCCCAGTGTTCGTTAATTTTCAAAATATTGTAAAACTTGTAACTGATATGAAATCTGCATCGCTTAATCCTCGCTCCCATTTTATACATTACAAAATGGGAACCGCAAAAGTATAAGGTACTTTTGGGGTTCCCATTTTGAGTTATGAATCTTTTTAAACTTTTAATTTTAATTTCTTTTTTTTTTGCGACTACTTCTCAGATGACTGAATAAGCCGTGCCATAGTAAATGTATGAGACAAACACAAACACCCAAAAGTACTAATTGTGAAGACATGAAACATTTTTTTTAAACGTTTTTTATTTGTGTCCATCCCTTCGGATACCCCCCAACCGGCCAGCGGGGGCGGATACAGTTACATTTAAAAAGTTGTAAGTAATAATGGTAATAATGTAGTCCCTACGGATTATCCACATAAATAATGTAAACTAATTAGGTACTTGCAATATAAACATAAATAGATTAACCTCACAATTTTAGGAGGTCGCTTACCAGGCGGAGACGACATTAATGAATAAAGTAGCAACAGTGGTCCCAGCCAACCAGCGCAAAATTAAGTAAAGTTAGCATTAAAATTCAGTCGTCGACACGGGCACGCTGCCTACACCTGAAAGTTCTATAGCCGACGTACTATAATATTCTATTGTTCTGTTGATGGTGCTAAAATTGCTTTTGTCTAGGTTAAGATTAAAAAGACAAAAGTCTAAATCGTCTAAATTTTCATCATAAAAGCAATGAAATTTTAAAGCAATTACTATGCTAACTTTTCCTATAGATTTAGTTCGGAAAAAGTGAACATCCAGGACACCCGCGACCAGTCCCTTACAGGGGAAATACTCTGACTAACTGAGCTACCTTGACACGTCCCATAAATTCGAAATTTTCCGATATATTATACATCTTGGGGCGACGTTGGAGCCATCTACCATAATTCTTGCGAAATCCGAAAAAAACCGAATAAAAACAAGCCCAAAAATTCAAACGCCTTATAAAACTGCATGAGTAATTTGTAGTAAATAGGGTTGCTAACCGCCGCGCCATAGTTCTTTATAGATCTATTCAGGAGATACACTAAGTTACAATAAATTTAAGTGAAATAGAGAAAATGTTTAATAGATAAAGTAAAACTGATTAAATATCTGATTATCTGTTATCTGAAAGTAAATCTAAGAATTATTGAAGTCACAATAAAATGTGATATCTATTTTATGGAAATTCATTATCTATTAAACTTTATTAATGAGAGATGTTGACGGAGCACCGCTTCGCGGGTATCCTAGTTCTTTGTGCATCGCATCATCAAAAGTAACCTAACACGAAATGTTTTGGCGGAGGTACGAGCGCTTGCAGAAGATAGCCTGAAGTCGAAAAGTCTTGATATAACTCGAAAACTTATTATTATTCTCTTTATTCATCTTACAACTTATAAAAATTATATTTTTAAATACCCTTAATAAAAAACAAATATATAACTATCATTACATATTCTAAAACAAAGTCCTCAACCGCGTCTGTCTGTACGCGATAAACTCAAAAAACAACAAAAAAATAAGGTCCAGAATCCAGTGTTCATTTCTAACTTTCATTTTGATACAACAGCGGCTCATGTTGAATTAAGCGGGTGCAAAGCTATTAACGTTATTACAGAAAAGGCATTTGATTCTGAAACCTACTATGACTGGAAAGGTAATTTCAGTATTAATAAATTGAAAGCAAAAATAACGCAATATGGAGCAGAAAACGTCGTTGCTATTGTGCCAACAATAACTTGTAATACCGCAGGCGGTCAACCTGTATCTATGAGTAACCTAGAAGAAGTTTATGAATTAGCTAAAAGACATAATATATTTGTGGTTATCGATTCTGCACGTTTCTGTGAAAATGCCTATTTTATTAAAGCACGGGATCCCCAGTATAAGAATGCAAGCATAAAGAAAATTATACTGCACATGTTTAAATATGCTGATGGTCTAATCATGTCTGCCAAAAAAGATCCACTGTTAAATAACGGAGGCATGATCTGTATAAAAGATAATGAAAAATTGTTCTCATTAGCCATTGAACGCTGTGTTCCGATTGAAGGATTTATTACTTACGGTGGGCTGGCTGGACGTGACATGGCCGCAATGGCAAGGGGACTTGAAGAAGGAACGCAAGAGAATTACCTTCATTATCGTATTGGTCAAGTTAAATATCTCGGAGATAGGCTAAGAGAAGGTGGAATCCCGATCCAGTATCCTACTGGCGGTCATGCAGTTTATGTTGACTGTAAAAAATTAGTGCCACATATTCCTGGTCATAAATTTCCTGCCCAGGCCGTTGCTAATGCGCTTTATTTAGCGTCAGGTGTATTACGAGCTGTTGAAATTGGTTCTTTTCTATTAGGCAGAGATCCTGTAACCAAAAAGCAGAAACATTCTAATATGGAATTTATGAGGTTAGCTATTGCTCGTCGGGTGTATACCAATGATCACATCGATTATGTCGCTGACGCAATAATTGGACTGAAAAATACATTTCCGACATTAAATGGTATGGATTTTGAATATGAACCACCAGTTTTAAGACACTTTACGGCAAGATTAAGACTTATTAAAGCTCTGAAGATACTTGGGTAAGTGTATCAGGATATTTTAGTAATTTTTGAGATATATATACTTATATATACTTAGATATATACTTTCCTATGTATCATTTGAGCCTATTACATATTTTAAGAGTTAAAATGTGGTGGTAAAACATGGGCAATCTTATGTTAATAGAATCCGCCCACAAAAATGTCACCAGAAGATTTTAATACTTTATGAGTCTGCAGGTCTTTGTCCAAGGCCACAATATGGGTATCCTTTATTCATGCGACACTTTTTAAATATCGTGTGAAACTCAAACTAAACTAGTAAGTTCAGTTTGAATTGACTACACGATATTAAATATAATGGGAGGGGAATTTGTATACATTGGCTAAAGTAAATGATATTTGTTGGAGGCATCGGAAAAAAATAAGCCGTCGAGAGCTTTCAACGAAAACGCTGCCTAAACCCTTTGAGATATAACAAAATGATGTGTGGTGGAATTGTGTATCTTATATAGTTTGTAGTAGTTGAATAGGGACCCATGGGTAGCAGGAACGGGATCAGAATTCAACGTGGGTGAACCCGCGGGCAACAGCTAGTTTAAATATTTTTTTAAATAGCGGTTCACCGGTATCGGGTACAGGGACCAAGCTACCGTTGGACTACTACCACACTAGCTCTTTACCCTTTTATACCTCCTTGCGTTCAACAGTACTAAGTACTACAGGTTTGCGCCAGTCCTCTCCAACCAACACAAGAGGGGTTAAGCCGTTGTCCACTGCGACCACATCACGGTTCATATCTGTATTTATTCATAGAAAATATTTTCTAAGGTTGTATATCTCGCGGTTAGGACCCCAGATTCCGCGGGATATACCACCTCCTTACTGACGATCGTGGGGGTGCATCCGAAATGTAATGGTCAGCAGCGAACGAACTCTTCTATCTAGGGCATCTAGTTCGGTCTGAGTCCTTCGAAGTATGTCGAAGGAGTACATTGGGACTGGCATGAGCCAACCATTGCAGGCGCGCACCTTGTTGCCGCCCGGTAAAAAGCTTTTCAGAACTTTTTCAGGCGGCTAAATAAGCGCTCCTGCAATGTCTAATTCATACCAGATTCGGAGATTCCTAATGCCTGCGACATACCAAGATATTTGTATTTAAGTTTAATGGAATCCGAAAGGAGGAGTGATATCCTTCGGATTCCACTATCCCACCCCTTTCTACATGCATGACCTCCCACTTGTCCAAAACAAACTCCATCTCGATAGAATTTCAGTCATCTTAAGTAACTGCTCCATCAATTGTAAATTATTAGGAGCAAACAGTTTGAGGTCGACCTTGAAGAGGAAGTGGGATATAATTCGACCCTCTCTCCGCAACCGATAGTCTAGCCCTGAATTCTCCAGTATTGTACTAAGAGTATTCAATACTAGACCGAACCACAGGGGATTCAGACTGTCACCCTGAAATATACCTCTCTCTATTCTGACCGGTGCATCGTTTGTCGGGCAACATCCTGGATAGCGAAGGACTGTGTTCAATTACCCCATGCATGAACGCAAGAAAGTAGATTGAGTTATTATTATTGTTAGGGTTGGGAGGTCCGACCCCCAATCAATCGCTCCCAGAAAAGCCGACATACAAATCAAAAACAATAAACGAACCTAGGTCTCCAAAGTGAATACTTTGGACGGAACTGGGCAATCACTATGATGATTATGATGAATGGGTCATCGTACAGATTTTAATCTGCTAGCGGAGTTGTTAAACAGTATCATAATAGACGAGCAATAATAAAATAACTCTTTTTATAGGTAATGAAAATATACGTTCATTAATGCAGTTGAGATGTTTTTTTAAAATGAAAACCCACTAGTTTATCTAAAAAAAAGAATTTTAATCAAATAGTGGATAATATAGGAAAATGTTGACATCAGTTTCATGTGTGTTGGTGAGTGGGGACGGAGCCCATACATTTTTGCGTATGGTTCGATGCAAACAAATAGCTTTTTATGTATTTGAAAAATAAAACTTTATATTATAGTAACAATATGATACAATATGATATACAAAAAATCAAACTATTTGTGACTGTAGTGTTTTTTACTAAACATTTGAAACATTAACATACCAATGCATGGGTCGCTCCACGCCCGAAACTTACACCTAGCATATTTCATGAAGCAATGAAGCGAGTAGTTAAATACAAATAAGTGAAAAACAGATATTATTAGTACGTAATCGATCACTTGTGTGAAGAACCGCAACCAGATAGTACCGGATTGATCGTGAAACTTAAATGAATAAATACTTTTGAAATTACATATTTACCGCAGTAGTTCGCGAGGCGCGGGCTGGTGCACCTGCGTATTAATTACATGAGATGAACCAGTGATCAAAGTGGCAATCTTAGCTACTGTAGAACGCTCAAATTTAAGGCACGTAATAATTGAATCTCAGTGGAACTAAGGGACACAATATTCAAATATAAGTAAACACATTTTCAACAGTTAACTTCTGAAAAATAAATTAAAAGTGAGAGTATAACATACTAAATGCGAATTAAAATTTTAACATTTATTAGAAACATTACTCCTCAAATTTCTTCAATTTATTTTGTTATTAAATCCTGTGCGGAATCATGGCCAAAAGAATTGTAGAACCTTTTCGCATAAAGGTGGTAGAAACGATCCGAATACCAACAAAAAAAGAACGTGAGGCAGCTTTACAAAAAGCCGGCTATAATCTGTTCTTATTACCGAGTAGTGCAGTGTACATTGATCTATTGTCAGATTCTGGTACAAATGCTATGAGTGACCATCAATGGGCTGCCCTGATTACAGGAGATGAAGCATATGCTGGATCTAGGAACTATTATGAAATAAAAAATAAAGTGAAAGAATTATTCGATTATAACTTCATGATACCAACACACCAGGGTCGAGGAGCAGAAAATGTATTATTTCCAGTTTTATTAAAATATAAACAACAAAAAAATAAGGTCCAGAATCCAGTGTTCATTTCTAACTTTCATTTTGATACAACAGCGGCTCATGTTGAATTAAGCGGGTGCAAAGCTATTAACGTTATTACAGAAAAGGCATTTGATTCTGAAACCTACTATGACTGGAAAGGTAATTTCAGTATTAATAAATTGAAAGCAAAAATAACGCAATATGGAGCAGAAAACGTCGTTGCTATTGTGCCAACAATAACTTGTAATACCGCAGGCGGTCAACCTGTATCTATGAGTAACCTAGAAGAAGTTTATGAATTAGCTAAAAGACATAATATATTTGTGGTTATCGATTCTGCACGTTTCTGTGAAAATGCCTATTTTATTAAAGCACGGGATCCCCAGTATAAGAATGCAAGCATAAAGAAAATTATACTGCACATGTTTAAATATGCTGATGGTCTAATCATGTCTGCCAAAAAAGATCCACTGTTAAATAACGGAGGCATGATCTGTATAAAAGATAATGAAAAATTGTTCTCATTAGCCATTGAACGCTGTGTTCCGATTGAAGGATTTATTACTTACGGTGGGCTGGCTGGACGTGACATGGCCGCAATGGCAAGGGGACTTGAAGAAGGAACCCAAGAGAATTACCTTCATTATCGTATTGGTCAAGTTAAATATCTCGGAGATAGGTTAAGAGAAGGTGGAATCCCGATCCAGTATCCTACTGGCGGTCATGCAGTTTATGTTGACTGTAAAAAATTAGTGCCACATATTCCTGGTCATAAATTTCCTGCCCAGGCCGTTGCTAATGCGCTTTATTTAGCGTCAGGTGTACGAGCTGTTGAAATTGGTTCTTTTCTATTAGGCAGAGATCCTGTAACCAAAAAGCAGAAACATTCTAATATGGAATTTATGAGGTTAGCTATTGCTCGTCGGGTGTATACCAATGATCACATGGATTATGTCGCTGACGCAATAATTGAACTGAAAAATACATTTCCGACATTAAATGGTATGGATTTTGAATATGAACCACCAGTTTTAAGACACTTTACGGCAAGATTAAGACCTATTAAAGCTCTGAAGATACTTGGGTAAGTGTATAAGGATATTTTAGCAATTTTTGAGATATGTAGTATTTTCCTATGTATCATTTGAGCCTATTACATATTTTAAGAGATAAAATGTGATGGTAAAACATGGGCTATCTTATGTTAATAGAATCCGCCCACAAAAATGTCACCAGAAGATTTTAGTACTTTATGAGTCTCCAGGTCTTTGTCCAAGGCCGCAATAAGGGTATCCTTTATTCATGCGACACTTTTTAAATATCGTGTGAAACTCAAACTAAACTAGTAAGTTCAGTATGAATTGACTACACGATATTAAATATAATAGGAGGGCAATCAAGTATAATGTAAGCAGAGACACGATGTTTTTTTAAATATCTTTATTTATTATGGTCACCTTAATGTAACTTCACCTCACCAGATGGTAAGTAAAGGTGAAGTCTGAAGACCTATATACGTTTTTATTTCTCCGATAGAATAACACATCACACCTGTGCCCACACAGTGCCGATTTTAATATCGAGCAAAAAAAAGGCAAAACATCACGTTTCTTGTATGGGAGCTCCCCTTAAATATGTATTTTATTTTGTTTCTAGTATTTGTTGCTATAGCAGCAACAGAAATACTTCATGTGTGAAAATTTCAACCGTAATAGCTATCACGACTCATTAGATCCAACCCGGTGACAGACATAGTATTAGGGTCCCATTTTACCGTTTGGATAGGGAACCCTAAAAATGTTAATTTAGTTTGTGTACTCATATATATATATAGCTTGACAAATTCATATTCGTGAGGGATGAGATGATCACATGCCAGAGTGTAAATGTTATGGTCACCTGGAATGGCAATCAATAATTCCGTTTTAATCATCGGTAATTAGGTCGTAATTTAGTAAATTTCTTAAACACACTTTAATATGATGATACTACGCCATCTTTGACACTATGAACTATGACTGCTGTGAGTTTGTGATTTCTAAGTTTAGCAACTTACTAACGTGCTAGGAAATGTAAGAATCACGCACAGAGGAGAAGCTTATGATAATTAATACGTGCAGCTAATACAAAATTAAATCAAAGCCCGTATAAAGAACCTATCTATTTACCAAATGGAACCATACATGAATAAAAATCTGTACAAATAACACGAGATATTTGCAGAAAAACGACTAGGCTCCAAATATACCTCCAAAATAAATGAGTCCAAGTCTAATAATAACAAATGAATGCATTTTCTTTCCGCCACCTTCCTTCCTTCCTTATACCTTCACGCCAGTAAAGTTTACACAATCGTGCACATGACTTATAATCCCATTTTAGCTGAGTTGCATAGATAGAGAATATAGATGAAGAATATTTAGTACATATTCTTCACTTATCGATTTCTTTAGACGATTTTTTGGCCCTCAAAAATGTTGAAAAATCAAAAACAAAAAATAAAATCCAAGGATTTTTTGTATCCATAAAAATATCTGGTATGCTGCAAAAATGAATTGAAATTAAATGAAGAAAAATAATAATTTAGATTTGAAAATGTAACAGAAATGTGTATATGTACCTACATACTAGCTAATGCCACCGACTCGGTCCGCGCGGAGGTTCTCCGGTTCTTCTTAATTAATTGCAATCAAACATACGGCAGTTTTTAATTCTGACCAAGACCTTTCTAATAGAATCAAAATCCGTTCAAGCATCGCCTATGTCAGAATAAGATACCCGTCTAGCACAACTATGCTTATTGCTTGGCAACTCTCGTTGCAGGACATAACGACACCCGTCAGTTTTTCACAGTAGTACACAAAAAGAGATAGGTACCTTTTTTTTTTTATATGCGCGGATACCCCTCCACCGGCCAGCGGGGGCGGTTATGTCGGGCTTGAACCGACTAAAACCGCACGCCGTCTCGGGTCTACAGACGCCGGGGTGTAAGGTTGCCCATAGAGCATTTCCTCGCACCCCGACTGACCCTGGGCCATCTTCGGTTTCGACATGGCCCCCTCGGGTTTGGGAACCACGGTGTCCCCGTCTTGCCCCGGTTTGGGGGAGGGGCGCTAGTCGCCCCACCGTCCCGGCCTGCTTCTGCTGGGGTGACAGGCGGCCTCACCTGCCACCCCCAGGCCTGCGCTCATGGAGGACGGAGGTCGTTAAGCGACCTCCGGCGCCTGAGTCGCCTGCGACGCGCGGCGAGCATGTTGTGGGCTCGGCGGGCCGGGAGAGTTCTGAACCTCTCCCGGGCGCGCTACGCCATCTCCTTCGCGAGCATCACGTGCTCGCAGAAGGAGGTGGCGGCGGCCCACACGCTCGCGCTCCGCACCTTTGCCGCAATCATGCTGCCGAGCGAGAGGACTCCCACCCCGATGGCTGCCACGAGGTCACGCCTCGGCGTCTCCCACGCCGGGCAGTCCGCCAGCGTGTGCAGCCCTGAGTCCTCGCTCGCGTCACAGTGATGACACTCAGGCGTTGGCTCCTTCCTGATGCGATGCAGGTGGTCCCCGAAGCACCCCTTCCCGGAGATCACCTGCGTCAGTCGGTATGAGAGGCTTCCGTGTCGCCTCTCTAGCCAATCCTCCATGATGGGCCTTACCGCCGCTATTGCGGCGTGCCCTGCGCTTGGTCGCCCAAGTTGTTCCTTCCACTCCACCACGATGGCCTGGCGGAGCTGGGACTGCACGGCCTCGAATTCTCGATGCTCGGGGTTCCGTCCCTGCTCCCGCGCCTCCTTTCGCCACTGGTACAGTTGCGAAAGGGCTCTCGCCTCCAGGTCTCATGGCGGAGTTCCGGCAAGGAGACTAGCCGCCTCGAAGGAGATCGTGCGGTACCCGCGGATGACCCTGATGGCCATCACTCGCTGCGGAACGCGCAGCATCCGCACACTTCCGGCCTTCAGGGCCTCCGCCCACATTGGCCGTTGACGCTGACGCCAGCTACTCCAGAGGAGCAATCAATGATGCGTCATCGCCCACGTTGCCCAGGGTGCACCAAACTTGAAGGTGATCCAACCAGTCGCACCCCAAGAGATAGGTACCTTTTTTTTTTTTTTTTTATCGTGCGGAAATCCCTTCGGATACTCCCCCGCGTGCCAGCGGGGGCGGTTATGTCGGGCTTGAACCGACCAAAACCGCACGCCGTCTCGGGTCTACAGACGCCGGGGTGCAAGGCCGCCCATAGAGCACATCCCTCGCACCCCGACTTATAATTTCTCGCTCGAGAAAGAGTCACGTGTCACAGTTGGTTTAGACCGGCTGATAAGCGTTTTATAGTCTAGGAGCTAGAAACCAAATTCA
This sequence comes from Cybosia mesomella, assembly GCA_946251805.1. NCBI lineage: Eukaryota > Metazoa > Arthropoda > Insecta > Lepidoptera > Erebidae > Cybosia > Cybosia mesomella. Next base: position 13,659,933 of record OX276408.1, on the reverse strand, counting down.
TTAAAAAAAAAAACAATATATTTACTTACTGATTACTTTTTATTGGTTTACGTAAGTAAATACTAAAGGTAACAGGTAAAAGGTTTTTAAATTTAGAACACGTCAATTTAACTTCACCTCGCCTGATGGTAAGCTTAAGGTAAAGTCTCAGGAAAGAGGGTCACCATTACATACACGTATCATGTTAACAATGGTGGCACTCAGCTTGACGGCCTCATCAGAAGAGGATTGTCGTCGCTCGCAGCACCGCGTGACACCCACCGGTCCCACTAGTGCTGCTACCACTGTTCCCCTGCCCGGCTATGCACTTGCTGACCCCTGAACGCAATCAAACCGAAATTGGATTACTATGGAGGGTTTTTCGCAATCGTGCACGGTGGTACCTACCCGGCCGAACTTTGTGACAAATTTGTGTCATCAAATTTCTACCACCAGTTGACAGACCTACCACCAGGTTTCTAATTTTGTACATACTCTATAAAATCTTTTGGTGGCATTTTTAAGCTGCCATAAAAACTAGATTGGTTGTTGAATGCTTTGTATCTAGTAAATAGATTAGTCGCGTCTAAGCCTGCAACTGATCTTGAAATTTCATCTATTAAATCATTTGAAATTTCATCTATTAAATCATTTGAAATTTCATCTATTAAAAACGTGCAAAACGAATTTTGGTCATTGTTTCTGCAATATTTCGTTGCCCTTATTTTATACATCGTATACAATATGCGCTTGCGACGTTGGTATGCGGGAGACACGCGCGGGAGTGTCGCGGCCCACGGCGGGGCAACCACTGAATAAGCAGCATCGGGGCTGCCACCGGCATGTACTTATAATTTCTCGCAGATCGGCGGAGTGACACCGTACTGCCTGTGGCGTAAAGTGGTAACTTACTATGCTAAAAATACCTAAAGTCGTCGAATACCCTCGCCTTAATATCAATTCAATTGCATACCTAAACTGAATAGTTTCGTACTCATACCAGGATGTCGTATTAAATCGTTCAAAGTCAAAGTCAAAAATCATTTATTCTGTATAGACCATTATAACCGCTCACAAAACGTCAAAAAAATAGACTAATGTTTAGCAAATGGACCACCGGTTTGAAACGCAGCCCTGTCCTGAGAAGACTCCAAGAAACAAACTCAGCGGGCTTTTTTTGGTCTATTTACAAACATGTTTACTTAATTTAATTACAATATTTTATTTACAAACTTGTATTGAATTGCTCTGAAACTAAACTGTATAAGTCATGGTAAGGCCCCAGCTCCTTGAACAAACCCGAAGTGAGCTCTGTCGTTTGAGTCAGACTCGACATCAAATTTAGGCATTTATATTAAGGAATAGGACTGCCACAGTATAAGGCACTACAGTCAAGCCTCAGTGTTCACGCCTCGCCTCCCGCCCGTGCTACGAGCCTACGAAACCCACGCATTATCTACTTGTAGCTAACTACGAAGTCTACGAAGCGTGGGCTCGCGTGTACACGCGCGGCGCGGCGCGGGCGCACGGTGCCGTCCTACACCCACGCTAATAAATGTATGTAAGACAACTATTTTTCTATTTACATACTTCTTTGTAAATGAACAAAAGAAGTATAATTAGCGATATTGCTATTAATAATCGGTTGCTGAAACACAACAATGCTAAAAATGGATTTGCCGTATAATTGATCTATTAAACTACTAATGTCAACAATATAATGAATGTATTATTAATCTAATTACTTCACTAACAAATAGAAATTGATTAGTCATTCAATTAATCTATGTTTTTCTTAGTTCAGTAATCAACGTGTCATCATCATCTTAGCGTTGTAGTTGTAACAAGCTACAATACAAACATACTACAGAATATTACTCACCATACAACATGTAGACTGAACAAGGAAATCGTCATCGAGAACGTCATAAAATTGACCACACATAAACTTGTAGCATAGGATCCCGATATAAAACGACCCTCACCGAGATGTTTATTTAATAAAACGTATTTTAAATTAAATTTAAAAGGCCAATAAATATTTTGTGTATGGGTTGCCTATCAAATTTCAGTCCAGGATATGATCAATAAATAATTTTTAAAAAAATTATAAACAGTTAACCGGTTTGATTATAAGACAAATCCCATACCAATCGAAAGTATGAAGCCCATAGAATATGCAAACATTAGGTTGCCTATATAAATAATATCCCGGAATATATAGATAATATATCTATGGAATAAGCCTATATAGATAATATATCTATGGAATAGAATCCCGCCACAACTCTCGGGTAGCCAGGTTTAAACATAAATCGATACTAGCATTTTGCACCGGTCTGATGATTAAATTAAAGTTAAATGAAAAGAAAGGTTATTTCATTATGAACACGGTGGTATAGGGTTGCCTGCGAAAAAACAGTCCCGAATTCCGGTTGTCGAATTTTGACAAGTAAAATATTGCTGCGAGAGAATATGTGTGGCTGAGAGGTGCCAACCAACTATTCCATGCGATAAAAGAGGACACAGCATAGCAGCGGTTTCAAGTCCGCCCATTTAAAGAAAGAGAGTGCGCATGCTATTTGTTATTATAAATGAAAAGGATAGCGATAGACTTGTATATGCTGTGTATCATTTTAGAGTAATTTATTAAAAATAGAGGAGTATTTTTTTAATTTTATTTTGTAATCAATTAATTATTTATGTGTGTATATATTTTATGTGACTAAAGTATTTATACATCTTTAGTCAATAAGGTTATAGTAATACATATATAATACTCATCTTGCAAAGGACAATGCCCATGTCAGTATACAAATCGGTTGCACACTTTTTTTTGCTATGTCACATAAGTATAAACTGCATTAAATATTATCTGAAATATAAACGCATATTGTAACAGAACTTGGGGTTATTGAGAAATTAAATTATTACAACGAGAAAAACAACAAACACGAAAATATTGTGACACAGACTGTTGAACTGACGTTTTAGTAAGACAGGGATACCATGTATAAATTAAGAGAAAACTACCACTGAAGCACACAATATTTTACAACTTTAACTGATTATCACTAATAATTTACGAATACATACACGAAATATTAAGATTTCATAACTGCAATATATTTGAATGTCACATTGCGAATTATTATCACGTATTATTATTTAACGATTTTATTTTAAAAAGATTGGTATATTTGCATTCTACCGCCAATGGTTTATTTTATATAATGGTAACAATTAAATTAAAATGGAAACGATTATTCATTCAATTTTCATATCTTTATAAGTTAAATTCAAACCCCAAGTTCTTTAGAAGCGATTTAGTGTTGAAAAGTCATACTATAATCAATATTATTTTTTAACATTTGAAATATTGACGTCTAAAAGCGCAACCAAGAATGGGCATTCTCGTTTATTTTTATCATTAGAAGACATAATAAAAAACAACAATGAAAAAAAACTTCTGTTTATTGTCAAAAATTATAAATAGAGCAGTAGAAATGCGTGCGTTGCGAAGTATGTGTGGATTGACTTTGAGAGATAGAGTGAGAAATAGCGTGATAAGAGAGCGATGTGGATTGACAGAAGATGTAGTGACGAGAATTGAGAAAGGTATGTTAAGATGGTTCGGTCATATTGAGAGAATGAATGAAAGAAGACTAACGAAACAGGTGTATGAGGCGAGTATGGATGGTACCGTCGGAAGGGGAAGACCTAGGCGCACATACCTTTTTTTTTATTTTTTTTTTATTATTTTTTTTTTTTATCGTGCGGAAATCCCTTCGGATACGCCCCCGCCGGCCAGCGGGGGCGGTTATGTCGGGCTTGCACCGACTAAAACCGCACGCCGTCTCGGGTCTTCAGACGCCGGGGTGTAAGGTTACCCATAGAGCATATCCCTCGCACCCCGGCTGACCCTGGGCCATCTCACCACTAACAGCATCGCTCATCCTGTCTCCTCTGAAAGCAGAGGAGTACGGAGAGCGATGTGTTCCCGCCACGTTGGGTATTGGCCGACGATCAATGCCAACCCTATGAAGGGGTGAAGGGGAAACCATTGACCGCCGCCCAGGGTGTACCGGCCGCTCCGATTCCGTTCCCCCCGGACTGCAGCGGGATCGGAATCGGAGCGACACTCGAGGAGGTTACCCAACACACACCCCAGGCGCACATACCTGGACCAAATCGGGGAAGTGTTAGAAAAGGGGCAGGTCAGGAGTACCCTAAACCGACGAGCATGCATGAAGAATGTTATGGGAGTGAATGAGGCGAGAGAAGTGTGTCAGGATCGTGGCAAATGGAGATCCGTGATCTCTGCCTACCCCTGTGGGAAACAGGCGTGATTTTATGTATGTATGTATGTATGTATTTGAATTTTTTAAATTATTCAGGTTCCGAGTACCTAATCGGACATAAAACTGTGATCTCCAACTTCTGAACGTTCTTCGTCATCACTCTCCATTTCGGTTGTTTCGACAATGTCTTCTATTCTCAAAGGTGTATGATATCGAATGAATCCTGTTGGTTTCAAATATTCATCTATGAACTTGTCGGTGTAGGCAGTGGTTCGCCTAACCGAACGTGTGTTGAGAGCCAGCTGATATTGTGGTCAGCTGTGGGGTCACTGACCCGTATTTTATGTAGGTACTTCCTAATTTACTATGCCAGCTGGCTGAGTTCCTTGGACCGGCCAGGTCTGCTCTCAGACCTTCGTACCGTCGCCAAGGATCTGCTCTGAACTATTGGACCGGAATGGGGAACCGTAGCCAAGTAAAAGACAGAGCAAGGGTGAACTGTGTTTATTGATCAAAATTGGCCGTCTAATATATACAATATTCAGTTACAAGTAGTTACTATTTACACGAGCAATAATCTCCTTTCCACCAATCAGCCTTATATACAATTGTTATCTTACATCTATTATGTACAATTCTAACTAATTAGTTACTCGATGAATCGCGTGGCGCTGTGCGGCTTCGCTACGTAAATAGTGGCAGTATAGGCTAGTATAAAAACGGCGGGTCGCACTCCGCCGGTTCATTCCACGAATTCCTTACTGGCGCGCGGACGTGTGCTAGAGCGTGCTGGCGCACGGCTTCAATCTTTCGTAATCTGGATGCTCTGTGTTCTGTGTCACTACAAACTAACCGCAGTTCTCAGGTTGAAATTTCACGCATAATCGATTCGTTGCATTAAGCCACATGGAATTTACGAAAATAGTTCGTAATTTTTTTTGAGTCAATGTAATCCAGCAAAAGCCTTTTATTTTTTTCAAGAACTGCTCGGTGCCTTCTTTAGCAGAGTAATTTTTCATAAAAATGCGATATCTCGCATCATTCACTCTAGTGCAGTTCTTGATACCATACATACTGGCTGTAAATTCTTGAACGGTGTTCATTTTTCATCAATGAAAATATCAGCAGCATCTGTTAATGATGCTAAAACTGTTTGATATTTTTCATTTTTTGAAAATAGCTGAAATGGTTTTACTTTTTCTTTTGCCGTTTATGCTGTCGTGTAATCGCATCCTGTAAATGCATGGAAGGCGGGAAGACTTTGGCATAATTTGATCCCTAACTTCAACGCTAAATCGGTGCAATTGATGCAATTAAAAGGTTGATTATTAGTTTTTTTTTGTTGCTGAACTGGCAAGCCCAAATTCAGATTCCATAAATTTGTGCATATTTTCTAATCAAAACGTCAGTATCAGAGGCTTTAATTAAAATTATTGAGCCTGGTTCTGCTTTAGAAACATGAAAAATAATCCTTGTATCTGCCTCTCCGTGATGACATTCCTAATAAGTTTCTTCAGTTTCTTTTTACGGAATTTTTGTGAAGTTTATAAGAGTAGCACTGATGGTCGACGGTTAAAAAGATTTTTTTGTTTTGGATTATTGTTGCCAAATGGTCATTTTCCCAATAATCAGCCAGAAACAGCACCAAAGCCTCTTTAAACCGATAATTTTTAAGACTTAAAATTTTGGTCTTGTTTGTTGAGGTCCCGAAATTTTGTACGGAATATCAAATTCTTTTCTGCTTTCACGTTCGCAATCTTTGATTGACGGTGATAAGTAGCGATCAAAAATTTAATGTATTTCTGTTGCGTTTGTTGAACATATTTTTATAAGTATTGACTCGGCAATTTTATCAAAAGTTTTAGCTATAGAAGTTCCGATCAGGTGCAAGTACTAAAAACCATATATTATTTGAACGTTGATATGTGTTGGCAGAAAAGAGCAGGTGGGAAAGTCAGCCAATATTCGCGACTATTTTTTTTGTTTAGACTAATTGCCAAAAGTCGACTTCAAACAGCTGATATGCTGTGTCCTCTTCTATCGCATCGGATAGTTGGTTGAGACCTCTCAGTCGCACATATTCACACGCAGCAATATTTTACTTTTCAAAATTCGACAACTGGAATTCGGGACTGATTTTTCGCAGGCAACCATATACCACCGTGTTCATAATGAAATAACCTTTATATATTTATTTTTTTATTGAACTTTAATTTAACAATCAGACCGGTGCAAAATGCTAGTATCGATTTACCTGTTTATACCTGGCTACCCGAGAGTTGTGACGGGAAAAGAATAGGCAACCTAACGTTTGCATATTCTATGGACTTCATACTTTGGATTGGTATGGAATTCGTCTAATAATCAAACCAGTGAAATGTTTAAAAAAAGTTTTTTTTTTTAATTATTGATTAATCACATCCTGGACTGAAATTTGATAGGCAACCCATATACAATATTTTTGATTTGAATGATTTATTGGCATATTAAATTTAATATAAAATACGTTTTATTAAATAAACATCTCGGTGAAGGTCGTTTTATATCCGGATCTTAGACTATTGGAGTTTTGAAAAAATTGAGGCGGTTTTTCATGCCGGAGCCGGAGCAGCCGTGTCTTCTGTATAGATACAGTTTCCAGCCAGTTCTTCGGTAAAATTACATTTTTTAAACGTGTTATTGCAATACCTACGAAAACTCGTAAAATAAAAATTTTAATACCTAATTGAAAACGAATCAAACTGAGTGATAAGTACTTCACTCAGGAATAATAATAACCTTACGAAAACGTGGGTGGGTTTTGTTTTTACAAATCATACCAAAGTTCTTATTACCTTTTTCTTTTTTATAGAATTGAAATCCCGCGTATTTAAAACCTAGCGTTACTGAATCGTGCCCCTGCGTGGAGAACTGGGGACTAACCAAGATGCGCTTAAAACGACTCCGCTACTGAATGTCGAAGTTTAAAATGTCGACGTATGTTAGTTCTAAAGTACAGGATCTCGATGTACGCCAGTTCGAAAGTTCACTGCAGCGAAGTATGCAAGGCCGACGTATGAAAATTTGATAAAACAATATCACGAGACACACAACAATTAATTTTCTAGGTGGTTAAAAAAAAATAACCACTAAGGCTAAGGCGGGAGCTCCGCTCCGCTTCGCTTAGGCCTTAGCCTGCTAACCTAACATATCCGAGTCGGGGTACTCTGAGTCGGGGTCGGTCTTGCATACTTCGCTGCAGTGAACTTTCGAACTGGCGTACATCGAGATCCTGTACTTTAGAACTAACATACGTCGACATTTTAAACTTCGACATTCAGTAGCAGAGTGGCTTAAAACAATCCAGCGGCGCTGAGGGCAAGAAATGGAGCTATCCACCTGTATGGCTCTATCTCTCTCCCTCAGCTTCGCTGACCAAAATTAAATTGTTTTAAGCGCGTCGTGGTTAACTCGCTGTTCTCATGGGATGACTTCACAAAGTACTTACTCATTAGACACTCTCCACAGATTACAGCGGCGTGCAGTCTGCATCATTGGGGGTCCCGCGAGGTCACTAACACTCTTGAGCCTCCGCAGTTGCATAGAGACGTTACCTCTTGGGCAGCATTTTACCGCCTCTACTATGGCACAGAACATTAAGTATACAGAAGTTAAGCTCATGTATGTACTGCATTTTTTATACCTATACTCGAATGACACGCTAGGGCCGTCAATTCATGTTGCTTATGCAAAAAAGTGTGAAGCAGAAAAATAAAAACTAGACATACATGCGTGTATCATGGTGGCGGTAATCGTATCCATTTGTTTAATTGTCGTTTATAATAAATCAAGACGAACAAAAATGACAATAATTCGAAATTTGTTTAAAAAAAATAACATTCGACGATATGTACATTGGGATTGGACCGCTAGTGTACGAGTATAATAAATTCTCGTATACCTTTCCCAATGTAATTGCTGGCCCAAAGAGCTTAAAAATCCTACTCAGCTTAGTCGATCTAAGAGTGATTTACAGATTCAATCATTCATCTGCCTAAGTCTGTGTTTCCGAAAGGTATAACCTGGGAATCTTCAAATCTCGAGTGCATAGGTTCCATCTAGGCAAACGTTATTCATCGTAGACCACATCGTCACTTACCCACCAGGTGAGGTAGAGGTCAAAAGTGAGCATGTCAAAAAAAAAATTTGAATACTTTATAATGTCTTATCGCGAATGTCACGATCTACAAAAAAGTACCTTGTTCAAAAAGCATCCATTAACGGGCGGCTCTCGACCCCGTACTGTTCCCGCGCTTTACTTAATTCGCGTCCGTATGCAATGTCTAGGTAGGTATATATGCGTTGCTTAAACGTGCATTGTATGGAGCTTAATTTCTGTATGTATTTTGTGACCGAGGAGCTCTTCCATTAATGGCACGGCACTCTCCCTCATCTAGAACCAACCTGTTCTGTGGCGCTTCGTTTCTTTGCCGCACCATAAAGATTTGGAATTCTTTACCAACACACGTGTTTCCGTTTTCTTACAATCCGAGATACTTTAAGCTGGCCATGAAAAGTATCTATCGGGGCCGTAAAGCGGAGGGCCATCATTTAAACATTGACCATGTATTATGGTGGCATTAATTCCTTTGACTTCAATTATAGCTTCTTGCCATCTAGCGAGTCATTTTGATAAGTCCTATACAAAAAAAAACATAACATAAACTCACGCCTATATCCCCGAAGGGGTAGGCAGAGGTGCTAGCACCCACATTTCGCCAGTTTATGTTTAGGTCCCAATGTACTAGGTGGCGAGAGCCTATTGCCATTAACCGGGCACTTATAAACCTGCGATAAATACACACATAACTTCGAAAAGTCATTGGTGTGGTAATACCTGGGATCGAACCCGAGACCTCGTCTGAGCAGTCCTTTACCCATACGACTAGGTTATATTATACATCTGTATACACTTGCGCGAAACTTAAAACCTAAATCTCAGACACACGTCTGAATATCATGCACGATACTAAAAACATATAAATACATATACAGGGCGTCCCACGGCTATGCCACATGGAGGTAACATATGAATTTTTTTTTTTAAACTTCGTACAATAGTCAGAGAACACAGTTTCTGTTTTTGGATGTCAAGCGAGGATAAGTGTAAAGTTAAATCCAAGTTTGTGGGGTCGCAACCCTTGTCCCAAAGCCACCATCTTGAAAAACGGGTGCGAAGGGTTTTTACGCTAACTCATCGGTCACACAGACCAAAGATAACATAGTTATAAACGAAAATAGATAAAAATTTGGGAACAAATTTTTGTAAGTTTAGATTTCATAGATTTCCATTGATTTAAATTACCATGTTTGTAAAAGAGATTTGATTCATATGACTGACTATGAGTTACTACCTGCAGAAGAGGAAGAGGAGTGGTAAAGATTAGGAGCAGAATGGGAAGAGGAGTGGTAAAGATTAGGAGCAGAATGGGAACGAAAATAAAAGGAAGGGGTAAAGCTCGGCAATCTCATCAACCATTCGAATGATGCATACTATTACTTAATGTCGCGTTTACTAATTCAACTATTATACTTATGTGTATACGACTCTTGCTTGGTCATCATCATCATCATCATATTAGTGTTGGTCCCAGTTGCATCCGTGGCTGTCACCTCGGATTTCGCTTACCCTTTCTTTTCCTCTTTTTAGTTTGCTTATACAGTTTCTATGAGAGCGAGTCCCAACCCCAAGAGTAAAGCCTGCACCAAAGCCTCGTCTGTCAATCAGCAGGTGTACCGGCTTGGTCTCAAAGTTCTTGGAAGGGCCCTATACACCCGAACTTGACCCCGACTCTTGCTTGATATTTACGGATATGATTATATTGTTTCAGAATGCCTTCAGCAGCCCCGCCCGTTGAGAATGGCGCGCCTCGCAGCGAGCTCGAGCAGCTGCAGCTTCGCGCTGGTCAAGTTACTGACGACGTATGTATAATATAAACGTGGTATTGAAGAATAAAATGTCTTCCCATCTAAATAAGCCTAGTTCTATCAAAAGCATCGCTAAATGCAATCAACATGGTAAGGCAGTTAATTTATCAAATCAGCCTTTCTATGGTCCCAGCTCCGCCGGGAACTCATGGGGACATGGAGGGTGCGACTTGAGTATCTAAGGTGGGGGGATTCTACCATTGCGGCTGTGAGACCGATTATGAAGGAGTGGTTGGAGAGGCACCAAGGTGACCTCTCCTACCGGATGTGCCAGATATTTACCGGACACGGGTGCTTCGGTAAGTATCTATGGCGCATCCACCGGGAGACAACGCCGCCGTGCCAGCACTGCGAGGATCCTGGCGAAGACACGTTGGTGGAGTGCCCTGCGTGGGCGAGTCAACGCCGGGATCTCGTTGCGGTCCTGGGCGTGGACGTTCTCTCGTTGGAGACCATGGTGAGGGCCGTGGTCTCCGACGGGAGCAAGTGGTACGCCACCGCCGCTTTCTGCGAGCAGGTAATGCGCGCGAAAGAGACGGCGGAGAGGAAGCGGGAGAGAACCCTCCCCGCCGAGTTCCGCAGTCTGCGGCGAGGACGCCGCAGACTCGTCTACGCCCGGGACTACCGCCCTCCATGATCGGGGCCTGAGGACGGCAGTTAACCGACTCGCAGTCCTTACAGAAGCAGGCCGTGGCGGAGGCGTGTCGTGTGTGTCCTACACACGCCTGCCAACTCACCGACGCGGGATATAACCCGACTCCACCAAGCGAGGCCGCGGTGGCGGCCAAAGTCCGCCGGGGTGCCCGGCAATGGACACTTGGGAAGGACACCGTGTGGTTTTAGTCCCACCGCCCACCCCATCATCGGCACCGATGGGGTGAAGTCCGTGGGGGTTTCCACGCGCTTAAAAAAAGAATCTGCCTTTCTAAAGTTTAAATAAGTGGGGATGAAAAAGTGGGATTCGAACTTCTTCCATCTCAATTTTGATGAAATGATGTAAATTGACACCCAAGATGATTTTCTTATGTTTTAGTCGGTTCAAGCCCGACATAACCGCCCCCGCTGGCCGGCGGGGGGGTATCCGAGGGGATTTCCGCACGAAAAAAAAAAATAAGAAGGTACCGAGATTAGGGTGTCGGGGTGCGAGGGATATCCTCTATGGGCAACCTTACACCCCGGCGTATTAAGACCCGAGACGGCGTGCGGTTTTAGTCGGTACAGGCCCGACATAACCGCACCCGCTGGCCGGCGGGGGGGTATCCGAAGGGATAAAAAAAAAAAAAGTACCGAGACTAGGGTAATATTACTACCGTGGAGAGGGGTTTGTCTCCACCGATCAAATATTCAACGACATTTTTCCGAGCCACTTTTCTTAAAAAGCTTACCATATAAAATCAATAACAGTGCATCCGAAAATGTAAATCATTATACCTAAATTGAGTGAATACATTAAAAAAAGTTACCATTAAATCAACACTTTCCACATAGAGATATTAGTGTTAGATTAGATTAAACATTACATGCTTAGGTAATTATATTTAAATAAAAATGGTGAGAAACTCAATGAAAATTGTCCCTGAAATATAAGAAAAACCATATCCTTAAAATCAAGAATAGATTACAACATTAATTTGGTGCGTTTATATATATAGTTATGAAATATCCAAGAATATTAAAACGGCTCTTTAAAGAAATAATTATGTATATTAAAAAAACTAAATAGTGAAAATTCTCAAATTTCAGTCGCTGGAGTCTACTCGGCGTATGATGCAACTATGCGAGGAGGTGAGTTTTGACCACGCTTACTTTTATATGTTTAGACAAGATTTAAATTGATTTGGAGAGTAATCCACAGATTGTATTAAAATAATAGATAACTATATTGTCGTGACTTAACGTAAATAGATCTTCATAATAAGGCAAACTTGTGATTACTGGGAGTGAAATGTCGAGAATGCCTCCAAAAATAAGTATGTTAAAAATATATAATTGCCATTCCTCCATAGTAGTCTAATACCACAAAGAATTTGATATGAAATATGAATATTTCTAGTGCAAGAATTATAAAGAATGAAGTATAGCGCTATTATACATTACATATACAAATAGCGCTATTAAGGCTCTAATAAATTTATTAGTGAAAGTTTAATAAATGTTTTATATCAAATTCTCAAAATTGATTGTGTGACATGTGCCCTAATGTGTTATTTATTAAAATGACCTCTTAATTTTCCAAGCGTGCGGCAAAATCTGGAAACTCCTCATGTCTATTGCTTAATTATTGTAAAAGAGTTAGACAATAGATAAAGTGTGCGGTCTTTTATATCCGTAGACGCGGTTTAGTTGATATTAAAATTTGTTTCCTCTCATAGTTTAATTAAGTTCCGTTCTGTTGTCGATTATGTGAATTATTTGTGCTCATCTGTGAGAGAGGTGTTCTCGATGCGAGGGAGTGAGGGGTATAGCGGAAGTGTCCTGGATAGCCCCAAGCTCGGTTTGGTCTCTGACGCCTGGCCCACCGTACCCCCTAGGGCGCAGCCTCTGCTAACTCTGGCTGTTGTGTTTCGATGTCGCTACTTATTGTTTTGTTTACCTTATTTTCTAAATGTGTGTATGTATATCTATTGTAGTTTTCCGGTCATATCCTTATTTATTTATGTTATTCCTATATTCGAGTATACTGTTTGATATGTAATCAATATTATGTGTTATTATAACCATACTTATATGGGTGTTGCATGATCCGTGCCTTCCGTGTCCGAAAATGTTAGAGATCTAAATAGCCCTGTGTTGGTAGTGAATTGTACATTTTATGGATTATATTTAACCTTCAGGGCGAGCCGGCCTTTGGCGCTGACTGTTAATCCACAAAATGTTGATCTAAACGATGCCTCTTCTAAATATTTTCTTAACGAGGCTTATTCAGTAACTCAAAATGGAGTGTTTAACCGTCAGCTCCTACAATTTCGCCCGAATGCTGATTTAGGTAAAAGCATGAAGCCCATCATTGACTACAATAGAATTCGAGTCCCATATTTAGTTACTTTTCTAATATTTAGAACCCCCTTTATAGTACGTTATTTGACCGAAATACGTGCGCTTTTGAGTCTGATAATAGTCAATCCATTGTGCTTGGGCTTGCTTATAAATGAGACCCTAAGTTGACACTCGGATTCATTCTCTACGAATCCGCCTCTGAGACTGACTCACTCTTTTCAACGCACCTTCTACCTATTTACTGTTTCATTTTCTATCTCGTAATGATACTTCTATTCTTCATAGATAAATTTATTGTTCTCTGTTTTTTTTTACAACTGTATAAATAAACATTCCAACACTAACTGATCCAGCCAACTTTGCCAATGAAATGTTATGTATCGTGATCAGTGTATGTTGATGTTCGTTCTATCCTGTTTTAGTTAAATCTGTATCTTAGGTCTCTGTGTAGTGGCTGCTCTCTGTTGTTGATTGTACATCTATTTTGTTGTATGATTTTCATGCCTTCTCGAACATTCACATTACTGTTAATATATGGGCGTGAACACACCCCCGTACCTGCCACTGAACTCCACCAAATACATCGAGTTACACCTAATTCTGACTCTCACACAATATACATATACTATGTACTACTATAAAAATCTCATTTTCTGTATTAAATTCTAATATGTGCATAAAACATTCATTAATGCGATTTTTTTATAATAATCTATTCTGTATATAAAATTAAATTGTATATATTTTAAAAAATATTATATGTTAATACATGCGCAAAATGAACAACAATACAGTACAGACTCAGCATAACAGAACTCTTAACAACACAGTTTAGGCACCAGCAAGGAGACCTTTCCACCACAATCTACACAGAACGACACTTAATATGAGTTTGTGTTTTTTTATGAATCGTGGTAATGTGGAGGAAGGTGTCGTTTCTGGTGTGCGACACTACAACTGACTGTACTCGTACATGCAGTAGCCTAACACGGCACTTGCTGGGTGCTGCCGGCAGCGAGCAGTAACCACCGTCCACTGTCTAATCACTCCACTGTACCTCTCACAACTAACATGCTCTGTGACTTTTTGTTTTTGCGGCGTAGAGCAAGGAGGCCGGCATTCGTACTCTGGTCGCTCTAGACGACCAGGGAGGTGAGTGATCTGCAAAATTTGCAACACTACATTATTTACAATTTTATCTATTTTATCCTTTTTCGCTAACTTTGTTGAGCATCGTAGGGTTTTCAGCCGACCCGAAGATTGGCTCATCGATATAGAAGAGATTAAGGGGGTATCGCATTGATTATGTATTTAAAATTACGTCACCGCTATTCTAATGCAAAGGTGCGGGCATCCTCTGAGAAATGACCGTTTACATTGTTGACTCACACACGGAGATGATCACGGAAAACCCACATCTTTGTATATTTATTCGTTATGTAGATATTATTATACACCACTTTGCACAACTTAACAACGAGCTCTATCTTCTACGACGTCAGGCAGGCTGAACTTATCGACATAACAAACCGTATATTCGGTGGTACCGATACTTATACATTCTGCATTTCAGATGTTCGTACTCGACTCTAAATTAACAACCTTACTGAATTCACATAACCGATTCTAAATGAACGAGCAAAGTAAATTCGAAACGCTTCTCCTCAACGCACGACTCTTGACATCACACAAAATATCATAAATCATATGAAACTGAGCACAGATGAAACTGAATCTGGTTTTACTTGCAAGCTTCACTGCATGCATGCCGTTGTGGATCGAGTAGTGTGTGTTAGCGGCGAGCCGCGGCGGTCGCCGCGCGCGCACGCCCGTCGCCGCCTACACTACAAGTGGGGTGGAGCGCGCGGGGCGGGCGCGGCGGCCCCGCGCTCGCCGGCACGCCGCGCACGCACGCCGCCCGTCGCCTCCGCCGTAGCGCGAAAGCTCTCGCGTCACGCCACGCCCGCCGCACTCGCCGCTGCTCCCGCGCACCGCACGCGCGCGTCTTGTGCGTGCGTACCCTACTGGCGCACCGCACCCACCCACCCACACACCCCCGACTCTCTCCTACGATATATTATTTTGATTTGTATTTTATGTATAGAGCGAGGACGCCGGGGGGCAAGCGCTTCATATGTTGAGTCACCAGGGCGGTAAGAGTTAAACTGACACGTGGGTAGTCGAACCGTGAGAACGTCTGTGTTTGAATGTGCAGTTAATAAAATTAATCTCTTTGTTTTTCTTTGACGTTTCTCTTAAATAACGACTTATCTGAGATCGATGTTGCGTGTGTATCTATGTTTCGATGGGGATGACCTTGACAAAATAGTGTAAATAGAAAAGCCCAATGGCCGTTCGTTGCTAATTGTCGCAAAAGACTGTTACTCCTATCTTTTGCTAAAGATTTAATTTGAATGAGCTGCGCAATCTGTTTAGTTCTTCCGTTGATATTTGATCGATACGCTTTTTATAGGTATATTTATTTATCTTTCCGAATCTACTATTCTCTTCTCGTATTGATACTGCGGTACTGAAATGAATGCGCGTTTACCAAGTGTCTATTGGACGTATAGAGTAAATGGTATACGCCTTCATCTCCATGGCTGGCAGCATACTGTTTCAATGTTAGACGTAGGTAACTGTTAGCTCGATGCGATCTGTGTCTGTCAGCGAGGCCGGCGGCGCCGCCTCCAGCGCCGCTCGCTCCTCGCCACACTACATATTAGTTTGTTCATTTTCTTCTTCAACTAAATCAATACTTTGCTATATTCACGTTTCATTTAGGAATGGCTTTATGGATACGCTCATTTGCTAAGTTGATTTAATTTCCCCCCATGACTTAGATGGTGTCGCGGCTGCCACGCGACGTAATCGTAGCGGCCGCGCATCATCTCGTCATGTCCATGTATCGTTTATTTCTGTTTAGTTATCAGTTTGAGTTGTGTTGGTATTGAGTTGAGAGCGGCGCCTCGTGCCTAGCGCCAAGCAGCGCGCACGCCGCACCCGACTCCTCACCGCATTCGTTTGGCGAGCTATAGTGACATCATTATTGTGTTGTAGAGTCACGAGGTGGGCATGAAAACCCTGGTCATGCTGGATGAACAGGGCGGTAAGCATCCAGTAGAACATACTATTTTGCATCACTCATAACTTAGTAAGCTTTTGTCTGAAATGCCAGTTCAGATAATTTATGAAAGTTCGTGAATGGCAATAACTTTATAACAATAAATTATTATCGATTGAACATATGCTAACAGTTTATTTATAATGGATAAAACTGAAGGTAAAACTTGTTTGTCATGATCATAAATAAAGCCTGTGTATAAACTGCATCGTTTGATCTCTGCGCTCCCTCACCACCAGATGGGCGCAATGCGAACCGGGACGCTGAGATTATCTGATTGAGTTAAACAGTATCAACTATTTTGTTTAGTTTATTCTCACGCATCCAGCTATGCACGTCTTTTTCAATATTGCTGTTAATTGCATGACTTAGTTTTTTTGACTTACTGATATCTAGGTAATATTGTAATTTGTTAATCACTACGAATACGGTAATGTAATCACTTAGTGTCAGCACATACATCATTCTTATTCAAGGGTAAATGATAAATTATTTATTAGTTTTAACCAGATCAAGTGTAAGACATGACAACATTGACTTGCCCGAGTGAATATTAGATGCTTCGATATTAGCGTTTCAATGTGATAGAATTGCTGTAGGTTAATGGAGCTTGCATGAACTTAAATAGTTGAATAAACTCAGCTACAGTTACCAGAAACAATGTCTTACACTTAGCGCTGGTTATTGTCGAGAGCGTTGAGAATTTACAATCTAAATTAAATTTGAAAGAAGAAAAAAGTATTGATCAAAATTTAGATCGCGATAAAAGTGTTAGGTGCTTGAACACATTTGAAGATGTACTGACAAGGGTGGATCTAAAACTATTGTTATGATATGTGAACAGAGCAATTGGATAGAATCGAAGAGGGCATGGACCAGATCAATGCAGACATGCGCGAAGCAGAGAAGAATCTGTCGGGTATGGAGAAATGTTGCGGCATCTGTGTCCTGCCGTGTAACAAGTGCGTACTTCATTGTTACTGCATAAACATTAATCACTACGCGAAGTGATGCTGGAATACGCATTATTCACCTTTATTCTATGTAAAAAATATTATTAATAAATATATTTATTCTATGTATAAAATTTAATATAAAAAAAAGGAAAAACCACCTTTTAATGCAATAAGTTTTATTGTTCCCCAATTTTTTTTATAATAATAAAGATTTTGCTGTGCAATTCCAGGGGTGCATCATTTAAGGAAGATGACGGTACGTGGAAGGGTAACGATGACGGTAAAGTGGTCAACAACCAACCGCAGAGGGTGATGGACGAACGCAACGGGATAGGTCCACAAGCTGGATACATAGGAAGGTTAGTTAAGCTAAAATATTGCCTCTATTAAAACAATGGTACCTAACTAGTTACCAAGAAAGATGATCAAATAAAAATTCACAAAGGAGTCCGGGACTCAGAGATGGCCCTGGGTCAGCCAGGGTGCGAGGAAAATGCCTTATGGGCCAACTTACACCCCGGCGTCTGAAGACCCCAGACGGCGTGCGGTTTAGGTCGTTTCGAATCCGACATAAACACCCCCGCCCCGGCGGGATCTGGGGGAATACCTGCACGAAAAAAAAGGCATCTGTACACAAACATTTTTTTTTTAAATTCTTGTCTGTTTGTTAGTTTATCTGTTTGTTCGCGATAGAAGCAAAAACTACTTAACAGAATTTGATGCGGTTTTTCCTGCTAGAAAGGTCTTGGTCAGACATAAAATCTGCCATATATTTGATTACACTTGGTTAAGTAGAACCAGAGATAATGACTAAAAAACGAGCCGCGGGCAGCCAGTAACTTATAAATATAACTTTGTCTGCTGCCAAAATATATCTCAAAAAAAGGAAGTATGTATTTCTTCGGAGGCCCTCTAGATACCCGTACGTACAACTTATTATCCAACGAATCCAACTTAATTGAGGCCAGACTCAGAGGATGATTAAAACTCCAAAAAAAGAACAATTTCTAAAACGTTTTCAAACGGCTTATACGGCTCCATGGATGACAACACGAATTCATAATATCTCTTTCAACAGGATAACAAATGATGCGCGCGAGGATGAGATGGAAGAAAACATGGGCCAGGTGAACACTATGATCGGTAACCTTCGCAACATGGCGCTCGACATGGGCTCCGAACTGGAAAACCAGAATCGCCAGATCGACCGCGTCAACCGCAAGGTAAACTACACTTACTCGTCAATGTTGGACTCGCTCTACATGGGCTGTGTACGCGAATTCGTTAAAGTAAAATATAAAAGATAATATAATAAATTCGAAATATTCATTTCCAATAGTATTGCCGATGTCAAAATCATAAAGAAGGAATATTACTTTCATAGTTCCTGGTTGCTACCATAGACGTAACAAATATCAGAGATTACAATCAAAACATTTATTTCCTTCCCTTTAGTACTAGATAGCGGAACAAGAAAAAAATATATACTTGGTAAGGCCGTCTGATTAATTACTCTAATATGCAGTACCCCCTTGGTGGAATGCCACAGATGATGGTTGGCTCCTGTCCTTCTAGGATAATACTTGCAGTCCCATCTAGGACTAAACGGTCCAGCGCCTCTGGTTCCTCTCAAGTCTAAAAACTTGAAATTCTTTACCAACACATTTGTTTCTGACTGCGACACATTTAGGGTTCTTTATGCAGGGCGTAAAGAATCTAAGTCATTACTGTACAAGTACAGGGCCCGTATTCTGGTCGACCAGGATTGCACTATCGATCGAAAAGTACGTTTACACGTCGGAATGGGTCACAACAGTATTCGGCCTGCCACTGTACCATACTGCGGATCGCAACACCTGTGAAGAGCCTACGCTTGTAAACATCAAATCACATCAAATCAAAGCGCGCTTTTCAACTGACGTAAGTGCGCGACTGGCTTAAATATTTGAAAACTCATTGGAAAACTTGACGTCTACCGTCTCCGCCATGAATAATTTTATAATATAGACCGGGCGTTTCTACAGGTAGTTGAGTATACTTAACCCGAGGACCGGCAACTATGACCAGTTTCTTATACCTGAACCCCTAATAATTACAATACACATCTTGCCGCCAGGTCTGATAGTCCCTTCCCACCCTTTTTAGGGTTCCGCTGCCAAATGGCAAAAAATGGAACCCTTATAGATTCGTCATGTCTGTCTGTCTGTTCGTCCGTATGTCACAGTCACTTTTTTCCGAAACTATAAGAACTATTGTTGAAAGTAGATGTATTCTGTGACCCGTATTAAGATGATATTGTTGGAAGTTTACGCGAATGTTTGAATAAATTTTTTAACGGATTCTATCGCGATTTATTTGATGTTATTTTATATTTTTACATTGATCCCGACGTTTCGGTTGCTTTTCAGCAGCCATGGTCATGGTCCCCGTCGTCGGGTTAACTGAATAGTTTTCGCGAGAGACACTTCCAAAGTGGTAAAATGTGTGTCCTCCCCCTCCCCCTCGTAGCTTCTAAAATGAGAGAATGATAAAACTAAAAAAATATATGATGTACATTACCATGTGAACTTCCACCGAAAATTGGTTTGAACGAGATCTAGTACGTAGTTTTTTTATACGTCATAAATCGTAAACTGCAATTTACCTTTCAGTCAATCAACTCAAATCTAAAAATTTAAAAAAAAAACATTAAGTTACTTGCTGCTAGGGAACCCTTCATGGGCGAGTCCGACTCGCACTTGGCTGGTTTTTTTTAGATCAACTTTTTCAATACTGGCGTTAGGTCTATGAAAGCGACAATATAATAAGTTGTAGATAATACCTTGACAACATCTCCAAGTTCCAATTCTTCATATAACGAAAGTAATAGATTTTCCGAAAGTCGCGCGAAAAACACGATTTTTTTGCAAATTAACGGAAATCAACTATGCCGATTGAGGTCCAATGGTGCTCATTCAACGACGTTTTCCATTTAGTTGAGAAAAACCATTTTTGGTATTTTTAGCACTTTCTTCAACCCCGTGCTGACCATGGATTTCAATTCCAAAGTTTACAAATTATTTTTTATGTCAAAACCTAAAAAAAAAAAAAAAACGCTTGCCTACAATGTTTTTCCAAAAAGTTTATCTTCCATTTCTACTACATTAAACTTTGCATATTCAACTACCTGTAGCGCCTGGACTATAACTAAAACTCCATGAAATTCCATAAAGTTTGGATGCGATAGTTTCCTTTTGCATTGAACTCAAAACTTACCAGAATTCTAATTGAAACCGAGGAAAATATCACTCTTAGAAAACTAATAATTACCAATATTTATTTTTAGAACGAAACCACATTTACAAGGTTAACTTAATCGTATGGCACCCTGAATACACTATTTTGGTTTCAATACACACGTACGATTGGAAATAACGTTCGCGTTTAGACAAATCACATCGTAGCACCGATTAGTAATCGTAACGGACAAAATAAGGGCCCAGTACTGAAATTATGTATTCTGTATTCGTTACTCTTGACATCTATAATGATGGCCTTTATTCTCAAGACTTAAGTCTACGTCTTTTCATCTGGCGGGATGAAGTCGTATGGACAGGGAAATATTGGGTACCAATATTAAAAAAAACCAAGACTCTAGTAAAGTAGCAATTTCCATAGACTGCCTGAGGTGTTGGTTGATATATAAAACAACCCCCAACAACGATAATAATAATTAATAGGTAAAGTCAATGGCAGTCAAAATACTCTCTGTTATTCTTTCTTTCTACCCTCAACCAATTTTTAAAAAGGGAATAATGGAACGTATTAAATAAATATTCTAATTATTATGTATTACTAAAAGAAACGAATTCGTGTACACGGTATTAATAAACTCCTCTAAACATTTTTCTATCTTATTTGAAACATTGATGTGTTTCAGAAATTAATAATTTCTAATAAAAATTATTTATTAATATTCTTTTTAAATATACATATTGGTGTTGTGTTTAATATTGAAAGGTATGCAATGTAAGATTTAACCTTAAATCATGCCTTTATACATAAATTAATTCTGTAGTAACAAATTATTGAATAAAACAGCAACAAAATTAAAATATGATGAATACGGGTTAAATTCAACATTGTTAAGCACAACAAAATTGTTAACATATTTTGTTGTGCTGAACTCTTCATCAACATTTTCATCATCTTAATGTGTTAGTGCCTGTCACGTTAGCAATGGAGTGCGACTAGTTTCTTCTGTGTTATCTCCGACTATCTTCTGGCTTATTGGCATCAAAACCTAATATCACTCGCTTATCTGGCAAAAAAAATCACTTCTGACCTCACTCGACGCATGTGTCTTCCATACGTACTGTAGAGTATGTGATTAGAATTGGTTGTTGTAAATGTTATATAATTGACATGACATGTTACCGACTACTCCAGAACACATCCGTCCACACGATCATTGTGTACTTGTCGAATGTTGGCTAGCTCTCACATCCATCCGACTGACTAACAAACCTCCAACTAGACGCCATAACTAACACTCTCATTCATATCAAATGCTAACGAAACAACTTGTTTCAAAAGACAGCGACTGAAGGCCATTTCACAAATGATATTATCATAATTATTTAGATTTAATATTTGGGCCGTTATTATAAATTTTAAATGTCGTTGTGAATTGAACAACAAACAAACGCGTGTTCTATCTTAGGGCGAATCGAACGAAACGAGGATAACTCTGGCGAACCAGCGGGCGCACGAGCTCCTCAAGTAAACAGCAGCGGAACTCACACAAACACACGACACACATACATACACGGTCTCGTGGTTGCATGCGCGGGCACATGCTCGTGCATACCGGTTGCAGATACACCACCCAGTACTGTCACTTATGTTTTTTTCGTTTATAAGTAAATATTTATGCAATAATGAAACTTTATTAGAGCTTAGATAAGGTTTAAAATTGGATATATTTATATTCTGTTTCATTCAAAACTAAATGAATCTGCAACCGGCAATGGTTTCCTTTGATAATATCAAATATTCTGCTTAGTGTTCCTCTCCTATTATCACGAGATATTTTTATCCAACTGTAAGGTAAATATTTAAAACATGTAATCATTAAAATGTGCTACTGCATAAACTGAACAGTCTTCTTTTTGAATCTCTTCTATTTATTGACTTAATTTGTAAGCTCAAATATTAAGTACAGTCACCGTCAAAAGTAGCTTAACACATTCCAAATTACCAAAAGAATAACTATACAATTTCACAAAATGATGAACAACACAATAAGTAAATATTACTTATATTTATTGATATATTTCAATGTAAAATCGGTCGTAAATTTGTTAGTATTCCGCAACTTCTGAGAGCGACTGTACATACATGCACCTAAATAACTTGCATTGTATCGGTTCCTATAAATTGAACCCTGCATTACATTATTATATTAAAACCACAAACAAATCTACCGAAGCAAGAACTATGAATAACGAATACATTACAAACCCATACATACATACAAAAAAAAAACAACTTAGCATACAGTAGTGCCAAAACTAGAACGTCTTCAAAAAGGCAAGCCAACGTTCATGTATAGCCAATAACAATGCTATCGCATTGCTATTGGCTGTACATGAACTTAGATAACCAATACGTTTCACTATCTTTACAAAGAACTGGCACTTTTATGAACATCGTGAATTGAGTTGCAACACAAATTGAAATAGACGAATATGTGATTGGAATTATAAACCAATAAATATGTTTATTTCACTTCACGACCTTTGGTGCTCATTTTATGCAGTAGGACATTTGAAAATTATTCACATTTTTGCTATCGTCTCATAAATACTTAAATTATAAATAACTAGGTACTACAAAAGTTAACAGTTAGGGAGCGTGAGATTTATTATTTTGAGAAAATGCATTTACCCCTTGTTAAACGTAGTGTTACTGTTATTGCTAGAAAAGTAAAAATATTGCTTGGCGAATAGTAATAATACCATATGTATCTTGTAATAAATCACGAGAAATATATAACAAATATATTATTGGATAGCTTTTAAAGTACAGTATGCCAAGGAAATAAGGATACATCTTTCCATGTGAAAGTGTATGTAAATGTGTATACTTATTTCCTTTGCCGTATGTATACCTACCTATTTTGTTTCAAATTATTGATCTGTTTCTCATTTTCAATCATTGTGTTTATTTTTCAAAATCAATATTCAAGTTTTTTCCGATAAATTATAAGCGACGTAATCAGACAAGTTCTTTTTATGATAAATATCAAATAAAAATCAAAATATATTTCTAAGAAGGGATGTATAGATGGTATATATGAATGGAGCGATAGGAATGAGTTGATATGTGATAATAGTTTCAATTTAAGTAATAGCGTTTAGCCAGTCACATGTCTTCGAGAATAATTAACTGTATTTGAAATTACAGATCTGTCATTTGATTTATTGTACCTTTCATAGGAGCATTTATGTACCAGGGTGAAATATCTATTATTGACATGGTACAGTTGTTGACACTTTTCAGCTTACGATGCAAATACAAGGAATCTATAGATGATGTAAGATGGTAATTGTTTAATATTATTTTTAACAATGACAACCCTACGTCATGTATAGATTTCCTTGGTTTGTTTTTTCACATTAAACTCAAAAGTGCCAATGACTGAACAGGTGGTAATGATAGGATGCTTCGCCTTATTATGTAAGAAATGAGTTTGAAATAAATTATTTTATTGCATAATCCCTACTATCCTAAATGCTCAAATATTGTCTATATATTTTATTACTTCTCACATTTTATGTGCTTATAAAAGGGAGGTTAATAACAGAAACATAATATGGATACATTTAGCTTTTACATATCTAGCAATGACATATCTGCTTCTATGAAATATGCAATATGAAATGAAACTTAAATGTAACTGAGTATTATAACTTAACTATCTTAACTTAGCGGTAAATTATCTTTATTTATAAACTAGTAATTTTTATTTATTTTATGAGATAATAAATCAATTCATTTGTAAGATGATTTTAAGTTGTTTATTTTCCCTTTGTTCCATTAATTTATTGATAGAATATTTAAGATTATTTGTGCATTAAAAAACTCAAATATAATTACTGAGTCATATCCATCTCTTTTCGAACTGCATTACAAAGTGTCACAAACATTCACACTAATATTAGTAACAAATGCACCGATAGGATACTACCAATTACGTACGTCCGTCATACTGGCTGTCGGTCGGACGCTATTGGTCAAAAAGTTTGTGAGCTCTTCGGATTGATCGTTATTCGACGTACCTAGTTAGGTCTTATCCTGCCACATCGGTACGTGTATTGCTAGTTTTAATCATTTGAAACATCTTATTATAACATAAGGATTAACGAGTATAGGAATGACGGTATACTTTAAGTAATAAAGTACTTTTACAACGTAGAATTGTAGAGAATACTTTAGCCAAATCAACACTCATAATACCTCTTCACAAACAAATGCGCACTGGCATACCTATTTAAGAGATAAAATTGAAGACCTACTTAAGGTTTGACAAATAATACTTACCTATTCCACGAGACTAATACATACACAACTACTGAACACTCAAAACACCGCCGCCAACCGTGAGTATATTTTTTTTATAAAAGCACTTTACGGAACTGAGCACAGCTTGTAAATTAAAAGCGGAATAATGCTAAGGTCTAACGCGAGCTGTTATTTTTATCAAAATTACTATTTAACGGTCGATTGATTTCGTTCGCAAAGCTGCTACTCGAAATGTACTTACCTAAAGTACATAATCTATGAGGAGATGTAGGTAGGACAGTTAAAAGTTTATACACAGTTGCGTTACACCAATCTGAGTGAGATTGAAAGAGGCCGGAATTAGATCTCGCCTTGATTTAAAAGAGCAAGTCTTCATGATATTGTCAGAAGTTTACGCTTATGTCACACATTGAAATAAAACTATTTTTAACGGATTCTATTACGTTTTATTTGATGTGTTTGGGGACCCCTCCCCGTCTCCTCATGGCCGTGGCTGCTGAAAAGCAACCGAAACGTCGGGTTCAATGTAAATAATAAAATAACATTAAACAAATCGCGATAGAATCTGTTAAAAATAGTTTTATTTCAAGACCAAGTCTACCAATGTGTCTTCAGTCAAAAATTATGCGTATGGATTATTTTGTATCCAATTTCCAATTATTTTACATTTTTGTAAATTGATTATAATCCTTACGTCTCTTTTCCATAAAAAATAGTGTAAAAAAAACAACATTCTGTAGCTAAAACATGCGTTTATGTATATAGCTAGCTCCTTAAAACGATATGACTAGGTAAAGTTTTCAAAATAGGTATCTGTTCTAACCGCTCAGCTCATACATAATAAAATGTTTACGGTTTTAGCTTACTATTTTTATATGTGCTGATACTTCGAAAGCAGTACTTATTTCAGTATGAAAGCTCTGTTACTATAGCTTGGAAAATTCATGCGTGACAATCCTGTGGTTCCAATTTGCCAAGCTATAGCACTGCTTTATATTATTGCCTTTCTGGAACTGATTTAAGTATTTATAATTAAAGGCAATTTGAAACTCGCACTCATATTTTTGCGATAGTAATGGGACCCTGGGTGCCGACTGCACATACCAGTATGTGCATATTCAGTTTAGTAAGTGCGGCCAAAGCCACATAACAATTATGAAATCAGGACCTACTGGTAGACACCAATATCGAATGCTATTTGTCTAGGGGTACTTATCTACAAGCCAGTGGGAATTGTGTTACATGAAATCTTCACCATTGGTGCACAGTGTTGCTGTTACTTATTCTATCTCCTCTTAGGAATGTACTGTATGCTAAAAGTAACGGCTCTGCGATAGATCCAATAGGCTTTTGTCGATTTGAGTTTTATAAGCAACGTGGCGCTTGGAGCCTCAATCGCTGAAGATAAAAAAGCTTATACCTAGATATTGAAATTAACACACCATGTAATGAAAGAAGTTAATTCTTATACGTACCTATGTAGACAGATTACCGGTGAATTTATCGACCTGTTGTACATTTCGTAGTTTTCCTGGTACCCTACTATCATCTCTTAAAGCAATATTTTTTTCATGGAGAGAATCGGACTCAGACCGGCGTCTTTATTTGTATCCTGACTGTAGACTGTAATTCTAGAATATTAAACAAAATAAATATATCCAACACAAATTATACGAGTATAGTAAGAGATACTGTTTGATCACATAGCACTATTATCCTGACGAACGCTGACAGTCCAATTCACACTATGAAACTCACAAAGTACGATTGAAATAATATTTTTGGAAATGTTAGTAGCCGCCCATACTATTGTATTATATGACCTGTTTTTGATCAAGCGTTGGCAGTCTTCGCCGTTTTGAAAACGTTTTTCAAAAATAGAGTTCACTAATAATCAAAATACTTTTCTGTGTACTTTACTTTCTTGATTTGGTCTTTGTTTTTCAAAAAGTGTGTTTTTTGTTTATCTAGCTAGGTTTTGAGTTTTTGTTTTTACTTTGTCCATGGCATTTTAATTTTTTCTTTGTTTTAAAACTGACATTTTTCAATTTACTTGACTTTTTCATTCCTTTCCGAATTGTCATTAGTAACATTGTAATTAATCAATTACAGTGATCTTATATTAATAGGATACAACGTCGTGTTGAAACGTCTATTATATTATGAAGGTGTTATAACGATTCATGTGTTATAGGGTGAGAGCAACGAGACGCGTATAGCGGTGGCGAATCAGCGCGCGAACAAACTCCTAAAATCTTAAGCACCTTGCACTCTGTTTTGTTACAAATGACGCCTGCCATACGTTACACTAAATCCATAAAAATATAAATATTTTGAGTACCGTGCAATTATATCAAGATTCATTGAAACATAATGTATGTGACTAAGGCAGATTTTTCTGTATTACTAGAGCTCACGAATATTTTTTATTCATATCTATATTTTTATGGTATCTGTCAATTCCGATGTTCTGTCGTATATGTACAAATTTAAATTAGGAAATAATTAACTTGACAGAATATTATGCTCTAACTTGGTATGTCAAATTAAGTTCTGTAGTGCTATTTTGTAATATGAAAATTCAATGTCGAGTCTTACTCAAACGAGTAGCTCACTTCGGGAATGTTCAGAGACCTCGCATTAGCTCAGCGCGCTATTACCGATGGGCCTCGGCCAACAACATTCGTAATAGCGGGCTTTTCGAACATTACCGAAGTGAGTACCTCGTCTGAGTGAGTCTCGACATCGAATTATTACATTACAGAATGCTATTTACTGTATTAAAATGTTGTTATTTTAGACAGTATTAATATTACACATCAATATTATCTACCGCCTCAAATAAATTGAATTAATAAGCATTACTTGAATAAAGTACCGCTTTGTTTTAATTTTTTAATTAGAGTGAAACTTTTGGCAAGTGTCATTACTAGTGCTTATTTTACTAAGCAAATGCGCTGTGGTAAATACAGTACTGTTCGTAAACGCAATAACTTAGTTTAAATGTTGGAAAAGTCGATAAATGGTCTGATACGTTCCTAGTCACTTTTTCAAATATTTCAAGTAAATATTTGTTCCTGTAAACTGTACTTACTGTTTACTCTCGAATTTATTTCTCTTATTATTTTTATATATTGTATTAGCAATAGATGTAATAAAAATACATATATATTTACATGAAGCAATACATGAATATAAACTATATAAATATTTTTGAAATTAAAATTATCTTTTTCAATTTATATTGTTTAATGTGAGTAGAATATCGTTGGAGTATACATTTAATTTAAACACCGTGCCACAAACTTTGTTAAAATACTGCACTAATTTACTTCAATAACCATAAACTCAAAAAATTAAGAATCAATTTTTTTTTTAAGCACATTATTAGACAGGAGCATCTTACATAATTATATCAGCTTCGAGATATATAGTGCTTATCACAGCACAAAAAAATATGGTTTCATCTAAATGAACCCATATTTTTGAGGGAAAGTTTGAGTTGACAAAAAGAACATGTGTCGAAATAAAATAGCTGATTTAGCTGGCAGGCTGTTATAGCATTATGTCAAGAAAAACGTACGTTAAAAAAAGTACGTCTCTTTGGCACCAATACTATTATTATTAATATATTAATAAACTAAGTATGCTTTCAAAGCGTTATACATAATACCATAGCACCAAAACTAACATTGCTTACGTTCTTTTTTTTTAAAGCTGGTAATGAAAAATCCAGTCCAAATATGGATATTTTTGTAAAGAATTTATTGATTTTCCTTAGTTTTGTTAACACGTTCAGTAGGCTATACAGTATCTAGACAAATATATCTATGATATAATGACGACTATTATTTTTTCTATACTAATTAAGTATTCACAATTTAACAAAGGAAGGTATTTACTATTTACCAAGGGACGTTTTCAAGGCTCAATTATATATTTTCCACGTCATTAAATGGCGAAGTTCTCAACTGATAAACCAATTTAAATTAATATTTTAAAATTCATTTGAGATAGGGACATAGGTATTGTTATCAGAAGTCTACGTATTAGTGAGATTTGAAAAATAAAAATATGTTTAGGATTATAGTATTGGTTTAGACTTAGATATGTTTTGTCCGCTTTTTACTTAGAAGTTTATAAATAAGCTTAAATTTATGTACAATATTAAACCAGCAGTCCGAAAATTATTTTGTAACGTCAAAAATACACGCTTTTAGCAACTCTCGCACATATCTAACACTATCAATGACTAATTTTTGAGGCACTCAGTTGATTAAAAAAAAACTTGGATTGTACAAGCTTTTTTAACAATTGAGCGACTCAAAAAATTAAAATTTATCTATACATTTAATAGCGGTGTAATTATTCTAGTAATAATGATTTCGTCTGTATTGTAAAATGACAAATGTTATATTCCGAACTACTCGTTTAGTAATGTCCTTAGAAGCCAATGATAACACAGTGCATTACACGAAAGAGCATCAATAACATGATGATAGACTAAACTTCACAATGACATGCGATATTGACTGGTGAACGGTAGAGGTCTTTATAACCTATGATTGTTATCATTATTTGCTTTTTAATTGTCAATAAGTATATGTTGTACGGTTCTTTAAAATTCATGAGATCATTAAATTTGGCCATATTCAACTGATTTACAATTTGATATAGATATTTTCAGTTATTTTGTTACGCTTGTATCACTAATGTATGGTTGCGGGCCTCTTTTGTGTAATATAATCTATGTTTAATATTGCTTAGTCTTTGTTTAGATTAAGAAAAAGGTGCCTGAAATATTATTTATTGCTATTTTTCAATGAGTTTATAATTACGAATTGAATATAATAATAATATAATAAATTACTTGCCATTGTTAATGGTTGACACTTTAAATCCTATTCGTTATGTCCGTAGCATTGTTGGGTAGTTATAATATTAGTATCTTAAAAGCATTTTTTCCACGGTGTTGATCCGTGAATGGACGGCATTAATGAAAGGAGGATACAGGATCGGGCGATCGGATGCTGACCGTGTAATGACACTAATAGGAACATATTTATTATGTAATAAGATTACAGAATATAATGCAATAGTCTATGAGAAGCTATATCGTATAGTTGAGATTTAAAAATTTATTACTTAAAGTGTATTGTTAAAAGTATGACGAAAAATGTACCGGCCTTAGGAGTAATGAGTAGGTATGTTGGCAGCAGGCTTGAGAAATTATACTCGTGTACCAGTTAATGTTAAGGATTTTCGAAATTTTCTCTATGTCTTTTTCTCTCAATCGTATTAGTTTCTAAGGATACTCGTGTACCGAACGGTAATTTATCTAAGAACATAATATTTTAATAAAGAAATATTTTAAAAGTGTTGTCTCGTAATGTTATGCTGTGAGGTTGTTTCGCGCGTCTTGTAACCTCGCAAAGTCTTCGTATGTCTTGAGAGGTCAGACTTCTGTCGCTGACACGGGAGTAGCGAAGCGTTCACAGTCGTAGAATTGTTTTATAACAGCTAAGTATTCAAGTTAACCATTATAAATTATAATGTGTAAATTTACCGCCTGCGTATTTTATATATGATTTAAATCAGCCTAAAATACAATCGTAACATCTATTCTCTCTAAGATTAGACAAAAGATAGTATAAAATGTTAATTTCTAATTACATTATTGATTTGTTAAATTACAAGCCATGTTGTATTATTTTTTACCCTGTAGATTAGATTATAACTTTTTATAGTAAATGACGATTCAATAGTTTATCTAAACTATTCTTAAGTGATGATCATCATCGTCGGACCTAGCCAACGATAATCATCATCAGCATCTTAGCGTTGTTTCCGCTTGCATCCGAGACTTACACCTCGGGGCCCAGAATCCGCTTACTCCTCCTTTTATTTCGCGACTACCGTCTGACCTCCCAATCCCGAGAGAAAAACCTGCCTGGAGCCTCGTCCGTCTGCGAGCAGGTGTACCGGTTTGCAGGTGAGTTTGAATAAGCCAACCTCACCCCGAAGATCTTGTTGGTACCGTACACCGTTGAATAAATTTATTGAGAAAGAACTCATCAGCAGATACATTGTTTTTTTATGAAATAAAATACTGTAGTATATAGCGTCACCTATACCAATTTCAGAAACGAGACTAAACCTAGTGACTATATGTAGGTACCACTAGATAAACTGTTTGGAACAATATAAATCTTAAGGCTTTCACGGCCGGCGTTGCATTGTGAATATCCTACTTCCGGGCTGTTTGGCCGTGGTCCATTGGAAACTTGTGTTCCAAACGTTTCGTCGATCACTGCGGTACATCAGTGGTGACGGCGCCGACTTCTCTGCGACTGATGTAGATAGAAGCCCGAGTCACTAGCGTATTTATAAGCGCAGTTGGAGAGCGCAGGGGACGTGATCGATCCAGATTGGTTGAGAGCTGCGGAACCGACGCGCTCAATCCTGATTGGTCGAGGCTAAGTAAGGGGGCGTGGTCCCCGTGATGACGAACGGCTCTCAGTGCTGGGTATCAATCTGTTTGAAGATGAAAACCTTTGCTTTTTCTCCGTCTCGTCGGCGCCCGAACCTAACCACTGAAGATGTCGACCGCAGTGATCGACGAAACGTTTGGAACACAAGTTTCCTATGGACAACGGCCAAACAGCCCGAAAGCAGTATATACAACGTGTTTGGAACAAGTTTGGTGAGGCAGGAATGAGTATGAGATGCGCGAGTTTGATGGTCGGTTGACGGCCTTTCGCGAAACCAATTTTTTTGTTCCGTACAGCCAGTTTATTAGTTTAAGCACATAGAAGTCTTTATCAAAACCTAACTTTCTAGTACAGGCATGCGAACCAATCTGCGTTGGTAGGTACCAACCGACGTAATATCTATAATGCTAAAAGAAATAATATAAAAATCCTTAAGAAAGTAAATATTTATTTACAAAACAGTGTCACACTTCACACAAACAGTAATACTTATTTATCAAAGGAACAAGTTGGACTCCTCTAATAAGGTATAGCTATCAAAACTATTAGAGTCTACTAACTTCTTTTTTTTTTTTACGTGCGGTAATCCCTTCGGTTATGTCGTGCATCGACTAAAACCGCACGGTGTCCTACCCAAGTGTACATTGCCGGGAACCCCGGGTAAGCCCTCGAAAGGATAACCCCAGGGTTACCGGCGGACCTTGGCCGCCAGTGCGGCCTCGCCTGGTGGGGTCGGGTTTTTATCCCGCGTCGGTGAGTAGGCAGGCGTATGTGCGTACACACACGACACGCCTCCGCCACGGCCTGCTTCTGTAAGGACGGCGAGTCGGCCAACTGCCGTCCTCAGGCCCCGATCATGGAGGTCGGTAGTCCCGGGCGTAGACGAGTCTGCGGCGCCCTCGTCGCAGACTGCGGAACTCGGGGGGCAGGGTTCTCTCCCGCTCCCTCTCCGCCGTCTCTTTCGCGAGCATTACCTGCTCGCAGAAAGAGGCGGCGGCGTGCCACTTGCTCCCGTCGGAGACCACGGCCCTCACCATGGTCTCCAACGAGAGAACGTCCACGTCCAGGACCGCAACGAGATCCCGGCGTTGACTCGCCCACGCAGGGCACTCCACCAACGTGTGGAGCGCCGTGTCTTCGCCGAAATCCTCGCAGTGCTGGCACTGCGGCGTTGTCTCCCGGTGGATGCGCCATAGATACTTACCGAAGCACCCGTGTCCGGTAAATAATTGGCACATCCGGTAGGAGAGGTCACCGTGGTGCCTCTCCAACCACTCCTTCATGATCGGCCTCACCGCCACAATGGTGGATGCCCCCCACCTTGGGTGCTAAAGTCGCACCCTCCATGTCTCCATGAGTTCCCGTCGGAGCTGGGACCGCTGAGCCCTGATTTCTCGGGGCTCCGGCCTATGGCCCCGCTCCAGCACCTCCTTGCGCCATTGGTACAACAGCGCAAGGGCTCTCGCTTCCAGGTCCCATGGAGGGGTCCCAGCTAGGAGACATGCCGCCTCGACGGAGATCGTGCGATACCCCTAATGACTCTGACGGCCATTGCTTTTAACGGGCTGTTTAGAACAGCCACGTTGCGGGCCGCCAGAGTCTCCGCCCATACGGGGGCCCCGTACAGGGCCATGCTTCGCACGATCCCCAGGTACAGTCTCCTAGTGGCGTTGGGTCCCTTAACGTTGAGCATCAGCCGCGATAGCGCAGCCGCAGCTCCCCTCAGTTTCGGGACCAGACTTCGGAGATGAGGTCCGAAGTCCCATCGGCTATCGAGTACGAGCCCAAGGTACTTCATCGTGGGCTCGATGCCGATGCTTACGCCCCCTACGGTTATGCTAGTTCCCGCAGGTGGCCCCCTCCGAGGCCCGTGAAAACACATGGCCTCGGATTTGTGGAGAGCCACCTTGAGTCCCAGCCGCCGTATTCGACCCACGACTTGAGCAACCCCTTGCACCTTCAATAGAAAACGCTTTCCTTCGACCAAGAAACTACCTAATACTGTTGACATACCTACCTACCTACAAACCCAACTCGGTGCTACCTAAGTAGGACTTTTCATATACTACCCAGTGCTATAGAGTAGGAAGTTAAGGCTTATTGCAATAAGTTAAGGCAATCTGCGGACGACAATCAACGTTAGACCCGAGACGGCGTGCGGTTTTAGTCGGTTCAAGCCCGACATAACCGCCCCCGCTGGCCGGCGAGAGGGTATCCGAAGGTATTTCCGCACGAAAAAAAAAAGGTATTTGGCGACAGATCTAACATTCTGTCTGAGTACCAATCCATTATTTATGGGGTTACCTTTTCTTTTTTTCAGAACAATGTTTATTCACGGAATGAACTACGATTTTATTTGGTAACCAATCATTCCTGGTGACAATTTTTATTTATTTGAGAATTACATATGAATTTTATTTTTCTGATACTAACAATAATTCGGGGTGACAGATTTGTTAAATAGATAATTAAAAGTGGTTGACAAATATAAACTTTGGCGACAAAAAATATACCTACTTCCTTTTTTTCTATGTGCTTGGGAATTTAATATTTTCTTTGTCCTTAAAATGTCATTTTTGTTAGTGTTTTGTTTACTTATATGTTTGTGTATGTTTTATGTTTTCGTAGTTTCATATGTTTACCAATACTTTAAAAACATTATTTCTTAACATACTTGACATTTTTCGTTCTTTTCAAAATTGTTTATTTTTTTATCAATTAACATTGTAAATTATCCATTTCGGTGAAACTAATCTTATATTAACAGGCAAAAGATACAAATTCATCTTGAAACGTCTATTATGTTATAAAGGTGTTATAACGATTCGTATAATGTTATAGGGTGAGAACAACGAGAGGCGCATAGAGGTGGCGAATCAGCGCACGACCGAACTCCTCAAATCGTAAGCACCTTGAACAACTTCTGTTTCGTTACAAATGAATCGGATGACTCCAGCTATACGTTACACTACACAACCCATAAAAGTATTTTGAGTAGCGTGCGATTACGGTACGATTCAGATATACGTACCTACATTATAGAAAGTATGTGACACAAGGCAAATTTTTATTCTATAACTAGGTTCAAGTACTATATTTTATTCATAACTATTTATATCTTTATGGTAAGCGATCTTGCCTAGTTGGACGGATAAGTACCTACAAATTGAAATTAGGACAGTATTACAGCCCATCTATAAAGAGTAGACAAAAATTAAGGGCGTCACGTTCATTAACTTGGTATCACCTACACTATGTCACATCAATTTTGATACTTTGATATTACTAAGAAATCTGAAGTAAATCTTTGTAATGTAAACTATTTTAAGTACTAAGTACTCTATTGTCATCATCATCATCGTCATCTTAGCGTTGTTCCCGACTCAATCCGAGTTTATTTTATTTATTATTTTTACGCTATAAAAGAAATGCCGGTTTTTAAACTGCCCTTCATTTTTGGTCCTTCCGTACTATTCGGCGCACTGTAGGTACTCTCCAATTTACCTATAAATATTAAAAAACGTTAAAAGTACCAAATGCAGCCGCGCATACTATGAGAAAGACTTGACATTTCATTCACTGATGCCAGTAGCAGATAAAAATATTTCCGCAAACATTAATTTCTACTCTTCATAGATAGACTGTAACTAGGCATCACGCTCTATCGTGGTATGTCAAAGTAGTGCTATTCTGTAATATACAAATTCGATGTCGAGCCTCAATCAGACGAGGACTAGTAAATAAATGATTTCGACAGTCTGTTATGTATACATACAAATCATAGTTATTTGTCTTTAAATTGTCAAGTTGTACGGTTCATTAAAATGTATGAGTTGCCATAGGTATATTATTATTAATATTTAAATTAAACTTTAAATTAAATTCGTTGGATTTAGATATTTAAAGATTTCAACATAGTTCTCGGTAACGTACCTACCTTTTTTTTTTTTTTTTTTACCGTGCGGAAATCCCTTCGGATACCCCCCCGCCGGCCAGCGGGGGCGGTTAAGTCGGGCTTACACCGACTAAAACCGCACGCCATCTCGGGTCTTCAGACGCCGGGGTGTAAGGTTACCCATAGAGCATATCCCTCGCACCCCGGCTGACCCTGGGCCATCTCACCACTAACAACATCGCTCATCCTGTCTCCTCTGAAAGCAGAGGAGTACGGAGAGCGATGTGGTCCCGCCACGTTGGGTATTGGCCGACGATCAATGCCAACCCTATGAAGGGGTGAAGGGGAAGCCATTGACCGCCGCCCAGGGTGTACCGGCCGCTCCGATTCCGTTCCCCCCGGACTGCAGCGGGATCGGAATCGGAGCGACACTCGAGGAGGTTACCCAACACACACCCCTCGGTAACGTACCTATGCGCTATTGACAATAACGTTGAACTAAAAACAAGTTAAGGTTATATCCACTGCTGGTTAAAGAGACTGACTTTTCGGAACAAAAAAAAAATTGGTAGATATAGATTTTTGGCCGCTACTAGACACAGCTTTGCGCCACTTTTTGTTGCTATCATAGCCACAGAGTACATTAAATTTATTTTATTTGAGATCGCCATCTGTCCTCTGCAAAGTACTATAAGGGTGCCCAAATTATACTATGGCGAGTCATCCTGTAGGTACCCGGTTCAAGCCCGACATAACCGCCCCCGCTAGCCGGCGGGGGGGGTATCCGAAGGGATTTCCGCACAATAAAAATAAAAAAAGGTACCCTTCCCCCGTTCCCGCCTCATACTTCTTGTTCTGAACTGGCTTGTCAAGTATACACAGAGAAGTCATTGTTCCATGACTCTTTCGTGTAACTAAGCTCGATGTTTAAATAACTGCTTGGTCTTTGTTTAGATTAAGAAAAAATTAACCTCAACTAACATTTACGAAAATTATACCTAGTTATTTTTCAATGAATTTATTGTCACAAATTGCATTTAATAATATTAATTAACAGC
Organism: Cybosia mesomella; assembly: GCA_946251805.1. NCBI lineage: Eukaryota > Metazoa > Arthropoda > Insecta > Lepidoptera > Erebidae > Cybosia > Cybosia mesomella. The sequence goes on along the minus strand of OX276408.1, from coordinate 13,623,599 downwards.
CATTTTACGTTGTTGGTACATAATATTACTTAATGAGTAATAATAAAATAATCAATTAATCAAGATAATGCAATAGTCTATGACAAGCTATATCGTATAGTTGAGATTTAAAAATTTATTAGAGAGGTCAGACTTCTGTCGATGACTAGGGAGTAGCGAAGCTTTCACAGTCGAGTCGTAGAATTGTTTTATAACAGCTTTTCAAATTAACCGCTACTTGAATTATATGTGTAAATTTACCGCCTGTGATTACAGATTATATTATATATAAAGCCTAGAATAGAATCATAACATCTATTTTCTCTAAGATTAGACAAAAGATAGCAGGCCTGTAAAGTGTTGATATCTATAAATTACATTATTTATTTGTTAAATTACTAGCTATGTTGTATTATTTCTTACCCTTCACATTTTACACCTTTAAATGTTAATAACAGACGGTAAGTTAAGTGAGTATTCAATAGATCCTATATATTATATTGATTTTAAACTTTTAAATCCGACGATAAATTTTGATACAGATATTTATTGAGAAATATATTAAAATAAGTATAGGGACCTACCAAGATCTTTGGAGCCTCGACCAACCTCAGAAGCAAGCCGGTATACCTACCTGCTGATCGACGGATGAAGCTCTGGCACAGGCTTTATCTTCGAGGTGTGTAATAAATAAATAAATAAAAATGTTTATTTCGTATCACAATTCTGGTACATACAGTTTTTGTTGGAATTTCCATGTAAGCTAACAAGCTTGTGTTTCGAAATTCCCCTCTTCTACAATTATTTTAACTAAGTAATTTTACTTTATACAAGATGGTTATTTTATTTCAACTTAGAATTCGGTAGTGATAAGCTTAGTTAAACTAACAGAGAAAACGAAGGTGCGCAAATTGTTTAAGATGTGCATGTGAGGGTGACTGCGTGCAGGAGTGTGCGTTTTTGTGTACACTGTTGGTAAGGTCAGATGGCAGTCGCTATCGTAAAAGCCAAACTAAAACTAAATTTAAAGGAGTAAGAGAGTGAAATTCAGGCTACAGGCTCCAAAGTGTAAGCTTTGAATGCAACCGGGATCGCTGCTCTGGTGTTATCGTTTACATTTTCTTAAGTACCTGCCTATTAGGTATGAGAGCCAAATTGTATAGGTAATAAATGTAATAATTGCATAAAAAAATAAAATAAAAATGCTAAAGTTAAAAGAATATTTTATTTACAAAACTGTATTTACATTTCTTACAAACATTAATACTTATTATCAATGGAACAAACTGGATTTTTATAATCAGGTATGTCAGTCAACTCGATTGGCGTATGATAAATACTTTACCAGCGTAAGATAAATCGTTGCCACAATTTCTAATACCTAACCGCAGACTACTTAATAGTTGGTAGGTAGGTTAGTGGACCCAACGACCAAAACATTATAGTCAGTTAAAAACTAACTGGTTTTACCTATTAAGGTCTGTATAGTTTACATCAATTTGTGAAACTTGAACCTAAATACAACTCGTGCGAATTAACATGGCACCTGGCTCAAACGAATGACATTTAAAGTACGGAGTGAAACAAAAATTTTGAATTTTATTTTAGTTTTTTTAATATCAACACTTATTTTTCTCATTAGTCATAACCTTGTCATAACATACTATTTCACGATGCTTTAAACGTGATAATACAAACTATTTAGACACTTTTTGTTTTTGCCGTATTTAGTAATTGGTTTGTTTGGGCTTGAATGAGATATTATTATTCTCGCAAGCATAATTCTCGGAAAGGATTTCAAAAATAGATAATAGCAGTGACTAAACACGCCAAATTCAAAGGAGAAAATATATAGTTATTGTTGTCAGCTCCTTTAGTGGTAGTTTTACTACCTGGGGTGCGACTGGTTGGATCACCTCCAATTTTGGTGCACCCTAGGCAACGTGGGTGATGACGCATCATTGATTGCTCCTCTGGAGTAGCTGGCGTCAACGTCAACGGCCAAGAGTCTGACCAACCGGCCCTTTTCAGGGCCAGCTGACCCCATTGCACGAGGGGGTCAGGATATGGCGGGCCTGCAAGGCCCGCGGGGAGGGGTGGTCGCTTCAGGTATATATACTGCCAGTGGGGACGCCGTTTGACCAGACGGGTGATCAGCCCTTCTATGTGGGGCCATTTCACCCATTTCCCCTATAACGACTGTCATACATATTCGTATGGCAACCGGGACCGACATCTTAACGTGCTCTCCGAGGCACGACCAGACCAATGCAAATACTCATATTCATGCATACAAATATTTGCACTGAGCGGGGATCGAACCCGCGCCTCCTGCGTAGCGGCCGCTTTCAATACCGCCACGCCACGGAGGCTGTCGCTTCAGGTAACCCTCTGCTCTTATCAGGGCCATTCGCAGTGTCCCCTACTGCGAATGGCCCAGGGTCAGTCGGAGTGCGAGGGATATGCTCTATGGGTAACCTTACACCCCGGCATATGTAGACCCGAGACGGCGTGCGGTTTTAATCGGTTCAGGCCAGACATAACCGCCCCCGCTCGCCGGCAGGGGGGTATCCGAAGGGATTTCCGCACAAAAAAAAAAACAAAAGGTACTTTACTACCTGAGTTATGAAAGTACACGTGCATACAATTAGGGAGAAGCCCCATTCATTATTTTTATAATGTGTAATGATGAACTAGGTTAGTATTCACCATTATTGTGAATATCGCCAACAAGATTCTATATTGATAATTACATTTATCTATACATATATATAATTGCTTGTCCCGACTGATTTTTCAAGCTAACAGTGATGCTAACGCTACTGGTCTCGTACGACGAGAGCGGGGTCTCGCGCGGGGAAGCGGGAGGAGGGTTGTTTTCGAGTCAGGTGCCATGTTTATGCGCACGGGTTCAACTAGAACCTTCCTAATACTGTTAACATACATACCTAGTAATCGGTTTCGTAGTGTTCTCTCTATATCGCACATTAAACTATTAGTTTGGTACATTTCTAGAATATGAATATGTTTATCGAATATAAACATTCCAACTTCGGTTTTAACTACTTACTCTAAAAAGATTTCAAGCTAAACACATGCGCTGTGCGATAGAGAGAACCCTTTACAAAACAGATGCAAGCTGAAGCGGTGTACTGTACCTACAACGAATACCTAAACAAAAAAAGCCCTTTACCATGATTGACCTGTGGATACAAAATTATAACATATCAATATAGTTTCATTACAATAGTTTCTAAAGGGTAGGTAGAACTGTTTTATTCTTAATGAGCCTAATCTCACAAATATTGACTAAAGCCAGAAGCGATGCCTTATAACCTAAAATGCTCGACGTTTCGAGCATTTTAGGTATATGTAGGTTGGGGTGATGGGGTGTGTGTTGGGTAACCTCCTCGAGTGTCGCTCCGATTCCGATCCCGCTGCAGTCCGGGGGGAACGGAATCGGAGCGGCCGGTACACCCTGGGCGGCGGTCAATGGCTTCCCCTTCACCCCTTCATAGGGTTGGCATTGATCGTCGGCCAATACCCAACGTGGCGGGAACACATCGCTCTCCGTACTCCTCTGCTTTCAGAGGAGACAGGATGAGCGATGCTGTTAGTGGTGAGATGGCCCAGGGTCAGTCGAGGTGCGAGGGATATGCTCTATGGGTAACCTTACACCCCGGCGTCTGAAGACCCGAGACGGCGTGCGGTTTTAGTCGGTGCAAGCCCGACATAACCGCCCCCGCTGGCCGGCGGGGGGGTATCCGAAGGGATTTCCGCACGATAAAAAAAAAAAAAAGGTATATGTAGGTTTCAGCAATCTTGTGCTGAACTCTGATTTATGAAAAAGGAACTGCTTGCTTTCAATATCGCTAATAGGTACCTAATACATGGAAATCATTGAGCAAGACATAGATTTTTATTTTTCCCACAGGCAACTCATGTTGGAATTTCCAAATCGTTCCGATCGCCTTGCGGGCCAAAACGTAAATTCAAAAATCTGAAACAAACAAAAAGCATTATATTTATGCCTAACATGGATGTTAGGTTTCGGTCACGGGGCGTTAGGTACGCGTGAAGTGCTGGGCCGATTTCATTAAATCTTCCTTTGTTGTGTTTGTTATTGTCAGAAAGTTGTGCGGAAAATTTGAAAAACTTAACTTAACTTTTACTTTTATAATGTAAAACTTATGGCGTTTGACTTATCTGTCAGTCGTTTGTAATTTTATTGTAGGCTCGATTGACACGGCAACGAACACTTGGGGAGGACACCGTGCGGTTTTAGTCGAGACACGACATAACCACCCCCGCTGGCCAGCGGGGGGGTTTCAGAAGGGATTTCCGCAAGTAAAAAAAAAAAAAATGGCTCGATTGACATATTGACTGACACGTTAAATTCAATATTCATAGTTAAGGCAGGACAAAGTCCGTCGGGTCAGTTGTGTAGTTCAAGAATAAGATTTATTCGTACATTTGGCCGGTCATCAATTTTTTTTAGTACGGATGTACTTCATCTTTCAATCTTTCATTAAAACGACCTAGTTTCATGGATATCAAACTAGGTCGTTTTAATACTAAAAAAAATGCTTTAGTGCAAAAATAGCAATAAGCTGGGCGTGGAAAAACATCTGATGAGGCCTTCAAGCTGAGAACCACCATTGTTTGTCTGTAGTGGTGACCCTCATTCCTGAGACTTTAGGTACCTTTAGCTTACCATCAGGAGATGTGAATCCAGTGACGTGAGCCTCATAAACAAAAATCAAAGTAAAAGGCGGACCCTGGGCTCTAAAGTGCAACCATTGGACGCAACCTTTGCTACCGATGTAATGATGATGATGATCTGAAGTAGATAAATACCTAAAAGAGTCTCGACGGCATAGGAAATGAGAACCATAACGACGAAGCCGAGGAATCCGCAGGTGAAGTGTAACAGCCCACTCGTATCTTTCCAAACTTCGAAGAAGACCACGTACATCAGCGTACCACACGCTAGTCCCTGGAAACGCAGACATAATATAGATAAGTATAAGTACTTTAACATACTTCAACAAATAATTACAAAAACTAGGTATTCATTGAGAAGAAGGAGTCGCTACTTATTTTAGGCTACCTTATTTATACCTACCTTTGTGTGCTACCTTATAACCGTACCTATAGTCACCGTCAAAAATCTTGAACAAATCAAAAAGTCAAAAGCATTGCACTAACTGACTAACCAATAAAAGGACTGATCAACCAATGACGTGAGCCCTTTAAGACCATGATTAGCCTCGGCATATCAGCGCTTGCCACCAAAGAGACCTAAATGCGTTCTGTGCTCCCTTTCTAGAGCACCTACATTTTCATGATTTTTGCCGGTAACTATGTATAAGATAAAATAAAAACCCTCTCAGTATTTATGAACTCTTCCTCCTTCTCAATTTGGAAGGATCTATTTGTAACAGAAAAATAAATAGGTAGACGGCGTGCGGTTTTAGTCGGTGCAAGCCCGACATAACCGCCCCCGCTGGCCGGCGGGGGGGTATCCGAAGGGATTTCCGCACGATAAAAAAAAAAAAAAAAAAAAAAGGTAGATACAGTGATTTTGACAGGTGATTTGTCTTTAACGAAATATAATCTCACGGTATCTGCTCAAACAGTAAACAGAATTAAGGACAAACAGAAACATAATCTAATCAGCAATTATAATCGCAAAGCATCTCGAATTCTTTGTATTATTACCCATTTGTTTAAGTAAATGAACACTACGTAGGTACAAATTCTTATGTAGATAGGTATTAACTATGAAGGGTATTTATTGTGAGTTCAAAAGTAGATTTGCAATGCTTATAATGTATGTCGAGTCTTATAATACTTACAGCATAGTTCTACATGTTGCAGTTATTTACCTGGCAATAAATGTAGTCGTAGTGTAACTTTGTGACCTAACCTACCAACCTACATGATGAAAGTATTTAATTTCATTGTGTTTGTGTTGTGTATAGATGATATTGAATGAGAATGAGCTATCGTTAATCAATTAACCTAATCGGAAGTGTGTAAAGAGCCCTACTATCATCCTTAAGGCACAAGCCAACCTGCCTGAACCCGCAAGTCGGTACACCTGCTAAATAACGGACGAGGCTCTGGCGCAGGCTTTCATCTTTCGATGCACGAAATAACCGCCCCCGCTGGCCAGCGGGGGGGTATCCGAAGGGATTTCCGCACGTAAAAAAAAGGGTTGGGAGGTCAGACGGCAGTTGCTCCTGAAAAAGCCAGCATATCAATTAAAAACAATAAGTGGACCTCGGGCTCCAAAGTGCAAACTTTGGATGCTACTGGGAAATCGCTATGAGGAGTACTGGGAACCCAATCGGAAGTTAAAAAAAAAACAGTAAATATTAAAATAAATCACCTGTAAAACAACGGAGTAAATGCCAGCGTCGGCTGCGCCCGCACCTCCGACCATAAGAATTCCGATGGCGATACCCAAGGCTGACATGAAAGAGAACGTGAAGATGTACACGATGGACAGCCACCTCCTCGTGCCCGACGCTAAGAGCTCTACGCCAATGCAGAAGGCGATTATGTACTTGTGGGCTGACACTGCGCCAAACATATACCTGAGAACAAAACGGGAATATTAAAACGTTTTTTTATACCTACCACTTTTGTGGCAGACAAGCACACGGGCTAACTGATGAGAAGCGGTTACCGCGGCTTATGGACGTGTGCTAACCCTGTAAAAAACTTCTAATACCCTTCTTGAAGAACCGCATAATGAAGTCGCTTGGGAAAATCATCAGCAGGGAGATTATTCCACATCCAAGCGTGCGCGGAATTCATACCTCACTGTGCGCTCCCTTTCTGGTTGCAACGTATATAGAATGTGGCGCTAACACAATACAGTTATACGGCCAGTTAACATACAACAAGATATTTCTGTAGTGCATAGGTACAAGTCAACTGGGGTGTGTGTTGGGTAACCTCCTCGAGTGTCGCTGCGATTCCGATCCCGCTGCAGTCCGGGGGGAACGGAATCGGAGCGGCCGGTACACCCTGGGCGGCGGTCAATGGCTTCCCCTTCACCCCTTCATAGGGTTGGCATTGATCGTCGGCCAATACCCAACGTGGCGGGAACACATCGCTCTCCGTACTCCTCTGCTTTCAGAGGAGACAGGATGAGCGATACTGTTAGTGGTGAGATGGCCCAGGGTCAGCCGGGGTTCGAGGGATATGCTCTATGGGTAACCTTACACCCCGGCGTCTGAAGACCCGAGACGGCGTGTGGTTTTAGTCGGTGCAAGCCCGACATAACCGCCCCCGCTGGCGGGCGGGGGGGTATCCGAAGGGATTTCCGCACGATAAAAAAAAAAAAAAAAAAAAAAGGTACAAGTCAACTTCACCGGCTAGCCGGTACACCTGTTGGTAAGCGGACGAGGCTCTGGCGCAAGCAGACACCAGGCTTCGATGTGAAAGCCTCGGATGCAACCGGGAACAATATTGAGATGATTATAATGAGCTTATTATTATAAATCTTAAGGCTTTCACGGCCGGCGTTGCATGTAGAATGCCGGATATCCGAGGGGATTTCCGCACGAAAAAAAAAAGGTACCTACATTATTAATATGCCTTTTATGTTTATGCGACTCAATCTTCTTCATCCGAGTGTCAATCCCGATTACATCCAAAGCTTGCAATTTTGGAGCCGTCTGACCTTCCAAACCCGAGAGGAAATCCTGCGCCAGAGCCTTGACCGTCAATCAGCAAGTGTACCCGCTTGCAGGTGAAGGGGTCTTGAGCCCCGAAGATCTTGGTTGAGGCCCATACACCCTATAGCTACTTCCCTGGTCGACTCGGCTGATTCACATTGGGACTCAATATTGAACCGAAAACCTAAAAACGATGAACGATGGTTATGACTAGCGGTCAGTATGCCATAAAAACAATATGTCAAAGTATTGCTATGTCTTAAAAATTATGCCAACGTTCTTATATGTACCTATTACATTAGAGGAAAATACATTGCGAATTAAGGCGATTCCGTCACACCATAAGAGCTATGTGTTGCGCTGCAGAATTATGTCAAATATTTACACAATTTCGGATTTATCTAATTATTTCTATTTATCATCAACATTAGGAGATAGTAATGTTTACACAATCATATTAAACATCTAAAACTACCATAACATGTCGTAAATAGGTGTGTGTGTAATTTGATAACTTATCCACTACAGCACTGATAGATTACTAATATTTACATTTTATTGGGCAATAAGGTTTATTTTTTTATTCTCTAAGTATTATTGTGGTATTATTATGTAGGTTAGGTATTTTAGTTGTAGGTATTATACCCAAGTAGTTGCGCAGGGCGCAGCGGTGGTGACTTTTGTGAGTGCGACTGCTAAACACGATCCAAGATTTCGAGATCGATTCCCGAGTCTGGCAACTTCGTACTTAGTGAAAGAAACGGCAATAACACTACCGGACCTGGAAATAGAACTCAGGACCTCATGATCGCTCTTAAAAAGCTCAAAAGTGAGTAACGAGGATCACGAGACCAATAAGGCAGTTTATCTAATTCAAAAAAATCTATTTCTCCAATTGTAAATTATGAAAAGGACAGAAATGTGTAAAATTAATCATATGATAGAAGAAACTGGCAATCCCCAAGAAGGTATTTTCCTTTTGCAAAAAGCTTTCTATTGTACCTACCTACTTAAATCAGCGCGGAAATGCTGCCTGCAACACAGCCCAAGTGCCAAATGAACCTAATTTTTCTAACATTATGTAGGTTCTATTTTTAAATTAAGTATTTGTTTATTGTTATATTACAGCCTGGGCTAGAATAGATGCAAAAGGCGGAGGACCGGTTGCAAGTGCACCGGTGGACTGCAATATAATTGATATTGCAGCATTCCATAAATTAGTTTCATTAAAAAGAATATTAATAACAAACTTCCAGTAAATTGTACATTCTAGTCAACTGAACATTTAAAATTGAAAGTTTCAGCAAATCTAGAAAAAGATGGAGGGTAGGCATGAAAATTTTTCATAATAATATAATGTGTAGGTATTAGATCGTTTTTGCTACTTTCCCAGACGAGACACGCTTTTGTTTATAAACAGAGATCATTCACAACTTTGCTTATACAATACGACAAGTCGATTCGCACGACAGATTATTGAATTTTGATCGGTTAAATGATTAAAAGTTAGTAAGTATTGCTATTAAACTCTGCATTGATTTCACCTTCAAAAACTGTTATTATTATAATTTCATTTGTATCAGCTGTTGGTTGTATTTCATGAACATAATTCTAATTATATTCGTATTGGGTTGGCGATGTTTTTATGTCAAAGTCGTTTTCATAGTTTTTATGCATTCGCTTAGTACTGACTAACTGGAAAATCTGACATATCTTTTGTTGCGTATTTGATTCAGTGGTTCGGTTTTAATCAGCAAGTCCACAACAGTTTCCTTTTTTACGGTTGCGGACCCAAAGGATAAAACCTTAGGTAGGACTCTTATTCTAACGCTCCGCTGTCCGTCCGTCCGTCTGTCACTAAGCTGTATCTCATGAACCGTGATAGCTAATCAGTTGAAATTTTCACAGGTGATGTACAGGGTGGGCCAAATTTTTTTGCAAAAAACAACACTAGATTTTTTTGGAAACCGTTCGAGGGAGGGCCACGCTGGGTGGCGGGAAACTATGCGTCTCTTCATGCAATTTTAGTCACGATGGAGCGCTTCACGGGACTACAGCGTGCTTTTTGTGTAAAACAATTTTACAAAAACAATGATTCCTACGTTACTGTACGACGCCTGTTTAGAATTGAATACGGATTACGCCATCCAAGTGTCCAAGTGTTAATTTGATCAAAGCTTAGGTCGAGAATTTCAAGCAAACGGGATCAACAATGAATATTGAATAAACAGGGCGGCCACGTTCAAGAAGAAGTGATGAGAACATTCGAGCGGTCGAAAAATCCGTATGGAACTATCCAGAATCATCTACGCGTAGGTAAGCGTTCGGCGGCTCTGGCAATACCAAGAACTAGTCTTCGGGGGATTTTGCATCTGGACTTCAAATTGCACACATATAAGCTTCAAATTGTGCAGGAGATGAAACCAAATGATTTTCACATCAATGGGCACGTGAATAAGCACAATTGTTGATATTGGAGCAGGGAAAAGCTATAATTGCAAAGAAAATAATTGGTCCGTGTTTCTTTGAAAATAATCAAGGAAATAATGTAACTGTGATTTCAACGGAATACGTCAAGATGTTGCAAGACTTTTTGAGAGCGCAGTTGCATGAATTTCAAGTGTACAATAGCAGGACCTGGATGCAACAAGATGGAGCAACATGTCATACGTCAAATGTAAGTTTACCGGCCTCCGAGAAGCCCGGACCTTACACCATGCGATTTTTTCTTGTGGGAATACCTGAAAAGTCGAGTGTACCTTAATAAACCGACGACAATATCCACGTGGTGATAACCGCGATCCCCCGCAGCATGTGTCAGCGAGATTTCCAAAGTTGGCGTAGTCGATTGCAGGAGTGCCAACGAGACGGCGCACATTTGGACGATGTCATTTAAAAAAAAAATCATTAAATGATTATTACGTTAAATAAGTTATCAACAAAATAACATTTGTAGTTTTAGTTCTATTCATGTTTCAAAAGTGCAAAATTTTTTGGGCCACCCTGTATTTCTGTTGCCGCTATAACAACAATACTAAAAAACAGAATAAAATAGATATTTAAGGGGGGGGGGGGGGATATTTTGAAATATTAGTTATATATTTTAATATTAATTAATTAAATTAAAATAAAACATATATTAAGGATAGTGGAGCTCCCGTGCAAGAAACGTGACTTTTCTGCTCGATGTTCATACGGTAACAGGTAAATAATGGTACAAAACCCTTCGTGCGCGAGTCCAATACGCGGTTTTATTTCCATTCCTGTATATTTTTATTTCACGCGATAGCAAGGTACCCACTGGTGTTCCTTTTTTTTGCAAAGCAAAGCTGGTTTTATTTTTAATTAATATTTGAAAGGTGAAAATTTCAAGAAAAAATCTGCAGACCTCTAATAAAAAATTTGAGCTAATTTCTTTTTGAAATAATTTTTTTTTTAATTGGAGTTTTGTGCACTGATGCTCTTATGAAGACGGACTGACATAACACGCGACCTATATACAGTTGAGAGTCCCGTTCTTTTTACCAAAACTAATTCTACCAATTAACGGATTTATCACGGATTGCAACATAATTTTTCACTTTTATAAATTTGACCAAATGAACGGTTGACCAAAGAACGTTTGATACTCTATTACTGAACTCAGAAATAGGTTCTGTGAGTCACGGGAACGGGATCAATATTTTTCATCCCTCCTGTTCGGAAAGTCTAATTTTCATGGGTAGCCTGGGTGGAAAGTAGCTTATTTCATCCCTAGGGTGGAAAGTATTTTTTTAAATTTTAAGTTTTGCCACGGAGTCCATGGTAATTAAGTTACGTTATAATGCCTTGATATCATGACGCTTTTTTAGGGATTTTTTTTAGAAAAGCCCTATTGCTATCGAGTTGTCGTCGACGTCGTCGTTGCCAATTTTCTGTCACGGTTTTGGGTATGAAGGAGATGAACTATCGAGTTGCTGTTTTCGGTAATAGATTCGTGGTGGGGTGAACCATTGCAAGATAAAGAAAAAGTCGCAAAAAATCGCAAAAAAAAAAAAAAACGAAAATCCCTTGTATTCGGCTGAGCTCGTCTCAGGAATTCAACTTGTTTATATTAAATGTGTGTGTAGTATTTTAATTTCCTCACATAGTCGAAATGAAAAGTAGAGTGTTTAACTCGGGTGAATGTCACCCATTTCACCCTCGAACTATTAGCGCCAAAAATGTCTCGGGTGAAATGGCTGACTTTCAACCTTGTGTAACAATCTACTATTACGTGGTCGGAGCCGCAGGCAACAGCTAGCCCGCGACTAACATATTATTATTAAAACAATAACATTAGCTGATAATAACTATTGGTACCTACCTATAAGGGATCTAATAATGAAGAACACTTTGTTACATTTTCTTCTTTAAAATAACATAGGAGTAAAAGTTATGAAATTGTATCAAAAATTCAATTTATTAAACCATTATTTTAAAAAGAATTTTGAACTTGGCTTTTTTACCATTTACTTTCAGGTTTGCGATCAAAAGCGGAATAGGCAAGTGTACTTAATGCCAATGGTAATGGTTAACATTCATTTGGTAACTGTAGGAGAAGCAAACATTCCGTTGGTCAAACGTTCTTTAGAACGGTTGATGTTCATTCGGTGAAATTTATAAAACCAGAAAATTATGCTGTGATCCGTTAATTGGTAGAATGAGTTTTGATAAAACGTACGCGACTCGAGGTGAGTATGGGTTTCATTTAATGCAAGTTGCTTCGTAGAAGGAGAAGGTGCCATCAATTTATACTTTAGAGATTGTCCGGTAAATTGAGTATAAGTAGATAAGGAATCTTAATCTTATTATTGCTCAGCAGTAATAATCCTTTATCGATTATTACTTTACAACTAACCGTGCTGTATATTTATTGGAATAATACAGTGATAAATATTTTATCAAAATATGACTGGATTTATTGCCCAATTGGATGGTTATCGGATTATCTATGCTAATATTTGTCATAGAGTTAATTAGCAAAATACCTACCCCGTTTAGGTTAGGTGTACAAATGTGCAAGGAAATAAGGAAAAAAGGTATATGCCTATTTTCTTGGCCATGTGTGTTGTACCACCTGCTAGTTGGTACAACCACTAGAATATGGGTGAGGATCTGGTGCTGTTTTCATATCAGGGTTGGGTTGGGAAGTCAGACAGAAGAGATCCCGCGCGGGGGCGTTTATGTCGGGCTTGAACCGACCAAAACCGCACGCCGTCTCGGGTGTAAGGTTGCCCATAAAGCATATCCCTCGCACCCCGACTGACCCTGGGCCATCTGCGGTTTCGAGATTTGGGACCCCTCGGGTTTGGGAACCACGGTGTCCCCGTCTTGCCCCGGTTTGGGGGAGGGGCGCTAGCCGCCCCGCCGTCCCGGCCTGCTTCTGCTGGGGTGACAGGTGGCCTCACCTGCCACCACTAGGCCTGCGCTCATGGAGGATGGAGGTCGCCTAAGTAGGTGCCTTTCAACTTTGTACGCAACCAGGACCATCTCTAATATGATGATGATGAGTTTTACTTAGGACATCTGTCTAATTTGTTATTGATTTAGGTAAGTACCTATTATAATCCGTTTGTGTTCTAAACATTAAGACAGACCTACGGAAAATTCAATGCAGCTACCAACAACAATAGATAATATACAGTTCTATAGTTTGTCTGTTAAAAAACATAGGTTGGCACCTACTTATCTCAATGAATGAATAACGAAGTCCCTTGCTAAAATAGATTACGCTTTGTTATCTTTGTACCTGACGAAAATTCTATATTTCTCTACGGTTTTATCTTAACAATTTATTGATATAATCAAATGTGGCTCACGTAGAACTGATAGTGTTCGTTCTTAAATCTTTGGCTTCCGCTTTGCTAATCGCTTCAAAATGAAGCTCTTCGACCAGTGCATCAAGCTCATGTCACCTGTTATGACTTATGAATTTTAGACCGGGAGATGATGACAGAAAATTCCAGGTCATTTATACTAGTAGTATTTATACTGTAATCATCGTTGAGTCACTCACGAAAATCGCCACGCCATACTTTTCCGACGGTTCCAAATGGCCGTCATACCGTCGCAAAAGAGTTTTTTTTTTGCATGAAAGGATTTTTTTGTCATCATCTCCCGGTCTATTAGGCGTACGCTACACTCGATGGATATTCTGTTGCGAATCTTCCACGACGGAACTCAATACAAGTTATTATATATGACCTATTTATAGGTATGCAACTAGCAACCCGCCCTCGCTTCGCTTCGGTTTATATGAGTTTTTTTTTAACTCAAGCCATTGTAATCTACACATATTATATATAGCCTAGGTCTTGTAGGAAATGTACCTTTCAAATGACGGCCTCTGTGGCGTAGCGGTAGTGCATTCGACTGCTACGACAGGGGGCGCGGGTTCGATTCCCGCTCAGTGCAAATATTTGTATACATGAATATGTCTATTTGCAATGGTCTGGGTGTTTCTATGTATAATATGTATGTATTTACAAAAAAAAAGTATATAAGTATTTTTATCCGCATTCTGGAACCCATAACACAAGCTAGTTAAACTATGCTTACTTTGGGTCTAGAAAGCGCTGTGTAGAATGTCGTAGAATATTTATTTATATTTAAATGGTGAAAGAATTTGTGATTCCGAAGATTGCCCTCAACATTTATGAACAAACTCACAAGAGTCGGCCTCTCTACTTATAATTAAATAATAAAAAAAAACGACATTGCTAAGAACACGCCCAACTTATTCACCTTTCAAACAAAAAAATCCGTTCCCGCAGGGGGAACGCACAGGTAGATTTCGTGAAGCAATTAATATTATTTTATATAGAGAACTACGGACTTTAAACAGTTTAATTTTTTTTCTCGAAAACGGTAACTTTTAGCGAAAAACTTTTCAGACATTTATTTTAGACTTAAAAATGGCCTATCGATTAAAAATGTTTCCGACGGCAAGAATGTTCACCGGTTACAAGTTATGATTTTTTTCCCGAAAAATTTTGGTTTTTCCCCCCTCTACTTTTAATTAAAGTTTTAATCTTATAGGTTTATAATAAAAGTTGTTAGTATTCATGTATACTATGGGATAAAATTAGAACAGTTCGAATATCTTTCATGGAACGTGAAATTTTGAGGAAAAACTGATTTCACAAAAAGTGAGGCCCTACGGTCCCCTTAGGCCGGATTCCACCTGTTCACGAACTTAAACTAAGTTTACACCCAAGCAATTTTTGACCGCAGTTTGAAAGCGATCGGGGCAAAAATGCGACCGTGAGAGTAGAGTGCCGCAAATTTTGGGAAGTGGAACCATACATACATATATATATATATATAAAAACGTTTTGACCAGTGGTCATTTCGGACTCAGGGGGTCATAACTAGACCTCCTATGAAGAATTTTTTTTTAAATTCGACAGTAGTCAAGAAACCAATAGGTAGATCGATTTCATCGAAATCTACCTAAAATATATAAAATCAAAATCGGTTCATCCGTTAGCTAGACAGAGATCCGGAGCTACAATGCCACAGACAGACACACACACACACAGACACGTCAACGTTATAACACCCCGTGTCGCGTCTTCGTTTCTACGTCGGGGGTTAATAAAATTAGTATAGATTACATGTGTTGGTGTTCTGACGCGGAGGATACGCACCGGGAGACCCGGCAAGTGTAGCGTAGGCCTCAGTAAACATTCTTGACCGTCCTAAATCCGGTCACTCGTCATAACCACACAAGAACCAGTTGGTTCATGAGGTTTTTAGAAAGACATTAAAATTATTTGCCTACTTCTTTTTGGATTCATTAGCTAAAACCAAAATATTCTTATCACAAACGATTCATTATGATAACGAATCATGTTTTCGCTTAATGCCTATGCAAGTATATGATTTTTATCAAACAATTGTGTATGGTTCTCATGGTCCTTAATTAAATATTTACATACTTAGTCATGTTAATTAATTATGTTTGATAGTTCGAATATAAGTAATATATAGTTGGCCTCGATAACACCCAAGTACGTTTTGTGATTATTTATCAAATGTTTTAAGTACACGTAGCAGTCACAAAACTTCTTCTGGTTTGATATGCTTATAAGGTCACATGAAACTGAAAGTATTTCATGTGAACTAATGACTAAAGTAGCAAATTAAAGCCTTGGCACGATCTATAAATCTCGGCCTGAGATAGGTACCTACCTTTTTGCATTCGGAATCCCCCTCGTGCTTCACGTCATCGGAGCTAATGATGAAGTGAATATGTCGGACTTCAACCGATTAAACCCGTGTGGCCGGGGGATATGTGAGTCCTAGAAAGGATATGACCCCGACTGACCTTAGCCATCAACATAGGCGACCCCGACGTGTTGTTGGGGATCAAAAGGGAATTGAAAGTTGGCTTCGATATAGACAGGCGCGCGCAAAAACACAACGCACCTCCCTGGGCCTGCTTGTGCTAAGGCGATGGTTAGCCCCAACCGTAACTTCCGGACCCCCTGAGATACCTGCCTACAACAAGTTTTATATGTCCGTGTAAATAGAAAGCTTAAAAAAGTGCTTGGTTATTTTCTCACAGTTCTACTTGTTGCATTGCACACCAGGTATTAAATGTACCTAACTTTTGACTATCATAAGTGTTAAATAGGGATCCAAATGATTAAATGATTCAATTCATTACCGCCAGTTTATCATGCTTAAGACAGGATACAAAGATATTCTCAGCGGAGTGATATCTAAACGATCTGGATGAAGACAGTGAGTGTCTGTCGGATAACGGGATACTGTTGCATCTAGCTCTGTGTTGGACTCAAAACCTAAAACAACCATAGCTACATGATGTCTTCGAAATTCTTTATGAATGTATTCAGGTAGTAGGGCCCTACCAACATCCTTGAGGCCCAAGCCAATCATACCTGCGGCCGTCGAGGGTCTGGCACAAGGTTTTCTCTCAGGGTTGGGAGGTCAAACGGATGTGGCTCCCATAAAAGCCAAATCAAGATAAAGAGGAGGAGAGCGAATTACACCTACAACGATCGAGGCTCTAGCACAGGCTTTTCTCTCAGGGTTGGAAGGTCAAACGGAATGTGCTTCCATAAAAGCCAAGATAAGCCAAATCAAGAGAAAAAGGAGGAGAGCGGACTCCGAAGTGTAAGCTTTGGATGCAACCGGGACCAATGCTGGGATGTTGATGATAAACCTTTATTTGAGACGTAAATATTAAAGCAAAAATGAAGTGATGACAGCTGCAAAAGTGTACAAAATGTTGGTAGCCGTAATTCTACAGTAACCCATCCGCACGTAAAAAAAAAACCCATCTACTAATTAGTAATGATACATACCATACGTTAGCTATCGAAGATTCCAGGCCAACAGCAAGTCCTTCAAACAACTCATGAATTGACAACGCCAGCACAATGAGTAGACCCCTCAGTGCAGACTCAATAGTATCCTCATCAGCCACAAGATGACTATGTCCTTTATGCGTATGATTCTCAATATCATTTTCTTTTACATGATCACTATCAACCTCTGCAAGACTCGTAGAGTCTTTTCTCAACTGGAACGGCTTTATGAAATTCGAATCAGACTTTTTGTTCGCCCGGCTATTAATGTACAAATGCACAAGTTCTTCTATTAAGTACATCATGAAGAATCCGCCGCACATGATGATACCAGCGAAGAAGATATGGCCTTCGGGAAACTCTCCACTTTCTGAAAAAAGCGATGATATTTTATTTTTTACTGTTTCCGCTTTTTTGGTTTGTTTTTATGTAAGTAATTTATAAACACGCACTTTAGGTCTACTTAAACGTTATTTTCAGCTCAGTATTTTTTATAATAGAATATTAATAACTAAACAAACTTAAATTGAAGTAGAAGCAATTTGTTATATTGCATTTTGTTATATCTCAAAGGGTTTAGGCAGCGTTTTCGTAAAAACTCCCATACGGCTTATTTTTTTCCAACACCACCAACAAACATCATTATATTTTAGCCAATGTATACGAAAACTTGATAAATTATATGTACCTTCCTCGAGAACCACTCTATTCATTGGTGAAAACAGCATGAAAATCGGTGCAGTACTTTTAAGTTTATCGCTAACAGACAAACAGACGAATGCCAACTTCGCAAAATGCCAACCGATCGCAAAAAGGCTACTTCTCGGAATGCCAACGTCTCAAAATACCAACTTCTCAAAATGCCAACTTCTCAAAATGACAACTTCTCGAAATGAGAACTTCTCAAAATGCCAACTTCTCAAAATGACAACTTCTCGAAATGACAATCAGTGGTATAAAAAAGACACGATTTTTACTTCAGACGTTTCATAAATAATTATTTTGAGTACTTGTAGGTAAGTACTCAAATGTCATACCTTTTTTTTTTTTTTTTTATCGTGCGGAAATCCCTTCGGATACCCCCCCGCCGGCCAGCGGGGGCGGTTATGTCGGGCTTGCACCGACTAAAACCGCACGCCGTCTCGGGTCTTCAGACGCCGGGGTGTAAGGTTACCCATAGAGCATATCCCTCGCACCCCGGCTGACCCTGGGCCATCTCACCACTAACAGCATCGCTCATCCTGTCTCCTCTGAAAGCAGAGGAGTACGGAGAGCGATGTGTTCCCGCCACGTTGGGTATTGGCCGACGATCAATGCCAACCCTATGAAGGGGTGAAGGGGAAGCCATTGACCGCCGCCCAGGGTGTACCGGCCGCTCCGATTCCGTTCCCCCCGGACTGCAGCGGGATCGGAATCGGAGCGACACTCGAGGAGGTTACCCAACACACACCCCTCAAATGTCATACCTAAGATTAATGAATATTCCATTAAGTACGACCGCAACCCAGTTTACCTTAATGCTAATAAATGCTACGATATTTATTTTTAGAAGAAGCGATGTGTTCCCGCCACGTTGGGTATTGGCCGACGATCAATGCCAACCCTATGAAGGGGTGAAGGGGAAGCCATTGACCGCCGCCCAGGGTGTACCGGCCGCTCCGATTCCGTTCCCCCCGGACTGCAGCGGGATCGGAATCGGAGCGACACTCGAGGAGGTTACCCAACACACACCCCTCAAATGTCATACCTAAGATTAATGAATATTCCATTAAGTACGACCGCAACCCAGTTTACCTTAATGCTAATAAATGCTACGATATTTATTTTTAGAAGACAACAACGGAGATGTTGATAGTGACCGGAGAATGATCTTAATGATGACAATAATAATGTAGAGTCGACTCAATAAATTCTCAAAAACTAAATATTTTTTCTTAACATTAGGTCTGTATATTGTTCAGAATAAACGTATATTTATATCTGGGTTTTGGGCATGAGTAGCTCATACACTCCTAGCGTCTGTACAATGTGTTATCGGTAGGTATCTTATATTTATCATTCAATTACTGTGAGAAATGCATACAGAATACCTACTTATCTATCTTCTATGCCTATTGAGCAATTTTGGCTTTATAACCTTCTTATTCCATGATAGTTTTCATTGGGCATATGAGACCTGTTTGGAATGTTAGGCAATTTATCAGGGAATAAATGACGCCTGTTTTTGTACTCCGTAAGTCCGTATAGTTTAGCAGAAAATCGCTCTAAAGTGACCTAAATCAGACAAGCTCAACTTGCCTCGATAGTCGATAGTATAGTAAGTTGAGCATGAATATGTGGTAAGTTGAGGTGGATAGTCGTTGATCATATTTATTTAAAATTACCAAGAAACAACACTCAGTCTCAGTCTTATCTAAACCAATCTACATTTACATTTACATCTACACTAATATGATAAAGGGGAAAGATTTGTATATCTTTATGTAACGAACAAATTTAAAAACTACTGGACTGACTTCTAAAGTTCTTTTACCGTTAGAAAGCTACATTATCACTGAGTAACATGGGCTATATTTATTACAAGAGAAACTTAGAGATCCTTAGAAATCCCTAGTAAAACTAACCCAAGGTGTAAAAAATTAGTCATAAAATGTCCTTCATAGCATGCGCTGCGGAAAGTATTGATGATAGAACATAAAATGTTCTATAATAATATATGATATAACATATCAATATCTACAAAAAACTTCGCGAGACCATTATGTCCAAATATTGTAGTTATGTCACTATAACTACTATTTAGGGTTCCGTTACCAAATGGAAAAAAACGGAACCCTGATAGATTCATCATGTCTGTCTGTCTGTCTGTCCGTCCGTATGTCACAGCCACTTTTTTTCGAAACTATAAGAACTATGCTGTTGAAACTTGGTAAGTAGATGTATTATGTGAACCGCATTAAGTTTTTCACACAAAAATAGAAAAAAAAAAATTTTGGGGTTATACTTAGAACCGAGAGTCAAATTTTTTTTTCATCAAGTACATACGTATCTATGAATAGGTCTTCAAAGATGGTATTGAGGGTTCTAATATTTTTTTTTAAACTGAATAGTTTGCACGAGAGACACTTCCAAAGTGGTAAAATGTAACTTTAAAAAAATAAGAGAATGATAAAACTAAAAAAAATATATGATGTACATTACCATGTAAACTTCCACCGAAAATTGGTTTGAATGAGATCTAGTACGTAGTTATTTTTAATACGTCATAAATCGTAAACCGCAATTTACCTTTCACTCAATCAAATCAAATATAAAAAATTTACTTGCTGCTACGGAACCCTTCATGAGCGAGTCCGGTGACCACTAGTGACCATTAGGTTCCCATGAGGAGCGGGAACGGGAACAGACTTCCACGCGGGCGAAGCCGCGGGCAATAGCTTATATTTACGAAGTTCTTGACCCGTGAATCATGTTTTATTAGTCGGTGTTAGATGTTGTTGCTCTGCCTATACTCGTTAGTTCAGACTTCAGATATTTAGGGGATTTCCAGCTATCTGGTACTTGGTAAATTTACTAATTACTAATGCACACCTGATATCTGAGACTTCCTGAGACCTCAACTCTGGCCAGTGTCACGGGTACCGTCACTACCTCCCAACCTCCTAACTACCTGGGAGGTAACGGGTAGTGATAAAAAAAAAACGGTGGCAAGATAGCCGGTTCAGCCAGAGGGGCTTATAATGGTGCTCGAGCCTCATACACTATGGTACACTGGTTCCATTAACCCTTCCTGGTCCCGTACTATCCTGGTTGGCGGCCGCAGATGTTGGTGGGCGCTCGCAGTGAAGACCAGGTGCAGGGTTGTCACAGTGGGCAACTCTACTAGGGCTAACTTCTTAACTCGAGAGTCCGAAAAAAAAACAAATAAAGCTTGCAACTAATTCCTGCGCCGCATGGCAACAGGCGATGGTGAATTGTGTTCTTCTTACTATACTATACTGGGTTCCTGCGTAACATGTTCAGTTTTGGAAATATTTCAATAGCCCCAACTTACCCGCTAAATCGTAAGGATTTAGCTACTACTAATTTATTATTCGTTTAAATAATATACTAGCTGAAGAGTTTTTCTGTTTGAACGTGCTTATCGCTGAAACTACATGCGCAATTTGTATTTTCCATTAAATAGACCATTTCTTGGGGAAGGTCATAAGGTCACAACATCACGGTTACCCTTCGGAGCCGAGCAATGAGAAAATGATGAAAACGACGCGGGTGGGCGATGCTGTGGAATAAAATAAATTTCTGCTGATGTTGATACAGGTGTGGTGTTTTGAATCAACCGATTGAATAGAATTTTGGGCATAATGTTTTGCAACAAAAACTATCGTAAGCTAACGTACTGAATCATAATGGTACTTGGACTGAACGAGGCCACAAGAGGCGACTGAAAATCACACATTTGTCAAAACAATTCTGTAATGGTAAAATCTATTCATTCTAATTAATTTTGTACCTAGGTACTACTAAGTTGGGGTGCTTGGTTGGGGACCTCCACGCGGTGCACCCTGGGCAACGGAGACAGCAGCGCCTCTCTCCTAGGGCGGGAGAGACGCTGCCGCCTACGGCCAAGTCCGACCGAGGCAAGGACGGCCCTGTTGAGGGCTGTTCGGAAGCTTTCCACGTGTCCCTCTGATTAGCAGATGGCACAGTGGAGAGCAAGTAAGGGGGCCAACTCAAAACCGGAGATGGCCCGGGGTCAGTCGGGGTGCGAGGGATATGCTCTATGGGTAACCTTACACCCCGGCGTCTTAAGACCCGAGACGGTGAGCGGTTTTAGTCGGTTCAAGCCCGACATAACCGCCCCCACTGGCCGGCGAGGGGTATACGAGGGGATTTCCGCACGAAAAAAAAAATGTACTACTAAGTTATATAAGATTTAAAAAATACAATATTGGGCTATCTAATGTGATTGGGAAATTTAAGACATGTTTGTAATTAACAAAATAATGAAGTCTCCAACAATACGTAGACAGGTAGATGACTTAAAAAAGTTAATCGAAATACAATAAATATATCGGTAGCATTCATTGTTTCTCACTGCACATCTGTCATTGTTGATGTCATACCTACATACCGCATGGCGATTAGACGTGGTTTATGTCATGACTTTAACCTTTAAAATGACAAATATACGCTTTTGCAAACAATAAACCTATGAAATTGCCAAACCAAGACACGTGTAGGTAATTATGTGTAGATTTTAAAACCAATTAATCACAGTTGACAACGACGGACATAATGTACCTGAGTACATACTACATACCTACCAACTACATACTTATGACGGCAGTCAAACGATCTCTTTTCTTACAGTCGTTGGACGGAGTCGTGTAGACGTAGTTTTATTGTCATTGAGACAGATCAATCGTGCGGGGCAAGCGGGATCTTGGTGGCGTACCCAGTAGTCATACTTTTACTCGGTACTAACGATTCAGGGCTGTCTCATCCATAATAACAATATTATTGGAGTGAGAACTTCTTATACGCGTTGAGCACTTTTTGGGTGAACACAAAATCATGGAATACGCGTCATCGCCACGTCGTGCCTCGCTTTCCATATTAAAAAACGGATGGATGGATGGCTGACGATGAAGATGATGATGATCACAATACCTAAAGTCGTCGAATACCCTCACCTTAAATGGAATTTTGATCAACACATAACGTGACCCAAAAATCAAGATAGGTTGTTTATAAGGGCATCAGAACGTTTTTACAAGGTCGGCAGCGCGAGTGTGACGCCTCTGATGTTGCACACGTTCATGGTCCGCGGTAACCGCTTCCCATTAAATAGACCGTGTACTTGTCTGCCACCTGAGTGGTATAACAAAAAAGGTTAGATGGCTGTTCCTTCACGGAAAAATGTCGAAGTTCGGCTGCTTCGAAGTTAGACTAATAAGCCGACCTCCAAGGCGCGGAGGATGATGTAGAACAGATGACGATCACGGTGCTACTGCCTGTAGTCCAAATTGTCCAAGTTCTATAGGTACTCTTCCATAGCGGCGGTAAGGCGCGTGTCCCAGCGTGTGCAGCCTCTCGTACTGACTGACGCAGGTGATCTCCGTTAAGGGGAGCTTCGGGGACCACCTGCATCGGAAAAGGAAGGTGCCAACGCCTGAGTGTCATCACTGCGACGAGAGCGAGGACTCAGGGCTGCACACGCTGGCGGACTGCCCGGCGTGGGAGGCGCTGAGGCGTGACCTCGTGACAGCCATCGGGGTGGGAGTCCTCTCGCTCGGCAGCATGGTTGCGGCAATGGTGCGGAGCGCGAGCGCTAAATTTAGCTCACAGTGTCATGAAGTCTTGTTGTATTTTGTTTTTTCTTGGAATTAATTAAGTGAATGACTGGGTCCCAAGCTGGTGGTACATTCCAACCATCTTCTCTATTAAAATTAGGATGTTTTTTAATTTCAATAGCTTCGCGGAGCATCCTAGGTAGGTCTACCCGTGACCATGGCTGCTGAAAAGCAACCGAAACGTCGGGTTCAATGTAAAATATAAAATAACATCAAATAAACCGCGATAGAATCCGTTAAAAATAGTTTTATTTAATGTGTAACATTCGCGTAAACTTCCGACAATATCATGTAAAAAATCTATATTTAATAATACGAAGTCGTGTTAGTCATGGCTGGTGTAAACTCAAGAACGGGTGGTCCTATTTTCATGATCTTTGGTTTTTTAGATTTGTTTCCGCTTATGTTTCTTTTTTTAATTGCGGAAATCGCCACGGTTACCATTCCCCTCCACCTGCCCGCCGGCCAGCGGGGGTGGTAATGTCGGATTCGATAATACTTCTATAATAAAACTAAAAAAATATATGATGTACATTACCATGGAAACTTCCACCGAAAATTGGTTTGAACGAGATCTAGTAAGTAGTTTTTTTTAATACGTCATAAATCGTAAACCGCAATTAACCTTTCATTCAATCAACTGAAATATAAAAATTTTACTTGCTGCTACGGAACCCTTCATGGGCGAGTCAGACTCGCACTTGGCCGGTTTTTTGTAACTCGAGAATGGGTGGACCGATTTTCATGTTCCTTGATTTTTTAGATTTGTCTAAGCCTATACCTACTGTGCCTTTTTCTGAATATCGCCACGGTGACCCCACCGATGACGATGGCCAGTGGGGGTAGTTATGTCGGATATGGTAGAAATATGATGACACAAATTTGTCACAAAATTCGGCCGGGTGGGTACCACCGTGCACGATTACGAAAAACCCTACATACTAATCCAATTTCGTTTTGATTGCGTTCAGGGGTCAGCAAGTGCATAGCCGGGCAGAGGGGATTGTGGTCGCAGCACTAGTGGGACCGGTGGGTGTCACGCGGTGCTGCGACTACAATCCTCTTCTGATGAGGCCGTTAAGCTAAGTGCCACCATTGTTAACATGGTACGTGTATGTAATGGTGACCCTATTTGCTGAGACTTTACCTTCAGCTTACCATCAGGTGGGGTGAAGTCAAATTGACGTGTCCTAAATATAAAAAAAAAAACTCGAACCGATGAAAACCACACTTCAAAAACCAAAAAACTTAATTGTTTTTGGTTTTTGAAGTCGGGGTTTTATATTAAAATTTTACTTATTTCTCCATTTTAGTGAACGCAACAACACTTGAATTTGCAATTTTATAATAGTATAGATAGATAGATTCACTGTTAAATTTATATGCACTGCGTTTACAGTATATTTATAATTTCATGGCTGTATATTTTTAAAAGGATATGTGGGGACGGTGGTTTTTATATGGCTGAAAACTGGGTAATCTAGCTCTTTGATTGGGGGAATAATTTAAGATGACCCATATAAAACGACCGTCACCTACTGTACTATAATAAAAACTTAAAATATAGGTAGGTAGTGTATTTTATTTTGGTGTCGTGTTCATATTTATTCTGTCTACAACTTTATAATAAAACTGTCAGTCTGTGGTGCGACAGAGAGAACGCCCTATAAATCCGAAGCACGCCGATCATAGCGG
Organism: Cybosia mesomella; assembly: GCA_946251805.1. NCBI lineage: Eukaryota > Metazoa > Arthropoda > Insecta > Lepidoptera > Erebidae > Cybosia > Cybosia mesomella. The sequence continues at coordinate 13,598,522 of OX276408.1, read as the reverse complement.
CCATGTCATGTAATCTGTGGCCGGACACTCCGCTTCCAAACGTGCCAACCAAAGAGCCGCCGTCCGTTTACTGTACATTGTAGATCACACGACACAATTTAACTGTCAATCTAGTCAGATTGGTGATAAAATTGTATTGTGTGAAAGTCACAAAGAGTAAAAATAATACCAAGCAGCTGTTATAATAGACGTACCTATAGGCACAGCTTTATAGGTACTTACATAGTTGTACTTAGAATTTTGGATTTTGTAATATCATACATATCTATTTAGGTATCACGGAGACAGATATAGTTCATGCTCAGTCTACGAAGTAGCATAAGAAAGCCGACCACTCAGACAGGAAGGGGCGGAGTGGAAGAAAATCGAACTGAATCATAGCTTATAGGTATAATCGCTCATTGTTGTTAAACAGTGAGGGATTATGCTTATAAGCTTCTTGGATTATGGCATGCCTTATCATGTCATAATCGTTATGACATTGATAGCTCAACTACCCTACTAGTACCTATTAAGAAATCGAACGTGCCTCTTGCCCAGTTCCAAGATAAGATTTGAGTTAAGTGGTCCGTGATAAATTGATGATAAGATTTGTCAAAAAACTTTGTCATATATAGACAGTAATCAGACGTAAATATGTACTTTAACTTTACATTATCGGACGTCTGCGTAAACAACAGTTTATAAAAATTAGTAGACTCTTGTTTCCCCTGCTTGGAATTCTGATTCCTTTCCCGCTACCCATGGGATCCTATTCCACCACTACAGCCTATATAAGATACACAATTCCGCCATACATCATTTTGTTATATCTCAGTTGTTTAGGCAACGTTTTCTTTGAAAGCTCCCAGACAGCTTATTTTTTTCGACACCTCCAACATATATTACTATATTTTACTCAATGTATACCCGAGAGAAAACCCTCTATCCATGGGGAAACGAAACGAAAATTGGTGCACTAGTTTTTGAGTTTATCGCGAACAGAACAGACAGACAGACGCGGTGGAGTACTTTGTATAATGTGTAGTAATAGTGATTTAAAAACCTCATACAACATGTTGCAATACTGACTATGATTTTCGTTGATAATATTTTAACGGATATCCGTGAATCAAATAAGCTGTCCTTTGACTACGAACGGGTCATTATAGCCTCAAAGAAGTTCGCATTTTTTTTTGGGCAAAGTCTAATCTCTTGATTGTAAGAACTGCAGCGTGACCGAAGATTTTTTACACGTTCTTTGGAAGTATTTAATTATACACTTCCAAAGAGTGTAAAAAGCGTACGTAATTACGTAACAGAGCAGAGTCGTACGCAGTACTTAGAATAATATTATGTAATCTGTGACAGTACCTAATGCATTTTGGGGTCTTAAGATATTTGAATATTGGCCAACCAGTCGTCAGTATCTATACTATTATGAAACTGTAAATTAGTTGTGTGTGTACAATGGAATTTTATTTTTTTAAATAGATTATGTTGAATTAACGATTCAGAGCTCAAAAATATTTTTCTCATCTGTTAGTCTATTTATCAGTTTGTTTGAGATGGACGCAAAACCTACTGAACGGATTTTGATGCAATTATTTTTTATATTAGAAAGGTCCTGGTCAGACTTAAAATCTGAAGTATGTTTATTAGATTGCAATTGGTTAAGTAGAATCGGAAATATGACCTTAAAACGATAACCGACCTCCGCGCGGGCGAAGCCGCGGGCATCAGCTAGTGTTGTATAAATTAGCAGACTTAGGTTTGGTGTAGATATATAAGTATGATGTATCTATGGAGGAAGTGGATTTAGCACACAAGCTGATTTACATGTCATTGTAACTATGGACTCCAGAACTAATGATTAGTCTTATTATTACCTTAAAATCGATGATGTACCTATTTCAGTTTCCGCTATAAAAACAAATACTAAAAACATAGAATAAAATAAATATTTAAGGGGGCTTCTATACAACACAACAGACATGTTTTTTTGCCATTTTTAATGGTACAGAACCCTTCGTGCGCGAGTCCGACTCGCACTTGGCCTTTTTACTTCCACGTATCTACTTAGGTACTACCTAAGTAAAATATGTAATAATGGAATGCACTTTGTTTTGTCTGATTCATTAGGTTAATGTCGTTGTTGATCCAAATAGATTACCGACAGAACTTATTTGTTGTTATAGCTTTAGAAAGAATTACTAATAAAAATGTTCTTTTACGATCGATAGATCGAAATCTCTGTAGTAGGTGTATTCTGAAGGTTCTTCTTCTTTCGTGTCAATGATTCAGTTTATTTTTCATAGTCCGACTAAAAACGCACTCCGTCTCGGGTCAGTCGCCGGGGTGTAAGGTGACACACACAACACGACTGGAGAGAGTCCAGAAGAAGTTATTGTATCATTTGTCTTACGCACATAACTTATTGTGTCGCAATTTGACAAGTTACGAATAGAGGTAAGTACGAGGTGGCAAAGTTGAAATTCGGAAAGTTTGTGATTCAGAATCCATAAAATCACCAATTTTCAATTTTAACTCCTTATTTTAGCACCAAATGATTGTTCTAGTACGGCTGTACCTTTTTTTTTTTTTTTTTTTTTTTTATCGTGCGGAAATACCTTCGGATACCCCCCCGCGTGCCAGCGGGGGCGGTTAATATTTCACTTTTCAAATTTATTACTGACTTTTTTGTAAAAATGTGTTGCTTTTAATCCTATATCCTTACTTATAATATAACTAGTATAATATAAAAGTGTAAGTTTAGATGTTTGGATGTTTGTTACTCAATCACGCTCGGCCGAACGGATCTGGCTGAAATTTGGTACAGTTATAGATAGTCTGGAATAACAAATAGACTACCTACTATTTATTCCTGGAATGCTCATGGGTTGCTGGAACGGGATTAGAAATCCACGCGGGCGAAGCCGTGGACAACAATAAGTAATAAGTTTGATAGAATGCTGTGCCTAAAACGACAGATTCTGATAACCTCTCTATCACTTGTAACCAATGTAACAGTAACATTTACGTAGACACTGTTTATATAAGTTAAGATTCAATATGGATTACAAAGTAATCGGTTTCCCTCCTAAAATTGTTCACGCTTTGCCATGTAGAGGGCTGCCAAAACAGTTTAACTTGCCATGGTAATACATATGAAGTTTGTCTTAAAAATTTGTGACAACAACCGACTAAAAGACGGTAAATAAATTTGATATTAGCAAGGCGACATTGTAACAAACAAAGAACTGACCCGCCCTGGTTTCGCACGGATGCAATTTCATTGCCCGTTCTTCTTCTTAAATCTTACATTTAAATCTTCCGTAATGAAAATGTTGTTTAGAAGTTATGGGAGAAATAGATAGACGCCAAACCTAGCATCCAAAGCTGGCGCTTTGGAGCTCGAAATCTGCTGTCCTACTTTCCAGAATTTGACTTTTACGGGAACGACTGACCATTCTGAATTGATCCAGAGAGAACAAACTGTGCCCGTCTCGACCATAAATTAGCTGGTTTGGAGGTGAGGTTGGCTTGGTCTCCGAACATCTTGAGTCTCATCCTACCCTACTAATATTATAAACGCGAAAGGTTGTAAGTATGGATGGATAAGTTAATAAATATTGTAGGACAAAGTACACAACGCTATCTAGACCCAAACTAAGCAGAGCTTGTCATACGGGTTCTAGAATGCGGATAAACATACTTAAACACTTATTTTTTTGTAAATAAATGCATACAGGCGTGAAGTTATGTTATGTAATATAGGATAGATGTTTGTTACTCTTTCACGTAAAAACTCCTGAACGGATCTGGCTGAAATTTGGTACAGGGATAGATTATAGTCCGGAATAACACATAGGGCACTTTTATCCCGTGAATAGGTTCCCATGGGTTGCGGGAACGGGATCAGAATTCTACGCAGGCGTAGCCGCGGGCAACAGTTAGTATACCATAATACTAAGACGGGGACACCGTAGTTCACAAACCCGAGGGGGCCATCTCGAAACCGGAGATGGCCCAGGGTCAGTCGGGGTGCGAAGGATATGCTTTATGGGCAATGTTACACCCCGGCGTCTGAAGACCCGAGACGGCGTGCGGTTTTAATCGGTTCAAGCCCGACATAACCGCCTTCGCTAGCCGGCGGAGGGGTATCTGAGGGCTATACCGCTCGAATAAAAATAAAAAAAAGGTTACTATGCTCCCTAAAAGCAATAGAAGCCAAACCAAAGGGGGAGAAGAAGTAAGCGGACTACAAAGTCCGAGATAAAAGCCTCTGATGCAACCGGGAACAACGCTAATATGATGACAATGAAGTAAGCATACCTACTAATTGATACAAAATTTAATTTATGTAGTTCTTAATCCTGATCTAAAATTCAGTTGGCAAGTAGGTAGGTATACGCCTATATATGTATGTACGTATACTAGATTGGTACCTAGACCAACAGTTTCGCGTATAATAACGTGCTTATTACACAACCACCGACAATTAAAAAATAATCTTATTACAAAGGATAATGGCAATTTTATTGGAATTTAATATTAAGCGTTACTGCCATTCCGTTATGTAGAGGTAGAATACGTAACTAAAATACGACACATACTTTGTTGTCGAGTCTGTATTGTATGGTTCTAAAAGAGAAACCCAGTTTTGTGCCTCTCAAATCGGTTATCCAGATTTAAGACCTATACCAATTAATATAATGGCAATTTTATTGGAATTTAATACTAGTAGTAAGCGTTACTGCCATTCCGTTATGTAGGTACCTACCTACATAACGGAATTCTACCTAGGTAGAATACGTACCTAAATAAAATACGACACAGATTTTGTTGTCGAGTCTATACTGTATGGTTCTAAAAGAGAAACCCAGTTTTATGCCTCTCAAATCGGTTATCCAGATATAATACCTATACCAGTTAATCATACTTAAAAAAGTCCTTTATTTTACCTCACCTGGCCAAGTCTCTCAAAAAATGCTTTCTATCAAAAACAAAGATTCCACATTTGAGAACCTCCTTCTTTTTAGGGTTCCGTTGCCAAATGGCAAAAAACGGAACCCTTATAGATTCGTCATGTCTGTCTGTCTGTCTGTCCGTCCGTATGTCACAGCCACTTTTTTCCGAAACTATAAGAACTATGCTGTTGAAACTTGGTAACTAGATGTATTCTGTGAACCGCATTACAAAAATTCAATATATTTTGGGGGTTCCCCATATATCATTTTTTTCTAAACTGAATAGTCCCCCCCCCCCCCCCTGTAACTTCTAAAATAAGAGAGTGATAAAACTAACAAAAATATATGTTGTACATTATCATGTAAACTTCCACCGATAATTGGTTTGAACGAGATCTAGTAAGTAGTTTTTTTTAATACGTCATAAATCGTAAACCGCAATTTACCTTTCATTCAAACAACTAAAATATAAAAATTTTAAAAATACATTATTATGTTACTTGCTACTACGGAACCTTTAATGAGCGATTCCGACTCGCACTTGGCCACTTTTTGAAATCGGTTAAACACAAACGACGCCGCTGGTTCAATTGATTTAACAGTTCTGACAAATATCGCCAATGACTGATAGTTGCGAGAATAGGCCTTTAGAAACCTTTCTAGGTGCTCGAATAAATTGTATGGGAATATGTGATTGTATGGGAATCACGTCTTTCCTTTTAACTTCTGTTAGGTAGGAATCTGCTTCATAAAATAATAATGATTATTTTTCTATCAAACGGCATATTATATTTTTAAGCGTCATTCTTTAGCATCCCAATAACCAAATAGATAGATACTACCTAGGTAAGGTAGTAGGTATAATGTTTGCTAACTCTAAAATATTGGAGAATGGAATTGTGATGCCGTTCCCGCTACCAATGGGAACCTATTCCCGGGATGAAAAGTAGCCTATGTGTTATTCCGGACTAGTCTATCCCTGTACGAAATTTCAGGCAGATTCGTTCAGCCGTTTTTGCGTGAAAGAGCAACAAATATACATACATACATACAAACTTTCGCGTTTATAATATTAGTAGGATAGAGGCATTACAAAATAATGACATAAAATACTATCTTAATAACAGTTCGTAGATACAAAGAGTATATTAAACATTTCCGTTTAGGTACTGACCTTGCAGCTGCACAATATTGTCATTTACTTCAGGTAACAGATGCATAAAAGTAGTCGCGAAGAGCACTCCCCCTCCAAACGCCAACAAACCCATCACAGCTTTATTTGAGTTCCGTAAATTTGGATCACTAGACTTGAACCAGTCGAATTTTAAAGCTATGAGTAAAGGCAGGCAGCCTACTATCATGGATATACCAAATAGACACACCATTGTTATAATCTTTGCTGTTAGAGCATCGGTTGTCGAGGTCTCATTTTCTCTCATTAAATTCATTGTGAATATTTGATTTATGTCACCGTATTGTATTTTTTTTATTCCGCTGTAATTGCGCGGGCGGTTGTAAAGGCGCAGCCGTGCGCACGCGACGTTCGCTGATCAACAAGCAGCCAACTGGGCTTCCTGCGACCGTCTCCGCTTGTAGGTGGGCTCTTGATAAGAACTCACATTATTAATGATAAAACTGAGAGTGTAATTTGTTCGGCGTCGCTTCCTCGGAGCGTCCCGCTTATCACAACCCTGTCAAAAATGATATCTTTTATAATGATATCTATTGTTTATAATTTATAACAATAGGTAGTTCATTAATATTATCGTGCACCTCTAAAAGTTGATTGTCGGTCATCGAAACAATCTTAGTTCGCTCACCTTATGGAAATATTTTTCATAAGTGAAAGCCTTTTCTTGTATGATCGAAATTATTGTGACCTGCCAACTTTCATTTCGTGCATGACCCGTCTGCTTATACAAAAAGAGGCCAAGTGCGAGTCGGACTAGCCCATGAAGGGTTCCGTAGCAGCAAGTAACATAATAATGCTTTTTCTTCAATTTTATATTTGAGTGGATTGAATGAAAGGCAAATTGTGTTTTACGATTTATGACGTATCAAAAAAAACTACTTACTAGATCTCGTTCAAACCAAACGCCTGTGCCCGTTTTTGTTACGCGATACCACCAAGAAGCCACGTCACCCCCTTCCTCAATCAACACTATTTAATTAAAATGAAAACGAGACGTAAATTACATCTCGCATGTATAATGTTTGGCGTCATTAAACGTCAGGCACCTAGGTATTTACTTGTATAACAAATTCAAGCCTATGTCAAGCAGACGTGATTGTTGCAAAAGGAAGTGCTCACCACAATTGTCCATACCACCTCATAGAACGGCCGCGTTCAGAGGCAGCTTCCGATACGCTGGGTGCAAAATATGGAACAACATACCTTCGAATATTAGAATTCTGAAATCAGCAAATACCTTTAGGTTTAAGCTGCGGCGCACAGTGTATTATTTTGCCTCAGTAGCGGTCATCCTCTTTTATAGCCAATTTCGATGGATATAATCGATATACAGCATAATAAGACACACCAGAAGAAAAATATTGCTTGATTTTTAAATTATGTAGCTTTTCTTGAAAGGCCATTGAACTTTGACTAAAAGATTTTTACAGATTTCGAACTAAATTATTATAATTGATCTTAGTTAAAATGACCAATGAATGGCGGTATATTTACATAATTGAGTGTAAAAATCACAAGTCTGTAAATGCCCTGGAGTACAGAAAAAAAATTATTTTACAAATTTCAGAAAAAATAAAATAGGAAATTTTCTAGATGACGGTCGCATTTTTTTTCACTTGCAAAATATACCCTAGCATTGTAGCTTCCTATATACAAATTTTTGATTATTTTCGATGCAGGACAGCTGAGGTATGACGTTTCTAAGTTTTCTATAATTTTCTATGGAAATAGGGTTATCACAAATAAATATAATTATTCGAAATTTATAATATGTAGATTGACGATACGAATGAGATAGTTAAATTGACTTAAACATTTTGGCTTTATTTAGTGATAAACTGCACTCTCAGATCAACATTGCGCTACATTTTTATAAATCTTGGGCCAGATGATCATGGTTGGCGGAAGATTTGCACAATATTACGGTATGGTACTTTAATTCAGTTTATCACAAAAAAGATAATCTAGTTCTCTTTGTTTCTTGCTGGTATCTTCTCGGTAGAACCATCTTACCCAACCAGCAAAAAAAAAAACATTTTCGAATGGTTTATTTACTATCTACACTAATATTATAAAGAGGAAAGATTTATACTTTTGGATTTTTGTATGTAACGAATAAATTTGAAAACTACTGAACCGATTTGAAAAATTCTTTCACCGTTGGTTACCTACACTATCCCCGGGTGATATAGGATATATTATATTTTCAAGAAAAATAGGGATCCTTACTAAAACTCCAATAATGTAACCCAAGGCGTAAAAAATTGACCTAACAAATTTCTTACATCGCGTGCGCTGCGAAAACTATTGATGATAGAACAAAATAATGTCGTACGACTTTGCAGAACACATCATTATGTACTAAAAGTGTCGCGACACGACATGTCTAGCTATTATAGTTATGTCACAATAAGTATTTTTTTATTTTAAAAATTTAATTGAAATGGCGGCGTTAAAAAATGCTCTTTAAATGTCCTAATTTAAACAAATAAAATAAGGATTTAAAATAAATCTAGCGATGAATAACTCAATATATGTTGAGTTCGAAACAGCAGAAGTAAACAAACCTTGATTTATTCCGAATTTAACGCGGACGAAGTCGCGGGCAACAACTAGTATTTAATATTTTTATAATGTTTATGGGGACAATTGTAAAATTGTGATGTTTATATGTGATCTCTATGGGCCTAAGCAGAATAAACGAAATTGGTTTTTTTGGTTCAAACTTCAGAGGTGGTCTATTCCATTTTATCAACCTCCGGTTCAGAACTTTTGAAGTAACGACCAAAATATTTACACCATTGAAAGCGTTACTTCTGGCTTTTAATAAACGTTTTTTTACTTTTGAATATAAATGTAGAAACTTTCTCTTTATTCATTTTAAAATACATCTCAATTACAAATTTAAATACATTTATAAAAAAAAATGATTAAGAATTAATATTTTTCTAAAGATTTAGATCGGAAAAAGAGAACATCTAGGACGGGACTTGAACCCGCGACCAGTCCCTTACAAGTTGTCAAGTCCCGTCCTAGATGTTCTCTTTTTCCGATCTAAATCTTTAGAAAAATGTTAGCATTCAAAATGCTTAAAATTTAATTGAAAGAATTAATATTATTATTATTTTAGTGAAATTTTGTATATTTACTAGTTTAGTATATTAGTAAGTAGATAAGTAATGCAAACTAAATAATAAAAAATGTAATGACGAAAACTGAACTATACCAACCACTTGAGAGACAACCCTAACTAAAAGCTTAAAGACTGAATATTACAGCTGTCTTGTGTTCGTAGCGTCTAATTATTTTTATGGTAGTAGTAATAACTGCCATTAACAATTAGGCACTACAAAATAATGCGACCGGCAAGGGATGCGTCTATAAAAAAATAAATTAAATAATAATAAAATAAAATATTCTCGCTAAAATAGACAAGATTAGGTCACATTTTTTTTATAAATCGGTGCCTAAATTATAACAGAATCATGCAAAAAAAATCCGTGAATAAGAACGAATAACAAAGGAGATGAATGTTTTTTATGGTTTCTATGGACTTTTCTCGATTTCTGCAATTTCTCTAAAACTATGAGAGATAAAAATTTTGGAGTTTTACTATAAATTTAGTTTGGTAGTTATCTATCGTAAAACATAAAAAAATGAGGATGACCGCTACTGAGGCAAAATAATACACTGTGCGGCGGTAGGTACTTGATGGAGGCAGAACGGGAATTCGGTATGATAGATGTGAATCTGTCTTATATCTGATGATATCTCCGGGATATGATGCGATACGAATGGGTACTATTGTTTATTTCTTACTGTATGTTATTATGTTGTTATTACACACCTCTGTCTACCCCTTCCGGGATGCAGGCGTGAAGTTATGTTATGTTTTTGTTTTTTTTTTGTTTTATTACTTTTTTATTTTTTATTATGTTGTATGTTATATAGTTAATCCTTCCTGTTTTAATAATAATAATAAGAGCCTCGAACAACATCTCCAGAGGCTCGCGTTAGGCAGTTGGGTCAAGGGCTTGATGCAGAATGCAGTGCTCCTCGACACGGCACGTATTGTGAGGAGATTCCTCTGTCTGGAGCCCTAACCACCGGTAGCTTGGTCCCTGTACCCGATGCCGGTGGGCTACTATTTTTTATATTTTTAAATATATTTGTTCTTTTTATATATATGGAATGTATTTAAAAATATAAGTTATATATGTTTAAAATGTAATAAAGGAAATAATAATAATAATAGTTTATTTCGGAACAATATTCCATATAAGTTAGTTTACATGAACTTACGGACTATGTTAGTAGTAGGTTTACATTCAAAAAATTAGTTAAATACAATAATAAAAGGAATAACAATAAATTAGTGAATAAATTAAATTGAATGTCAAAAGGAATAAAATTGTATGAAATGAATTGAATTGAATTTTAGGAATTGTATTAACTATATTATATGAAATTTGTTGCAATGAGTTATATTACCTAATTGAAATTTTTAGGTTTACAGTCATCATATATGATTGTATTTACTGTTGCCTGGTCGATATGTGTGCAAACGCTCCCAGTATCGAGCAAAGGGACAGTCAGGTCGGTCAGTGATTACTCTCATGATGCCGTTGGAGCTCGCCCTCAATCTCTGTAACAGCGATGTGACGCGCTTTCTTAATATGGTTTGGAAACTGTCTATGTTTTCTTCGGCAAACATACCTGACGCGCTACAGAAACGAGGATACCCCAACAACACCCTGAAAGCATTGTTATACTGTATGCGAAGAGCGTTATAGGCCTTCTGCGTGTAACCAACCCACAGGCTGCATGTGTACATCGACTGACAGAACGCTTTGAAAAGCGTTCTTTTTACATCTAGTGTACCTCGAGCAAACCTGCGAGCCAGCATATTGCATCTGACCGCCAACGCTCTTCGCTCCCTTTCCATATCTCTGTCATCAGTCAGATCTTCAGTTACAATGTGACCTAAATATTTAAAATACGGCACCCTATTCAAGGCTACCCCGTTAATGTATGCCGGCGGGACTGATTCGGGTTTCTTAGAGCCCACCTTAAATACAACGAGTTCACACTTTTTTTCATTATATACAAGACGATGTGCCTTCGCATATTTTTCACAGATCCCTAGCAGCTGACGGAGTGCACTGAGCGAAGGGCTCAGCAACACCATATCATCTGCATAACTAATGCTATTTATCATTTTTAAATCGATTGAGCATCCGATCCTAGTGCTACTGAGCTCCTCAATCAGCCGATTTATGTACAGATTGAAGAGCGATGGCGAAATGAGCCCCCCCTGCCTCACCCCACACTCCAACCTATACCCCTCGGATAACGCTCCCTCCCATCTGACCTGATTAATTTGTTAATAATATTATTGTAAGCTGATTGACATTCGTAAGTCGAAAAGGGTCTGGTTGAAAATCAGCGCTAGGCATCAGTCTGGCATTATGCTGACTATGTAATTATGAAGATTATGTAATAAAGTCGAGTGTCAAGGATACCTACTTTTGCAAAAAAATCGTACCTTCGAAAATATAAGGGTTAATGGTGCTAACCCTACTACACCCCAGCTATAGGAGAGGCATAGGACGATTTGGGTGTTCAGGACCCTACCAATATTTTTAAGGCCCAAGCCGTTAGTGCACCTGCTGAATAACGGAGGCTCTGGCCATAGACTTATTAAGAGAACAGACGGGGTATACCTACAGAATTGACGTGTATTACCTTTTTTTTTTTTTTTTTTTTTTTATCGTGCGGAAATCCCTTCGGATACCCCCCCGCCAGCCAGCGGGGGCGGTTATGTCGGGCTTGCACCGACTAAAACCGCACGCCGTCTCGGGTCTTCAGACGCCAGGGTGTAAGGTTACCCATAGAGCATATCCCTCGCACCCCGACTGACCCTGGGCCATCTCACCACTAACAGCATCGCTCATCCTGTCTCCTCTGAAAGCAGAGGAGTACGGAGAGCGATGTGTTCCCGCCACGTTGGGTATTGGCCGACGATCAATGCCAACCCTATGAAGGGGTGAAGGGGAAGCCATTGACCGCCGCCCAGGGTGTACCGGCCGCTCCGATTCCGTTCCCCCCGGACTGCAGCGGGATCGGAATCGGAGCGACACTCGAGGAGGTTACCCAACACACACCCCTGACGTGTATTACCTACGTTCCATTTTTATGAATGAACGTTTGCCGACGGTTACTATGCTAGGGGATGTACCTTCTATTATCGTAACATTTGTCGATATCTTTCTATACTACCTGTTAAAGTGTACTAACCATAACTTTAAAACTAAAACCCGACTACTGCAAAATCACGAATCTCTAGAATGTATTGTTTTATTAGAGTAAATGGTATACGACCACGGCTATTCTTGATATTTTCTTGTATAATACTTGCAGATATCATACTTGTGATTTGCAGTAGTCAAATTTTAGTTTTATTCTTAATTTTTATTTATATTATTTTTTTCCTATATCTATGGATAAAGATAAGGAAATGAAGGTGGTAACGTCCCAATTGAGTATTCCGACTGGGGAAATACCTTTATCCTACAAAATACCACGGCCATAATAACCTCATGTTGAATAACCCCACTGGGGGTTTTTGTACTGCCAATGGGAAGACCAAAGGCTTATCCTGCTTCATCTTCTGTATTAATGGCACAGAAACAGGTGCAGTCGCAGCCTGAAACTTTGCGGTCAAGGTCGTCAGCACGAGTGTGAGTGTGTGACTCTCCTGGTGTTGCACACATTCATAGGCCACGGTTATCACTCTCCATCAGGTGGACTGTGTACTTGTCGGGCACCTGAGTAGTATATAAAAAAATAGAAGACGTTACAATATTGTCAATTCATATTTCTTGAAAAGAGTATTATTTTTATAAAAAAGAGTATTTTCGTCGTCAAATCATTTATTGGAGTACATCACTATTATGCTTGTTGTAGTATGGTCTAGAAAAAATCATCAATGGCTGTCGCAAATCATTCATAATGTTGGCGCAAATCATTCATAAATGTTGGCACCGTCGGCACGCTGTCAAATTCTCATACTCATTTTCCCAAATGAGCAATAACTTAAATTTTTTGTCTCTTTTTTGCAGACACAACTGTATATTAGAAAAAAAGAGACAAAGTGATATATCAAGGTTCAATTCATGTTTGCCTCACATTTTTATAACCAAAATTTCTATATGTTGAACGGGGCCTATCTTTATTCTTCCTATATCTATGGTCGGCACGCTGTCAAATTCTCATACTCATTTTCCCAAGTGAGCAATAACTTAAATTTTTTGTCTCTTTTTTGCAGACAACTGTATATTAGAAAAAAAGAGACAAAGTGATATATCAAGGTTCAATTAATGTTTGCCTCACATTTGTATAACCAAAATTTCTATATGTTGAACGGGGCCTATCTTTATACTTCCTATATCTATGGGCTCTGGCCAGGCCTCCGTCACTCGCTCAAGGCCGCGCGCTATATACCTAGCGCTCGCGTATCGTCGACGATACAAACAGGCAGAGGGCTGCCGAACGCCCGCCTGAGCGCTCGCATCGGACCGCACTGTACGTTTCCCGCGCTTACGCTTCGAAATACAGACACCACGTAATTATTGTGCATAGTGGATGGGTGTAAAAGTCAAAAAACAATAGAAAATTTGTCGTTTTTTTATTGCCGAGAGACAAAGAAAGATGAGTAGTATTTTAAATCTTATCTATATGAATGTTGTCACTTATGTTTAAAGAAATAAATGGTGTAGGTAAAAGGTAATAAGCAGGTACCAGGGGCGTAGCTACCGCCGTATTTGCCGTATCAATTATACGGGGCCCCCGGGCCACGGGGGCCCCCAGTGTGTAAGGAAAAAGAATAAAAACTTTCTAATTTATTTTATTTTACAATGACAAAATTCTATAAAGCAATTCCTTTTTTTCCCGCCTTGAGCGTGCGTTCAAAAGTTGGCAACACTCTACATCGTTATGGCGGGCTGCAGGACTTCCCCATTTTACTTACTTCATCTTCAACTCAGCGGGGAATCCCCGGGAATCCTTCATCGATATCGCGATGTACGTGTACGTTGTTGTACTTTGCATTGGATGTTAAACCACGGAGTGCAGTGCACTGTTTATTTACGCGCTTTATATAAATGTGCATTACATTGTAATTCAGTACAAACAATATTGTTCTTCTGGTTTAGCAGTATTAGTAGCGATTTGTAAAAGAAATGAGTGAAAGGAAAAGAGATTATCCCAGCGGCGCTGAGAAAAGAAAAATTAAACAGAAAAGGGACGAGGTTATAAAAAAAGTGCCCAAAATTTCTTCATTTTTTCAGAGACAAGATACTGTGAGTGATTTAGATTGGAAAGGTAAGTACTACCCAACCCATTTATTAGGGGCTCGTAGTGATAAACGAGGAAATCTTTTAATTTCGGTCTGTCCATCTGTCCGTCACAAAAAGTTGTCTCCCCCCTCGATTTTCACAATTATACTGTTTTTAGGGTTCTTGATTTAAAAAAAAACAAAATTCTAACTTATCTATAGGATCGATTTGTTTTGTTGTTTGTCTGTTTGTCTATCAGTCTCAGTCCGTATCGTATCGTTAATTGCGTGTTGAGAACTTCAGATGTGCAGACTCGCTTTCGGGTTCTCGTTTTGTATGGCCACTACACTACGCGCTGCGTTTAAATAGCACGCAGGTGTATAGTAATGCACGGACGGGCTGCAGGTGATTTTGTATCTACTAATAGGTACGAGCACAATCCGCGTAGAGTCTGTGTGCATCTGAACTGAACACTCTCTAACTGTGACCCTTAGTAACGTTATTTATTTATATATAAGTCTTTTTAGTTTAGTATCAAAGCATTCGTATTTATTTTTTAACAATTACTCGTTTATTTTTAGATTCTTCTGAAGCATGTTCTTCGTCACATATCCATCCGGAAATAGAAGAAAGCCAAGCACATACTTTATCGGATGTCCATCCAGAAATCGAGGAACCCCAAGTCAACGATTCTGATATATCTGCAGATTGTAATATAATTTCATCAGATAGAGGAAATTTTGGTGACAATTTAACTGAATGCGAACGAAAAATAATTTTTAAATTGGGTCCATTTAAACCACAAGGACCATTTCCAAAAGTTTCAGAAAATAACCGACCTTTTTCGGCTTATTATTATTCATATTTCAATCAGGCAGGCTTCAGGCAGGCATAAAAATTAAGACCATGGTTATGTTATTCTAACGTTTTAAACAAACCGTACTGTCACTTCTGTTGGTTATTAGCAGATCGTCAAAACAAATCGTACTCCTCTGCTTGGGTTAACGGTGTTTCGGTTAGAAGCAATTTCACACAAACTATTCTTGACCATGAAAAGTCACAGCAGCATATTAGTGCCTCACTCTCTTATAATAATTGGTTGCAAGGAAATACCATCGATTCTCTATTGAAAAGTGAAATCGATAGTAAAATTACATTCTGTAGAGATGTAGGTACTGCATCGTATAATTAATGTTATAATTACTTTAGTATCTTGTAATCTACCTTTGAGGGGGCATGATTCTGATTCTGGCAATTTCACGTCTGCTATCTAACTATGATGCAACTTTAAAAGAACTTCTTCTAAAACCGAAAGGTGAAATAAATTATTTAAGCCCTACGATTCAAAACGAAATTATTAGTTTGCTTGGTACCACCGTTAGGAACAATATTATCTCAGAAATTAAAAAAGCTCCATTTCTGACAGTAATTCTGGATACAACACAAGACTTGTCAAAAATTGACCAACTATCTGTAGTTTTTCGATATATCTCGGTTACAGAAAATGATGATAATGTGCCTAAAGAAATAAAAATCTGTGAGTCCTTTTTAGGATTTATAGCAGTAACCGATTGCAGTGCTGCAGGTCTGAAATCATTTTAAATTTGACTAAAGAATATGGAATTGATTTGACTAAATGTAGAGGACAGGGATACGATGGAGCAAATGTTATGTCGGGTGTGTATGGAGAATTACAAACCCTAATAAAGAGCATGCTCCAAATGCCGATTATGTTCATTATGCTGCGCACGCTTTAAACTTGGTTTTGAACGATGCTGCGAGACATGTTCGTGAAGTATCGACTTTTTTCGATAATTTAGAAAAAATATATACTTTTTTTGGCAATAGTATAAAACGCTGGGCTATGCTAAGTGACGATTCATCTGAAAAATATTTGATTACCCTTAAAAAGGTATGTTCTACCAGATGGTCTTCTAGGAACGACGCTTTATTAGCAGTAAAGAAATTTTTTTTTAGTAATCATGAAAACTTTGTACCAACTAAATTTAATTTCAAATAAAAAAGATGAACGTGAAGAATGTAAAAGTATAATTAATATTTTAGAGTTTTGATTTCTTAGTGCTCGTTACATTTTTTTCTTCACTATTTGAAATTATTAATCCTGTTTCTAAAGCTCTACAGCATGAAAATAATGACTTACAGAAATCTAGTATTTTATTAAGTAATCTTTTAAATAGACTGTGCCAATTAAGAAATCAGAATTCATTTAATAGTTTGCTAAATGAATCCAAAGATTTAGCAAAAGAGTGGGGGGTAACAACTGTTTTTAAAAACAGTAGGCGAAAGATAACAAAGCGTTTTTTTGATGAGTTATCACAAGATGAGAGAATTTCCGACCCGGAATCCTATTTCAAAGTCAATATACTATTGCTGCTTAGATATATTAATTTCTCAAACTAAAGAAAGATTTCAGAGCCTTTGCAACCTGAGTAGTATATTCGAAATATTACAACCGGAGAAACTCCTATCTTCTTCAAGCGAAGAGATATTTAACGCTTCCGCTTCTGCTAAATACAGTAAAGACATCTCACTTAATCTTTGTGACCAATTAAAGGCTCTAAAAACATGCTTAAATTCTGAAATTAAAAAAAAATATTCCATTAAAGAACTCATTGAATTATTGCTAGTAAAATTCAATAGTCTTGCATCCAGTTTTCCCGAGGTAATCACAGCATGCTTTTTATTCTTGACCCTTCCATTTACAACCGCAACGGCAGAAAGAAGTTTTTCAAAATTAAAACTAATAAAAAATTACTTAAGAACTTCGATGGGACAAGAACGGCTGTCAGACATCTCACTATTGTCCATAGAGGCAGAAACTTTAGAAAAACTAAAATCATCATCAGCCATAAATGATTTAATAAATCAGTTTGCCGAAAAAAAGGCAAGGAGAGTGAATATTTAAAATTCGATTTTTATTTGTAAAATGGGTAAATTATGTGATAAATAAATATTTCTTCTCACAATATTTTTTTTCTTTTGTGAAAAATCTTTACCTCCATACGAGGGTCAAACTGAAAGTTCTTAGAAAATCAAAAACTGATTACATTAGCCAGTTATTAGTTTTATTATATCCTTTCAAAATATTGTCCATTCACGTCAATACACCGCTGCATGCGATGGAACCACTGGGAAAAGCACTTTGCCCACTCGTCCTTAGGGGTCTCTTCAATGGCATCGCGATACGCAGCCACCGCTTCTTCAGCATTCATAAACCGCTTTCCTTTAAGTTTTTCTTTAATTTTTGGAAATAAATAAAAATCACAAGGCGCGAGGTCGGGGCTATACGGCGGGTGACCCAGTAATTCAACGTTTGATGTCGCCAAATAGTCGATCGTTCGCTTGGCGGTGTGCGACGAGGCGTTGTCGTGGTGAAGGAGGATCCTACTGCGAGGTCGTTTCTCTCGAACTTTTTCCAAGACAAGTGGCAAACAATTGGTAGTGTACCATTCTGCAGAAACTGTTTTTTGATCCTCTAACACAATTGTTACGAAATGACCTATCCTTCCAAAGAACGAGGCCACCATTTTTTTCCCGCACTTCGATCTCTCTTCACTTTAGTTGGCAACTCCTCGAAAGGAAACACCCACTGAGCAGATTGTCTTTTGGTTTCAGGATCATAACAGTAAATCCAGCTTTCGTCACCTGTTAGTATGTCGAACACAGCATTAGAGTCACCTCCGTTAAATCTTTCAATCATTTTACGGCACCAATCCACACGATGGAGTTTTTGAGCCTCAGTCAAATTATGAGGTATCCACTGGGCGCAAAGCTTCCTGACCGCTAAATGTTCGTGGAGGATTTTGTGCACTTGACTCATACCGATGCCTAAGCTTGTCCGAATCTGCTGATAGGTCACTCTTTTGTCAGTCTCTATCATACGCCGCACAACACAGATGTTATTTTCAGTCGCCGCCGTAGAAGGCCGTCCCTCACGTAAATCATCAGTGAGATTAGTGCGACCACGTTTAAACTCATTAAACCAGATGTAAACAGTCGCACGAGATGGGGCTTCATCGTGAAAGGCCAATCGTAGTCTATCATAACTTTCTTGTTGACTTAAATGACATCGAAAGTCATAAAAAATCATTGCACGAAAAATTTTCTCGTGTTAAATTCATGTTAACGTGACACAGACAATTTTCAATTTGCCGCCAAATCGTAATACAAATGATAAATGAATGAAATATATACTCAGTAATATTGGCAAAGAGTTCTATTTTCAAATTTTAGAATTATTTTTTTATTATATTGTTTATAAGTGGCCAGTTCTAAGAACTTTCAGTTTGACCCTCGTATAAGGGCCTCCAAAAAAATTTTTATACGGGGCCCCGACAAGGCACGCTACACCACTGGCAGGTACATATGTAAATCGTAAATTAAAGGAGTTTTTTGAGTCAGTTATTATAAAAGTGTTGTTTTATAGGTAATTCTAATACTGTAGTTACCTAGTACTTACGCAATAGGTAATGTCCGTTAATTTTAGATTTCTTTGATATTTTAGCTATAGGTAGGAATAAGCGTCTATATATAGGTATTTAAACTATGGTCATTCACATTCGTATTAAAGTTATCGGGATATTTACCATTTTATATATTAGGCATTGCGACAGCTTCAAAACAATACAACATGGTAAATATCCCGATAACTTTGATACGAAAGTCTATATATAGGTATATCTATGTACTGTAAATTATTTCGTATTTTATACCAATGGTTGAACAAACTGACAAAATAATTAATTTAAATGCATTAAAATTTTAAAAAATCTTATGAGAAAGCTGTGTACAGTATACAATAGGGCCTCCCTAATCCGGATAGGAAAAAGAATACCCCTTCCGAATTATCGAGGCGTCCAGATTATAGTAGGTATGCAAATGGTATGCACTATTTTAATAATAACAAAATGCATTTTTAACTTGGGTTTCATTTACTTACATTTCTTTTTGTTTTTCGTGCACCGGGATTACGTTATGTTTGGCTAACAAAAAAAGCGGCCAAGTGCGAGTCGGACTCGCCCATGAAGGGTTCCGTAGCAGCAAGTAACATAATATTTTTATTTTTACGATTTAAAGCATATTAAAAAAAAACTAGATCTCGTTCAAACCAATTTTCGGTAGAAGTTTGCATGGTAATGTATAAAATCATTCTCTTATTTTAGAAGTTAGAGGTGGGGGACCCATTTTACCACTTTGGAAGTGTTTCTCGCGCAAACTATTCACTTTAGAAAAAAAAATGATATTAGGAACCTCAATATCATTTTTGATGACCTATCCATAGATATAATTTTTTTTTAGGGCTCCGTACCCAAAGGGGAAATACAGAACCCTATTACTAAGACTTCACTGTCCATCTGTCTGTCTGTCTTTCTGTCCGTCCGTCCGTCCGTCTGTCACCAGGCTGTTTTTCATGAACCGTGATAATTAGTATACCTTGAACCGTGACATAATGTATTTATGTTACCGCTATAATGTCATAATGAATAGGCCTGGTAGCACCGTATTACAAATGTTAAAAACCGTTGATTTTCCGTCGCTTTGCTCCTGTTTTCCTGATGATTATTTGTTAAAATTATTTACGCGATTTAGGAGATTTTCGACTATAAAATTTAATAATAGAGAATTCCGAGAAGGAAAAAAAAATCATTATATAAAACTAAAACATATTTGATTGACAAATATAAAACACGGTTGATTCGTAACATTCGTTTTATTACAATAATCACCATAGGTACAACCCTGGCACATTCTTACGATGGCGTCACTCGCACGGCGGGCAACACAGTTTCGACTCTATGAACGCGTGTTTAAGGTACTATTCTTCTCATTCTGTGCAGCAGGTATTATTATTAAAATTTTGTAGGTGAATATAGACTAGGTATTTTCGCTTTTGTATGGGAGTGATGTATCTGTTACGTTAGTAACTATTTATTAATCTGTGCTCTGGCGCAGGCTATTATATATATATATATATATATATATATATATATATATATATATATATATATATATATATATATATATATATATATATACCTATATATATAATAGTTTTTTTTTATTTTTTTTTACCCGAAATTTTATTTTTGTTTCAAATACATATTTTGTCGATACCAAGTCATCTCACCAAATTCAGAGACCTAATTTTGTGACACCTTATATACCAGGCCACTCAGAAAGTATTGCGAAAAAAAGTTTTTATATATGAGAGACTGGTCAGTTATAATCTATTTCTAAAATATGATTATTTATGAGTAAAAATAAGTACGTTCCAATTTCAAAATTTCTCTCTGCATTTTTTGCAAGATAATTTCAATTATTGTGTCTCATTGAAAAATGGATCTGCGTCGGGAACATTTTCGCGCTATGATTTTCTACGATTTCAAGTGTCGCCTGAAACCAAACGAATCGTACGATAGACTTCAAATGGCATTCATGGATGAAGGCCCTTCCAAGGCGACCGTGTATCGTTGGTATAACGAATTCAAGCGCGGTCAACTGACTTTGGAGGATGAAGAAAGAAGTGGTCGCCCTTTGACGGCTGTTACGGAAGAAAACGTGCTAGCAGTGAAAAATTTAATCCAAGATAATAGACGAGTCACATATCAAGAGATTCAGCAAATTCTTCAGATTGGATCGGGAAGCCTTCACGAGATTCTACACGTGCATCTTCGTGTGAGAAGGATAGTTTCACGCTGGGTGCCGCACAATCTCACCGATGCTCAGAAGCAGGCCCGGGTGGAATGGTGTCGTGATATGATAAACAAGTTTGAAGCAGGCGCGTCTCGGCGTGTTTATGACATCATTACAGGTGATGAGTCGTGGATTTATCAGTATGATCCAGAAACAAAACGCCAGTCGACGATTTGGGTGTTTCAAAACGAAACAACACCTACCAAAGTGAAGCGATCTAGAAGTGGAGGGAAGATTTTGATCGCGAGTTTTTTCAATTTGTCTGGCTACTTGTTATCAATCCCTTTACGAAATCAAAGAAGCATCAACGCTGAATGGTACACTACCAAATGCTTGGCAGAAGTTTTCTCTGTAGTGAGCTACAAGCGACCAAACACAGGGCTCCGCGGGATACTACTCCACCATGACAAAGCGCCCGCACACACCGCGCTTAAAACGAGGGACTTCCTGGACAGCACTCCGGTTAAACTCCTAGGTCACCCTCCTTACAGCCCTGACCTTGCACCGTGCGACTTCTTTTTATTCCCGAAAATAAAAAATCAGCTCAAAGGGATACAATTCTCGTCGCCGGAAGATGCGCTGTCAACGTTTGAGCAGGCTGTAAACGAGGTATCTGCGGCGGATTGGAAAAAGTGTTTTGAAAACTGGTTCAAACGCATGAAACTTTGTATAGAGGCTGGTGGAGAGTACTTTGAAAAGATTTAATAAAAAAATATTTACCTATAGAACACTTTTTTTTATTTTCGCAAAACTTTCTGAGTGTCCCACGTATATATATATATACTAGCTGACCCGGCAAACGTTGTTTTGCCATGTATATTATTTCTAGGAAACATTTTTTTAGTTAAATAAAAATAACTATCTACAATAAGTGTGCAGGGATTTACTTATAATCGAAAGCGTTGTAGACAATGAAAGTATGCCGAAAACTTTAAGTAAGTATAGTGAGTAAGACAGGAGACCGGCTTCGTTCTCATCCCTACTCCATGATGTTTGCTAGATGAGAGGTGACAACGGTAGACATCTAGCGGGGATAACTGATCGATTGATAGTTGATCGGTTATCGATTATATTACCGGCGAAGGCGGAAGAACAAATTGAATTGAGAAAAAAATCATAATTGAAGGAAATTATTAAAAATAAAAGAAATAAAAATCGCGATGAAAAACAGGGGTTGATCGTAGAGGGTTGAAAATTCAGGGTTGTATGTATTTTCTAATGCTGTATCACAAAAAAAAATAAAAAATAAAATATTTAAAAATTTAAAAAAAATTGGGGTGGACTACCCTTAACATTTAGGAGGATGAAAAAAGATGTTGTCCGATTCTCAGACCTACCCAATATGCACACAAAATTTCATGAGAATCGGTCAAGCCGTTTCGGAGGAGTTTAACTACAAACACCGCGACACGAGAATTTTATATAGGTATAAGATAATCTCAAGGTTAGTAGGTCAGATGGCAGTCGCTCCCGGAAAAACCGACATACCAATTCAAAACAATAAACGGACTTCGAGCTTCTAAACTGCAAACTTTGGTCCCAACTGGGAAATCTCTGAGGATAATGATGATAAGACAAGTTTTCAGCTTGCCTTAAATACCTACTAAAAATGTCTACCAGCTCCCCTACTATAAGGACGTGACAGACATGAACATACTCGTACAACGTCATATAATTGAATTCAGTGCGGGACGCGCCACCCAACTGTCTGCGTGAACAAATCCTTAAGATAGACTATCGCTTTACAAAAATTATAAAAGTGCGCATACTTCAACCAATACGTTTCATAGACAGAGCTGTCTAATACTTACAAGACAAGTCACATCACGACAAAGACTGTCGTGTCTCTAACCTGCGCTCAGCTTTTAAATTATAATCAGTGCCAAAGGTATATACGCATAACACAGTTCCTACCAGGATCCCTTTTCAGATTTTCTACCGCCGCGCCACTTAAGTGTGATGAGAGTTTAGCGCTTGCTTCGCAAAAAAGAATGTAATGCTTTTGCGACTACTCTGTTATGCGCCTGACTTACGTAATAACTATTTATTTATCTGTGGCGTGACGCCGGGTGGCCGTATTTATACATAGATTTAACAATGCGATCTAACCACGGATAGATGGTTTTAGTCGGTTCAAGCCCGACATAACCGCCCCCGCTGGCTGGCGGGGGGGTATCCGAAGGGATTTCCGCACAAAAAAAAAAAAAGGTACCTACCCGGCGGATAGTGTTGCTCGGTTCGGAAACTCGTTCTATAGTTTAGTTAATGTAGGTAGTTCTATAATATAGGTATGTACATCTATCATCCTAATAAGTACTTATTAGTTAGTAAGTTTCAAAGCAGCACAAACAGAGGTGTCAATTCCCACGTAACCATTACAGACTGCGATAAAGATGCATGCATTTGTCCTATACAACTATGACTCTCTAGGTTGTGTAAAGTTTTTTTTCCACCTTGATTCAATTTGGATAACTATTATGGTTGGATTTCGTCAGTCACTTTTTCTTTACAGCTATTGGAATAAAATTGATTAAGGACTGAATTCTGGTTTTGGTTTAAGAAAATCAATAACAAAAATTGAGTAAAAGAATTTATTAAGTCCACTTATTCTTAATCAACAATACAACTTAATAAGTATGGCACAACACTGTACTAAATTCCAAGATTGCCTATAAAAATATGATTTCACTATGTAACACTGTAAAATAAAATAATTTCATTATTAGTTGTTTAATTATACATTAAACAATATAACACTAAGAAATACCCTTACATGGACAAAATATTATTATAGCATTTAAGGCGAGGTATTCGACTTTAGGTATTTTTGGCATAGCAAAGCTACCAGTATCATCGGCATAAGATCTTGCAGTTTGGAGCCCGAGATCCACTCTTCCATTTTTCTTTTTCATAATTTGGTTCATATTGGTTTTTACGAGAACGACTTCCTGATAGCTATATTACAATATTGTAATTATGATAAGCTTTATTCCCTTATCTAAAGTGCTACTAGAACATCTATGTAAATAACATGCATCATTATTTGTGTTGACCCCATACACATATTATATCACTCATGGGGCCCATACACACATGGGGCGACGTATAACTATGGCGTACTCCTATGGTGCCCCATACTCCCATAGGGCTCCATACATACACCCATGAAGCCCCATAAAGATCTATGGGGCCTCTTTCACCTGTGGGGCCCAATACACACCTACGTCATTCCATGGGGGCCTGATACACCCAAGGGTTCCACATCCCCATTGGCCCACTTAAGATCCGTATCCGTTGGAACCAAGCAAGAGGTCAGATGGCAGTTGCTCCTGTATCAAAACGAACCAGATTATGAAAAGGAAAAGTAGAAGAGCGGACCCTGGGCTGCAAACTGTTAGCTTTATGATGATGATTTGTTGGGTATTGCTTGTATATTTATATTTAGTAGTGTTGAAGGTTCATGTCAGTTAAATTATGTCGCTGGTTGGGATATTGGGAAAAGTACCAACCAGTGACGTAATTTAAATGGTACTAATAGACGCATATCAAATAGTGATCTGATATGCGTCTATCAGTATCAATGTCAATCTTTACAAATTGTTTTATTGCGTTGACTAAATGTCATCAAACATTTAATGCCATTATAATACCGATACTTGATATATATTTATATAAGGTGTCACAAAATTAGGTCTCTGAATTTGGTGAGATGACTTGGTATCGACAAAATATGTATTTGAAACAAAAAAAACATATTGGATAAAATAAAAAATGAAAAAAAAACACCACCATCGACCAGCGTCACGTGACGCAACGAGCCCGTGACGCACGTGGTAGGCGTGCAGTCCTTCTCCAAGAGGATGTGTGAGAAATACCTAAATCGCGACCAGCGTCACGTGTGCTCGTCGCGGCACGTGACGCTGGTCGCTGATGGTGTTTTTTTTTTCATTTTTAGGTTATTCTTTTTATATTTTTATTTTTATTTATTTTTTATTTTACCCCATTTTTTTTTGTTTCAAATACATATTTTTTCGATACCAAGTCATCTCACCAAATTCAGAGACCTAATTTTGTGACACCTTATATATATATATGTATATTTATATATGTATATTTATATATAATATTTGTATATACATATTAGTTCGCGTCTCAATTTTTTATTATTGGAATTGACATTCTCTAAGATGTGGCATTTCACTACCTACATTTAACAAAAATACAATTTCGCTGTGCGTCTGCCGCAAACTGAGACACGTCCTACCTCTAACACATAATATATGTCATTCTGTTTGGGACTGATTGACTCTCTGAACGCCTGATATACGAGGATAGGTAGAAAACATAGGTATTTAGAATTTTCATGGTATAACTCAAAACTTATGTAAATTGTGATAACTGTTTTTCATTCTTCTTTCTACAACCTTCATTTTGGTATAATTTTTATTTTCCTAACCCAAACACAACTCAAATAGAACTGGAATCCGTTTTGGGTTAGACCAATCTTGGCGGGTAAATCCATCAAGGAAAATGAAAGACATCGTATGTCGAATAACCGAAACTAGTTCAAATAGCGTAAAAAACATTTATGATTTTTAGAATCATCAGGCGTCTTAAAAACATCTAAAAACACCGTCCAACCCTCGCCTTAATTACGTCAGTCGGCATAACAGTGTTATTGTAATATACGAATCAAAACAATACAAAAAAAAATACAATTACCTACTTATATCCTATACTAATTTATGCATTAATGAAATCCAAGTCACTCGATCTTTAAATTCGAAACTTTTAGCTTATCATCCCAATGTCTTTTCCTAACTCAGTTGCGATCAGTCTAACTACGAAACGGCCGAACTTCAATATCGCAATACGTAGGTAACTATTATAAATAGTAGTATTGAATGCTTTTTAGGGATACGTATCCCTCAAAAGGAAAAAACGGAAACCTATACCAATACTATACCTATGGGATAACTTCGTTGTCCATCTGTCTGTCTGTCTGTCAAGACCTTTTTCTCAGGCACTTTAGGCCTTTAAGGGCTTTTAGAGGCATCAAGTTGAATTTTTTACCACCAAATACTCAAGTCTGTGATACCTTGAAACTGTGAGAAAATCAAACTTCTAGGTCAACGCAACCAAAAGATATAATAAATAATAATTACGCAGCAAGAAATCCTATGCCGCGATTGCAGCGCTACGCGGCGCCGCCGCCGCCCCGCCCGCGCCGCCGCACCGGCCCAAATATTTAATAGTTGCGGGAAATTTTTAATATTTGCGATATTTCAGTAGACATAAAATGAAATTGTGTGGTGTAAAAGGCAATCATTATGTAAAGGAAATACTGAAAGTGACTCACATATTAATTTGATAAAGATTGATAGTGTTTCGTCTAAATAGCTTTCCATTTACTACATAAAATATAACAATTTTTTTAGAAGTTTAAATGGTTAAAGTATGTTATACTTAAGAGCTATATGCCATTGGTTTATTATAGTAAATATTTAAGTTGTTATACTCTTAAGTCATAGCTCACCTACTGGTCTAGTGCCCCACGATGAACCTAATCACTGATCAGATGAGAGCTTCTGGGGTCGGATACATTGAATATAGAAGAACTAAGAGACGTGAAGCTGGAATCAATCCTAAGATTTTGCACTGCAACAAAAGGTTTGAAAGGGTGCCAGGAAAACTGGATCAACCACGCTCTTCCCTAGAGAAGAGATAGGGAAATAGATGAAGTGGCCCGTAGATGTCGCGTATGAATCAACCGTCCGGCTGTCGGCGTCACCATTGGAGATAATACTAAGCCATCACCGGAACTAAGCGTAGCTTAGTGGTTAAGGAGTCGACCCTACGATCGAGAGGGCCCGGGCCACGGGATTACACTACCGACGTGAACCGAATCCTAACAAAAGCAATTAAGCACAGCTGGAGGGGTGAGGGTAAATTATGAGACATTTCGGTTACTAATATTCTGTAAAAAAAAAACTTGTGATATTTTTCACTACAATTATTATAGCATTTATGTTGACTGAGTCTTCTAAAACTGACCTTTATTACTAAAAGAAATGATAGTTCTCCTCATTTAAAAGGCCTAAAATTAAGCTCTTGCAAACTTGTTCAATTTTAAATGAAGCTCATTGGAACCCCTAAATGAATGAGTTCTTTATAAACTGTAAAGAGGATGATCAGTACATGCATGTGTTAAATGATTTTGCAAATGATAATATGCCTATGCTGTAGCTGTAAGTGGGACTGCTGTGCATGAAATCCAGTGTTCAACAAAAAGTGGGTAGTGTAAGTGGGTATTCTGATAGGCAGCTTGATGTCAATATGAATGATTGGCCAACATGGAACTGAAAACAGTGGGCAATATGGTTGTTAATAGTTATTTGCCTTTTGTCGACATTTTTGAGAATGTAAAGGAGTAGCACTCAGACAGGAGAAGGCTGCTCTTCACACAGATAAATTTATAACCACTTGAACGTCTGTGGATACTACAGTACACCTTTTTTTTTCTTTTTCGTGCGGAAATCCCCTCGGATACCCCCCGGCGGCGAGCGGGGGCGGTTATGTCGGGCTTGAACCGACGAAAACCGCACGCCGTCTCGGGCCTACAGACGCCGGGGCGTAAGTTTGCCCATAGAGCATATCCCTCGCACCCTGGGCCATTTCTGGTTTCGAGATGGCCCCCTCGGGTTTGGGAACCACGGTGTCCCCGTCATGGATACTACAGTACCCAAAAATAAATAGGTATGCCGTGGTATGTCCCGGTATTAATTATATTTATTCTATAGTATCATAAACGCCAGGTTGTAAATATTGCCATCTAGCTTAGAAGAACATTACTAGAATAACGTCGTGCTTATTTGTATTGATAGTCTATGAAATGTTTACTGTAAAGAACAGAAGAGGGCATTGTTTAAATGTTTGAGCGCAAAGCAATAAAATATCAACTTCAATCTTGGTACATATATAAGTACATACTGAGATTAATTTAGTTACGATATTTACCCGACTGCGCCAGAAGGAGGGTTATGTTTTTCGAGAGTATGTATGTATGTATAATTGTTTGGCACGGTCTGCAGCCTGAACGGCTCGATGGATTTTAGCTTGAGAGGTGTCGTTAGATTCGTATTTACTGTGAGAGTGACACTGGGTATATCAAAATAATAAAAAAACGAAATGGTGGATTTTTGGCGCTAATATGTTATTCAAAAAATATTTTCACTCAAATCGGATTTCAAAAATATATATATCATAACTAAAAAGTATACAATAAAATTATTAATTAAAAAATCAAATAACCCGACTGCCCTAAAAAGACCGAAACAAGTTTGATAGCAGGCGGGACCCAGATGCAAATCATAAACAGAACGAAAATTTATGGGTCCCGCCTGCTATCAAACTTGTTTCGGCCTTTTTAGGGCAGTCGGGTTATTTGATTTTTTAATTAATAATTTTTTGCATATTATCATTTTATGTGAAAAGTACAGTGTAACACTATTTTTTTATTGTTATTTTTTATGTTTATTTACTCTTGTATTGAAACAATCTTTAAAGCGAAGTTGTTTAGACCCCAATAAACTTTAATTTCACTGCCCTCCTAAGGTGTACAGTACCTGGTAAGTACCATAGAATTCTTAGAAATGTGTTCATTTTATTTGTTGTAATTGCTTAGCACGTGTAGCAACGCAGACGATTCCACTATCTCTCAAGATGTGAATAAAATACAACGTAAAAACGACACAGACTGTAATGACGCAAAAGTACAAAGGTACTTTTAAAACCTACTGATATTTCAGCAACAGATTTAATATCCTCGAATAATACTGCATCTTCAATTAATAACATTAACAAATTTTTCACATCATTAGGTAAAAACTTAGCTGATAAAATCCCTGCAATCTTGCCGGAAGCACTGACCATTAACCCATGTCCCTATTCTTTTGTTCTAACACCAACCACCGAAACCGAGGTCCGAAACTATATACTTGACCTAAAAAAGGCAAAATCTTCCGGGCGAGACAATATTCCAGGAACTTTCTTAAAGCGATATCATGAAATATTAGTGCCTCCCTTATCATATATATTTAACCTTATGTTTGATACCGGAGTTTTTCCAAAAGAATTTAAACTCGCGGAAGTGATTCCTATATAGGGGAAAGGCTGCCAAGACGATCCTGTGAGGTAAGATGATTCCCTCATATATTTTTGAAACTACTAGTGCCATCTATTGAATTTTTGCAACAAATCATGCCAGTAGGTCACGCGAAGCGACAGTCAAACCGTCATGGCGGATTACGAAACAGGTGAAATTTTAGTGAAAAAAAATTAAATTGTGATTGCTGGATCTAAGGTAAGCTTGTTTCTCTGTTCATGTTTCTTTTGTTTTATTAACGGTAATGAGTTGTTATCGATATTGGCAGTGCTATAGATTGTTTAATTATTAATTTTTACCGGAATTTCTACCGAACAAAATTCATAGGTTATGCCACAGATCAAAATATAAAAAAGTGGTGGGTGGGGCAAGACGATTACCTTCTAGGTGTTTAAGATGATCCCCAGGGATCATCTTGTACACCATAATTTAAACATTGACAGTATGTTCTTTGTGTTATTATTTTATTTATCGATTTCTTTGTTTTTACAGACAAAATGGTTCGTAACTATATAAGAAAAACTACGCGAGGTGCATGGACAGAAGAAAACATGAATAGAGCAATTGATGCAGTAAGAAATGATAAAATTCCATTTAAAACTGCAAGCAAACAGTTCTCAGTTCCCGTCATGGCGCTAAAAAGAAGAGTTAAAGGCAAGAATAAAGTGGCTCTGGGTACTAAAAAGTATCTTGGGGGAAAACAGCCTGTCTTTACAGCTGAGCAAGAAGTAGAACTTGTTCGTCATATCAAGGAAATGGAAGTAAGGATGTATGGGTTAACAAGACAGGATGTTTTGAAACTGGCGTTTGACTTAGCTGAAAGAAACAACATAGCACATCCATTTAAGAATGAAAAAGCTGGCAAGGAATGGCTGAGAGGACTCCGCAAGAGACACCCAGACATTGCTCTTCGATCTCCAGAATCTACGTCAACTGCACGGGCACGTGCTTTCAACAAACCAGTTGTGGATCGGTTTTATTCGGTTTGGAAAGGCATTCAAGAAGAGAAATGTTTTCCTCCCCATCGAATTTTCAATGTTGATGAGACGAGCATTTCTACGGTTCCTACAAAAAATATGAGGGTCTTTGCAGAAACTGGGAGAAAGCAAGTAGCCCGAGTCACATCTGCTGAACGTGGGGAAACAACAACAGCTGTAGTATGCATCGCTGCCTCCGGAATTTTTGTGCCACCCATGTTCATATTTCGCAGGATTCGCATGAAAATGGAGTTAATGGATGGCACTCCGCCTGGTTCTGAGTGGGCCTGTAATGCATCAGGATGGATGAACATTGAAGTTTTCACAAAATGGTTTGATCACTTTTTATACCACGTAAAACCATCTATTGATGATCCAGCGGTGCTAATTTTAGACGGTCACTTATCCCACACAAAAAACTTGAATGTCGTAATGAAAGCACGAGAAAACCATGTAACCATTCTCTGCTTGCCTCCGCATTGCACTCATAAGCTTCAACCATTAGATGTGAGTGTGATGTACCCATTAAGTGCGTATCTTAATCAATCGCTCGAAAAATGGATGAATAATAACCCGGGCAGAGCAGTCACTTCTTTTCAGATTGGAAAAATCTTCGGTGAGGCTTATTTAAAAGCCGCGGTACCAATCAACGCTATAAATGGATTTGCTAAGACTGGAATATATCCATTTAATCCCGACGTATTCAGTGATGCAGATTTTATTGCTGCTTCTACAACTGAAATGTGTGTGGAAGAAGAACCAGAAATATCTCCAAATAATGATTCCCATGAACCAGCAGCTCTGGATATCTCACCACTGTTGCCTGCATCTACACAGCAAATATCCATCAGACCAAACTCTGCCACACCATCACCTACACCCGTGCTCCGCTGCCCCTTGTCACCATTGCCATCCACAAGTTCTGCAAGCAACATATGCAAGTCTCCATCATTTTCACAACAGATAGTCAGCCAGACAGAAAACTTTGGTATCTCACCGGCCCAGATCTGCCCATTTCCTAAGATTTCAGGTCCAAGAAGAAGCAATATAAAAAGAAGACAAGCACCGTCATCTATTCTCACAAGTACACCGTATAAAGATTATTTGGAGGAAGAAGAAGCCAAAAAAACACAAAAAGAAAACAAGCGTTCAAAGAAACAAAATACAAAAAAATATTATTCTAAAAAGATGAAAGGTGTCGGCAAGGGCTTGTCAAATAAAAGAAAGAAAACAGCCCTTGTAACAGACTCCGAAGAGTCATCTGAAGAAGAAGATGTGGAATGTCTGTTTTGTACAGAAGCTTTTTCGAAAGACGTTACAGGCGAAGGATGGATACAATGTTCCAAATGTAGGAAATGGGGCCATGAGTCTTGTGCAGGGATAGATAGCGATGATGATGCTGATTACTTCCAGTGTGATATCTGCGTCAATGCTCCGGGAAAGAAAAGATTGTCATTTTAGATTTCATTATTTTGTTTTTTTTAGATGTTTTTGAAGAAAAGTTTTCTTTTATACCTACTTAAATTTATTTCACTTGAAAAGTTTTTAGAATGTTTATTATTTAATTTAATTGTTGTCTCTTAAGAATTTATAAGTTACTTAATTGTGATCCAAAGACTGATTAAAATCACAATAACTTGATCTCGTTATTACCAAATAATACTTAAAATGTAAGAAATAAAAGAAGCAGTGTTCATTTTTTGAAGTTGTTTCTATTTGAGTTTCTCCTGAATAAATTCCCTTTAGTTCTTCTAGGTTGTAGGTTAGATGATCCCCGGGATCATCTTGCCCATATACCAGGGACCATCTTACCTACCCCGGTGTTCAAGATGATCCTTTTCGAAGGTTTTAAAAAAACGAAAATATTTCCTATAGATAATACTGAAGTAAATTTTTTGAGTATGAGGATACTCAGACAAATAAATTTCCTAGCAGCTGGCACTAAAATAGTTCTGATTGATCTAGTATTTGACAAATCACAGCTATTTTCCCTTAAGGGGATCGTCTCGTCCACCTTTCCCCTACAAGAGTGGAGACAGAGGCTGTGTCAATAACTACAGACCTATTTCTATTCTGTCAACCCTTTCTAAATTAGTAGAAAAGCTTTTAAATAAACGTTTAACGAATTACCTTGAAACAAAAAACCTCTTATCTAAATCGCAATTTGGCTTTAGAGCAGGCATCTCAACAAATGATGCTGTGCATGAATTAACTCATCATATTGTGTACAATTTAGATAATAAGAAAAAAGTTATTACAATATTTCTGGACTTAGCTAAAGCATTTGACACAGTCTCTGTCCCACTCCTACTGGAAAAACTAGAGAGACTTGGAATCCGCGATGTGCAACATAAATTGTTTGCAGATTATCTCAGTGAAAGGTACCAAAGAGTGAGAGTCGGTGACACTGTTAGTGCTGATCTACCTATTACTTTTGGAGTACCGCAAGGCAGTGTCCTCGGCCCAACACTCTTTCTTATATACATAAACGATTTATGTAATCTAGAACTAAAGAATGGTAAAATCATAACTTTCGCTGACGACACTGCATTGATATTTAGTGGAGATAATTGGAGTGATGCTTTTTCTTTTGCACAGGTGGGCTTCAATGCCGTTTCATTATGGCTCAGGAATAATGGATTAACGCTCAATGTTGACAAGACTAGATACATGACATTCGCTATAAAAAGCTCTCCGACAAACCTACCAAATAATAGCGTCATTGTGGCCCATAACTGTTTAGAAAATCACTCTTGTGCTTGCAACCAGTTAAAAAGTGTCACCAACATTAAGTATCTCGGCATTATATTAGACGATACTTTAACATTCAACTACCACATTGATCTTCTTTCAGCCAGAATTCGAAAACTCATGTTCATTTTTAAAAACTTGCGCCACATAGCGGATAAGAAGATCCTTAAAATGGTCTATATATCTTTATGCCAACCGATTTTATCATACTGCATTTCAGTATGGGGTTGCGCCTGTAAAACTAGTTTGATAAAAGTCGAAAGAGCTCAAAGGGCAGTGCTTAAGGTCAGTCACTTTTTGCCTTACATTTATCCTACTACCGAACTTTAGCAACTTTCGGATGTCCTTACAGTTCGACAATTATATATTTTAAATATTATTCTGAAGCAACATTCTCTCCTTCCATACGACTCTTCTACCACCAGGAAACGTCTGAAGCATAAGGTTTGCCCTCCAACTGACTATCGCTCACGTACAGCATTCGCAAACAAACTTTTCGGATTTCGCGGACGGTACCTTTATAACAAAATAAATCAGAAACTACACATTTACTCTCTCACTAAATATCAATGTAAAAAAACTGTCTCAAATTGGTTGAAGTCTCTCAGTTATGAAGAAACTGAAAATTTAATAACTATTCCAACGTAATTCATCACCAATAAATAATAAATCTGTCACACAGTTTACCATGAAGTTCAGATTATACCATAGGAACGTTTGCAAACGAGACATATACATATACACAAACACGCACATACACACATTCACACACAGAGACACACACACGCACATACACACTAACACATACACACACACAAACACACACACACACATATTACTAACTTGGTCATCTCACAAAATTATTATTACACCTATGTCTATCTACTTTATATAGTTTATCCAAGTACCTACACTTACCGTAACGCCTTCTTATCTAGAGTTAGGAGAGGCTGGTCATCTGTCATACAGGTTCCCACCTAGTACGGATACCAGTTCTCTCACACAGATCTCACCTTTTAGGTGATGTAAAACTAGTTCTGAAGCTATTTATTGTTATTGTTATGCTTTACTGTGTGAGAGAAGAAATAAACATTATTATTATTATTATTTAATTTTTTCATTTTGTAAGAAGTCATAAAAATTTATTCTTCGGAACTAATGCAACAAATCGCAAACTTTTTTGTGTCTCCTATAAAATTAACTTTGCGGAAGTTATTTATGACATTAAGATTTCATCCCTCGAGGACGTCGATTTAAAATTTTATCGTTATTAGTCAAATTATACTCATTAACAATATAATAATAATTATTGCTCATTTTATTTATTTTCCTCATTTTGACATTTAAAAATTTAAACTGATAAATAAAATAATATACCTATATTTGCTTAATTCACTTTATATACATATAAATGATAGTTTTAAGAGAAATACATTTTATATAAAGGAAAATTGTGGCCCACGGGCATCGGGTACAAGGACCAAGCTAGCACCGGTAGCTGCACCCATACAGGTATTTGCACAATAGCGGCCAAATTTATTTTAATGCTTATTGGTATCTAAACAAGGTCAATAAACAAAACACTTATTTTTTAAATAATACTACTTATATTGTCGAAAGTTTACGCGAATGTCACACATTGACGGACATTCCCAAAAATTTGTCTGCTAACAGATTTTTAAATTTATGTGGAGCACAAAAAAAGCTGTCAGATGTTTTTATTAACTTACTTAATTACTGTTATTCGTATTTCATTATAACCTCAAAAATTAAAAAAAAAAACATTTTTCTATATTATAAATAAATCGTTTAATTCATGTGTAGAAAGCCTAAGAGCATCTTGCCACAATTTGGGCGACAAAAGGTCGCCGTAAAATTGCGGGGAGGATGTATTTTGATTTAATTTAGCCACTTAAAATTATTAGTTATATATCAGTATCATAAAGGGAAAGCATCATGTTTGTTTTTATATATTTAGTTGGTAAAAGTACTATATTCTGACTAAACAAATTTATAGAAAGATTTTAATTTTTCACTCTGTTATTCATATTGAATCTCATTATAAGTATTACTAGCTGTTGCCCGCGGCTCTGCCCGCGTAGAATTCTGATCCCGTTATCGCAACCCATGGAAACCTACTCCCGGGATAAAAGTAGCCTATGTGTTATTCCGAACAATAAACTATCCCTGTGCCAAATCTCAGCCAATCTGTTCAGCCGTTTTTGCGTGAAAGAGCAACAAAGATACATACACAGATACTCATAAACTGTCGCGTTTATAATACTAGGTCTGCAAGGCGAATCGCTGCTTGCAATGTTGAGCTGAGTGAGACATCGTGAATCAGATTTAGAAAATTTTGAACAGTGATCATTCCTCCGTGGCAAGTCCGATTTTGAAAATTCTTTTTGAGAGTCACAACTCTGAACATGCTTTCTGAGCGTATAAAGTTTGGTCACAGTGTCTCGAGTGGTTATTATGTAACTCCATCTGGATTTTTTTAACGGTGATCATTCCTCCGTGGTAGCATTAATTTTTTCAAAATATATCCATAAACCTTCCTCTGATTGACCTCTTTAATCATGCCAAATTTGGTTCTGATTGGATTAGTAGTTTAGGAGGAGACCTGTGACAAAGAAAATCCTGAAGTCTATTATAAGGAGCTTTCGCTCGACTTCGTCTCACTCAGCTCATTTAGTAGGATAGATTATCACCATTGATTTTTTTAAATTGTTGTGTTACATCTATAAAGGCCTACCAATTTTTCAGTACCTTTATTTTCACTGTAGTCATTATATTATAGCCGTTACAAAGGTTTTTATTAACAAGCAACAGGCAAGGTACCTTGCGGATTGAGGCGGCTTAGTTGGACGTATTGACTTCAATTTGAGCGAGGGCGCTAGAGTCTGAACTTTTAGTAGGTAATGCCCAAAGAAAAATATCTGTACTCCATAAATGGTGCTAATATAAAGAGATTTTTTTTCCACCACAGGTATAACAATATTAAATGAATATGTACATACTTAACACTAGGAACTGAGCCATAAATTAGTAATTGAACTTCCATTTACAATACAGTCTTTGAACCCTTTCATCACATAACTTGACTGGTACCATCTCACTTCATCACTTGACTCTATCTCATGGTACGCATCTTTGTCATTAGAATCATCCAATTGTAGATTCTGTAGGTCACAATGAACACTATCACCAAATACATTAAATTCATTGCAACATGCAATATTGTCAAAAACTTTAGTTCTTAGATCTATTACGATAATTTTAGAGTTCCGTGGCAATTGACACCCACTGGTGAATACAAAATTATCAGTATTCAGTATACTGTCTAGGTGATTGACCATTTTTTTTCTGATAAAAACATATAAATTTGTAGGTGCAATCTGGTTGAAGAATATTTGACTCAATTGTTGAGATGTCACCAATTTTCTGCAAGAAAAAAATATTAAGCAATACAATAAAAAGGAGAGTTGTGAGAGTTAAGAGAGTTCTTCCCGTTTTTTTAAAACGTTTTGTTAATTTAAAAGGTGCAATTTGGCCATGTCTACAAATTGATAGTGAGAATTCCTGATTCAGATAACAATTTATGATCGTTCAATTCAAGATCTCTGGTTTAGCAACTCCCTTACTAACTTTCAATTTGTAATATGAACTGATTTATCTTCACCAGCATAATGATTAAAGAAGAGCACTAAAATTAAAATGGCAGATTTGCCCATGTAAGTTACTGGTTGTGGGTTCGGGTCCCATCCTAGATGTTCTCTTTTCCGATCTAAATCTATAGGAAAAGTTAGCGTAGTAAACGCTAAAAAATTTCATAAATTTTTTTTATTGTTTATTGTCTTGGCACTTGTGTTTTGTTAATATCTCGGAAATATTTCGTTTTAAATATACTTAATTACTCTATTTCAGTATAAAAATAGTGTTTTCGGGTTGTTTGCGACCTAAAACAATAGTGAAAGTGTTATCTTGCGGATCTTTTGCGAGCTTAGCAGTGACGAACTGTCGTAAAATTCCATAACCCCTAAACAGTAAATTTCAAATAAATTTCTATTAAAATGCCGGTTTGCCTGAAATGTATCAAGGATATACCTAAAATTGATGAAAAAAACCCTAAAATACAGTGTTATGGTTGCGAAAGGCGTATTTGTGTGAAGTGTAGTGGGTTGCTTGCCACGGAGCTAAGAGTTATTGTGCTGCAGTCACCTACCCTTAAGTATTTGTGACCTGATTTCGAGCTCGGAGTGCGTCAATTGCCTGCACTAAGAAACACCGTTTCTCAGCTGAAAATAGAAATCGAGGCCTTAAAAGCGAAACAAAATCAAGGTACAAGTATGGAATGCATTCTCGGTGAGTTGGCGGAGAGGAAAAAACGCAGCGCGAATGTCATCATATTTGGCATTGATGAGTGTCAGCGACAGAGCGGCGATGCTGATCGGGACAAAGAGGTACGTGTTGAACACGATAAAAAGCAGGTACAGCAAGCCCTGACTGATGTATCGGTCTCAGACTCACCGGTAGCTGTGATTCGTCTTGGCAAACCTAACCAAGGCTCTTCCCCTCGTCCCCTGAAGGTAGTATTTGCCAGCAAAAAATCTGCAATTAACGTGCTAAAAAATAACAAGAACCTACCGTCTGGGATATCCGCTAAGAATGATCTTACGCCCTATCAACGCGAATACCTTAAGAACCTGAGAGAGGAGCTAAAGCAGCGGACTGACAATGGTGAAACTGACTTGACCATAAAATATGTCAATAACACTCCCAAGATTGTTGGTACAAAAAAGTTATAAACACATAATAGTATTATGCAAATTACATTTTTCTATACGAACCTGGCATCCATTATGGCTAAACGAGATTTGCTTATTGTTGAGGTTAATAGGCTAAAACCCACATTTATTGTAATAACTGAGACACATTTAAAACCATCTATACCTAACAGTCTGGTTGACATCAAGGGCTATATACTTTTTCGTCACGATAGAATCAAAGGTACTGGATGGGGTGGAGTTGCTATTTACGTGTCAACAGAATTTCAAGGCAGGCCTATTCAGGCTACCCCACACCCCACATACAACAATAACACACAAGTGGAAGCTTTATGGCTGAACATAAAGTATGATGATTTCAAAATGGTACTTGCTGGTGTCTATCGTCCCACCCATTACACGTTTGAAGAGACTGACAAATTGTTATTTGAAACTATTAAACAAGCTTCTGATGGAAATGACCCCTTGCTAATAATGGGCGATTTTAATCTCCCAGAACTAAAATGGCCGTTAAACAATGTTGACACAGATAAATACAATACGCTCCATGAACGATT
Source organism: Cybosia mesomella (assembly GCA_946251805.1). NCBI lineage: Eukaryota > Metazoa > Arthropoda > Insecta > Lepidoptera > Erebidae > Cybosia > Cybosia mesomella. The sequence goes on along the minus strand of OX276408.1, from coordinate 13,560,095 downwards.
TATTGACATGTACGAAAACAGTAACCTCAATCAACTTGTGAATAAAGTTACGAGACAGCGAAATTACGAGAAATCGCTACTTGACCTCATTATCTGTAATGAGGACAATCTCTGTACCAACGTCGAACACTTTCCGAATATAGGCAAGAGCGACCATCAGGTGTTGTTAGCTACACTACAATTCAGACGTAAACTAACTGGAAAATCGCTCACCCAAACACCTAGAAGGAACTTCTTTAATGTGAATTACTCTGAAATGATGACCCACACACTAAACGAAGAAATTATACTTGATATAGATATAACTGACGTAAATGAAGCTTGGAAGAATTTCGCACAGAGAACACACAATGCTATTGAAAAACATATACCACTTAAATCCAATAATAAAAATCTAACCTCAACCAGCCCTGGATAAACCAACAAGTTTTGGACAAAGTTGAATGCAAAATGAGTTTGTGGAAACAGTATACATTAAATGGTTCTAAAACAGCATATAAGAAATACAGGCAAGCTAACAATAAACTTGTAACCATGGTTAGAAATCTCAGAATGGAATTTGAGAGAGGAATTGTAAGAAGTGGACCTAAGTCATTTTATTCCTACGTACGCCAACAACTTTCCTCAACGGTATCCGTACCACCAACATTAAAAGACAACAGTGGGAACATTACAAATGATCAAATGAAAGTTGCCAACCTGTTCGCCCAACAATTTGAGAAATCCTTTGTAGTGGAACCAAAAAATATGACTATCCCTCAAGTGCAAATGCCGAGAGCAGCAAATTCTATCGAATCACTGATAATTACACCAGATTAAGTTTCCAAGGCCTAAAATACTTTTAGCGACTCTACTTCGATGGGGCCAGATGCCTTGCCGTCAATATTGTTAAAACAATGCAGTAAGGTCCTCAGCACACAGTTGGCTCACATCATGAACTTTTCGCTTGAAAATGGGAAATTACCACAGGATTGGAAAGAAGCCCATGTCACACCTATATATAAAAAAGGCGATAAATATGCTGCTGGGAATTATCTACCGATCAGTCTCACAAGCATAGTCTGCAAAACTATGGAGAAAATAATTGCGGCCGAACTAAGAACCTTTATGGATAAAGAAAACATAATTATCGACGAACAGCATGGCTTTGTACCAAAGAGATCCACGGTCACAAATCTTCTCATGTGTTTAGACAAATGGACAGATAACTGGGATAGACGGCAACCAACTGATGTCATATACCTGGACTATGAGAAGGCATTTGATAGAGTTCCTATTCAAAGACTAATAGTCAAACTAGAACATTTTGGTATTCGCGGGCAGCTTCTCCAATGGATAGAAGACTTCTTAACCGACAGAAAGTTTCGAGTGAGGGTAGGAGAAACCCTGTCAGAGGCTTACGACGTTCACAGCGGCGTGCCGCAGGGGTCTGTCCTTGGGCCAATACTGTTTGGAATCTTCATCACCGACCTCAAGAGTGCTATCCAGTCTGACCTGTCGATTTTTGCAGATGACACAAAAATTATAGGTAATCCACTCGTTACCCACAATATCATTCAACAAGACTTGGACAGTATCGTGCAATGGACAAAAGATTGGCTGATCTCACTCAATGCTACAAAATGTACTGTGTTGCACATAGGAAACACCAATCCTAAACTTAAATATCACGTGGACAATGTGCCCCTGCAGGCTGTGAATACACAAAGAGATCTGGGAGTCACAATAACACAAAATTTAAAATGGGACATACACATCACAAATATTACGAAACGGGCAAATTCCATGCTGTACATGATCAGAAAGGCATTCTATACTATCACCAAAGAATTATTCATCAAAATGTACAAAACATACATTCGTCCATTGCTGGATATGCATTTCAAATTTGGTCTCCTTATTTTAAAAAAGACATCGAAATGTTGGAGAAGGTCCAAAGGAGAGCAACAAAAATGGTAGCATCCCTTAAAAAGAAGTCCTACGAAGAACGCCTCATAGAACTCAACTTGACAACACTGGTGCAAAGGCGGAATAGAGGAGACCTCATAGAAACGTACAAAATATTCAGCGATCACTACAACGTCAGAAACATAAAAGATTTGTTCATGAAGAACCAGAACACACGTCTTAGAGGCCATTCCTTGAAGTTAACCAAACCCCCATGTGCTAGCAACCCCAGAACACACTTCTTGCTATATCGAGTGATGAAATTGTGGAACTCTCTCCCGGAAACTGTAATAAGTGCTCCAACAGTGAACTGTTTCAAAAATAGACTTGACAAACATTTAAATAATTAAGAACACAAGTGCAGTGATATACACGTATCAGCTCGTAGAGCTGCTAGTGTATCATATAATAATAATAGTAATCTCTATCAAAAAATCAATGTTCCTCAAAAGTTTAAATATGTCTGAATATAAACCATCATAAGAATTTATCTATTTATGCTACAGGTATAGTCACAATCAAAGCATCATTATCATCTGAGCACCAATCATAGTTGCATGCTAAGACCCTGGAGCTCGGGTTCCACTCTCCTTTCCATAATTTTTTTATCTTAGTTTTCATATGAGCAACTGCTACCTAACCCCTCAGTGAAGGTAGGTGCCCCAAAGATCTTGTGGGATCCCAAACATCTGTCCCACCTGTAATAAAGTTTATTTTCTAAAACAATATATTTGTACTCTTACCTAAAAACATTTCTATGAATTTTCTGATCATTTGCAATATGTGTGGAATGGCATTGTGGTTTATGGCACACGATTGGCAATAACACCCGGTACACTTCCTTGCAAGTCAGTGGTGTTGCTCCGAGGGCTATGCACACTTCATCGGGCAGTAATGGGCCGTTGACCTCTTGTTGAACACTCTGAAAGGAAAGGATCATTAATTTGTGGCATTGTTTTCAAAGTTCACAAAGTATGCATTTTTATGGCAATAACCCATTTAGAAGATGTAAAGTTATTCAAGTGACTTCAAGATACTGTTTAGTGTTTATTGTAGGCTGATGACATGGCAAGGAAATGACTAGGTCATCACCTTCATAGCAAAGTTATATATCACAGTAGATTTGCACCTTTGCCATACAGGTGACAACCTTTCCTTTTAACCGTTTTCCTATAGTGATCACAGTTAATAAATTAATAATATTTAATTAATGAATATTTATTTCATTCCTAGAAGTATAACATTTTCAAGTAACATTTAAATCAGTTATTGTATGTTAAGGTCTAATTTATTAACTCGCCCCTCACCGTGTCTGGTGCAAAGTTTTCCATTACGCTGGCTGCTTTGTCCTGTTGAATAGCAATGGCTAACCTTTGCACCAGATACAAGCCGGAGCGGTTGAAACTACAGTCCAGAAAATTATATATGTTATAAAGAAGAATTTAAAGTATGTACCACCTTTAATATAAAATCTAATTTTTCTAAAGCTGTGGATGCAGCACGAAAATGAATTTCTGATTGAAGGCTATCCTTGATATCGTTTTTACTATCTCGTTTTCTGTTCACCACTTGTTTCAACCACTGATACGTGTAAGGTATTTGAAGTCTTTGATATGCAATGAATTTTATTAATTCCACGAGAATATGACCACATGAGATGGACGTCAGTTGATCACCGATCTCCAAATTTACAAATATAGGTGTACTTGATGAGTTCATATTTTTAAGTTCAATTTGTTGAATTACTTTGGCAGTTCTTATTTTTAGTGTTATCAAAACAATACTATAATCACAGAGTAAGCAAATAAAATTTGTGCGACCGTTAAATTTCAAATGTTGAAATGGTGTGTAGTGTGTGTACTTCACCTTCAATAAAAACTTTGTTCATAAAGGTGATAATTTTGATTTTGACAGTTCTAACTAGGGTACCCCATAGCGTATAATCCATAGAGTAATACTTACTACGGAAAGTATAATCGTTAATGAATCTATTCGATTGGAATCAAGAGTTACAAAAACATGTATTTTTTATTATTTTAGGTAATTAGGTAAATATAATTTCAAACATATTTGTGTACTTAACAGTAAAAGCTCTATCACGACTACGATTTCCCATCGTACGCATTTTCATTCGGTAATCAACCCATTCAGTAGAATACACGCAAGTCCAAATCGTTGTTGAGGGAAAGCCCTTAGGTGAAATCAAACGAAAAGTTCTTATTAATATTTTTATTCATTTAGAGGTGCACAACCTAAATCATCATCCTCTCCAGGACTACTTGAACTATCGCCAAGGTGAATAATAAATTCTTGTTGTTCATACATGTTGTCGAAGTGAATATCGCGCTGCCAGTCCACTTCTATGATTTTTTTGGTGTGTTCCACGACTTTCTTCCAGTCCTTTGCAGTAACATTATCACACGCATTTTCTAATAGTGGGAGCATTTTCTTAGCCATTAATGGTGGAGAAGTGTTGTGTTTGGCTGCATGACCTGTAAAACACAATATTTATACAGGGTTACAGGAAAAGTCGTGCTAGATCCGTTAAGGGCGTGGAGTACTCATCAGTTCTGACTCATTTTTCCTACCACCTCCACCCTACCCTAAATTTAACCCTTTTCCAGATTTTTGATTTTTATTTTTTTTATTGAAAATTGCCGATTTTTAGGCTACTAAATTTAATTTTGTTTATTTTGTGTGCCTTATTATTATTATTATTGCATTTTTACATGTGTAATAAGATGCTTTAGGGCGTCAATCATTAAAATAGTGCATAAGTTAATAAGGACCTTTAGTAACGCGTTTTCAAAGTCTCGATAGATGGCGCTGTTCACACAGATGTGTTTTAAAATATCTACGTTTCATCAGCTATCTAACGAGGTATAACAATCTAGGGTTTGTTTCACATTTCGTGGAAAAAAACTTAGTTTCATAGGCGATAGTGGGGAAGAAAGTTAATACTTAGCCCTACAAATTTAGCTTTACCTTATTACAAATTTAGGTGCTAGCTATAATGACAAAAAAAGAACCTTTAATATTAGCCCAAATCAGTTCGATAGCATTGTAGTGGCAGTGATACGGTGGCAATCTGAGAACTGTATGGCCACGTTGCTCAGCAATCTCGTCCAAAAGGTATGTTGGCTTTCTGGGTTTATTTTCTTTTACCAAACCGAGTAATTCTTGTTTCAGCATCGTTTCATTTGCTTCCACTCCTTTGCTCTGGAGCCAAGACATTAATTCTAGTTTCTTGTTGGCTGATGTTGGAGCTTTGTCCTTTTGCACGGAGTGGTACGGCGCGTTATCCATTATTATGGTATGTGGTTGATGCAAATTATCCAATAAACACAGAAACTACTCTTTGAATTTCTCAAAGTTCATTTTTTCGTGATACTCATTTGTTTTTGTTGATTTGAAGGCCAACAAACAATTTGGCACAAAACCATTTGCCGACCCTGCATGCGTAATTATAAGACGCTGTCCTTTGCCTTCAGTTACTTTTGTAACGGACTGTGCCGTGTCATCGGTCCATGCTTTCGGCACGGTGTGATTAGCATTAAGCCATACATACATACATAAAGGCTAACCCATTTTAATAAATATAAATTATTTCATGATAAACAGTTTGGGTTTACTAAAGGACGATCAACGACGGATGCTGGTATAGAGTTATTGAAATGTATTTACGAGGCCTGGGAGGATAAGCAGGATGCATTAGGTGTTTTCTGCGATCTATCCAGAGCCTTGGATTGCGTCCACCATGATACATTGGTCAGGAAATTAGATTATTACGGAATAAGGAACAAGGCTCTCGACCTTTTGACTTCTTATTTAAACAATAGAATTCAGAGGGTCGATGTGAACGGTTCACGTTCGGTGGGTTCTTTGGTTTCGATAGGCGTTCCACAGGGTTCGATACTTGGACCATTTTTATTTTTAATTTATATAAATGACCTCCCTTACTACGTAAGGGATAAAAATAGTATTGTTTTGTTTGCTGATGATACTTCCTTAATATTTAAAATTAAAAGACAATTAGATAATTATGACGAAGTGAACAACGCAATCTCACGAGTAGTTCATTGGTTTAATATAAATAATCTTTGCCTTAATGAAAAAAAAACCAAATGTATTAAATTCACCTTACCTAATGTTACACAGGTTGAAACCAATGTACAACTTAATGGACAGTTGTTGAGCCTTGTGGAATCAACCGTGTTCTTAGGTTTAAGTATCGATGCTAAATTACAGTGGGGATCACATATTGAAAAAATAGCTAGTAGGTTAAGTTCTGCTTCCTACGCTGTGAAAAAGATTAGGACTTTAACAGACATAGATACCGCTAGAATAGTTTATTTCAGTTATTTCCATAGTATTATGAGCTACGGCATTCTCCTTTGGGGTAATGCCGCAGATTTAAATATAATCTTTGTACTACAAAAGCGGGCGGTGCGAGCAATTTATAAGTTGGGCCCAAGAGTCTCCCTCCGAGAAAAGTTCAAAGAAATAAACATTCTAACTGTACTTTCCCAATATATTTTTGAAAATCTTTTGTATGTTAGAAGAAACATTTCCAATTTTTTAAGGCTTTGTGATATACATAACGTAAATACTAGACATAAAAACAATCTTGTGGTTTGTAATAGTCGACTCCACAAGATTAGTAATTCCTTTCAGGGTAACTGTATACGCTTCTACAACAAGCTTCCTAGTGAAATGAAGAATCTACCTCTTCATAAATTTAAAAGCCAAATTAAAAGTAAACTCTGTCAAAAAGGCTACTATAAAATTCAAGACTATTTAGACGACAATCAAGCTTGGATATGAACTGTTTGCTCTCTTTCTATGCTACTCAAATGAAATATTGTACTTAGGTTAAGTAAATATGTTTGTAAATAGACCAAAAAAAAAACAGCCCGCTGAGTTTCTTGCCGGAGTCTTCTCAGGACAGGGCCGCGTTTCGAACCGGTGGTCCATTTGCCAAACATTAGATTATTTTTTTTTTTTTGTAAGTTCCGTATTAATGGTCTATACAGAATAAATGGTTTTTGACTTTGACTTTGACTTTGACATGTTTTATCAAGAAAAATGACCAAATTACAATTAGTAACATTTTTCGTCTTTCTTAAAAATTCTATTCGTGCCAGGACAAAATCTGTTCGCTCTATAATAATCTTCGTTTTGTCGCATTTTTTGTAGAAAAATCCAATATTGTGCAGTACCTACAGTAGCCAATTCTTGCAAACTACCTTTTTTTTTTTTTACGTGCGGAAATCCCTTCGGATACCCCCCGCTGGCCAGCGGGGGTGGTTATGTCGTGTCTCGACTAAAACCGCACGGTGTCCTCCCCAAGTGTCCGTTGCCGGGCACCCCGGGTAAGCCCTCGAAAGGATAACCCCAAGATTGCCGGCGGACTTTGGCCACCACCGCGGTCTCGCCTGGTGGGGTCGGGTTGCATCCCACTTCCGTGAGTTCGCAGGCGTGTGTAGGGCACATACGACACGCCTCCGCCACGGCCTGCTTCTGCAAGGACGGCGAGTCGGCCAACTGCCGTCCTCAGGCCCCGATCATGGAGGTCGGTAGTCCCGGACGTAGATGAGTCTGCGGCGTCCTCGCCGCAGACTGCGAAACTCGGGGGGTAGGGTTCTCTCCCGCTCCCTCTCCGCCGTCTCTTTCGCGAGCATTACCTACTCGCAGAAAGAGGCGGCGGCGTGCCACTTGCTCCCGTCGGAGACCACGGCCCTCACCATAGTCTCCAACGAAAGAACGTCCACGCCCAGGACCCCAACGAGATCCCGGCGTTGACTCGCGCACGCAGGGCACTCCACCAACGTGTGGAGCGCCGTGTCTTCGCCAGGATCCTCGCAGTGCTGGCACTGCGGCGTTGTCTCCCGGTGGATGCGCCACAGATACTTACCGAAACACCCGTGTCCGGTAACCATCTGGCACATCCGGTAGGAGAGGTCCCCATGGTCCCTCTCCAACCATCCAACCATTCCTTCATGATCGGTCTCACTGTCGCAATGGTGGATTCCCCCCACCTTGGGTACTCAAGTCGCACCCTCCATGTCTCCATGAGTTCCTGGCGGAGCAGGGACCGCTGAGCCCTGATTTCTCGGGGCTCCGGCCTATGGCCCAGCTCCAGCGCCTCCTTGCGCCACTGGTACAGCAGCGCAAGGGCTCTCGCTTCCAGGTCCCATGGAGGGGTCCCGGCTAGGAGACATGCCGCCTCGACGGAGATCATGCGATACCCCTGATGACTCTGACGGCCATCGCTTTTAACGGGCTGTTTAATACAGCCACGTTGCGGGCCGCCAGAGTCTCCGCCCATACGGGGGCCCCATACAGGGCCATGCTTCGCACGATCCCGCAGGTACAGTCTCCTAGTGGGGGCGTTGGGTCCCTTAATGTTGAGCATCAGCCGCGATAGCACGGCCGCAGCCCCCCTCAGTTTCGGGACCAGACTTCGGAGATGAGGTCCGAAGTCCCATCGGCTATCGAGTACGAGCCCAAGGTACTTCATCGTGGACTCGATGCCGATGCTTACGCCCCCTGCGGTTATGCTGGTTCCCGCAGGTGGTCCCCTCCGAGGCCCGTGGAAACACATAGGGCGTAAGCATCGGCATCGAGCCCACGATGAAATACCTTGCAAACTACCTTTAAGTAATTCACAGTCTTTAAGTGACACGGTAAATTCTCTTAGAGTGGGATATTCACCACGTCTCTAGTATTCATATATAGGGTTGCGAATTGCGGAAGCATCAAACTCATCAATATTGGTGACTGTCGAGACTTTTCTTCTTTTCTTATTCGGAGTCATCAATTCCTTTTGTGTGTCTTCATCTGTGACTTGAGTTAAAGATGACTCATCATACTTTTCTTGTGTTATTCGGGACACCGTAGCTCGTCCGAGGCTAAGAGTGTCCGCAACTCTGTTGCCAATTGATTATAATTGATGGATTATAATCTTTATTATTATTTATGGTATAGTATTAATGTTTTGTATTATACTTGGCTAATTTTATTACAAAAAAATTGTAGCAGATAATTACTTAATAATAAATTAATATAAGTTCGATTAATTCAATTCATTTGTCTATAGTCAATTGTACTGTATCCTTGCAAGTCGCTTCAGTATGCTTCAGTACGAGAAGTGGGTGGTACTCGTAAAAAATACGTTACTTCATAGACGGGAGCTGTCATAATTATCATCTTAAATTAGACAGAGTGTAAGAGTCGAGACTCAAGAGAGAATTAATAATTACGTTTGTTAAAGCATGTGCTACACGGTTATAAACGGCGGTTTGAAACAGAGGTTTAAAACAGTGTAGATAGTTGTTTTATGCCAAATTTCGTTTGACCTTTAAACACCCTTGGCAGCAAGGCTTGCGTTTGAAACCACTGGTAGAAGCGTTGGTTTAAAACTTGTTTGAAACTGTATAGCCACTTGTTTAAAACCTCGCAAATGACAGTCACGTTGCAGCAGCGAGCGCAGGCAGACGAACGCGACGACGACGTTCTCAAAATGGTACGAGAAGAAAAAGAACGAGAAGTAGTTACAGAACTTCTCGAGCTACATAGAGACTTGCCCTGTTATTTAGATAGGTAAGGTGCCATGACGTTGTTGTAAGCTACCCCACCACAGCCTGCAAAATAATAATATTTGTAATAAAAAAAATACTAATCGATAGATCAATTCAACTACGTTGTCCTTTAAAATTGCTCACCTTAAATTATTTAACTAAAAATCAATAAAGTCGTTGAAAAAAAAACATTTGATATAAGTATACACTATTTTAAATTGCTCAGTGTTAAAAAAATGCTCAAGTTGCATTTATAATTGCTCAAGTGCAGTTTGTAACAGCTCCACTTTCCTTAATTACTAAATAAATATAAATAGTTTGAACAAATTTAACGTATATAGATAATAACGTATTTACGGTTATTTTTATGGCCTGGGAGTTTATACCGCAGTTTTAACCGTACCTAAACCAATAACTATAAGACCGATTCGGTTCTGGCACTTCGCCGGCTGCCGCGGCACGCTCGCTGCGCTCGCTCGGCTCGTGCGTTGTGGTCACAGTTCTAACCTAACCTAAACCAATGACTATAAATAGTCCTCTGCAGCTGCGTAGAGACATTGCCTCTCTGGCTGTATTTTACCGCCTCTACCACGGCGAGTGTTCTGACGAGCTCTTTCAACTGATCCCACCTTCTCCATTTCGATCCAGAACAACACGTGCTGGACTGCGATGCCATCCGCACACGGTGGAAACCATACAGTCCCGAACTCAGTGGTTCGGTGCTTCCTTTCTTTGTCGCACGATAAAGATCTGGAATGCTCTGCCCGCGCACGTGCTTCCTTCTTCTTACAATCCCGGGTTCTTCAAGCGGGGCGTGAAAAAGCATCTTTTGAGGCCGTCAAGGTAGGGGCTACCATTTTGGGATCGTCAGCATCTGGGATGGTGGTCCATATCTTCTGGACTTCACCCTAGCTTCTCACCATCCAGCGGGGTGCAGTCAATTGACGGAACAAATATATATAAAAAAAAGTAACAAATACAATATTTTAAATTGCTCAAAGTGTTAAAAAACTGCTCAAGTTGCATTTATAATTGCTCAAGTAGAGTTTGTAACAGCTCCATATACCACGGTACTATTTATAGTCATTGGTTTAGGTTAGGTTAGAATTGTGACCACAACGCACGAGCCGAGCGAGCGTAGCGAGCGTGCCGCGGGCGCCGCGGCAGCGGCCGACGAAGTGCCAGGACCGAATCGGTCTTATAGTTATTGGTTTAGGTACGGTATAAACTCCCAGGCCATAAAAATAACCGTAAATACGTTATTATCTATATACGTTAAATTTGTTCAAACTATTTATATTTATTTTGTAATTAAGGAAAGTGAAGCTGTTACAAACTGTACCTGAGCAATTATAAATACAACTTGAGCAGTTTTTTAACACTTTGAGCAATTTAAAATATTGTATATATCAAAAGATATAGGAGTTTGAAAGTACGGATAAATGAATTTTTTTTTCAACGACTTTAATGATTTTTAATTAAATAATTTAAGGTGAACAATTTTAAAGAACAATGTAGTTGAATTGAGCTATTGAAAATCTATCGATTAGTATTTTTTTATTGCAAATATTATTATTTTGCAGGCTGGGTGGGGTAGCTGTTGTATAGTAAATATCCTATGGTGAATATACGGTGCGAGCGTAGAGACGTCCAATTCACGCAACGTTCCATAAAACCATAGATTATTATATATATACTCATAAAACACTGATGGTTTTAAACATGTTTTAAACCGTGTAGCCGGCTAAGCGCAAATCTGTTTTTTCTGTTTCAAACTGCCGGAGGAGTGGCCTGATAATTATGTGCATGCATAAGTGTATGTTCAACATTAAAAAGAAGATACACTTAACATGACACGCTTGAATCAAAATATTACTTTGTTACAGGGCTAACCAACACGTTTTAGTTTTGCTTTTTGGAAGATTTTATTTGTGTTGGGGGTATTTTAAATATTTTTATTGTTATTTTATACCTTTTAAACTTAGATATACTAGTACTCACTCATTGAGACCATTCCAATGAGCTCAAACGCGCTATATCTGTTGTAAGTAGCTGAAGACTAAGATTTCCCGCAGACTACTTGAAGACGTATATGAAAGACGTATATGGATATCGGAGAATTTCGAATGTCTGGGACGTGTCTAGGTGGCTCAGCTGATCAGAGCATTCCCCCTGTAAGGGACTGGTCGCGGGTTCAAGTCCCGTCCTAGATGTTCTCTTTTTCCGATCTAAATCTTTAGAAAAAAAGTAAGCGTACAAAATGCTTAAAAATTTAATTGAATTAATTAGGTGGAGTCATCAAAAAACAATGTTTAAAAATGACTGTAAAGTTATTCATTGTTTCCGTAGTTCGCAAGAATTACGGTAGATGGCTCCAACGTCGCCTTAAGACGTATATGGATATCGGAGAATTTCGAATGTCTGGGACGTGTCTAGGTGGCTCAGCTGATCAGAGCATTCCCCCTGTAAGGGACTGGTCGCGGGTTCAAGTCCCGTCCTAGATGTTCTCTTTTTCCGATCTAAATCTTTAGAAAAAAAGTAAGCGTACAAAATGCTTAAAAATTTAATTGAACATACATATTCGTTATTTATATACGTTTCTTCTCTCAGTAATTATTTAATGAATATTCGAAGAGACAGTAAGTTTCTAATCTAATTAAGAATCAAAATGTAGGTAAGGTAAGGTTGTATAAATTTAAATCTTAAAAAGTCAACTTCCAGGACGGGGCTTGGAACACATAACCAGTCCCATTCTAGGGGGACTCCCAGAAACATACCAGGATCTGTTCTGGAAAGCATTAACATCCCGTCAAGGATGTTGATTTTTTTTTTCAATTTAAATTTATAGGAAAAGTTAGCATACTTATTTTATACAATTAATATATTGTGTCATTTTTGTTATAAGTTTTTATACCTTCTTAAATATGTACGTTGAAACTTATTGATTACCCAGATAATGTATAAAATAAATAAATATTCTAGGACAAATTACATAACGCCATCTAGATCCAAACTAAGCAGAGCTTGTCATATGGGTTCTAGAATGCGGATAAACATACTTGAATACTTTTTTTTGTAAATAAATTCATATTATACATAGAAACACCCAGACTAATGCAAATAGACATATTTGCACTGAGCGGGAATCGAACCCGCGACCTGTGACTTAGCAGTCAAACGCACTACCGCTACGCCACAGAGGTCGTATTGTGTACCTAATGTATCATATCATTTGTGTACTTAAGTTCAAACCTACTAATCATAATATAAAAGAAATTTCATGTATTTTACGCCATATAATATAGCCTAGTGGTATGGGTAATGGACTGCTGAGACGGGGTCTCGGGTTTGATCCCAGGTTTTACCGTGGCACACACCAATGACTTTTCGATGCTTTTCGAAGTTATGTGTGTATTTATCGCAGGCTTATAAGTGCCCGGTTAATGGCAATAGGCTCGCCACCTATTACATTGGGACCTAAACATAAACTGGCGAAATGTGGGTGCTAGCACCCTCTGCCTACCCCTTCGGGGATATAGGCGTGAGTTTATGTTATGTTATGTTATGTTATGTAAAGAAATCAAGATTAGTTGGAAATTTTAATTCACTCCCAAATACTTAAAAGGTCCTCCCATTACTAATCGAATAGATTTAAATCGATAAATAATCATATTAATCGATTTGGAAATATCCGCATTAGTCGATTATTATAAAACAATTTATTTCTCTAATGCAAGGTGTGCAGCTGATGTTGGCAGCATTGTCGCCGTTCGGCCGTCATTTTTCTGAATTTTGTAAGGGCCTCTTCAAACCATAGACAAAAGAAATGAAGAATGTTCTATGTCTATGGACAGTCGGTGAGCTCAACTATTTGTTAGAGGTGCCAACTCTTCCCTCTTATATACTCTTTGCTCAGTACTACGGATCATAGAGGGCGGATCTACTCTATGGGGCGGATTCAGACAGTCAAGTATTACATAAAATTATCCCGATATTTTCCGAATTACACTATCAATATATTAGGTCGCCGTAAATTGCCGTTTTTCTTGAAGAAATTGGAGGAAACCCAATTTTCAGTACTAACATTTTTGCATTACTTTTAGGAATGACAAATCCCAATTTTATGTTTTTTTTTGTGTATGAATGAGACAACATTAAGCTAACAAACAGCAACTTTTATTACATTTTTGAAAAGTAACAGCTGTTAAGTTATACGAAATTTATCATCAAAATGGATAGCATCATGCTTCGTACTAATATTTATTAATAAATGGGAATATGTTTGTATGTTTGGATATTTGGATGTTTGTTCCTCAATCACGCTCAAGCAGCTGAACAGATCTGACTGAAATTCGGTACAGGGCTAGATTATAGTCTGGAATAAAACATAGGCTAAACTACGTGAACTAAATTAATAATTTTTTCTACATCCATTCTTTATTTCTTTTAACTACGAACTTTACGTACGAATAGGTTTTAAAATCCCAACAAGTTCGGATTGGTTTCGGATGTACACGTACGTATACGTACGACTAACTCGCACGCAGTCTGAGCATTCCCTTATTATTTTTAAGGTCGGGATTATTCGTGCGTATTCATACGTGTACGAGTGAAATTAGTACGAAAACGCGTCCAAACTGAGCGCAGCCTTTTTTTTTTTTTTTTTTTTCGTGCGGAAATCCCTTCGGATACCCCCCCGCGTGCCAGTGGGGGCGGTTATGTCGGGCTTGAACCGACTAAAACCGCACGCCGTCTCGGGTCTACAGACGCTGGGGTGTAAGGTTGCCCATAGAGCATATCCCTCGCACCCCGACTGACCCTGGGCCATCTCCGGTTTCGAGATGGCCCCCTCGGGTTTGGGAACCACGGTGTCCCCGTCTTGCCCCGGTTTGGGGGAGGGGCGCTAGTCGCCCCACCGTCCCGGCCTGCTTCTGCTGGGGTGACAGGTGGCCTCACCCGCCACCCCCAGGCCTGCGCTCATGGAGGACGGAGGTCGTTAAGCGACCTCCGGCGCCTGAGTTGCCTGCGACGCGCGGCGAGCAAGTTGCGGGCTCGGCGGACCGGGAGAGTTCTAAGTCTCTCCCGGGCGCGCTCCGCCACCTCCTTCGCGAGCATTACATGCTCGCAGAAGGAGGCGGCGGCGGCCCACGCGCTCGCGCTCCGCACCATTGCCGCAATCATGCTGCCGAGTGAGAGGACTCCCACCCCGATGGCTGCCACGAGGTCACGCCTCGGCGCCTCCCACGCCGGAAACTGAGCGCAGCCTAAAAAAAGCTTATAATATTTCTAAATAAAACCTTTTTTTAATGTTTTTGATATAAGTCATTCGTATTTCAACAATATTCCAAATTTAAACAAAACATTACGCGCATTGCGATGCGTATTTCATTTTTGTGTGTATAATGTCAGTATCAAAAATATAGATCGAATTAACAAAAATGTACCGTTTACGACAAATTATAAGATTTGACTATAAAGTTTTAAGAACGAGATATCGTTACTACGCTAAAGATGTGAGATTTGGCCCTGATGTCAGGTCTCTTATGCTCCAAGGCGTGGATATTCTGGCAGATGCAGTTGCAGTCACTATGGGCCCTAAAGGCCGTAATGTTATTCTAGAACAAGCTATGGGACCTCCTAAAATTACCAAAGACGGTGTAACTGTAGCTAAAGGTATAGAATTGTTGGATAAATTTCAAAACGTTGGTGCTAAGCTTGTACAAAATGTAGCACATAAAACTAATGAAGAAGCCGGAGATGGAACGACTACTGCTACAGTATTGGCAAGAGCTATAGCTAAAGAAGGCTTCGAAAGTATATCTAAAGGAGCTAATCCAATTGAAATACGAAAAGGGGTCATGCTTGCCGTAGAAACGGTAAAAAATAGATTAAAAGAAATATCCAAACCAGTTAATACGACAGAAGAAATTGTGCAAGTGGCGACAATATCAGCCAATGGTGATGCAACTATTGGAAGGCTCATTGCAGCAGCAATGAATCGAGTAGGTAAATCAGGTGTAATCACGGTCAAAGACGGTAAAACTTTGGAAGATGAACTGGAAATAATTGAGGGCATGAAATTTGACCGCGGTTATGTTTCACCATATTTTATAAATTCATCCAAAGGACCCAAGGTTGAATATAACGACGCTTTGATCCTTTACTCTGAAAAGAAAATATTTAGTGCTCAGCAGATAGTACCAGCCCTCGAGATCGCGAGTGCACATAAGAAACCACTCATTATAATTGCAGAAGACTTCGATGGTGAACCGTTATCTGTGTTAGTAGTAAACAAATTAAAAATTGGATTACCAGTATGTGCAGTTAAATCACCTGGATTTGGAGAGCATCGAAAAAGCTCTTTAGCTGATATGGCTGCTGCCACAGGGGGTATAGTGTTTGAAGATGATACGAATTTAATAAGGCTTGAAGATTGTCGGCTTGAAAGTTTTGGGCAAGTTGGAGAGGTACTTATCACAAAAGATTCGACTCTTTTACTAAAAGGAAAAGGTGACATGACTGAGGTGAGACAACGTATTGATCAAATAAGAGAAGACTTAGAAACAGCTACCAGTAATTTCGACAAAGATCGCCTGGTGGATAGATTAGGAAGACTGCAAAATGGTGTAGCTGTCTTACGAATTGGGGGCTGTAACGAAGTTGAGGTAAATGAAAAAAAAGACCGTGTGAATGATGCACTGAATGCTACAAGGGCTGCAATTGAAGAAGGCATTGTGCCTGGAGGAGGAGCTGCTCTCCTTCGATGCATCCCAGCTTTGAATCTACTGAAACCAGTCAACAGTGACCAAGCTACAGGTATATACATTGTTAAGAACGCTCTTCGTACACCTTGCATAACGATTGCTTCTAATGCGGGATATGATGGTTCAGTTGTAGTCTCAAAAGTAGAAGACCTAGGCCCCGAATTTGGGTATGACGCTTTGAACAATGAATATGTTAACATGCTCGAAAGAGGTATAATAGATCCTACCAAAGTCGTAAGAAGGGCTTTAACAGATGCCAGTGGAGTTGCATCCCTACTTACTACAGCAGAGGCAGTGATTTGTGACGCGGTCAAGCCAAGAAGAGATTCATTACGTGATGTTAATAGCCTTGACTATTATACTGAGTACTAAATTGTGTAATACCCATTTTATTTTACTACATTGAATTATAGTCCTTTGTAAAATTTACTCACTTTAGAATAAAAACAATTTCTTTAAAACTCTGCAATTGTTTGGCACTGTCACCTTTTCGTTACTTACTGCATTGTATTCAGAAAGACCGCTCATGAGAATTGCGCTATATGATGTGGTAGGTATGGCCACGCGGGTCACCTGAGTCACGCGGTCACGCCATAACTTGGGAATGACTTTACCGATTTCATTCATCTCTTTTTTATCAGTGTTTAACTTGCTCTGTATGTATGTATGTAAGTGTATGTATGTAAATGTATCTATGTTATTAGATCGGGTCAAATCTTGGTACCAAGGAGCTGGTCTGGGGATGGGGTAGGAAGGTTGCCATAGGAACTCCTAAATTAAATAAGATAAACCTATTGAGTTTGGTATCATTTATTTTATCTTGGCAAACTTTCTTGTGTTACATGGTATTCAGGGTCTGATGATGAAGTAGGAAGGCGACCATAGGAACTCCAAAGCTAAACAAGATAAACCTATCGAGTTTGTGCCCATTCGTTTTGTTTTGACACACTCTGGTGTTACATAGTATTCAAGGTCTGATAATGGAGTGGGACAATGGCCATAGGTACTCATAAACTGAACGAGACAAACTTATCGAGTCTGGGCTCATATGTTTCATCTTAACAAACTCTCTGATGTGACATGGTTTTCAGGGTCTGATGATGAAATGCGAAGGTGGCCATAAGAACTCCTAAACTAAACAAGATAAACCTCTTGATTTTGGGCTCATTTGTTTTGCCTTGATAAAACTCTCTAATGTTACATGGTATTCAGGGTCTGATGATGAAGTAGGAAGGTGGCCATAGGAACTGCTAAACTAAACAAGATAAACCTGGCGAGTTTAGGCTTATTTTTTTATCTTGGTAAATACTCTGGTGCTACATGATATCCAAGGTCTGAAGATGTGGACGGTGGTCTGGAATTAAACAAGATAGACTTGTTGAGTTGTACTCCTTTGGCTGATCTTGGCAAGCACTCTGGTGCTACATGACATTACTAAAATTTAAAGTTACAATTAAAATAAATAATAAAGAAACTTTTTAATAACAAGATTAAAAAAAAACCATTCACGTAATTACCCGCAGTCACTTTCCTTTCAATATCTCCATTGTATCTTCCATCTAACAGAACTAGATAAGTACAATTGTTAATGACCGTTGTTCATGACAGTCTACCCCTAATACGGTTCCGAATAGACTGCCACTTCGCGGTCGCCTTCAGTGGACTGTATGTTGAGGATGTTGAGTCGAAGAATGAAACACTTTGGATGGGTGGCTTGTATGACGTCAGCGAGGCATTGGATGTTCTTGGCCCAGCACTACCCTTGATGTACTACTTCCTGTTGAGCTTCCTTGTTCTGTGAGAGACTCTTGTTGTCTTCTTGTTGCCCATGTCCATAATTTCCTACCAAATGGTCCCTGCTTTTATAGTCTTTCGTAGTGCTGGCCCGCGATCCAAATTACCTCACCTCCGCATTTCCATTTATTTACAGAACTCATGTTATACATATTAATCACATAGCATATATGTATATTGGTAGCAATAAGAGTTGCACGATACTAGGTATTTACGCCTGTACCGCGCGAGGTCGGGCTGCTGAATGACGGGCGGAATGACCCCTCAGACTTATATATCGCCACTGCCTCCCGCGAGCTACTATATAATAAAATGGCACCAGCCGGGGGAGCGCATATTCGCTTCTTACGGCGTGGGAGGCAGTCGCGGGGTGTAATTAAGCTTACATACTAGTATACAAAGTCGTATTTCCTATTTATACGAAGTTATGTTAGATTCTGAGTAATGCATTGTCGTAATTATATTTGTAATTATGCTTTTCAGGGAGTGTACTTTCTTTATTAAATTTGGCTCTAGCATACTTAATTAGGTACTCAGAAAACTAACTCATAACAGTAGTAAGCTATTTATCTTAGCTTAATATCAAAGTAATTACATAATTACGTTTTTAATTTACGTAAACCTAACATTTTCATAATTCATTCATTATATTCACGCTTACTAATCTACATGTCACTGGCACATGTGTCCATAGTCTATTTGTGTCGTGCACAACAATGTTGTTGCAAAAGAAGATGATTACGTAATTAAAGACATATTCGCAACGTACAGCTTCAATACATTAATGGATTAATCACATTAAGGCACGCACTACCTACATAAACTTAGATAGATATCGAAAATTCCGCAGTTTCCAATTGCCCTACCCAACCACCCTACCTGAGAGAAGACGCCTTTTCGTTTTCTTTCTTCTTTCCATATCCTAGTGAGTTTAGTCATCGCCGCTTTGGACATTTGAATTCTTCTGGCTATTTCGTTTCCACTGCCTCCCTCGTTGCTAAGAAGAGATCCCAGGTATACAAAGTGGTCAACAAATTCCAGGTCTCGGAGTTCGTTAGAGCGAATGAGCATACCAGGTCTGTCTACTAGCAACACCTTGGTCTTTGCCTTGTTAATAGTAAGGCCCACTAATTGGCTCTCCTTCTCCACTCTAGATATGAGTTGAGCTAGTTCTTCTAATGGGCGCTAATGCTAACTGTAACTATAACCTTTGAACACCGATTGTATTTATGATTCTACGAACTTCTATTAATTGAAAATTGTTTAGTTGTACTCATGGGGATGATTTAAAAAAAAAGTGTTACCGGATGGGAATAAAAAGTCCCATTGTGTCACCCGTGAGCCGGGTGCGTGGGCATAGAATGTGTTAATTAATGCAACAGTTTTTGTAGCAA
Source organism: Cybosia mesomella (assembly GCA_946251805.1). Taxonomy (NCBI): domain Eukaryota; kingdom Metazoa; phylum Arthropoda; class Insecta; order Lepidoptera; family Erebidae; genus Cybosia; species Cybosia mesomella. The sequence goes on along the minus strand of OX276408.1, from coordinate 13,540,616 downwards.
CCAGTTACATTGCTAAATATGGTGTTACTGGTTGGGAAAAAAAACCCAGCGTGACATACTGTTACTCGTTGCCAACATATTTTTTGCCCAACCAGTACCACTGCAAAATATTGGTGCTACTGGATAGGAATAAAAAGCGGCCAAGTGCGAGTCGAACTGCTTTTTTTTAAATTTTATATTTGAGTTGCTTGAATGAAAAGTAAATTGCGGTTTACGATTTATGACGTATTAAAAAAAACTACTTACTAGGTCTCGTGGAAGTTTACCCACCGAAAATTGGTTTGAATCGTAATGTACATCATATATATTTTTTAATTTTATCATTTTCTTAGTTTAGAAGTTACACACAAGGACACACATTTTACCACTTTGGAAGTGTCTCTCGCGCAAACTATTCAGTTTAGAGAAAAATGATATTAGAAACCTCAATATTATTTTTCAAGACCTATTGATGAAAAAAATATTTTTGAATTTCAGTTCAGTTCAGTGAGGAGCCCCCAAAATTTCTTGTTTTTTTCTCTATTTTTGTGTGAAAATCTTAATGCGGTTCACAGAATACATCTACTTACCAAGTTTCAACAGCATAGTTCTTATAGTTTCGGAAAAAAGTGGCTGTGACATACGGACGGACAGACTGACAGACATGACGACTCTTTAAGGGTTCCGTTTTTTGCCATTTGGCAACGGAACTCTAAAAATTGCATCCAGTAACACTATGATACAATGCGACTATTTATTCCCATCCAGTAACACCAATATTTTGTTGTGTTACTGGTTGGGAAATAAAATGTTACGAGTAACAGTGTAAAGTCCATCACTAAAAAACTGGCATCGATAAACTGAGCCCACGGGCGGAGTTAAGTATGGTGAACTGAGCCCGTGGGCTGAGCTACGGTATAGTGGGCCGAGTCAATCACTCAAAAAACTATCAGTGGTCAACTGAGCCCGTGGACTGAGTTAGTTGTGGTCTCAGTTGACCCTGACGCCTTATAGACTGATAACAGACTTACAAGCGGAGCTGCATTCTATTTATAAAAAATAGAACCGAATTGAAAAACTACGAAGGAACTAAAAGTGAAAAATAACTGAATTACATATTTAATTCAAAAGACAAAAACGCTCATAAGACTTTCCTGTTGAAGTCGTTGCCAAATCAAAGAGGTATTTTGGACCATTAGATAGAATGTAGGATAGGTTCACTCGCGTAGTCCTGCCACATCATAAGCCTCGCTGCGCCATTTAATGAAATGTGTAACCGTACCACAGTACATGTGGGTTTGGCATCGACTTCAACAGGAAAGTCTTATGAGCGTTTTCATCTTTTGAATGAAATCATTTATTGTTTACTTTTTAGTTCCTTCTTGGTTTTAGAAGTCGGTTCTATATTTTTATAAAAAGACAGTGCCACTCCGGGAGTGCCGATAGAAGTTAAAACTTGAACAACTACGTGTGAATTTTTTTAAATGAAATCATCCCTAACTCCCCAAATATATCATTTTATCGGTAAACTTAGTAACGTGGCGAAAACGCTGCATTATATTGAATTCATATGCAAATTACTTGATTTATCTTTCTTGACATTCATTATATATTTGCCAAAGAAGGGAAAAAAACTGTCAATGTCAGATGTCAGATTATACTTACAGCGCGAAGCTATAATAATATGTATGGCGCGAAGTGGCTCAATCAAACAGTCAAATCATATAATCTAAAGAATATTTAATGTTTAAACTTTCCAGATATATATATTAGTCTATGGTTTAAACACAAAGTAGTCAATATTGCTGAAGAAATAAAGTAATACTTATAAAAATATGACTGCATTGTAGTATTTGTACTTTATCGTCAGACAAACAAGGAACGGAGTAAATAAATAAAATGGAGAAATCAACAAACGACAGTGTAGCTGGTAACTGTGGAATTAATAAAATTGATGACATAAATGTTCTATCAGAGCTTAATTCTCTATCACCTAATACACATAGGGGTTATACAGAAAACAAAAGTGTGTCCAGTGATGATGATGCGGGTCCAGCACAGAGGTACACGAAGCGCGTGCATAATTTCTCGGATAGCGACACTGAAAAAGAGAATTTACAAACTCTTACTAATGATGACAATGATTCATTAACGAATCAAAGCGATAGTGATACTGAAGCAAATGATAGGCATATTCCTTTCAAAATTTTATCAGCTAAATCTAGAATTTTAATGAACAGCAGTGGCTCAGATTCTGAAGACAATGTTCCTACTCTCACTTTAAAAAATGAGGAACAACAATTAAGAATGAAAAACAAGAGAAGTAAAATGCAGCAAAAGTTTAAAGGTTTACTTAACTCTAGATCTAAACATGCAGTGCCACAAAATTTGAGTGACAAACTATCTTCAGAAGACGAAAAGAGCGAGAAATCAGATGAAGCTTCTGATAATGAAATTTCCTCTTTTGCCAATATCAAACAGGTCTGTATCAGAATTACATTTTTCATTCATTAGTCTTTGTTTGTATAGTGACTAGCAAGCTTCCTGACAATGTACCCTAGCTGCACAGACTAAGTTTTTAGGTCTCTTTGGTGGTAAGCATGTGTGGCAACAAGGCTCAAATGGATCCTGTCATCCGTTGATCAGTTCTTTTATAGGTTTTTCGGTACTGTACTCATGCATAAATTTTAACAACATTTTTATTCAAGAGGTTCGCCAGCTAATATACTAGGTGCGGTTCTTGCAATATATTCAGGATGTACATTTACTACGAATCAACTTGATCTAATTAATTTACTATAGACACAGCATCTAGTTTTTTAACAAATTCAAAAACAGCCTTCTTACCATGCTCTATATTTTTATAAATTACTAGCTCATGCCGGGATGTATTGCTAAGATCCTTCATCTCATTTTGTAGTCACAAATATGGTACAAGTATAATAATGGATCAAAATCTCATTACAATCTGAAACTAACATTAATTTTCATATAGGTAAGACAATTCCTTTTAAATTTCTTGCCTTTTTTGTAGTTAAAACCCTCAGGAGTACTTGAGGTTTCTTTTGTGTTGTTTTCAAGCATTGAAGTTGTTTTTATCACATTCTAATATAAATGTGGATCTACATCCTGTGGACCTACTATAATTGACATAGATATTGTTTGTAGTAGATATTATTATGACTTAGTAATAATTTTACTAGAACTTAAACTTGGTTTCTTAAAGTTTAATTTAACATTTTCCTAAAGTACCTACAGATAAGCAGTAGGCAATCAAAATAATAATATTAATGAAATGTTACAGAAAATTAAGAAAAGTATGGCAGCAATTCCATCCATATGTGACCCTGATACATCAGATGAAGAAAGAAATAGCAAGAAAAGCATACAACCAAAACAAGGAAAGAAAAAAGTGCAAAGATCAACAAAAATTATTGAAGCAAAGCCTATGAGGGTAAGTAAGATATACCATGACACATTTAAAATGTCTGCATGTGTAGTTTTATTTAAAGATGCTTTTGTTCTGGTTTTGGTTTTCGTTACTTGCCTTCCTTTATGCTTGTTTACAACTTTAGAAGTATAATCTGTGGTGTTTGATGAGTTTCAGTAACAGGATTATGCAGTGTGTATGTAATAAATAAAGCACTGGTGCCTATAAACATTTGCAACACTGGAGGGTCATTGCCAGTTCATTATTCCAAGTAAACTTAGTAGTAGCTACTAGTACCATACTCCCCACTAAGGATATGTAGTGTCCCTATTCATCAGCTTAACTACAACTCTAAGCAACTAAAGTTCAAAAACTGCATTTTCGACAGGGTGATGCTTCTACTCCAGTGAAGCATCTCTGAATTTAAATGCTTATCATACTTGGGTGTATAGGGTCCCACTAAGACCTACAGGGCCAAGTCAGCCTCACCTGCAAGCTGGTATACCTGCTGGTTGATGAATGAAGCTCTGGCGCAGGCTTTCCTCTCAGGTTTGTTAGGTCAGACAGCAGTCGCTCCTATATAATCTAAGCCAAAAGGAGGAGGAGTAGAAATAAGTTGACCCTGGGCTCTGAAGTGTGAAGCTTGGATGCAACAGAGAACAATGCTAATATCATGATGAGAAAAATTATGCTTAACAGACCCCATATTACAATTCTTACAACTCTCATATATGCATCATCAAATAGACATAATGTCAAACAAGTTATTCATTTTAGATGTCTGCTAAACAAGCTATGGAAAATATGCAGTTAATAAAGAGTGAATCTAACCGCATGTTAAGGGAAAAAGCTGTATCACTCCCATACCACAGACCAAAAGCATTATCCTTGAAGGATATAATGTCTAGAAGAAAGCCAGCTGTTACTTCCGATGGAAAAGTTTTACCTATAAAAATGAATGAAGAACAGTTGAAGGAATATGCGTAAGTATTATACAAGCTAAGAAACTTATTGGCAAAATGTATGCATAATGCTGTATGCAGTAATATTTCATAGCCTACCTACCCCATGGGAAGTATCTTCACATAAATTATGCTCACTGACTAGAATAGTTTTCATATGTAACATACGGAGATCGGAATAGGTAGAGTATATTTGCCTAAAGTTCGAGGAAGGAAGTAACATAACGTTGATAATACCTCTAGTAAAAACTCAGAATCATAAACATGAAGATTAAATCCTGGGATTTAAGGAACTGCAAATAACTTATTGCGCTTTGAATACATTGAACTAAATTATTATATTGAAGAACCTCATTATATTTTTAGACTTCTGTACTAAAAGTGTTAAATTAAACTATGTTGTTTTTTCTACTGTTATTTACCTGATTATATTGTAATAAAAAAGGTCCAAAAGGTTAAGCAATGCTTGCCTCATTTGACCCTTAATTGAATAACCATCAACTGATGCTACCATAGAAGGAAGAAAGACAGCCTCATTTATTACTGCAAATTCCGTGAGACACAGTGACAGGTAAAACAGAATGAGAGCGACAAATATTATTTAAATAATAATAGCATATTACGAGGTTAGGTACAGATAAAAACAGTCCAAAACAGTTTTCACAATGCAAAAAGGCCCGCGCCCCACGGTTGCAGTAACAGGAACCCAGTTCAGCATCTGCCAGGCCACAAGAGCCTGACGCTGGTTTTCAACTGGGCCCTTATGCAACTCACGGATGCCATCAACCCATACAATACATCGAACAATTGCAAAGGAGCAAAATAAAGAAAATCATTACTGGCCTATCACACAAAGCATTAAAATAAAATAAATTCAATATATAAATAGTATGTCTTGATGTTGTAGTTAAGGGTGAAATATATATACTACTGAACTACTACTATATATTACTGATGAGCACTACCGAACAAATAGATATACATACAGTGAAATTAGTCTCGAGAAATTTTTGCATATGTAGTGGTGTGTATATTACTCAGATCTTAGAGCGCGTTTCCACTATATCGTTCTGGCCTATACAAAAATGTTTCGATATCCTAACATTACTATTTAATTTTATACTTATCCCTAGCAACACTCTGATTTTTGTTTTCAATAAAAACAAGTTTTTATTTTAAAGAAAAAGGTTTTGACTTTATAAAATAAAAAGGTGTGTGTGCGATTCACACACGATAGAAGTGAAACTTCAAAGAGGAGAGACCGATATATAATGTTTTTTTTTTTTTTGCCTTTCATCTAAGTTTTTTAAACTCCGGGCGGCCTACGGGGGGGGGGGTCAAAATTTTTGTTATTTTTGGCCTAGGACGCACCGTTTCCGAGATATTTCAATCTAAAGCAAAAAATCGTCACTTGATAGTGGAAAGTGGAAACACGCACAAAACCAGAATAAACCAGTTTGCGCTGTCCGCAGGTGCCACGTGCAGTCCGGCGTCAGTCGCTTGGTACTGTTAGAACATAAAGCACACATTTCATTCAAAAATTATAATTATTACGTAGTTTAATTGTTAAATTTTGTATTTGTTGATTGTTGTTATTGTTTGTTATTATTGTTATAATATTTGTTGAAGTGTTTAATTTGTGTGTAAGTGTTGTAACTTTATATTGTTAATTCAAAATGGCTCCAGTGTTAAAACATGGTCGAGGCAATCCTTTGACTTCTCAAACTAAAGAAGTTTTGTACTGTTTGTACAAATATTTCGAAAATGAGTGTAATAACAACCCGAGCACTATTATGACCCCCACTCAATTAGTTGCTAAATCAACAGGAATTTCAATAGCATCCGTCAGAAAGGTAGTATCAGAAAGCAAATGTCGTCCTTCAGATCAGGAAGTAACATTTAAATCTCCTAAAAAGAAACCGAATCGTAAACCTACAATAGTAATCGATAACTTTGATCAGCAAGTTATCAGAAGAACAATTCATGACTTCCACATCACAAATAAAGAAGTTCCCACTTTGAAAACTTTGCACGCAAAATTGAAAGAAGATATCGATTATAAAGGTTACTGATGAGCACTACCGAACAAATAGATATACATACAGTGAAATTAGTCTCGAGAAATTTTTGCATATGTAGTGGTGTGTATATTACTCAGATCTTAGAGCGCGTTTCCACTATATCGTTCTGGCCTATACAAAAATGTTTCGATATCCTAACATTACTATTTAATTTTATACTTATCCCTAGCAACACTCTGATTTTTGTTTTCAATAAAAACAAGTTTTTATTTTAAAGAAAAAGGTTTTGACTTTATAAAATAAAAAGGTGTGTGTGCGATTCACACACGATAGAAGTGAAACTTCAAAGAGGAGAGACCGATATATAATGTTTTTTTTTTTTTTGCCTTTCATCTAAGTTTTTTAAACTCCGGGCGGCCTACGGGGGGGGGGGTCAAAATTTTTGTTATTTTTGGCCTAGGACGCACCGTTTCCGAGATATTTCAATCTAAAGCAAAAAATCGTCACTTGATAGTGGAAAGTGGAAACACGCACAAAACCAGAATAAACCAGTTTGCGCTGTCCGCAGGTGCCACGTGCAGTCCGGCGTCAGTCGCTTGGTACTGTTAGAACATAAAGCACACATTTCATTCAAAAATTATAATTATTACGTAGTTTAATTGTTAAATTTTGTATTTGTTGATTGTTGTTATTGTTTGTTATTATTGTTATAATATTTGTTGAAGTGTTTAATTTGTGTGTAAGTGTTGTAACTTTATATTGTTAATTCAAAATGGCTCCAGTGTTAAAACATGGTCGAGGCAATCCTTTGACTTCTCAAACTAAAGAAGTTTTGTACTGTTTGTACAAATATTTCGAAAATGAGTGTAATAACAACCCGAGCACTATTATGACCCCCACTCAATTAGTTGCTAAATCAACAGGAATTTCAATAGCATCCGTCAGAAAGGTAGTATCAGAAAGCAAATGTCGTCCTTCAGATCAGGAAGTAACATTTAAATCTCCTAAAAAGAAACCGAATCGTAAACCTACAATAGTAATCGATAACTTTGATCAGCAAGTTATCAGAAGAACAATTCATGACTTCCACATCACAAATAAAGAAGTTCCCACTTTGAAAACTTTGCACGCAAAATTGAAAGAAGATATCGATTATAAAGGTTGTGTCAGCACGTTACGAAAACACGTCATGTCATTAGGTTTTAATTGGAAGCAAACAGAAGATAACCGGAAACTTCTTATGGAAAAACACGAAATTAGATACTTGCGAATTAATTATTTGATGAAAATTGCTGAATATCGTGAACAACGCCGGCCAATTGTTTACACCGACGAAACATATATACATACATCACATACCCTCTCGAAATCTTGGTCAGATGGAAGCACTTCAGGTTTGAAGCAACATATATCGAAAGGCAACCGTTTAATCATTGTTCATGCCGGTGGTATGGATGGCTTTATACCAAATGCATTGCTTATGTTTAAAGCCAACCAAAAGAGTGGAGATTACCACGACAATATGAACTATGACAACTATTCAAAGTGGATTCAAACTCAATTAATACCCAACTTACAACCAAATAGTGTTGTTGTTGACAACGCACCATATCATAACTCATACAAAATCCTGCACCGAATAGTAATTCTAGAAAACAGCAAATGATTGACTGGCTGACATTGCGAAACATTGAGCATTCATCCACGTTGCTTAAGCCTCAATTATATGAACTGATTCTGCAAAACAAGGCGAGATTTGTAGAGTACCAGATAGACGAAATATTACGACAGCACGGTCATACTGTGCTGCGTTTACCACCATACTGTAGCGTCCGGGGCTTGGACGCCACAATACCTCGTAATAAGACAAACACTGAGGAAGAAGTTTAAATGGGCATTTATTATATCATCAAAGCTTCCTAAATCGGGTTTAGGGAGGTTTTTACGCGTATGCTTTTATTTGACTACGAACAAGGGAATCGCGAACTCCGCTCAAGGACTGAGCCTAAATATATTGCACTATTATCTTCTCTTCGGCCGGCGGACCCGGGCGGCGCGTCTAGTCGCCCGCTGTCAGCCGCCCAGCCGAAAGCAGCTCCACGGAGCAATTGTTTTTTCTTCCCTACGCTCTATTTAAATCAAACAAATAATTATTTTTAAACTCTGACACATAATGGCCAGGTAACCGCATCGTGGTGTGAAATGAGGTTCAGACACCACATCAGCTACGCCCTTAATGGTCATTTATGTGACAGCCTGATTCCCTAGGCATTCTAAATCTGGGACACAAAAAAAAAAAATTATGCGAATTGTCCCTTACAATGGGAATAACGAAGCAATCTTTGTAATAATTAGTAAACGATAGTAGAATTTCAAATTATAGCAATTAAACTGTAATAAATACTGAAAAACACGAACAAAGAAAAATTGCTTCATTCTTGGCCAGGCAAAAAACCCAGGTTAAAAGAAACCTGACCACAATCAGCCTCATCAAAGAAAAGTTATTGGTATCACTTGCCGATACATTTTAAGGTTTGCCCTGAAAGGACTTAGTAACACAGTACTTTTAAGACCTACCTAACTAAAAAGAAAGATGACATAAAATTATTTATGTCGCCTACACATTACTAAATTATTTTTTAAAACAACACTAAAGAGAAAGAACTTACTCTATAAAGAAAAGTCTGATCGAAAACTAACTTTCAATCATCGTCGGCGCTTATGTCCAGAACGATTTGACTCTCTTACAAAGTTTAGATCAAACTCTCAATATTGTACAAAAAATAATTGCCTAACTCCTACGCTAGAACATCACGAACATAAAAAACAAAACAAATCTATTTATCTTCAGCAGCGCAGCAATATGAAATAAACAGAGAACACATATTAATAATAAAATACTACTAGTTACTAGTTACGCTAGTACGTAATGCGGTTTTAGTCGGTTCAAGATAACACGTTATTCACTACGTGAATTATAATTCTACTAAGACTTATAGTCCTTATTGGCCCTATTGACCCGCAGACAACTATCAATGCTCTTGAAACATTCTGGAACAAGCCACCATCATAGCCATCTTCTCGTTGAGCACATAATATCACATAAAAGCACATAAAAGCAAAATAAACAACGATACTGATAAATGCGTCGCTCCAATTGTCGCACGACGTCTTTCTTCAAACGGTACGGGATCGATCCATTCACTGCCAACTGCAGAATGTTGGCGTTTCCGACTTCTGCGGAAACTAGCGCTTCACCAGCTGTAGCAACCACTAGCTCCTGTGGCAACCAGCACCTCTACCAGTTGTATGGAAACCGGCGTTCCTCCACACCAATTGTAGCTGTAGCAACCACCAGCTGTATGGACCGCAGCGACTCCACCAGTTGTAGCGTCCGGGGCTTGGACGCCACAATACCTCGTAATAAGACAAACACTGAGGAAGAAGTTTAAATGGGCATTTATTATATCATCAAAGCTTCCTAAATCGGGTTTAGGGAGGTTTTTACGCGTATGCTTTTATTTGACTACGAACAAGGGAATCGCGAACTCCGCTCAAGGACTGAGCCTAAATATATTGCACTATTATCTTCTCTTCGGCCGGCGGACCCGGGCGGCGCGTCTAGTCGCCCGCTGTCAGCCGCCCAGCCGAAAGCAGCTCCACGGAGCAATTGTTTTTTCTTCCCTACGCTCTATTTAAATCAAACAAATAATTATTTTTAAACTCTGACACATAATGGCCAGGTAACCGCATCGTGGTGTGAAATGAGGTTCAGACACCACAATACCATCCGGAGTTTAATCCTATAGAAAATATATGGGGGATAGTGAAAACATATGTCGCAAAAAAGAATGTCGCAATGAATATGAAGGTTATAATGTCATTAGCTGAAGAAAAAATGAACGCCATAACTGTAGAGGAATGGAGAAAAGTTTGTCTGCATGCTATTTAGGAGGAAAACAAATATCAGGGTAGAGACGCAGCTTTAGACACAATACCAGAACGAATCATAATTAATTTAAATAATTCATCTGATGAAAGCGAGGATGGGGATTTATTTATTTTGGTACATCAACAGTATACATATATAACTTCATCTTCTGACATGCATCCGTTTTACAATTCTTATATGCATACCTATTATAGATATACACAACACTTGCCATTAAAATAGAAGCTATTAAAATAACATAAATATTTGATTCTACTTAATAAAATTTAAATTTAAATAAATTACATTATCATTCAATTAATTTTAGAAAAGATTAAACTATTTACATATTTACAATAATTCTAATTGAGGAGAATAATAATAATAAGCAGTTCATTTTTGTTTTGTAAGAATCACATATAAATAGAAACATAATTGCATTGATTTTACTAATTGTAATTCCATGTACCTACTTTTTTTTTTTTTTTTTTTTTTTTTTTATCTCAGAATTATTTTAATTAAGTGAGAAACCTTTAGCGACGGAGGGATGATTGTGATATGCCTGGGGTTGATGAATTAGAATAAATTAGAATAAAACATTTATGGCCGGAGAACACCTAATTCATACACGTCTTCACTGAAGTGAAAACCGGCATTCACTGCTTGTAATGTTTTGAACTGGCTTGTCTGCCTCATACAGTTCCATAGATTACAATGCAGTGGATACACATTTTCACGTCCGTATTAGTACGTAGTGCGTATGCGTAGACGTGTACGCATTTGGTGTGCTCCAGCCACAAACGTATATTACCTTTAAAAAAATAAAAACTAAAAATAAAATGTTGTTTTTTTTTTATTTGCTGACCATACACTACTACAAACGCAAATATTTCTCCAAGCTAATTTACCTGTACATATCTTCGCGCACATATCAACTGTACATTTAACCACAGTCCACCCACTACTGCACCCAACATTTGCACCTAATGTTACTTAAGGTACTTACAATAAACAAATAACCTTCATAGGATAGTCGTATAGAAAAGTCTCCAACAGCTGATCTAACTGAGAATATACTCGTCTTATACTGGGCTATTAAGGTCTGATGGGTGTCGCTTTACGAAAATACTGATATTTAAGTCAACCCCAATATAATAGGAATAAGGTCAGGAAATGATGATGCTAATAAAAAGGAAAACTTAAAAAAAAAAACAAAATATCCTGAACACAACCCAAAGCCAATTCCGTCGATGAGACTTTATCTGCTCAGAAAAACGACTTCGACGCAATGGGTGTGTACTTTGGGGGGTTTCCTGGATTGTGGATGTCGTCGTGGTGCTTTACTTAAGCGGAACACTTATTATGGGCAGCCTCGAAGAGTACTTGAATTTTCCAGAATTAAAGAGAGATTTTTTCATGTATCTTCCTTGTGAAGAGGAGAGTTGCCGACTGAGGTGTCGAGTCAAATTACAGCGGTTTTTTATAGTCTTAATCCAATTAATACGATTTTTCTAATTGGCCGATCGAACTTTCGCGGCTCGTTAGTGACACCGCGGCTTAACGACTTTTCGCGGATATACCCTAATGGTCGATCGGTCAATCTTACAATTATGTGTTTATTTTCTATTTACAATGATTTATATACCGTATTATGTATTCTAATAGGTAGTAGAAATAAGGTGACACGAAATAAGATACAATTTACACTTATAGATCGGTAAACAATGACGATTTCTTCGTCGCAAACTTATAACTATTATAAACGATTATTCCTATAGTTTTTGTTAAATCAGTTTAATTATATACACTATCACTTATGTACTAACAAAATAAGCTTATATACTAGTTGTTCTGCACATATCCTATCAAAGCAATAAACATTATATTTACATGCAAATTTTCTTCTTAAACTTAACTGAAACATAATAAATGTTTTATACACTTTTCCAAAAATATAAAAGAAAATAACGATGTTTTTGCCGCCGTGCCGTATATTCAATTCATTTCAAGCTGGGGTCAAAACTGAGGTTCCACAAAACTGTTTCACACATTAGCACTCTACAGAATATTACTCAAGAATGCACTCTCGCATATTTTATCATAGAAAAAGATGGTTGCTATCTCTTTCACACAACTCATGGTTGAATAAAAGAGAAAATAGCAATTCCTACATGTGTGAAAGAGATAGTAGTAAATTATACTGCGTTTATTTGTATAGCAAAAGATATTTAGCAACATTAGAGACCGCCGCACCGCCGCGCGCCGCTACCTGAATACGATTAACCAAATTGTACAACAAAATATATTTAAGGCATAAGAGAGATCCGATTCTCAGCACTCCATGGATTCACCGTGCGGTCGCCGGGTCCATAGCGTGGTACAGAGAGGAACACCATGACGGCGACTGGGACTTGCGACCCAGATGTAGGTTTAGGGTGGCCACCTTGTGATGCATCAGCGCTCACCTTCACCGTCAGTAGTGTTCCCCCCCCCCTACCTATCCAAATTTGGTAAGATCCTAACAATGCCGCTTTTGATATACGTTTTAGTAAAGAGCTTACTGAAGCTCTTGGCTATCCGAGGTCTTTAAGTAAGTTGTACAGGTATTTAGCTGGGATTCCCCTTGCTCCTACTTCTACGGCGTAGAGTTTAACCACGTAGCCGTTTTTGTTTAACTCGTTAGTCAAATCAAAGTATTTGTTTGTCTTTATAGCGTGGTCTTTGGGGTATCCGAAGGGATTTCCGCACGAAAAAAAAAAAAAAAAGGTATATTAGTTTCCCACGGTACTGTGAGTTCTACAAGCACTGCACGCTTATGCGATCGTGAAAAAGGAATATTTCGGGTCTGGATGATGAGACACAGACATCCTCCGGTATCCTATAGTGCTTCTCATACGTGTCTACGAGTATTGTCCAGTCAACGGCAGCTATCAAAATTGAATATGGCTTTTGAGGTGATTTCTTTGAGCAGCCTTCCTTTACAAACGCAATGTCATTTCTTTGGTTTGTGGTTAATCCTTTTTTCGCTCTAGCTACCGCCAACCTTACAGCCTCACGTATGATTTCTAATACCTTATCATGACGGCGCGAGTAATGACCCCGGTTTTATCTGTGGCTTTTCCCCATCTGACCAGATTGCTTTGGTCGGGGAGATTAAAATGTATTTAATTTCCATGTAAACAATTCCAAATTAGTTTTAATTTAACTATTTAATCTGAGTCTGACACAATTTTACTACGAAACCCTAAAAATTTGAATGTGATTCTTCAAATCAATAATTAGTAACTATACTCAAAGTCCAGTTCATGTTTTTATAATCCCGGCTTTTTAGTGTTTAGAGGAGGTATTATCAACTCTATGTTACTTACTCCTTCGAACTTTAGGTAAATATACTCTACCTATTCCGATCTCTGGTAACATATACAATAATGATACATATAATATGTATAATGATATATTAAATAAGACAATTTACTTTCACAGCTTGCAATTAGAACAAAGACAGAAAGAAATGATGGAATTATGTAAAAGCGAATCAGATGAAGACCTTTCTGAACCAGAACTTGAAGAAAAAACTATAAATGTGGTTTTTAAAGGTTCAACCAATAAACAACTTGAAGAAAAGACTGAAAATATGGTTACTAATAATTCAACCAATAAAGAGTTTGCAACAAATATACTTGATGAACCAAATACTGCAGACAAAGCCATAAGCAATATTGATAGCAATATGGAAATAAATACCAATAATAATGAAATAAATACAGTTCATACTAATTCAATTGAAGGCACTTCATTAGTAAAGGATGTATCTGATTCTGTGTGTAATGAAAAACAAAGTGAAAAAGGAAATGACTCAATGAATAGTAACACAAATTATAATGATTCTAATACAGATGTAAGATTAGTTTATAATGATGATTCGGTTGAAGAAAAAAGTGTAAAATTAGATGATACTGAAGATGAAGTGATAGACAAAACCTCTGAACAAGTTGAACTGCATAAAACTAGACCACAGGTGGATACAATTTGCTCTGAACAGGAAAGCCAATTAATATCATTGCATTATACCGAAAATGATACAGAGAAATGGAAAGGAACAGATATTGAAAATGATATGAAAGATGATGATTCAGAAAATGAAACAAATAGAAGTTCAGAAAAAGTAGAGAGTTTAGAAAATGATAAACAAAATGACTTTTTCTCTGATGATGATGTAAATATGGAAGATATTGATAGAATTATAGAAAATGCTGAAATTATGAAAGGTACACTTTAACTTGGGCTCCATTTGTTTTTTATTTTTAGCTGCATTATACTCAAAAATATTCTTCGGTTTTAGATAATGATGAATATACCAGTTCTCCAATGCTCATAAAAGACCCTCTGACAATAAAACCTAAATTAGCAGGAGCTCCTGGTATGGTTATAGATTTATTTGGTACTGATGTGATGCCAAAACGCTCTGGAATTGAGCTTTTGAAGGAAAGATTTACTTATTTCGCAAAACTGAAAACACCTGAAGAAAAAGAACGGGATAGAGAAAGAAAGTAAGTTGCAAATTTGATAAAATGTTTGTTTTTTATTTGGATATTTTAAATATATCGTTTTGGTTGCTCAAGTCGTGAGTCAAATACGGCGGCTGGGACTCGAGGTGGCTCTCCACAAATCCGAGGCTATGTGTTTTCACGGGCCTTGGAGGCGTAGGGGGCGTAAGCATCGGCATTGGCTCGTACTCGATAGCCTATGGGAGACCACATCTCCGAACTCTGGTCCCGAAACCGAGCTGATGCCGAACGTTACGGGAGCCAACGCCCCCACTAGTCTCCTAGTGGGGGCGTTGGCTTAGCTTCGCACGATCCCCAGGTACAGTCGTAACTGGGGATCGTGCGAAGCTTGGCCCCCGTATGGGCGGAGAATCTGGCGGCCCGCAATGTGGCTGTTCTAAAATTGATGACCGTCAGAGTCATCAGGGGGTATCGCATGATCTCCGTCGAGGAGGCATGTCTCCTAGCCGAGACCCCTCCATGGGACCTGGAAGCGAGAGCCCTTGCGTCGTTGTACCAATGGTGCAAGGAGGCGCTGGAGCGCGGCCATAGGGCGGAGCCCCGAGAAATCAGGGCTCAGCGGTCTCAGCTCCGCCGGGAACCCATGGAGACATGAAGGGTGCGACTTGAGCATCCAAGGTGGGGGGAAACCACCATAGCGGCGGTGAGGCCGATCATGAAGGAGTGGTTGGAGAGGCACCACGGTGGCATCTCCTACGGGATGTGCCAGATAGCTACCGCACACGGGTGCTTCGGTAAGTATCTGTGTCGCATCCACCGGGAGACAACGCCGCAGTCCGCACTACGAGGATCCTGGCGAAAACACGGCGCTCCACACGTTGGTGGAGTGCCCTGCATGGGCGAGTCAACGCCGGGATCTTGTTGCGGTCCTGGGCGTGGACGTTCTTTCGCTGGAGACCATGGTGAGGGCCGTGCAGCAAGTGGCACGCCGCCGCCTCGTTCTGCGAGCAAGTAATGCGCGCGAAAGAGGCGGTGGAGAGGGAGCGGGAGAGAACCCTGGCCTGCGAGTTCCGCAGTCTGCAGCGAGGACGCCGCAGACTCGTCTACGCCCGGGACTACCGACCTTCATGGTCGGGGCCTGAGGACGGCAGTTGGCCGACTCGCCGTCCTTACAGAAGCAGGCCGTGGCGGAGGCGTTTCGTGTGTGTCCTACACGTGCCTGCCAACTCACCGACGCGGGATAAAACCCGACCCCACCAGGCGAGACCGCGGTGGCGGCCAAAGTCCGCCGGTAGCCCAGGGGTTATCCTTTCGAGGGCTTACCCGGGGTTCACGGCAATGGACTCTTGAGGAGGACACCGTGTGGTTTTAATCGGTCCGATTCCGACACGCCCACCCCATCGTTGGCACCGATGGGGCGAAGCCCGTGGAGGATTCCACACGTAAAAAAAATGACAATAACGCAATTTTGTTAAAAATTACAATAATATAAGGTGTCACAAAATTAGGTCTCTGAATTTGGTGAGATGACTTGGTATCGACAAAATATGTATTTGAAACAAAAAAAAATATCGGCTAAAATAAAAAAAAATGAAATTAAGAAAAAACACCACCAGCGACCAGCGTCACGTGACGCGACGCGCCCGTGACGCACGTGGTAGGCGTGCAGTCCTACTCCTCGCAGTATTCTACAAGCGGATGTGTGGGAAATACCTAAATCGCGACCAGCGTCAAGTGTGCTCGTCGGGTCACGTGACGCTGGTCGTTGGTGGTCTTTCTTTTTTCATGTTTCGATTTTTTATTTTTTTTTTATTTCACCCGATATTTTTTTGTTTCAAATACATATTTTGTCGATACCAAGTCATCTCACCAAATTCAGAGACCTAATTTTGTGACACCTTATATAGGTCGAAGCCAGGATCTCTACACTTGAAGTTAAAACAAGTACTTGAAGAAAAAATCGCAGAACGACGGTCTTTAGAATGGGCTAAACGTCTTGAGGAAGAGAAACAGTTACATCAAGAAATGGATGCTATTTTAGATGACGCTGATGAGGCCGATGATAGTATCGAAAAAATGGAAGCTATGATAGATGAAGAAAATTATATTGATGATAACAAATCAGAAATTGAATCGGAAGAAGAATTAGTAGAAAATGACATTGAAATCAAAGATAACCCTAGAAAACATAATCCAATGGTTGATGATGAAGCTGAAGAGTCAGACATTGATGAATTTGATAAAGAAACTAGACTAGATATTAAAGAAGGTGGTGATAACATCGAAGATGATGGTAGTGAAGATGAGGAATCCAGTGAAGATGATGAATCATCAGAAGATGAAGAACAGCCTTCACACCTTAAGAAGGGAAGAATTTTGAAGGCTTTTGAAGATTCGGACGATGATGATGATATAACGAAACTGGAACAACAAGAATCAGCACCTGAAGTCACTACAGAAAACAATAAGCTTGAATCTGTAAAGAAAAATGATGATGAAACCGAAGATATGGAGATGAAAGCTAATTCTTCTTACATTCAAAGTTTATCACAGGGTAAGTAGAGAGTTACAGTATAGTTGTTTTACAATGTGTATTTATGACTTGACCCCTACATTTAAATTATCATCATCTCAGGCTTACACTTGGGAGTCCCGGGTCCGCTTTACTACTTTTCCTTCTCTACTTTGCGATCTTGGGCGTCCATGGCAGTGAGAATATTGTCCGCACCCATGTTATCCCTTACGACGTCAAACCAGTACTTCTTCGGTGTCCCCTCCTACCGGAGCCCGGTGGAAGTGCCATGGCCAGACATTTGTTACCCACGCGGTTAGTCAGGCGGCTTCCGCAAAACGTGGCCGCACCAGTGAAGGCAACACTCCTGCATTTTATCTGCATTGTCACGGACACGGGGGCTGCCGCGGATGCGTGAGTTCCTCATGCAATCTTTAAGCGTGACTCCGCACATCCATCGCAGCATATTCATCTTCGTGCTTATGTTTCAGTTCCTGCTTATGTCGCTCTTGTAATAACCACGCTTAACAGCCGTGTAAAAAGACAGGCCTAATGATGGTTTTCTAGACCTGCCCCTTCAACTTAACCGCCATTTGGGGTCACAGTGAACACCAGTCATCTCAAGCCTCTTGTCCCATGCGTGCCGTGGCGTCGCAATCGAAGTCACCAGTCGCCTGTACAGTACAGTACAGTACAGTACAGATCCCAAGAATAGCCAGCGGCAAAAATAGATGATCATTTTCGGATTTTCAAGCGTAGTTTCTGAGCAAAGTAATTTACAGCTCATAGTGAGAATAACTCAATCGGCTCTAACTTAATGTTTTAAAATGTTGATTTAAATATAATTATACATATATATCATTATATATGAGCACCCACGGAGGTTGCCCATATGTAATTATATTTTCAATTTTAGAATTAATTATTTCAATTATATTATTAAGACAGCTTTCCGATTCTTAATGCGTGAAGATCAGTCTAGACTTCTTCAGGCGTTACCGGTGGCACTAGTCCTTGATTTGCAAGGAGGTCTGGTGGCTGCACCTCTTTATGCTGCTTGTTCAGCAGTTCGTGGAAATAAGAGCGCCATCTCTCTTTCACTGCGATTTCCTCGTATAGCATATTGCCCTCAGGGTCTTTAATACAGCGGCACTTGGATATATCCATATCCGCGCGCGGCGCGTTCCAGGATCAAATAGGCACAGGATTGTGCCTATTTGATCCTGGAACGCGCCCACTTATAGATGAGCTTTACCCCTCAGCTGATTCCAACTGGTAATACAGCGACTGCAAGTGGTCCCGTCTGGCTCTGGCTACAGCTCTCTTACTGGCGCGCTTAGCATCTCTGTACGCATCGCGTTCTTCAGGAGATTTGGACGCTTTTAAAAAAGGGGTTTTCATCACCCTAGTCTCCTTCTGGACTGTTTCGTCTTACCACCAAGTGCCCTTGTCACACTTGCGACCAATCTTAGACATGCCGAGCACCGCCCTCGCCAATTCAAGGAATCTGAATCAAATGAAAAGCTGCCTGAATCTTGTTCCAGGAGTTCTAAACATAGTTGTCGCCGATATCTAAGTTGAACCTCTGTGACGTGGCTTCATCAAGCAGCCACCACTTGATTCGGCGCTCGCAGCGCTCGACGCGTTTGTCTTTTGGCTTCACGTTTAGATCCATGACAAGGAGACGATGTAGTGGTGAGAATCTCCGCGGATAACCTTGCATTTGGCCACTTTGATGATGATGTGTCTCCTCACTAGTAGGAAATCGATCTGAGTAGCGCGCCCCGCATGTAGTAGGTGACAAGATGTTCGGGTTTCTTTTTGAAATACGTATTCACGATAGCTAGATCGGCAGCCGCACACGTTCTCAGGATGTACTCACCGTCCGAGTTGCGACTACCGTACCCAAAAGCACCGTAAACACGCTCAAATTTCTCACATCTATATGACCCTTCAGGTCACCTCCCAGAACAATGCCCTGCGACAACGAAATATCACAAAGAACTGATGTACTGATGTAGCTCCCTGGAGTTGGTTCCAGAACGAAATCTTTTCAGCTTCGCAATGACTTAGATGTTGATATATTTAAACTAAATATTTCAGATGATGTTATTCAATTAGCACAGAGACACAAATCAGTGTCAGACGATTTATTTACAAGCCAAGAAAGCTCTAGACTGAGTCATGTAAAAAAAGATTTGAGACCAGAGGCAAGTGATGATCCGCTGGGTACCCAAACATTTTCTATATCTAGTGCTATCCCTAGTGAGTTTTTATGCCCATCACAGCCATATCATGATGTAAGTATTTGTTAATTTGCTTGTGTTGTATATTGTCCTAAGCCTTGTACGGACTAAGCGTTTTAATGTACGAGTAGTCGGTAATGCGTGCACAGGAACAATAGTCCGTATCTACTGTCGGTACACGTATACAATTTGAGCACGCGTGTCAAGTCGTCGCCAGTCAACTCTATGGCGAATACTGGCTGGCCGGCTCTCGACTACGCTTTCATAATATGGCAATGCATTGTGCCCTGTACGCGTATATATCTGTACACGTATTCAGCTACACCTGTACGCGTATTCAAAATACCTAGATTACGTACATTAGAACGCTTCGTCCGTACCAGGCTTTCGAAGAATCATTCTTCCTTAATTAGAATTTTGCTATCACCTATAACTTTAATTGCTTTACATGTCATTAAGGACATTTTTTTAATCTTCAGCCTAATTTGAATGGTGTGACTGATAGCTTATCTCAAGATGTACTTGGGTCGCAATTGCTGACCACTCAGGCTTCACAATCACAGCCAATCGGTGAAGATATTTTAGCCTTATGTACTGGGCAATTTTATGACAACGAATTCGTTTCAACATGTGATGTGGTTAAACCTTCTGAGCCTATATCCATAGATCCATACACATATGACAATTTCATTGACCAAGATCCAAAATCAGATACCATAACACCAATTGTGGAAGATACTCCAGATGATAAAATAGAAGAAAATACTAGCAAAATATCTGAAGAGAATTCTAGCAAGGCTAATGAACATGGAGAGATATTGAAGTCTTTACTTGACGAGCTAGATGGACCAGAATTAGACCAACCAAAGCAAAATAAATTTTTCACTGGTGCACCTCAGAACAAAAATGTAATAGTTGAAAATAGTAATTTGAAAAAAAGGTTGGTAATTGATTCTGATGATGAGAATACTGAAGCAGATGTGGCAGCTACCGAATCTAATAAGAAGAAAAAGTTAAGGAAAAGGAAATTAGAAAAGAGGGTTTTGCAAATATCAGGTAAGATAATATATTCTAAACTAGCATCGCCACGCGGTTTCACCCGCGTAAGTCTTGATCCCGTGGAAATATCGGGATAAAAAGTAGCCTATGTTACTCAGGGACAATGTAGCATTCTAATGGTGAAAAATTTTTTGAAATCACTCCAGTACTTTTTGAGCCAATTCGTTACAAACATACTTATACAAATCTTTCCTGTTTATAATATTAGTATAGATTACGGTGTGGTGAAAATTGAATATTAAAACTTGTCTTTGCGACCTCTTCTCCCGAACGCCATTCTCGGTTACATCCAAAGCTTACACTATGTCCATATTTTCCATCCATATTTTGGTATATTTTGACTTTTACAGAAGCAAATGCCGTATGACCCCAACCTGAAGAGAAAAGCTTGCGCCAGAGCCCCGTGCGTTAATAAACAGGTGTACTAACTTGCAAGTGAGGTTTCCTTGCGTCCTTGGTGGGACCTTATAAACCCGTTCTTTGCCACCTTTAGAGGTCAATAAAGTAAATGTTGGTCATGTTGCTGTCATCAATTAAACATTAAAGCAATAAATTGCTTCAGATTTTAAGTTTTTCCGTATTGATATTTCCAGATGATGAAGAAGACGACGAAGACGGTGAAGAAAAAAGTTTAGGGTTGGAAGGGGGTGACTATGTTTCAGACGTGGAAGAAGATGGTGATAGGGAAATCGAATATGACTCTGAAGAGAACGAGGTAAGTTTTAAAATAACGTCTGGATATAAAGACCTTCATTATCCCTGTAAGCTTGCTATACAATTACGTGGTTCTTCGGCAATTCTCCAAGGTTGTTATAGATGTTCATATTATGTGATGCCACCTTTAGGACATGCGTCAAAATCGTGTGATTTCAATTCGATTACAAAGAAAAACCACAAAGGAATATAGTTGGAATTCCGTATGATCTGTTAAAATTACATTACATTTTCGTGAGGTTATTAAACCCGCAGGATCACTGATAGGTTGATTCGTATGCAATAAGGTTTTGAAATTTGACTTTTATAAGTTGTCGTAAATTTTAATTCAACCGCTAAATAAAACTGCCTACACTGGTACGGGCACGTGATAATTGAAGGAGAAAAAAGTGGCCAAGTGCGAGTCGGACTCGCCCGTTAAGAGTTCCGTAGCAGCAAGTAACATAATATATATTTTTTAAATTTTTTATATTTGAGTTGATTGAATGAAAGGTTAAAAAAGTTGCTGTGACATACGGACGGACAGACAGACAGACATGACGAATCTATAAGGGTTCCGTTTTTTGCCATTTGGCAACGGAACCCTAAAAAGAGGCCGTGGAGAACCACCAACAGCGTGACCAACTTCAAATGAGCGATCCAGCCCAAATTAAGCAAGAAAACTGACAAATTCTACCACACTGTGGCGCAAAATCAAAAATGTTTAGGTATCGAAGAATTCCTTTCCAATCCATGACGACTGGTAACGCACCCAAATGGCTGGCGGAATTAGGCAATGTTAATTTATTATACCAAAAGAATGCCAGCTGTGTGGTTATGCGAAGGACGCGAAGCATCGACTAGTCGCTTTGCATTTTATTAATAAGCGATCGTGCGCTCGGCCCCCGAAGTATTCCCTCTAGTGTTTCGAACCGCAACGGCTCAAAAACATAATTACTGACTATGTATATTATTATATTTGCGCTGTTTAGGAGTATGTGCGAATGCCGCCACGGCACAAGCATAGCCTGTCGTATACTTGGAAGATGAGAAGTTGTGTCGACACCCTTGCAACCAAGGGTGTCGACACAACTTCTGTTTCACACCAAAGGCCTAGCCCTAGGCATTTCCAAGGCACTAAGGACATAACGTCTGGTCTCTTGCCATCGTCGCGCACCAAACCTGGGACGGCTGTATCTCCGGCAGTGGTGCCGATAAAATAAAATTGGAGTAAATTTTATTATATAAGTACTGCTCAAAGCAAAATAAGAGCCACTATTTTTATTTCCTGTATCAGGAAAACAGTGATGTTAGTAAACTGTTTAACCTTGGTACCTAGTAAATAATGTTATTTAAATAGTTGTTTTAAATAATGATGTTATTTTTTAACTTCAAACTTTATAACGAAATTAGCCATAAGAAAATCAATGTAAAATGAAAAGTACCTTTTTTATACTGACTCTTAAACGGTTTGCACGTTGAGCTCCGATCTGAAATTCGAACAACTTATCATCTTACCGTTTGCTAATCTTCTTGCAGTCGATTACGAATAGTTTGGTAATTTACACGGATACCAGTTGTTAGATGTAGGTGGTGTTACAATTTCGGGCCGTCACTGCACGATCCCGAAGAACACTGGAAATTGTCTTCGACAGTTGATTAGTCTGATTAGTCATACGACTGATTTTTGGTATTTACGAGAGCCCTCTTCAGGCTAATTACTCTCAGATTTGCCAGCTAATATTGATAAACTGCCAGATACGGCCAATATATCTTAAAACGTCAACACATTCTGCCAGTAACTAAAGAAGAAAGACGAAGAAGTCATAAATTTGAAATCACACTATTTAAAAACGTAATTATACTGAATCGAGCTCCAGCTCACATTATTTTGTAATTTTAAATTAATGCATCTATAATATTATGAAATTGATAATAAGTTGTGTCTGTACATTGTAGATATTTAATAGAAAAAAAACCGCATCAAAATCCGTTCAGTAGTTTTTGCGTCCATCGCAACAAATAGACAAGAATTAAAATTTTAAAAAATCTTGTTCAGAATCGTTTATTGAACATAACCCTACTTGGGTTTGCTTTTATTAAATATCTCCAATGTACAGATGCAACTAATTTACAATTCTTGGTCCGGCCTAAAATCTGACGTATATTGATTGATTGAGTACAATTGGTTAGGTAGAATGACAGCTATGACCAAAAGCGATAACAGACCGCGGGCATCAGCTAGTTATAAATAAATATCATTATCAGCACCATCACAGCGCAAGCGCTGGATAGCTATACACCCAATTAGGATTAGGATTCTTTTACACCTCTTTTATAATGCTGCAAACCCTGTCGTGTTTCTTCCTCTCTTCTGCTTCATACTCACACTGTTCCAGTTGCTATGACGAATCCTTCACGGTGTAGGCTGTTCGTCTTTGGAACTCACTCCCTCATACCATTCGGAGTAGTACCAGTCTGGACATCTTCAGAAGAAGAATTAAAGTTTTTTTCCTTTCTCGATAATTTAGTGTGTATATATGTAACCTACGAATATATTTATGTATATATGTAATAAATAATGCTCTGATTCATGAACATTATCCTATCGAAACTGGTGTTACATTTAAAATATATGTACTTACAGATAGAAGTAAAGTCAGACAAACCTAAGAAAAAACGCCAAGCCAATGCGTTTTTCGAGCAAGAGGCGGAGCTCACTAGTGAAGATGAGTGGGTTGGGTCTGGAGATGAAGACGAACATGGACTCGACAGGATGGAGCGTGAGGAGGGTGATGATGAAGTGTTCCACCAGGGCAAACTCAGGAAAGAACTGGGACAGATACACATGTAAGTTTGAATATTATCAATTTTATTTTGTTAGTTTATATAGAGATGAAGCTTGACTTTGACTTACTTTATACTTATATCTTGGTGTCTTTTTCATACCAGAAATATCTGTACTTAATTTTGTATAATGTACCCTCTGAATAATCTTTCCATGGTCCGTGACAGTATTATGAAACTCGATTTGGTGGTTTTTGAGTGTATTGTGTTTGTCATACAATAATGTTAAAGGGAATTAACGCGATCATGGTATAGCTTTGAATTGCCTGATGTTGCGACCAGGTTACTTAGGCCGTGGTAGAACGCGCAAGTTTAAAACCTAGAACTGTGTTTGTGTTTGTATGATAACGCTAAGAAGATGCTAAAGGATACAAAATATGCAATGATTATAATTATACAGAAGAATCTTCGATCGATCAACTTCACGAAATACAAGTCACAGAAACAGACACACAACATAATTGAAAGGGTCAGTTGAAATAATATTTTTTTCCAGGCGAGACGTGTTGGATCAAGACAAACGCGAAGTGAGATTATTGCAAGAGTTATTGTTTGAGGATGGTGACTTAGGTGGTGGACACCGACAGCGCAAATTCCGATGGCGAAATACTGGTAAGCTTCTTCTATTAAAAAGTCAGTAACAGCTCGAATTCAGTTATGTTGGAGTTGTTTTTGTATGGCTATGAAGGAAATCATGCCAACGTTGTTCCTGTAAATTACAAAACGCTACTAATCATAAATTTTATGCCACCTTTATGACGTAAACAAATCGCCCTAGTTATGCAACATTTCCTCACGTACACTTTAGTGGTCCCATCATTCCATACATATTCACATTAGAATTCCTTTATGCAATATTTACAAAGTGGAAATGTTTTAAACTTATTAAGATTAAAAAGTTCAGTAAAATCAAACCAAGAAAAACGTGAATCTCTCATTAACGTTGGTTTATTCACTTAAATATTTATCTTTAAGGCGACGAAGAGACTGGTACGGTACCTGACGACTTAACCGACACTCAAGAAGAGGAGTTTGAGTCTGAAGAACAGTGGCGAAAACAGAGACACGAGCGAGAGGTGTTCTTGAGGCAAATGGTGAGTATAGTGAATGGAATTCTCCTACAGGTACAGCCCGCGGGGGGTGCTTGGTTAGGGACCTCCACGCGGTGCACCCTGGGCAACGGAGACGGCAGCGCCTCTCTCCTAGGGTGGGAGAGACGCTGCCGCCTACGGCCAACTCCGACCGAGGCGGGGACGGCCCTGTTGAGGGCTGTTCGGAAGCTTTCCACGTGTCCCTCTGATTAGCAGATGGCACAGTGGAGAGCAAGTAAGTGGGCCATCTCGAAACCGGAGATGGCCCCGGGTCAGTCGGGGTGCGAGGGATATGCTCTATGGGTAACCTTACACCCCGGCGTCTTAAGACCCGAGACGGCGTGCGGTTTTAGTCGGTGCAAGCCCGACATAACCGCCCCCGCTGGCCGGCGGGGGGGTATCCGAAGGGATTTCCGCACGAAAAAAAAAAAAAAAAAAGGTACAGCCCGCGGCTCCGTCCCCGTTAAATAATGCTTCCGTTCCTGCGTCCTACAGGTACCTATTCTCGTCGGGATAAAAGTGGCCTATGTGCTCATCCAACTTATAATTTATTTCTGTGCCAAATTTCATCTAAATCAAGATCGATTTTACGTGAAAGAATAACAAATATCCATACATTCATCTATGCTCACAAGCTTTCACATTTAAAATATTTTAAATACTTAAAATATTTTCAATTCGAATTATTAATAGGTAATTTATTTCAGCAAAACCAAGATGAAGAAGAAAGCGTCAATGTGACTGTCAACAGAACTACAATTATTAAAGCCAACCTCTGCTCTAAAAGTATGTCTACCCTCCTGATGGAGGTAAATCAATCTAAGACAGAATCTAAAGACAGCCCTGTTTTCCCGGAAAAGAAAACTATTAAAGATATACCCAGCCCTAAGAAAACTTTCTCAATTTTACAGGTAAATTATTCTTCTCTTCTTTCTTGGGTTCTAGTATAATTTAGAAACTAATAATATCATCAATAGGTACTCAGCGCATAAAGGAATCTTTATTCATTTAGATATGTAACGCATACGATTATCGAAATTTGTTTTCATTTATACTACTTGTTACCATTATTGTGGAACATAAATATACTGTATTTCAGCAAAAATACCACAGCTCCGTGCTAAACCGCGGGAGTAGTGCCTTGGCGCGGCTGGCCGCACTCGCCACTCCTTTAGCCACTGCGGATGAGGATGCTCCCAAAATTGCTTCCTTAGATTCTCGCAAAAGAAACTTCGTCTTTACAGCGCTGACCCCCGACGAAGACAAACCAAAGGTATACAAAATTCAAGCCTCTTACAAACTGTATGTTAAAATAACAGCTTTTTAATGAGTACATATGAATGTTTACACAGTACCTATAACAAAATTGTCCGTCTGTAGTTTGTTTCGGCTTATCTCCGAAATGGCTGGGTCGATTTTGACAGAATTTCCACTGGCAGATATTATAAGACGTAACTTATTATAAATAGTTTTAGGGTATAGGTAGGCGCAAAAAAATTAAAACCAAGATCTAATCCAAGTGGACGAAATTGCGGGCACAACTAGCCTAGAATAATGATAATAAAATAGTACATTACTGGCGCGGCCGCCAAGTGTAGTGTTGCCGGACGATCGTGAAGTATGCGGGCCGATGCGCAGCCTAGGCACGCATTACGGAGTCCGGCAACGCTCAGTTGTGGCCAAGGCTTGTATAGTGCTTTTCTCAAACAATGCGAAATTAAGACTAAGTAGTATCTAGACAGAACTTTTTATTTGAAAATGCAGTTATTGAAAGTACAATTTTTGAAATTTAAAGTGAAATTTCCGGGGATTATGTTGGTTTGGGATAATTCTAACGAGGCCGAAGTTTGTTGTATAATAGTCTCTTCTTCGGTGTGATTCTGTATTTCAAAGCTTTGATGGGAGGTCGATGGTCGAGATTGGATAGTTTCGTTGATTTTACGTTTAATGCTACTTTTATTTTCAATCGATTCTTCTATGTAGCTTTCGGCTACCTGGTCACATTTCCACCCGCCATGTCGTTGAATTGTAACTAAATTCGCACCTGTGTCAGCAAGAAGAGTCGCTGAAAATCGACGAAAGCAATGCCCAGTATAATACTCCGGATTTGGCAAGTTTAAGTAGGTAGCAATTGCCTTTGGCATTGCGGCAATTTTGTGTCTTCCAATTACTTGCTTTGTGCATTTCTTATTTTTGTAATTTAGAAAAAATCGTTCTGATTTTACATCTGTGGGACGTAGCGCTATATATTTTTGTACGATTTCAGCTGATTCATATCTGATAACAAATGTGCGATCGATTTTGGTATTAGTATCACGTAGAGTTACAATTATCACACCGTCGTGATTGTCTACATCTTTTATAGTAATATTTGTAATCTCGTTACATCGGCATGCACCAAAAATGCCGAAAATAAGAAGAACCTGCAATAAAAATAATGAAAGCAATAAATTTTTTTTTATTTTATATTTTTATTGAATAGATGACCCAAAGCGTTGTCAGTTTAACTTTCTTGGCGAGTTCAAATATTTTTCTTTCGATTTTGGCGGCAACAAATTTTCTATTACGGCTCTTGCCGCCTTTTGAATTTCAGGTGGCGTTAAAGTAAATTCATCACTCTCATTGTATTCACTTGAACGCATTTTTTCAAATACAATTAGTTACCTACTTTTCAAAATCAATGACGAACAACGAACAACAGTAATTTTTCACGCGGCAAAATGTTCATTTGTTTTTTATTTTTCTTAATAAACAGGTTTCTATTTGCAAGCCAAGTATTTTTCTGTATTTAAATAATGCCTTGGATAAGTTACCTCCTTGGTTGCCATGGTTCGGAGTAAAAGATGGTTCCATTTTTAAATTACACGACAGATATGAGTTTACATAGTAATTTATTTGGCTGCTAAAACACGACAGATATGGATTTTCATACAACTTTTGCCAGCCGCTGCTCGCATGTACAGCAATTTCGATTTATCTCGAAGAAGGTTGTCAAAATAATGTTCAAATTTCCAAGCATGTTTGAGAAAACAATCTTACAAGAAAATTTCGGCCCTGACGGGTTCTACGTTCATATGAAAATTATAGATTTCGCGAAACGAGTTTATTTTTATTAATTACACTATTAACTTCTTAAATTTTCGATTCATAAGATAGAAGGAAGATGAGGTCCTATGTCGAGCGTTATTAAAACACTATGTCGTCGTATCTTAACAGCCTACAACTGCCTCCTTTCCTGCAAACTTGACAGGGAAAAAATTTAATTAGTATTTATTTTATTAATTTTTATTTTTGTGATTTATATTTTCAGGTGACAATAAAACGTAAAGCCAATGTCAACCTAGGCACTCCGAATTTAGTAAAGAAAATAAGACTTGAAGAGAAGCAGGATCATCGTAAAAGTAGTTTACTAGAACATTTAAATTCGTGACATTTATATAACTAGTTAGATAGGTATTTATTTTTATGACTGTTTTTATTCATTTTAGAACTAGAAAGGAATATCTTAAGCCAGAACTATATTATGTAAATATTTTTTATCAGGTTGAATAATAAGCGCTTGTATTGTATTCCTAATTATTATATATCTAAATGACGTGTTTCTAACTTACAAGAGAAATATTTAAATATAAACACTTTTTTAATTTTACCCTTGGTATGGTATGGTATGGTTTCGCGAGCTGGTATCCGCAACTCCACGACAGGGCGCGGTTTTTGCGTGAGAATATTTTTATAGAGAGAATTTTACCCTTTAAACCATTATAATTAAAATAAAAGAAGAGACATTCGTAGCTTAAGCCTTGAGCGCTTCGATAAGAACTTAAGTAAATCATCATCATACCCTCGAGTCACGGTTGCATCCAAGGCACTCTCCGAGGAGAGTGCCTTGGATGCCACGCCAGTGCCATGCCAGTGAACCCGGGGTTCACTTTCAGATTTTTTCTTAGATCCTTAGTTTACCCGCAAACGTAAATATTTGGCATATTCATCCTGTATTTCTCTGCGATAATCCTGAGGCCAAAACCGAATCCTTTGCCACGGGATAATAGATCCTGTTTTTGCCTCGGGCAAAACTCAAATTGACACTCTTTGTCCCGAACCCATGCCCTTGAAGCCCTACCAACACCTTTAGCGCCAAGTCAACCTCACCTGCTAGTCGGTGCACCTGCTAAACAACGGACGAGGCTCTGGCGCAGGCTTTACTCTCGGGTTTGGGAGGTCAGACGTCAGTTGCTCTTTTAAAAGTCAAACCCATCAAAAATAATAAGCGGACCCCGGGCTCCAAAATGTACACTTTGGAAGCAACCAGGAAATTGCTATGATTATGATGACACTGCCGTGCCATGAAGAAAAGGCACATCTAACACATAGATTATTATATATTGATCTAACAATTCAAAATCTATACTATTATAAAAATGATAATGATAATGATAATGCTCATTGGAGATATAAAAAAAAAATAACTCGGTTATGTTACATGAACGATTCTGAACAAAAAATATTTCTTGGGGAATTCTTGTCTGTCTGTTTGTGTTTGTTCGCGATGGACGCAAAAACTACTGAACGGATTTTGATGTGCCTTTTTCTATTAGAAAGCTCTTGGTCAGACTTCGCGATGGACGC
Source organism: Cybosia mesomella (assembly GCA_946251805.1). Taxonomy (NCBI): domain Eukaryota; kingdom Metazoa; phylum Arthropoda; class Insecta; order Lepidoptera; family Erebidae; genus Cybosia; species Cybosia mesomella. Next base: position 13,510,711 of record OX276408.1, on the reverse strand, counting down.
AAAAACTACTGAACGGATTTTGATGTGTCTTTTTCTATTAGAAAGCTCTTGGTCAGACTTAAAATCTGCGCAATATTTTATTGCAATTCGTTAAGTAGAATCGGAGATATGACCAAAAAACGCGGGCAAAGTTATATACATTTTTAGAATCAGAAAAAAAGGTGCATGTACCTAATTTTGTGTATAATTTTATCTATACAATCTACGGAAATATACTAAGCCCAAAAGGCACATCTGACAACAGAAATTGATATTCACTAAATTGAAAAGACAACAACACATATGCGTACTTATGACTTTAATTTCATTGGAACAACACATCTTGTATTCTTCAATAACTGAGGAACTAATAGACTGAGCTGCGTCTTTTATATTCCTATATCTTTTGGGAGTATTAGGAACAGAGTCATCTAGCTACAAACGCGAGAACTATGTTATAATTACAAATTTCTCATACAAAATGAACGCCGTTCGCGTTTGTCGCTAGATGACTCTGTATCGATTGTATCGTATTCTATTCTTTATCTGTAGCACTGTTTAAATTCCCATACAAAATAATCTTCACGTATACGCACGTTTTTGTGAGACGAATTAAACAAAACTCGCACTAGGCACTCAGTATATAAATACAGTAAGATACAAAAAGTGATTCCTAACTCCATACGGATATGGCAAATATTATTTATAATTTCTAAAAAAAATATTAATGAGATTTAAGAGACACAAGTGTTCAGTTGTGCCCTTATTAGACTTGCTAAGAAAAAAATAAGATTACGTAGAAGACACAATAACACAAATATGTGTCCACTAGCTGATGTCCGCGGCTCCGCCCGTGCTGAGGCCGGTTATATTTTTTTTGGTCTTATATCCGGTTTTACTTAACAAATTGCAATCAAACATACGGCAGATGTTAAGGCAGACTAAGGCTTTGTAATAGAAAAAAACTGCATCAAATTCCGTTTGGTTGTTTTTGCGTCTATCGCGAACATATCATACTGCAGTCGCTTCCGTAAAAGCCGAGATAAGCTACCGTGCTCCAAAGGTTAAACTTTGGTTGCAGCTGGGATGATCACGATTGTCCGGTCAATGGCGCTATACGGTGCGCCTGTGTGGGCGGCGGCCTTGACCGCCGAAAATAGGGCCCGCCTGTGGCGCCCTCAGAGGGTTATGGCGGTCAAGGTCATACGCGGTTACCGCACCGTATCCTCAGAGGTGGCATGCGCATTGGCCGGAACGACCCCGTGGGACTTGGAGGCGGAAGTGTATCGGCGGGTGACACTGTACCGGGCGGATGGCGGCAGCCGGCCACCGCCAGAGGAGATTCGCGGGTGGCGTGAAGCCGCCCGCATTGAGATAATGGACAGGTGGTCGTCCCGGCTGGAGGCTCCACGCGCTGGCTTTGCCGCCGTGGAGGCGCTCCAGCCTGTCATTGTTGAGTGGGCAGGGCGGCAGCACGGGACCCTTTCCTTCCGACTGACACAGGTGCTTTCCGGGCACGGCTGCTTCGGAAAGTACCTGTTTAAAGTCGCTAGGAAGGAATCGAGTCCCGCCTGCCACCACTGCGACTGCAGTGAGGACTCGGCGCAACACACACTTGCGGTCTGCCCAGCTTGGGAAACGCAACGCCGGGTTCTCACTGCAGTCATAGGGAGAGATCTCTCGCTGGCGGCCATCATTCGATCCATGGCCGCCAGCGACAGGAATTTCGCCGCGGTCGGAACCTTCTGCGAGGACGTCATCTCGCAGAAGGAAGGCGCGGAGCGGATCAGGGAGGCAGATCCCCTTGCTGATCCGATCCGCCGCCGGCGAACCGGGCGGCGGAGGCGCGAGTATTTGCGTCTCATGCCGCCCTGAGTGTGGCTGCGGGTGGAAGTGACGGGGTTAGCCCTCCACCCGCTGTTCTAACCACCCGCGAAGAGACGACGTCCGTGTGTGCCTGGACGTTGCCTAATTGAGAGTTGTGTGATGAAGGTGCCCGTGACACACTGCGGGCACGCGCTAGGGGGGGTCGCCATGGAAGTATTCGTGTATAGTTTCAGGCCCCCCCGACAAAGCGCAGAGTATGGCACACCGCAGAGGTTTTAGTGTGTGAGAGCCACACATAACCGCGCGGCCTCCCCGCGGTGCGCGGTATGCCGTAGGACGTTTCCCCTGACGAAACAAAAAAAAATGGGATGATCACGATTAACTACAAATCAACCTTTTGTTATTTTTCTCATAAATATGTCTTTTAACACTAAACTAATTGTTTCCTTACAACACTAACAAAACATTGCATTCAATAATTTTATTCATTTAGGAGTTACAAAGCTACAGATTAACACATTTTTACACTGTGAGTTTCATACCTTAAACTTATATATTCCCCCTTTTTGCGTTAAAGTTCTGTTTATTAATTTAATAAACAGAGGTTAAATGATTCAAGGTTTGGGTAAACATAACAGTATAGGAAGTGAGTTATAAATAGTTATTTATGCAACTGTGGTATAATGAGGGGTATTAAAACATGAATGTGGGTTTATCACACGAAGCGAAGCTGAGTGTGATAATAGTATCACATGAGTGTTTTAATACCTAATTATACAGTTGCATACAAGACTTTATCTACACCCATGATAAACTAATAATACATCTTCAGAGAATGATGTACTGCCCTTTGATATTTTCCAATTCATGAAATCTTGGTACGCCTTTTCATACTGTTTTCTAGATTTTTCCGGTAGTAATTTGTTAGAAATGTCCTTTGCTGCATTCGAAATATCTGGAGGTGTGTTATCAAAACTTGAATCGCTCATTTTCGTAAGTAAACAAAACAATTTGCAAAAATAATAGCGAAGAAAAATAGCGGGAATTCGAATTCGAACGAATAAGCTTTAATTTTTTTTTTACGGCGCGCCGCGCGCCGCTGTGGTAGTGCAATGCAACGCGCGTGAATGACAGTTCTTTTTTTGAAACTCATACAGATTCCATGCATCGAGCGCTAAGAATTTGGCTGTCTGATGAGTAACCCTTTGCGCGGAAGAGATTGAAAAAGCGAAAGGAGTGTTATTATGAAATTTCATACAACATTATAACACCCGTTCGGATGATATTATGGTTATTATGACATTGGATGTATTAATGTTGGCAATAAGCTAACTGTTTCAGAATCTTTTATAGAGGATTTAAAGCATGGGTGTAGATAAAGGTTATAATGATGCATTAAAACAAAGCGGGATGAGTGAGAGTGACACATTTGAATAGGAACATAATTTATACCTATCTGACACGCTAAGAATTAGAATTATATCAAAATATTACAATAAAATTAATATAACACTTATAATAAATATAACTTAATTTATCGTTTACTTAAACTTATAAAAACTGCCAACCCTAATTTCAGGAACGTATGTAAACTGGTAACATTTGCTATTTTTCGTGATGTTGGATGCATTGTTATAAGAATATCCTTCCGTCTAGCATCTCACTTCCTCAACTGTAAACCGATTTTGTCTCTGTCACTCTTTAACCAATCAGCGACTTCCCCATGCTGCTATCTCTCTCAGCTGGATGTTAAATTCGTGTACTCGGTGGCGTTGTATTCGCTCAATCAATGCGTTTTTTCTGTGCCAGTGTGGAGTAGTAGTGTAGCGTGTACGAATTTCTAGTCAAATAAATCAGAAAAATCATAAAGTGCGAAAATAGAGATTAAATTCTCGTTTTGAAATGGCGAATGAGAAAAACGATATTAGCGACATCGTAAAGACATGCAAAATTCTTCTGTTGGATATTGAAGGGACAACAACATCGATCAGCTTTGTTAAGGTAGGTCCAACGATTGACCGGCCGGTGTTTTGTTTCAACATGTGTTTTATGTGTAACCGCTATCTGTTCAGCAAAAAAATATGTACAAGTGTTGTCGAAAGTTACAGAATATTTTTCGACATGCAAAATGGTCGCGTTTTCAGATTCGCAACATGGAGGACGAAATCAAAATGGTACCCCTTTTCATTCTCTTTTCATTGTCTGATGTTATACACGTGTTACAAGTTTAATAGCTATTTATGAAGATATTGAGGCCATCGGAAATGTATATACCAGAAATATAGCTTTATTTCACATTATAGCGATTTCGAAATTTTCATAAAAACGTTTTTGTCCCGGAATATTTATATAATTATGACTGAAAATTATTGATTTTACGGCATTTTTCATTCTGTAGCATGTGATTGTTTGCTATAATTTATTGTAAATGAAATATTGTTTTTTTTAATGCTACATTCAGTTATAGTTGTGTGTTAAAACGTCTACCGGCATGAACAGCTGTTCGAGCAGCTGGTTGGTAAAAATTGTACATCAATTAACTGTCCTTTTTCAATGGTATCAAGAGCCATATAATGCTGACCTTGTCGCACTTGTGCTAAGAATTGTTTTCCATAAAGAAACATGTTACTTCAGTGGCGCCGACCGTCTATTGAACTCGCTATTTACATAAGTGATAATAAGAATTTAAATTCTTTTTAGTCAATATACAACAACCGGGCGCTTTAAAATTGGACAATGTTCATGTTCTAGGGACCAGTTCTAGTTCTCAAAGTTAAAAGACATCTTATTTTACAAGCACAGAACAAGAATAGGTACACGTGTACATGAATTTGGTACGTACCATGTGCCTACCTATTGGTGCCTCTTGTACACTGCACTATTTGTTTAACTCGCGAGTCGCGGGACGAAGATCAGCTGATACACTTCCGCTCAAAAATCAGCTGCGAAGCGTAGCACATGTTTGCGTCGTCGATCACAAAAACGTTGTCTACATTGCTTATTAAAATGGTTTTATTAGCGAGTTTATGTGAATGTTTTATTCAATGTGGGTCCATTCCAATTTCGTATCATTTCTTACGATATAGAAATTAGGAAATTTGGGAATGATAAAGAAAAAATTGAGACCTATTTTTTTCCTAAACTTTGTCAGTTCGTCATTTCTCGTTTACAGGAATATCCACGTAACTTTCGCCAATTTATTATACCAAGTTTTGTCATAGAACAAGTAATACATAGTATTGGTTTCGTCTTGAACAATTTCTTAGTGTGATGTCCTTTTCTGCCTCCTGCCGGGTCGTTTGGATATGTAGGCTTGCTATCCGGTTTGGACAGCGACACGGCACGGCAAGGCGCGCAGTTCGTTCACCTAAAGACTTGCCGCATCGTAGACGTTGCAGTTTCACCAGGCCATCGTATTATTCTAAATATAGCCATGGTTTTTGTTTAAAATTGTGGGTGCTATACTACGGATTTAGGTATTATCATTTAAAAAACTCTTTTATCCTACTTCTTATTAATATATATTATACCTACATGTAAAAGTGTTAGGATAAATCTATATGAATGTTTGTTTGTTGCTCTTACACAAAAACGACTGAACGGATCTGGATTCAATTTGACTCAGAGATAGATTATAATCTGGATTAGCACATATTCTTCTTATTATCTCGGGTATAGTTTCTTGTGGGTCTCAGGAAGGGGATCAGTAGGTACTTCGCATACGGAGCCGCGGACTACAGCCAGTGTTCCTATAAAATGCAATAGTTTGGTTTCGGTGTGTATTTGTCATCGAATTTTTCTAAGAACCTTTCGTTTCTAATTCAGCTAATACATTACAAAAGCAACAATGGTTTAGTTTATTTGTTCGATGAGTTGGGATTGGGACACAAAACACGATTCACAAACCACACCAACCTATGCATTATGAAAGCTTTAACAATTTGCAGACATAAAGTCACGCCTCTTTCCCATTGGTGTGGGCAAAGACAACATCTTTCCACTTGCCGTCCGTTTCTTCTACTTTCATAATTGTTTTAGTACCTACATGGTCGCTGATTGCGGGTACTTCTGATCTGGCTTTTAAACGTCCTCGATTTTATTAATAAGTATACGTAAACCTAGGTAGCGTCGACCTTTACCGGGTTTGTCCATTCGCCCTCAACACAGAATAAATAATAGTACAAGTACAGAAGACCCTCTGTTTTGATGTTCACGAATGCCGCCTTTTTACGTGTCTATTAATTATTATTAGCAACGGACCGCACGCCTGCCGCGCCGTCATTGAGTTCTATTGCCCGGCGCGAAGGTCGACATTACTCCGCACCTTGCCGAAGATAGGGTTGTCATTTTTAGGGATTTTCTTTAGAAAAGCCCTATTGCTATCGAGTTGTCGTCGACGTCGTCGTTGCCAATTTTCTGTCACGGTTTTGGGTATGAAAGAGATGAGCTATCGAGTTGCTGTTTTCGGTAATAGATTCGTGCTGGGGTGAACCATTGCAAGATAAAGAAAAAATCGCAAAAAAAAATCGCAAAATCGAAAATCCCTTGTATTCGGCTGAGCTCGTCTCAGGAATTCAACTTGTTTTAAACTTCGTCGGTGGCAAACGAGCGTACGGTCCGCCTGATCGTAAGCGGATACGGTAGCTTTGCATTATTAACTATTCTGTGGCGCAAGCATCGACTATGTCAGAATAAGGTACCCGTCTAGCACAACTATGCTTATTGCTTGGCAACTCTCGGTGCTGGACATAACGACACCCGTCACTTTTTCACAGTAGTGCACAAAAAGAGATAGGTACCTTTTTTTTTTATATGCGCGGAAATCCCTTCGGATACCCCTCCGCCGGCCAGCGGGGGCGGTTATGTCGGACTTGAACCGACTAAAACCGCACGCCATCTCGGGTCTACAGACGCTGGGGTGTAAGGTTACCCATAGAGCATATCCCTCGCACCCCGACTGACCCTGTGCCATTCGCAGTGTCCCCTCTGATAACAGCAGAGGGGTACCTGGAGCGACCACCCCAGCGGCCTTGAAGGCCCGCCATACCCCGACTCCCTCGTGCAATGGGGTCAGCTGGCCCTGAAAAGGGCCGGTTGGTCAGACTCTTGGCCGTTGACGTTGACGCCAGCTACTCCAGAGGAGCAATCAATGATGCGTCATCGCCCACGTTGCATAGGGTGCACCAAACTTGGAGGTGATCCAACCAGTCGCACCCCAAGAGATAGGTACCTAATATAATTTCTCACTCGAGAAAGAGTCACGGTGTCACAGTTGGTTTAGACCGGCTGATAAGCGTTTTATAGTCTAGGAGCTAGCAACCAAATTCATTAAAAAAAAAAACAATATATTTACTTACTGATTACTTTTTATTTTTTTACGTAAGTAAATACTAAAGGTAACGCGGGCGTGACCTGTATTCTTATTGCTTACTTAACTACAAATGCCTTACTTTTATATACTTTTTTTTACCATCTTTAAATTGCCGGTTGTTAAATTTAATTGTTGCATATATGCGAAACCTACAAAACAATTTTAATAAATATTCCACTGGGAAACATGCACATGGTGATTGTGGTGGTATATTTCTAAAAAGTTGTATAAGTTTGCTGCCTGGATTACTTTGAACACAATTTTCATAATTTTCTATGAAAGTGGTTTCAAAATTTTGTACATACTCTATAAAATCTTTTGGTGACATTTTTAAGCTGCATAATGACTAGATTGGTTGTTGAATGCTTTGTATGTAGTAATTAGATTAGTCTCGTCTAAGCCTGCAACTGATCTTGAAATTTCATCTATTAAATCATTTGAAATTTAATCTATTAAAAACGTGCAATCCGAATTTTGGTCATTGTTTCTGCAATATTTCGTTGCCCTTATTTTATACATCGTATACAATATGGGCTTGCGACATTGGTATGCGGGAGACATGCGCGCGAGTGTCGCGGCCCACGGCGGGGCAACCACTGAATAAGCAGCATCGGGGCTGCCGCCGGCATGTACTTATAATTTCTCGCAGATCGGCGGAGTGACCCCCCCCCTGCCCTCACTTCATATATATGTACTTTTCGTCAATCTCTTTTCGTCCACCTACTTACCCGAACCATATAAGCATCGGGTTCTTTATCATGGTAACTACATATTCTACTATACCACAATGTTACCTTATCATGCTATTCTTCACTTAGTGAGTTGGTTTCTAATTTAATATCTGATATAGTACCTCAGATGCTTCCAAACTGCTCCCTGCTACATAATGCAGGTTTGTTCACAAACTATACCGCAGCATATAGGTAGTTAGGTTATAAACTAACGAGAATATAATATATCATCCTCATATCCTCGATCTCATTCCACTATGTACCAAGTTTAGCGCTATCATTAGCTCAACATGTTTTCATCTTTCACTTTCAAGCAGTCTATTATTTTTATCTATCCATATTCCATGACTCATCCCTCCGCAAAATATGTGCATAGCAAGCTCATAAATATATTTACAGGTTCTACCTCTTACACGATATTCCATCCTCGGGTTTACAGGCTCGACCAATATCTTCGGGTCCAAAAAACCTCAGCTGCCACCTGGTACACCTTCTAATTTACGAAACAGTCTTTGGCGCAGGCTTATCTCTTCAGTCACTTGTAAAAGCCGCCAATAAAAAGGCAAAAGAATTAGCGAAGTCCGGGCTCTGAGGTTAATACCAGCAACTAGGAACGACATTAAGATGATGATAAATGATCACGATATTTCATCAACTTTAATCTAACTAGTTTAAATTATAAAGTAACGTTTCTTACAATATTTTGGGGCAAAGACACAGCTCTCTGTGCCATTAAAAGAAATCTCTACCTGTGTTCCGCTTTTTACCTGAATGGCCCAGTACCGTTGTTAAAAGTCCACAGCTCTTGGAAAAAAAATAAAAAAAGATCACAAAACAAACTTCTTCATTCAAGGAAATCAGTATCTTTCTTTGTCCTTTGAGAGTCCTTTTATGCAATACGCGTCCCTATAAAAGCTCAAGACTCCTCATTGTTTAATTCAAAAGTAAAGTTTTTCATACTTGAACACTTGAACACCAGATACATGGACTACTACTTCGGCCACACCTTTAAGATGACATTTAGTTAAGATTATGATTCCCCACCATTTAACTATTGACTTTCACTCGAGGTACGGCCACTTCCGTTGCGTGGGTTTACGGATTATCTGTCAGATATTTAACGGCAGTGAGATAATCATATTTATACCCTACGTAAAATATATAATCATGCGTAATAAATATATGTTAAATATGGATTGGTTACGGATAATCAATTATTTTGACTAAATTACTAAATGAATATGAAAATAAGATGAAAAAATATATATTATAGGAACACTAACTGATGCCGTTGGTTGATGATGAGGTGGTTTATCGTTTTTTGGTCATATTTCCGGTTCTACGTAACCAATTTCAATCAAACATACGGTTGAGTTTAAGTGTGGCCAAGACCTACCTAAACCTAATAGAAAAAAAACCGCATCAGAATCCATTCGGTAGTTTTTGCGTCTATCGCGAACAAACAGATAAACGACAAGAATTCCAAAAATAATATTTTAGTGTTCTGTATCGTTCATTTAACATAAGTCATAACCCAAGTTTTTTTTAATGTCTCCAATGTACAGACAACCTATAATACTATATTAATACTATGATATTATAAAGCTGAAGAGTTTGTTTGTTTGGTTGAACGTGCTAATAAAAAACACACTCGGGAACTACTGGTTCGATTTGAATAATAATTTTCTTGTTTAATAGCCTATTTCTCGAGGAAGGCTATAGGCTATATAGCGTCACGTTATCCAGGGGAGCGGAGCAGTAATCATATATGTCAACAAATCGGGCAAATTTCTATACATTATTGTAAAACTAATAAATTACAGGTATGTATGGGTTTAATAGGTGCCACGGGGGATCGAAGTATGTCACGGGTGAAGCCGCGGGGGATAGCTAATAGTATAAATATAGTTGTATAAAAATCAGTCAGATACAGCTTTGAATGTTTGCTCACGACTAAAACTTTAGCCTCTTTCCACGAGTTTTTTTTCTGTTTGTCTGCTTTTATTACCGATGTCCTACAGTAGCCTTGGGATGCAAATAATCCCAAAAAGTCTGGTGCAGAAGGCAACGGGAAACCACTGCAACTAATTCCCGAGATTATCATCATGCAAGTTAATACAAAGGAGTCACGATTGCCATGCGAACCGCCTAGCAAACGGCGCCGCGCCGCGTCCGGGGCGTGCGGTGGGAAATGGACTACCGGCCATGTTGGAGTAGGAGACCAGGCTTCACATGGAGACAATGTTACTGGAAATACTATAAAGTTGCGTCAGATCCAGATGATAGGTACTTGGAATGTACGCGGTTTGTTAAAACCTGGTAAATTTGATATCGTGGAAAAGGAGGTGACCAGGTGTGGTGTGCACATCTGTGGTCTTAGCGAAACTCACTGGAGGAATCATGCTCTTTTTTTTTTTTTTTTTTTTTTTATACCACTAAGGTGGCAGACAAGCACACGGCCCACCTGATGGGAAGCGGTTACCGCGACCTATGGACGTGTGCAACACCAGTGGCGTCACACTCGCGCTGCCGACCCTGTAAAGGAAAGGGGATGGGAAAGGAGTTTGGGAGGGGATGGGAAAGGAGTTGGGCTCCGGCACTCTCACTCACCAAACGGAACGCAACAGTTCAAATACTGTTACTTGGCGTCGATATTCTGTGAGAGGGTGGTGCTTCCCCGGTCGAGTCGGCCCATTCATGCAACGGCCAAAATGACTGTTGCTTGACTCTACCACTCACTAAACCATTTTCTTACCGACACCCATGCCGTTTACTTCTCTGGAAACGATAACGCTAGTGAACAAGGAGTCGCAATTCTTGTGCCTAAACATTTAAACAACTGTGTGTTAGGATACGAGCCTATAGATGAACGCATTATCACGATTAAGCTAAAAGCATCGCCTGTCAATCTCAACATAAGTTGTTGAGTGTTTTTACGCCAATTTACAAAAAGCCATGGACAAAATATCAAACAGAGAGTTTCTAATGGTCATCGGCGACTTTAACTCAAAGATTGGAGCCAATTCTCACGCCATTAGTAAGTCAACTGGGAATTTTGGACTTGGAATACGTAACGAACGCGGAGATCGACTAATGCAGGTCGCGGATGAAAACGGTCTTGTAATAGCTAACAGCCTTTTTCAGCATCATCGACGAAGGCTGTTTACATGGACATCGCCAGTAGTCAAGTTGATTATATCCTGGTTAGATCTCGTTGGCGTACCTCTATCCTTAATGCACACACATTGCGTAGCGCAGACTGTGGTTCAGACCATGAACTTCTCGTCACTAAGATGAGACTTAGACTGAAGGCAGCCAGAATTCCAAATAAACAAAAGAGAATTGAAGTCACAGACAAGTTAAAATTTAGTGCAGCTATTGAGCAAAACTGGGTAGACTGGACGACAGTAAATCACGACGACGCTACACCTGACATGTTATGGCATAAAGCTAAACATCTAATTCAAGACGCAGTAGCAAAGTCCAAGCCGAAATTCGAAACACGCAAGCGACAAACCTGGATATCAGATGGTACCCTTACTCTAGTTGAAAAGAGGCGCGAGTAAAAAGGACAAGGAGCTGACATAAGAGAAATAAACAAGCTTTCTGCTGAAATTCAAGTATGTTGTAGGCGTGACCACTACACCTTTCTTCAAAACATTTGTGAAGAGATTGAGAAGCACGCTGGAAAACACGAATCTAGAGACCTATACCACAAAATTCATGTTATTACAAAGTCTTTACCCTCTAAGTCCTGGGCCATTGAAGATGAGAACAACCAAGTAGTAACTGAGCTAGATCAAATCTCAGAGACTTGGAAGAATTATTGTCGATCTCTATTCCAAGATCCAGAATCACGTCAACATCCATGTACAGATCCAAACAATGAAGAGTTGAAACCGGATATACTCCTGTCTGAAGTTAAGACTGCTATTCAACACCTCAAAAAAAGGAAGGCGACCGTGAGAGACGCTATTCCAATCGAAACAATTAAAGCCCTTGGTGAACGCGGATATCACATTTTCCACACAATATGTAACAAAGTGTGGCAGACAGGAGTATGGCCTTCAGATTGGACGCATACAGTTTTCACCCCCCTTCACAAAAAAGGTTCTACGAAGAAATGTAACAATTACCGTCTTATTGCACTTATATCACACTCAAGCAAGATATTGTTACATATACTTAATGAGCGATTAAAGACGTACTTGTTCAGTGAGATCGCTCCAGATCAAGCTGGATTTGTGAAAGGGAAAGGCACTCGGGAACAGATTCTCGTTGTACGCCAGGTCATCGAGAAGGCAAGGGAGTTCAATAAACCGACTTACATTTATTTTGTTGATTTTTCTAAGGCGTTTGACTCGGTGAAATGGCCGGTTCTGTGGAAAACTTTACTAGAAATGTGTACCCCAAAACATCTTGTCCATCTATTGAGACGTCTTTATGAGGATGGCACAGGATCTAAAAAAAAAATTTTGCATGAACATTCTTCTAGGGTATGGTAATAAACTGCGTTATATATCATCACGCTATTATAAGTTTGATAGAAGCAGCAGGGCAAAATCGACCAAATTTTGATGATTCCTTTATTATTACACAGCAGATCATCACGAAATTATAAAGTTCGATAGGGTTTTAGACAAGGTCAACGTTCGGGCTAATAATAATCCCACTATAGCTAAAAGGTGATGAGCAGTAAAATATGTTCGAAACTACAAAGTTACCTACGCGTAAAAGATGGTTGATTAGAGAATCAACCTTTGATAATAAATTTCATCACGCTATTATATTACGAATCCGCGTAGAATTTATTTCGAAGTTATAAATAAACCTCTATTTCTTCAAGATAAATGATTGAAAATATAATGATGAAATAGGTAACCTAATACATGCTGGAATCAAAACGGCAAAAGTAAAATACCTTGATCTATTCCGAATTTAACACGGACGAAGTCGCGGTCAACAGCTAGCTGGGAAATATTTGAATAAAATATTGGGTTAAGTTAATTGAACGATACTGACATTTTTTTAGACGCAAACTATCGAACGGATTTTGATGCGGTTTATCCGGTTTATGCGGTTTATATAAAGCTATGGGTGATAATCAACTTGTCATCAACTGGCCAGAGCTTTAAGGTCCATACTGAAATTAATTCAAGGAATTTCTGTTCAAATAATAAATGAAAACAATAATTTTAATAGAGCAAAACATGAAGTAGAGTTCGATAAGGACCCGTTTAAGTACTCGAGGAATATTTTTAGCGACAGAAAGCAAGATAGGCTACTGCTAAGTAACGATCAGATCCATAGCTGCTATAAAAGTAATTATGAGGTGCCTAAATATGAAAAACAATACAGTAAACCAAACGCGCAAAAACCATTAAGCCCTCATTTCACATTTGACTGTAATCCACCTAGCTTAGACGAAATAGAACACCAAAATAAAAAGAAACCAACAAAAACCGCCCCAGGGCCTGATGGCATACCTTACATTATCTATAAAAATGCCCATCGGTACGTAAACATCTTCTAAGCATATTCAATAGGATCTGGTCGAGTAAAGAAGTCCCAGCGGCCTTCGGCAAGGCTAATTTTGTGCTCATTCCAAAGAAAGAAATAGTAACTAGTCCAAAAGACGCTAGACCAATAGCATTAACCAATACAATTTCTAAAATTTTCTTCTCATGGCTTCAATTTAAAATGACAAATTTCATGATCAATAATAACTATTTCAGACCAAACCACCAAAAAGGGTTCCTACCCGGAATTTCAGGATGTCTGGAACACAATTCTTTACTGGCGGAAAGAGAGATCCGATTCTCAGCACTCCATGGATTCACCGTGCGGTCGCCGGGTCCATAGCGTGGTACAGAGAGGAACACCATGACGGCGACTGGGACTTGCGACCCAGATGTAGGTTTAGGGTGGCCACCTTGTGATGCATCAGCGCTCACCTCCACCGTCAGTAGTGTTCCCCCCCCTACCTATCCAAATTTGGTAAGATCCTAACAATGCCGCTTTTGATATACGTTTTAATAAAGAGCTTACTGAAGCTCTTGGCAATCCGAGGTCTTTAAGTAAGTTGTACAGGGATTTAGCTGGAATTCCCCTTGCTCCTACTTCTACGGCATAGAGTTTAACCACGTAGCCGTTTTTGGTTAACTCGTTAGTCAAATCAAAGTATTTGTTTGTCTTTATAGCGTGGTCTTTAGGTATATTAGTTTCCCACGGTACTGTGAGTTCTACAAGCACTGCACGCTTATGCGATCGTGAAAAAAGGAATATGTCGGGTCTGGATGATGAGGCACAGACATCCTCCGGTATCCTATAGTGCTTCTCATACGTGTCTACGAGTATTGTCCAGTCAACGGCAGCTATCAAAATTGAATAAGGCTTTTGAAGTGATTTCTTTGAGCAGCCTTCCTTTACAAACGCAATGTCATTTCTTTGGTTTGTGGTTAATCCTTTTTTCGCTCTAGCTACCGCCAAACTTACAGCCTCACGTATGATTTCTAATACCTTATCATGACGGCGCGAGTAATGACCCCGGTCTAATAGCGTTTTACAACCCACTAGTAGGTGCCTAGCCGTACCAGTTGCTTCACCACATGAGTTACATATTTTATCTGTGGCTTTTCCCCATCTGACCAGATTGCTTTGGTCGGGGAGGGTCAACTGGAATGCATTCAGGTAAAATTTAAGTAAGGCCGGTGACCAGTCGTATATTATGGTACGCCATTTTAAGGCTATGGGAATACAAAATTCACCTAGAGTCAACCATTCGTTTTGCATTTCTAGGTTCATTGCGTGCACCTTATAGGTGTTGTTTTCGTCTGCTTGAAGAAAAGATTTTGTTATTTCTTTATCTGTTTGTCTCTGAATATTACCTAGACCTACTCTACCAGTCTGCGAGCCTATCATGAATCTTTTATGGAACTGGAGGCGTGATTCGAGCTCCGATGCATTTTTATCTTTTGGAAGGACTTTTACTATTTCGTCTTTAGATTCCGATAAGACGTGCATTTTAGTTACTCTTAGGTGTTTATAGAGTTCTGATGGCTTCTTAAGCGTCATTCCAAAATTATTCGCGGATCTATATAGTGCCGACGGGTCGGCCGACTGAGCTAGCCCTAGCCACGACTTCAGTGTCTTCGTGACACTCGCATCTAGTTTTTTGAGGAGGCTCTGGTTTATATCATATATAAGAAACGGCCAGTTAAGACGCGAGGTTAAATAATTGTCATAGATCCAAGCTTTTTTAACATTACTTATTGGTTGTTGGTCTACCTTTTTTAAATCGATAATGAAACTATCAATTAATTCCTCCAAAGCTGGAGTGCAACCTCTGTTGTCAATCTTTCTTCCGAGGAATTTAAAAGGCACGGTTTCAGATATAGTTGAAACGTTTTCCCCGCCTATACTAAGCCCTGGGTCATATGAAGTATACCTGGTACCCCGCCTACCCAGACATAGACAGTAGCATTTGCTAGGTTTTGCTCTCATTCCATCTGTCCATGTACAGAAATCGTCTACTCTACGCAGTAGGTCCTGGCACTGCTTTGGGTTACGAGTCAGTATTGCCAAATCGTCCGCGAATGCGAGGATAGACTCCGTATATTTACCGTTTAGCTTAAACCGATAGCCCCACTTCTTGTCGTGTGTGGAAATGTTGTCTATTAAAATATTTATTACTATATTGAAAACTATAGGTGATAAACAGCAACCTTGGAACAAACCCACATTATAATTTAAAGGTTGCGTGTATCCATCTTTGGTATTAATCACAAACTTTAATTTACCATAATAAGAGGATATTATTTCCCAAATGATGGACGGAAAGTGATACCATTTTAATGCAAACAACATAAGCTCGTGTTGTACTGAGCCAAAAGCGTTTTCTAGGTCTATCCAACAAACTGTTATTTGCTTTTCATTTGATCTGGCATCTTTTAAACTTTCCGCCAGTAAAGAATTGTGTTCCAGACATCCTGAAATTCCGGGTAGGAACCCTTTTTGGTGGTTTGGTCTGAAATAGTTATTATTGATCATGAAATTTGTCATTTTAAATTGAAGCCACGAGAAGAAAATTTTAGAAATTGTATTGGTTAATGCTATTGGTCTAGCGTCTTTTGGACTAGTTACTATTTCTTTCTTTGGAATGAGCACAAAATTAGCCTTGCCGAAGGCCACTGGGACTTCTTTACTCGACCAGATCCTATTGAATATGCTTAGAAGATGTTTACGTACCGATGGGCATTTTTTATAGATAATGTAAGGTATGCCATCAGGCCCTGGGGCGGTTTTTGTTGGTTTCTTTTTGATTTGGTGTTCTATTTCGTCTAAGCTAGGTGGATTACAGTCAAATGTGAAATGAGGGCCTAATGGTTTTTGCGCGTTTGGTTTACTGTATTGTTTTTCGTATTTAGGCACCTCATAATTACTTTTATAGTAGCTATGGATCTGATCGTTTAAACGTTAAAAGATGCCAGATCAAATGAAAAGCAAATAACAGTTTGTTGGATAGACTTAGAAAACGCTTTTGGCTCAGTACAACACGAGCTTATGTTGTTTGCATTAAAATGCTATCACTTTCCGTCCATCATTTGGGAAATAATATCCTCTTATTATGGTAAATTAAAGTTTGTGATTAATACCAAAGATGGATACACGCAACCTTTAAATTATAATGTGGGTTGGTTCCAAGGTTGCTGTTTATCACCTATAGTTTTCAATATAGTAATAAATATTTTAATAGACAACATTTCCACACACGACAAGAAGTGGGGCTATCGGTTGCTAAACGGTAAATATACGATTTGGCAATACTGACTCGTAACCCAAAGCAGTGCCAGGACCTACTGCGTAGAGTAGTAGAGTACAGAAATCGGTACATGGACAGATGGAATGAGAGCAAAACCTAGCAAATGCTACTGTCTATGTCTGGGTAGGCGGGGTACCAGGTATACTTCATATGACCCAGAGCTTAGTATAGGCGGGGAAAACGTTTCAACTATATCTGAAACCGTGCCTTTTAAATTCCTCGGAAGAAAGATTGACAACAGAGGTTGCACTCCAGCTTTGGACGAATTAATTGAGTTTCATTATCGATTTAAAAAAGGTAGACCAACAACCAATAAGTAATGTTAAAAAAGCTTGAATCTATGACGATTATTTAACCTCGCGTCTTAACTGGCCGTTTCTTATATATGATATAAACCAGAGCCTCCTCAAAAAACTAGATGCGAGTGTCACGAAGACACTGAAGTCGTGGCTAGGGCTAGCTTAGTCGGCCGACCCGTCGGCACTATATAGATCCGCGAATAATTTTGGAATGACGCTTAAGAAGCCATCAGAACTCTATAAACACATAAGAGTAACTAAAATGCACGTCTTATCGGAATCTAAAGACGAAATAGTAAAAGTCCTTCCAAAAGATAAAAATGCATCGGAGCTCGAATCACGCCTCCAGTTCCATAAAAAAATCATGATAGGCTCGCAAACTGGTAGAGTAGGTCTAGGTAATATTCAGAGACAAACATAAAGAAATAACAAAATCTTTTCTTCAAGCAGACGAAAACAACACCTATAAGGTGCACGCAATTAACCTAGTAATGCAAAACGAATGGTTGACCCTAGGTGAATTATGTATTCCCATAGCCTTAAAATGGTGTACCATAATATACGACTGGTCACCGGCCTTACTTAAATTTTACCTAAATGCATTCCAGTTGACCCTCCCCGACCAAAGCAATCTGGTCAGATGGGGAAAAGCTACAGATAAAACATGTAACTCATGTGGTGAAGCAACTGGTACGGCTAGGCACCTACTAGTGGGTTGTAAAACGCTATTAGACCGGGGTCATTACTCGCGCCGTCATGATAAGGTATTAGAAATCATACGTGAGGCTGTAAGTTTGGCGGTAGCTAGAGCGAAAAAAGGATTAACCACAAACCAAAGAAATTACATTGCGTTTGTAAAGGAAGGCTGCTCAAAGAAATCACCTCAAAAGCCTTATTCAATTTTGATAGCTGCCGTTGACTGGACAATACTCGTAGACACGTATGAGAAGCACTATAGAATACCGGAGGATGTCTGTGCCTCATCATCCAGACCCGACATATTCCTTTTTTCACGATCGCATAAGCGTGCAGTGCTTTTAGAACTCACAGTACCGTGGGAAACTAATATACCTAAAGACCACGCTATAAAGACAAACAAATACTTTGATTTGACTAACGAGTTAACCAAAAACGGCTACGTGGTTAAACTCTACGCCGTAGAAGTAGGAGCAAGGGGAATTCCAGCTAAATCCCTGTACAACTTACTTAAAGACCTCGGATTGCCAAGAGCTTCAGTAAGCTCTTTACTAAAACGAATATCAAAAGCGGCATTGTTAGGATCTTACCAAATTTGGATAGGTAGGGGGGGGAACACTACTGACGGTGGAGGTGAGCGCTGATGCAACACAAGGTGGCCACCCTAAACCTACATCTGGGTCTCAGTCGCCGTCATGGTGTTCCTCTCTGTACCACGCTATGGACCCAGCGACCGCACGGTGAATCCATGGAGTGCTGAGAATCGGATCTCTTATAAAGGTCTTGGTTAGAATTAAAATTGGACATAACGCCACCATGTACGTAGGTACAGTCAGCGTCAAAAGTTGACGATCATACCCCGGTGTCAAAAGAAGGTGATGCCACGGAGCGTCAAAAGTAAGTAATAACGACAAAGTTTCAAAAGTTGATGATCATTACAAAGTCATCTTGACTTTCAAATTTGCGCGAAAGTATGAAAGCACTAGCGTCCCGGGACCCGGCTTCGCATGGGAATAAATTCGTAAAAAATGACCTATAACCCGATTGCAGCGCCGGGTCCAATAGTGAAATATAAGGAACTTTCCAATTTTTTCTGTGCTTCTTATTTTGAAAATGATGAACTTTCCATAGAATCGTTCATCACCTATTTTAACCCCTTAGTAGCAACATTTTGAAGAACGCTGATACACTTGTTCATGTATTATATAATAGGTATATGAATGGTCTTGCTTCTATTTTCAAAAATGATGACCGGGAGTCGGTATCTTAGCAGTTAAGGAGTCTACTCTACGATCGAGAGGTCCCGGGTTCGAATCCTGGCCATTACACTACCGACGTGAAACCACTCCTAACACAAGCGATTTAACTTAGCTGGAGGGGTTAGGGGGAATATTAGTAATTTCGGTTACTAATAGTCTTTATTAAAAAAAAAACCTTATTTCACCCTGTTAACATTTTAAAAAACGCTGATGCATCTGTTCATTCATTTCTAACCAAAAGCAGGTGTATGAAATTTCGTGCTTCTATGTAACTTTGAAAAAATGACGGACTTATTTTGCCACCTAAGAAGTGAAATTTCCAAAAATCCTTTTTTAGTTGATGCCTACAACATAAAAGGCATCTACTGCCAAAATTTCAAGTTTGTAGGTTTAGGCTCTAGCTGCATTGATGAATCAGTCAGTCAGTCAGTCAGTCAGTCCATTAGTCCATCAGTCTGTCAGTCAGTCGGTACAAGTAATTATATATATATATATTGAAGTAAAAATAGTATTATAATCCTCAGAGCACAAACTTAAAATATTTCATATTCTGTTTATTATTTTCTGAAAGGTTTCAGTGATCCGTGAATTTGAATTTGTGGCTACTTAGAATTAGGATGGACTCGAATTTACACACGTACAGAGCAATCAAATGACCCCTGTGGCGTAGCGGCAGAGCGTTCGACTGCTAAGTCAGAGGGTAGGTTCGATTCCCACTCAGTGCAAATATTTGCGTGCATGAATATGAATATATGCATTCGTCTGAGTGTTTTATGTATAATATGTATGTATTTACAAGAAAGGATCTAAGTATGTATATCCACATTCTAGAACCCATACCACAAGCTAGTTAAGCTATGCTTACTTTAGGTCTAGATAGCGCTGTATAGAATAGACATTCTATACAGCGCTATCACTACACAGAACATCGCTATACAGAACATTTCTTTATTAAATTTGATTTATGCTACCTTACTCTGTTCCTTAGACTGAGAATGTACCTGTATGAGGTTTCTTTACCTATATTATGGGAAAATTTCATAGCCTGGCAAAGAAAAAAACTCTATTCCTCTCTCGTATAGCTTTAGTTTGTATTCGCAACTCAGTTTACGCCCTGTTCCTTGACTTTGACAACCGTAGACAGTTTACGTAGACACCCGTCCAGTGCCCCAAAGCTCGGTTGAAATTATTTGAATTGAACGTAAATTTAATACAACGCCATCTATTACCTCTGTGTAAAAAATCTGCATGAAATCTATAATTATTATCGACATCTATTGGAGGAAAAATTGTACTCATTTTGCGAGGCCAGCAGCATGATTTACGGTGGCTTCACATTTTTGTTCTAGTTTGTGTATCTGTATTAGAATAATATTATGTAATCTGTGGTAAAACGTAAGAACTCCATTTAGAACGGATTTTCATAGGTGAAATCCGGCTTATGAGGACGCTCCGTGGTTCAGTATTAGGTACTTTTTTTTTTTTTTATCCCTTCGGATACCCCCCCGCCAGCCAGCGGGGGCGGTTATGTCGGGCTTGAACCGACTAAAACCGCACGCCGTCTCGGGTAGTTTTCAAATAGGTCACGCCAGTCGGTTCTTACTAACGATCGATAACGTACAGGTGAAAACACTACGAAAACAAACGTTTTGAAGTTCTTAGGTAATAGGAACACTATTGAGTACATATAGGTACTCGAAAAAGAAATCGATCTATTTTATTGAGATGAATTGACTATCTTGTTATCACGCTAATAAAGTAGCATATCACTCGATTTAAGTACAGTCAGCTTCTTATATAAAGTGGCAAATAGCATATCCAGATATATAGACACTTCTTAACTGATATGTTATTTGTAACTTTATACACGCTGACTTTATAGTCGTTTTGGACCCGAAAGGGGGTTACTCGGAATAAACTATGGTAGAATTTTGAGGTTCAAATTGATATTACCGGTTATGATAAAAAAGTTCACTTTTCTATAATCTTTTTCACTCGTTCGGTAATTCATTGACAGTTTTTAATGAATGAAGGTTCGTCCTTGTTGATAACTGCGCGGGAATGTATAAGACGCGCCGCCTGATGCGGTGAAACAGGTGATTATAAGAGGACATGGACCACTTTAGTTACTCCACTATTCGCTCATACTTTATGACAAAGGACCGTCAGAAATACTTTATTAGGATATTATTTAACGATACATGACTTTATGGTCTATGTAGTGATAAAAAATAAATACAACAACGGACTGCGAGTAGCGGATTTCAGACGTATTAAAATAATTGGATCTGTTTACAAAATAATCAACTTACATAAGTACCTTTTTAGTTTAGACTTCTCTGAACAAAGTACTCTCCACGTTTGATACACAACGGGCACTTTTTATGGTTTTATGCTGTTGTCTTTTAGCGTATCTAATGTGTATATTTCTCTATCACTTTTCACGAATTCGAAAACGTACGACCACCACTGCATAACTCATTACCAGTTTCGGATTCACGAGTATAAACAAGTCGTTTTATCACAAATAAAAGTCTAGGGCCAAGTCCCATGACTTGGCTCTTGACTTTTACCTAAAATACCGCGGCGTATCCATCGTGCACTAAATTTATTATTTAGATATTCCAGCACTGCGTTGCGTATGCATAATAAGCCAGATGGACGCCCTCGCGTCGTAGGTACTTACCAATAGAGGCGTATCCTCTAATAATTCTGATATTACTGTACCTACATAGCATTACTAGATACGAACTACCAGTGAGATAACCTCAACAGACGGACCCAAACAAACAAAAAAAAATCCGTTCCCGCAGGGGGAACGCACAGGTAGATTTCGTGAAGCAATTAATATTATTTTATATAGAGAACTACGGACTTTAAACAGTTTAAATTTTTTTTCTCGAAAACGGTAACTTTTAGCGAAAAACTTTTCAGACATTTATTTTAGACTTAAAAATGGCCTATCGATTAAAAATGTTTCCGACAGCAAGAATGTTCACCGATTAGAAGTTATGATTTTTTTCCCGAAAAATTTTGGTTTTTCCCCCCTCCACTTTTAGTTAAAGTTTTAATCTTATAGGTTTGTAATTAAAAGTTGTTGGTATTCATGTATACTATGGGATAAAATTAGAACGGTTCGAATATCTTTCATGGAACGTGAAATTTTGAGGAAAAACTGATTTCACAAAAAGTGAGACCCTACCGTCCCCTTAGGCCGGATTCCACCCGTTCACGAACTTAAACTAAGTTTACACCCAAGCAATTTTTGACCGCAGTTTGAAAGCGATCGGGGCAAAAATGCGACCGTGAGAGTGCCGCAAATTTTGGGAAGTGGAACCATACATACATATATATATAAATATAAACTTTTTGACCAGTGGTCATTTCGGACTCAGGGGGTCATAACTAGACCTCCTATGAAGAAATTTTTTTAAAATTCGACAGTAGTCAAGAAACCCGGGGGGGTATCCGAAGGGATTTCCGCAAGATAAAAAAAATAAAAAAAAAAAAAAAAATAAAAAAAAAAAAAAAGGTAGATCGATTTCATCGAAATCTACCTTTTTTTTTTTTTTTTTTTTTTTTATCGTGCGGAAATCCCTTCGGATACCCCCCCGCCGGCCAGCGGGGGCGGTTATGTCGGGCTTGCACCGACTAAAACCGCACGCCGTCTCGGGTCTTCAGACGCCGGGGTGTAAGGTTACCCATAGAGCATATCCCTCGCACCCCGGCTGACCCTGGGCCATCTCACCACTAACAGCATCGCTCATCCTGTCTCCTCTGAAAGCAGAGGAGTACGGAGAGTGATGTGTTCCCGCCACGTTGGGTATTGGCCGACGATCAATACCAACCCTATGAAGGGGTGAAGGGGAAGCCATTGACCGCCGCCCAGGGTGTACCGGCCGCTCCGATTCCGCTCCCCCCGGACTGCAGCGGGATCGGAATCGGAGCGACACTCGAGGAGGTTACCCAACACACACCCCTCATCGAAATCTACCTAAAAAACAAACAATGTATTTTCAAATAAACCATTCCAGTCTTAAATGTTATCTAAAATATAATATTCCTTCCAAAACGACTATATAATATTGGTGTATCAGAAGCTGACTGTACAGTAATTGGTTTGACGCTATGGTGATTTTGATGTTGCCATTGGTCGTATTCGCAATAAATATTATGCTGACCCCTTGCTTACAAATGGATTCAAATTGTTCAATTTTTAAAGACAGCTGCAGGCTATTCGGACATGGGGAACAAACAAACAAGTTCTTTGGGCTTCCCAGGAACGTGACTGATGTAATAAAACATATTCAATGGATTTAGTCCAAGAGACTGACAAACTCAATAAGTTCTCACAATCCTATCGTACAGAACGCCCGTTTTTAGGGTTCCGTTACCAAATGGCAAAAAACGGAACCCTTATAGATTCGTCATGTCTGTCTGTCTGTCCGTCCGTATGTCACAGCCACTTTTTTCCGAAACTATAAGAACTATGCTGTTGAGACTTGGTAAATAGATGTATTCTGTGAACCGCATTAAGATTTTCACACAAAACAATAAATTTTGGGGGTCCCCATACTTAGAACTGAAACTCAAATTTTTTTTTTTCATCGAAGCCACTTGTGTGAGGTATCTATGGATAGCTCTTCAAAAATGATATTGAGGTTTCTAATATCATTTTTTTCTAAACTGAATACTTTGCGCGGGAGACACTCCCAAAGTGGTAAAATGTGTCCCCCCCCCCCTGTAACTTCTAAAATAAGAGAATGATAAAACTAAAAAAAATATATGATGTACATTACTATGTAAACTTCCAACGATAATTGGTTTGAACGAGATCAAGTAATTAGTTTTTTTTAAAACGTCATTAATCGTAAACCGCAATTTAACTTTTATTCAATCAACTCAAATATAAAAATTAAAAACATTATTATGTTACTTGCTGCTACGGAACCCTTATGGGCGAGTCCGACTCGCACTTGGCCGCTTTTTACGATTTGTATGCTATAAGGACGTGCTTTTTTTCTTGCATTCAAAAGTACTCGAAATTGTCCACCATAATCTGTCTGCAACCCACCAAAAACAGTTTTTTCCGGACATAGAAAAGCTTAGATTCAAATTTTCGACCCAAATTTCCTTATGCATTTTCCGCCATCTTGGAAAAAGGGTTAAGTTCAGGTTTTCAATATAACTCGTCTCTCCGTCAATCAATTCAATACTTTTTTTTTTTTTCGTGCGGAAATCCCTTCGGCCGGCCAGCGGGGGCGGTTATGTCGGGCTTGAACCGACTAAAACCGCACGCCGTCTCGGCTCTACAGACGCCGGGGTGTAAGGTTGCCCATAGAGCATATCCCTCGCACCACGACTGACCCTGGGCCATCTCCGGTTTCGAGATGGCCCCCTCGGGTTTGGGAACCACGGTGTCCCCGTCTTGCCCCGGTTTGGGGGAGGGGCGCTAGTCGCCCCACCGTCCCGGCCTGCTTCTGCTGGGGTGACAGGCGGCCTCACCTGCCACCCCCAGGCCTGCGCTCATGGAGAACGGAGGTCGTTGAGCGACCTCCGGCGCCTGAGTCGCCTGCGACGCGCGGCGAGCAAGTTGCGGGCTCGGCGGGCCGGGAGAGTTCTGAACCTCTCCCGGGCGCGCTCCGCCATCTCCTTCGCGAGAATCACATGCTCGCAGAAGGAGGTGGCGGCGGCCCACGCGCTCGCGCTCCGCACCATTGCCGCAATCATGCTGCCGAGCGAGAGGACTCCCACCCCGGTGGCTGCCACGAGGTCACACCTCGTCGCCTCCCACGCCGGGCAGTCCGCCAGCGTGTGCAGCCCTGAGTCCTTGCTCGCGTCCCAGTGATGATACTCAGGCGTTGGCTCCTTCCTCATCCGATGCAGGTGGTCCCCGAAGCACCCCTTCCCGGAGATCCCCTGCGTCAGTCGGTACGAGAGGCTTCGGTGTCGCCTCTCTAGCCAATCCTCCATGATGGGCCGTCAATCAATACCTATAAGTATCGTTTCGCGATACGAAAGATGACGTAAAATGCACAAGGAAATTTCGGTTAAAAATTTAAAGTTTAAAGTTCACAACACGTTAAGTCTGCGTTTGTTTCGGCACTTCGCCGATTATTTACACGATGTCTTATGCAAGTATTAAAACAGAAGCGAGACGGCTAGCTTCGATGCACTCCCTCTGTCTTGCATCTTTCATCACAGTCCACAGCAACAAACAAGAAAGTTAATGTTAAACAATAAATGGCTCTTAACTGTTCTCCCCGTAACTAAATATCCAAAATTTAGCTTTCTTTGTTCATTTGCATTTCTAACCTGTTGTTTAACCCAACGAACTAATTACTAACGACTGAACTAAATCGTAACCATCAACCCCGAAAACCTAGAAAACGATACTGATTTTATTGAAAATTTCGAGTCCGCGATCTTGTATCGGTAAATGGAAAATATATTCGTAATCACCAACCCCAAACGCCGAGAACGATACTAATATTGATTTCATTAAAACGAAGAACCGAGTTGTTATGAAAAAACTGAACTTACCCTTTTTACAAGATTTTCAAAATTTTTGGCTAATTGTTAACGTATCAATATTAAAGTACTTAATATGAAGGTGCCTGCCATTACCTTCAGAATCATCATCATCATGTCCTAATTATATATTCTCATAATAATCAGGAAAATTAGTCTTTATGGCTTTTTACTTAATTTGTATGAAATTATGCTTATTTTTCTTGTATTTCGTTTTCAACATGGAACCCTTATATTCCGTGTTGAGAACGGACCCTACGAAAAGGTCAAAAGCAATGCAAATATACTTATAAGTTGGTACATTTATGCATAACTGACCGCCCATGAATAATTTTCGAAACGAACGATTAAACAATGTTTTTTTTAAGTTCAATAGTGCACATATTTGAACAAAGATAATGCGACACGAATTTATCGAATCAAGAGGCCATTGACGCATGATATAATTTTATATTAAAATATCTACAGTAATATGGGGTTATGCGGTCACACCAACATGATCTTAGGGGCCCAAGCCAAACTCACTTCACCTACTTAGTCGGTACATCTGTTGATTAAAGAACAAGTCTCTGGTGCAGGCTTTCCTTTCGGGGTGGGAGGGTTAGATGGTAGTCGCTCCCGTAAAAGCCAAAATAAACCAAATAATGGAAAGGAGCAATAGGAGAACGGACCCCTGACTCCATAGTGCAAGCTTTAGATGCAACCGGGATTGGCCCTTAGCTGATGATGATGATGATCTACATATTATAAGAACAAGACTCAGTTTCTAAACTATTAGGTATTGCTAATACTAAAGTTAGGAAGGGTATTTAGAAAGGGACAAACAACTTTCCATTTCGGATCGGATCGGAACGGATCTGGCTGAAATTTGGTACAGGGATAGATTATAGTCTGGAATACTTTTTATCCCGGGAATAGGCTCCCATGAGTTGCGGGGACGGGATCAGAATCCTATGCGGGAGGAGCGGCGAGCAACTGCTGTTTCTTAATAAGTCTTATTTCGTTGCAGGATAATCTGTTTCCTTATGTCGATGCAAATGTACAAGAGTTCTTGGAGAACAATTGGGAGGTTGGAGTT
Organism: Cybosia mesomella; assembly: GCA_946251805.1. Classification (NCBI taxonomy): domain Eukaryota; kingdom Metazoa; phylum Arthropoda; class Insecta; order Lepidoptera; family Erebidae; genus Cybosia; species Cybosia mesomella. Next base: position 13,484,119 of record OX276408.1, on the reverse strand, counting down.
GTGAAGGAAGCTGTAAGGGCGCTGAGGAAATTGGCTTTAGAGGACGAAGATCAAAAAGTTGATGGAGTCGTTACCATTCCTGGAGAGGTATGTCATAAAATTTTAAAATAATATTAATGCTTAATTTGTAGCAGTGATTCACAGGTTGACCTTAATGATAGATTTCATTCAGATGTCAGAGTGAACCCAAGGTTCAAATTAGAAAACTGTACAACCTGTACATGTCATATGCTTTCGATGCTGCGGTTTAATGTACTTTATCCAAAAATCTATGGACTGTAACAAATACTTCATTCACCCTTTATATTTTCGGCTATCAGCTTTTGACTTTTCATACCAAATTGCGAATGAGTATAACGATAACCATATGATCTTAACATTATATTTAATTTGGCACTGACCTTTCTGGACTTATCAATGATAGGGTGATAACTGGATACTTAATTTCCTACATCTAACAATTTTTTTTACTTTTATTCATTCAGCTTAAACTTACTGCCTAGGCCAATGACTTTACCTGTATCAGAGCTTATAAGCAGACAGGTAAAAAATATTAATTATAAAATAAAAAACCCGACTGCCCTAAAAACACCGAAACAAGTTAGATGGCAGGCGGGATCCATTTGCAAAACATAAACCGAAAGAAAATAATGGGTTCGCTGACTTTTTTTGTTAATAATTTTACTGTATTTTTTACCCAATTGCACTCTCAAAGTAAATACGAATCTAACGATACTTATCAAGCCAAAATCCATCGAGCCGTTCAGGCTGCAGAGCGTGCCAAACAGTTATACATACAATCATACATACATACTCTCGAAAACATAACCCTACTTCTAACGCAGTCGGGTAAAACAAAGGGCAGATTGCCAAAGCAGCGAATTGTCAAACTACCCAAGCATACCGTCTAAAACCTAAATGATTCAAGAAGCAAGGTTCATGTTTCTTTCTGAATTCACCAGCAAACAGATTTACATGACCTCTCACGTCAGCCTTAATCAGGTCAGCTGGTAATATTTCAGTGGACAGATCGTCAAATCCGTAGGATGTTATCACTGCTTAACCCACCAACATCATCGCCGCTGACGATCACGGGACTTCATGATTCCTGATCCTGATCATGGTTACGTAATCCCAATCATGGTTGATTATTTCATATCAGTCACAGCAATGTACAAGTTTGCTGGGAATGACTATGTAAACATTTTGGTGATAAGATATTCGACTGTATTGTTTTTAGGGTTCCGTAAGGAAGAAACGGGACCCTTATCAAATCAAAGATGTTGCTGTTTATGTAGCATATTTAAACAATCGCAAGGGAGTCAAAACTTATAGGGTACTTCCTGTTGAGTGTTAGAATCATAATATTTTCCAGAAAGTAAAGTCTTATAGCACAAGTCATGCGATTACTCCGATAACCGTACATAATTATCTACGGTAAAGTGTAAATAAAGTCTAGTGAATGCTTCTTTTCTAAATTAGGGTACAATCCGCTTGTTACAATTTGATTTTCTTTAAAGAATACTCTTGTAGAGTAGTAGAAATTACTAACTTTCCCGTTAACCTCGTTAACTAAGCTAAATTGCTTGTGTTAGGGTTAGCAGTGGGTTCACGTCGGTAGTGTAATGGCCAGCATCCGAACCAGGGATCTCTCGATTGTAGAGCCGACTCCTTAACCCCTAAGAAACTTTATTCCCGCGGGATTTACAACTTTGTAAAACGTAAACACAAATATTGCACAAAACCATCCCATCCCAGCCACAAGTTCCACAACGCGTTTGGCCGGTCTAAAACTTGACCTAAGTAGGTTATAAAAACCCAGTGGATTCCTCAGTTATAGTTTCTTAGCTATTTCCTTATTTGAATTAATGTGAAAATAATTTGAAAAGTCACGTTGGTTCAAAATATCGGTTATCTAAATACCATTATCGTATTATTTTATTGTATTTAAATACATAATTTGTTATTGTAAATATGCCAATGACCCGGGAAAATCTATACTAAATCTATACTACCTTTTTTTTTTTTTTTTTTTTATCGTGCGGAAATCCCTTCGGATACTCCCCCGCCGGCCAGCGGGGGCGGTTATGTCGGGCTTGCACCGACTAAAACCGCACGCCGTCTCGGGTCTTCAGACGCCGGGGTGTAAGGTTACCCATAGAGCATATCCCTCGCACCCCGGCTGACCCTGGGCCATCTCACCGCTAACAGCATCGCTCATCCTGTCTCCTCTGAAAGCAGAGGAGTACGGAGAGCGATGTGTTCCCGCCACGTTGGGTATTGGCCGACGATCAATGCCAACCCTATGAAGGGGTGAAGGGGAAGCCATTGACCGCCGCCCAGGGTGTACCGGCCGCTCCGATTCCGTTCCCCCCGGACTGCAGCGGGATCGGAATCGGAGCGACACTCGAGGAGGTTACCCAACACATACCCCAAATCTATACTACCTATTATAAAATTGTAAATTATTCGTGTCTGTACATTGGAGATATAAAAAAAAAACTTAGGTTTTGTTAAATTAACGTTTCTGAAAACATTTTTTTTTTGGAAATCCTGTCTATTTCTCTGTTTGTTCGCGATAGACGCAAAAACTACTGACCGTATTTTGATGCGGTTTTTTTATGAGAAAGTTCGTGATCGGACTTAAAACCTGCCGTAACTTGGTAGAACTGGAGATATGACCAAAAAACAATAACCGACATTCGCGCGGGCGGCACCGCGGGCATCAGCTAGTGTAATATTATGGAGAGGAAAGATTTGATTGTTTGTTTGTATTGAATAGGCCCTGAAAGTGAAGACCCATTTCAAAACATTCTTTCATCATTAGTATGCTGCATTATCCCTGAGTAACATAGCCTACTTTTTTCCCAATATTCCCGCGGTATCAGGACTTACGCGTGTGAAACCGCGTGGCGATGCTAGTATTTAATAAACAAACAGCATTCTTCTCTACTTAGATACTTAAGTTAAATGTTAGCTGACCTTGAGTGCTCCTCCTTGGAAACAGTGTTATTTTGTTAGCCACCATTTTAGAAATTGCAATACTAAGCTACAAAAAATGGGGGCCACACCGAGTTCTTCGGGGTCCATGCCAATCTTACCCGCAAGCTGGTACACATGTTGAGTAGGATTTCCTCTTGTGGTTGAGAGGGGGTGGGGGGTGAGATGTCGGACGGCAGTCGCTCCTATAAAAGCCACAAAAGCCATTCAAGGGAAAGAGCAAGACAGCAGACCCCGAGCTCCAAAGTGCAAGCTTTGGATGCAATCGGGACTAATACTGCGATGATGATGACTAGGGAAGAAAATAAACTGTCGTGCTTGCCAGTGCGTGCAACTGTTCACTGAGGTTGATAGGTGTTGTGACTCTCTAGTTTTTTTCATGCATCATAAGTGCATTCACATATTTTTATTAACATTTCGTATTTCAGGATGCGTCTAAAGAGGATCAAATAGAGGGTTTGGTGAAGAGTGTCAAGTGGCAGATGTCGTTAGATCGCAAGATTACCCCGCTAAAGCAGCTGCAGGGACTTGTTTGGCGAAAGGGATATGATAAGGGCGACATCAAGGGACAGTGAGTTCTTTTTACATTAATAATCGTCCATAACTTATTTACCTCATTAATTACATAATTTGTAGGAGAAACCTAACTGATGTCTGGAGTTATCTATTAGGCATTATGGACGCCACTATATTTTTTGAAAGATGTAACTATTTAATTTGAAACAGGGATATATACAAGATACAAAACAGATCCCTGCTAACATCCTTGACGCTGAAGCCAACCTCACGTGCAAGTCGGTGCATTTGCTAAATGCCGGAGGAGGCTCTGGCGCAGGCATTACCTCTCAAGGTAATGCCGACATATCAATCAAAAACAATAAGCGGACACAAAGAGATACACTAGATACAAAATACGTATATTGTACCTTTTTTTTTTTTTTTTTTTATCGTGCGGAAATCCCTTCGGATACCCCCCCGCCGGCCAGAGGGGGCGGTTATGTCGGGCTTGCACCGACTAAAACCGCACGCCGTCTCGGGTCTACAGACGCCGGGGTGTAAGGTTACCCATAGAGCATATCCCTCGCACCCCGGCTGACCCTGGGCCATCTCACCACTAACAGCATCGCTCATCCTGTCTCCTCTGAAAGCAGAGGAGTACGGAGAGCGATGTGTTCCCGCCACGTTGGGTATTGGCCGACGATCAATGCCAACCCTATGAAGGGGTGAAGGGGAAGCCATTGACCGCCGCCCAGGGTGTACCGGCCGCTCCGATTCCGTTCCCCCCGGACTGCAGCGGGATCGGAATCGGAGCGACACTCGAGGAGGTTACCCAACACACACCCCACGTATATTGTACCTAGAGACTAGCATAGTAAAGCAAATGAAGACTAATATCGCGATATTTCTGTCCTCCAAAAAAAAAACATACCGTAACTACTGTAGTGTTAATATTAACCGACATAAGAATATGACCGGAAACTTCTAGAAGATACGGTAATTGATAACAAAGAGTTGTAGACCGACGAAGACTACGATCCCCAGCGAGATGCTTCTCTCATTGATAGCCGTTACGAAATCGATGCTAAACCCACACTGAACACTCCGTTAGACTGGAGTTCGGTGCACTACCGATAAATCCTACGATGGGGATACGCTGTCGCTCCTGGTCTAAATACTGCATTAAATAAAAAGAGAGGCGGCCATATTAATTTGCCAGCCCATTATTCATGACGGTATTGCCTGCTACCTTAAGCGAAAAGTGGCTTACACGATCGATTGTCTAAATATACTGAGAACAATCGCGTTATCTATGTTTACATAGGTAAGTAAATGACAAAGAGTGTTATAAAAATGGTAATTATTATAATTGTACAGTTTCCAAACGGCTTAACTTGTTAATACGACGAGGCGACGGTACTGTTTGTTTCTCTTGATTCGAGAGATTAGCGAAGGGAAATAAATGCAATGCTTTTGATTTTTTCATACTACTGCTTGTTTATTAAATAAATGAATAAGTAAGAAAGAGCACAATCTCACAGCTATAGGTATATCTAGATTTCATTGACCGCGAGAACAAATGGATCTATCAAAGAATGAAATATAATCATTACAAACTTTTAAATGGTGCCGTACTCGAGCAATTTCAAAGGGAAGACTTGTGAGTTGAAAGTTAATTGTAAATTTCTATATTGAAAAAGTGTGCCAGCACATTCGCACCCATTTTTGTTGGACAATAGTGGACCTAATACTGTTACTCTGAGTCACACCATAATATACGTGGCATACATTTGAAGAAAACAGTTTTGGTTTGAAAGGTATTTTTTGCAGCGGGTATTTGTTGATGTCAATATATCATTAAGTCCAGGTCCAGTCCAGTCCGGTCTATGCCAATGTGCGCCGTGGCATTCTTCCTCCGCCTTCCATATCCAGTCTATCTCAGCCACATTTTCAGGTCACCAAGTCACCTTTTGCGGTCTCCATTCTAGATTTTGTTCAGATATTGCCACTTCACCAAGCGAGCTGTCTGCTGACTTTAGTTATTTGTCGGATGACCTCATGATAACTTTTCTGAAGTCAAGCATAGCCTGCTTCACAACCTGTTGCGCGATTAATACACTGAGACTCTTCTACTGGTGAACTATGAATTTTTTGAGTTTCCATTTAAGTAAAAAACAAGGTGTCTTGCTGTGACCTAATTGTAGCTGATAATACGTATCTCATTAAGATTGAAATCAATGTCACGTACTTTCTAAATTTATTTACAGTGGTTGCCGATTTGATACCAAAAAATACGCTGTAATTAATTAATATCTAAACATACTGCATGTTTTTATTTAATAGGTTGTTATTAGGCTTAGGTTAGGTTACATTTAAATTTACTCGTGTCTTAAATAAGGTGTACTATACATATGATAGAGAAAATGTGTGTGTGAAATCTTAAATACAACATAATCAAACTATTAAACTCATTACAAGTTATGAAGTTTCATAGCTATAAAATCTATTAAGTAAAATCTGCAGCTAATGTGAATTCTAATTGAATGTTCAGGTATCACGTAAATAAGTAACAAACAATACTTTTCGTTTCTCAAAAACAAGTGGAAATTTATGTAATGATTTTTTTTTTGACCTCTATCTCACCTGGTCGTAATGAATATTTAAATCTCTAAGCTAGTTATGGTTGTGTCCTAATACAAAATTGCAAGCTATTACGATAAATCCAGAGACTACACCCAGTTACGTTTCATAATCCTATGTTATATCCTTAATTTTTCAGTGTTTACGACGATGTAGCTCCCGCCCTGGAGCTGTGGCGTTCCGTGGAAGGCCAGAAGGTGTACATCTTCTCCTCAGGCTCTATTCAAGCTCAGAAGCTTCTGTTTAGCATGTCTTCAGCAGGAAACATCATACACTTGTTTGATGGCCATTTTGACACTACCATAGGAGCTAAGCAGGACGCTGCGAGTTATACTGCCATAGCTGAGAAGATTGGCTGCAAGGCTGAAGAAATACTGTTTCTTACTGACATTGATAAAGGTATGTAGCAAGCAGTTTATATCTCTTTATTTCTAATACTAAGATGGCAAACGACCACATGAAGATATCTATAAACGAATGTACTAACTTGATGTGAACCCTATCGCACTCCAAAATGGTGGCGAACCTACTGACTATTGTATAAGTAGAGCAGGCTGTTAAATTTCAGTCCATAAGATCTCTCTATTTTTAACTACATTTTATCTTACTACATATTATCTAGACAACAATTAGTAAATTAAACTGATAAGTTCTTTTTTCTTCTTCTTTTACCATGAATAAGATTTTTTACCAACTACATCACTTCATGATCATATTATTATTGTAACTATTAAATTAATTAAATTAAGCTAATATTATAAAACGATGGCCCGAATATTGTGAGATTGTTTAGATGTTGTGATAATCTTCGGAGCACACTGCACTTAATAAATGGTAACACCGATGAAATCCAAAATAATAGTATAGGTGAAAAACTCCTCGCACCGTCACTCTGTTCAGTTTTTTGTATTATAGTTGGAGTAAATTTTATTTACAGTATTTTATGTACAACTTGCTGGACGCGGCAACCTTCGTTCTGCCTCAGAATCAAGTTATGTTGGTTGCCTTGTCGGCTGAATTGATTTCGTAAATGTCTCCTTGCACCCCGGCATTAAAGACCCGAGATGGCGTGAGGTTTTAAGTCGGTTCGAGTCCGTCATAACCACCCCCACAGGCCGGTAATCGAGGCGATTTCGGCAAAAAGAAAACCACAAAAAGGTACAGTATTGGCGGAGACAAATTTAAAAAATCAAAGATCACGAAAATCGTTCTGCCCGTTCTCGAGTTCATCGCGGTCATCACAAACTAACTTTTGAATATATACAGGGTGTCCCGAAACTCAACGATAACCTGGTACCGGGCGAGAGGCCAAGGTATATACCCGTTATGAAAAAAAAAACAAAAAAAAAATCTATGTCGCTTAGTCAAGCGCCAATAGACATTTTTTGAAAAAGTTGAAAATTGTACACTCTTGGTCGCATTTTCAAGCACTGTGATCACAATTTTACAATCTCAAATAACACTGCTATTAATCGCAACTACAAATCAAAGTAATAAACATTGTTAAATAAGTAAAATAAATTAAGTTTTTACGAGTTATGGTTTACAAAATCATTGTCAGTTAACTTTGACACTCCAAGTTGGAAAAAAAATGTACCACCACTACCCTTGGCAAGTTATTTGAGAAGATGGCCCATTTAGTCTAGATTTCAAAATGGTAAAACACTTGCCACTTTTCTTGCCAATAAAAGTGCTATTTTGTATTTTTTGCAAAAGGACCTCATTGAAAACGCAATTTAAATAAAATAATCAATTATCGTAACACTTTAATATCATCCTAAAACTAAAGAAGATGCTTAAATTGTTTTCCTCCGGCAAGAATACAAGCTCTGGCATCGCCTCAGAAACGACCTCTTCACCATTCATTTCTTTTGATGCTGCATAATTTTTTTGGCGCAATTCTAATAGATTTCGTATTGGTTTTGAAATGTAATGTTGTGTAATGTTTGGTAAATGGCACCACCTACTTGCATTTTCTCCAAAATGATTTGCCGATTGGAAGATGTACCAGTCAACATCTACAGAGAAATGTGGTATCAACAAGATGGCTGCCCAGCTCATTATGCCCGGCCAGTTCGAGAATTTTTAAACGTAGAATATCCCGACAGATGGATCGGCCGCCATGGATTAGTTTTATGGCCCCCTCGTTCCCCAGACCTGAATCCAGTTGATATTTTTACTGGGGATGTAAATAAGAAAAAGTCTACTCAAAACTAATACGAAATGTATTAGAATTCCGCCAAAATAATTTATGCAGCATCAGAAGAAATTAAAATGCGGGTAGATGTGCACGACTGGTGAAGAGGTCATTTCTGAGGCGATGCAGAGCTTGTATTCGTGTTGGAGGTAAACAAACAAAACATCTGTAATTTCAGGATGATATTAAAGTGTTACGATAATTGATTGTTTTATTTCGATTGGGTTTTCAATGAGGTCCTTTCGCAAAAATTACAAAATAGCACTTTTATTGGCAAGAAAACTTGGCAAGTGTTTTACCATTTTGAAATCTAGACAAAAGGGGCCATCTTTTGAAATTAGTTGCCTTGTATTAGGGTAGTGTGGTACATTTTTTTTCCAACATGGACTGTCAAAGTTAACTGACGAATGATTTTGTAAACCATAACTCGTAAAAACTTAATTTATTTTACTTAGTTCACAATTTTTATTGCTTTGATTTGTAGTTGCGATTAATAGCAGCGTTATTTGAGATTACATTATTAAAAAAATCATTTTATTAAAAAAATTGTGATCACAGTACTTGAAAATGCGACCAAGAGTGTACAATTTTCAACTTTTTCAAAAAATGTCTATTGGCGCTTGACTAAGTGACATGGTTTTTTTTTTTCTTTTTTTTTTCATCACGGGTATGCCTTGGCCTCTCGCCCGGTACCAGGTTATCGTTGAGTTTCGGGACATCCTGTATATAGCAGGTTTTAACACGTAAAATATATATTTCAGAGGCAGAGGCAGCTCGCTCAGCTGGCGTTCAGGTGGCCCTAATGAGCCGCGAGGGCAATGCGCCTCTGGCTGAAGCCACCACGACTACCTTCCCCGTACTCTACAGCTTTACGGAGCTTGCAGCCACCAAGAAACGCAAACCCAACGATCAGGTGCCCCTCCGATGATATTCCCGTCATACACCAATCTAGCATATGCATGCAATCTTTAGTATCTGTATTTGTATATATGTTGCCAGCTCTAGTGGTTATTGGGTAAGTATATATAGTAGCATATATACTTAGGAGGGTGGTCCGGTCCGTTCACAATTAAATCATGTAGATTTGTAATTTATCTGACATACCTATCCTAAATTCAAACTAGGTAATTTCTATGCAACAAGAAACCTTGCTTGCATAATTAAAAACTCGGTCCAGAAGCTTTCGTAGCTTTCACAACTCTGTTCAGGATCGTATATCTTCTAAAAGACTTAGTTGAGGTCTATTTCACCGAATATTTTGTGTTGAAGAGACAATGGTTCATAGCTATACTAAGACCTAATAATAGATGGCGTTGTATATTGTAATTTACAATGCTATGCAACTCCGTGAGCACAGCAGAATACCAAGTTACCACAAGTGTTAATTGTGCGGAGTATAGCTATTGTATCATTAAGTAATAACTTACAATTTGAACAATCTATATGTAGTGCCTAGATGCTTATTGCCTCATAGCAAATCTAATAAGTGCGGAGGACTTTTGTAATTTTGCGTGGAATGTACTTAGCTGAAAATATAGTACAATACAAAAAATACGGTCGCACCTTTTTTTTAAAGCGAAGCGCAATTTTGGTACACTTATCCGTACTTCATTCACTATACTCTGACAAACGGAGACGCACACCAAATGTTTAGTTTAAATCCTCAAGCTTTTTGAAATACATAATTAATTTGTAAGATTTTTGGAATCGTTGATGGGACGATATCGGTCTCTGGTTCAAACTGCAATCCTGGCTTCTTTTCTGACAACTACTGCGCGTTTAGCCATAATTATCGTTTGTTCACGCAGGCAATGCGACTTTCCTATGTACGAAATGTAAGCAATATAATAAAGCAATATATACATAGTCTATTATAATACTTAGTATATTTTCATTGAATTTGGGCAACTAGGCATTAATGAAACGAAATAGTCTACAATTTATAATACCAATAAAATTTAGCAGTGCTTAGAACAGTGTGTAAATACCATTTTCAGGACGCGTTCACTCATTGAAAAAAATGCTAGTTGAATATATGTTTGGCTTTAGTAAATATCTTTCTTTTTATAATAAACTTATGAATGCTTTTAGATTCGCTAATAGTAGTGGTGCTTAGAATTTTGTATACATTATGTACATATATAAAATAAGCTTATTGTATAGTGTGTGATGCTAACGACAAGCTTTCCTATTCAAAATTAGCTTTGGGGTATTTCTAGCTAAAATTCGCGGTTCTGCAGATTCGGATTTGGTCATTCATCTACACAGAATTTTCTTCTATTTCTAAAAACAGAAAATATAATAAAAATAAAAACAATGTTAACGGATTCTATCGCGATTTATTTGGTATTATTTACACTTATTCCGGCGATCATGGTAATGGCTGCTGAAAAGCCACCGAAACATCGGGATCAGTGTAAATAATATCAAATAAATCGCGATTAGAGTCCTTTTAAAATGATTTAACTCCTGACAATATCACGAAAATATAACAAACGAAATAAGAGAGTATATTATGTCATAGATTATGAACGACCACGTAATAAGAGTTTCCACAATAGTTATTGTGCATAGAAGAACATGAGTTAACATTCTAACCTACGTAGTAGTTTTAGTTAGGCTTTAGTTCGTTAATGGGTCACTGAAATGAATATGCTTTGGGAGGCAAATTTTGTTCGTTAATGGGTCACTGAAATGAATATGCTTTGGGCTGTGCTTGTGTTTAATATTATTAAATTATTTAAATGTGTTAAAATAATTAAAACCAAAGAATGATGTACTTGAATAAATTATTAAAATCCATCACCTGTGTTTAAATTTAAACTAGGAATATTTAAAACGAAATTACTAAATACAATAATTATTGAATACATTCATGCCTACATACATACTCACACCTTCTTCCCTCTGGGGTAGGCCGAGGGCACATCCCGCCATCTGCTTCTGTCCTTACACACTCCCTCTAATGTCAGTAAACCTTTCATGCAAATCCGCCGATAAGAGAAACTCCTCGATATTTGGCGTTGAATATACAACGCCAAAAATCTTAACCATTTAACCTAGTAATACATTTTAAATTTATCCGTAATACGTACTCACATATCGATACATATTAGAAAATTTATTTAAAGGAATTGATATTACTAATAGACTTGGTCTCTGTTGGAATTATGACTAATCCCATTACTGTTTATTGTTTGGGTATTTTTGGGCATCCATCTAGATCCTTGTGGCCCAGCATGCACATGCAAGCCGACACACCTGCTGGTTGAGGGACGAGGCTCTATCGTAGGTTTTCCTCTCTGGGTTCGGAGGTCAGACGGCAGTCACTATCATAAAAAATCGTATAAGCCAAACAAAATAGAGGGAAAATCCCGAGGTGAATGTCTCGGATGTATAACCGGGAACAACGCTAAGATGATGATGAGATTAGTATGTATTGTGTAGTGTAGTATATTATATAATTTCCAAATGTGTTAGCTTGGCTATAAACGTTTCAATATTAACAAGGTATGCGCGGGGGGGGGAGGGTATAAGGGGGGTATAATAAGAGGCTAATCACTATCTAAGTAACTGGGACTCATACTAATTAAAGAAAATACTCTATAACAAATTACACAGCGCTAGACTAAGAATAGCTTGATATAATTTAGAATGCAGATATGTGGAAATATAATATATATTAACGAATAAAAATATTACTACTACAAATGCTTATAATACCTAGTCAAATACACAAGAAATTTCATCAAAATCGGCTCTGCCGTTAAGGAGAAGTTCATTGTAACAAATGTGTACAGGATTTTTTGTTTATAAAGCTATTTATGTACTTTTTTTTTTTTTAACGTGCTGTTTAATACAGCCACGTTGCGGGCCGCCAGAGTCTCCGCCCATACTGGGGCCCCGTACAGGGCCATGTTTCGCACGATCCCCAGGTACAGTCTCCTAGTGGGGGCGTTGGGTCCCTTAACGTTGGGCATCAGCCGCGATAGCGCGGCCGCAGCCCCCCTCAGTTTCGGGACCAGACTTCGGAGATGAGGTCCGAAGTCCCATCGGCTATCGAGTACGAGCCCAAGGTACTTCATCGTGGGCTCGATGCTGATGCTTACGCCCCCTACGGTTATGCTGGTTCCCGCAGGTGACCCCCTCCGAGACCCGTGGAAACACATAGCCTCGGATTTGTGGAGAGCCACCTCGAGTCCCAGGCGCCGTATTCGACCCACGACTTGAGCAACCCCTGCCGTGGTCTTTACTGCCTTGCTTCGGTGCGTTGCTCCCCGCGCCATAACGAGGGTGTCGTCAGCATAACACGTTATGCTGACACCCTCGAGCAACGAACCGCGCAGCACCCAGTCGTATCCGATGTTCCACAGGAGTGGCCCTAGGACCGACCCCTTCGGAACACCGCACGACACTGCTCGCCGCCCTGGCCCTAGCCAGCTCGGGTAAACTATGGCTCTTTCGGATAGGTATGCCTCGACAATGCGGCGGAGGTAAGGAGTCACTCCGTGATACACGAGCGCCTCCCTAACGCAGCTCCAGGGTAGGGTGTTGAAGGCGTTGGCGATGTGGAGAGACACCGCCACCACCACCCTACCCCGCGAGACTACTTCGTCCGCCAGGCGCCTAACGCGCATGATCGCTTCGACAGTGGAGCGCCCCCGGCGGAAACCGAACTGGTTGTCCGCCAGATCTGTCCCCACGTTCGTGAGATGCTCGACGAGGCGCTCTGCAATAATCTGCTCAAAGAGCTTGTACACCTCGTCGAGCAACACGATCGGCCGGTAACCGGATGGCTGGTCCGCCGGCCGCCCCGCCTTCCGGATAAGGACCAGTTTCCCCGTCTTCCAAGCCTTTGGAAACTGGCCCCTTTCGAGGCATGCGCTAAAGAGCGCCACCAGTCGAGGCCCTAGTTCCTCCAGGGCCAGGACCCATGCTCGGCCTGGATGCCGTCGGGTCCGGGGGCAGTGCATTTCCGGGCTTTAAGCCGGAGCACTGCTACCCCCCAGTTCACTCTCCCTGACTTCGGGCACATCGCTCTCGCTATTATCAGCGTCAGGCGCCTGAGGCGGAGCCATACGCGGAGGGACATGCTCCTCCGCTCTCGCTGGGAACAAGGAGCCCAGTATCCCCTCCAGCCGCTCCGGCTAGAGGCTCTGGGTCAGTAGGGGCGCCCTAGCTATTTATGTACATAATATATTTAAACAATGAAAAAGCTAGAATGCAATTTTTTTTTATACAGCTTACCAAGTACTTTTTACTCGATTAACTTATTAACAACAATCTTTGCACACTTTTTTTGATAAATGTGTATTTTAGCGGTTATTTCATTGCCCAAAGGCATGTATAATTAATTGTTGAGTAATATGGTTAAAAATATATTATATTTTCTTAATAATTTTATGCGATGGTGAAGGATTTATGGCTATGGATATATGGATTTGAAGGCATGTCGGGAAGAAGACTAAAATTTCAGTTAAAATCGGCTTGCTTCCGTTTTGTAGAGCGTTCTCTCTATTGCACATTAGCGTAACAACTCGATTATAAAGGCACCAAACTGTTAATCCGATGAGAGAACGCGAGAGACTCGCTCTCTTCCTTTGGTAGGGTTGTAAGTGTATGGTTTGTGTTATGAAGTTTTTTATGTTTATGTTAAAGACGTTTTATGGGTACCTTTAGAGATTTTATTTATAATAGTAATAATATGAGCTTTTTATTTAAGTACTAATATCCCAAGAAACTCGACACTATTAATATGCGAACCTTATACATTGAGTTACGAGGTGACAATATGTTAAAGTTAGATCTAATGTTTAGTCTCTTGGTATAGGCATCCTCCAATCCAACAGTTGAGTTGCATAAATTGTATTTCTAATATTGATTTGATGATATAAGTTAATAAGAAATTATGTATATAATGTATGGAAAAGTAGTAATTCAATAAATTAATTTATTTTTCTGTGACAATCATCAGTCGGATTCTGTTATGACCATCACAAAGTTTATATTTCGTGTTCCAGTATCTACTTGAAATGAATAATAGTTTGGCCCATATCAATCTTCTTACCTATTAATTATATTTAATTAATAGTTAAGAACTTGGAAAGGAAACACCTGAATATATAAAAACAATGACCTTAATGGTGACCAACTATAAACTAAGTGATTAATTTTGCTATGTGACAAAAAAAGAAATATGATAAAAAAGGAATTCGGAATTTACACCAAAAATACAAGTTTTATTTTACTAAACTAGATAAATAAAAAACCATTTATAAGATTTTGTATTATGGTTACAGGATGAACAACAGCCTGCAAAGGTTCCGAAGACTGATGTAGAAGCTAATGTTAAAACTTCAACGGAAACACAAGCAAAAGACTCGCCTCAGCCCATAACAACTCCACCTAAAGAGAAACCTGGAGAGACTGAAGATGAAAAAATGGAGGTGGAAGAAGAGGCTCCTGCTAAAGTAGAAACAGCCACTGCAGAGCACGAAGAAATTGTTAATAAGAGTGAAACTACAGTGGAAGAGATTACAGACTTAAAAGAAGTTACAGGTATACCTGTCTCTGATACTAAACCTATAATTGTAGAGAGCACTGAAAAGACTGACCAGAAAGAGACTGAAATTATGGAAACTGAGCCTGCGGATCCCGTTTCTGAACCTAAACAAAATGGTGACAAACATGCACTTGGACCTGAAGGAACTCCACCTGTTATTATCACAGAAATCAGAGATATTACAAATGACAAAGAAAGCCTTGGTGAAGTAACTGAAATTATCGAAGATCTGGTTCCTGTTGTTGAAGAACCTCCAGCTCAAGATATGGAGGACCTTCAAAATGTGGGCGAAGTCCTGGATAAAGAATGTGACGAAATATTATCAAAGGTACAAGATGTCACCAACTTGGACAGCATACCATTGAAACCTTTACTTAATCCCATTGCTGAAGAAACCATGGAGACTGAGAATATGGATTCCAATGACATTGTTGAAGGTATCTTAGATTCAGAACAGGAACTTGAAATGAAACAGTGTTCAGATATAGATCTCAATACTGCGCAAGAAATAACTAAGGTTAAAACTGTCACAGGTGCAGATAAGTGTGAGAAACAAGCTGGTATTGATAAAGTATCTGAGGTAGTTGTACAGGCAGAAAAGCTTTCAGAAAATGTGGTAAAAGAAGCTAAAGTAATAGAGGAAGTGAAGGAAACTAAAATGAAAGCGGCCGGCAGCTGTCCTAAGGAAGATAAAGTAAAAGAAATTAGTTTGACCACAGAAGTAAAAGTAAATGAAAATAGTTCGACGACAGAAGACAAAGTCAAGGTAAGTAGTTCGGCTCCAGAAGAAAAAGTTAAGGAAAATAGTTCGGTGACAGAAGAAAAAGTAAAGGAAAATCCGACTGATGGAAAAACACAGGAAAGTGGTTTTTCAGAAGAAAAAGTAGGAAAAAATAGTGTTACGGCAGAAAAGGTAAAGGAAATTAGTGCCGTAGAAGAAAAAGTAAAGGAAAGTAGTATTACAGAAGAAAACATAAAGGAAAGTACTGTAGAACAAAAAAATGAGGAAAGCAGTATTGCAGAAGAAAAAATAAAGGAAAGTACTGTAGAACAAAAAAATGAGGAAAGCAGTATTGCAGAAGAAAACATAAAGGAAAGTACTGTAGAACAAAAAAATGAGGAAAGCAGTATTGCAGAAGAAAAAATAAAGGAAAGTACTGTAGAACAAAAAATAGAGGAAAGTAGTCCTCCAGAAGAAAAAATCAAGGAAAGTACTGTAGAACAAAAAATGGAGGAAAGCAGTCTTCCAGAAGCTAAAACTGAAGAGCATAAGGTAGCAGTGGATGAGATGAAAACAAAAGAAGAGAAAGAAAAGGTTGAAACCAAAATGGAAACAGATGTCTGCACTACGGAAACACAAACAGCTATCTGCTGTACTACAGAAACACAAACCGATATCCGTTGCATAACAAAAACACAAACAGAAGAGAAATCAGTAACAACTGAAAATGAAGTTGAGACTAAAGAATTACCAGCAGAAGCAGAAAAACCTGCAGTAAAGCTTGCAGAAGAAAGTTCTATGGACATTGATCAAACGGACACCTCAGTAGAAACAAAAAAGAGTGAGAAGATCGCAACTCACAGTACTACTGAAGTAGTTGAACCAGAAACTGATTCAAAAGAAACACAGATAAACGGAAAAACAACAAACGGTGATGCGGATATGGTTAATCAAAATGGAGACTCAAGCAAAGAGGATGAATTAAGCGCTCGACTGTCTATGGAAAACGGAAAAGAGGTTGTTAATGGTGCTAACGGTGACTCGTCGGTACCGGAGGCCAAAAGCGAAAATAAAGGGGATGAGATCATGGATGTCGCTGATATCAAAGTGAAAACAGTCGCCATGGACGAGCCCCGTAATGATCCGATAGAACAGCCCACGGAAGCATAAGACAATTCGGTGAGTTTCACTTTTATTATATTTTATACAATTAACAATCATAAAATTATCATTATAATAATAAAATATACATATAGTCACGTTGCTTTCCCACTGGGCAAGGCAGAGACATCTTTCCACTTGCTACAATTCAGGCACTCACTTGTCGCTTCTTCTACTTTCATTATTGATTTTATACGTTCTCACCGGGTACTCATAGTAGGGGAACCCAAGTAGCCCAAATGTGGATTTACTCGAACGTCGTTGGGAAGGAAAAAAGGTTAATGATGTATTCCTTTTCGGTGGGGGGTTTAGCGTGTGCAGGTTTGCAAAAGATTAAAGAAAAAAAAACAGCTGGACATTCTCGAGCGCGTCAGATCTTAATAGTGTATACGATCCCCGTGTTTTTGATAACGGAGGAATATTAATCTGCTGGTTTGCACGGTGGGGATGGCCGTAAGAAGAAGTTAAAATGGGGAAATAAAATGTCAGATCTTCAGAAGGAATGTTAAGTAAACACTAAATGAACTCCTGTTCAATAGACTGACGATTTGGACGCGATCAAAGCTCATGACTTTACGTCACGCGCATATCGTCAGATTATTGAAATTAACACTTTTTTTGCCTATATTGCCGCGCTCGAGTATATCCAATGATCTTTTTTGTACTATTCTGATGTGATTCTGATGTGTTGTCCTAGGCGCGCGTCTCTACACAAAGGGTTAATATTCGGTGGGACTACTTAAAAGGGTGCAAGGTTTCCCCTGTTATGTTATTCTGTCATGCTCGAGTTATTCCCGAAATTTCTTCTAGGGCTCCCCTACTATCTTGAGCGATATGCCTACGCTTACCTATGGAACCACCCCATAGAAGACTCTATGGGGTGGTTCCATGGGTCCCATCTAACAATCTACGGATAATGAACTACGGAGAAAGACTTTATTACTGATTTACATTTAGTGTATCAAAAAAAATTTAGTGTATCAAAATGTATTTTAAAAATATTTTTTGCATTGCAGTCTTTTAAAAAGATAAAACAATTTCTCGAAAAGTTCTCTGGGCATTTATTGTGTCAATTCTACATTTATTTAAATACATTTTTACAATACATACAAATTCCTATAATTTCCTTCTTTAATCAAGTTATTATAAGTTATTATAGCAAATTTAAATTATTCTAATTCGCATCATTCGTTTCACGCATGCCGCACGTAGTATGTATTTTTGCACGACTTGTGCAAATTATTTGCAATAAGCTCCATATTATTTGCACGAAACAGGCGTGCATACGCACGGGGCTGTAGACGAGACGGCCTTCAAATCTTCTGCTACGAAGACAAAATATTTTTCGTCCGTACTGTGTTGTGTAGGCGTCTGTACTGTGACAGATTTTTCGGCTATTTCACTG
Source organism: Cybosia mesomella (assembly GCA_946251805.1). Classification (NCBI taxonomy): domain Eukaryota; kingdom Metazoa; phylum Arthropoda; class Insecta; order Lepidoptera; family Erebidae; genus Cybosia; species Cybosia mesomella. The sequence goes on along the minus strand of OX276408.1, from coordinate 13,465,935 downwards.
GTCGATGAGACTCGACACGAGACTTCCCCGCCACGCAGGTCGGAAATGTAGATGTAAAGTGCGACTGAGAAATGAAAATGCCCACTTATGTCGTTACGCGACCACTTCAACAGTTACTGGAATACTCAAAATGGAACATGTTTTGAGAAAGAATTTGCTACTTGAGGGTCGCAGATTTAAATCAGCCTACTATGGTTACAGGCAGTTTCTTTTTTGGCTATGCTATTATTTCTTGAACATAACCACTTTATAATTCTGCCATCAAACAGTGCCTATTCAACAAAACAACAATGATTTATAATATATTTAATACTAGCTGTTGCCCGCCCCTGCGCCCGTGTGGAATTGATTCTGTTTCCGCAATCCATCGAAACCTATTGTGTTATTTAACTTTCACGTGTATAAAATTAGTAGGATATTTTGCCGTTAGCTTCTCTAGTGGAGCTAAATTACTGCTGCTATATTACTAGTGGATTCTAATCCGTGAACCCTCGATTGCAAGTCACAGGTGCTTCCTTGATATTGAATTTCGACTTTCTATTAGATGAGCGTTTGTGTAAAATTGAAAGCTTTTTCAACAAATACTGCATTTTATATTGGTTTCTAGTGTCGAACGAGTGGAACTGCAGGGCGTCGTAGCGTTGTTGGTTCACATCAGAAGATTGACAAGACTGAGGTTGCTTCCACGCTAATTGACATCACTTCCTAGTTTATACGTGTATTGAAATTTCACTGTGTACCGCACTGTGACTGGCAGTGCGCACTGCTGATACGATCTTATAAAGGTTTGACCAAACTAAATTAAACGCGAACTTGGCAGTTTCATAATCACCATATATTTATAATTGATTTCATATATCCATTTGTTAGACTGACTTGTCAGGATAATCGATTAATAATAGCTCTGTTTCTATTTTATATTACATTTAAACATTTGCTGTAGAAATAGCCCCAAGTTCCGAATACTTAGTAAACTAAATCTTGACAAGTCTTTGGTAGAATATGGCTGACTCGATCATAGCATCTCACTGTAACATGATACGGTATGAGATAACTTAATTAGCACATACGAAAATACGTTACCATCAGAAAAGTTTCATTAGATTTTACTCGGTTATAGTGAGATTGTATGCATAGGGTCGAAATCTATGTAACTTTAATTTCGCTTTAAGTAATATATTGAATGTAAGTGCATGTAGAAATAAGATTGAACTTTTTAGACATTCCTGTAAGCATATTATGGTGTAGTATTTTTAATGAAGCGTTTTGCATAATGTCTTTGTTTTGTAATATATGGCCAAGAGATGGTGCTTTATACGAGTTAACCAATTGCGCGCGTTACACTATTCATTCGCTTGTATTTTGAGGAATAGTAACACTATACTGACTCGTTTTTACTCGAATTTATGTGAATATTGCTATGTAGTTTGTATACTAATGAAAATATACAAGTAAAACAAGAAGGTACTGAAGTGTTAACGCGAAGCGCCTACTTTAGAAACATTTTTCTATTTATGTGTCGTGGATGTGATAAAAATCGCGTTCTTAATTATATTATATTATCCTTGTGCGTGCGTTCCCCGATCTAGCAGTGCGCATTGCCTGTCACCGTTTATTGTATTTGACTTAAGTAAGTTCTATTCATAAGTATTAACTGTATTGTGATTCTTAATTAACGTATTATATATTACTCAATTTTTCTTAAAACCCACTGCCAAACTCGCGCGGCGAAGCCAGACGTTGGTCCACAAGCTCCCTGTGTTATTGTGATATAGACGAGTGACAAGACTGTAACATTCAATGGGCTGTGTTAAGTATTTATTGTGATGGGTGGGTTCTAATCGCTTTTGTACAGTTGGTTCTATTATTATTTATTTAGATATGAATATTATAGATAAAGTTTCATAAATCAGTGTCTATCCTAATCTAATCTTTTCTATTCTTCGTAATATTTATAAATATTTGGGTTATACAAAACGTCACAACGAAGCAAAAGCTTTTATGTTTAGAAAGAAGTAACCGTGCAAGACTTCGTTATTTCTGATGTGAATCTGATAAGGTTTCCATTTTTTTGCCACATTCATTCAACTAAGCTTTAATCGCAGGTTAAGAAAAACATGCCAAACTAAATTGACTGATTATACAGAACTAGTCTTATTTCGAATCTATGTAGGTGTGTTTGGGCAAATTTATATATTTGACTGAACTTAATGGACAGACTATTCTTTAAATATTACAGTAAGTTATTTTGTTCCTGAGTTAGTTATGTAAGGTTGAAACTGATGAGTAGTCTCAAAGTAGTTTGTGAATCAACGTCTTGGGCTGCGGGAGCTTCTTCTTTTAGACTGATATTTTACAATTCAGAACTGTTCGCACATTGTCTATAAAATTGAACTTAATACAGTAAGCGTAACATCTTCATATTTTTAGATAATGAGTGGACAAGATACACTAACAGAATAAGAAAATCAAATGCCGAGTTCTCACATTTTATTGCAAAAAAATGAAACAAGAAATCTCAAACGCAATTGAAATGTATTAATTTTAATTGTCACCACTAATGACATTAAAATATAATGGATGTAGAATTTTTAATTGTTTTATTTTTTATTTTTGTGTAAATCCCTATAGTACAGTCATCTTATCAAAAATTATTGTCTCAAAAATCATATGCAAACGTGTCAGCGTCCTTAAATATTCAAGGTTATGGCGATTATATAGCGAGAATGATGTGCCCGAAGTCAGGGAGAGTGAGCTAGGGGCAGCAGTGCTCCGGCTTAAAGCTCTGAAAAGCACTGCCCCATGACCCGATGGTATTCCAGGCCGAGCATGGGTCCTGGGCCTTGAGGAACTAGGGCCTCGACTGGTGGCGGTCTTTAGCGCATGCCTCGAAAGGGGCCAGTTTCCAAAGGCGTAGAAGACGGGGAAACTGGTCCTGGTCTGGAAGGTGGGGCGGCCGGCGGATCAGCCATCCGATTACCGGCCAATCGTTTTGCTCGATGAGGTGTGCAAGCTCTTTGAGCAGATCATTGCAGAGCGCCTCTTCGAGCATCTCACGAAAGTGGGGCCAGATCTGGCGGACAACCAGTTCGGTTTCCGCCGGGGGCGCTCCACCGTGGAAACGATTATGCGCGTTAGGCCCCTGGCGGAGGAAGCGAGTGTCGTGGAATGGGGTGGTGTTGGCGGTGTCTCTCGACATCGCCAACGCCTTCAACACTCTACCCTAGCGCCGCATTACAGTCTGTGCCCCGTTTCATTCGTGAAGCGAGGTCTGCGTCAGATCTCGCTTGGCGAGTGGAATGAAAGGTACAGATTGGGCGAAACCGCTTTTGTAGCCAACCTTTTCTTCCCATGCGCGTTGGCTGCATACAGCATCGTCCGCAACATGGCGATCGCCGGCACTACGACCCAGCTCCTAACAGGACATGGTGGGTTCTCCGCATACTTGATCCGTTTCAAATGTAGGAGGACCCATCATGCGCCTGCGAGCCGGGCGTTGAGGAAACAGTCGCACACCTCATCGCGGACTGCCTCATATTTGTGCACAGGATAGGTACGACCTGGAACAAACAACTGGATTAAAAATAATCACAGAAAATTTTCCTATATTAATGATAAAACATTGAGAGGACTTTATAACTTTTGCTGAGAAAATTGTAAAAACCGTGAATAAAAGAAATAGCACAGGATAATGAATCTCGAGCTGGTATTTTTGAATACCAAGTTTAGTGGACAGATGAAAAGTTTAGTCGATATTAATAAGTATATTAAGCTTAAGTAAAATAGTAAACAAGTTAAGAAGAAATGTAGAAATATTAAGTATACATAAGATAAAAGTAGGTAATAAATAAAACCATAAACCCCCCCCCTATCCTCAAGTATGAAAGGCACTGAAGGAAAGTATGATAGGAAGCATGCCAAAGAATTCAGAATGAAAGCGTGATATTAGATTCATTATAATATAGTACATTAAATATAAAATAGTACCTATAACAAGTAGAAAGAAATGAACCCTAAGCGGGTCTTCAAAAAATAGCAAAAAGCGTACATAGCGGAAAACTGTAATGCATAACAATAGGCTCTGGCTTCAGCCGAGAGGTGAAAGAAAAAAAAAACACCCTACCTTGGAGCTGCGTTAGGGAGGCGCTCGTGTATCACGGAGTGCCTCCTCACCTCCGCCGCATTGTCGAGGCATACCTATCCGAGAGGGCCATAGTTTACCCGAGCTGGCTAAGGCCAGGGCGGCGAGAAGTGTCGTGCGGTGTTCCACAGGGGTCGGTCCTAGGGCCACTCCTGTGGAACATCGGATACGACTGGGTGCTGCGCGGTCCGTTGCTCGAGGGTGTCAGCATAACGTTCTGACGACACCGGACGACGAGGAGCAACGCACCGAAGCTCGGCACTAAAGGCCACGGCAGGTGTAACTCAAGTCGTGGGTCAAATACGGTGCGGCTGGGACTCGAGGTGGCTCTTCACAAATCCGAGGCTATGTGTTTTCACGGGCCTCGGAGGGGGCCACCTGCGGGAACCAGCATAACCGTAGGGGGCGTAAGCATCGACATCGAGCCCTCGATGAAGTACCTTTTTCGGACTTTTCGTGCGGAAATCCCTTCGGATACCCCCCCGCCGGCCAGCGGGGGCGGTTATGTCAGGCTTGAACCGACCAAAACCGCACGCCGTCTCGGGTCAAGTATAACCGGAGATATGACCAAAAAACGATGACCGACCACTGCGCGGGTGGAGCCGCGGGCATCAGCTAGTACTATCTTAAAATTTTAATGAGTTGTCTGTACATTGGAGATAAATGAAATGAAATGATGTTGTGCGTGAATGTGTATGTGTTTGTAAATATATTGAGTAGATACGCTACATGTTAAATGACATTCGGAAAAACAAAAATATTTTTTTTATTATCTGTTTCGTCTGTCATACGGATCTCCTCATTTCTGATTCGATCTTGTAGAGAAATTCGCAAGCATAGCCCGTTCCATAGCTCGCTGTGTGACCCCGAGCTTCCTTATGAGGCCCATAGTGAGAGACCACGTCTCGGCAGCGTAGGTCATCACTGGTAACACGCACTGATTAAAGACCTTCGTCTTCAAGGACTGCGGTATTTTGGACGACAAGACGCTGCGCAGTTTCCTGAACGCAGCCCAGCCGAGTTGGATTCGTCGATTGACCTCCTTCTCGGAGTTGGATTTGCCTAGTTGGACGATTTGTCCCAGATAGACATATTCATCAACAACTTCGAGAGGTGAGCCTCCCAATAATACGGGAGTGGGCGGGCACATGGACATTTAACATGACTTTTGTCTTGTCCTTGTTCAAGTTCAGGCCCACCCGCTGGGACACTCTGTTGAGGCCTCTGAGCATCCAGAGTCATGGCCAAGTCTTCCTCAGCTCAGCCCAATTTTATTGCTTAGCTCCTCTAAAGACTTTGCCATGACTACGATGTCGTCGGCAAACCGAAGGTGAGTGATGTATTCGCCATTGATATTTATGCCGAATCCTTTCCAATCCAGAAGCTTGAAGGAGTCTTCCATTGCATTGGTAAAGACTTTCGGCGTGATGACATCACCCTGCCTAACTCCCCTCTGCAACGGAATAGCCTCTGTGCTCTGACCCTGTACTCGGACCGACATTTTGGCGTTTTTATACAAGCACTTCAGCACTTCGATATACCGATAGTCAATGTGGCACCTCTTAAGAGACTGCAGCACCGCCCAAGTCTCGATCGAATCGAAGGCTTTCTCATAGTCCACGAACGCCAAGCATAGTGGCAAATTATACTCCTCGGTCTTCTGTATAATCTGCCGCAGCGTATGAATGTGGTCTACGGTACTATAGCCTTTACGGAAACCGGCTTGTTCGGGAGGCTGAAAGTCATCAAACCTGCGTGTGAGACGATCACCCTCGAAAACAGCTTGTAAACATGGCTCAGAAGCGACATGGGCCTGTAGATCTTCAGTAAGGTTTTATCACCTTTCTTGAAGAAGAGAACCACCACGCTTCTGTTCCAAGCTTCGGGCGTAGTAACCTCGAGCAGGACGGCCTTAAAGAGCCTCTGTAGAGCTTTCAGTGTCGGTGGTCCACCCGCACTCAGAAGCTCCGATGTAATTCCGTCCTCACCCGCCGCCTTGTTGCTCTTGAGCTGTTTGAGGCTGATGTCCGGAATATCTTCTGTGTAGTGTCGGGTTAATTTGGCTCTTGGATCTTTATCCAAATCATCAACAGGCTTAGCTACTGAGGTATATAACTGTCCGTAGAACCTTTCGATCTCCCTCAATACCTCTGACTTAGTAGACGCTATTCTGCCGTCTTCCGACTTCAGCTTCGTCAACTGGCTCTGCCCAATAGACAAGACTGACGACCAATAGGGCTCTAAGGTGTTCTCTTGTGAACACTTTAGAGCCCTTATTTCGCTCTATCGTATCTTTAATATGGTTGGTATTAAAGACACGGACATCGTGTCGCAAGGACTTAGATATCCGTCTATTGAGCTGTCGATATGCTTTAGCTTCCTCGGAAGTCTGCAACGTCAATGAGCGTCGTTCTGCCTTAAGGTCGAGAGTGTGATCGGATAGTTTTTGAGGTCTATCTTTCCGGCGTGGTCTGAAAAAGACTTCCCCTACCTTGTAGACAGTTTCTACCAACCTGTTGTTGACCTCATCCACAGAAACGCAAACCTCCAGGCCAGAGAAGCGGTTTGCGAGCTCGAGTTGAAAGCTCTCGGGGTTTTGTATATGGGCTGCAGTAGGCCGAAGCGTGGACTTCATCAGTCGAGATCTTTCCATTTGGACATTGATATTCAATGTGGCTCTAACCATTCTATGATCGCTTCCGGTTTTCACTCTGTGGATCACGGAGACGTCATTGAATTTTTTGTTTTTGATTGAATTTGTCTCTTTGTAGACATAATGAAGTCGATCTCATTCCTCGTGGAACCGTCGGGACTCATCCAGGTCCATTTCCTATGAGGTGGCTTCTTGAAGAAGGAGTTCATCATAAAGAGTTCCGCCTTCTCCAGAAAGTCGGCCAACCTCTGGCCCCTGGAATTCCTCCGCCCACATCCAAATTGCCCCATTCTCAACTCGTCATCGCCCCTCCTACCCAGTTTTGCATTAAAATCCCCCATAACAACGGTGAAGTATGTTTTGGAAGTATGTTATGGCCCTATTGATGTCCTCATACATGACTTCCACTTCGTCGTCCGGGTGCGCCGAGGTCGGTGCGTAACGCGTAGCGTTCAACGAGTACCTCTTTGATACTCTTAGTATCAGGTACGCAACCCTGCGCGACACACTCGTGATACATACCACATTGTTTACAAGGGATCTGTGAACGAGGAACCCGACACTACCCTGGGACTGTTGGTCGCCCTCCCGGTGGTAGAACAAGTTGCCAGACTTTAAGGTTGTCGTGTCCTCGCCCTCTCTTCGGACCTTCGATAAACCCACTATGCCTTCCAGCTCAATGATCTTCTCGCCTGTCCTTAATGTGCGCGTATTATATGTTACCAGCGACTACCTACGTCGGTATTCCTTTGTGCAATTGCTTGAGGTCGTTTGACGGTAGCATCTCGCCCGGAGATTCTTAGCACCCCTGACTCCAGTGCTCGACCGACGCTCGTCGACGTCAGTCTTGCAGCTGGAGCCCCCGGGCACTAGGGGCCGTGCTCCTCTGTCCATCGTCATTTTGGGGGGGTTTGGACCATAACCCGCCGCGCTGGTCCAGTGCGTGTTGGCGGGTCGCCAGAGCCTTCTCCGTTAATCGGCAGAGCGCACAGCGGGCAGGCGAGGTTGGCTTGGGTCCCGAAAGATGTTAGTAGGGACGCCTTGCACTCCTAACTGATCACACTAAAATTTTAAGAAAGTGTGCGGCAAGGTGCCGGAATTTACGAATATGAATGGAATGTGTGAATCAGGTTGTTTGGAAATATTAATATATATTGTGGATATTTCAAAGAGTGCAGGAACCGCTGCGATTCAAATGAGATTATTTCTCTGTAATCTGTGAATGATCAATTCAGTACTGCAAATTAGTACTTAATCTATACATATATAATTTTTTTGCTTTTTTTGTTGTACCTACCCCCGCTATGGGTAAATCCATATGGGTAAGCCCGCTAAACACTTCCTAATTTAATCTTATGGTTTCCTCTTTCATTCCGAGTCTCTTAGGCATACTAGTTCTCGCATGTATTCTTCTCGCACTTTCATTCAACCTTTCATTCTCTGCAGGGATATGGGAATCTGTGTGAATTTGTGTGTGGGAATTTGTGTACCTTTTTTTTTTTTTCGTGCGGAAATCCCTTCGGATACCCCCCCGCCGGCCAGCGGGGGCGGTTATGTCGGGCTTGCACCGACTAAAACCGCACGCCGTCTCGGGTCTTAAGACGCCGGGGCGTAAGGTTACTCATAGAGCATATCCCTCGCACCCCAACTGACCCTGGGCCATCTCCGGTTTCGAGATGGCCCCCTTACTTGCTCTCCACTGTGCCATCTGCTAATCAGAGGGACACGTGGAAAGCTTCCGAACAGCCCTCAACAGGGCCGTCCTCGCCTCGGTCGGAGTTGGCCGTAGGCGGCAGCGTCTCTCCCACCTTAGGAGAGAGGCGCTGCGATGCCGTCTCCGTTGCCCAGGGTGCACCGCGTGGAGGTCCCCAACCAAGCAACCCAAGGAGAATTTGTTGAGCTACACTATTCTATTTTTCTTTTTCTTTATTATTTATTTACAAAATGTGTGTGATGTTCTTAAATTATTTCTTATCTTTCTAATACATATAGTTTTTTCTTACGGTTAGTTACACATTATTACATTTTTATTCTTTTTCTTATTCTATATATTATTTAATTTAACAGTTTTATTTAGAGTTACAAAGTTTATAATCTTGCGTGGTCCTAGGCTAGGCAACATTATGCCCAGCATAAAGCGCTAGCATACATTATTACACCCTGTTCGTTGGCTATTCTTACTATTTTTTTGGCATAGTTGATTGTAACCTCTGTATGTTGTGTCATAAGTTGTGTAATGCCGTGTGTATCCAATTTAACGCCGGTGGCGATTTCCAGGTCCAACCTATCCTTGGCATGGATTGGGCAGGCCAGCAGGAGGTGAGCCACCGACTCCGAGACCCAGGCTCACAGGCACACGATGGGTCCGCCTTACACTTAAACAAAGTCAAGTATTCTGCGAACCCACCGTGCCCCGTGAGGAATTGGGTTGTTTGGCTCTCGATGGTGATCCTCCTCATGATCCTGTACGCCTCTATCGCGCAGGGGAAAAACATTTTTGTGGTTGAGGCTGTTTGACCTTCCTGATACCGCCTGTTCCATTTGTCAAGAGAGCCCTGTCGAATGGCTCTCTTGACGAATGAGACAGGACATTGGTCATAATCTGGCTTTTTCTTTAACTTTTGGGCGGCCTCCTTGGCGAGGCAATCCGCCCTCTCATTACCCTCGAGACCGACATGGGCCTTTATCCAGTAGAGGGAGACGCTCTTGCCCAGCTGTTTACAGCGGCCAAGATCGTCCCTGGCCTCTACGGATAGGGAGTGATGAGAGTGCGGATTGACTACGCTGAGGAGCGCCGCTCTGCTGTCAGAGAAGATGCCGAGCGCGGCAACGTCGTGCCACTCTGCCTCGCGCGCCGCTTCGTGCAGCGCCAGGAGCTCCGCTTGGTAGACGGTGCAATGACTCGCGAGAGCGAGCTTACGGGCCTTGGTCTCGGACTGCTTGTTCCACACAGAAACTGCAGCCCCGACCCGGCCCCCAATCCCGCTCCCGTCCGTAAAGATGCGAATGTCGTGTGATCTGATATTATTCAATTGTTCCTCGTCTACCACGCAGTCGAAACCCAGACGCATGCGTTCCGCGGGGCCGCCAAAATGGGGGCAAGCCGCTCGATCTCCCTGTCCCCTAGCCTTCCATGCCTTCCTGGCTTCCCAGCCATAGTTCCCACTCCTCTCTTGGCCTCATATAGTGAGGCCACCTCGAACTTGGAGGTCCAGAGGGAGTATCCCAGCCAGTAGCAATGCCGAGTTCAGGGAGGCCGTGCGGTAGGCCTTTGTTAATTTTAGAGCGAACACTCGCTGAACCGCGTTCAGCCGCTTCCTGACGCATTGTTTTTTAGATGCCTCACACCACACACTGGCTGCATATAAAATACGGTTCAACAACCGTAGTATAGATGACCCGGATCACCTCAGGGTTAAGCCCCCAGCTGATCCGGGCCGTCCGTGCCAGTTTCTTGTAAATGTTTACTGCCTTTGCACAGGTTTTCCTGACGTGGCTGTTAAAATTAATATTCCTATCAATTGTCAGTCCCAGTATTTTCACCTCATCAGACAAGCCAATGTCTACCCCGCCCATGTTCAGGCGTGGGTTGTCGTATTTTCGTCGCTTGGTTATGACCATCGCGTTGGTCTTATGCGGTGCGAACTTAAGTTTGTTTTTGACGCCCCACCCCCGAACACGTTCGAGGGAGGTATGGGCCTATCTCTCGATCTCTTGTGCAGAGTCCCCGTCGAAGATGAGGACTACGTCATCCGCAAAGGCCTGAACGTAGTCATTCTCTTCCAACATTCTTAAAAGGGGATCCAACAGCAGGTTCCACAACAAGGGGCCCGTTATTGACCCCTGAACGCAGCCCTTTTGGGTGCCTTTTCTGCACTCCCGCGTACCTTACCCGGACTGTCCTCTCAATCAGGTAGCTGCTGATTGCCCGCCTTAAGTTAACGGGGCACTTTTCCTCTGCCAGTCGTGCCACTATAGCTGGCCACCATGCGCTATCGAAGGCGCCCTCTGTATCTAGCAACACTAACACGACAATCCTCTTTTCATTGAGTTTGTCGCGTATGTGTTGAAGCAGGTTATAGAGGGCGTCTTCGGTGCTCCTCCGGGGCATAAAGCCGTACTGGCGAGTACTAATCCGTGGTAATAAGTGGAATTTGTGACGAGCCGCCAACATTTTCTCGTATAACTTCCCAAGGACAGGCAAAAGTCCAATCGGCCTGTACGACTTGGGAGAGTTGTACACATTCTTACCTGGTTTCCTGAGAGCTACTACCGTCTCTTTCTTCCACGGTGTTGGAAAATACTCCAGGTATATTTAGAGACCCACTTTTATTGTAATTACGACTCTTGGCTGCCAATTTAGTTATCGTAAGTTAATAGTAATAGGTAATTAGCGTAATCACCATCCGAGCGCCAATCCCAGTTGCATCCAAAGCTTTGCACCTTGAAGCCCGGGGTCCCGTTCTACTCTTTGTGAATTGGGTTATCTTAGCTTTTACGGAGCAACTGCCGTCACTCAACTCCGAGAGAAAAGCCTGCGCCTTGCAGGTGAGATTGGCTTGGGCCCGAAGATCTTGGTGATACTCCGCACAGCTTAACTATCATTATAGCAAAAAGAATCTTACGAAAAAAGTTATGTTAATGTTTTAATATTCAACGGTGTCTAACGGAAGGTCACAGTCAGTGATGCAAATTCGGCACTGGCGAATAATGGAGGCGACTGAAGCGAGGCAAGAGCGAGGTGATGTGGAGGTTATGAATACAAAAGGTATAGAACGCGCATTGCGGTCGTGGAACGGAACGCCACGGACATGAACCGGCGCGGCCCGACTGGGGACTTATTCTATAGGAACCAATTCAATAACGCCTTGCGATATTAGTAAAGCCATGAAAAGTAACGGGATTGGCGGATAATGGTGATGATAGCACTGTTCTAGGCAGTTTAATGTGGACCTTTATTAAAGGTAAATTATTGATGGCACTGATGTTGCGACCGCATAAATAAATAAATTAATAGTATTAAATAAATCACTCCGCTTAATGTTCATTTGTTTAAGTTTCAACTGGATCTATGAATCCAATTGAAACAGAATAATTTTCAAGTTACCGAGTCCTCCCTGGTCCGCCTGCTTGAAATATTGATCTCGTTTCCACAACCCACAGGAACTTATTCCTGGGATCAAGGGTAGCCGCCATCGAGCACAGACAGAATAGGAAGTATTTGGAATATGCCTTTGAGCTATTCTAGACTATAATCTAAGTTTGTACTGAATCTCATCTAGATCTGTTCAGCCGTTCTACGTTACATATATCGAAGTACGGTAAATCCTAACATTTTCCGGTGAATCTTCGGATGTACCAACACGAGTTGGTAAATGTTATATTGTTATTATACAAATCAATTCCGGCGCTTCGCTGCGGCACGCTCGCTACGCTCGCTCGGCTCCCGCTCTGTTGGCGTCACAGTTCTAACCTAACATTTACTTATTTTTGGATTTTTTTTTTTTTAAATAAAGCACTTGCTTAGTGTAAGAATAAGTAAAGTGGGTTAGGTTAGGTTAGAACTGTGACCCCTTTAGAGGGCGCCGGAATTGATTTGTATAATAACAATATAACATTTACCAACTCGTGTTGGTAAATCCTAAGATTTACCGGAAAATGTACATAATCCGACTAATTTATAATTATAAACGTGAAAGTTTGTAAGTAGCTATGCATGTATGTATGTTTGTTAATCTTTCATGCAAAAACGGCTGAACTGATCTGGCTGAAAATTGTTACAGGGATAGATTATAGTCTGAAATACGACATTTTTATCCCTGGAATATGTTCTCGTGGGAAGCGGGAACGGGATCAGAATTCCACATAGGTGGAGCCGCGGGCAACAACTAGTAGATATCTAAAATATATTCATGGAATATGAAGTCAAGAGGAAACACCCGTAGGCTATTGCTTGCATATCACAATGCTGTGCATATGTCCTAAATGTCTTATCATAATAAGCACTATCGGTATCAAAACTTAAGCATAATCGTAATTTGAATATGAAACATTTCCCCGTATTGTTGATAATAAACGCCGGACGTAAGCTGACGTCAGGGATTCTTGTGCACGCGCAGGCCTGATGCCAGTGAATCACGCGCCGATGTGTCACCGTCGACACTGCGCCACCGGCCGTACCTACCTACTACAGTCCAACGTTCTGTGATAAATATGAATGTTGCTTAAGTACAATTATGCTATGCTTAATCAGATCGGCTTCTAGGATTTATCGAGTCCAGGTTTATATAAATAAAGGAATCGGGGTTCTCTGGGACATCCAGGTAGATCACCGTCATTGTTCGAGCACCAATCCCAGGTGCATCCAAAGTGGCATTTTGGAGCCCGGGATCCGTTCTTCTAATCTTCTCCCTATGGATTGGTTTACCTTGGCCTTCATGGGGCCGAAGGTTTTGCTTTTTAAGTATATTCATAGGTTCTATTTCTTCATCAGAGCACCAATCCCGGTTGCATTCAAAGCTTGCACTTAACTCGTCCGTCAATCAGCAGGTGTACGGGCTTGAAGGTGAGATTGACTAGGGCCTCGAAGGAAACAATACGCCGAGCAAAAGCTAAGTCGCTATAGGTATAAAATTACTCGTTTTTTTAAATGTAAGTACCAATATAGCTATACCTGAGTAGAATATGAATAAAACGCTCTGATTGCATGAATTGCAATAAAAATGGGTGTACTAGGTACAGGGTACAGAAGCGTCAAACGACTAGTGTGGAACAACCGGTATGGTGTCGAGGTAGCCCGACTGCTCGACTACTCAGCCGACAAACTACAGTTTTATGCAACTTGATGTTAGCTAGTGAAGCGGTCGGGAGTTGTACCATGCGCGCCGTAAGCCGCCGCTCGCATCGAATCCGTGTCGTGCTTGTGAACACTGAGTCGAGACTGCCTGGGGCTAGGGTTACCAACTCTCGATAGAACCAACCCGAGAGGATTTTAATAAATCAGAAAAAGGGAAGGGCACGGTGCTTGTAAATAAATAAATAAGGTTCGACCTTAAAAATCGAAGTTTTTACCTACTTACTACATACATTTACTAGATGCGGAAAGCGGAGGATGAACGTGCTATGGCGCACCTTGGGAGAGGCCTATGGACAGCAGTGGATTCAATAAGTTAATTGATGCTTAAGTTTAGATATTTAGTTTTTACTTAGCACCTAAATTGATTGAGTGTAAATTTGTGCGTTTATTTATTATTAATCACACAAACGCTTGGCTGGATTTTGCTGAAACTTGCACATTAATGAAGTAGGTACGAACAGACTGCTTTTTCCCGGGAATAAGTATCTGGGTCACAGGAATGAAATCAGTATTGGCATTATAGCCGCACATAGGCTAGTAAGTCCTTATTTTAGAAATATTCGAACTGTGGATCTGTGAAATTGCGGGCCGGAAGCTCGGGAGATTGAACATCATTCATCGAGGCTCCCAGGAATTTTGGGACTCGAGGAGGTTGAATATTATACCCGGGCATTCCGGGAAGGTTGGTAACCCTAGCAGTGGTGAATGTTTTTGAAGAAAACTTTTCTCTAAATATGGTAGTCACTTCACCCAATGATTTCAGAATAAACTCTGGAAGACAGTTTGGTATAACTTGATGACTCTCGAATAAATAGAAAAGCAATTGGTTTATACCGTTTATACGACGACCCTTTGACGATCTCCGTGGCGTAGAGGTAGTGCATTCGACTGCTAAATAGAGGTCACAAGTTCAATTCTCGCTCAGTACAAATGTTTCTATGTATAATATGTATGTATTCACAAAAGAAATGTCTCTAGGTATGTTTATCCGCATTCTAGAACTCATAACACAAGCTAGTTAAGCTATGCTTACTTTGGGTCTAGAGACCGCTGTGTAGAATGTCGTAAAGTATTTATTGATTTATACGTAACTAGGTATAGCTAACTGTAAAATACTGAAAATCCAGAACTCTAAGCTTGAATTGTGTAGATAATAAGTTAATAAATAGGCACTTACGTCATTTTATTGGACTTTTTCATATAGTTTAGTCAGTTCAAGCCCGACATAACTGCCACGGGGGCCGGCGGGAGGGTATCCGAAGGCATATCCGCACGAAAAAAAAGGTACATAGTTATTATCCGTACGATAAAAAAATGGAATACTTTACGCGCACACGTGTACTCTATTTTTTTAATTTCGTGCGGAAATCCCCTCGGTTACCTTCCTGCCGGCCGGCCAGCGGGGGTGGTTATGTCGGGCTTGACCCGACTAAAACTGCACGCCGTCTCGGGTCTTCAGACGCCGGGTTGTAAGGTTGCCCTGCACATAGAGCATATCCCTTCGTTTTAAGACCCGGGACGGCGGGCGGTTTTAGTCGGTTCAAGCCCGGCATAACCACCCCCGCTGGCCGGTGGGGGGGTATCCGAAGGGATTTCCGCACGAACACAAAAAAAGGTACGCACGTCACGAAGCTTTGTTAAAAAAATCGTTAATTTAAAATTATTATTTTCGTTTTGGCACAACTGATATTTTAAATAAAAGATTGTATAAAAAAAAGTTACTACTAGGTAATTATTTTATTTTCGACTTTTTAATGTTAGTAATGGCATGTAGTACCAGATTGCTCGCCGAGACCAGCCAAAGGAGCTCAACACAACTAGTATATCTTGTTTAGTTCCAGATCACCCATCGTCTCCATCTTCAGACCGTGAAAATCATGTGGCACCAGATTGTTTACCAAAACAAAATAAATGAGCCACTCGATTGGTTTATCTTGTTTAGCTTAGGAGTTTCTATGGCCACCTTCCTACTCCATCCTCAGACTCTGAATACCATGTAAGACCAGAGAGTTTGTTAAGACAAGACAAATGAGCCCAAACTCGATAGGTTATGTTTTTTAGTTTAGGAGTTGCTGTGGCCACCTTCCTACTCCATCATCAGACTCTGTATACCATGTCACATCAGAGAGTTTGTTAAGATAAAACAAATTTGCCCAAACTCAATACGTTTATCTTGTTTATTTTATGAGTTACTATGGCAACCTTCCTACTCCGTGCTCAATGGTACCATATTAATGCTTTGTCATCCAAACTTAACGTGCATGCAAAATTTCATCTCAATCAGTTGAAGATAACTGCCTCAAAACTCAGTTGCAAGTTTTGAAACGCACTAACATACATACATAGTTGTGAAAATAATATTTGGGTTCTTATTTAAACCCAAAGGCAATCGTATCTGGCAACCACAGGACAAGCTTACCTGTGGGGCCACAGTATAACGCACAATACCTATTGTTTTTTTTATTTTGGCAATTTAAAAAAAAATGTTATTAGTTTCTAGCATATTTAAGTAATTCTAGAGATTGAGATTAGCGTCAATATATTCGCGTCACAGTCTCTTCTCTTCTCAATCTTCTTTCTGACGACGCGACGTGTCAAATCAAAATAACTGGGGACTGTGCTTACATGTTGACTACATAATTATAAATTAATTAAAACAAGTGCTAAGCGAGTCGGTTAGAAAGGTAAGTAATTTAAGATCATGAGTTTTGAAGTTTCGTAACAGGGCTAGAATAACAAGCAGTACAAAATGCATTGGCTTTTAACGGCTTAGGGCTGGATGCGGCGTGTGTCCCCCGTACCCTTGGCCGGGAGTGCCCTGACGCCCTCTGCATTGCGACCCTGCGCCCTCCGTGCCCTTGCGTCCTTGCACACCCTCTATGCGTTCATCCAGCTATTGTGACAGTGCTATCGCTCACAATTACACACAATGTAAACTTAAAAATTCTCTTTTGTCACTACATATATTTTGCTTACGTAATTTTTTGTAATTTTGTAATTAAAATTGGAAAGTTACGAATCCAGAAATAATTAATGTGATTATGGAAACAAATTTGGTTTTGTGACTTTATGAAAACAATGTTTTATATTTTTTTAATAACTATGAATGTTCTAATGACCTGTAGTATCGTGAGTTTATAGTTTCGATTACTACTCGGTACACTACCGAAGTGAACTAACTCTTTCAAGCAATTTGAGAGGGTTGAAGAGAATGGGACACTTTAGTAACCGGCCAAGTGCGAGTCGGACTCGCCCTTGAAGGGTTCTGTAGCAGCAAGTAAAAATATATGTGAGTTGATTGAATGAAAGGTAAATTGTGGTATACGATTTATGACGCATTAAAAAAAAACTACTAACTAGATCTCGTTCAAACCAATTTTCGGTGGAAGTTTACATGGTAATGTACCTTTTTTTTTTTTTTTTATAGTGCGGAAATCCCTTCGGATACCCCCCCGCGTGCCAGCGGGGGCGGTTATGTCGGGCTTGAACCGACTAAAACCGCACGCCGTCTCGGGTCTGCAGACGCCGGGGTGTAAGGTTGCCCATAGAGCATATCCCTCGCACCCCGACTGACCCTGGGTCATACATCATATATTTTTTTTTAGTTTTATCATTCTCTTATTTTAGAAGTTACAGACACACACACACACACACACACATTTTACCACTTTGAAAGTGTCTCTTGCGCAAACTATTAGTTACAGTTTAGAAACAAATTATATTAGAAACCTCAATATCATTTTTGAAGAACTATCCATGGATAGGTTTGACACCCTATGGACACGTATGGGTTTGATGAAAAAATAAATGCAAATGATTGTATGTGCGATACATATAAGACAAAAACTAATTTCATATTTTTTGTCTGTCTGTCTTTCTATCTCTTTGAATTAGGTAATCTCTGGAAAAGCTAGGCCGATTTCGATGGGACTTTCTCTGGCAGATAGGTAATATTATGAGGCATAACATAGCCAACGAGGCAAAGAAATTAAAATCTTAAAAATCTAAATCCACGCTGACGACGTCGCGGCCACAGCTAGGTATTACTAAGGATATAAATGTAGGCATGTAGGTACACCGGTCACTCGTCACCTGTGCCTGAATCCCTTATGACTTTTGTACATAGTATCTATAAATGCGTGCATACGAGCTCGCTACCAAGGTTTTTCAGATTTAAAACTCAACATCTAATCAGGTGTTTTGACTTTGGTATTTATAAAAAAGGATGCATGGGCCCCACTAAGATCTTCAGGGCCCAAACCAACCAGGTTTTCTTCATGGGGCTGGCGGGTTAGACGGCAGTCGTTCTCGTAAACGTCGAACTATCGAGAAGTAGGAGAGCGAGCGATAAGCGCGAAGGATTAGTGCAAGCTTTGGATGCAACCAGGGTTGGTGCTCGGATGATGATGATGATAACATTTGGTGAAGAAAAAATATTATTATATAGTGGAAGTCTTTGGCAGAGGAAGAGGACCGTGTTCTATAGTACCTATGGCTGAGAAGATGATGGTATTGAGAAGTGTGATCAGAAACTTAAGAAATTCTTATTTAGAAAACAATATTTAAAGTGTATTTTCTTACAAGAACGTGTCCAAGAAATCTGATGATGGTATAACTAGATTCTTGTCGTAGATAGGCAAGGAAAGATTTTCGCTAATCTTAAATTACGTTGAATTCATCGAGAATATTCGGTTTCCGTGTTTATTTGCAAAAGAAAATTAACTATCGATCCAGTCAGCCACAAATAGCACAAAGCAAGCGTCATTTTCTGGCTGAACTCATCTACCTGCCCTTGTCCCGATTATTTAGGGTCAGTGCAACATGTCATTCTCCTCCTGTCCTGTCGTCTTCTCAGTCATTCCCTTGCTATATCCTCTTCAACGCATTCTATCCATCTTTTCTTGGGCCTACCTCTACTCCTAAAGCCCTCTACTTTCATACTTTGAACCTGTTTAACAACATTACATTCATCTCTTCTGATAGTATGGCTATACCACGACAGTCACTCACATCGCAATTTTTCATTCACTGGTACAACTTTCAAACTTCCTTTATTATACTCATTCCTTATTCTGTCCATTCTCGTCACACAAATATTTGCATCTTCACTACATACAGTTGTCTTGCTTCCAGTACTTTCAAGGTCAAACATGACGATCCATAGGTATAAGACAGCAAGTCTGGTCATGGTCTTATAAAATTTCCCCTTTAGCTTATGGGTAAATTGCGGGTTGCAAATCGTGCCTCTGACCTGCTGTCACTTCATCCAACCTGCGTCAATTCTGCACGATCAATTTTCCCATCGGCCTCTAGAAGAGAGCTGAGGTACCCGAAATTGGGGCAGACTGGTATTGGTGCATCATCTAGCACCAGGGGTGTAAAACTGTAGAGACCGCCAAAATCAGTGAACATATACTCAGTTTTGGTTCTACTGATTTTCAAGCTTACATTCTCCAATCTACACTGCCATTTCTTCAATCTACTCTGGACCTAAAGCCCGCCTTCGCCGACGTGTACAATATCATCGGTAAACAGCATACACCAGGGGGTCTCTTCCTGTATCTCCGATGTCAAAGCATTCATTATTAGCAGGAAGAGATACGGAGTTTAGCGCCGAACCCTGGTACAAGCAAAATAATAATAACACACGATAGGTACCTCAGTAACCCGACATTACCGCCGGTGTGGGGGTATCCGAAGGGATTTCCACACGAAAAAAAAAAGAAAAAAAGGTACCTCAGTAAATATAACTGCAATCACAAAACTACTTACTTAACTAGGTATTTAAATAAAACTCCGCAGCAACAAAAGCACGTTCCAAATTCTCACTGCCAAAAAAATCAGCGAAAACGTAAAATGACGGTATTATACTTGTAATAAGCTCCTCGCATGTGACCAATGAACGCATTTTTATTCCGATCGCGCTAAATTTAAATACAATTTACAGAGATGGTTTAACTCTCCCACCTGAGCAAGTCTCCCGGATTCCCCTGTTTAGACTTTAGACAACCTATGTGGCGTCTACGCTACTTTGGCACGACGTTCAATCGCTCAGCCTCTAGGCGTAGCGGTTGAACGTCGTGCCAAAGTGATTTTTTACTCTACAAGGGAACTGAAGAATTATATCTTACAAATAAATGAAAATTAAAGTATCTGTTTGTGGTGTTAAAATAACAGTTTTTCAAAGAATACATATAAATTTATACATGGTATTTACAACAAAAAAAAACACGTTTTTAACTTTTGTCTGTCTGTCTTCCCAAAGCCCTTCCAGAGATTACCTGATTCCTGACTGGACTGGGCTGATTTAAGACGGGACTTTCACTAGGAGATAGGTAATATTATTAGAAATAATGACAGTATCCTTCGTTCTTAGAATTTTAACAGCAATGTATCGATAAATAGAACAAAGCCATACCTTGTACATACTTAACTCTACAAAGTTATTGAAAGTCAGCCTATAGATCTTCATGTTCACTTTTAGTGGGTAAACATCTGGTGCGTTGCATGTAAGCCTCGCACCTGACTAGGCTTTATTCATGATGAAACTTTTTGTGTTTATCTATTTATTACAGTTAGTAGATACTTACCGACATTGATTTTCAAATGCTCCTTTAATGTTCGGTAACAAGGATAAATTTTCCTAAAAGTTATATGAAACCAATTATCTGGATCTTTTTAAGTATAGTGAGCAGTAAAACAACATTTTGGTACCAATGTAAAATTATGATCATGAATTGATATGGTAGATGTATCACACATCTGACTCTTTTGTTATCGTAGACTGACTGATCGCAAGTTATATACAAAAAAAGCATTGATAACATATTGGAAATTAAAATTTATTGGATTTCGCATAACTTTAAATTGAGCTGAGCCATATAAAATGGCCAAATCTGTAGAACTACCCACTTAACTAAAGTCTGAATTTTTAGTTATAAATAACCTAACCTAACCTCACAAGTGGTTCTAAATAAAAAACTACGAAGGCAAAGGTGGGAGTTACGCCTTAGCTTTATAACCTAACAGCAACAGATCCGAGTCGCATTACACAAAAAAGTCTGCTATGAAACTAAAATTATCGTTGTTATATTTTTATTTAATTCTTTTGCGAATAGAGGTACCTAAATATGATAAGTGGGCGTTTATTGAATTAAAGTAACTTTATCTCTTAAATAGTTAACATCCGTTGCGATTTTAGACTTATTCTTTGGCAGTTATAATTAAACTTTCGGTGTACTCCACATGCGAACTTTCGCTGCCAAACAGAAGTGGCGTAATGTCACTAGGGTTGTATGTGATTGGAAATACCTTACACCCAGGTGTCTGAAGACCCGAGACGGCGTGCGCTTTTAGTCCTTTCGAATCCGACATAACCATCCCCGCTGGCTGGCGGGGGTGGTTATGAAAAAATAGACACACAAACACAAACAAACATTCCTGTAAATAAAAGTTTATATGCATACAAATTATTATTATTTCTGTACATCACACAACATTGGAAACTTTGTTTAGTGACATTTCTTCTCTTACTTGTTCTTTTTCTCATTTTTCTTTTTTTCTCATTCAATGTTTAGCCAATCGAAGGCTCAGTCAAGATATCTCTTGTCATTGCAGGGACTAGAACTTATAGACTTCAGGCCCGTGTTCCTGTTCCTCCGAGCCTTTTCTCAACTAATTTATGGTCGCCTTTCAGTCTAACTACGAAACGGCTGAACTTCGAAATGTTCCGTGAAGCAACTGCCATCTGACCCCCACAACCCACTGGCCATATCGAAGTTCTGTATTTAGATTAGGTTTTCGGACTTTTTAGGGCTTCTACTAAGTATCACCATGTGTAAAACTGGCTATTTTTATCAAAAGTGTTATTTATGTTAAATTCGAAATATACTCAAAGTTTAGGTATACAAATTTATTAAAAATGTTAAATTACATAAAACATGAATATATCCGAAGCACCTAATTCCGATGTAAAAATCCTAATACCGATATATTTGGTTCCTAATTCCGAGTTTACAAAATATAAAGGAAACGAAGTGGGTATAATGATATGTGATGTTCAAAAACCAAACCTTATTATTTATTGTCTTTGGATGTGGTCTCTATCTAATAAGGTATGATTGACATGATACCACAAAAAGTAATTTAGATTGTAAATAACTTAACCTTATTTTAGACAGATTTGAAATGTAATTAAACTCGCTAAAGGATATTTTATTTTGTTTTCTACATAGTATTGTACAAGTAGATAATAAACATGTTGTGAGATTATTATTACCAAGTTTTATTCAGTTATATATACATAATCATAGTCAAAGTCAAAGTCAAAAATCATTTATTCTGTATCGACCATTAATACAGCACTTACAAAACGTCAAAAAAAATAAAATTAACGAATGTTTGGCAAATGGACCACCGGTTCGAACGCGGCCCCGTCCTGAGAAGACTCCGGCAAGAAACTCAGCGGGCTGTTTTCTTTTTTGGTCTATTTACAAACATGTTTACTTAACCTAATTACAATATTTCGTTTGAGTAGCATAGAGAGAGAGAGAGAGCAAACAGTTCATATCCAAGCTTGTTTGTCATCTAAATAGTCTTGAATTTTATAATAGCGTTTTTGGCAGAGTTTACTTTTAATTTGGCTTTTAAATTTATGAAGAGGTAGATTCTTCATTTCACTAGGAAGCTTGTTGTAGAAGCGTATACAGTTACCCTGAAAGGAATTACTAATCTTGTGGAGTCGACTATTACAAACAACAAGATTGTTTTTATGTCTAGTATTTACGTTATGTATATCACAAAGCCTTAAAAAATTGGGAATGTGTCTTCTAACATACAAAAGATTTTCAAAAATATATTGAGACATTACTGTTAGAATGTTTATTTCTTTGAACTTTTCTCGGAGGGAGACTCTTGAGCCCAACTTACAAAATGCTTATCAAACTACGTAAGATAATGAGCATCCTGTATTTAACGTGTGTCAATACCACGGAGTTAGGTACTCATATAACCTGATTCCGACTTAAATACATTAAAATAAGCTTTTATAGAACGAAATCAAGTTTTCTAATTACGAGTATTAAAAAGTAAAAGATTTTTTAATGTTTTATAAGATGTCACAAAATTAGGTCTCTGAATTTGGTGAGATGACTTGGTATCGACAAAATATGTATTTGAAACAAAAAAAAATATCGGTCCATCAAAATCGGTCCAGCTGTCTAGGAGGAGTTCAGTGACATACACACATGTCGCTGAACTCCTCCTAGACGGTTGGACCGATTTTGATGAAATTTTTTGTGTGAGTTCAAGGGGATTCGAGGATGGTTTAGATTCAAAATTTGGTCCACAAAAATTATTGTTCCGCGCAAAAGAACTAAAACCATAAAAATCGAAATCCACGCGGACGAAGTCGCGGGCACAGCTAGTATTCTATAGATTTTAAAACACACTTAGTCTTGCCCTAGTAAAGTAGTGGGGGCTTTACTAAAGGCTTCTTTGGAGTTTTGGAAACAACATGGAAAATCACAATTCATGGTAAGTAAGCCACTTTCCTACACTTGTGCGTGTTGTCGAAGACGTTATGTCTAAAAACCCACCATTTTTACACATAAACACTCGAAATTACACAAATTTTAGAAAATGAAACACTGCCTCGATGCGTCTTTTCCCGTGTTGGCGCCAAAACCCCTTTTAAAATATTTACCAGGCCAGAGACTACTGACTCCGAGTCTTCAAAACTAGAGTTTTCCACTTAACTTCCTACTTTTGGACAGTTGATTCGAAAAATAGAATATCGACTCGGCAAGGTTTGGCGTTTACGTACATGTTTACTCCTGTGATTTTCTCCGCCACCGCTGAATCGATTTAGATAAATCTTTTTTATATTACTAGGGTGCGTTCGCTGTTAAATTATTTTATTGGATATTTCCTCAGTCGAAAATACTTTCCCTAATAGTGTGGTTCGTGGCTCGATCGAAGACATTGTGTTCAGCCTGAAGGAAAAAACTGGGTATGTGTTTTGCGTGTTGAGTTTAGTTTTGGAATTCCCGCTCACTAAAAGCGTACTGACCGGAAAATAAAGCGGGTCATTAATTCATTCAGTCATTCTCACAGTATAAAAACTATTGGAGACTGCAATAAAATTGTAAAACACCTCAGACTTAACAGATACAGACTGAACACGTAATTTTAATTTTGTCTATGACGCACGATCTCCTTCTTTCAAGTCATTTGGTAATAATGCGCTATGCTTTCTTTGATACACATTACTCACAAAAGCATACATATAGCGTTAAAGCAAATTTACAATCTAGTTGTAACTCGTAGTCATGGTAACAAGTAAGAAATTTATCAATTTTGACGTATTGTCAGTTGTTAGATAGGGTTGGATTCAGTGCTAGTATTAATTTATTACTTGAAAATAATAATATTGTTTAAAAATCAAATAAATAAATAACTAAACAATTCTACTCGTTTCTATTCTAATCAAAGTGCCTCTCTCAATTAATCTTAGGAACGTATGCAGTTACAGGTTGTCAGCCTTAGTTCAGTCCAGTCTTAGTTATATTGCGTATTTGGTAAATCATATGACTGTGTAAAACACATGCGCCTATTTAATTTTTAATCTGTGTGACTATATCTCTGATCTGAATTAGTAAATCGCTGTTTGAATGCAATATATTCTTACTTTTTATGCCTAATTCTTGGTTTGGTTGAAAGAATATCGCTCTATATCCTAAGGGATTCATAAATGCGACTCACATTAACATATTAATACTGGAATGAGGAAAATTTCGTGCCACACTAATCCATTTCCCGTTAGTTAACTGCTTAGTACGGTCGGTCGTGTGAGTCCTGGGTACACTTGCTACTGACTTGCTTTTCGTATTTGCGTCATTCATTCCGACTTGCATACTCCATATTCTGGCTGTCGCATACTCTCTAACACGCATACTGTTACGATAACCACTTACGTTTGCCACCTTAGTAGTATAATACCTATAAAGAGTTTCTTAAATATGGGCGC
This sequence comes from Cybosia mesomella, assembly GCA_946251805.1. Lineage (NCBI taxonomy): Eukaryota > Metazoa > Arthropoda > Insecta > Lepidoptera > Erebidae > Cybosia > Cybosia mesomella. The sequence goes on along the minus strand of OX276408.1, from coordinate 13,441,259 downwards.
CGGTTTTGACTCACAGTATTTTCTTTCATTTGATACGCTCTTACCTAATTACGAGTACAGGAGAGAAAGTCATACATTGCTTCACACTCGGAATTGAACTGAGAATCTATCACATTTGTATGTTATATTTTTTTCAAATCTTTAGTTCTTGAACTTGATGGGGCTCATAATACTTAGGGTACGTAGTATTGTAGCGTCGGGGCCTGACGCCACAATACCTCGTGATAACGAAATGATAAAACATAAGGATTAATATTTATATTGGCATTTATTTTCACCAAAAAACTTCCTACATCGAGTTTTAGGGGGGTTTTACACGAATATATTTATTTTTTAATCGAACTGTAGGGAATCGCGGATTCTGCTTAGGGATTGAGCCTACAATCAATTCTCTTGGAACTTTCTTCGGACGGCGGGTCCGAGGCCAGAGCCCTCGGTCACCCGCTGTCAGCAACTTGCCCGCCACGGCAATTGTTTTTTTTTTCCCTAAACTCATTTCAATTCAAAAACAGTTTATTTTTAATCTCTGACACATGATGGCCAGGTAAACGTACTGTAGTGCTCGAACGAGGTCGGAACACTACATCCAGCTACGCCCCATGGCCATGCCATGTGACAGTTCTAAACTAAAGCCCTAGGTAAGCTAAACGAGGACAGACACAAAAAAAAACATTAGTTGGGCTGTCTCTTACACTGAGAAAAACGAAGCAATCTTTATAATTTATAGCAATTAAACTGTAATAAATACTGAAAAATCCGAATAAAAAGATTGCTTCATTCTTGGCCTGGCAACAACCTTGTCAAAAACCACAGCACGACTATCTAAATAAATTAATTTGATATCATTTGACGATACGTTTTAAGGTTTGTCCGGAAGGGACTTAAAGTACGAAGCACTTTTAAGACCTACCTAACTAATAAACAAAAGATGACATAAAGTGACTTATCCTTACACATTATGCATATGTAATTATAAACTTCTTACATCGCCTACGAATTACTAAATTACTTTTTAATCAACATCAAAGAGAAAGAGAACTTCACCCCATAATGAGTCTGGTGAAAACCCACTTTCAACCATCGCAGGCAATTATGACCTTAGCGATTTGACTCTCTTACAAAGTTTAGATCTCCACTCCCAACATTAGACGAAAAAATAATTGCCTAATCCCTACGCTAGGACGTCATGAATATAACAAAAAAAAATCTATTTATCTTCGACAGCGCACCGACATAGAATAAACAGAAAAAACACAATATTAATAACACATATTACACAACACATTATTTACTACATGGATTATAATTCTATTAAGACTTATAGTCCTTATTGGCCCTATTGACCCGCAGACACCTATTAATGGCGAAAATACCATTGAAATCTCTTGTGACACTCTGGAACAAGCTACCATCTTAGCTATTGCACCTCTTTGTCTCAGCCATCTTCTAGTTGGGCACATAAACGCACATAAATGCAAATAAACGAAAACGATACTGGTAATTGCGTCGCTCCAATGTCGCACGACGTCTTCCTTCTTACGGTACGGGATCGATCAATCCACTGCACACTGCAGCACGTTGGCGTTCCCAAATCCTGTGGAAACCAGCGCTCCACCAACTCCTGTGGAAACCAGCGCCTCCACCACCTGTAGCGTCGGGGCCTGACGCCACAATACCTCGTGATAACGAAATGATAAAACACAAGGATTAATATTTATATTGGCATTTATTTTCACCAAAAAACTTCCTACATCGAGTTTTAGGGGGGTTTTACACGAATATATTTATATTTTAATCGAACTGTAGGGAATCGCGGATTCTGCTCAGGGACCAAGAGAATTGATGGTAGGCTCAAGCCTACCTTCAATTCTCTTGGAACTTTCTTCGGACGGCGGGTTGAAGCCGGAGCCCTCGGTCACCCGCTGTCAGCAACTTGCCCGCCACGGCAATTGTTTTTTTTCCCTAAACTCATTTCAATTCAAAAACAGTTTATTTTTAATCTCTGACACATGATGGCCAGGTAAACGAACTGCAGTGCTCGAACGAGGTCGGAACACTACAGTATATAGGGGGCCATGTACCAAGATCTTTGGGGTTCAAGATAACCTTACGTGCAAGCCGGTACACCTGCTGATTGACGGACGAGGCTCTGGTGCAGGTTTTCCTCTCGGGGTTAGGAGGTTAGACGACAGTCGCTCCAATAAAAGCCCTATAAGCCAAACCAAAAGGAGAAGAAGAAGTAAGCAGACCCGGTATTCGACGTGGAAGCCTCGGGTACAAGCGGGGACAAAGCTAACAGCTAAGATGATGAAGAATTTGTTCACGACTTTTGTTAGTAGGTTCTGTACTTATATCCCACAGGTGGTAGAGTCAACCAGTTTCCAGCACGAGCAGGCTGGCTCGACCGGGGAAGTACAACTCTCTCAGTCAACATCCAGGTTAAGTATGACTGCTGGATATTTCTCCTATCTTGCCATTCCTGGGAGTAGTTGCTAGGGTGGGTAAATAGGAGGGCCTTTTTTCCTCCACCTTCCTCTCTGCTGGTAGAATAATAATATGTTATTCTGGTTTCCCTCTAGAGTGTGCTAGTGTCCATAAGCCACGGTTACTGCTTACCATCAGGTGATCTGTGTCATCTGTGTTGTACATTATGATTCAGTTCGAAACTTCATCAATGTCAGATAAAAATAATTTTGTTACGGTTCCAAACGAGTTCAATCGCTACAACAAAGATGGCGCTGTTATAACAATATGGAAAGCGTTTGGTGACAATGACGCGAGTTCTATGATTTATGATCACTCAACGAGTGCTCAACGCGCCTAAAGAAGAAAAGTGCTCGAAGCGAATAAAGAAGTTTTCACTTCAAAAAAAAGTTGTGTTTTTTTAAATAAAACTATATTAGTAACCGATTACTAGTATTCCCCCAACCCCTCCAGCAAAAGTAAATCGCTTGTGTTAGTAGTGGTGGGTTCACGTTGGTAGTGTAATGGCCAGGATTCGAACCCGGGAACTCTCGATCGTAAGGCCGACTCCTTAACCACCAAGCTTCCGACGCTTTGTATGCATGAATATGTCTATTTGCGTTGGTCCGAACTATCCAATTTTTTTTTGTAAATTAAATCGTATTTACAAAAAAATTAAGAATTTACAAAAAAAAAATTATCTTCTCATCATTTCAGCGTTGTTCCCGGTTGCATCCGCGGCTTGCACCTCGGAGGTGAGCTTAGGTATTCTCCTCCTTTTGGATTTTTTTCTATTTGATTGAGTATCAAACATTTTTCCATACAACCATCCATTTATACATCCATCCAAACTTTTGCATTTATAACAGTAGAAAGATGAGCTAATGAACCGTTCACCGTGCACCCAAATCAGGAGTTATGTATTCTTTATACAATCTAACAAAACGGACTTCTGAAAAATATTGCTCATTTTTTTTATATAATTACTCCTTTATATCTCTGAAGCGGTAGGCAGGGGTTAGAATATGTTTTACGTCCAAATGGGGTTACGCCTATTGCCATGATCAGGCAACTTTTTCCTGACTTCGTGCTGATACGCAGAATTTTCAAACAGAAAACAAAATTAACATTTTGATTGACCCGGCAATTGAACCAAGGACCTAACTACCACTCGCACTCACCTACTGAGGCATTATGTATGATTTAAACGTATGCATGTGTATAAATTAAAATTTGACTTTTATATTGTTATTGCTAATAATAAATATGCTAATAACAAAATTGTTTGAGACAAAAAAAATGTAATCAGATTGATATTAAACTAAAATTAGACTAAGATTATTTTGTGTAGGTAGTTGGAAATGTATAGAGATAAAGACGCACTATTTTTGTCAAAGTGCTATCGTGATCTAATACTTTTAAACGGCTCCGATTTTCATGAAATTTAGTTTACAGGGGGTTTCAGGGGTGATAAATCGATCTAGCTAGGTTTTATTTTTAGAAAACGTTAGAAAAAACCCAGTCACCCATATATTATAATTTAACCTCCGTATTGTCTTCTATACTGAATATTATAAAATTGTAATTACTTAGTTGTGTCTATACATTGTGGAGATATTTAAAAAAACAACTTGGGTTATGTTGAATTAACGATTCTGAACTAAAAAAATGAGCTGAACGGATTTTGATGCAGATTCTTCTATTAGAAAGATCTTATTCAGACACAAAATCTGCCGTAGGTTTGATTGCAATTGGTTGAGTAGAACCTGAGATATGACCAAAATTAGCGATAACCAACATCCACGCGGGCAGTGCTGCGGGCATGAGCTAGTATTTTATAACTATGCGAACGGATTTAAGCTTATTAAGTATTGGGGAAAAAACAAATAGACAGCAACCGAAACGTCGGGATCAATGTAAAATATAAAATAGCATCAAATAAATCGCGATAGAATCCGTTAAAAATAGTTTTATTTCAAAGAAATAGTCTTTATCTAGACATTAATTCCGGTTGCTTCCAAAACTTGCACGTTGGTGTCCGCTGTCCTATCCCTCTTTTCCACGGTTTAGTTTCATCATCATCATCTTGGCGTTGTTTCCACTACCATTCGGGGCTTCCGCCTCGGAGCCCAGGGCCCGCTTACTCCTTCTCTTCCTGTTGGTTTGGCTTATACGGCTTTTATAGGACCGACTATCGCCTGACCTCCCAGCCCCGAAAGGAAAGCTTTTTTTTTGTTATATTTAGGACCCGTCAATTTGACTTCACCTCGCCTGATGGTAAGCTGAAGGTAAAGTCTCAGGAAAGAGGGTCACCATTACATACACGTACCATGTTAAAAATAGTGGCACTCAGCTTGACGGCCTCATCAGAAGAGGATAGTCGTCGCAGCACCGCGTGACACCCACCGGTCCCACTAGTGCTGCGACCACAATCCCCCTGCCCAGCTATGCACTTGCTGACCCCTGAACGCAATCAAACTGAAATTGGATTACGAGGGTTTCTCGCAATCGTGCACGGTGGTACCCACGCGGCCGAATTTTGTGACAAATTTGTGTCATCAAATTTCTACCACCAGTACAGTCTACACCAGAACCTCTTTCATAAATCAGCAAGCACGTGTACCGGCTTACAGGTGAGGTTGGCTTGGCCCTAAAGGTATTGGTAGGGCCACATACACCCTTTCGACAAATTAGTTTGTTTTGGAGCGACTGTTATGACAATGGTTGTGACAACATAACCTTTGTAACCTTTGAAGCCTTTGTACTTAGAGTCCTTAATTTTACATTAACTGATATCATTTCTATTTCTCTTTAGCGCAGGTATTTGAGCTATTCAGTCAGTTTTCATATTTAAAACATAATACGAAGATTTAATTAAATTTATAACGCCATTTAGACTATAAATAGCTTCGGGGCCCAAGCCTAGCTCACCTACAAGTTTTGATTGACGGACGAGGCTCTGGCGCCGGGCTTTCCTTTCAGGTCAGATAGCAGTAGCTCCCATAAAAGTCAAAATAAGTCAAATTGTGGAACGGAATAAGAGAGAGTACCCTGAGCTCCAATGTGCAAGCTGACAAACATCAAACGGAAAACTGGCACTATGAAACACGATATGAAATAATCAGTGTAATCATAATCGACCTCCGTGGCGTGGAGTAGAGCGTTCGACTGCCACGTCGGATGTTGCGGGTTCGATTTCCGCTCAGTGCAAATATTTGTATGCATACATGACTATTTGCATTGGGCTGGGTGTTTCTATGTATAATAATGTATGTATTTACAAAAAAATGTATTTAGGTATGTTTATCCGCATTCAAGAACCCATAACACAAACTTACTTTGGGTCTAGATAGCGCTGTGTAGAATGTCCTATTTTATTAAGCGTAGCGAGCCGAAGGCGAGCGAAGCGTCTTTCTCCACAAATCGGGTTTTCGCGTGAAACCATACTCCTCCTAGACGGCTCGACCGATCTTGACCAAACTTGGCACGGTTATCAAGCTCAGTTTGCTGAGTGTCTCTATGGGTCGAAAGTTGATGTCCGACGTACCATCGAGGAATAATCACCGAAAAACCAAATCAATGGAAAAAGTCGACCGGTCACGTTGACCTATTGTTGGATAGGCAAATCTCGCTACGCTTAAGTTTGGGTTGATTGCGAAGCTGGTAACCGTCCTAGTTTAATAACGAATGCAAAATTAAACAGTATGACAAGTATTGCCATAAAAACGTATTGCAGTATCGCACTGAACCAATGCGTTTTATGTTACAGCGTTATATAAAAGTTTGACGTCGAATTTGAGGCACTCTCCACGATCGAGCATATCGGCCACACTCTACCACGAAACTCGTCGCAACTGTACACCTTTTTAATTTCCCTTCGTATCGTGTATTAAACGATGTTGTTATTATAGTGGGCTGAATGTTGTGGTAGCGGGGTAGCTGTTTTTCTGATGCGATCGCAAACCGGTTGACCATCGGCGTAATGACGAGACGCGACCGTGGTCGAGCGACTAACAGAATCGGTGGAGGTAATATTAAATGAATGCTTTGCGTTATTAGAAATAATTATTAAAACTAAAAAGGTATTTATATTTCCCGGTTGGTTGGTAAAGGGGATAATCTGAGATGCTTTATTTCATCGAAACAAACGTATAATCCGTTTTGAATTTGCTGTTTGTTATGATAGAAATTAAAATAAATGAGAAGTTTACGCAATCAGCACCTAGATATTTTTATATGTTGTGTTTCGCAGAACTGGTTATTTAGGTACCTCGAATTGAATCTGTCTAGAGCTTGGTCATTTGGAAATCGTTTTTTTTTTAATTTTATTAGTTGTTGAACCCGTAGGATTGTGTTGGAGAAAAGTTTAATGCAGGAATTACTATAAGGTTAATGACCCCACATAGATTAAGGATGGATTTCACCAATGATAAGAACCGAGATCGATTACAACTTAAATTGCGTTATCATGAACCCGTATTCTAAGTTCATGATAACGATAAGAACGCAGGATTCTAGGGTTCATCCCTTATTTTACACTTGCAAAGTAAGTAGCACGAAATTCCAAATACCTGCTTCTGGTTATAAAAAAAGTAAATGTGTATCTGTAGAAAAATTAGATCTAGGAATGGGGGGGGGGGGGGGGGAATGTCTTTAGATAGTTTAGATAGAAAGCATTTGAAGTTTGGTCCTTCAAATGCTTTCTATGAAATTCGAAATTCAACATTAGATGTTGGTCAATATTAAGAGGTTCAATATTATTGTGATTTGAATTAGGATAGAAGAACAGATCCCGGGCTCTAAAGTACAAGCTTTTGCAGTCGGCATTGGCGGTCGGATGATGATCCCAATATGACGTTATACCGTGTTATACTATCGTTTCTATAGGACATACCGTTTTACGTTTACTAAAAAGAAACTGGGGCTCGATTCCGTAAAATTACGTTTTTTAAACATATGATTTCAAAACTAGCGAACAAACAAATCTCAAGATCTAATTGAAAACGAAATCAACTATGACTGATTTTTAATGTTTAATAACCTCACTAAAGTGAAGGTAGGTTTTGTTTTGACAGATCATACAATACTAAAACACTTTTTACAGTTTTTCTTACTAATCGAATCGAAATCACGCGTTTTGGTAAACGTGGCGTTACTGAATCGGGCCCCTAATTTGACTTCAAATTCAACTACCTTAATCCCAATGTTGAGATTACTTTGCAGTTTAATGGTCTCACTAGAAGGCGCTACGAGAAATCGTTACGACTGCATTGTACTGTTTAAATTGCATCGCTAAATGCGCGTGTGTTTGATAAAATTTAATAATTGTTCAGTTTTTATCACATACATGCATCGATTTATTGGTGGAATTTAAAACTTACAGTGCGATCGCAAAGATTACTCGAAGCGTATGTAGCGTTGGACGGGTCCAAGTGGTGGTCGGGAATAATAATAATAAACAAACAAAAGTTGTAATATTGAAATCTCGGACATTATAATTGCCGAAGTCGGACTTTTCCCTTAATGACCTTTTTACAGTTCGGACTGACCCTTTAATTTTTGCTACGCATGCCCTTTCGAGTTACCCCCGCACCGAAGTTTAAAGGGTTCAGTGAATACGAGACCGTAGCCGTAGCGAACTGTTAATAATAGATATTGGATTATGAAGTTCGGTTTTCCTAACTATACATTCATGCTTTTATTCTTCATCTTCATCATCAGAGTGCAAATCTCGGTTGCATTCAAAGCTTGCAACTTGAATACCAGGTTCCGCTCGAGGCGTAGGGCCTTCCATGTTTGGATTACATGGCTTTTGCAGTAGCGACTGCCGTCTGACGTCCCAACCCTGAGGTTACACCAGCGCCTCGTCCGTTGATCGGCACGTGTCACCAGCTCGCAGGTGAGGTTAGTTGGGAAGAAGAGGTAAAGACTGGCTTAGATCGGTTAGTTTTGGTTTTGTATAGAGCGTTTTTTCTGTCGCGCAGCGCACGTCTACAGCCACTGCAGCAGCAACATGTGTACTATTTCCATTCGTCTATTCATCTTTGCCAACAGTCATCTGAACATTCACTCCATTACCAGCCATATCTTTCACACAGTCCATTCATTTTCTCTTAGATCTTTCTCTCCTCTTGTAACCGTTCACTTCCATACTTGATGCCTTCCTCATGACTTTACTTTCATCCCTACGCATCAAATGTCCGAACTAGGACAAGTGCAAAGAAAGTCGTACGTGACATTATATAAGAACAAGAATGGTCACACCGTTCTAAGACATTCGTCGGCTATTACCGTGCTGACGTGTGACGTAAGTCTTTGATTTGCTTTTGGTTTATTTTTACTAACGATTAAGATTTATGCGTTGATTTAATATAGCTGAAATAGGCTGGTGCGACCGGGGAAGAACCACCCGATCACTGCAAATCGATTTCAAGTAGCAGTACCTATGTATATTTTATTCGTGGGTGTTTTTAGGGCCACAACAAAAGCTTCGGGCCTCGATTCAACCTCTCCTGCAAGCTGGTGCTGGCTAAAAGGATCAGCCTCTGAATCAGGCTTTCTATTCTCTCACTCCCATAAAAGCCATAGGTATTAAGCCGAACTAAAAGGAGTGAGGGTGTAATCGGAACTCATGCAACCGGGAACAACAACACAGAGATATTTTCTTAGTTAGGGAATAATTAAAAAAAAAAGTAGTAAAAGTTACAAGTTCATAATTTGAAATAGATACGTGAGTATTATCATATTTTGATTATTTTTGTAAATTTTATACCATTCACGGCAGAGAATATCTAGCCATGACGTATTACAAAATTTTCATATCCCATAGACTAAAACTAGAAACTGTTATGCCTTTTAATTAAAATTATAATGTCGGTAGTTGCGTCAACACAATAAAATTCAATGAAAAGAGCGGGAAGGTTCCCCAACGGCGGCCATATTAGATGAAATTGCGTTCCATTGTGCGCAGCGTTCGACGGACGCTCGCCACGTGCAGCGCACATCTGCCGCGCGGGTGACACTTGAACATCGTACCCTCGGTTCATTCTGTTCTGCAGCTACATTTAAAATACTGTTCCAACGACTATTTTGGTCACTCTTCAACATATTCGAATCATTTATAATAAGATCAATAGTCAGTTGAAAAAAAAAAGTTATGGGTGTCTTTGTTCTCTCATTATCAGGTCCTTTGTTCTCCGGGGCAAGTTTATGAAAAAAAAAAATCTCACACAAAACAACAGCAGTGTGATAGAAAATCGTATAATTTAATGAGATACCTACGTAATTCTTTTTCTACTTTATATTTAATATCACTACATTCATGATAATTTTTCAAAATAAAATTAACACAAGAGGAACAACAAAACCGTTGTAATAAAACCGATATTAGAGCAGTAGGTGTGTGTAAGCGCATGCGCGGAATGAGGGTCGCCCTCCGGCCTCCCCTTCCTATTACGCACTCTATTTAGGGGCTGCTACAAAGAACAACTCCGGCGTATCTATTTTGGTCCTACTCCGGAATATTGTCATAGACAAAATTATTGGATTCTGAACGTTCCATGCGGCGTTTGATGTAAATGTACCTACTAAACCAGGGCCGCAAAATATGGTTCACGCAATATGAATAATAATAATTAATTATAGAAACTACTTGGTTCATTTAAAGTACAAGTCTAACTTAAAATCTGTTTAAGCACTTACTACTGATTTTCTCATTTTTATTCATTAATTTTCCGGAAAAAAACGAAAGACACGGTATGTTGTAGATAGTAATAGAAACATCATGATTTAAAAAAAAAATGTAGTGTCTTAGGTATCTAGCTTATAGACTTAAGATTGTGGTCTCAGACCCTCACCCAGCTCGCTATTAACATGAACCCACTCCTTACTCGAGCAATTTAGCTTAGTAGGGTTTAGGTTAACGAGAAGGTAGTAGTGACGGGCGACCCACGTTATATATCGTAAGCAGGTGAAGTACAATATTCGTAATGTCGAGTGACGTAGGTAATTTGCGCCGTTCGTTGTTGTTGAAAACAATATATTCAATGTATCTAAGGAGATTCTAAAGTCTAGAAGTCATGGTGATAGGAATGCGAAGACACAATGACCTCTATGTATACTACTAGAGTTATCATCATCTCCGCGTTGTCTCCTGATTACGTCCGAGGCCTGCACCTTGGAACCCGGGACCCGTGTATGTATACTACTAGAGTGTACGGAACAAAGCATTTTGTATCGCACTAGATCACTACTTGACCAGAAACAATGCGCAACTTTTTTTTAGCTGTCATACAGATAACATTACAAATAGGCACGCTATGCCTATAATGAGAGGTGTCGAAATAGCTTGTCTAGTATACGTAGCAGTCATTGGTTTTATGCTACTCTCTACCGTATGGTTGCATTCAGTTCAGAGGTCTAAACCTGAAAACAGACAAGAGTTTATTAGATAGTATGAAGGGGTATGATATGGTAGCAAATAAGTACCTAAACGGCCCATTTTTTTTTCGTGCGGAAATCCCTTCGGATACCCCGCCCCCGCCCGCCGGCCAGCGGGTTCAAGCCCGACATAACCGCCGGGCTTGAACCGACTAAAACCGCACCCCGTCTCGGGTCTTAAGACGCCGTATTACAGCATACTGTTACTTATAGTCATTGTTTAATTGAGAGAGTGGTACATTCCCGTTCGAGTAGACCCATCTTTCATAGTTATCTATGAAGTAGTTAATAAGAAAGTAAAGGAAAGAAACGGATCCCTATCACTGGTTCCTAGATTCTTTATAAATATTTTTTTAATACTGGTTTATTTAGCTTTACTAGGTCATTTTAGTAGCATTTAGTTTCAATAAATATCATGCAAAAACTTTTTAATTTTCAGGTGCCATGTGTTTAATAAACTTCGAACACTGACATCCTTTCATTAGTGTTTCAATGATAAATTAACCTTAAAAGCACCCGAGAAATCGGCCACAAGTACAGTGTTACTAAAAATTTTATTTTTATTTATTTATCTAGTTTATTATAAATACACCAGGTAAGCAAAGGCATAATGGGGTTGGCATATCTTTCTTGGATAAAATCCATAATTGAAATAAAGATTAAAAAAAAAGCACAGAAATAGGAACCATGTACTGTACATGTGACCCAATGTACTATATAATCCTCTTATATTCCAACTAAAACTTTGATAAAAGTCTACTCAGTTAGGTATAGGTTAATTAACTTAGTATCAATAATGATTTTGAAGCCGGGCGAAGTCGGACGGAAGTTCGCCGGGCCGGTACAGGAAGTACAACCTCCGGTCCGGGGTGGGGGCCTCGGCTCTCACGGAAAGGTCACGCGGCCTCTGAGATTACTGACGGAATTCTTCAATTATAATCTGTTGTGATGTTGGAAAAGAAATAATTGGTTGGAAACAGATTCATTATTAATTAGAGATTTTTGTTAGTCAGAGCACTGGTAATAGATTCTCAGTTTTGTGCCTATATTATGGAATTGATTATTCAAATGATTTCTATGTAAATTACTAGACAAACTGTTTAGAATAAAAATTGTGTCATGGTTTGAGAGTATATTTATAGTTATAATTTTATTTTATTACTATTCCGTTATGACCCCAGTACACAGTGGTCAGTCATAGGCAATGCTCTGCAATGTGCAACTATAGGCCATCATCACGTAGGTGTTCCCACAGTGGCGCATAGCTCATGGCTACGCCACGATTCCGTCGAATTGTGCCAGAAAACTGACAACACCACGGTGGACAATCGTGTGCCACTGTATACCATTGCCCCCTTTACACAGTGGCAATAGCTTGCCGTGGTCCAACATAAGCCATTGTGTACTAGACCCTCTACAGTACTTACAGTTTGTATATATATTCGCACATGTGTACGTATACTGGGCTTGCAAATATAGCTATGAATCTAATTGTCCACTTCCAACATGTAATCGATTTGTAATAGGAAGATATTATTCGATATGCTCTATAATTACAGACTTTGAACAGACCTACAATATTACTTGTAATTACAGTATTACTTGTAACCAGATAGATTCAGAGTTGGGATTATAAGTTGTCGGGCTTAGAATCCAGGATGTGCGTCGCCTCAAAAACCAACAGATCAAAATGATCATACATTTGTCTTTGATAACTTATATCAATGCCGTTTCCCGAATCCTCCATCTATTATTCAAACGAAATGTTTAAAACGTGTAAAGAAAAGTTATGTTGTAATGAAACTGATTTCCTTGAAAAAATTTTAGGCTAAAATTTTTCTAATTAAGTAATTTTTCTTTCTATTTGAAGGATAAACCTTTATTATAACGTGGAGACATGAACACTGGCGATGGCGTTAGTCCACAAATTACAAATTGCTCTGCGGCCTGCGGAGCGAGCTATGCTATAGGTTTTTTCGTAAGGTTCGGAAGGTAAAATGAAATTCGCAAAAAATCATCCGACAAAGACCTATAGTTACCGACTTGGTTCGCAGCATAAGCAATCTGAACGGGTAGTAGGCTGGCCACATCTGCCGAAGGACCTTGGAGCAAGCGTGTCCTAGAGAGGAGACCGCGAAAAGAACACCTTCCCCACCGGGCAGACTGGATGCGGAAGCCCGAGGATTAGGTGCTATGGCACACATTGGAATAGGCTCATGTCCATAGGAGAACTGTAATTATTGATCCTTAATTTAATGTTCCAATATTTATAGTAAGGATATATTGTGGCAATAATGGAATCTAATGGAGTTTATGAAGCGGTACCGCGATAGTTACTCAACGTTCTAGGTGAAACGGTCTCATTTAGGATAGAGGTGCCCTTTGCATCAAGAGCCTCAAGAGCCTCTTAAGATGTTGGGAGGATCATGGTAATGAGTCCGTGCTGTGAAACGACTATCGGTAGAATAGCAGCCGAATCCACTAACATTTCATGGGAAATATATCTGCGTCCGAATATCCGTACATCCGAACGTCCAAACATCTTCACAAACTTTCACATTTTATAATATTTCTAGCTGACCCGGCAAACTTTGTTTCGCCTTAGAATCAAGTTATGATGGTTACTTTATCAGCTGAATTTATATCGTGAATGTCTCATGCTTTTAATTATCCTTATTGCAAGTATAGGCACAGTATCCCGAGGGGGGCATCTCAAAGCCGTGGGCCATATCAAAGCCGTAGTTGGCCTAGAGTCAGCCGGTGTGCGAGGGAATTACATTATTGGACCACCTTACACCCCGGCATTAGAGACCCAAGACGGCGTGCGGTTTTGGTCGGTTCGAGTCCGACATAACTACCCCTACTGGCCAGCGGTGAGGTAACCGTGGGAGGTTGAGCAAAAAAAAACAACACAAAATAGCACAGTATAGGCGAGTATAGACAAATCTAAAAAATCAAACATCATGAAACTCGATCCCCCGTTCTCGAGTTATAAACAATTTCACTAACACGACTTTGTTTTTACCCCCAATGCAAAAACAGCGTGGTGTTATATAAGTTTGACTTGTTGACATGTCTTTTGAATTTGTGTTTTTTTTTGTTAGAAAAGTGAATTAATCGGGAGTGATCTTAACTATGTCAGTGGTTTTAAAATTTTAATAATTAATTAATCAATTAATTCTAATATAAATTAGATAACTATAGTAGAAAGTAGGATGTCTGTACATACTGTTAATTTTTGAATGCACAATAAACAGTTATTTATCTATCTAGCCCTATCATTCTCTAATCTCTCTGATTAATTTGGAAAGTATCAAAAGTGCAGTTGCTAGCCCTCCCGTTTGTTTGTCGCTGTCTGCCTCTATAAATGAGTCACAGACAATCGAGGGAAACCACGGGTGAGTCGGCGCACACACTTAGTCAAAAACAGTGGTCTGATCTCAGACTAAAGCCTGAGATTATAGCTGTTTCTGCGGCTTCGCCTGCGTAGAATTCTGATCCCTTTTCCGCAACCCATGGGAACCTATTCCAGGGTTAAAAATTGACTGTGTTATTCCGGACTATAATCTATCCTTGTACCAAATTTCAGCCAGATCCGTTCAGCCGGTTTTGCGTGAAAGAGTTACAAACATCCATCTCACAAACTTCCGCGTTTTTAACAATACTAGGATTAATAGGATTTACAGTAGGCAAAGTGTATGCACCAAACCTAGTGAGTAATACTGATCTATTACAGTGTAGTCCATCCATCTTAAGAGAGAGATAAACTAGCTAGCCGGTGGCATACCGAGTTTGCACTTTGAAGCCTGGGGTCCGATTCATTATTTAGTTTATTTTGGCTTTCAGGGGCGTGACTGCCGTCGGACCAGCCGGTATACCAGCCTTTACATTAGGTTGACTCAGGCCCTAAAGTCTTGGTTTGGTCCCTATTCCCCTTTTGCAGCTTGGCACATAGGGTCATCATCATCCTCATATCGATTTCCCAGTTGCATCCTAAGTTTGCGCTCAACATTGTGTTTTGATTCACATCCCTTCCCAAACATGAGAAGAAAGCCTGCAGCAGAGGCTCGGCTAAGGCTTCAAGGATGTTGGTAGGGCCGTGCACACCCTGGCTTGTCACAAAGAGTATACTAGTAAAAATAACTAGATTTAGTCAATAGAAATTTCTTAGATAACAGTTTCGACAATTTTTGTTACGAGAGCCTTGAAATGTTTGTACGACCTTGGTCGCAGCCTCGAGCGTCTCAACATACGCTTTGAAAAAACATCAAAACATAACAATGTTTATTTATAGCACTCTAGTACCTTATTTGAAGTATTTGGGCAAGTTGCTCATTATTTT
Organism: Cybosia mesomella; assembly: GCA_946251805.1. Lineage (NCBI taxonomy): Eukaryota > Metazoa > Arthropoda > Insecta > Lepidoptera > Erebidae > Cybosia > Cybosia mesomella. The sequence continues at coordinate 13,426,015 of OX276408.1, read as the reverse complement.
CTACTACTTGATACCTTTCACAGATTACTAAACTTGTGAATGAATGTTTTATATTTTTGTAATGGTCACGTAGCCTAATGGTGAGATAAAGGTAAAGTCTTAGGAGATACCAATAATGCTACAGCGGTGGTTACCTTACCAAGCTGTGGTAAATGTCGTTGGTAACACAATGTGTTCTAGAGCGCGGATAAACATACTTAGATATATTTTTGAACTTTTACTTTTGCCTATGGTGTTCTACGAGTGCCTTCGAAGGATGCAACGAGCAATGAGACAACAAAGGTAAACATCCAGTCTTTCGGTTTAGATCAATTCCCGGAGGAGCCGAGCGGGTCTGGGTTCTTTGGAACCGTAGATTGACGGCCAAGCTGGCATGTGGATCCGTGAGGGAAGCGATGGTGGAGTATTTACTGCTGCACCAGCTGGGTTTCGGCGCGCGTGTTCCTCATGGACCTGCGTGGTGCTTGAGCTCGATGTTGTTGATGTGATATAAGTCGCTTCTTAATTATACTACTTCTACTTGATAAAACTGCACTCAACACCGCTGCGGTGCTCTGAGGTGAATTACCACCCATTCCTAAGGATTCTTGTGTTTATTAAATGATAATATAATCATACGATGGTGAGTGGTGGGTGTAGGTAATGAATGCTCTTTTCATCATCTTGGCGTTACTCCCGGTTCCATATGAGGCTTTCACCTCAGAGCCCAGGGCCGTTGACTCCTCGTCCTTCTAATGATTTTGCTTAGGCGGTTTTTATACTGCTGAGCCACTGCCGTCTGACTTGCCAAACCCTGAGAGAGAACGATGATGATACGAGTAGTAAGAACTACTTTATGTAAGTATTTAGGCTTGGTCCGGGAAGACATTTGTTAAGAAAAATCTATGACATCTTCGTCATCCGAAAGGTGTAAGTTTTTTTAGTACAAGCTATAGGTAGATAGTATATATATAGTAGGTTTAGTAACATCATTTTTTTAACCAAATTTCAGAATGATTTACCCACCATTAATTTCTTTGGGTTTCAAAATTTCATATTTGAGATATGAAACTATGTTGCCCAATCTATATGTTGAAAAGTACCTATAAATTTAGTATGTGAGACTAGGTTATAAGATACCTTAAAATGTTTTCTTTCTGTCTTTCTTTCATTTATAATATACATCTAAGAGGTAACTTACCACCCCAGTCTATATCAATCCCATTATGGACAACATAACCGCGGTTTTCTGTGCAGTGAAAGTCTTCACCAGTCGCCCGACTCTTCCCGTCTGCAAATTCTAACAGCAAATCCAATTATTCGCCTATCTATCGTAACTTTTATACCTATGTTCACCTGTTGAAAGAACGTTGAAACATGCAATACCTATGTCCGTTTCCCGGTAATCAGTTACCTTGGACATTTTTAATTAGCGTTTCGCAACTATTCCAGGAATAGATGGTTTATCCTCGACTCCTACTTGTTTCTTATAAAACTCTGAACGGTAAGGATTACACAAAAATAGCTTCTGCTTCGGTATTGTTAAGGCTTGATTGGACATTTTGGTTAAACCTACTTGCTTCCACAATCGATTTCTTGAAGCTCAAAGAAAACAGGGGAGCTACCACGACATGGCTGCATTACCTAAGGTAAGATTCTCATGACGAGAGAAACAACAAAATTTTTTATATTGAAGGTGCTTTTAACGTTAGTATACAACATTTATAATCTAGTGTTAAATAAAATTAAATATTTTTTTTTAAAAATAGGTTACATACCTATAAAATATATAATAATTTAATATAATAAAAATATATACATTATTTACAAAAGTAGTTGATTTATTCATACGTTTTAGAACGTTTGACGTTCCGTTTGGTAATATATGGGTGAATACCTGAAAGTTGAACAATGTCACATGTTCTTTTTAAAAATAAGAATTTCATCATTACCGGCATAGCACATGACAAGTATTTATTAAAAACTAGCTGTCCCAGCAGACTTCGTACTGCCTCAACCGATAACAACTTCCATATTTATTCACCTTTTAAACCTTCTCTGGACCTCCACAAATAATTCAAGACCAAAATTAGCCAAATCGGTCCTGCCGTTCTCGAGTTTTAGCGAGACTAACGAACAGCAATTCATTTTTATATATAAAGATAATAGTTTTAACTTGAATTATAGCCAAAAAGTCGTAAATTTTAATTACTTAATAATACCGTTATAATATTTTATAATTATCTAATTAATTATAATAAATTATTGAAATATACATTTAAATCATTTCTTTTCAAATTGTAAAATGAAATATTTCAATACATTTCTTTTGACTTCAATAAATACCTATTAAATATAAATAAGTAGGGTCTTATTGTCCATTTAAATTTACATTCAAAATATAAAAAAACTAACGATTAAAAATAAGAACCCACTACCTTTAATTCTATGCCTTGTAAGTCTGATATAGGTAATATACCCAAATGTAATAAAAAAGACTATGAACTACCTACGTCTAATGAATAAAAATCTCTGGGTGAGAACAAAATTGCTCGTTTAAAGGCTTAGGTGACGATTCACCCTATAAAAATCTCAGCTAAAGGTGAGTTGTCACTTTTTGAAATCCTTGGTGGTTTATACACCCACTGTATGGGGGAGTTCACTACGTTCAAATTTAGAGGTGGTCAACTCAGTCAACTAATATTTCTAACGTGTTTGCAACTGTTTACAAAATTTTTGTGGTTATATTTTACTAGTGTATGTAGCTAATAAAAATATGTTCAAAAGAATAAAATATATAGATATAAAAAGAACTGTTAGTTATGCAGTTAGGTAAATAAACAAAACCAATACCAAAAACAGATTTAATAAAAATGGATTTAACTCATTTAACAAAATGTAAAAATAACGTTATTTAACAAAAAGTGCTGATTTAATAAAGCTCACTCTTGGCGAAAAAATAATTACATTACGAAACGGACAAACGAAGCCATATTTACACAAAATTATATAGAAAATTCTATTCAAAAGTTGATAGACGGTGAAATTACAATAGGACACACTTTTTAGTATATATGAGTTAAATGAGTTTTAATTTATCATTTAATTTTAGAAACAATTGTATCATAAATGTGAATAAATTCCATAGAACCCAAAAAAAAAAAAAAATATCATATCAGTTTTTTTGTTAAATAAGTTTATTGTTAAATCAACTTTTTTCAGCCATGTTCCACTTAATTACTTTAAATTCTGATTAGTGAGCTTTATTAAATCAGCACTTTTTGTTAAATAACGTTATTTTTACATTTTGTTAAATGAGTTAAATCCATTTTTATTAAATCTGTTTTTGGTATTGGTTTTGTTTATTTATATAACTAACAGTTCTTTTTACATCTATATATTTTATTCTTTTGAACATATTTTTATTAGCTACATACACTAGTAAAATATAACCACAAACATTTTGTAAACAGTTGCAAACGCGTTAGAAATATTAGTTGACTGAGTTGACTACCTCTAAATTTGGACGTAGTGAACTCACCCATACAGTGGGTGTATAAACCACCAAGGATTTCAAAAAGTGACAACTCACCTTTAGCTGAGATTTTTATAGGGTGAATCGTCACCTAAGCCGTTTAAAGATATTAGATATGTCATGAATTTAACATACAGTTTGGTGTGCTCAACTATGACGTCATATTAAGGTAGTGAGTGAAAATATCGAGTGGTATTATTCAAATACTTACATAATAGTAGGGTTTTGAGTAAACTAGGAACTCATTTCATAAATTATTAGTAATATTTATGCAGACTCTTATTCAAGTACGTTCAAAGTTGAGTGTGAAATGAAACGAAATCGACAATCGATTGACTGGTGTGCCTAGAATCTAAACAACAAATTAAATTGAAGTTTCTGTTTGTAATAAATACATAAGGGTGTATGTATAGTCAGCGTCAAAAGTTTATGATCAGTTATTAAAAATATTTTTTTGAGCAAAATTGCTGTTTAACTATAAGTATATATTATTAAAATGTATAAATGTTGGTTAAAATAAAATTTAATAATGTTCATTCACATTTTTAATTTTGAAATTTGTGCAATCATCATGTAGACTTTTAACACCGACTTTACGATACTCATGATAAAAACGATTTTTAGAAATGTTGTCCGTCTATCATTATATCTGTTTATTCTGGTAGATATTACCTATAAGATGTGATTTAGGTCCTTAATTTTAAACTGTCGGACGAAGTCGCGGGGACAGCTCGTGGTCGATATATTTATAAAGCAATGTTTTCCACCGCTGCTCACGTGCTAGGAAATTGTATTAATCCGTCGATAAACTAGGACACGCAAAATGGCGCTCGATGCTTTCTGAAAATAGATGAGAGCTTTTTCAGTTCGTCTTATTTATTTTATATTAAGTAGTGGTCGGACGACGGCTTTCCGAGAAAAGCGAAAATTTAAACAGAGTTATGCAGTGTTATAAAAGTAATGCTTATAATTTATGCTCTCCGAATACTTTCTTAAGACCATTGTCAATACGATTCTGTTAGTATGCTTTTGAGAAGGTATTCAGACCAAAATTTGTGCACTATTTTAGTAAGAATTGAAATCCAAAGTTTCCTACAGTGCTAAAATAAATTAGTCGTCTAATCCAAAGATAATATCAACATACAGCAGCGCTAAATTCGCTTCTAAGGAGTAGTCTCTTCGCGACCACCGCGATTCGTTCAACGTAGTTTAACAACATTTTTGGTTACATTTCTTGCGAAGTTGTGGCCTTAAAAGATGTAGAAAACTAACAAATTTACAAATGATCTTTAATTGAAATATATCATCATTGATATCAATGTATATATACCTAAGTATGTATATGTATAGAATCTTTAGAGGATAAATGTATTATATTTCATGCTTTTAGAGTTATAAATGAATGATTAAAAATAGTTATAAACCTTGTTTTGTGTCGATTGGTGTCGAAATTGTAATGTAGATATTAAAGTGCCTAAACATGTTTATCAGAACTCTAGAACCCACATTACAAGCTAGTTGCTACGAAACTGGCATTATTATTGTACCACCTACTTAGAATTTTTTAAATGCTACAGAAATCTAATATATAAATAAAGACTAAACATACTTATTTTAAAGAATCATTGATATTATGAAACATAATCTAGAAATTGCAGCATCACTAATTTCCACGTCACCTTAGCGCCATGGTATATGTTACGTTTATATTTTAAATAAAATGATTTTACCAATGTGAAATTTGTACGATGACATTGAAAACCTTTTACCTTCCTGCGCGTATATGGTAAATATACATAGTAACTAGGATACAGTTGGCAACGTAAGTCGATGTACTTGTAATATGTCGAAGTATTTTTGGTATTTATACCTACCCAATGACTTTTATACTAGACAAGCTGTTTAGAACAAAAACGGCTCCTGGGTAAGGCGGGAATGAATTTTGAATTTCGAATTTGGTACGAAACGCAGATTAGATAAATGAGATAATGAATTATTACACCTATCTGTATGTGTAGCTATAGCGTGCCTTTTATGTAATGTTGCATGCCAGTTACAAAAAGTGGCGCTTTGTTGTTGTCGAAGCAGTGGTCTTTTTCGATACATTTTTGTGTTCCGTACAGCCAATCCATAGAATAGTAAGTAATAGTAATATACATAGAAGTTAGTATTTTTACTTTTATTGTTCGATTGTAGTACAGCTAACCCATGTTATAGGGTTCTGGAATGCGGATAAGCATACTTATATTCATTTTTTTTAATATGTCTATTTATACATAGAAGCACCCAGACCAATGAATATTACAATTATTTATTATTAATAATATTAATAACTAATTGTTATTATTCTTAATAATAATAAATTACTATTAGGTACCAATGCATAGACATATTGCATGCAATGCATGCAAATAATGGCTCATAGCGAGAATCGAACGCACGATCTCGGACGTAGAGTTTGATCGCTCTACTGATACGCCACCGAGACCACGGAGATTTTTGTGCGCATTCCAGAGACCATATTACAAGTTAATTAAGTTATGCCATTTCGCAAAATGTATTAGACTTCAGCTACAGGGTGTACAGGGCCCTATCAACATTTTTGAGGCCCAAGTGAACACCTGCAAGCCGGTGCACCTGCTAAACAACGTACGACGCTCTGGCGCAGGGTGTCCTCTCAGGGTTGCTAGAGCAGAGAGCAGTACCTTTTTTTTTTTCCGTGCGGAAATCCCTTCGGATACCCCCCCGACGGCCAGCGGGGGCGGTTATGTCGGGCTTGAACCGACTAAAACCGCATGCCGTCTCGGGTCTACAGACGCCGGGGTGTAAGGTTGCCCATAGAGCATATCCCTCGCACCCCGACTGACCCTGGGCCATCTCCGGTTTCGAGATGGCCCCCTCGGGTTTGGGAACCACGGTACCTCACGGAAAAGCCGACACACCTATCAATAATAATAAGCCGACCTCGGGCTCCGAGGCGCAAACTTTTGACGCAACTGCGAAATCGTTATAAGGATGATGGTGATGAGCACTGTATAGTATTATAAGTATTACTATTAGTTTTTTTTTTTACTTGCGGGGACTTATATAGTATACTCCCCCGCCGGCCAGCGGGGGTGGTTATGTCGTGTATGGACTAAAACCGCACGGTGTCCTCCCCAAGTGTCCGTTGCCGGGCACCCCGGGTAAGCCCTCGAAAGGATAACCCCAGGGTTACCGGCGGACTTTGGCCGCCACCGCGGCCTCGCCTGGTGGGGTCGGGTTTTATCCCGCTTTGGTGAGTTGGCAGGCGTGTGTAGGGCACACACGACACGACTCCGCCACGGCCTGCTTCTGTAAGGACGGCGAGTCGGCCAACTGCCGTCCTCAGGCCCCGATCATGGGGGTCGGTAGTCCCGGGCGTAGATGAGAGAAACTCGAGGGGCAGGGTTCTCTCCCGCTCCCTCTCCACCGTCTCTTTCGCGCGCATTACCTGCTCGCAGAAAGAGGCGGCGGCGTGCCACTTGCTCCCGTCGGTGACCATGGTCTCCAACGAGAGAACGTCCACGCCCAGAACCGCAACGATATCCCGGCGTTGACTCGCCCACGCAGGGTACTTCATAGTATTACCCTAGAATATATAGTATTTGATCCAATAATTGCATTGTTTTGCCAACGTTTGTTTATATTCTATTCTATATTTCAGATATTTCATCCCAAAATCCTTTATTAAAATGTGGAATGTTCCGCGACCATTCTTGCCAACCCTATATATATTATTTGATCCATGTTCAGTGGAACTAATAGGCTCGAGAAAAATAAATGGAAATGGAAAAAGGTAAAGTCGGGGAAGTGATGTTTTATCTCGAGGTGGTGCGACGTCGGCGGCATCGATCCATGAGACCTGGCGGCTGGCACTAACCTAACGGCCAACCTCGACTTTTAATATATCTATAGCTAAAATCTGAAATACATAAATTTTCTACGACATTTTACACAGCGCAACTAGCTTGTGTTATGGGTTCTAGAATGCGAATAAACTTAGATACATTTTTTACGGAAATATTGTAGACGTACTCAGTCAAGAACTTAATAATAATTCATGGTTATGTGGTTAAAGCATTGGACTGCTACGTCGAAAGTCGCTGGTATGCCGGTTTTTCTGCAACCGACTGCTATCAGATCTGCCAACTCTGAAGGAAAGCCTGTAACAGAGCCCCGTCCGTTGTTCAGCAGGTGGATATGAAGTGAAGGTGAGGTTTCTTGGGCCTCACTCAAGGATGTCGGTTGAGCGCTGTACACCCAGAAGGATACGAGTAAACATTTGCGCAGGCTTTCCCGACATACACCTGGCAATAAAACCGTATCTTTATTTATTTAATTGTTATTACTTACGTAGAAAAATGTTTTTTTTCTTTTTACGTGCGGAAATCCCTTCGGATACCCCCCCGCCGGCCAGCGGGGGTGGTTATGTCGTGTATCTACTTAAACCACACGGTGTCCTCCCCAAGTGTCCAATGCCGGGCACCCCGGGTAAGCCCTCGAAAGGATAACCCCAGCGTTACTGGCGGACCTTGGCCAGCGCGGCCTCGCCTGGTGGGGTCGGGTTTTATCCCGCGTCGGTGAGTTGGCAGGCATGTGTAGGACATACACGACACGCCTCCGCCACGGCCTGCTTCTGTAAGGACGGCGAGTCGGCCAACTGCCGTCCTCAGGCCCCGATCATGGAGGTCGGTAGTCCTGGGTGTACACGAGTCTACAGCGTCCTCGCCGCAGACTGCGGAACCCGGGGGGCAGGGTTCTTTCCCGCTCCCTCTCCGCCGTCAAATATGGTTTACTTATGAATCTAATTGCGGTAAAACGGTTGAGGCTCAATGTAATTTTTCATCACTCGTATTCAGTAGTTGGACTTAGCTCATGAGATTGCCAACATGTAAAATGTGGATTCAACTGTCATTATGCAGATGGTCGTCTCCGATCACGCATTAATTGAGAAGAGCCTCGACCAACTTCTCATTAGGCTCACGGTAGGCTACAAGGTCAAGGTTTTGATGCAGAAGGCGGTTTTCCTTGACACGGCACGCTTGGTGAGGAAGTTTCTGTCCCTGGAGCCCTAAATGTAGTAGTCACTGTAGTCGACACCAGTGGGATACTATTTTTTACACGACTGTTCAAAAAAGAGCGTTAGGTTAGCAGAGTTCGTGTATGAATATGAGTTCCTTTAATTCACCATAACTTAAATTCTTAAACAGTTTTGGATGTATGAGAATCCTAACGTGATATCAATCTCGAATATTCCGTGGTCAGGTAAATTTAACATAACATAAACTCACGCCTATATCCCCGAAGGGGTAGGCAGAGGTGCTAGCACCCACATTTTGCCAGTTTATGTTTAGGTCCCAATGTAATAGGTGGCGAGCCTATTGCTATTAACCGGGCACTTATAAGCCTGCGATAAATACACACATAACTTCGAAAAGCATCGAAAAGTCATTGGTGTGTGCCATGGTAAAACCTGGGATCGAACCCGAGACCTCGTCTCAGCAGTCCATTACCTACACCACTAGGCTACCGCGGCTTAAATTTGAAGAATACTGCAATACAGGAATTCCAGGAACAAATCCTTAATCCTACAGATTTTTAGGGTTCCGTTGCCAAATGGCAAAAAACGGAACCCTTATAGATTCGTCATGTCTGTCTGTCTGTCCGTCCGTATGACACTGCCACTTTTTTCCGAAACTATAAGAACTATGCTGTTGGAACTTGGTAAGTGGATGTATTCTGTGAACCGCATTTAGATTTTCTTACAAAAATAGAAAAAAAACAAATTTTTTTTTCATCAAACACAAACGTGTTTACGTGGGGTATCTATGGATAGGTCTTCAAAAATGATATTGAGGTTTCTAATATCATTTTTTTCTAAACTGAATAGTTAATAACTTCTAAAATAGGAGAATGATAAAACTAAAAAATATATATGATGTACATTATCATGTAAACTTCCACCGAAAATTGGTTTGAACGAGATCCAGTAAGTAGTTTTTTTTAATACGTCATAAATCGTAAACCGCAGTTTACCTTTCATTCAATCAACTCAAATATAAAAAATTTACTTGCTGCTACGGAACCCTTCTTGGGCGAGCCCGACTCGCACTTGGCTGGTTTTTTCTATTCAAAGCTTGCTCGAAGCGGTAAAGTCGCCCATTGTGCTGCTTCCATTGGCCATTTATTTAATAGATTTTTTTCTTCGTCTTGCAGCTTGCGGCTTGAAAAAATAAGGCATGAAATAAAGAAACTAATAAAAATAAATACATTTAATGTAACCGATGTTGAAGAGAAAAAAGTAATAATAATAAGAAGAATACAGTAACTATGTATGTATTGTATATAGTATTTAAGTTATATTATTTAATGCTGCTATGCCAAAAAACTTGTACTGTTATTTAAATGTGAAATAAATGAATAAATAGGTCTGCAAGGCGAATCGCTGCTTGCAATGTTGAGCTGAGTGAGACATCGTGAATCAGATTTTGAAAATTTTGAACAGTGATAATTCCTCCGTGGCAAGTCCGATTTTGAAAATTCTTTTTGAAAGTCACAACTCTGGACATGCTTTCTGAGCGTGTAAAGTTTGGTCGCAGTGTCTAGAGCGGTTATTATGTAACTCCATCTGGAATTTTTTTAACGGTGTTCATTCCTCTGTGGTAGCATTAATTTATTCAAAATATATCCATAAACCTTCCTCTGATTGACCTCTATAATCATGCCAAATTTGGTTCTGATTGGATTAGTAGTTTCGGAGGAGACCTGTGACAAAGAAAATCCTGAAGTCTGGTATTAGGAGCTTTCGCTCGACTTCGTCTCACTCAGCTCAAAAAAAAGGAAGTAAATCATCCATATTTTATGCTAAAATTTTCGATACTAACGCGTACTTGAAATTAAAAACAAACTATATTCCAAGTGCTATCTACATACAAGTATCTACCAACAAGTCCTGTAGCCTAGACCTAAACAATAGTGCCAAATTTAGTGCAATTAGATTTGATCAAGTTTCCAAAATTTAAACCAAATCACATTTCATTAGTCAAATTAGTTAATAATTGTATTCACAACGTTCCGCTTCGCCAACGTATACATATTTAACATTTTAAATCATTATTTAATATGTCAGAATCTGTTTTCAAATAGGCTTGAACCGTTATTTCGCCCGGGATTAACTGTTCCATAAAGCCAATGCTTGGACCTTATCACGGCTGGGCCTGTGGGTGTCCCCTCCGTTGACTGACGTCATCACGCTTATTGCCGTAAACTGCGGAGGCGGCTATAGCGTCATTATAATGAACAATGTCACTATCTCGAGGAGACGCGCCAAATATAACTATTGTATGCATTTACATAATCTATCGTTGAAGGATGGACTTAATTCTATTATAAATAAATATTCTACGACATTCTACAGAGAGTCCTCTAGACCCAAAGTAAGCATAGTTTATCTAGGTTCTGTGATTGGTTCTAGAATGCGGATAAACATACTTTTATACTTTTTTTGTGTAAATACATACATATCATACGTAGAAACACCCAGATCAATGCAAATAGACATATACATGCATACAAATATTTGAACTGAGCGGGAATAGAACCCCTGCCCCCTGTTGTAGCAGTCGAATGCACTCCCGCTACGCCACAGAGGCCATAAGGAAGTAAAGCACATACGTGGATAAATTTCAAGCAATCGCAGGTTCATTAAGCGGGGAGTGAAATTAGGAATCACCATTCTAGAATTCTTAGCTTCTGGAATGTTGGTTTCTAGTTTCTGTAAGATTGACGGACCATATTATAAGTATGCAATCTCACGTCTCTGCTGGAAGAATAATTTTTCCTATAGGTTAGCTTACATACTTAGAGTTTACGAGTGTGGCGCAGAGCGTTTGACTACTACGTCAGAGGGCACGGGTTTGATTCCTGGTCCGTACAAATATTTGTTGAAGTTTCTCTATTTGAAATGGTCTGTATAATGGGGTGTACAGGGCCCTACTAACAACAAACACTTCGGGGCCCAAATGAACCTCACCTGCAAGTCGGTGCACCTGCTAAACATCGCACGACGCTCTGGCGCAGGCTTTTGTCTCAGGGTAAGGAAGTCAGTCGGCAGTCGCTCGCGTTAAAATCAAAAGCCAATCATAATATTATAAGCGGACCTCGGGCTGGAAAATATCAACTTTGGACTCTACCGGGATGATGAAGCTATATAGCTCCATCCCGTTCCCTCTGCGTCGCGGGTAAGCCCACAATTGCTGTTTTATCTTGTGTATAATTTTATTTTGAGTTTTGTATTCAATTACAAAAAAAAACATCTCAAGAAAGGAAAATGGCATTTCAAACTTTTAAATACTTCTCCTGAAAATTTATTTTGTAATTACATATTCCTAAGTGTCATTCTATGTTGTAGTTCTATTGTGCCAAATGTTTGTATAAGTAAATCATTATAAAAACACATGTTAAACTTTATAATAAATAGTTCTATAATATTGCAAACATGTATCACGTTATTACCAGAAAAAGGTCTTTTACCAAGTCACCGATATGATAGGCTACTTACAACTTTTCAAATCTTTGCAGTGATATTACAGCCACAATTGCATTACTCTTTACAGAGTTTGGTTTACAGCCAGAAATAGATATTGTGTTAAGCGAAATAATGTTATCAGTCTCAGCACATAGAAGTGTGGCGTATAAATGCCATGTTATCAGACTGATAGCCTGATAACCTCAGTTTTTCCATTATTTTTAAGTATTTTCGGCGAACTTGATACGGTGGTAATTACAGAGATTGCCCAGCTATTATGCGCAGACAAATAATATTAACTGTTTGGGTCTCGGTAGGTATTCTTCAGAAGAAGGATAAAAGTCGTTCAGGTCAGTCCAATGTTTACTTTTACCAGTACAGATGTTTACCATGAAATGAATAACTGAAACTTAGGGCCTGCACGAAACGCGAACGAAAAAAATTGAGTTCATGTATGTATGTGAGTTTCCTAATTCTAGGATAACTTTTAAATGCCTAAACCATTTTGGATGAATACTGGGTGTACAGGGCACCACCAAGATCTTCGGGGCTTAAAGCCACCTCACCTGGAAGCCTGTACCGACACCAGTTGATTGACGAATGAGGCTCTTGCGTAGGCTTTCTTTTCGGGGTTCAGTCGCTCTCGTAAGAGCCAAGAAAAACCGATAATGCAGGAGTGTAGAGCGGACGCCGGAATCCAAAATATATAAGGTTAAATGTATAAGGTTTGCATGCAAAAGTTTTGTATTTAGAATCCTTTTATTATTCTGAATGAGTCTGAACATTTTTTGAAGAAAATAATTTTTGGCAGAGTTGTTGTGTAAACATAATTGGCGAATCGTGGGTGTGTAATACGCCTCTGCCTGCCCCTTCGGGGATACAGGCGTGAAGTTTTGTTATGTATGTATGTTAAAACTAAGACCACGTCCTTGACTACAGTAATGGAGAGTCGGTCTTGGGAGCGGCGGCGCGGCGGTGGCGGTAACGAGACTCGTCGCGCGCCGGCCCCGCTTTGTTACCGTCAAGGACGGTGCAGAGACTGAAATTTGGTACAGTTATGTAAGTAACTAAGTACTTCTTTACCAGATTCATAGTTCAAAGTACGCTGTCACAGTTTTATGGTAGAAGTTTTCGTTGACATGATTCGCCAGAAGCCAGATGCATCTCAGGAACAATTTGATGACTGAAAAGAGATCATACCATGTAGAAATATTATAATTAGACAAGTAGAACAAAACGAATAATGTCAGTATAGTAATATTATTATTTTCTACTTATTTGTTTGCTAAAAATAGATTGCCGGTGTTGGGGCAACTTGGGCTATATACAAGTGCGGATCTGAAGGTTAATTGTACCATATTAATGCATTGTCATCCAAACTTAACGTTTATGCAAAATTTCAGCTCCGTCGGATGACAACAAATGGTCGAAAAAATTGACAATACTTACATACGAACAGTGCAAGTTAATAAAAAGCTTAAAAATAATTGATAAGTGTTCTAGGTGCGACACTTATGTGATTGTCAGTTTTTTTTTCTTTTTGTCTAATTTTAATCTGAGTTTTAATCTGAATCTAGGTAACGATTAGAACGATTTTCATGAAATTTAGTATCCATTTTTAGAAAACGTCGAAGAAAAAAAGACATTCATTCGGGTATTTAGCTCTAAACAGTAAGAGTGGTGATATTGTGTAAGAGTGTTTATAAATTTCGTTAGCTGATTCCAAAGTAAGATATCATATTCGCCAGAAGAAATTTGATACTCACCGCTGATTCAGCTATCAAGATTCATAAACATTCTTACAGAATAGCATAGGAGTTCTGACTATGAAGTATATCTCACCAGTAAATGGCCGGCCTGCGATGAGTGACGGCTCATGGGTTTGCTCACGGAACAACCAGCACGTGATGGGTGACCTTGTCTTCGAACAGTGCCTTAACCTAACATGTAGCTGACATTATGTGTGTAAACTACGTACATGAAATTAAACTTGGTTTACTTTTGAATGTTTATGTTGCTTGAAAGTGGTCTTAGGTTTAGGGAATGAATGATTTCTAAATTAACAGCTTCAGGGTCCACTTGCAAGCCGGTACACCATCCTAACTGACAAACGAGACTTAGGCGCAGGTTTTCCTCTCGTGGTTAGGGTGCCAGTCACTCCCGTAAAAGTTGAGATAAACCATTAATGGAAAGGCGGAGTAGCTTTAGATGTAGTCGGGACTGGTGCTCGGATGATGGTGATGATGACTCTTGTACATCCTTTTTACTACTGAGGAAGAAAATGGCAACTACACACCATCAGGCGATCAATTCGTGGAGACTTCGAGACAAATTCATAAACTATTAGAGCTATTTTTTTTAACAGATTTTGCTTTACTTTTGAACAAAAATATCATTCTGATAATAGGGATCTAAATAATAGTTTAGAAATGCGTGTCCTTTTATAAAAAACCGGCCAAGTGAGAGTCGGACTCGCCCATGAAGGGTTCCGTAGCAGCAAGTAAATTTTTTATATTTGAGTTAATTGAATGAAAGGTAAATTGCGGTTTACGATTTATGACGTATTAAAAAAAAACTTCTTACTAGATCTCGTTCAAACCAATTTTCGGTGGAAGTTTACATGGTAATGTATATCATATATTTTTTTTAGTTTTATCGTTCTCTTATTTTGGAAGTTACAGGGGGGGGGGGGCACATTTTACCACTTTGGAAGTGTCTCTCGCGCAAACTATTCAGTTTAGAAAAAAATGATATTAGGAATCTCAATATCATTCTTGACGACCTATCCATAGATTGCGATACGTATGGGTTTGATAAAAAAAATTTTTTTGGGTTTTAGTTCTAAGTATGAGGAACCCCCAAAATGTATTGTTTTCTTTCTATTTTTGTGTATATATCTAAATGCGGTTCACAGAATACATCTACTTACCAAGTTTCAACAGCATAGTTCTTATAGTTTCGGAAAAAAGTGACTATGACCATACGGACGGACAGACAGACAGACATGACGAATCTATAAGGGTTCCGTTTTTTGGCATTTGGCAACGGCACCCTAAAAACGTGTGACATGCAAATTACTCTACGAACTTCATTAGTATCAGGTGAATAAGTATCATTTGACTATAAAGCTTGTATCAAATGAATTAACTGAGTAATTCACTTTTGGTAACTAGAAGCTTCAACAAGTTTTATACACGAGCTCAGTTTTGAACAATGGTGTGAAGTTCCACTGTGAAAAATGTTTCGAATCACAAAACAGGTATCTGGAAACAAAAATCTTTTTATATTATCTGTTGTGTGTTTTAGTTTGTGAGGATATATGTATTAAGTTAGGTATTTGTCAGGTTCCACGCTCAATATTTATATCTAATGTTGAGCTATTTTGAGTATAATATTGTCTTTTACATTTTTTTTAATATTTAGGACACTTCAATTTGACTTCATCTCGCCTGATGGTAAGCTGAAGGTAAGTCTCAGGAAAGTCTCAGGAAGTCAGGAAGTCTCAGGAAAGAGGGTCACCATTACATACACGTGTACCATTGCTAACATGGTACGTACCATGTTAGCAATGGTGGCACTCAGCTTGGCGGCCTCATCAGAAGATGATTGTCGTCGCAGCGCCGCGTGGCACCCACCGGTCCCACTAGTGCTGCGACCACAATCCCCCTGCCCGGCTATGCACTTGCTGACCCCTGAACGCAATCAAACCGAAATTGGATTACTATGGTGGGTTTTTCGCAATCGTGCACGGTGGTACACACCCGGCCGAATTTTGTGACAAATTTGTGTCATCAAATTTCTACCACCAGTTACATTGTTCAAATTCCAATTTCAAATTCAATTTCAAATTTATTTCTTTCATGAAGCATAGGTTACACAAAGATGTTATAATCATAATAATAGTTCAAGCTATGTTCCGCCAAAGGCATACGAAATATTGAGTTAGGTAAATCATAATTCATACAAAATAGATAAACATGTCCATGCAGAATCCAATTCCAAAATTGTTTATTGAGGTTTTCTTTTATCATGGTTCAGCTTTATCGGGTGCCAGTAGCCTTGATGCCGAAGCCAACCTCACCTGCCGGTGTATCTGCTAGATAACGGACGAGGCTCTGGTGCAAATTTTCTTCTCGGCGTTGGAAGGTCAGACGGCAGTCCCTCGTTTAGAAAAGCAGCATACCAATCAAAAGCAATAAACGAACTCCGGGCTCCAAACTGCAAACTTTGAACGCAACTAGGAAATTGCTATGCCGATGATGATGTTCGGCTTCATTCTACGAAAATTTGAGAAGAACAGAGATGAAGATTGATTCTAAAAGCATCTCCTCATACATTTTAATTTCAAACTCTTTTAAGGTCTCATTGATCTTGGTCTTTCAAGGACTCAAACTGTCTTCCTTCAACGTTAACGAAAAAAATTGTATTTGAAGTCTTAGGCCTGAATTATACAGAAGAGGCAACAGGCATATCGCGAGCTTAAGGCGTAAATCAAAGAGATGGTACGATGCGCTATTGTACAGGTTGACTTTGTAGAGATATCATGCCTCTTGCGCGTTTCTAGCGTGCCTCTAGCGTGCCTGTAGCGCAGGCTTTCTTGCCCCGCCTTAAGATTGTCCTAAGCTCGCCTCTTGCCTCATACCTTATCTGTATAATTCAGGCCTTAAACAAGTATTGTATAGGTTTGAATCATATCAAGTTTATTGGAGTACCTTTTTTATTTTTTTTTATCGTGCGGAAATCCCTTCGGATACCCCCCCGCCGGCCAGCGGGGGCGGTTATGTCGGGCTTGCACCGACTAAAACCGCACGCCGTCTCGGGTCTTCAGACGCCGGGGTGTAAGGTTACCCATAGAGCATATCCCTCGCACCCCGGCTGACCCTGGGCCATCTCACCACTAACAGCATCGCTCATCCTGTCTCCTCTGAAAGCAGAGGAGTACGGAGAGCGATGTGTTCCCGCCACGTTGGGTATTGGCCCACCAATGAAGATGCCAACCCTATGAAGGGGTGAAGGGGAAGCCATTGACCGCCGCCCAGGGTGTACCGGCCGCTCCGATTCCGTTCCCCCCGGACTGCAGCGGGATCGGAATCGGAGCGACACTCGAGAAGGTTACCCAACACACACCCCAAGTTTATTGGAGTACCTATAATTTCGTTTGGCCATATTGCAGTACAGCATAAGATAAAGTTATGATCGTAAGCATAAATTATGAATAACGTCGTTGTCGATCAGATGTAAATTAGCAGTACTCCTAACTCCCAAGTTTTCAGGCATGTCGGAAGAATCAGCAGGTCTGCCAGCGCATATCTGCAACAATTTTTTTGATTTGATAAGTCTTAACTGCTTCTCCAGGGGTTGGCGGACACGCAGCGGCGATATATGTGCGTGTGCTAGGTCGGTTCCTAGCCTAGATGTTCTATAAGTCTTAACCATAAATACATGATTCGTGTTTTAATTTACTGTTTCGTTAATTACTTAAGACAGTTCATATGTGATTTCAAATTAACTGGCTGTTTTTTATCTATGGCCTTGGAAAACTGAAATATTTGTTTATTATATAGGGGTATGTACACCAAATTAAGGGAGATACCCCATTTTGCAACGAACATAAACTTGATGATAATACAAAACTGAAAATGAGGGAATAATTAGAGCGCGTAAAAGCTTTCTGAAGCCCCATTTTTACAATTATAATCAATCGCCAAATCAGTCAAATCGAGCATCGTTTGTGGTTGGTATAGGTTAAGTTTTGAGGCTAGAGCTTGGTCATTACCTATGAGGCTGAGATTTATATGATCTAATCAGGTACCTACCTATAATAAGGTTTTTCTATGTATAGGTGTTAGATTCAGTCTGTATCTTCATTCCATCAGAGATATAGAATCACTTCATTTAGTTCATTTACCTAGCATTGCTCAGCTCAGCTCTAGTGGAAACGGTTCAGCGGAGTGAGGCTAGGTAAATGAAGTAGTTCTTAACATATACATCCCCAGCTACGCATCCTCGCACATCTCTGGTGGAAACGCAGCCTAAAATTGATACTGATACTCTTCAAATCTGTAGCCATCAAATTTTGCTTCCAATAACTATGTTTATTCCACAATTGTTATATAATATGTATTTATATCTACTACACAGTTCCAGGCATTGGGCTGCTATTAAAAAATCCAGGAATACGTTCAATATCTGCCTATCTGCTATTGTAAACGTATGCGAGCGTCATATTTATCACGGCTATCGGCGAGTGAGTCACTCACTTTCAAACGAAAGTTTCTAGGAATTCTCTGATAAAGAGGCTCACCGCTTGATTCAAAAACTCAGGCTGGATTTCACCATTGAAAATCTTTTCAACTAAACTACGTTACATCTTTTACTCAAATAATTTGTTGGATAAAACTTGATATAGCAGTTTGGTTAATTCCGATTTCTATTATTTTGTGGAATGTGCTTTAAATCTTTCACGATTAGGAATCGTTTTTACATCCACTATATGGGTGTATTTGGGACCCCATCATGATCTTGTGGCCCAAGCCAACCTCACCTGCGAGTCGGTACACCTGCCCATTAACGAACGAGGACCGAGCTTTGTTGCAGGTTATCCCTTCGGGATTGGGAAGTCAGACTTCGCTCGCTCCCGTAAAGGCTGCGGCATCACGAAATCAAACACTGGGAGAGTCGATCCTGGGCTTCAACCCAGGACTTGCTTGCTTTTTGCTTACTTTTGGATGCAACCGGATTGACGGTGAGATGGTCATGATGATGATCCACTGAATAAACGAACAAAACATGTAAAGAAAAATCCAAAATATATATTTCTTTCCGCTTTCTTCTGGCTTGAGTAAATTAATGCCATTAATCAAAATGTGTTTACTAACATGTTTTAAAAAAACCCAAGCTTTTACATAAACATAATATGTCCTGGAATCGATAGCAATCCAAATGAAACTAACTCGCGTCTCGACGGTGATGTCATTGGTGGCGCAGGCGCCTATTTCACTAAGCAATTTGGAACGTTTATGTTACATGTGTAAAGTTTAGGACCATAACAATTGTACTTATATGTGTAGTTCGGTTGCGATATAATATATTGCTATAATCGCAGCATAAATTCTAAGACTTGTGAGCTAAGCATTAAATTTCCACAGTTTATGTACCTCAAGTATTTACTCCTAGATTGTTGCATAAGGGCGCGTATACATAGTCAATATAATTTTATTTGCGATCCCATATTATCAATATATATTGCCAAGATCGCGATATAATAATGACTGTCAACACCCGGCCATAGAGAGTAAATATACATATATGTATATTGCGATCCAATACCGTGATCTATTTATATAGGCACGAATCGCGTTTGCACATCGATGATGTCCCAATATTATCGATATCATCAGTATGTACTGACAGGATTGACTCAGGGTTCACCTAGAACGAGTGCCAAAGCACTCTCTTGACAACTACTAGGGCAACTAATATTATTGTTTTGTACTATTTCTATAGAAATAAATGAATTTAATTATTTATTATTAAACTAAACTACACTACTAAACGCGCTCTAAGAGAACACCTTAAAGTCATCGCAGACATTAGATGCTTATATTATTATATAAGAAAGCCATACAAATGTGATGTTTCATCAATCCGTCTCGCTCCAATAATGACGTGTTGCTGAAAGAACAATAATAGCAATTATTCATTCGTTCATTCAAGACAGAAGAAGGTAATAACACAAGTGCAAGGGAAAATGCACGAGACCGTCACTTGCGGGTTAAAATATGTTCAGTTTACTTGACTTCAACCCTATTCAGTAAAATTCAATACATGTGATTTCTTGCGCATTTCGGGTCTGGATGATGCGGCCACGACGGAGGAAATTATCTCCGCCGTCGTGGAGGCGGGCGGCTGCCCCCGTGATCAGGTGAGAGCTGGAGAAATCCGGTTCAGTCCGACCGGTCACGGCACGGCAGTCGTCAACTGCCCCGTCGCAGCGGCGCAGAAAATGCGGACGGACGGAGCCTCCTCGTTGGGGGCTTCCTTAAGGCGCGGGTGCAACTCCTGCAGCCCCACGAGACCAGGTGCTTTAGGTGCCTGGCCGTGGGGCATGTGGGAGTGCAGTGCACAGCGGGAGACACCGTGGGGGATCGGTGCTTCCGCTGTAGTCAGCCCGGCCACAAGGCAAGTGCTTGTGATGCTCCGCCGCGGTGCTACAAATGCGTAGCGGAGGGCAAAGCGGCGGAGCACCTGCGCCGCCTCGAGGCCAAAGCCCCGTTCGTCCACACCGGGTAGCGGGGGTGCCGCTCAGGAGCGGCTACATTCGCGGCGGGATGCGGAGATGGACGTCCATTAATGGACACACCAATCCGCATCCTGCAGGTGAACATAAACCACTGCACCGGTGCTCAGGATCTTCTGTACCAGAGCATCGTGGAATGGTCTATCAATGTGGTCGTGGTCGCTGAGCCGTACTGGGTCCACCCCGTAAGCCCGGTGGACCTAGACGGCGTAGCGACCGTCTTCGAGGGTTCCACCGCGGACACCTCGCGCCTTGCAGTCATTGCAAGGGGCCGAGGCTGTGTCGCGGCGGACTATAAGGGTTTGGCTGTCGTGGCCGTCTACTTCTCGCCAAAACTGACCAGTATGAGCTTGAGCTATGGCTCGCAGGACTGGACATTGTTCTCGCTGCGTGCCGTCCTCGCCCTGTTTTGGTCCTGGGAGACTTCAACGCCTGGGCTCTGACTTGGGGCTCCCGGGAAACCAATGCCAAGGGGTGAGTTCTGGAGGACTGGGCCAACACCCGTGGCCTAGAGGTCCTCAACCGGGGGAGTGTCGCCACCTGGGAGCGGTGGGGGCTCAGTTCGGTCATGGATGTTGCATTCGCGACCCCTGCTCTTGCCCGCCGCGTCCAGGGTTCGGACCACAGGTACATTCGGTTCAACGTCTCCCCTCCACCTAACCTACCGCCGACTATAGTGAACCCCCCGGATCCACGTTGGGCGCTCAGACGCCTGGATCGGGAGGCTCTCCTGGAGGCATCCATTGTGCAGGCCTGGATTCCGTCACCGGCCAGGCCTGCCGATGTCGACGCAGAGGCCGAATGGTTCAGGAGAGCCATGTCGCATATCTGCGATGCGGCGATGCCTAGGGTTAAGCCCGGCCCGGCAAAGAAACAGGTGTACTGGTGGTCAACGGAGAACGCACAGCTGCGAGCAGCCTGCGTGACCGCTCGCCGCCAGTACACCAGGTTTCGCCGGGGGCGTCGCCGCCCAGACAATGCGGCAGCCCGAGAGGCGGAGCTATATGAGGCGTACAAGGGGGCCAAGAGGACCCTCCAGGTAGCTATTAAGCAGGCCAAACGGCGGGCCCGCGAAGAGCTGCTGGAGTCTCTGGAGCAGAACCCATGGGGGCGCCCTTACCTTGCGGTCAGGGGCAAAATCCGCCCAAGGGCGCCCCTACTGACCCAGAGCCTCCAGCCGGCGCGGCTGGAGGGGATACTGGGCTCCTTGTTCCCAGCGAGAGCGGAGGAGCATGTTCCTCCGCGTATGGCTCCGCCTCAGGCGCCTGACGCTGATAATAGCGAGAGCGATGTGCCCGAAATCAGGGAGAGTGAACTGGGGGTAGCAGTGCTCCTGCTTAAAGTCCGGAAATGCACTGCCCCCGGACCCGACGGCATTCCAGGCCGAGCATGGGTCCTGGCCCTTGAGGAACTAGGGCCTCGACTGGTGGCGCTCTTTAGCGCATGCCTCGAAAGGGGCCAGTTTCCAAAGGCGTGGCCGGTGGATCAGCCATCCGGTTACTGTACCTGGGGATCGTGCGAAGCATGGCCTTATACGGGGCCCCCGTATGGGCGGAGACTCTGGCGGCCCGCAACGTGCCTGCTCTAAACCGCCCGTTAAAGGCGATGGCCGTCAGAGTCATCAGGGGGTATCGCACGATCTCCGTCGAGGTGACATGTCTCCTAGCCGGGACCCCTCCATGGGACCTGGAAGCGAGAGCCTGCTGTACCAGTGGCGCAAGGAGGCGCTGGAGCGGGGCCATAGGCCGGAGCCCCGAGAATCAGGGCTCAGCGGTCCCTGCTCCGCCAGGAACTCATGGAGACATGGAGCTGGACATGGCGCTCCACACTTTGGTGGAGTGCTCTGCGTGGGCGAGTCAACGCCGGGATCTCGTTGCGGTCCTGGGCGTGGACGTTCTCTCGTTGGAGACCATGGTGAAGCGAGGACGCCGCAGACTCATCTACGCCCGGGACTACCAACCTCCATGATCGGGGCCTGAGGACGGCAGTTGGCCGACTCACCGTCCTTACAGAAGCAGGCCGTGGCGGAGGCGTGTCGTGTGTGCCCTACACATGCCTGCCAACTCACCGAAGCGGGATAAAACCCGACCCCACCAGGCGAGGCCGCGGTAGCGGCCAAGTCCGCCAGCAACCCTGGGGTTATCCTTTCGAGGGCTTACCCGGGGTGCCCGGCAACGGACACTTGGGGAGGACACCGTGCGGTTTTAGTCGATACACGACATAACCACCCCCGCTGGCCGGCGGGGGGGTATCCGAAGGGATTTCCGCACGTAAAAAAAAAAAAGAAACATGTGATTTCAAACTTACGAGTCCTGATGATGACTGACCGCGGGAAGGTGTCGAAAGCTAGTGCACTGCACTAGTTTGATGACACGTTGAGACTGACGGTTTGCGTTACCTAACTTATTCTCATAATCATCGTAGCGTTGCATCCCAGTTGTACCACAGGCTTTAATCTCGGAGCTTTTGGCGTATTATACCAATGTTAATCCAGATAAGAAACAGTTTACTAAACAATTTTTTTTTTTTTAATTTCAATCTTATTTTCTCAAAAACTATATTTTTCCCCACAATCATGAAAACATCCCCAAACTACCACCCGTGGACGTAGCAACTTATCAAATAGCTATAACAGGTACGATGAGATATAGGAATAATTTACAATTACACCTACTTTGTAGACTTATTTGTTATTTAATATTTCTTGCACGTAAATGAATGAACGACGACGGACTTTATGCCAAAGGCATTTTCTACCAGTGAACCTTTGATCTTTAGGATAAAAGAAAAAAAAATGGTTCGTGTATTTTTCCTCCAATTTCAGATTCAGCCCTTGTCGATTTAGACACAAGTCAGGTTCAAAATAGTCTGTTAGGTAGACAGGCAAGCACCCAGAGTAAATATCACAGTGGGATATATTTTGCTGTAGAGTAACCCGAAGCCAGTGCCTATGTTTCATTAGTGAAAAGACAACGAATATAAAAAATATATTACTAGGTACTATAAAAAGAGGAAAGCGGACCCCGGCCTCCGAGGTGAAAGCTTCGGCTGCACCCGGGGAGATTCCGGTTGCATTCAAAACTTTGATGAAAGGATGATGATGATCAATAAAGTAGAGCAGTAAATAAATAGTTCAATAAAGAGTGTTATTTGAATGTTATCTTGAAATACTTACTAAAACTAGTCGTTAGCAAATTTCCAAAAAAAGTCTATAATAACATTGTATTTGTAGTTTTTCTCAAGAACTATTATGAACCTCAGACTAAAAGACGACATAGAACGACTACAATGTTTATTTTTAGATATCGATAGCAGCGCCAGCTGTCCGTTTTTTTTTCGCATAAACCTTATTCCGACAATTACGAACACAAAACAAAAGGAAATCAGACCAAATCGGTCGACTCGTTCTCACGTGCACAAACATTTCTGGCAATTGATTTTTATTTATATAGATTACTAGCTGACCCGGCAAACGTTGTTCTACCAAGACCTATCAAAGAAATCGAATATAAGTATAAAAATGTAGAATAAAATATCAACACTTCATGTAAATGAGTTCACGTCAATGATCGACGGTTAAATTATATTGTTTATGCACGAATATTAAATTTAAAAAAGCGGCCAAGTGCGAGTCGGACTCGCCCATTAAAGGGTTCCGTAGCAGCAAGTAACATAATAATGTTTTTTTTTAATTTTTATATTTGAGTTGATTGAATGAAAGGTAAATAGCAGTTTACGATTTATGACGTATTAAAAAAGAACTACTTACTAGATCTCGTTCAAACCAATTATCGTTGGAAGTTTACATGGTAATGTACATCATAATATATTTTTTTTAGTTTTATCATTCTCTTATTTTAGAAGTTACAGGGGGGGGGGGGGGCACACACATTTCACAACTTTGGAAGTGTCTCTCTCGCAAAATATTCAGTTTAGAGAAAAATGATATTAGAAACCTCAATATCATTTTGAAGACTTATCTATGGATACCACACATGTATGGGTTTGATGAAAAAAAAATTTTTGAGTTGGTAAATGTTATATTGATATTATACAAATCAATTCCGGCGATTACACACTAAGCAAATGCTTTATTTTGCATAAAAATATAATCCAAAAATAAGTTAAGTGGGTTGTGCAACTCGTGCTGGTAAATCCTAAGATTTACCGGAAAATGTTAGGATCTACCGTAGTTCGGGCTTTTACAGTAAAATATACAAGTAATTAAATTAATGGAATATCGTCTTAAATATCGTTTTGGAATCATTTTCGAGGAAACTTCGAGAATCAGCCGTACTAGGTAGGCCTCCGGCGACTTCGGATTTGTGTTACGCAGCTAGTGCCTACGTAACACCGCCTCGCATATCAGTACACGCTACTAATCAGTAATTTACCGTAATGCTAGGCATGCAACCTCCCTTTCAAAACTCCTTTTCGTTAATGTGAGTGTGAATTAATTTGTTATATAAATGTGTGTGTATAGGTGTGTACCATTTGTTCTATCCGGGATCCGAGGAAAATGTTTTAAGGGCCCCCTTACACCCTGTAGATCCGAGACGACGTGCGCTTTTAGTTGGTTCGAGTCGGCCAGCGGCGGTAGTCGAGGGAAATTCCGCGTGGAAATAGAAAAAGTACACGCACACTTTACTAATCATTCGAGTGCCAATCCCAGTTGCATGTAAACTAGTGCTTTTAAGACCTCCAACTACATTATTTGGTTTATTTTATAGTGTGTTTCTACATACCACTACGGTAGGATCCACCTGATGGTTAATGGTAGGAGCCTGTGAACGTATGTAACGACGATGGTGGTGGGGAGGTGGAGAGTGAGAGGAAAATTAATCTGGAAAAATAAAAATTAAGAATGTAAGTATGACTCTGGTACTTTCGCGGTTATCTAGTCTATATCCCACTTGGGTATATAGTTTAATGAATTTAGGTTTAACATAACATAACTTCACGCCTGTATCCCCGAAGGGGTAGGCAGAGGTGTATTACACACCCACGATTCGTCAGTTATGTTGAGGTCTCAATCTAATAGGGGGCGAGCCTATTGCCATTTGCCGGGCACATTACTAAGCGAGCGATGATATAATCAACATTTTTAATTACTTAGCGATAATATAATTATAATTAATACACACATAACCATGAAAAGTCAGAGGTGTGTGCCCGGGGCGACTGGGGATCGAACTCGAGACCTCGTCTCGGCAGTCCGTTACGTACACCACTGGGCTATCGCCGCTTTTTATTTAGGTGTAAACTCCAAATAATTATTTCGTACACTTTCTGAGAGCGTAGGAGATGGGGCGATAATCTGATCGAGGTGGCGTTTCATTCTTTCTGTTTCTGTGTAATTATTCAGTTAAATTACCTTTTTTTTTCCGGAAATCCCTTCGGCTACCCCCCACCGGCCAGCGGGGGTGGTTATGTCGGGCTTGAACCGACTAAAACCGCACGCCGTCTCGGGTCTTAAGACGCCGGGGTGTAAGGTTGCCATAGAGCATATCCCTCGCACCCCGACAGACCCTGGGCCATCTCCTGTTTCGTGATGGCCCCCTCGGGTTTGGGAACCACGGTGTCCCCGTCTTGCCCCGGTTTGGGAGAGGGGCGCTGGACGCTCCGCCGTCTCGGCCTGCTTCTGCTGGGGTGACAGGCAGCTTCACCTGCCGCCCCCACCAGTTAAAATACCTACTAGATTTAGTTCGGAAAAAGTGAACATCCAGGACGGGACTTGAACCCGCGACCTGTCAGTTATATAGGCGCAATACTCTGACCTACTGTAATATTTGCATGCCCTTTTTTTTATTAGCGTGCCACGGGCTTCACCCCATCGGTGCCGACGATGCGGTGGGCGTGTCAGAATCGGACCGACTAAAACCACACGGTGTCCTCCCTAAGTGTCCATTGCTGGGCATCCCGGGTAAGCCCTCGAAAGGATAACCCCAGGAAATGTGGAATTGTGGTAGAAATGAAGGATTTAACATTTTATAATTATTAAGACTATGTACCCATTTGACGCAAATAAATGAATTAGAATTTGCAAACATACATTTGCTATAACGACTTTGTTACTCGGACCATATGCTTATTAACCACGTTAATCGTATAAAAATAAACAATAAACGCTTTACCTGGTCTAAATGATAGTCTCGGAAGTTTGAGCGAATATCCCACATTGTAATAAAACTATTTTTAACGAATTCTATGGCGATTTATTTGGTTCTATTTTATCATTTTATAAATGGCGATTGAATTCGTTTTAAAATAAATTTTCCTATATTTTATTTTAAAAAAATTACAGAGGTAAGTAACCCAACACTGTCGTGCGTGAACAAGGTTCATTTGACACTACTAGTTAAAGTGTAGTATTACGGGGAAGGAATTTTTCTTTTAGCAAGTTTTTAGTGTATAATGTATAATGTTTTTAGTGTATGTTCTAGTCCTTGTTTCGGTAACGATTGTATTGGGGACGGAGTTGTTATAATTATTTAGTGTTGTGATACATGTTATGATAAACAAGTTATTAAACGTTAATACAGTCTAGTAGTACCTATACATAGGAGTCATTGAAGATTACATAAAAAAAAATGACCTTTACATAGTTTTCTAACGTTAGGCACTCCTCCATACCAATGCGATAACTATCTTCGCAAACTCATATGCACTTCTTTAGCTTTTCTTGATTAATTTCGTGCCTACTCATAAACACAGACTTGTATTTGACTGCGCAGTCAGTGCTTATGTATGTTGAATATTTACTTCTTATAGGAAGCATTAAGGTATGTTGATAGTCCATAGACATTCTAGAACCAGCATGCATATGTCTATCTTCATAATTCCAGTACAAGGATTGCTTGTCCAATGAATACTATTAACATAGGATCACTAAAAGTTACACCCACATAGCTAAAGGTACGGTCGAGTAGTATGGTCGAGAAGTCACAGGTTCGAACCACGACCTACGGACTTGAACCCAGTTCTCCATAATTTCTAATAGCTTTTTTTATAGTACAAGCAATACTCGTCTTAGTAAAGTAACGACTTTAAATGAAAATGTTTTTGGTGGGATAGATGATACTACTTGCATACGCAGGCTGTATAACACATCATGTTATTTAAAAAAAAAACAGACATGACTCGAATTAAGTACTCTAAGTTTGGATTTAAATCACTAACTAAAACAACTTTCCTATTGATGTAGTCAGAGACAACATCTTTCTTATTTCTATCATACGCCTTTCGCTTCTTCTATTTCCATAACATTGTTTTCATACATCATGCTCGCCGGTTTAGGGTATTTTTCATCCGGCCCTTCCTTAAAATTTCCCTGGATCTGATTGACATATGTCGGTGTTTGTGTATTATTTTTTCTTGGCGTACCCGCTCATGATGATTAAGATTCGTGGTACGAGCGCAACGACGCTTGTACCGGACGAAGTGGGCGTGCTATGCTAGCAGTACATCACGAGTTGAGCGCGGAGTTGAGCGCGACGTCGTTTTTTGTGGGGTCGGGCTCGCTAGCTCGTTGGTAGACCGTGGGCTCGCGCTTTTTTGGGTTGGTTTTGCCACGCGCTTTGAAGTAACATTGTTTTGATTTTGTTTGTCGAATGTTGATTAATTAGTGAAAATTAATTATCGAGATAGTTATCTATTTGTAAAATAAGTTAATACGCCCATCGCGTTCGTAGGACTTGGAACCATTGCTGCGGTGGAACATACATCCTAAGGGAAGTGAAATCTTTTATAATTTTAGTAATCTATTGTATAATACATCCTCAACATACATTAAACTAGGATTAGATTAGGTACATTATCACTGGGTCATTTGTTCCTAATACGGGCCCGTCATTAATAAGGTTAGTTAAGAACCTACTTATATATATTTCATTTTCTTGATATTTTACTTATTTGTTTGCTTGTGTAATCGTGGTATTTTGTTTGAAATCGATCGATCTTTTATCTCGATTGAAATACCACGCGGATTTCGGTTGTAATAATTGTACACGTAGGAACGTAGCGGGTCGTCCATTTTGATTACCCGATTTGTAAAATAAATTACTATTTCATAATAAATACTTGATTAATCTTGCCTAAAATTCGAATGTTGCCTAATCGCTTGCGATCGGATTTATCCTTTGAATTTGCATGATTGTTTTGATTTCAGTGCCTATTTTAATTAACTGTTTTTGGGACTTTGTGGGATTTAATTTTGATAATATTTCCGTCCAAATATTGTTGCTTGAGATCTATATAATTGCCCTAACATTTTCCCATATTGTGATTTTTTGGGCAAGAGCGAGTTACTTTGCTGGGCTCAAATTAATTTATAAAATAATATTTGGAAATTTATGTTAATACCTTGGGGAGCTCTCAACAACGTTCAGAAGCCTATTCTGAACATTTTTCTTGATTTTTGTAAGTGGGGTCTGGTAGACCCCCAACCTAAAATTGGTCCAAATTTTACATTCGTGTTTCTGATTTGTGTCCGGTCGGCTCCCGGAACTTATTTGAACTGATTTTTATATTTTTCCCTATTTATTCTTTAAGGGAAATTCGGGTCCTTCATAAACTTATAATTTTGTTGTATCACTTTTGCCTAACCTAGTAATAATTGTTTGTGCCGATTTTGCGGGCCTAGTTTGGCATCGGATTTTTCAAGCCCTGGTTGATAACTTAATGATTAGGTTTTACACACGTTTCCACTACGCGATTTTTTAGACTTAAGTTAATATCGTTGACTTACGACGATATCGGTGCCTCGTAACGCGGTTTCCGAGCGCGAAAGCGACTAGTGGGGCTACGGTTTGAAAACTACCTACTCGTAGTCGCATTTTTCGCCTTTGCTTCCTCCTGAGTGAGGGAGCTGGTAGCAGAGCTGCTTCGGAATCATTGCTCCGGCTACGTTCGCGTACATATATATATATATATGTCACACGCATACGAATACATACACGCACACACCCTCGCACGCACATACGCACACACACACGCACACACACAACACACATACACACACACAAACACACACACACTAACCCCGACATTACTTACAACATTATTTACAAGAATGCTATTGTAGTATTGCAGTTGTACTTTGGATCATATAATATTATAAATGTACTTACCTATGTACTCAGAGGTTGCTGCAAAATTCAGTAGTAATTGTTCAATACTACTTTATTAATTGTAGGGACAATTGGGGGTGGGGTGTGTGTTGGGTAACCTCCTCGAGTGTCGCTCCGATTCCGATCCCGCTGCAGTCCGGGGGGAACGGAATCGGAGCGGCCGGTACACCCTGGGCGGCGGTCAATGGCTTCCCCTTGACCCCTTCATAGGGTTGGCATTGATCGTCGGCCAATACCCAACGTGGCGGGAACACATCGCTCTCCGTACTCCTCTGCTTTCAGAGGAGACAGGATGAGCGATGCTGTTAGTGGTGAGATGGCCCAGGGTCAGCCGGGGTGCGAGGGATATGCTCTATGGGTAACCTTACACCCCGGCGTCTGAAGACCCGAGACGGCGTGCGGTTTTAGTCGGTGCAAGCCCGACATAACCGCCCCCGCTGGCCGGCGGGGGGGTATCCGAAGGGATTTCCGCACGATAAAAAAAAAAAAAAAAAAAAAAAGGGACAATTGGGGGTGATGCTGGTGGCCTATACAGGATCCTACCAAGTTTAGGCCAGTTACCAGTCTCTGACATAAATTATTGTACACTATGTTCAAGTCAACTCAAATGTTTGTAACCTATATTGTGGTGAGAAAATAAATATGTTTTTATTATTTATTTATTATTATATACGCCCAGGTCGGCCCTCTATAACTAATCAGTCTTTGGAAAAGCCAATTTCATCTCAGTAGGTATATAACCATATAACAATTACTCATGTTTCCAGTTGAAAATATATTGAACAATTGAAACAAAGTACTCAACTAGTGGAAAATAAAAGTACTCTTCAGAGAAATCTCTTTCAACATTAACATGTTGTGTGTATGGTTCGAATGTGTCGAAAGAATGGCGGCAAAGAACGAACGAAACAGTTATGCAAAACGAAAGTGAAGGGCCGTGGGAGAAACACTCGTAATGGTCAGACTGACAGAATTTGGGACTAAACACAAAGACTTCTATGTGTACTACTGGACTATATACGAAACCAAAAAAAATAGTATCCCGAAAGGCGATAAACCGAATATTAACCACGCGCAACTTTTTATCACACAGCTGACATTGCAAAAAGGTGTGTTTGGTCATAGCATGTGCCTCACCCACTACTGAGATTTTTTTAAAACCCGGGATCGTTGATACCCGGGAGTGTTATATATTAGCAGAATATAAAAAATCGTTTAACCAGAAAGAACCGCCTCCTATTACTGTATTATAGTGCAAAATGCACGGACTATCTTGTTTCGTCGAGTTTTTTTAAAGAGTACTAGCAACCTAAATTATTACTATTTCACTAAGCTCAATTGCTTGTTGAGTGGGTTCACGTCAATAGTGTAATGGTCAGGATTCGAACTCAGATCCTCTCATCGTAACGCCGACTGCTTAGCTGCTAAGCTACCAAGGCTACTTATTTTGTACGCCTGATACTAGGGACTGACACCTGATTATACTATTCATCATGTGATTTCTAAATACATTCATGCCTAAAGCAGTGCAAACCGGGCAGGATTATCTTCAATGCTAAAATTTACAAGTTTGATTCTCGCGTCAACATATTATTTGACCTCTAAATACATGTATATTTATGTTCAGAGCCTGGGTGTTTGTGTACGTGATTTGCGTATGTAGTGCGATAACGGCTCCCGACGAACGGCGTAGGACATTGTAGGAGTTAGGGCTGGTAGCACTTCTGTGTTATATCAGTCTGCGTATACGCTTATTATTAAGTGTATATATGTATATTCACGCCTATGTATCTCTGAAGAGGTCAGCAGCGATGTATAGCATTGTCAACTGGGCACTAGTATTAAAAATTGGAATTTTTTAGGAGGTTATTGAAAGAATACCACCACGGATCATTCATTCAGTATTTCCTTTCTCTGTCCCACGATAAATGCTATACCTATACACGTGCTTCCTTCTTCCCACAATTATCGGGTGTGAAAAAGTATCTGTTGAGGCTGACAAACTAGGTACCACTATTTTAGAAACGATAGTAATTTTGGATTTGGGCTGACGTCATCATCAGGCGGAGTGCAGTCAAATGACGACCTTTTTTTTTTTCTTTTTTTTTTATCGTGCGGAAATCCCTTCGGATACCCCCCCCGCCGGCCAGCGGGGGCAGTTATGTCGGGCTTGCACCGATTAAAACCGCACGCCGTCTCGGGTCTTCAGACGCCGGGGTGTAAGGTTACCCATAGAGCATATCCCTCGCACCGCGGCTGACCCTGGGCCATCTCACCACTAACAGCATCGCTCATCCTGTCTCCTCTGAAAGCAGAGGAGTACGGAGAGCGATGTGTTCCCGCCACGTTGGGCATTGGCCGACGATCAATGCCAACCCTATGAAGGGGTGAAGGGGAAGCCATTGACCGCCGCCCAGGGTGTACCGGCCGCTCCAATTCCGTTCCCCCCGGACTGCAGCGGGATCGGAATCGGAGCGACACTCGAGGAGGTTACCCAACACACACCCCTGCAGTCAAATGACGACCTAATATGTAAAAAAAAGGAAAAGTACAAAGGGTAATGTCGCTTTTACGAGCGTAGTTTAGCGTGTTAAATCAATAGCACGAGGAGTCAGGGTCGCTTTATAACAGGTATTAGCAGTTCCTAGAAAAGGTACCAGTAGACTGAGTCCTCTAACTAGTATTGTAGAACTGTGTGTCACTATTTCATCCACCTTTTATTCCTTTCATAATAATCTCAAGACACTGATGCATTTTCGGCTACTATCGGAACGGAGCCTTCGGTCAAAATTGACCTGACAAACCATGCGGTGTCCAGAAGGAGTGATTTAGCAAAGAAATCGAATACCACCTTCTCCTTTCTTATCCAGAACAACACGTACCCACATACGGTACAAATAAAACTATCTCGAACCATCCGGTTCATGACTTCCTTTCATTGGCGCATGTTAAAGAACTGGAATGCTCTACCCACATACGTGTTCCCTTCGTCCTAAAATTCCGGGTTCTTTCAGCGGATCGTGAAAAAAGCATCTGTCGAGGCCGTTTTCCAGGAAGCAGCTCAAAATTTGACTTTTATAATATATAATTAATAGACTCGCAACAAATATTAAATCAAGGAGTGTGTCAATTGTTAAATATCCAGCTACCGTACCGTACTCACTTCCCCTGACTTCCCAAATCCGGGAGGAAAGGCTAGACTAGAACCTCCTCCGTCAATCTGCAGGTGTACTGGATGGCAGGTGTGGTAGGGCCCTCCAAATCTACATGGGGCCTCATACACTCCATATAGGCATGAGTAGGTACATATACATGTAATATCTTAGTACGTGTAAACACATACACAAATAAACAGATAAGCACGATACATATAGAAGGTCACACCTGACCAACAAATTTTGTTTTTAAATAGTCTATGCATGAAAGTTCCGTTTTCGAGGTTTCCAATCCGTCACAGTGTTTTAATTGAGTTGCTAACTGTACTTTTAAGTATTTTTTTCCTTATTTTTACCATTGTCATGATGAAACAAATATTTTGACTGAGTGTAAGGAATATGAATGAATATGGATGGGTACAAGAGTAGAGGGCACGCCGCAATAGCGGCGGTAAGGCCCATCATGGAGGATTGGCTAGGGGGCGACACGGAAGCCTCTCGTACCGACTGACGCAGGTGATCTCCGGGAAGGGGAGCTTCGGGGACCAACTGCATCGGATCAGGAAGGAGCCAACGCCTGAGTGTCATCACTGTGACGCGAGCGAGGACTCAGGGCTGCACACGCTGGCGGACTGCCCGGCGTGGGAGGTGCCGAGGCGTGACCTCGTGGTAGCCATCGGGGTGGGAGTCCTCTCGCTCGGCAGCATGATTGCGGCAATGGTGCGGAGCGCGAGCACGCCTAGGAGAGGTTCAGAACTCTCCCGGCCCGCCGAGCCCGCAACATGCTCGCCGCGCGTCGCAGGCGACTCAGGCGCCGGAGGTCGCTTAACGACCTCCGTCCTCCATGAGCGCAGGCCTGGGGGTGGCAGGTGAGGCCGCCTGTCACCCCAGCAGAAGCAGACCGGGACGGTGGGGCTACTAACGCCCATTCCCCAAACCGGGGCAAGACGGGGACACCGTGGTTCCCAAACCCGAGGGGGCCATCTCGAAACCGGAGATGGCCCAGGGTCAGTCGGGGTGCGAGGGATATGCTCTATGGGCAACCTTACACCCCGGCGTCTGTAGACCCGAGACGGCGTGCGGTTTTAGTCAGTTCAAGCCCGACATAACCGCCCCCGCTGACCGGCGGGGGGATATCCGAAGGGATTTCCGCACGAAAAAAAAAAAGGGTACAAGAGTAGAAATAAGTGGGTAGTCAAGTCAAGTCAGGGTGTATGGGCTCCACCAAGACCAGGGCCAAGCCAAACCTGCTGATTAAGGTGCAAAGCTCTGGAGGAGGCTTTTATGTCACGGTTGGCAGGTTTGTCTCATAAAATATCTTGATGATCAGTGTTGGCATCTATAAGTCTTTATTCGCTAGACTACACTTAGAGTTTCTTGCCATCTAGCGGGGTGTGACTTATATTAACGTGCCCTATATGTATAAAAAATAACAGATTCAAAGTTTATTAGATTTTTGGGAATAGTCTTCAACTACCGGGTTTGTACCTACAGTCCCCCTCAGAAGTTGTTGAACATTAACAAATTCACAAACGATCTCCAAATTAAAATAAATAAATAATTAATTGATAGGTATGTAATTACTTTCTTAGATAACCTTCAGAGGACAATTTCATAATTTTTCAATTATTGTTTATTATTTTAGGTAATGTTTTAGTGCTAAGGTGGTCGGTATCTTGGAATGTGTTAAGCTAATACCTATGGCGACTGTACCTGTGGTCCAACTACAATGTCCAAATGATTGTGTAGTTTTCCGGTTTTTTATTTAGGTAGTAGAACAAAATATGAACGTTTTCCTTCATGGATATGTATTGTCAATCAGCTACAACTCGTTTCGCGAATGGTGGCCTATAAATAGGATGCATTAACCGGTATGAACCAACACAGCTTTGAACGAGATGAGCTAAACTGTCAGTTGTATATCTCCATCTTTCGTTGCCGACTAACGATGTCTGTGAATGTGGTAGGAGAGCCTTTAAGCTTTTACATATATGAAAGATGTTCATATATTTTAACACCTCAACTATAAATGGGGACTGTATAGTTCTAACAGTGGGTACAAAGCCTTACTAGTTCCACACCCAGTTCATATGAAAATGTCACTAATATTATACAGAGAAACCCACAGATAAGTGCAATTCATGCATACAAGAATTTACACTGAGCGGGAATCGAACCCTCGACCTCTGATGTAGCAGTCAAACGCTCTACCGCCACATGAATCCGACCGATGGCATTAAATTGATATGAAAATAAATGAACTGCATCAATAATTACCGAAAATTATCAAAGGTCTGCTTTCACTGCTTCGTGTTCCAGTGCTTTTAAGTCGCTTGTGTCTAACGGCTATCTGCCGTTTTCCCTCGCCTGGTGCGAGTTTGTCACCTGTTCGTTGAAGTAAACTTTGATTTGTTAGATTAGTGTCACCTGGCGCTAAATTTGTTGTACACATGGCCATGACGATAGAAATTATTTAAAAGGTAAAGTAAATCATGACGGGTATTACCTAGTTATACACGGTTTACCTTAGGGTGTATGTCGCCCAACTAAGGTCTTCGGGGTCCTAGTCAACCTCACCTGTTGATTGATGGTTGAGGCTCTGGTGTAGGCTTTCCTCTTGACCATCAATCAGTAGGTGTACAGGAAGTGGGTCCTTCTGGCGGGGCCCCATGAACCCGCGAGGAGCACGTGCCAAGGACACTATTTGCGGTTAGCTAAGTGTCCTAATCGCGTTCAACTGGTTCCCTGAATATATTTTATAACCATAGATGTAAGAGTTAAATCACTAATTAATAATGTATTAAATAACTAATGTATTTAATCATCATTTTATTATTATATTATATATATACTTTTTTTTTTCTAGGAGCAAGAAGAAATCCTTAGAAGAATAAAAATACGATAAGTACGAAAAAAAATGTATAGTCCGAAGAATCGACAATTACTGGGATGAAACGGTTTAGAGTAGAGCCCACAGACTGGAAAGGGCATGACGTACTCACAATAGATGGGGGCAAACGCGAAGATCTTATTGATCTTCCTTAAAACACTTTTCAAATCATTTTCGCCAACAACACAAGCAAAATGGTTTCACATAATATGTTCGCGGAAGTGTTTTATAATAAAAACAACCTATGAATATATAACAGTAACAAAATAACAGACATTCGTAGGATAAGAATAACAGTTTTTGCCAAAGTTAAAAATATGTAAACGAAAATCGATGTAAGTCTATGAATGAAAAGTTAGATAAAATGAAAAAAAAATTGGCATCACTTCAGCCCCCGATTGATAATCGGTATCATGAATTACCCGACACATTTAAGTAGGTTTAGTAACGACAACGTTCTGCGGCCACCAGCCCAGGCCAGGCTACGTGGGAAACAAAATGAATTCATGTCCTGCCGCCCCGGCTGGTACCAGACGTTAGACCCAAGAAGTGCTGACTTGGCGCCAGACGTTAGACCCAAGAAGTGCTGACTTGGCGTCAAGACTCTTTGTAGTGGTGATAAAAGCCGGAACTCTCACCCCGGCTACCACTCCGAACTCCGAGGTGAAAGCTTCTGATGCAACCAGGAGTAACACGAAGATGATGATGATAGTTGAAGTTGGTTTAGTTTTACGCCAGTTCTTTGTTCTATGTTAAACAATTGAAATTCATCGACTATTCACGTAACGATTGTGAATAAACTCCACCGATTTGAGTTAGATTTTTTTGTAAAATTTGAAAGATTGCCCAGAAAATTGTAAAATTTGACAAAAATTTGAGGGGCTTTATCAGTGGTTTTCTGTATGAACTAGCGGTGGAACAATGGTGGATTGGTGTAATAATAAATTTTAGTGAAAACATTGGATATCCCCCCGCCGGCCAACGGCGCTGGTTATGTCGGGCTTGAACCGACTAAAACCGCACGCCGTCTCGGGTCTTCGGACGCCAGGGTGTAAGGTTGCCTATAAAGCATATCCCTCGCACCCCGACCGAGCGCTTTCTAGACCCAAAGTAAGCATAGTTTAACTAGCTTGTGTTATGGGTTCTCGAACGCGGATAAACATACTTATATACTTTTTTTTTGTAAATACATACATATTATACATAGAAACACCCAGACCAATGCAAATAGACATATTCATGCATACAAATATTTGCACTGAGCGGGAATCGAACCCGCGCCCCCTGTCGTAGCAGTCGAATGCACTAACGCTACGCCACAGAGGCCGTCTTCTGGTTAACACACCATCTCTATAGGTACCTCTAGTCCTTTTCTAGGGGTGTGTGTTGGGTAACCTCCTCGAGTGTCGCTCCGATTCCGATCCCGCTGCAGTCCGGGGGGAACGGAATCGGAGCGGCCGGTACACCCTGGGCGGCGGTCAATGGCTTCCCCTTCACCCCTTCATAGGGTTGGCATTGATCGTCGGCCAATACCCAACGTGGCGGGAACACATCGCTCTCCGTACTCCTCTGCTTTCAGAGGAGACAGGATGAGCGATGCTGTTAGTGGTGAGATGGCCCAGGGTCAGCCGGGGTGCGAGGGATATGCTCTATGGGTAACCTTACACCCCGGCGTCTGAAGACCCGAAACGGCGTGCGGTTTTGGTCGGTGCAAGCCCGACATAACCGCCCCCGCTGGCTGGCGGGGGAGTATCCGAAGGGATTTCCGCACGATAAAAAAAAAAAAAAAAAAAAAAAGGTACCTCTAGTTCGGAGTTTCCCGGCACCGGGTCACGAAAATAAAATACCGGGTTTCAGTCGTAGCATTGTCTCATTATTTACAATCAATCATACTCGATTGTGATCAAGGTACTCTAAACACAGCTCTAGTCTAATTGACAAAAACAAACTTTTTTTAAATAAGCTTTTATTCAAAAATTCAGTTGTATTAAAACGACAATAATAATTGTATGCAAGGGTTGTGATGAATTCGAAAGCGTGCAAGAAATTTCCTCCTTCACATTTTTCTATTTGCGCTACTAGAATGCATGCAGTTATTATTTTCATTTTAGCACTTACAATCGGTTTAAATATTTACGCTTAATAAACAAACAGATTTAAAAATATAAATATTGAATATTACATGCGCGATGTAGAATCTCTTAATGCCACGATCCGCAAACTAGATGGCGCAAGCCGTTCACTTAATGTCGTACCGCCAAGGTTAATATCGAGGCCAAATAATTGCGAGCAAGTCTTTTGCCACCGTGTACAATCTCAAGCTCCGAGAGCAGGCTACTGTGCTGACTTTTTCCTTAATTATAAGGTGGTTGCACTTAATATAGGTAGTTATTCCATTTGAATTTTTAAACTAACGCCATACGTGGACTCTCTACCTGAAGTCTCTTTGAGATAACGCTTGCTATTTCAAGGGTGTGTAGTGGGTCCCACCAAGATCTCTATAGGTACCTGCTGATTAAACGCATGAGGCTCTGGCGTAGGCTGCTCTCGGGGTTGGGGGTCACACGGCAGTCGCTTCCGCAAAAGCCAAGATAAGTAATTCAGCAATCTCAATAGAAAGAGTAGTAGAGCTAGGTTTGGATGCAACCGGGACTATTTGCTGTGATGATGATGATGTACGCTACCTTAACAAGGGTCTCCTCTCCACTTAATAGATGAATACCAGTATGGTACAGTTCATGCGGTTATTTTGAAAGGCAGAACCCTTATCCATTTGCTTATTCTCCTGCCCCCCTTCGTCTGCAGGCAGCAGCACGCTGATACTACGTATAAACCTCGTTAGTAAGCCAACTAGGGTTGCCAAACATCACACAGAACAATTTTTCAACAAATTTTTAACAAAGATCAAGCCTTAAATCAAATAACAGTTAGTAACCAATCGCGTTGCGAATGGGGTAGATGAAATGACTGCCACAGAAATGCTCACCTATGACGTCATAGTTTTTGGTTTCAAATTATTGACTTTTTGTGTTCGATTTACATAACATAACATAACATAATATAACATAACTTCACGCCTGTATCCCCGAAGGGGTAGGCAGAGATGTGTATTACACACCCACGATTCGCCAGTTATGTTAAGGTCCCAATGTAATAGGGGGCGAGCCTATTGCCATCTACCGGGCATTGTTCGATTTAATAAGTATAATTAAGTTAATAATTCATTTGGGCTGTAGGAATCTACTCAATTATGTTGTCTACCTATCTTAACAGCATTGTTTCACGCAAGCGATAGCTGCGGTACACTTTCTCTTGATTTTATATTTCGTGCTTCAGGTGTAACGAGGGTTCATAGGCCAAGGTAACTACTTATCATCCGGCATCCCGTGTGCTTGTAAATTTACAAGTAAAAATTAAAAAAAAACCACATTCCATTGTTTGGAACACAAGTTTCACCACGACCACGGACCACGGCCACACAGCGCGGAAGCAGTATATTCTACATAAAAAAATTACATTTTGTTTTGCCACATTAGTATTATAAGAAACAAAAAATGGTAGTTGAATCTTCGTCTTGAGTTTTATACATTATTTTAACTAAGGTTCATTGGTGCAAGTAATAGGAGTTCTTGTGATCACAATAAAATTCTAATTATGATGTCACTAAAGTAATTCCGTGTGACGTAATCAATATGATCTACTGTGTTGAAGTCATCACGCAATATGTCTCCCATAAAATATTAAAAAATAGATACGTTACTACACAGTTTTTTTTTCTTTTTTTTTTATACCACTAAGGTGGCAGATAAGCACACGGCCCACCTGATGGGAAGCGGTTACCGCGGCCTATGGACGTGTGCAACACCAGTGGCGTCACACTCGCGCTGCCGACCCTGTAAAGGAAAGGGGATGGGAAAGGAGTTTGGGCTCCGGCACTCTCAGTCACCAAACAGAATGCAACAGTTCAAATACTGTTACTTGGCGTCACTATTCGTCGACGTCCATTCATGCAACGGTCAAAATGACTGTTGTTTTGACTCTACCACTCTTTTGTTTGTTTTTGCACGTTTTAGTAGGTTCCATTTTTTGGAAACAATATACATAAGATTTGCCTTGGGTGTAAGGGGCACAAGTTAACCTCACCTGCAAGCCGGCCTGCTGATTGATAGACGAGGCTCTGATGCATCCTTTCCTCTCAGCCCGGACCGATTCAGAACTGTTATTTCAAAACTTACGAAAACCTGTAACCTTAGCAATGTAAAATGCAATTAACTATGAGCGATTCTGAAGGTTTAATAACCTAACTAAAACGTAGGTAGGTTTTGTTATAGACAGATCATACTTAAGACCAAAACATTTTTTACGGTTTTCTTTCAAATCGAATTGAAATCACGCGTTTTCAAAACATGGTGTTATTTAATCAGGTATTTCTTTAAATTAAAATCTGGATTTAAACCCGTCCTAGGGGAAGACTCTGATCAACCGAGCTACCTGGATCTGTATTGGATAGCCGTCGCCCTTAGAATACCTCTAAGGGCGACGGCTATCCAACACAGACGAGTATTTCTGTCATTTAGGAGAGGTCCAGGTAGCTCAGTTGTTGTGTACACATTTAGGAGAGGTCCAGGTAGCTCAGTTGTTGTGTACACATTTAGGAGAGGTCCAGGTAGCTCAGTTGCTGTGTGCACATTTTAAAAGCTTGTTATCTATTTATACATACTTATCAACTCCTTTGGGGTCCAAGCCAATTTCACCTGCTACTCGGTGCACCTTTTCTTTTTTTTTTTTTTTTTTTTTTTTTTTATCGTGCGGAAATCCCTTCGGATACCCCCCCGCGTGCCAGCGGGGGCGGTTATGTCGGGCTTGAACCGACTAAAACCGCACGCCGTCTCGGGTCTACAGACGCCGGGGTGTAAGGTTGCCCATAGAGCATATCCCTCGCACCCCGACTGACCCTGGGCCATCTCCGGTTTCGAGATGGCCCCCTCGGGTTTGGGAACCACGGTGTCCCCGTCTTGCCCCGGTTTGGGGGAGGGGCGCTAGTCGCCCCACCGTCCCGGCCTGCTTCTGCTGGGGTGCTAAATAACGGACGAGGCTCTGGCGCAGGCTTGGCTCTCAAGGTATGGGGGTCAGGACGGCAGTCACTCTAGGAAAAGGTGACATACCAATGAACAACAATGAGCAAACACCGGCCACCTAAGTGTAAACTCTGAACGTAACTATGTCGTGTGTCGACAAAATACTCGGCCCGCAATATGGTGACCGGTACTATAAAATATAATAACTCATATATCTCCCAATTAGAAGGACTCAGGGCTGCACATGCTGGCGGACTGCCCGGCGTGGGAGGCGCCGAGGCGTGACCTCGTGGCAGCCATCGGGGTGGGAGTCCTCTCGCTCGGCAGCATGATTGCGGCAATGGTGCGGAGCGCGATCGCGTGGGCCGCCGCCACCTCCTTCTGCGAGCATGTAATGCTCGCGAAGGAAGTGGCAGAGCGCGCCCGGGAGAGACTTAGGACTCTCCCGGACCGCCGAGCCCGCAACTTGCTCGCCGCGCGTCGCAGGCGACTCAGGCGCCGGAGGTCGCTTAACGACCTCCGTCCTCCATGAGCGCAGGCCTGGGGGTGGCGGGTGAGGCCACCTGTCACCCCAGCAGAAGGCCGGGACGGTGGGGCGACTAGCGCCCCTCCCCCAAACCGGGGCAAGACGGGGACACCGTGGTTCCCAAATCCGAGGGGCCATCTCGAAACCGGAGATGGCCCAGGGTCAGTCGGGGTGCGAGAGATATGCTCTATTGGCAACCTTACACCCCGGCGTCTGTAGACCCGAGACGGCGTGCGGTTTTAGTCGGTTCAAGCCCGACATAACCGCCCCCGCTGGCACGCGGGGGGGTATCCAAAGGGATTTCCGCACGATAAAAAAAAAAAAAAAGGTACTGGTGAATCTCCCGGCCCGCCGAGCCCGCAATATGCTCGCCGTGCGTCGTAGACGCAGACGCTGGAGGTCGCTCAACTCCTCCATGAGCGCAGAAGGGTGGCAGGTGAGGCCCCCTGTCACCCCAGCAGAAGCAGGCCCGGGTGGCGGGGTGATTAGCGCCCCTCCCCCCTTTCCGGGGCAAGATGGGGACACCGTGGTTCCCAAACCCGAGGGGGCCATCTCGAAACCGGTGATGGACCAGGGTCAGTCGGGGTGCGAGGGAAATGCCTTATGGGCCACTTTACACCCCGGCGTCTGAAGACCCGAGGCAGCCTGCCGTTTTAGTCGGTTCAAGCCCGACATAACCACTCCCGCTGGCCGGAGTGTCAGAGGGGATTAGCCCACGAAAAAAAAAGTTACAGGTGAATCAAACACCTGTGTGGACTCTTCCTCACAAATATGTAGAATTAAGTTAAAGATTAGAGATATCCCGTTATGCTTTACCTTTGTTAATCACTTTATCCGATGAGACTTCTTTGTTGGTAGATTGTGCAAGTTGACAGAATGAGAGTGAGTGGTGGGTTCTTTTATTCTTAAGACTTAGATACTTTTCAAAAGATACTAGATCATTAAGTCATTTTAAAATATTGTTTATTTTATATTATATCGTATGGATAGAATAAATATATGTACCACCTATAGAAAAATACCATGAGACAAAGATATTCTTGAGCATTGTGCTACTCAGGTTCAATTTCTCATCAGAAATTCAATTTAATTGAGTGAACGTGAAAACTCAGTTTAGTGAAACAGATTTACACTTATAAATATAGACGCATTTCATTTAACTTAAACTATGCTACCACATGTGAGACCTCAGTTTAGTTAACGTATTTGCACTGGTGAAATCCAAACTTGATTTTACAAAGAAGCACTGGTAGTCTGCTCTGGCTCAAATTCCAACAGGCGTTAATGTATAATGAAATACAGGCACATTTCAGAACCAGCAATCAGACGAACATATTTCCGCCACGTTTCAATCTAATCCCAATTACACGATCATTATTACGATTTAAGGACGAGTTCTCGGATTTAGATGATTTGACAAGAAAATGTGGAGCGCACAATTGATATAGATCAATGATACATTTGCCTATCGGGCTATAAATATATCTCATATAAATAATCTCTTATAAATTTGAACTTGAAAAATCTACCTCCATTTACACTACCTATAGGATTGGAGGACAGGACTTGAATCATTCTGACTGAGACGGAATATGACATCAAGAGGAAGTGCTCTTCATCGTTAGTATAGCGACGATATCTGTGGCGTAGCGGTAGAGCGGTCGACTGCTACATCGGAGACCGCAAGTTCGATTTCCGTTCAGTACGAATATTTGTATGCATGAATATGTCTATTTGCATTAGTGTGGGTATTTCTATGTGTTATAAATATGTTTTTACAAAAGAAAATCTAATGAAGTATGTATATCCGCATTCTAAAACATATAACACAAGCTAGTTAAGCTATGCTTACTTTAAGTCTAGCTTGATAGTGTTGTGTAGAATGTGTCCTAGAATATTTTTTATTTATGGCAAATCACATATATCTGCACGTCGCAATAGTGTCGCAATCATCGTTCAACAGAGAACAAGCTTAAAAATAAATGTCAGCTAGTAGTTTCGTTGCGAATTATGTTGATCATCTCCACAGCATTGTGGCATACAACCGATAAAAGAGAACTACGATGATCTGTATAACAGCAACAAAAAGTCGCGGATTGTTGGTGTCCCATTAGTGATCTTTCACAACACCAATTTTTTTACAAAAATTTATACAAAAAGATTTACATAAAAGTCATTGCTTATGTACTCGTAGACATCAATTATTTATTAGGAAGGTAATACATGAATTCCAATGTAATTTTCTTTTTTAAATATTTAGGTATGTAATGGCGAAAACCGTACTTACTAAAATCCGTTGTGTAACTTAGAAAAAATAAACGAAGAAACAAAAAGAACGCAGCCAATGCCTCATATGTTACTGCTATGTATATTGTATACTAAAACTCATTGTATGCAGCTTTGCAATGATATGCCATAGACAAAGTTCTTATGAAACTGTTTGTACCTACCCAACGTTCAAAAAACATTATATTATTCTCTATTGTTCTTTCTTACCCAACAATCTACAGCATTTTATTCATCGCTATATTTTGACAAGAGCGCGATATTTTTTAAAGTTAGTGTTGCGCTCGAGTGAGCGGTGTCACAGTTTCGTTCGTGTGAAAGTTACCGCGTTTCCCGCGCGCCAACATGTTTTGGCGGGAATAATCCTATTCCCGTCATAAAGGCAGTCACTTACCGCGGTGGTGACGCATCGCGAGACTGCCG
This sequence comes from Cybosia mesomella, assembly GCA_946251805.1. Lineage (NCBI taxonomy): Eukaryota > Metazoa > Arthropoda > Insecta > Lepidoptera > Erebidae > Cybosia > Cybosia mesomella. The sequence continues at coordinate 13,382,168 of OX276408.1, read as the reverse complement.
CCACCAAGCACCACCTCACGCCACCTCGCGGCGCTTCATGTGAAACTATTATTTTGTTATGATGTGTCACGTTTTATAGAAACCCGCTTTGTTTATCACTTTTTCAAGACATTTTTGTGAAATTCTCTTATTACAGTTATTTATATAGGTAGAGTTATAGGTACGCTAATGTGACAGATTTAAGTGTTTATAATAATATCTACTTTGAAACAATAAAACAATACTGTACCTAGATACTTCATTAAATAGTTTAAAATAAATTCTCTTTTATACATCTGTTTCTCCGCTATTTCTTCTAAAGCATACAACGGATTTTATTACGGATTTCATAATGTGTGTGTGTAATCCGTAAAAATAGAATTAGGCAAATATCTACTTATGAATTTAATAAGTGAAAATTCGTGCAATTAAACTGAGTTCTTAAGTTTACCCAATGAGCTTCATTGTGATAACGCAGTTTAGTTTCAATTGATCTCGGTTCCTATCATTAGTGCTATGCACTCAAGGGCTGGATTTCACCACTATAAATTTGTTCAAGTAAACTGAGTGTGAATATTCAGTTTAGTTGAACGGAGAACTTAGTACTTTTACTCAATGAGTTAGACCGATTACGGTTTCTATTATTATAAATGAAATCCAGCCTAAGTGATACCTACTTGCAGTCTACATACAATTTTATTTCAATGGAAATAAGAACGATGAATAAAAAATAATGATTTGAAAGAACTAGTGAGCTTTTAGAAACTTTATATCATCATCAGCGTTAGTCCCGGTTGCAAAAAGCAAAGCTTGTGTTTTTTAGCGCGGGCCTGTTCTCCTACTACGGTTTCTCTTGATTTGGCTTATCTTGGCGTTTGTGGTAGCGACTGCTGTCTGACCCCCAATCCCGAGAGAGCAAGAGAGAGATTTATTTACCTATAAGCAAATACATTTTTAGATGATTCATTAACTGAACCTCTATAGCTATACAAGAAATATAAAATATTAAGGAATTTACAAATCAGTAGGTATTTCAAAATATTATTTCATCCAATTAATGGAATTAAACACAAAACATCTGCACAATTTAATAGACGCCGACTTTCATCGCATTGCCATGGAAATGTTTGAAATTTCGACGAATTTTGTATTAACTACCTACCTACCAACTAATAGCAAGAACATCGTGTCAAGTATAAACTCTTTGTTTATTCTCATTAAAGCTTAACGCGTTATGGTGTAGTCTCATCACGTTATGTAAAACCGCGTAAACTTAATTGGCACTAACAATTCAACATCGGAAGCGCGACATCTATGAGCCACAGAGTAAACTTCAGCGAACTGAAATGCATTTACGATCTTTATTATCGGCAGCCGTAATACTACAAATTTAGTTCTTGCCCTACAAAAAGCGTTTCTCCTTTCATAATAATAAGAATACGTCGAGTCGGTCGGTTGGCGCGCTCGCTCGTTCGATATACACGTACACGGCGGGGCGGGCTAGTGTGCGTGGGTGTGCGCCGGTGTGCGCTAGCCGTACGCACCCCCTCCCCGACCCGATACTGGCCCCGCACCCTGCCCCCCGAGCTTCTCCCCCTCACCCCCGCATCGCCGCGGCCGCGCTCCGAGCGCCCACCGAACCTAGCTTTCTGTTCACTTATATAACGACATACATATATAAACGCGGTAAATAATATACGCTGTGAATAGCAAGCTATGTGCTGCCACCTAGCGGCCTGGACAGAATACGCTCCGCCACAGACTATTGCTGTTTTCAGATTTTCTTTTTGTTTAACACTTAAGTGCCGTTATTATTTTAAAATAAGAATTATTGTTTATGATAATGGAAGAAGGATTTAGTACCGGTCAATTAGACTGTATTATGTGAGTTGATGAAACACACGTTTCACTCTTATAGTTTGACGTTTAGTACGAACAGTTACGTTGACTTTTCAATTGCAATTCTAATGGATTAGTTTTCGTAGCTTTCCGTAGCATGAATTCGTTGATGTCTTTTGCAAAATGGGCAATAAATGATAAATTTGAGATGTAATTCTATGTTACGCTTCTGTTTTACGCGTGTATTAGAGCCCGAATAGAGTAGATATTAGGTATTAGGTAGTATACTTAGGTACTTCGTTTTATACAAATAGATTGTAAGGTGTGTGGTGATTGTAAAGTGGTGCACTATAATTAATTTGTAAATTCTTTATTATAAAATATTTTTTAAGCTTAAAGGTATTAGTTATAAGTGTGAACACTTAACTGTGATGATTTAATAAATATATTTATAACATCAGTGTCGTAACTTCGGTAAAACTCATCTTGACTCGTTCTTTTTGTTTCAACGTTGTTATAAGTAAATGATATTTTATAAGAGAGAACCCGGTTCGAATCCTGGCCTTTACATTACCGACGTGAACCCTTGCCTAACACAAGTACTTTAGCTTAGCAGAAGGGGTAAGGCGGAATATTAGTAATTTTGGTTATTAATATTCTTTTAATAAAAAAGAAACCAATTTTCAAATTTAATAAAACATATTTTATGTAGGTAGTTCACAAAATAATACGTTTTTATGAACATCGAGATTATAAGGTACTTCTCAATTTAAATTTAGGCAGATTCGCAAGGCAATAGATAAAGCCTCGGTTGATTAAAGAGTCGGTAGCTTAGTACTTAAATAGCCGGTCTTACGATCGAGAGGTCCCGTGTTCGAATCCTGGCCATTACACTACGTACGTGAACCCACTCCTAAGGCAAGCAATGTAGCTGAGCTGGAGGGGTTAGACCACGTACGTGCGTGAGCGACCTATGTTTTTAAACGATTACAAGGTACGTAGTACAGTACACAGTTAGGTATGAATTTTTATATCTTATAATCTATGGCACTGCAATTGCGGTAAAACTCGCATGTAAAAATGAAAATGTAGGTGATACAAAATAAAATTATAACATGACGCTTGTTCAAAATTTCTTAGTCGGTTTCGTAGCCATCTGTCACAGAGATCAAGCTATATTTTAAGGACTATAATTTTTTTTTAAAAGAAAGCTTGTGGTAAATGAATGTGGCAATAAAAATTCACGGCTACTCTTTTTTAATCGCTAGTAATCACAAGGTTTTGTTTACAAACTGTATCGTCTAGTCAAATACTGCAACTAATAAACGTATTAACTAATACGCATACTAGAGATTATTTTTTCTTAATTGAGTATACCCGTACTAAGGCACACTGTTCTTGTCTAACAGGAAACATTAAAACATGGTACAAATACTTGTTCCGTGTTCGGCACACTCAAAAATGAAGTAAGTGACCAGTAAGCCGTGGTGCTATGCTTGCAGTCAAAACCGGGATTGGAATCGATACTAAACACCTGCTGTGTAAGTCCAACGACTGCTTTGTACACCTTTCGACTATTAGAATCCACATTTTTTTACTGAAATCCGGACTGGGACAGTTCTAAGAACGACCATAAATTTGAAATCGGAATACCAATTAGAGTTGAAGTTGACTACCAAGAGGAAGTGTCTTTAAACTTTGTTAGTATGGTAACAAGTGTCGCTAAAGTCTATCACATTATAACCAATTCAATGAATGTTATGCACCTATATACTCGTACTACTAGACTGGGTGTACGGAATAAAAAAATTAGCGCCACGAAAGTCCACAACACGAGCACTAACTTTTTGTAGGTGTCATACTAATGACATTTAAAAAAGCCTGTACAGATAGGTGTCAAAATTCGTTCACTCATTGATCTAGTTTCTGCGTACCGTAGTTGATAAAAGGCTCGGAGCAGAAGCGACCCATTTCCCAACTCAGTTCAGCTTAACTACGAAGCGGCCGAACTTCAATATTTTCCATTAAGCTGCTATCATCTGACCTCAATAACTCACTGGCGATATCCAAGTTCTGTAGTAAGGCCAGGCATTTTCAATGCGTTGTTGCCCAATCCGGCTGATGTTGAAGCTCCCTTATATTCATGAAGTGAGCATCTTCTCTGAGTGAGACTCGGCATCGAAAGTCACTAAAAGGTGAGTTGTGTATTTATAGTAGTAGTATAAAAAGAGCCTAAAACCTTCAGGGCCAAGCCAACCTCACCTGCAAGCTAATACACCTGATGATTAACGGACGAGGCTTTGGCGTAGGCGTTCCTCTCGGGTTAGGAGCTCTGGCGGCAGCCGCTCCAATAAAAGTGCATAAGTCAAACCAAAAGCATAAAGGAATCAGCAGCCTCAAGACTCCGAGGTCAAAGCCTGGGATGCAATCGGAAATTACGCTAAGATGATAATGGTAGAAGTAAACTCTTAAAAAATAGAGATTCTGGTTTAAAATTTAAAATCTATTTAAAAAAATATATAGGGGGCTCAAGACCAATTCTTGCCATTTATGTTTTAAAGATTATATTATTCATGTAAATGTTAGCCACGAATACATTTTAGGTGATTCATACATGAAGTCCAATTTTGGAATTCAATGAAATCTCTCGTTTTGGACCAGTGTATTGGCCTCCTAGAACGTACGATAAGACTCCGTTGGTCTATTTTTGTGGAGGTATGTCAAATCTCTTGTTTATGCCGATAACCCAGCATCGATTAAAGCACTAAAAGACTACATTGCACGTGTTATCGGTGATGTACCAGCCTATATGCTCGAAAAAGAGTTCCTTTTTCGATATTAGATTTGACGGTGTCGAACTAGCCCTAATTCAATGACATCTCTCGTTTTGGACCAGTGAATTGGCCTCGAAGAACGTGCGATAAGACGCCGTTGGTCTATTTTTGTGGAGGTATGTCAAATCTGCTGTTTATGCCGATAACCCAGCATCGATTTAAGTACTAAAATACTACATTGCACGTGTCATCGGTGATGTACGAGTCTATATACTCGAAAAAGAGTTACTTTTCGATATTAGATTGGACGGTGTCGAACTAGCCCTAATGATGACTGATGAAATAATATCGCATTTAGTTTTACTTCCTTTCGCAGTGACGTTCAGGTTCGCTATCTATTATTTACCTTTCTTGGTGATCCAAGATCTTTCCTGATCGCTTAAAGTGTATCCGGCATAATGAAGTCTGTGACGCTGCTCCATAGGTGACTATAAAATAACTACTTATCTTTGTTCTTCATTCTGCTAGTTATACAACTACTCTTTCAATAATATTTTAACTATTATAAAGTTACGGGAACTGTAAACTATTAAACAGTTTCTTATCTTATTATCATACAAAAACGTATCCTATCTTTTGCCTGTGTCCCTGTTGGTAGGTAAACAAAATCATTTCATCAATTCTTTTGCCACCTTAGTGATTTTTTAATGGTAAGAAGTATGTTCGGATCACAACTTTCAACTGAATTTAAAGCAGTTATCCTCAACCGCATAAGACGAATTTTGCATGGCATTATGTAATTAGCAATCTACAACCATGAAGCTGGTCTCACGATGAAGCAGGAAGGTGGATGAAGCAGGTAGGAACTCCTAAACTAAACAAGATAAGTTTAATATATTGTAGTGGTGAACCCCTAAGTGGAGAACTTTCCAAAAATCCTTCCTTAGGATATGTTTACAAAATGAAAGACATCAACTGGCTGAATTTCAAGGTTGGAGCCCTAGCGGTTTAGTCTCTGTGTTGATGAAACAGGACTAGTAATTTATGTATGGATATGTAGTAAGTTTTTTCCAACAACTTTAAGAGTATCCAGAACGGCCTCGATAGATATTTTTCTTTCTTCTAATATGCAGTTCATCATTTGACTGCACCCCACCAGATAGTATGAAGGTGAAGGTCGATATTCTAGCTATTATCGATCCTGAAATGGTCGTCCTTATTCTGATGGCCCTAAAGAACCCGGGATTGGAAGAAGAAGGGAACACGTGTGTGGATAGAGTATTACAGTTCATTATCGTGTCCCACTTAAGTCATGTGGCAGTGTTGACTGATAGTTATTTGGTGGTGTTCGCCAGTCTTATGTGCTCGTGATTGCTCTATCGAGTAGTGGAAGTCTTAGCTCATCTCGAATGAGAAAATATCACGAGCAGTCATCCGTGACCGGGGCGCTGCCGTCGTCGGCATCGTCTGATGTCGCGTGCACTGCGGCAACTCTAGTTTTTAAACATACGATTAGATCACATAATACTATATAGAGACATAGACATATAGATATAGCTTGAGTTTAAAAACTAATATGATCTAGGCGAAGCGATCTGTCTATACAATGTGTTAAGTATTTATCTCAACAGGGGGCAGACCACTTGTACATGAACGCTCTTATTATTGTGACCTATAGATAATAATAATCTAACTAACTCATATTCGTTACTTTGCATGGATTACATCATCATCATTTCATCTCTGATCACTCACAGCACACTGGCACACATTTTGCTTCTATCCTTGCATAAAACACAAGATTCCTCCTGCAGGAAACTCTAAGTAGGGCACGCGCTCGTACAATCCATTTCTATAGGACTCTGAACCTGATAGCCGGCAACGTGACATTGGCTATATGGTCTCCTTTGAAGCGACGAGTCTCTTAGCCGGGACGCATCCATGACACCTGGAGGTTAGAACCGTTGTGGCACAGTACCAGGGTACCTATACCTGGTTCCAGAGCCACATATTCAAATGTGACGAAACACCGTACAGTTTCAGTCAGTTCCACTCCGATATACTCACGTAATAGTTAACTCCGATGAGGTTTCGAGGGACTTCCTCTACTTCCTACACTATTCTCATTTCATAAAAGCTGTCCGGTATACACGATAAACGTAACTCATAACAATAATACTTTCATAGTTATATTATAAACATACCAGACAATACTTACTACAATATATGTTATTTCCATTTTTATAATGTTTATAAGTACTATCAATAAATAAATAGGTGTATCGGGGGCCCACCAAGATCTACAGGACCCAGGCTAACTTCATCTGCTAGCCGCTAGCCATATAAAATAATAATAATAAATATTATAGGACAAATTACACAACGCCATCTAGACCCAAACTAGGCAGAGCTTGTCATATGGGCTCTAGAATGCGGATAAACATATTTAAATCCATTTTTTTTGTAAATATATACATATTATACAGAGAAACACTCAGACTAATGCAAATATACATATTTGCACTGATCGGGAATCGAACCCGCGACCTCTAACTTAGCAGTCGAACGCACTACCGCTATGATTATGTTATTGTAATCTTTGCTAATAATATCCTAGTGACATTATTTTTATCAAAAGCATAGCATCGAGCAGATCTAATTATGGAGAGGCAGGCCCAAACTGGCATCGGCTAAACTTCTTCTTCATCCGAGCGCCAATCTTAGCAGGCTCCAAAGTTCGTACTTTGGCGCCCGGGATCCGCTCTCCTGCTCCTCTTTTTATGGCTTTGATTAGGATTTTATGGGCGCGACTATCGATGGACCTTCTTACTACGAGAGGAAAGCCTGGACCAGAGTCTCGTTCGTCAATCAGTAGGTGCATCGGCTTGCAGGTGAGGTTAGCCGGGGTCTTGAAGATCTTCAGTCAGGAAGAGAAAACAAAGTCGTGTTAGTGATGACCGGGATAAACTCAAGAACGAGTGTTCATGATCTTTTTAATTTTTAGATTTGTCTCCGCCTATACTGTGCTTTTGGTGGTTTATTTTCGCGAATATTGCCCCGGTTACCCCCCACCGGCTAGCGGGAGTGGTTATGTCGGAATTGAACCAACCAAAACCTTACGCCGTCTCGGGTCTTTAATGCCAGGGTGCAAGGAGACATTCACGAAATAAATTCAGCTGATAAGGTAACCAACAAAACTTTATTCTAACGCAGAACGAAGTTTGCCGGGCCAGCTTGACATTTAGATTAAAACAAAAGGTTTTTTTTGAGGATTGATTACCCTTCTTGTAGGTAAAGCATGCATTTCTCAGCAATTAGTAATAAGTAGTTACAACTGATTTTTGATATCAATGTTAAGTAGCAGTAAACCGTAGTAGTATTGGTATAGTACCTATAGCTTAGATATATTTGGTTCTAATTAAATCCGTTATATGTTCAATCAATGATAGTTTCACTTTCGCTGGGACTAGAGAAGCAGCACAGCTTTGACGTTGATCGCTATTGTTGATTCAGGTTTACAGGTGATAAAAGAATAAGTACACCACTCATTACATACTATTACTGTTAAATATAAGAGGAAGGTTTTTGGTATGTCTATAGGCCAGGCATCTTGACACTCCTAATACAAGCTATAGGGATGATGCCAAAAAAAATGCTAATGTATGTTTTGTAATTATATAATGAATTGACCAAGTGAATAATATTCTTATTCAAATAGTTTTAAAAATATTTTTCAAAACTCAATTTCTCGAGTCGCCCAAAAATTGTGCTATACAAAATAGTGCCTAGTAGTGACGTCACAGCTCAGTAGCGCGTAGTGTACGAAGTACAAGAGAATATCAAATTTATCACCGTCTACTTTGCGTTTTTATATATGTATAGTGCATAATAAAATTAATTTGAAATTTAATAAGGAATCTAAAATATTATAAATTTTAACTTAATTTGATTATTTATATTTCGGCAGTTAGTGAAATGTGGTTGTTATTAGTTACTATAACTATAACCACTTTTAGTAAATAATATATATGTATACCATTTTCATGGCTATAGGGACCCGCGATGTTCAAGCAGTACTTGCACATTTATATGAGATGTAGGCTCACACGATTTCTCGATAGCTTATGTCATTCTCATGTATATTATATGTCTAGCGTTCTACACTTCATGTATTGAAAGTGGTATATAGTCACCGTTAACTGCATACCTTAAGGCGTACTTTGTCTCTATGGCACAGCAGTAGCGCACGCGACCTTTGTAGCTGAGGTACCGGGATCCAGGGCACGCCGCAATAGCGGCGGTAAGGCCCATCATGGAGGATTGGCTAGAGAGGCGACACGGAAGCCTCTCGTACCGACTGACGCAGGTGATCTCCGGGAAGGGGTGCTTCGGGGACCACCTGCATCGGATCAGGAAGGAGCCAACGCCTGAGTGTCATCACTGCGACGCGAGCGAGGACTCAGGGCTGCACACGCTGGCGGACTGCCCGGCGTGGGAGGCGCCGAGGCGTGACCTCGTGGCAGCCATCGGGGTGGGAGTCCTCTCGCTCGGCAGCATGATTGCGGCAATGGTGCGGAGCGCGAGCGCGTGGGCCGCCGCCGCCTCCTTCTGCGAGCATGTAATGCTCGCGAAGGAGGTGGCGGAGCGCGCCCGGGAGAGACTTAGAACTCTCCCGGTCCGCCGAGCCCGCAACTTGCTCGCCGCGCGTCGCAGGCAACTCAGGCGCCGGAGGTCGCTTAACGACCTCCGTCCTCCATGAGCGCAGGCCTGGGGGTGGCGGGTGAGGCCACCTGTCACCCCAGCAGAAGCAGGCCGGGACGGTGGGGCGACTAGCGCCCCTCCCCCAAACCGGGGCAAGACGGGGACACCGTGTTTCCCAAACCCGAGGGGGCCATCTCGAAACCGGAGATGGCCCAGGGTCAGTCGGGGTGCGAGGGATATGCTCTATGGGCAACCTTACACCCCGGCGTCTGTAGACCCGAGACGGCGTGCGGTTTTAGTCGGTTCAAGCCCGACATAACCGCCCCCGCTGGCACGCGGGGGGGTATCCGAAGGGATTTCCGCACGATAAAAAAAAAAAAAAAAAAAAAAAAAGGTACCGGGATCCAGGCGACTCAGACGCCGGAGGTACCTTCACGACCTCCGTCCTCCATGAGCGCAAGCCTGGGGGTGGCAGGTGAGGCCGCCTGTCACCCCAGCAGAAGGGGGGCAAGACGGGGACACCGTGGTTCCTAAACCCGAGGGGGCATCTCGAAACCGGAGATGGCCTGAGATCAGTCGGTGTGCGAGGGAAGTGCCCTATGGGCTACCTTACACCGTCTGACGACCCGAGACGACGTACGGTTTTAGTCGGTACAAGCCCGACATAACCGCCCCCGCTGGCCGGCGGGGGGTATTCGAGGGGATTTCCGAACGAATTAAAAAATAAAGGTACCGGGATCGATTTTCGGTTCGGGCATTCCATTTTTCTGAGAATTATTCAGTAACATCAAGGAATCTGGACAATGTATCCCGTGTTTATAGGGAAAAAAAAAGCGAAATGTGGGTGTTAAACCACAGTATGCCTACTATCTTCGAGGATATACAACATGTAACAAAACTGGTGTTCAATTCGTGAAAGCGTATATAGGTATCAATATTAGGTTCTGTTTATGTAATCCCTTATGGAAAATACGTTGAAAAAATTACCCCACAAAAGCTTCAATAAAATTTAGGTCGATGCAGAAACTTACATGGCAACACAGGAGGTAAACTTTGCAGGAAACCATTTCTAAAAAAAATGAAACGAAAAACACAAGAGGGTGCGGCGGCGCAACCAGCAAGGGGCCTTGTTGTGGGCCGCCGCTAAATATTATTGGATATCTACTATGTGGTGACTTCACATTCTTAGATTTTGGGGTGCTATTGGGTAATTATGATTTAGGAAACGGCATTTCCAATTCCATTAGTAGGTGCATTTATTTTCAATAATACATTATTTAGCCCGCATTCTAGAACCCATAATACAAACTAGTAAAGCTATGCATACTTTGGGTCTAGATAGCGCTGTGTAGAATATCGTAAATTTTTTTTTCCTTATTATACTGAATAGACATGTACTTATATAAAAAAACTGGGCTACCTGAACACGTCCTGGATATTCCAAATTCTCCTATACGTCTTGGGAATGGAAAATTTCGCATACTAATTATTAAAGAAATGAAAAAAGAGAATTTGGATAAAAATATAATCGTGTTTACCTACAACTATAAATATTACTTTATACCTACAATATGGACTTATAATTTGTGGTAATTCCACTGAGAAGCAAAATGCTATTATACTATGCCTAGTCAGAAAATACCCTAGTGCTTTTTCAAAAATAAGGCGCAAGTAACGTTATCACTTCCCTAGAAATATGCGGGAGACAAAAATGTATGAAAATGCACTGTTAACTCTCTAAGCGAGAGAAAAAACTTCCGTAGGAATATGCGGGAGAGAAAAGTTTATGAAAATCCATTGTTAACGTGCTAAGTAGGAGACAAAAGTGTTCGAGGCGGCGAGTCTGCTTGCCGGAACTTCGCCATGGGACCTGGAGGCGAGAGCCCTTTCGCAACTGTACCAGTGGCGAAAGGGGGCACGGGAGCAGGGACCGAACCCCGAGCCTCGAGAAATCGAGGCCGTGCAGTCCCAGCTCCGTCAGGACATCGTGGTGGAGTGGGAGGAACGACTTGGGCGACCAAGCGCAGGGCACGCCGCAATAGCGGTGGTAAGGCCCATCATGGAGGATTGGCTAGAGAGGCGACACGGAAGCCTCTAGTACCGACTGACGCAGGTGATCTCCAGTAAGGGGAGCTTCGGGGACCACCTGCATCGGATCAGGAAGGAGCCAACGCCTGAGTGCCATCACTGCGACGCGAGTGAGGACTCGGGGCTGCACACGCTGCCGGACTGCCCGGCGTGGAAGGCGCCGAGGCGTGAACTCGTGGCAGCCATCGGAGTGGGATTCCTCTCGCTCGGCAGCATGATTGCGTCAATGGTGCGGAGCGCAAGCGCGTGGTCTGCCGCCACCTCCTTCTGCGACCATGTAATGCTCGCGAAAGAAATTGCGGAGCGCGCCCGGGAGAGGTTTAGAACTCTCCCGGCCTGCCGAGCCCGCATCATGCTCGCCGCGCGTCCCAGGTGAATCAGGCGCCGGAGGTTGCTTAACAACCTCCGTCTTCCCTGCCTGTACATTTTGAAAGTCAGACCCGACTCGTTTTGAGCCTTTAGCCGACATTATTACACATTACGTCTTCATACAGCCAAAACAACACTCATGCGCAAAAGTGTTTTCTGTTTGGCTCTATATATTACAAAATACCCGAGTGTTGGAAGGAATTAACGCTATCATTATTTAAAAAGAAACTGCGTAAATTTTGAATAGATAAAGCGTATTATAATGTCAGTGATTTCTTAATGGATAAAGAAAATGCCCTTGTGTAACCTAATTAATATTAATATTATTTGTTATTTTTGAATTCTCTTTTGACATTATAATCTACTAATTTTTTTTTATTGCTGGCATTCTTATTTGCTTGCCTAATGGTAAATTAAAAAGGGTGAACTGTTTATTTTATGAATTTACCATTTTGTACTGTGGAGTATTTATCGGTTATTGCTTAACACATTTCAAGTTACCTTAGTTCTAATGTTAAATTTGTCGCCTGAAGACATTGATGTCTATTGTTACCTAGGAATCAGTTGAAAACCAGTGCCAGGTACTTGTCATGGCATTATGCTGAACTGACTCCTTTTTCAGTGCAATGTGGAGTATATGCTCGATTTTGTTACTTAGTTAATGTAATTTGTGTTGCACCAAAATAAAGAGATTTTTCTTTCTTTCTTTCTACCTGAAGATTACAAAAATTTCATCAATTAATTATTGATTTATAGAAATGTAAAGATTTTTTATAAATTTATAAGTGTTCAGCAACTTCTGAGGGCGATTGTACCTACCCACTTTTGTAAAACAAATACATATTTTAGTTTTAATAATATGTGTACACGGCTTAACCTTTAAATTTTTAAATGCCATAAATGCAGGACCGACGTGGCCATTCCAACCTCACATGCAAGTCGTCACCTGCAAGCCGGTACCTGCTGAATGACGTACGAGGGCGCAGGCTTTTCTCTCGGTCTCAGGAGGTCAGACGGCAGTCGCTCCCACTAAAGCCGTATAATTTATTCCTTATAAAAATGATATACGTACTAGTTTTTGCCCACTGCTTCGTCCGCATGGAAGTCTGTTCCCGTTCCCTCCCATGGTAATCTATTCCAAGAATAAAAGTAGCATATGGGTTATTCCAGATAATAATCTATCCCTGTACCAAATTTCAGCAATATTCGTTTAGCCCTTATTGCGTGAAAAAGTAAGTAACAAACATCCATCCATCCATCCAAATTTCACATTTATAATATTAATGAGAGTTAAATATTAGTGGGATAATAGTTTTTATAACATCTATATCTATAGGTACTATTATAAAATTGTAAATAAGTTATGCCCAGACTATAATCTATCCCTGTTCCAAATTTCAGCCCGATCCGTTTAGCCGTTTTGCATGAAAGAGTAACAATCATCCATCCATCCATTCTTCCGAAGGTGAAGGTGAGGTCATTTTGAAAGTTCACTTGAGGAATGCCTTCAATTCAGTAAATAGGGATACCTTGCTGATCCAAGCAAAATTAGAAACCATCCATAAATTTCTTTGGCAGTGTTATAGATACCCGACAAAATTAGTTTACAAGAATCATCTTTTAGAATCGGCAGTTGGATGTCAGCAAGGTGACCCATTGGGATCCATTGGGACCAGTAATTTTTAGTCTAGCAATACACATATATAATTCAACAGATAAATTCAAAATTCAACAAGCAGTTCTACAAGACCTAGAACTTAAATATAAATCCATTGGCTTAGAACTTAACTCTGACAAATGTGAAATTTTTATCAGTGACAAAACAGATATACTGTCGACTATAGCAAAAATTAATCATTTGGCTCCCAACATTAAAATAGTAGAAAAAGCTTCACTACGCCTCCTTGGGTCCCCGGTCTTGGAAGATGGATATCATTGACTTATAAAAGAAAAAAATTAAAATTTTGAATAAATAACAGATGAGTTATAAAAAATAAGTGTTCATTCGGCTTTCACCATACTTCGGTTTTGTCTTTTTGTCCCTAACTTTACTCATGCACTTCGATCCTTTCGAGGGCTTACCCGGGGTGCCCGGCAATGGACACTTGGGGAGGACACCGTGTGGTTTTAGTCGGTCCGATTCTGACACGCCCACCCCATTGTCGGCACCGATGGGCACCTTTTCCAAACGTAAAAAAAAAATGTACTTCGATCATCAAAACTGTTTTGGCAACATCTGACACTTTTGGTAAAAATTGACAACATTATCCATTTAGATCGGAAAAAGAGAACATCTGGGACGGGACTTGAACCCGCGACCAGTCCCTTACAGGGGGAATGCTCTGACCAACTGAGCCACCTAGACACGTCCCAGATATTCGATATTCTCCGATAAATAAAAAAATAAATAAAAAAAAATCATGTTTAAAAATGACTATAAAGTTATTCATTGTTTCCGTAGTTCGCAAGAATTACGGTTGATGGCTCCAACGTCGCCTTAAGACGTAAATGATATATCGGAGAATTTGTTACTCTCAGGTTGACTCTGAAGTGTCGTGCAAGACAGATGCCATAAATGCTTGGAAAGTGTCATATCTCAATACTGAATTGCCTGCTAACCTTTTCTCCCAGAGACAATGGAATGCGCCGCTCTGCAAGTTGGTAAAAGATAATTTAATAAATACATCTTCCAATGCTTCAGAGCGTGCGCGCTTGTTGGCTGTGGGGTAATGGGAGTCAGGACTCTGGATCCAGGCACTTCCATCGCCCGACAGGTACTATGTTGGACGATACCACTTTCCGCCTTGACACTTGCCTCCGTCTGGGAGCGCCGTTTGTTTCGCCGCATCATTGTCACTGTGGTGAAGCTGTCCACAGCCTTGGGCACCATGGCCTTTCATGCAGTAGAAGCGCAGGCCATTTATCGTAACACGCTAGTATCAACGACATAATCCGCTGTGCTCTTGTCACCGCTGGTGTGCCAGCCGTTCGTGAACCTAATGGGCTGGTACGCGACTATGGCAAGAGACCGGATGGTATGTCGTTATTGGCTTGGAAGATGGGTAGGCCTTTGGTATGGGACGCATCGTGCGTGGACTCCCTTGCGCCTTCACACCTTCCAAGCACAGCGGGTTGTGCCGGCGCTGCTGCTGCATCTGCGGAAAGCCGCAAACGGCGTAGATACTCCAACCTAGTAGGGGATTATGTTTTTGAGCCGTTTGGGGTTGAGACGTTGGGTTCATGGGGTCCAAGTGCCCGTTTTGTCTACAAAAATTTGACAAAGCGGCTGATCGACGCTACACGTGACCAGAAGGCTTGACTTTATCTTACACAAAGAATTAGCATTGCCATTCAACGAGGCAATGCTGCCAGTCTTCTGGGAACATTACCAGTCGGTGATGATGCGGAGGAATTCTATGACGCATGTATGTAAATATTTTTCTATCTTTTAGGTTTAGTTTTCTTTACATTTATTTATAATTAGTTTTACATAATCATTTTAAGTTATTGTTGTAAATGTTATGGTAATAATTAGATATTCTAGATTATAACAAAAAAACAGAAGTTCATTGTAAAAGCTGAAATTAGACAGTAATCGGGTATCGGAGTTATTATAATAGCGTGATCATATTAAATATGGAATGTGTAAGAGTCTCTAATAAATTATCTTTTATACAAGTAGGTACGTAAGTAACTCTGTGGAGTTTCATTTTTTTTAAATTTTACTACTCATCATCTTTTAGCTATAGCTTGATAATAATGTATGTCCGGATGTTGCTCATATCCGTGTTCTACTGAACTGCGAAATTACGTGAGAGTAAAATATTAGTGGTATAATAGTTTTTATAACATTTATATCTATAGGCGCTATTATAAAACTGCAAATTAGTTGTGTCTGTAATTAGAGATATTAAAAAAACACTTGGGTTGTGTTAAATGAACTATTCTAAAGCTATTTTTTTAAAATTCATGTCTGTTTATCTATTTGTTCGCGATGGACGCAAAAACTATTGAACACTGCGCGGGCAGAACCGCCGGCATCAGCTAGGTAGTGTAGCGAGCCAGCTAGGTAGTTTTGACTTCATATAACTATGAAGTCTAAAGCTATGTGGTCGATGTATTTAAACATGAAGAACATGTCATCACTACAAACTGTGGTGCGTGGGCTGTACAGTGCTACGTCAGGTGATGCAGGTGCGATTCCCGCTCAGTGCAAATATTGAAATGTATGTAAATTAATATGTCAATTTGTATTGGTAGTATCGGTCTATATAGCTCTGTGTAGTATATCCCAGAATATTTGCATATTTTGCCCTTGCCCAGTATGAACAACTTGTGTATGTCTTCCATTCGTGATGGGAGGAAGGCGGATTTTAAGGGAGTCGCGATTGACAGAACACTCATCCTGATTTTCCTTGAAGTTCCTGGTTGCAGTCAAGACTTTCAACTCGGTAACTCCTTCTCCCCAGATATACCGGCTTACAGTCGAGTTTGGCCAGATCATAAAGGCTTTGATCCCCCCCCCCAACCACCCCAAGCTACATAAGATTACTTTGTCATACTGTGTTGGTAAATGTTAATGGAATACCTTCAAATGAGCAATTCTTGTATATATATATATACTAGCTGTCCCCCGCAGCTTCGCCCGTGACATACTTCGATCGCCCATGGTACATATTTAATCCATACATGCATTAGTTTTCACAGTAATGTATGGAACTTTGCCCAATATATCATGATTACTGTTCTGTTCCCTTAGATAATAGCGTGATGATATAAAGCATATGACACTCACAAATAATGAAGGTCTAGTGGTAAACGATTTTCAAAATCGGTTCAGTAGATCCAGGGATTGCCCACCACAAACTTTACTTCTATATGATATTAGTATAGATATAGAATACTAGCTGTTAGCCGCGACTTCACCCGCGTGGAATTTTGATCCCGTTTTTCTACCCTTGGGACCCTATTCCACCACCACAACCTATATAAGATACACAATTCCACCATAAATCATTTTATTATATCTCAAAGGATTTTGGACGGATTAAAGGACGGCAGCGTTTTTGTTCAAAACTTCCAGACGGTTTATATTTTTTTCCGACACCTCCAACAAATATCATTATATTTTAGGCAATGTATACAAAAAACTTGTAAATAGACTCTATCCATCGATGAAAATAGCGTGAAAATCGGTGCAGTACTTTTTGAGTTAATCGCGAACAGACAGACAGACGCGGCGGAGGACTTTGTTTTATAATATGTAGTGATGCAATGACTTCTATGTATTTTTTTTATATTTAGTCCGTCAAATTGACTGCACCCCACCTGATGGTAAGCTGAGGTGAAGTCCAAAAAGTAGTAATCTCTGTAAATGGGTCACCATTGTCCCTAGAATGGTGGCCCCTACCTAGACGGCCTCAACAGATGTTTTTTCACGCCCTGCTTAAAGAGCCCAGGATTGTAGGTAGACGGGAACACGCGTGTGGGTAAAGTGTTCCAGTGCTTTATGTTCCGACAAAAAAAGGAGTCACCAAACCGCTTGGTTCGTGATGGTATCGATTGCAATGTATGAGGATGACACCTAAGTCCTACATGTTTCGTTCGAGACAAGAAGGGAGAAGGAGGAATCAATTGGAATAGCTCATCGGAACATTCACCATGGTATATGCGATAGAATACTGCCAAGAAGGCTAAATCTCTACGCAGCTGCAGAGGCTCTAGAGTACTGGTGACCTCAGGACTATCGATGATCCGGACAGCCCGTCGCTGCAATCTATCGAGAGCGTCTAACAAGTACTGAACGGAGCCATCCCACAGGTGAGAACAGTATTCCACGCAGGGACGAACCTGAGTCTTATATAAAAGACACCTCTGCCCCGGCGTGAAAAACCGCCTCACCCTATACAGCACTCCGTATACTACTAGACTGGCTGTACTTTTTTTTTTTTTTTTTTTTTAATCTTTATTTAAGGAGCTTAGCCACAATATGACTATGTCGCTCCATCATAGCCAGTATATCATAAAACTAAACATATCTTAGGTATTCACAGTATAATGAATAACAGTCCTGTGCTGTATCTGACATAGGACTTGCCAGGATACTATTGCATCTTCCAATTGCCATTATATTGTTTCTCAGTAGAACCTCTCGCAGTGGTTGGTTCCGCACACATTCCATCAGAATATGTTGTACATCTTCTACTGGCTGTACCTACGGAACAAATAAATATTTGATATCGCGAAAGACCACTACTTGACCAGCAACACAGCATCATTTTTTGTGGCTGCCATAGAGATGACATTACAAAAAGGCGCGCTTAGCCTATACAGATAGGTGTCAAAATTCATTGACTCATTTCTCTAGTTTTTGCACCCGTTCAATTTCGAAATTCAAAATTAATTTTTACCTCACCCAGGAAACGTTACACAATTTTAGGTCTAACAAGCTTTTCTATTATATGTACATACAAGTACAATTGTAATTATAATGATTCTTGTTATGTTGTTGCTGTAGCCTACTGTTTAAGTTAATGTAAATGTGCTTAATCAAACTCAAACTCTACATCACTTGAGCCCAAAAAACTTAGTTCGCATTGGTGTTAATACACTACCTACCCCTTCATAAATATACAGTCGTGTGTGCTATGAATGTAATTAGTTAAAAACTAGGATGTAAATCCTCTTAACAAATACTACTACGCCGTGTGGCTCGACAAGTCATTTTTAATGAGCACCCGATTAGTTTTCTGTTGTGTACCTACATCAGTTTATTCAGTTTTTCAGTCAAGCTAAGCGCAATCAGAGCACTAACACAATAACTCGAATGCATGTCACTCTTGTTACACATTACCTTCTATGTATGCTAGACAAGCTGTTTAGAACAAAAATTGTTACACGGTTCCTGGGTGTTGTAGGAAATAATTTTGAATTTCGAATGCGGAACGGGACGCAGAAACTAAATAAATTAGTTAAAGAAGTTTGACACCTATCCGTATAGTCATAGCGCGCCTTTTTGTTACCTCATCTGTATGACAGCAACAAAAAGTTAATGGTCAGGTTGTAGTTTTTCGCGATAGCAATTTTTTTTTTTGTTCCGTACAGCCAGTCTAGTAATATACACAGCAGTTGTTGCTGTTGGAGTTACCTGGTAGAAATAGCTTGGAAAGAGCAGGCTGCCTATTGTACTTCTTCCGCAGCCTTTAAGTGTTTTTGTATCGATTCATTAATTTGCTGTAAGTATAATCTTACTATAATTTTATAAATGTGGAAGTTTTGATGGATGGACCGATGATTGTTGCTACTCAATCACACTAAGACGGCTGGACGAGTAGTCTAGAATAAGCATATATGCTACTTTTTTATCTCCAGAATAAGTTCCTGTGGGTCACTGGAACGGGATCAGTATTAGACTCGCGGGCGATGATGATGATGAACATCTGTAATGGCGACCTTCTTCACTTACAGCTTACTATCGGACGTGGTGAACTCATATTTATGTGCATTATAATAATATAAAAAAAACAATGACATTTCTACCATTCCTTGTTGTACAGATCACTGCTGTAAACTAACGGACAATACAGAAATACCAGACTTTACTATTATATCATAAAAAAACTGAATAACCTAACTTTTGTGAATATGTATTTTAACCAGGGTAGAGGTTCATCATTAAATTTAAAAAAAAACGAAATTTGGGAAAACATTTTTGCGCCATAAATTCGCCATTTTGATTTTTATGACTTTAATGTAACTAAATAATAACACTCACGAAATAAAGTGAATTTAACAGTAAGTATATTATTCATAGAAATTGGTTCAGTCATTTACCTAGTAGTAGCGAGGGAACGAAGAGGTGGGCATACATACATACCTACAGGTTAAACACAGAACCCTCCAAGTTTGGATTTCGACACAGTCGAGTAAAAAATCCAATTGCGGTCGATACTTTTTGAAAGCATACGTTTTGGCGCCATAAATCCGGCATTTAGATTTTTTATTACTTTAATATAGGTACTGACCGATGTTCGCGCAATAAAAATGAATCTAACAACATAATATCATTTATCAAAATGGGTTTAGCCGTTTGGTAGTTGCTAGGGAACTAAAGGTGGTTTCCAACGGTTGGTTAGAAATCTCAATAGGGCCAATTGTTTATAATAGTTTTACATTTCAGGCTAGCTACAAAATGTTATTTTATTCTAGTTTGGTTCATGTATACAATAAGGAGTACCTAGTGTATACAATGAAGTGTATGAATGAAATCATGGAGGCGCGAAAGAAACCCAACCATTCTCTTCTATTTCTATTCTACTTTTTGAAAACATACGTTTTGATAAATCTACCAATTTGATGTTTTATTATTAACTAGCTGTTGCCCACGGCTTCTCTGATCTGATCACGTCCCCGCAACCCGTGGGAACTTCCAGTTATAAAAATCTAGCCTATGTGTTGTTCCAGACTATAATTTATCCCTGTACCAAATTTCCAATTCGTTTAGCCGTTAGAGCGTGAATGAGTACCTAACAAACATCCAAACACAAATGTCTTCACAAACTTTTACATTTATAATATTAGTGGGATAGTAGGAAGTAAGATAGGACATACAATTGGTTTAGTCATATAGTACCTCCTTGCATGGGAAAATAGCATAGAAACGTACACACATACATATAGTCAAACACACAGTAGTCGGGTAAAAATACTACTTCAACATTAACATTAATTACTTATCAAAACTCGTTCTGAATTACGTGGAGCGACGAAGCGAGCGCGATTCGTGTCTTGTTTAGGTACATTCAGGTCAGATACATAACCCTCCTATTTTGGTTTCGCCGCAGTCGGGTAAATAACTCACCTGCGATATTTTTTGAAAATATCCATTTTGGTGCCATTAATCCATCATTTTATTTATCATTTGTAATAGATATACCCAAGACACTCACACGATAAAGATGAATATAACAATATAATATCATTCATCAAAATCGGTTCCGCCATTTAGTAGTTGCATATATACATACAGGTCAAACTCAATACTCCTTCTATTCTGGATTCTCCGCAGTCAGGTAAAAATACCACTTCAATAATTACAATCATTACTTTCGTAACTCGTTCCGAACTATGTAGAGCGACAGAGCGAGCGATATTCGAGTGTTGTTTACGTATTTACAGTTAAAACTCATAACCCTCCTTTTTTGGATCTCCACAGTCGGGTTTTTAACTCAACTGGGTTACTTTTTGAATTAAACATACATTTTGGCACTATAAATCTGTTTTTTTCATAGATACACCTAATGACACTCACCCAGTAAAGACGAATATAGCAACATAATTTCATTCACATTTAAATACATTTTGTAGTTACGTAAATACATACACGTCAAATACATTACTCTTCTTATTTTGGTTACTCCGCAATCGGGTAACAACTTCAATAACAACAATCATTACTTTAAAAACTCGTTCCCAATTATATGTAGAGCGATAGAGCGAGCGAGATTCGAGTTCGTTTAGGTACGATAGTAGCGTGCTGTTTTGTTCACGAATAGAGGCCGTGGTAGAGCGTCGACTTTGAATGATAGAGTCGAAAACGAACCGAATGAAGGGGAATGACATCTTTTTCGGACTACACCGCATGTTGCTGCCAGATGGCCGGTTAAAAAAACTATTTATTTATACATTGTATGCTGTATACTGAAGGTGGAGAGCCGATGTTTGGTAGCACGCAATGTATTGCTTGTTTGGTGCACGTGAAATTGTAGTTATTGTGAGACTATTTTCACTCAGATAAATGGTGACACAGAGTCGGTTTGTTAGTTATTTCAGTTTGTTCGTTCAATGATCTTGTATTAAATTAAACTGTAGATATATGACAGTAGTCATACTTTAGTCTCGTTCGCACTCACTGATAAGTGTATGTCCTGTTGCACTCGTACTTCCGTTTATTGAGGCGAAATAGCCTCGTTTTGAGCGACCCTTTTTAAACGCTAGTGCAGTGACTACTTACCTACCTCTTTTTAATTTAAGATTATTGGTTGTAGTGATGTATTTACCTCTACCTAGATTATATGTAGAGACAAAGAGGTTTACGGTATGTTGCGATATTCTCAGTGAAGTAGAAATACAACGGCACCCATCTCTACCTGTGGGTTTCGTTCTCGATGACAGTAGAGACAAGGAGTAAACATACCCATGTGAAAGTCACTGGTGGACACCAATAGGCCCGCACTCTATGAAGTGGAATCGTAAAATTAAGTTGGCGAAATGTGGGTCTTAAAACATTTCTGCTTACCCTTTCGGGGATTTATAGGCGTGAATATAATAATCATAATTGAATATTTTTACTAAGTTTTTACTAAACCCAATCAACAACACCTTTGCCGTGACCCAAGACCCTTTCGTGGTCAGTCAATTCGCTAACCATGGACTTGTTTTGCTATTGCCAAACGTCCCGCAATGAACGCCCACCGAATCTAAACCCTATGCCAACTATACACGGCCTCATTTGCATCGTTATCACGACCAGTGATAACACGCCAGCACCGACGTACGTCGGCTCATAAACAAAAACATATGTTTACAATCACACCGTCCGACTGTTGAGAACGGATCAAGACGTTCTCAATATCTACCTAACGTTTTTGAATTAGGTGGCCAATCATCATCATCATCATCATCATCATCACAGCGTTAGTCCCAGTTGCATGGAAAGCCTAAGCTATGGGGCCTGGGGTCCGCTCTCCTAATATTTCTCTCGCTTTGGCTTTTATGGGAACAACTGCCGTCTGACCTCCCATCCTCGAGAAAGCCCTAGCCAATCAATTGAATACAGGTAGATATGAGTAGATATAATTCACTCCAAGCGAGGATAATTCGCCTCTGGAACGTACACTAGCGCAACAGAACATGCACTAATCAGTGAGCGCGAACGAGAACAAAGTACCTACATCTGTCATTCATCGCGGTACACTATTGACATTGCGATAGTATTGAGATATCTTGTGTTCAACATTTTAATAGAATGGCAAAAAGTCGCACTCTCTTCAATGAAAAAGAGGCGTTATTTCAAAATACCTATTTCGGTATTTCAGGACCGAAATCAACTTCATAACAATTAACGATACGACCCCCGCCTCTAAATTCCTCGCCCCGAGCGTGCCCGCTATACGTGGCGGTACGACGCCTTCGCATAGATAGAATAGAGAGCGGTTTCGGAACGCACCCGTACAGGGCGCGCGCTTGTATGTGTGAGCGTGCTTGTGTGTGCCGCGTGTCCGTACCCACGCACACAAGCACGCCGCCGGTGAGCGCTGTTCACCGCACTCTGTGAGCGCAAACAACCATCTATAAGGCCACGCTATAGCTGACGAAGGGACGGGCCGCGCCACATGCCGGTTGCATATTTCTGTTTTTCTTTGTTCACGTGTTATTTAGTTGGGTAATAAAATAAATGTGTATAAAGTTTGATCTAATCAGTTAGGATTTTACTTAATTAGTAACTGGTTTCTGTATGTTCGTTTAAAGAATTGAAATATGTTATGGAGTGTCTTGTTGGTTTCGTAGCATAAGTTAGCGCTTGTGGTAACGGGTGATTCTAAGGAGGTCCTGGCTTTGATATCTAAATCGAGCAAGGTGTTATTGAATCTTTCTTATAGTTTTTTTAAATAGAGTACAAATTCTACTAGTACTGTGCCCAATAGTTTGCAATAAGCTTGTCTCTTATTACCACCACCAAAAGTGTAGTTAGTGAAATATCATTCTTAAATAGATCTTTTGAGAATGTAAAAATATACCATTGTACCCGGATCAAATCACTGTTTTTCTTTTATTATAAGTTCATTTAACACATAATAACAAACAAATATTTTCTACGTATAATTGAAAAAATTAAAACTAAATTTAAATAAAACGAGACTGAATCACCAGCATTATTACTAAAATTAGAATTATAAACGGGATATTTACCATGTTTGGTATCTTTTTCGAGAATCCGATATTTCGGCACTGTTACAAGTACCATGATCACGGATGTACTATATAATTCTAATTTTAATGTAAATGACCATGTCAATCTAAAATCATATATAGTATTATTATTATTAAAAAAATATTAAACTCCATTATTGTCCGAGAATAAGCCGATTAAAAAGCTATAATATAATTTGAACAGAAGAGTGGAATTTAGTTTTGTCCTATTCTTGACAAATTATTTATTTCTATCTATATTATACCTCTATTCTGAAGCTATAAAATACTATTATCTATACTACTATTATATTTGCCTAAGTCAAAGGGTATTTATGTGTATTGTTTTTTTTTAAAAAGCGGCGATAGCCCAGTGGCCTACGTAGCGTACTGCTGAGACGAGGTCTCGAGTTCGATCCCCAGTCACCCCGGGCACACACCTCTGACTTTTTGTAGTTATGTGTGCATTAATAAGTGGTAATTATCGCTCGCTTAATAATGTGCCCGGTAGATGGCAATAGGCTCGCCCTCTATTAAATTGGGCCTTAACATAACTGGTGAATCGTGGGTGTGTAATACACCTCTGCCTACCCCTTCGGAGATACAGGTGTGAAGTTATGTTATGTTATGTTATGTTATGACTTTACCTCGCCTGATGGTAAGCTAAAGGTAAAGTCTCAGGAATGGGCGTCACTATTACAGACACCGATGATACTACAATGGAGGCCTTCAGCTTGACGGCCTCATCAGACACTTACACATGCTTAAAGGCTTCGGGGCTGTAGGAAGAAAATACGTGTGCTCGGGTATTAACTTTTGGTAATTTTAGCATTACAGCGTACAGGCGTTTTGTGGCTGAGATGATGATAATATTTGATAAGTGATACAGTCTTGGCTTTAGTCTAAACTCCATGATACACGCACCCATAGCACCTATCATAGTACCTTTTTTTTTCGTGCGGAAATCCCTTCGTATACCCCCCCGCCGGCCAGCGGGGGCGGAACTAAACTGCTAGTGCGGGTACAGGTGGCACTATGGTAGAACACACCAATATGTAGTGATTAGGACACTTCTGATCATTTCGTCACACTCATTCAACATTAAGGCATAACAGTTTCTGTGTATTAATCAGAAACATTATTCTGCAGAATTCACAGGAGCAGTTATGAATTGTGTCATGTTATATATTACCCAAATAAATCTATCGTGATAAGTTCTTTTAATTTAATTAGTTTAAAAAAATAATATGAACTTTAAATAATGCAGTGTGTAGCAAAAGGACAGAGTTTGTAGTTTTATAATCAAGTTAATTAGACAGTATCCATGTATTATTAAAATATTGATTTTGCTTGAAGACTTACGAAAGTTATGATTTCAGATTTTTGCTAAACGTTTAAAATAATTATTTTAGGTTTAATGAAACGGTCTATGTAATTTGAATATAATATTTATTTAAATGTAATAATATTTAGTCTTATAGTTTTCAACGGTAGATAATATTAGATCTTTCTGAAGTAATATATTTTCATACGATAGACGTGATAAATTATTCGTGATGCATAACATAACATAACATAATTTCACGCCTGTATCCCCGAAGGGGTAGGCAGAGGTGTATTACACACCTACGATTCGCCAGTTCGTTATGCTTTTTTTAAATTTTATGTTCAAAATAAATGAAATTCTGGTGATGTTTCAAATATATATTTTATGTTATTAGAGCTATGTATGTAATAAAATAAGATAGTAAATTATCGTACTAAAATGTAAGGTAAAATAAAATTTTCATAAAAATAGAGACACAAGACATACTCCATATAGCTTCAAGGAAAGCTTACCCTATACTTTATATTTTAACAAAAGAACCAAATCCATAACTCTTCCTACTACTTTAAAAAATCAAATTTAAGCTCCCCATACAAACTAAATCGCAAAAGCGTGAATCGGCTTGAGGCGCGGCGCAGCCGGTATATTTCCGACATAATACCGCTGCGTCGAGCGATTACTACTATATATTCTATATACATTTAATAGCTATACAGGCGCGCATAGAACTGGCCGTACTTATGTGAGCGCTACGTGGCGCGGGCCGACTGCGCTGTAGCGCTGCGTAGCTTTGCACCGTCTAGCGGCACTCGGCCGTGCAACGCTGAAGCGCAACGCTTTCTAGGTAGCCGGCTTATTATTATCGTAGATTGGCGTCGGCGCAACTACACGGCGTTAGAAGGACGTTCCGTTTTAAATATCAGGTTTTATTATTATGAAGAGCGGCGCAGCGGAGTGCGGACGGCGCGGCGGACGGTTGCGTGCGATAACATTTGACATTCGTAATTACTCGAGCGCGGACGAGTGCGGCGCAGGCGAGGCCGGCTTCGCGGACATTCCGTCGGAGTCCGCGGGGCCGGACAAAGAGGTCGCACGTTGCGTCAGCGACCGGGCCTCGCACCAACAGCGGTTTGACAATCGCGACCCGGCGTCGACGCTCCGCGCCGCGCCGCCACCGGCCGCGCATTTCACATACACTGCCGAAATACACTAGCCTTGACTAGCATTGTCGACTATTTCTAAACGCACATACACATATATTTTTCCGTATTTTGTACACTTCTGTAGAGATGTCGTCAGCGAGCCGCTGTAGAGACACTAACATTAAGATATCATGAATTCTACTAAAGATACGAAGAAATTCATTAATCGATTTAATAAGACGATGTAAATTCAATCTTGTTTTGTATTTCTCGTTTATTTCGTTCTCTAAAATTCTGTTTACTAAATACAAAATTTCCGAATGACGCTTAATGAGTCTGAAAATTCAAGAGAGGTCGATGGTTTGAGTTTAAATTTTGGCATATAAGGAATAAGGTTGAAAATGAGTATTATCAGGAATGTATACGTCAGTGATGTCAAAGAGCAGAGAGGCAGAGAGAGATAAAGCGCTGGAGGAAAACATTGCGACCGCTACGATACCCGGGCTCGTCTCGACTCGATAAAAACACGAAATTATAGCGAGAAATCGTCGTCTTCAGTTCGTCGTAGGGGGCTATTTTGGACTTTGGCGTAGCTAGCTGGCTCTTTGTTTACGAATGTTAATTCGTACCATCAAATGGCGCAATGAATTAGGTTTTGTCCTAAAAAAGAGACCAATTTCTGTATATTACTGCGTAATGTTATAGAGGCAGGCTTTTCTACTAATTCGTCCCTATTGCTGGAACTTGAGTATGCTCGACCGTGTTCATGAATGTTCTAATACCATTGAGTAAAAAATTGTGAACCTCGAATGGTAAAAAGAATCCTCTCGATAAGGGACCCGCTTCTGTCTTCTACTATGGTTACCGAATAAAATAATGATGCATTTTTTTTCTATATAGGTAGAGGCATCTCCTATGTTAGTTGAGTGAGTTTACAAGAATAGTGTAGGTACTTAGTCCGAGGAGGCCATCTCGAAACCGGAGGTAGCCCAGGGTCAGTCGGGGTGCGAGGGATATGCTCTATGGGCAACCTTACACCCCGGCGTCTGATGACCCGAGACGGCGTGCGGATTTAGTCGGTTCAAGCCCGACATAACCGCCCCCGCTTGCCGGCGGGGGGATATACGAAGGGATATCCGCACGAAAAAAAAAGGTACTTACTCTTTATAATATAATCTATAATAAATCTATAATATAATCTATGTCATAACGATAGACTAAATTTTAGTTTGGTCTATTGAATGACAACGTCACCATTACCATCACAGCGTTAGTCCCAGTTGCATACACAGTTTACACTTTGGGTCCCGGGGTCTGCTCTCCTACTATTCTTCTTGATTTAAATATCTTGACTTTTACGGGACCAACCGCTAACTGAACCACCGACCCCGAGAGGAAAGCCTGTGCCACAACCTCGTCCGTTACCCAGCAGATGTTCCAACTAGCAGATAAGGCCGAAGACCGCGGTGGGGCCCCATACACCTAAGTTTTTTTAAATTTGTTATCAAGGAACCGAAATTACTACCGAAATCAATATTCCTGTGAAATCCTCTTCTTCAATTCAATCAATTCAGCTTGAATTGATTGTGTTAGGTGTGGGTTCAAGTCGGTAGTGTAAAGGTCAGGATTCAAGCCCGGGACTTCTCAATCGTAAGGCAGACTCCTTAAACACTAAGCTACTGATGCTTGTGCTGCTTGATGCTACCCATGACTAGTAAAAGATAAAATATATACGACAAATCTAAGAAGGTACCTACGTCAGTCAGCGCCGACATCTAAGAGCATACACCAATCATGTTGGCGATGCTTCGAAAACATCATTAATTTGTTGACTCACCAAAAGCACCCAAAACCGGGTTTGTGTAAAACGTTTTAATGACGGTAGAAGAAGCTACCGAAGCAAAGTCTGTTATCTGTACCAAGCCTACCTTGAAAAGAGAAATGTCTGAGTATGTTTTAAAGTACATACTGACCGACGCTATAAGGCGTAATGTAAAAAGTTTCAAAGCAAGCATTTGTGGAGTCAGTCAGGATACAAATGAGTAAGGACGGTGTAACGACATCATCAGTGTTAGACCCGGATGCATCCAAAACTTGTACTTTAGAGGCCGAGGTCCGTTCTCCTACTTTTTTCTTGATTTAACTTTTACGAGAGCGACTACCATCTTACCTTCAAACCCCGAGAGGAATTCTATCTCCAGAGCCTTGTCCATCAATCAGCAGGTGTGTACCAGCTGGAGTTGGCTTGGCCGCGAAGATTTAGATGGTCGTTAGACCCCGTAACATAGTACAGTAAGCAGTTATTTGTCTTAGAAAATTGATAAAACGAATAGAATTAAAAAATTAAAACTATTCCAATTGCTTCTTCTAACGGATTCTTAAAGTTCCAATAAGTCAAACAAGAGAACATCGTTTGTGACATCATCATTGACATCATTGTGTGGTAAAAATTTCTTTGCCGTTCAATAAGTTTAATTCTTTACCAGCGCCGAGTATTTGAGTAAGATAGGCGTGCTTTGGTTTTGTAGAGCTTCCTGTCTATAGCTTGATATCTTTTTAGAGTAGTTAAACCGAAGCTGTAGTTCTATTATTTTATACACACAAACGGTATTAACTACTCTATAAAGGTATCAAACTGTCAGTTGTACGATAGAGAGAACGTTCTATAAAACCGAAGCTGATCTGAGCCGGACTCTACTTTCTGACGTGCCAAATCAAAAGCCGGTTACTGTACTCATAACACAACAATAACTGAACGCCACTTAGTGTGAAAATAACTCATCTTTATTTTAAACTAGCCATGCCCCACGGTTTCACCAACCGTACTCATTTTTATTCCACCCCGTAGCACCACCCAGATTCTTTTTATTGATCAGCTCTTAATGTGCGTTACGTGATGTTATAAAGCCCATAACCTTCCCGAAGAACTAGGCTATCAAATACAAAAATATTTTTTAAATCACAAATGTATTACCAAAGATTAGCGCGTTCAAACAAACAAACTCTCCAGCGTTATTACTCGTATGGATGTGATTTTTAGGAGTAACTTCGCGTCTATAACTTCGGTTTGGTTCGAATCCACAACCTTATTGCAGTTCCGTCGCCAACCGTAACGCTACGACCACCGACCACGCCGTCCAATTATGTAACTTATAATTATATAAATCTGCGAATTGTCAGTCTCTTTATGTCTCTAGCTTTAAAGTATACTTTCGTATCCAATTCGTCCCCAATTGATACAGATTGAAATCCAACGATAATCTTGGTAAGGCTTTCTTGTTTTAGTTACCTAATTAAATTAAGAAATTAGATTGAATGCTGTCTTAGGTGCCCAGGCCAACCTTACTTCCTACCTGGGGCCCCTATTGGCTCTGGCCCGTTCTCGGGTAAGAAGGTCGGACGGCAGACGGCAGACCAAAGAAAAAAGGTGAACTCCAAGGTAAACCGCGATCAAAGTTAAGATGATGATGATTGAATGCTGTCCTGGCGCGATGACGTATTATATAGCGTCGGTAGCTTAGTGGTTAAGGAGTCGACCCTACTATCGAGAGGTCCCGGGATCGAATCCTGGCCAATTCTCTACCGACGTGAACCCACTCCTAACACAAGCAATTTAGCTAAGCTGGAGGGGTTAGGGAGATATTAGTAATTTCGGTTACTACTATTCTTTAAAAAAAAAACTGTGCTGAGTGGTTTCTTATGAACCGGTGCGTTAGTATTAGCCGGTACATTTAAGTTGGTTTAATTTTACGCCAGTACACCGACTAATCACGGTATGACTGTGATTAAAAGTCAAGAGTTCTTTTTATACCACTTAGGTGGCGAACTTACTACCCACCTGATGGGAAGCGGATACCGGTGCAGATGTGAGCAACAACAGGGACGTCGTTTAACTCGCGTTGCTGACTCTGTAAAAAAATTCTTAAATAAAAATTCTTCTTGAAGAACCCCATATTGTAATCGCTTGAGAAAACCACAATAGGGAGATCATTGCACAGGGATGTCAAGATGCACCAAAACATGGAAAGGAGGAGAATGGATGCAATCGGGATTGGCGCTCGGATAAAGATGATGGTCGCTTCAGAGAGAGAGTAAGTATACTTATAAAGTTCGTTACCACCACAAAAAGAAAAGACTTCTTTCAACGTTGGTAGCAATGTTCTTCCTTACTGGTACTTTTGTGAAATCAGTCGATTAAATTTATACATTTAATTCATCAATATAGGAACCGTAATCAATTAAAAACTCACGTTGTACTCAATGAATTTTATGATTAAATCCTGCCAAAATGTATGTTAGAAGTGGGTTCACAATAGTACTAGTTATATCTACTAGGTGCGATTGGAATTCGCAACATCTCGGTTGCAAGCAGATAGCTTGGCAATTACGTCATCACGACGATATGACGATATTAATATTGGCTAACTGTTTGCCGCGACATCGCTTACGTGAAATTCACATAAAAGATTTTATTTCCACAGGCACCTGATATCGGGATCTAAATTAACTATACCTACTGTGTCCTTGTAGGTCATAGTCTATCTTTGTGCCAAACGTAGGCCCGTATTCTAGAATAGTCGAACAGCCAAACTCTTATTGATTGAAGACGACTCAGATTGCGTTTTCAAGTAAATTTATTAATGTTAATTTTATAAGTTTTCGATAGTTCAAAAATCCCGTTTTAAAAACGTAATTTAACTTGACTGAATCGGGTCCTTGGCACGTTTTTGGACCATCAGTTAAAGGTAGCATGCATTTTTGAAATTTTCCGCTAAAAGATGGAGTCTACGTGTGGTCATTCAGTTAGGAGAGTGTCTGGACTGTACGCCACCCTTTGGACGCTACAAAATAGCACCGACGCGATGGACCGTCGATCTTATGTGAGAGGTATATAAACAATTCTTCATATTAGAAATAAATATTATAGTATATTCGACACAGCGCTATCTAGACCAAAGTAAGCATAACTTAACTAGCTTATAATATGGGTTCTAGAATGCGGCTATATAATACGTGCTTATAAAAACATACATATTATATACAGAACAATGCATTCATGCTCACAAATATTTGCACTCAGCGGGAATCGACCCTGCGACCTCTGGCTTAACAGTCGAACGCCCTACCGTACTACGCTCCCCTTTGTAGCATGAGGTGGGAAATGTGAAGTAAAAAAAAAGTTACGTTTAAATCATCTTTGTTCATTGGTGTGATGGTTTAACCGTAGTTTTTCATAAGCTTCTTTGCGCTACCATAAAGAAGAACTTAGAATTCTTCACCAACACAAGTGCTTCTGTATTAAGTAAAATTGCCAATGCCAATTGCTCAATTGAGGTCCTATCAAGATCTTCGGAATACAAACCAACCTTACTTGCAAACCGGTACACTTGCTCTGGGCTCTGGTGCAAGCTGTCCTTAGGTAATTGGGGTGGGCCATACGGCAGTCATACCTTTTAGGTAGATTTCGATGAAATCGATCTACCTATTGGTTTCTTGACTACTGTCGAATTTTAAAAAAATTTCTTCATAGGAGGTCTAGTTATGACCCCCTGAGTCCGAAATGACCACTGGTCAAAAAGTTTATATTTATATATATATGTATGTATGGTTCCACTTCCCAAAATTTGCGGCACTCTCACGGTCGCATTTTTGCCCCGATCGCTTTCAAACTGCGGTGAAAAATTGCTTGGGTGTAAACTTAGTTTAAGTTCGTGAACGGGTGGAATCCGGCCTAAGGGGACGGTAGGGCCTCACTTTTTGTGAAATCAGTTTTTCCTCAAAATTTCACGTTCCATGAAAGATATTCGAACCGTTCTAATTTTATCCCATAGTATACATGAATACCAACAACTTTTAATTACAAACCTATAAGATTAAAACTTTAACTAAAAGTGGAGGGGGGAAAAACCAAAATTTTTCGGGAAAAAAATCATAACTTCTAATCGGTGAACATTCTTGATGTCGGAAACATTTTTAATCGATAGGCCATTTTTAAGTCTAAAATAAATGTCTGAAAAGTTTTTCGCTAAAAGTTACCGTTTTCGAGAAAAAAAAATTAAACTGTTTAAAGTCCGTAGTTCTCTATATAAAATAATATTAATTGCTTCACGAAATCTACCTGTGCGTTCCCCCTGCGGGAACGGATTTTTTTTTTCTTGTGCGGAAATCCCTTCGGATATCCCCCCGCCGGCCAGCGGGGGCGGTTATGTCGGGCTTGAACCGACTAAAACCGCACGCCGTCTAGGGTCTACAGACGCCGGGGTGTAAGGTTACCCATAGAGCATATCCCTCGCACTCCAACTGACCCTGGGCCATTCGCAGTGTCCCCTCTGATAACAGCAGAGGGGTACCTGGAGCGATCACCCCCGCGGGCCTTGCAGGCCTGCCTTACCTCGACTCCCTCGTGCAATGGGGTCAGCTGGCCCTGAAAAGGGCCGGTTGGTCAGACTCTTGGCCGTTGACGTTGACGCCAGCTACTCCAGAGGAGCAATCAATGATGCGTCATCGCGTTGCCCAGGGTGCACCAAACTTGGATGTGATACAACCAGTCGCACCCCACGGCAGTCATCCCTTTTTTTTTTTTCTTGCGGGAATCCCTTCGGATACCCCCCCGCCGGCCAGCGGGGGCGACGGCAGTCATACCTATAAAAGTTAAGGTAAGCCAAATCAAGAGAAAGACTAGGAGAGCGGACCCCAGGTCCCAAAGTACAAGTTTTGAACGCAACTTAACTAACACTGTGAGGATTTTCTTTTTTGATACGTTTGGAAACCCTCACGGAATTTACCCTATCGGTGCCGACGATGGGGTGGGCGTGCCGGAATCGGACCGACTAAAACCACACGGTGTCCTCCCCAAGTGTCCATTGCCGGGCACCCCGGGTAGGCCCTCGAAAGGATAACCCTAGAGTAACCGGCGGACCTTGGCTGCCACCGCGGACTCGCCTGGTGGGGTCGGGTTTATCCCGCGTCCGTGAGTTGGCAGGCGTGTGTAGGAGTATACACACGCCAACTCATAATACTGTGAGGATGATGACACGTGTTTCCGTATTTCGTCAATCCCGGGTCCCTTAAGAGGGGCTTTGAATAGCAATTCGCTATTGATATTTATAACAGTGGCCTTAATTCAGTAGATTTAACTTACAACTCCTTATCAATGCACGGAGTAAACTACTATGTAAACAAAAAGTGAAAAAATTCTGCTGAAAATGGTCGTTCTAAGTCATTATAAGTTCATAGAGGCTCTGGAGGGTCTGGATATTTTTTTATACCACTATATACAAACAAAGAATTAATCCACTCGACAAGCTTGGAAAGCCCTGATGGTCAGTCGCTTCCGCAAAGGCCAAGATAAGCCCAATAAAGAGAAAGATTAGGGGAGCTGACCCTGGGCTCCTGGGTACAAGATTTGAATGCAACCGGGACTAACGCTGTAATGATTAAGATTATGGTCATCATAGCCTAGATATTTACTCATGCATACAAATACTTATACTGAGCAGAAGTCGAACCCGCGATCTTTGACGCAGCAGTCGAACGCTCGACCACTACGCACGTAGGTCGTCAGTTATCATAACATAACCAGACTGGCATAGAATAATCTAGAATATACTGCGAAAATTTTGGAATCGAGAACGCAATGGCTATCAGCGATAAAAACAGTACATAACTAAATATGTACCTTGGTAGGTTAATTTGAACCGTAGTCAGCTTTAAATAAGGTTGAAATTAACTTTTCGCTAATTTTATTTGTTTGCAGTTGTTACGTTTGGTCTGTTTACTTTCATCCATTCAAACTTTAGGTGTCAACCACTTTTTGGTATACCGCCTCCCATAGTTCTCTGTATTTCACAACTTTCATAAGTTGTTCAGTGTACTCTCCCCTTGGTTTTCCTCTTTTGTGTTTCAATTCTATTTTTTTTTCCATCATTTGACACATCGCCATTTATCCAAAGTAAGCATAGCTTATTTAGCTTGTATTATGGGTTCTATAATGCGGATAAACATACTTCGATACATTTTTATTTGATAAATACATTACAACATATTATACAAAGAAACACCCAGACCGCGCAAATATACATAAATCGAACCCGCGATAACTCACTTAGCAGTCGAACGCTTTACTGCTATGTCAATGAGGTTGCCAAAAACATTTTTCCAAAATTAAAATCAAAAAATCTCTAAAAACATTTTTTTTGAGCTGGGAAAAATCTTGTATGATGTTGGAGATGAAATCATTATCTGCTGGTTTCTCCTACTATTTTCCTTCTTCTGTTCCTGTTCTTCTACCTCATTTAATAGTTCTTTGTTAGCAACTTTTTCTGCCCAAGACACCGAAATCACAGTTTCAAAGGTTTGTGAAACACACACACACACACACACACACGCACACACACTCACATATGCACCCACAGTCATAATCTTCAAGGTAGAACTAACAACTTTTCGAAGTAATGTTCTCATTTTGAAATATTTATCATCAATAGCTCGCTATCGCGCGCGATTATGATTATCCTTAAGAATACACATCGACATCGTGGGGAATCCCGCATACTTATGCATTATACACGTTCTCAATGATGTGTTTGCTGATTTTAGCTTTAACTTCACTGCAATGATATGTGTCTGTGTCAGTGTGTGTATGTCGGTGCTATAGATTTCTTGTGAGTGTGTGTGTGTGTGTGTATGATTCTATATAGTCTTTTCATTTGCGTGATCGACAGATAGTATTTTGAGTCTTTGTGTGTACCTGAATTTATCACTATTTTTTTTTCTGTCAATTTAGTGTCATGGTCTATTTTATTCGTAAGTGTTGATTTCGGAGTCTAAGAAAATCTGAGTAATAGCGCGGAGTCTCGACTCTACAAACGTGGTCTTTAGACGGCAATAGACCGGATAATTGATCCATAAATATAGTAATCGAAATGTGGGTATATATACTTCTGCCTGGCAGTTTTTAGACATACAGGTGTGAATTTATATACAAAGATATTACCAGGTCTTAGGTGGTGTCTTGTACTTGACCTTCGCGAGACGTGCTACGTCTATTTGTGTAATCTACAGACAGTTTTTCTCAGTCTCGGAGCACCTACTTTGAGTGCTTTAATTGTGTCATACAGCGTCTTTTATTGCTGGCTATAGTAGTCACCTAATATGAAAGACTAGCTTATGCCCGCGGCTCCGCCCGTGCGGAGGTCTGTTATCGGTTTTTGGTGATATCTCCGGTTGTACTTAACTAATTACAATCAAACATACGGCCGATTTTAAGTCTAACCAAGACCTTTCTCTTCTAGAATAAACCGCATCAAAATAGTCGTTTTGGTGTCCATCGCGTACAAAGACGGTAGGTAAAAAGGTAGGTGGTAGTGTCAAGCAACAGTAATTTTGGCCGTTGCATGAATGGGCCGACTCGACCGGGGAAGCACCACCCTCTCACAGAATATGGACGCCAAGTAACAGTATTTGAACTGCTGCGTTCCGTTTGGTGAGTGAGACTGCCGGAGCCCAAACTCCTTTCCCATCCCCTCCCAAACTCCTTTGCCATCCCCTCCCAAACTCCTTTCCCATCCCTTTTCCTTTACAGGGTCGGCAGCGCGAGTGTGACGCCACTGGTGTTTTACACGTCCATAGGCCGCGTTAACCGCTTCCCATCAGGTGGGCCGTGAGACAAACATATAAACACAAACAGACAAAAAGTCCAAAGAAAATATTTTTGTGTTCAGAATCGGTAATTTAACATAACCTAAGTTTTTTTGAAATATCTTCAATGTACAGACACAACTAATTTACAATTTTATAATAGTATAGACAGATAGAAGTACAGTTAGTATTAGTACTGATGATTATATTATTCAAGTAATTAAACCTGTTTGTACATTTATAGCTACTTATTTACATAAAATATGTCAAAATATATTATTGTTTATGTTTTTAATTCAATACTAGCGACCCGCCCTCGCTATGCTTTGAGTTTGTGATAACAATATTGAAAAAACCTTCCGCATCTTCAACCTCAGAAAGGTATTTTTAAATTCCCTTATTAATTAGTATTTGTTACAGTCTGCAGAAGGGTATAGTATACTTAACCGACTTAAAAATGGAAGTATATTTGTCCGTGATTGCCAATGGTGCGGAGCGCGAGCGCGTGGGCCGCCGCCGCCTCCTTCTGCGAGCATGTAATGCTCGCGAAGGAGGTGGCGGAGCGCGCCCGGGAGAGACTTAGAACTCTCCCGGTCCGCCGAGCCCGCAACTTGCTCGCCGCGCGTCGCAGGCAACTCAGGCGCCGGAGGTCACTTAACGACCTCCGTCCTCCATGAGCGCAGGCCTGGGGGTGGCGGGTGAGGCCACCTGTCACCCCAGCAGAAGCAGGCCGGGACGGTGGGGCGACTAGCGCCCCTCCCCCAAACCGGGGCAAGACGGGGTCAAGTCTGTAGACCCGAGACGGCGTGCGGTTTTAGTCGGTTCAAGCCCGACATAACCGCCTCCGCTGGCACGCGGGGGGGTATCCGAAGGGATTTCCGCACGATAAAAAAAAAAAAAAAAAAAGGTAGGTGTTGCGCGTTTGATTGAACCGATTTTGATGCTGTTTTTAGAAAATATTTGTTGCATTCTGGAGAAGGTTTTGGTGTACTTTACCGACTTCAAAAAAGGAGGTTCTTAGTGTGACCTTAACAATCTGTCGTCGTTTGTTTTCCTAGTTTTTAGTGTTCAATGAATCAGTTACGTTCATTAAAAAGGCAGACATAATAAAGTTATAAATAAAATGTTACAAAACGTTTGTATATTTTGTTTTTGTTTGTATAAAATGTTTGTAAATTTAGCGCATATTAATTATGTTTAGAACTAGCTATTCCTGCCTGGCTTCACCCGGCCGCCGATGTTTACGTAGATTTTTCTAGAAAATTTCCTTCACTTAAACCTGATTATTAGAAAATAATAAAAAAGAAATCATCCCAATTGGTCAAGCCGGTCTCAAGTTTGCGCTTAGTAATAAATTTTTAACTTTTTTCAATTAAAATACACTAGCGACCCGGGTCCTGGCTTCACCCGGGTAAATTCGTAATAAAAATGCTTTTCAAATCAAATCATTTTTTATTTGCATAAAAACTCGATGACAACGTAATCTACCGTCGCTTGAGCTGAATCAATGCCGAACTTTTGAGACCAACTAACATTTTTATACTATACAATATGTAACAAAACTAGTCTCCGATCCGCGAAGGTGTATGTGAATCATTTGTTAAACGCATCAAATATTATTAATATTTGATTTAAATTATATTATTACATATCTACTTTGTAGTGTTGTCACATTCTTAGATTTTGGGGAATTATTGAGTAATTATGATCTAGGAAATGGTATTTAAATTTCTAATAATAAATTTATTTTCATTAATATATTATTTCTTATTTCATATATGGTTATGTATTTAGGATACCTATGTGCCCCTTATTGATCGAACACTAATTTTGTTACAGACAGGATAGATAGATATTATCTTTAAAAAAAATTATAAAGTATTTTTAAAATTAGTAGATGTTTTGGTTAATATAATACTTTGGGACACATACGCTCTACACTACGCCAACTAAACTTAAACTAAGCATAGCTTGTAATATTGGTTCCAGAAAGCTGATAAACATACTTATATCCATATTTTTCGTATTTACATACATAGGAAAAGGAATACCCACAGCAATTGCATACAAGTATGTGCACTGAATGGGAAACAAACGCACAACCTCTGACGTTGTAGTCGAACGCTCTACCGCCACGGAACATAAGTTGTCACTACCTTCTGTGTACACACAAACTAACAAAATTCGCACTCTCTATTTGAATTATTAGTATAGATAAATCATTTTGTGATTATAAACTCTACTTGGCTCGGCTCAACTTGCTTGAAATACTGATCCCAGAGGAACATATTCCCGAGATAAAAAAGTTCTAAACTATAATCTATTTCAGTGCCAAATTTCATGTAGATCCGTTCAGCCGTTCTGGCGAGATTGAGTAACAAACACCCAAACATCTTCAGAAACTCTCACACTTATAATATTAGTAGAATAAGTAAGATTTAGCAGTGTAGGTAGAGCATCGAACTGTAGTCTCCGGTCTCTAAAGCGAAGTTGGCGCGCATGAGTATAATACTCGTAGGTAGGTTAGGTATTTATAATTCTGTGAACGGTGAGCCGTGTGAAGTGAGTTGGTTTATGTAAGTAGCCATATATAAAAACTGCTGTCGCGCAACTATGTTGTATAAATGGACTCTATATTTTACAGTTTTATTATATAGTACTTTAATGTTGTGTATAAATTGAGTATATAGGGCTCTATCAACACCTTTGAGACCGAAGCTAACCTCACCGCTAAAGTGCACCTGCTAAACAACGCACGAGGCGCTGGCGCAGGTTTTCCTCTCGGGGTCGGAAGGCAGTCGCTGTCAGCAAAACCGACAAACCAATTAAAAACAATAAGCGGACCCCGGGCTCCAAAGTGTAAACTTTGGACGCTACTGGGAAATCGCTATGAGGATCGTGATGACTGAGTAATGTAACCTATGGGGACCCATCACGAGCACCCAACCTCACGCAAGCCGGTACATCTGCTGATTGACGGCCGAGGTTCAGGCGCAGGCTTTCCTTTCGGGTTTCAGTCGCTCCTATAAAATCCGTATAAACCAATACAAATGGAAGGAGGAGTAAGCGGACTCCGGGCTCCGAGGTGACGGCCTCGGATGCAATCGTAAAAGATAATGACTTTACAGGGAAAATGCTCTGCGCTGCGCTTCGCAATCAATGACTTTTATGTATACTAGACAAGCTGTTTAGAACAAAAATGGTGTCAAGGTTCCTGGGTGAGGCGGGAATGAATTTTGAGTTTAAAATTGGAACAAGACGCAAAAAGTAGATAAAGAAGTTAATTGATTTTGAGACCTATATGGATAAGCATAGCGCGCCTTTTTGTATTATCATCTGTATGACAGCTACAAACTGTGGCGTATTGTTGATGGTCAAGTAGTGGTCTTAAACCAGTACCAAATTTTTGTTCTTAACCTACTGCCAGTCAAGTAGTATATGTAGAAGTCATTGGCGCAAGTCCTAAATCGTCTTACATTCGACTTTGCCGGGAAACACGCGGCTCTGAGTCATATTTTGCTCTTATTCTGTGAAGGTGGAGTACGATTTGTTCAGTCACCGTCAACGGTATCAAGTGCATTGGGAAATCCCCTTATGTTTTATCCCTGATAAGGTTATTTTACTTAATTAACCATCTGACGTGAAGCGGTCGCGGGTTCCATTTCCGCTCATTGCAAATATGGATACCTTTATTTTTTTATTTTTTTTTCGTGCGGATACCCCTTCGGATACCCCCCACCGGCCAGCGGGGGCGGTTATGTCGGGCTTGAACCGACTAAAACCGCACGCCGTCTCGGGTCTACAGACGCCGGGGTGTAAGGTTGAACATAGAGCATATCCCTCGCACCCCGACTGACCCTGGGCCATCTCCGGTTTCGAGATGGCCTCCTCAGGGCAAATATGGATACCTATTATTTTTTTTACGTGCAGAAATCCCTTGGGATACCCCCCTTGCCGGCCAGCGGGGGTGGTTATGTCGGATATGAACCGACTAAAACCGCACGGTGTCCTCCCCAAGTGTCCATTGCTGGGCACCCGGGTATATATGGATACCTATAACATAACTATTTGCATTGGTATTTCTATGTGTATTACGTATGTATTTACAAATTTGCTAATTTGCTAATTCGCACTCTAGAAACTATATTACAAGCTATGCTTAGCATGTAATACAGTTTTAGGTGTACATCACACACACACATGTGTGTGTGTGTGTGTGTTATATAGTTTTAGGTGTACATGGCGTTTTGTAATGTGTAGTAGAATTTAAAAAATATATATATATTTGGTACCCAGATACTCTTTCTCAATCAGCAGGTACCGCACCGGTTAGCAGGTGAGGTTGGATTGGGCTCGAAATTTTAGTTAGGACCCATTGTTTTTTTTGTTTTATATTTTCTGCCTTTCTTTTTGACTTCACCTCGCCTGATGGTAAGCTGAAGGTAAAGTCTCAACAAAGAGGGTCACCATTACATACACGTACCATGTTAACAATGGTGGCACTCAGCTTGACGGTCTCATCAGAAGAGGATTGTCGTCGCAGCACCGCGTGATGCCAACAGGTCCCACTAGTGCTGCAACCACAATCCCCCTGCCCGGCTATGCACTTGCTTACCCCTGAACGCAATCAAACCGAAATTGGATTACTATGGAGGGTTTTTTGCAATCGTGCACCCCACCCGGCCGAATTTTGTGACAAATTGTGTCATCAAATTTCTACCACCAGTACATACAGTACCACTAACTACATACAGTATTATATAAATACTGTAAAATACAGAGTCCATTTATATAATTCTTAGTTGTAAACATGGTATAAATAGAAAGATAAATTTTCTTTCGTTTTCACGCTTATAAATGCGTATCAGTATGGAAATAAAACGACAACAGATAACTTAGAATTTTGCACAATTTTGAATATTTATTCAACATAGAAGGTGAATACTGTTGAATATGTATCAGCCCATTATTTTTAAATAAGTTTGGGTCTATGGCTCAGTGGCAAAAGGTTCGTGTACTACGAATCCGACCAGCTTCCCTTAATTCCTTATTAATGCCTTATTAAAGAAGCTTAATAATGTGATTTTTAATAGGGTACAGCTGTAAACCAGTTCTTATGAATGAATGAATGAATGAATGAATATATTTACTTCGGGCAATTTTTAACCCATAAACATTTGATAATTATTAAAATCATATTGAAAAAATAAAATGAAATACAGTAAAATAAAACACATGGCAAATAAATAAATAAATAATAACAATAAGATTAAACTTCAAATCAAATTAAAAACAATTTAATTAAGATGAGAATGAAATTAAAAATAAAATAAAATGAAATTGTAAAACTAAATGTAAAATAATCTAAAATGTCCAAAATGTGATTGCATGTTTAATTAAATTAAATTAAATTGAATTAGTAAATCAATTTTCCTACAATAAACATGTACCTTTTTTTTTTTTTTTATCGTGCGGAAATCCCTTCGGATACCTCCCCGCGTGCCAGCGGGGGCGGTTATGTATTTATTTATTTACTTATTTTATATTGGGATAACTTATTTCTTGTCATTATGTTTTTTAATATTCAGTAGGTAGGTACTTATTACACCCAGTAGTACACCCTTAGTACACCCATCTCATCACCCCATTGGTGACAGCGATGAGATGAGTGTGTCGGAATCGAACCGACAAGAACCACACGGTGTCCTCGCTAAGTGACCTTTGCGGGCACCCTTAGTGCGCACTCGAAATGATAACCCTAGGATTATTGGTGGACTTTGGCCGCCATCGCGGCCTCGCCTACGGGGTCAGGTTTGATCCCGCTTCGGTTATTTGACAACTTAGGACAAGCCTATGAGATCTATTATCTGATCTGTGCTTTTGGCTCACAGAGCGCATGACACATTAATCATACTACGATTCCTTTTCCAGGGTCCGTTCAGTCCTTCTCCTCCTTTTGGTTTGGCTGTATACAGCCGTGTGACCTCCTAACCCCGAGAGGCAAGCGTGCGTCAGAGCCTCGTCTGTTAATCAGCTGGGGTACTGGCTTGCAGGTAACATGTGCAGGAGGAATTCTTAGGTAAGTTTTAGCCTTTACTCTAGCGCATGGTAGAACAAACGCTAAAACTCACCTAAGAACTCCTACAAGGCTACCGACGCCGGTTTTGAAGTCAAGGAAATTATTACACAGAAGTATAGCAGCATACCGGTCTTCGCTCATATACTGTGGACGAGGTCATAGGTTCGATGCAGCAGATCGGGCAATGATTTACTATGTTATAAAAATTCTCAATTGCAACTCTAGGTAATCTACACATTTAACGCTAATAGGATATGACTGCATATTGTTGATGTTTCATCAACAATATGCAGGCTTTGTAAGTAAAATCACGTATCCGACTTCTACGCAATGCGAATGTGATGTGCTTAAATATTACAATTAGAACTTTATTCATATGTACATAAAGTTTAAATTTATGCGTAGGCAGAGTTTGCCTCTAATGAGTAGGTAAGTCGTATGTAGGATTTGCTTATTGTATGAGTTGAACCAAAGTGATAGAATAACGGTTCGTAGATTTGTATAAAAACGGACAGAACTTTTGCTTCGAAATATTAGTCGCACCGCAGGGGAAGG
Organism: Cybosia mesomella; assembly: GCA_946251805.1. Classification (NCBI taxonomy): domain Eukaryota; kingdom Metazoa; phylum Arthropoda; class Insecta; order Lepidoptera; family Erebidae; genus Cybosia; species Cybosia mesomella. The sequence goes on along the minus strand of OX276408.1, from coordinate 13,339,706 downwards.
AGCGACGATTCGTGAGAAAACATTGTAATAGTTTTTTTTTATTTAGTTGAGCGAAGTGAAGCTGTTACCGTTACCTTCGGACGCTTGTAATGCTAGGAATATATTTTTAATTTTTGTTTAAAAGATACTCCTTTCTCACTATAGCTGCGACGCATACACTGTATCTATGCATCCCTTTAGAGCATGCTATGCTATGCTTATGAGTCACACAAATAATTAAGCCTACAACTCTCGACTATTGGCCGGTTTTTTAATTAAGAAATTTTAGTTGAGTCTCTCTCAATGCAGCACAATTTCGTTGATGAAACTCTTACATTTCTCAATTCAGAAACCTGCTAGAGTTATCGGTTATCAGTACGACTCATTTGCAGTTGGTGCGGAAGCTTTGTGTCAATATAAACAACGCTTATCACCGGTTAATAATTGATAGTTAATGATTGATAGTTAATGATTAATGATAAGTTAATGATGACAAAAATGGATAATTACATTCATTTATGAATTTGTAGTGAAATTAGGTTAGTTGAAGTCGGCTATGGGTGTGTTTATGGGGCTCCGCCAAGGTTTTTGGGGACCAAGCCAAACTCACTTGTAAGTCGGTACACCTGCCACTTGACAGACAAAGCTCTGGTGCTGGTTTTCTTCACGGGGTTGGTTTATAATACCAAAAACAAACCAATCAAAGTAATAGTAGGAGAGCGGACCTCCAGCCCCAAAGTATGAACTTCAGATGCCGTTGCAGATATTTATTTTTCCACGAGGTAATGGTGATGCCGCAGCCGTGCCTGTAAAAGTCAAAATATGAATCATTAGGATGAAAAAGTATCGGAGAGCGGACTCCGAGCTTTGAAGTGCGAGTTTTGGAAGAAATCGGAATTAAGGTTGGGATGATGATGATGATGATAGTAAAGGCCAAGCACTTAAATTGGTTTTTGGGGCCCACTAAGATATTCGGGGCATAAAAATTCAAAAACAGTCATTGTACCGGCTATAACCACCCGGTACAATGACTTCTATGTATACTAGATACGCAGTTCTGAACAAAAAGTGTGTCGGACTTCGGGGGTGAGGCGGGAACGGGTACGGGTCGCCTCACCATAGATTCATTAAACTATAGATGTCAGGTGATGATCTCATATAAAATCGTATAAAATAAATTTAATATACTCTGTGGCTATGACAGCAACAGAAAACCGACCAAGTGCGAGTCGGACTCGCCCATGAAGGGTTCCGTTGCAGCAAGTAACATAATATAAAAGTTCTTGTTTCGTTCAAGCCACGCCCCGCGTGAATTATAATTATTATTTACTTAGGCATCTATTACATATTTATTATTAGATAATAATGGTTCACGCTTTTTATGCATAAGGTTTATGTTTATGAAATTAAATGTTCTTTTTTTAATTTTTATATTTGAGTTGATTGAATGAAAGGTAAATTGCGGTTTAAGATTAATGACGTATTAAAAAAAACTATTTCCTAGATCTCGTTCAAACCAATTTTCGGTGGAAGTTTACATGGTAATGTACATGAGATTTTACCACTTTGGAAGTGTCTCTCGCGTAAACTATTCAGTGTAGAAAAAAATTACATTAGAAACCTCAATATAATTTTTGAAGACCTATCCATAGATAACCTAAAAGTATGGGTTTGATGAAAGCTTTTTTTTTGAATTTTAGTTCTAAGTATGGGGACCCCAAAATGTATTTGTTTTTTATTATTATTTAAATTTTTGTGTGAAAATCTTAATGCGGTTCACAGAATATATCTACTTACCAAGTTTCAACAGCATAGTTCTTATAGTTTCGGAAAAAAGTGGCTGTGTCATACGGACGGACAGACAGACAGACTTGACGAATCTATAAGGGCTCCGTTTTTTGCCATTTGGCTACGGGACCCTAAAAAGTGGTGCCAAAATTGTGCACAGAAGCGTTCAAAAATCAAACCAATGTCTTTGTACCGGACATCAATTCTAGTATTCATAGAAGTCATTGACCTGGTTTGACACACGACCCTTTTTTCGAGGCCCAGACGACATCTGGTAACCTAGGATGAAAATCCCCGGACAAGCTCCTCCTGTCTCTGCTTCGAAACTATCCAAGTTTACTTTTTCGACTTCATTCAATGATGCATGTATTCCTGTTTTAGCTGGACTGTTTTAGACCTATGTTAGCGACTCCAGTTAGAAGAGTACCGTAAGTGTTTTATTAAGGACTCCATACATTTTAAATCATCATCATCATCTTAGCGTTGTTCCCAGATGCATCCGAGGCTTTCATCTTGAAGCCCGGGGTCTCCTTACTCCTTTTGGTTTGGTTTATACGGCTTTTAAGGTAGCGACTGCTACTATCCCGAGAGAAGAGCCTGTGCCAGCGACGTCTGTCAATCATCAGCTTGCAGATGAGGTTGCCTTGGGCCACAAAGATCTTGATGGGCTCCAAATAACCAAATACAAATGGTTAGATGGAATAGGATAGCGGACCGTGGGCCCCAAATTAGAAGCTTTAGAGCCAACGGGGATAAAGCTAGTATGTAGAAAAAACCTGCACTTAACTTTACAAGCTTTTATTTACTTTCACCTGTCTGCAATATACAAGCAAATATTTGTATGCATGAGTATGTCTATTTGCATTGGTCTGGGTGTTTCTATGTATAATATGTAAGTATGTATTTACAAAAAAAAAGTATATAAGTATGTTTTTCCGCATTCTAGAACCCATAACACAAGCTAGTTAAACTATGCTTACTTTGGGTCTAGTAAGCGCTGTGTAGAATGTCGTAGAATATTTATTTATTAATATGGCCATAGGAAGTTCGAAATGAAACAACACAACTTAATCCAGTTTGGGCTCGTTTGAATCGACTTGACGACTAGTTTGCCTTTCAAAGATTACCAGGGTCTGATAATGGAGCTGGAAGGTGGTCATAGGAACTCTGTAATGAAACGACTCAACCCTATCGAATTTCGGAACATTTGATTCATCTTGACGAGCACATGCAATATTATTTAATAAAAGCTTCATCATTTTTAGCATGCAATATCATTTTTTTAAAGCTAGCTTTTAAAAAGCTTTTTAAATTTAAATTGTTTCTAAATAAGTAGCTTAAGTGGTTATCCACATCCGCCCAAACGTTTCAGCGTAAATGAATATCCAATATACGGACAAACTTTCACATTTATAGTATTAGTAGGATTATTAGCAGGATATAGGAAAATTGCCAATATTTTATGATGTTTACGGTCACATAAAAAGGTCGGTTTTACGTAACGTAATAAAGTACTTTTTGCTTTGGTACGCTGAAAGGGTTTTTTCATAATGTTAAAACCACAATCCGCAACCATATTCTAAAACAAGTTAGTATAATTGTTAGTTTTAAATTCTACTTGGGTATACCCTAAATGTGTCCAAATGTTGTGGACCACAGTCAATTGGGTTTGTGTTTGTATAAAAAGACTGCATCGTTTAGAAGTTTCTGGTAACCTCTGCGTGGTGGGGAAGGCACGTGCCTCTTGAGCCACCTCGACCAATGAAAAAGCAGAAAAAACTTGTCACGTGACCAAACCGACTCATTGCATTGGTCGAAGAGACTCGAGAGAAATGATTCTGCAGTACCGTGTTATCTGAGGTAGTTTACATTATTATACATGAAAATATGAAATACCTGATAAAATATCTTCAGGGTCAGTAATTTATGCGGATAGAGCCGCGGGTTAAAGCTGGTTTGTTTTATACTCGGAAATCGAACTTACAACACATAATATAGAAATTACATGTCTTGGTTCATTACAATGTGGAGTCTTATTCATCAGAGTGTTGGTCACGGTTGCATCCAAAGCTTGTACTTTGAACGTTGGGTTTCTCTCCGACCGCTTTCTCGATTTGACGTAGCTTGGCTTTTATGGGAGCGACTGCCGCTCCAAGAAAAGCTCCTCTAACCTCTCAACCACCAAGGGGAGAACCTGCCAGAGACTCTTCCGTCAATCAGCAGGTACCATCGGCTTGTAGGTGAGGATGGTTTGGCTCCCAAGGTGTTGGAGTGGCTTTATACCTTATCATAATTATAATATGGAGTATTCTAGTAAATTTATGAGCCAGAACTCGTATGCTCGTATCGCGGCTGATAATCGTTTGATTATCGCATTCGCATGTTTATATTCGCGATAAATCTTGATAGAGCGAATGTTTACGTGATATGATATTATTATAAGAAACTTATACATTGCCTTTATTCGACGTATTTTTGAAAAAATCTTCGTGTATACGATTACCGCCATATGAACGATTTGTACGGGCATCGAATAAATTTGTTGCAATCAGCTATCGTTTGTTGATTTTTACAATAACTATAGAATTTTAACACTCTATTTATTAAAGATTTCAGCTGCGAAAAGCGTGTAGGTAAATGTTAGTTCTAAATACTCCGTTGCTGGCCAGCTAATTTGTAGTTCATACCTGGTGTTGCAAGCATCCATAGGCTTTTTTTTTACGTGCGGAAATCCCTTCGGATACCCCCCTGCTGGCCAGCGGGGGTGGTTATGTCGTGGCTCGACTAAAACCGCACGGTGCCCAACCTCGAAAGGATAACCCCAGGGTTGCCAGCGGACTTTGGCCGCCACCGCGGCCTCGCCTGGTGGGGTCGGGTTTTATCCCGCTTCGGTGAGTTGGCAGGCGTGTGTAGGGCACACACGACACGCCTCCGCCACGGCCTGCTTCTATAAGGACGGCGAGTCGGCCAACTCAGCATCCATAGGCTAAAGTAACCACAAAGCATCTGGTGGGTTGTATGCTTGTTAATTACCAAATTGGTATAAATCTAAAAACTAAATTTAATTCATTCTAGTCACCAGTTGTTATTTATAGCAAGTATGTTACCCTCAAACTATAGTAGGTAATTCTTTTGCGTACATGTCGGTACAGTACAAGTTTTGCGTAACTCATAAAGTCATAAATGAAACAAATGTTTAATGGACGCTCGGTGTATGAGCTTCTAAGATCTTCGGCGCCCAAACTAACCGCAACTGCCAGTAGGTACACCAGCTGATTGGCGGAAGAAATTTTCCGGGTCTCGAGGTGGCCCTGCATAAAACCGAGGCCCTGTTCTTCCATGGGCCTCGTAGCAAGCCACCCGAGGGATCCAGTCTCATCGTGGGAGGAAATCGCATCGGCATCAAGCCCCAAATGAAATATTTGGGGCTCGTGCTCGACGGCCGATGGGACTTCGGAGAGCACATCCGAAGTCTGGCCTCCAAATTGAAGGGCACAGCTCTTGCTCTGGCTCGGCTGTTGCCCAACATGAGGAGGCCCGATGACTCCTGCAGGAGACTCTACGCGGGGATCGTGCGGTCCATGGCCCTGTATGGGTGCCCAATATGGGCGGAGGCCCTGAGGACCAGAACTGTGCAGATGCTGCGCGCTCCGCAGCGAGTTCTGGCCATCAGGGTCATCCGAGGGTACCGCACGATCTCCTTCGAGGCAGCGAGTCTCCTTGCCGGAACTCCGCCATGGGACCTGGAAGCGAGAGCCCTTTCGCAACTGTACCAGTGGCGAAAGGAGGCGCGGGAGCAGGGATGGAACCCTCGAGAAATCGAGGCCGTGCAGTCCCAGCTCCGCCAGGCCATCGTGGTGGAGTGGAAGGAACGACTTGAGCAACCAAGCGCAGGGCACGCCGCAATAGCGGCGGTAAGGCTCATCATGGAGGATTGGCTGGAGAGGCGACACGGAAGCCTCTCCTACCGACTGACGCAGGTGATCTCCGGGAAGGGGTGCTTCGGGGACCACCTGCATCGGATCAGGAAGGAGCCAACGCCTGAGTGTCATCACTGCGACGCGAGCGAGGACTCAGGGCTGCACACGCTGGTGGACTGCCCGGCGTGGGAGGCGCCGAGGCGTGACCTCGTGGCAGCCATCGGGGTGGGAGTCCTCTCGCTTGGCAGCATGATTGCGGCAATGGTGCGGAGCGCGAGCGCGTGGGCCGCCGCCGCCTCCTTCTGCGAGCATGTAATGCTCGCGAAGGAGGTGGCGGAGCGCGCCCGGGAGAGACTTAGAACTCTCCCGGTCCGCCGAGCCCGCAACTTGCTCGCCGCGCGTCGCAGGCAACTCAGGCGCCGGAGGTCGCTTAACGACCTCCGTCCTCCATGAGCGCAGGCCTGGGGGTGGCGGGTGAGGCCACCTGTCACCCCAGTAGAAGCAGGCCGGGACGGTGGGGCGACTAGCGCCCCTCCCCCAAACCGGGGCAAGACGGGGACACCGTGGTTCCCAAACCCGAGGGGGCCATCTCGAAACCGGAGATGGCCCAGGGTCAGTCGGGGTGCGAGGGATATGCTCTATGGGCAACCTTACACCCCGGAGTCTGTAGACCCGAGACGGCGTGCGGTTTTAGTCGGTTCAAGCCCGACATAACCGCCCCCGCTGGCACGCGGGGGTTATCCGAAGGGATTTACGAACGATAAAAAAAAAAAAAAAAAAAAGGGAGACAGACGGCAGTCGCTCCCGTAAAAGGGTCTCACAGACTAAATGAACAAGTCTCTAAAAAGAAAACGTACTATAAGTTTGAACTCTATTCATTCGCTGTTGACCGAATTAGACCATGCGTGGGCCCTTATTCACTATTGCTAACCGTAATGTAAATATGTCACGGATCACGCGGGTCTTACTCGTATATCCATACCAATTGTATGTCAAATAATATAAATCTACAGAATTAGTACTACTGTGATTATACGCGTTTACTTGGAGAATATGACTCCAAGGGAAGATATTTGGCCTATGGCTGCTGACAAATCCAGGTTTTTGGCAACTAGTCTTGGTTAATTCACATTCAAAGATCTGTCTGGCATGATGGTGGAGCTTTCGGAGGCTGCTACATTAAAAGTTACGGGTTCGATTCCCGCTCAGTGGAAATATTTGTATGCGTTCCAAAATATGGATAATCATACTTTTATTTTTAAATAATACAATTATCCACAGCAGCATCCAGATACCAATATCAGAGCGGAAATCAAACCCACGACCTCTGCCGTAGCAGTTGAACGCTCTACCACGCGCCGCTGACATAAAGTCTCCGTTGTCGAAATATTTAGAGTAACGGTAGACTGTTCTAAACTACTAAAAAGTAATCAAAGTATCGGCATTAATCATATAAGAAGTAAGTTGGAAGTACACACAAACTTAAAAAGTCTCTTGTTGCCATACAAGAGACAAACTTGAGACTTGGGTAGAAGACGAAAACTACTAGACGTTGCGAGTACAGACTAAAACCTGTTTACTCCACCTAAATCCAGCTTCCGCGGTCAGACAATAACTGTCAAAAACTATATACAGACGAAAACAAACTCTACCGTCTTACATGAAAGTTTAATTTAGAGTGTGTGAATTTAGTCAAATTGTGATTGTAGAGCCACAAAATGTTTGAAATATTGTTTTAGATTCGAGAGCACCATTGGAGTAATGATGATGACAGCTAGCATACGTTATGGGTGGAGTGTGTATGGTACGTGAACCCGATGTGAACTGGTACGCGTAGAGTGACTGGAGTGTGATCTGTTTATGATACGCTCGGATTTCTTTTTAATTTTTTGAATTTCTAATACCATTGTTCCCGTGTTAGACCATGTTTGGAGTTGAAGACTGCTCTGAACACTCGGCGAGTCGAAACTTATTATTACGAAATAGGTAATTTAACTTATTGATAATATTTAATTAACCTATAATATACATTTTCATATTTGAAACAATTTTATAATGATGAGAAAAATCAAAGTGCAAAGTTCAGAGCAGTCATCAAGTTTGGCGTTAATATCAACTTTTAAATTTATTACATAAAAGAGTTCTTTATCTATCTATGTACAGAATTTGTATGTTGGTGGTCAATGGCAAAGCGGGAAAGTGGTCAATGGCTTGATTTACCTATGGATTTACTACAGTTTTACCCAAGAGTATACATACATACGTATTTTCCAAGAGATTTATGTATCTCAAAATAATTTAAATGGAACTATGTATTTGTTTTAATTTTGGCGTCGGACGACGCTGGGCCGCGTCTGCTAGTATTGAAAATAATGAAGGATTTCTAGCTTTAGTTATTTTTTTAATTATAAACCCAAAACGAATCCATATTTTTGTTATTTTACTGAAATTCTAGTCTTTTGACTTGGCCGGCAGTGATTCTATCGGTGGAGGTAAATAAAAATCCACGTTAGTAAGAGAAAAAACGGGCGAGTGCGGCGAAAAGAACAGTAATTTCGAAGCAAATATACGGCATTTCGTTTTACGCAACATCCTGTTAATTTATCTGTCAAGTAGCCATTTCAAGACCATTTCCGTCGATGACGTTTTAAAAAGTATCTTGAAGTGCGTGCTGACTGGCGTTACCCGGCGTAATGTAACATGTTATAAACAACGCCTAACTAGACAAACTGTATATAACGAAAATTGTGTCAAGTAAGGTGGGAATGAATTTTGAATTTTGCATTTGGAACGGGACGTAGAAACTAGACAAATGTGATAATGAATTTTGACACCTATCTGTAATTGGTTCGATAGGCCGCCTTTTTTAATGTTATCTGTATGACAACTATAAGAAGTTATGCATTGTTATTGGTCTTTCAGGATACCAAAATGTGTTCCATAGAGCCAGTCTAGTAGTATGTAAGTCATGGGTTACAAAGTGAGCATTTGTGCAGTCGGTATGGGGAAACAAATGAATAATGAGCCACACGGCATCTATAATGATAGCCTTCATTCTCATGTACTTGTTTATTTCCTTCTACTTATAATTTGCTTTATGTTGACTTTTACAGGGTGACTGCCGTCTGCCCTTCAGCCCCGAGAGGAAAGCCTGCGCCAGTTAATCAGCAAGTGTACTGGCGCGAGAAAAGGTGGTTCACTTACAAAGGTGAGATGGGCTTGGGCTCCGATATACGATATATGATGTAATAAGTGAGGCCCATTCACCAATGTTTGCTACCTTATTAGTTTACAAAAGTAAAATATATGTAATAATAATTATAAGATGACAGTAAAGGTCTTATATTCAGGAAGATATAAGCCACCATGCAGGAAAGCGATGCGTGGGCTGCTGATATCATATATACGCTGTGAAGTGCACAGCCCACTCTCTTAAGGCAAAGATGATGGCACCCAATAGGTTTTTAGTGCAGTGAAATCTAGACATAACCGTAAGACTTAATAAGTAGTGTGATATGTACTGTATATATATGACTTTGGTACATTTTTATTGCCATATTAAAACGACAGTAATATTTGTAATAATAAACTAGGTCGGTTACCAGCTTCGCAATCAACCCAAACTTAAGCATAGCGAGATTTGCCTATCCAACAATAGGTCAACGTGACCGTTCGACTTTTTCCATTGATTTGGTTTTTCGGTGATTATTCCTCGATGGTAAGACCGATCTGGACATTCGACCCCTTACGACACTCAGTAATGTCTACTTGATCACCGTGGCAAATTTGGTCGAGATCGGTCAAACGGTCTCGGAGGAGTATCATTTGTTTGAAATGCAACTTTGAAACCAAAGAAGCTTCGAAAAAATAAATAAAGCCTGGTGTTTAATAGCAAAAAGTAATGTAAATATAATATATTCGAGTGGCGGAGAGGGAGCGGGAGAGAACCATGCCCACCAAGTTCCGCACTCTGCGGCGAGGACGCCGCAGACTTGTCTACGCCCGGGACTACCGATCGGTACCTGAGGACGGTAGCCGGCCGACTCGCCGTCCTTACAGAAGCAGGCCAAGACGGTGGGGTGTCGGGTGTGTGTCCTGTCCTACACACGCCTGCCAACTCACCGACACGGGATAAAACCCGACCCCACAGGCGAGGTCGCGATGGCGACCAAAGTCCGGTTACCCTGGGGTCACACGTAAAAAAAAAGTATAACATATTCGTACTGGTAATGTGAAGGGTCAAAAATAGACTAGATAATGGTACTAGGCTCTCAGGCATATGATTGAGATTGAGACAAAAGAAAAGGATAGCGCATATTACCAAGTGACTAGAAAAAAAGAGATCATGCGTTATAGACTGAATTAAAATTAGGTGTTCAGTCTGTATCTTTTAACTCTGTGACTAGGCTATAAGTATTTTATTTCAGACACTAACTTTAAAAAAATATATTTAACATTATCTATTCCAAATTTTATGACTCATTTTTTTTAAATTCTATGTCAGTAGGAAAAAAGGTACTATTTATTGTCTATTCTTTGCCTGAGACATTAGGCTGCCGCCACTTCTGCGCAATGAATAAGACCGTAATTGAAAACTATCAATTTCAAATCAGACTTTGAAAATTTCCTAAATATTCTGAACTGTACGCATTGAGCTACTGTACGTGTTACATTAAAACAAATCTGCGAGACAACCGAGCCAAAACATCTTATTTAGGTCAGGGACGAATGTAGACTGGAGTCACGGAAGGATTTAGCTGGCGGGGGCTGCTTTGGAACTGGTTGGCACGAGTTGAGTCCAAATATTCCAAATTTCATACCATAGCTCAAATAAGTATTGTAGTAAAAAAAAGGTCATATATCCAGTTCTAATTAACCACACATACATTCAGTAGATTGTGAGTCTGATCAAGGCCTGCCTGATAGTAAAAACTGCATCAAAATCCGTTCAGTAGTTTTTGCGTTCATCGCGAACAAAAAGACAAGAATTACAAAAAAAAACATCAATTTACGATGTTAACTGGTAGCCGTTGAAGACGTTTGAAGGGTGGTTGGGGGCCTCGTAAGATCTTCGTGGTCAAAGCCAAACTCACCTGCTCTATAGCGGATGAGGTTCTAAAGCAAGTTTTCCTCTAGGGCTGGAGGATCTGATGGCATTCGCTCCCGTAAAAGTCAAGATAAGCCGAATCAAGAGAAAGAGCTTTGGATGTAATGGGAGTAACGATGATAATGATATCTAGTAGCCGTTGAAGAGTTCCACTATCCGCAGCTTGACTCCATCAATAGATCAATTCAATGGTGTCTAATAAATTAATGTATTGTCATCCGTATTGGACTAGGTACGTACCAATTTCAAATCGATAGCATATTACAAGATATTACAAGTTTGACTCTCAAAATTAGAAGTTTTTTTTTTTTTTTTTTACGTGCGGAAATCCCTTCGGATACCCCCCCGCTGGCCAGCGGGGGTGGTTATGTCGTGTCTCGACTAAAACCGCACGGTGTCCTCCCCAAGTGTCCGTTGCCGGGCACCCCGGGTAAGCCCTCGAAAGGATAACCCCAGGGTTGCCGGCGGACTTTGGCCGCCACCGCAGCCTCGCCTGGTGGGGTCGGGTTTTATCCCACTTCGGTGAGTTGGCAGGCGTGCACACACGACACGCCTCCGCCACGGCCTGCTTCTGTAAGGACGGCGAGTCGGCCAACTGCCGTCCTCAGGCCCCGATCATGGAGGTCGGTAGTCCCGGGCGTAGATGAGTCTGCGGCGTCCTCGCCGCGGACTGCGAAACTCGGGGGGCAGGGTTCTCTCCCGCTCCCTCTCCGCCGTCTCTTTCGCGTGCATTACCTGCTCGCAGAAAGAGGCGGCGGCGTGCCACTTGCTCCCGTCGGAGACCACAGCCCTCACCATGGTCTCCAACGAGAGAACGTCCACGCCCAGGACCGCAACGAGATCCCGGCGTTGACTCGCCCACGCAGGGCACTCCACCAACGTGTGGAGCGCCGTGTCTTCGCCAGACCAAAATTAGACCTATATTAACAAAACAAGTTGAATAAAATCGTGCAAAAATGTTTTATAACCCTGGGGTTATCCTTTCGAGGGCTTACCCGGGGTGCCCGGCAATGGACACTTGGGGAGGACACCGTGTGGTTTTAGTCGGTCCGATTCCGACACGCCCACCCCATCGTCGGCACCGATGGGGTGAAGCCCGAGGGGGTTTCCACACGTAAAAAAAAGATGTTGAAAATCTTTCTAATCTTATCTTATTTAATCGTCCTACTATTATAAATTGCGAAAGTTTAGATGGATGAATGTTTGTAACTCAATCATGACAGAACTGTGTGTTGCACACGTCCATAGGCCACGGTGACCGCTCCCCACCTCAACAGGTGGGCCGTGTACTTGTCTTTTTGGATCTTTATCCCGGGAACAGGTTCCTGTGGGTCACGGTAACGGGATCAGTATTCCACGCGGGCAACATTATAGATAAAAAATCACCAATTAAATTTATCTTATTTTCCGTATTAATCAGTACACAGAGTGAAGCAAACAGAAACGGCTATATCTCATTAGCTCTGTCCCACTAACATCAAATAATACTATCAACTTACTGCACAGGGTTAATGTATTTATCTGTATTAGTCTGCGTCTTTCTATGTATAATAGATATTTACTAATGTAATTAGAATAACAAGCTAAGTATGTTTATCTGCGTTCTCAGAAACCATCCCAAGCAGGCCCGAGTTCCGCGCGTGCTTCTCTAAACTAGGGCATTTCACGACGACACCACCTGTGTGGCTGGTGTTCAAAGTGTAGCGTAGTTTTTGAGGGTTTCATTACTAGGGTTACTTGAAAAGGTTCACGTGACGGAACACTGCACTGTGTGGTTTTAATCGTTTCGATTCCGACATGGCCACTTTACTGATAGCTCCGGTGAGGTCCTAAGAAATGGATACAGTGATGCATTGGAAATATACAACAGAATACATAATAAGTACACTTTATTTATTCATGTGCTTTTTGTCCAGCCAGTAGCGCTTTATAATAAGTGCTAAAAGTAACTAAGTCGATAAAAACAGTTGAATCTATCTGAGTAGCGCGAAACTGTCAACCTTATTGAATGAAGATTCTTTATTTAGACGCTGAAAATGGCAAGACAAAATACAGAAGACCGCCTTCGGTAGACCATGCTTTTAGTCCTAATATTCTGAACTATAATTGTACGGCTAGCGTCAATACTTGATATCTCTGTGTCGTGTAATTTCCACTATGATCGTGAAATCATCAAAGCATAGGAACTCGCACAAGCGTGGATCTTAGGGACCGCTAGGGGTTTTGATAGATAAATACAATTTTAAAGTATAATTTTAGTCCAGATTCAGATCAGATGAAAGAATAGTGAAAGTGAAAGCAATCATACATTTTCAATGATTGTAAAAAATCATATACTTAACTATATTTTATTTATGTTTCTCGGGGCTAGGAAGGCAGACGGCAGTTGCTTCCAAAAAACCGTATACTTAAGCCAAGTCAAAAGTTCCTTTTAAAAGTCTCACCTCTAATGCAACCGGGAAAAATGCTGAGCTGAGCTGAGATCTCAATTTATGTTTTTCCACATTACCAAAAACACAAAATCTGAATCCCATTATTAGGAAAAAAATCAGATACCCATTAGGGTAATCTAAGAATTACCTACATACTTCATCAAAATCGATTCAGTCATTTTGGAGTCCATTAGGAACATCCAAACAAACATCGATTTTTATAATATATAAACAAACAAAGGCCATAATACTATAGTACTATTTACAATAACGATCGATTGCCGAGAACGCGCCACTCATACCTACTTATACGTCCGATATTTTGTACTGGCAATAAATTGGGCACAGTGTGGCCATTTAAAACAAAATGTGTTGTAGATAAGAGTTGGAGCACAGACTAATCAAGACTAATAAACGCTGATGGTGACGACTGACGGGAATTAACCTTCGGAGAATTACTAGTACTTGGCGAGTTGATGGATACGCGACGAGGCGATATCAAGAGGCCGGTTTTCGAATGAATCCACGAGGTTTGTTGACTGAGTTCATTTATGGAGAGATAAAGAAATTTGTTATAGAGAATTAGTAATCTGAATGTATGTGAAAGAAATCGAAAATAAGTATAAAATGGGGAATGAAATTTCAAAGTGGTGCAACACTTCATTTTACTGAATTCACGCAATTTCCTCTCACCCCGGCTGACCCTAGGCCATCCACATCTTTGAGATGGCCCCTTAGGATACTATGCCTATACTAGCAATTAGGATAGTAAGAAATAATAATATGAGAAATTCAGGAAATTAATTCACCTGATAAGGTAACCAGCATGACTAGATTCTAAGGTGGAACGAAGTTTGCTGGGTCAGCTAGTTTTAAATATTAGAAGATTAAAGATGTCATGTTTTTTCACAGTTGTCAAGTTGATTTACAGTCCGAGAGTTATACAATATTTTGATAATCACGAAAAGCTATGGATTTAAAATGTCAGACTGATTTAAGATAGTAAGTTCCGATGCTATGATTCTATAACTAAACAATAAACATATAGATATACCGCAGTGGTGCAGTGGAAGCGAACAGTACGACTGTTGAGCATGAGTGCAGGGTTCGACTCCCGGTTCGAACTAGATGGATTGACAACCTAAAAAAGGTAGCTGCGGTTTACGGAGCATTGGGTGCCATGATGCAGATTCGGAGAATCCTATATCCAGCAGAGAACTGGAATAGGCTAATATTATAAAATTGTAAATTAGTTGTGTCTGTACATTGTAGATATTAAAAAAAAAACTTGGGCTATGTTAAATGAACACTTCTGAACACAAAACTATTTTTGGCAGTCTGTTTGTTTAATCGCGACGGACGCAAAAACTACTGAAAAGATTTTGATGCGGTTTTTTTTTATTGGAAATGTATTTTGGTTAAGTAGAACCGAAGACGTGAGTAAAAAACGATGACTGACTCAGAATCAGAAATAATAAGTGGACCTCGGGATGCAAAGTGCAACTTTGGATGCACCTTGGAAATTACTATGAGTTTGATGACTATTTAAGGTGGCAGATAGCAGACAAATGAAGGCTTATTCAGGAGAGTCTCCTTAATAAGCATAAGTTCGGTAAATGGTTAACGGTGAGGTCACTTGTACGTTTTTTGCCCTATCAAAATATTCAAGTAGGTTTACCCACCCTGATGGCGCTCACGCAGACTACAATTGCTCGACTGGGGAAGTTTTGAACAAACGCTTCTTGGACGAAGATGTGTTTCTAATAATATAATGTATGTAATATACTGTACTTGCAGTTAGAATGTCTAATCAGAAATACAGCACACTGTGCTGAGAATCAAGAAAGAGTGGCCATGAGTTTTATTACAAAGTTCTTTTCTGAGTACCTGTGGTTACTGCGTTGGGAATCTGGCGTTAAACGTAAACGCAAAAGTACACGTTATGATATTCACTACGTTCTGAGTTCTGACCTAAATGAATAAAGTTTGTTTGAGGTTGAATGTTTCTTTTTATTTTTCTCATTAGTAAACGAAGATGTCCGAGTTTGTATGAAAACCACTTATTCCTTCTATTCAACTTATGGCTTAGAAATCTTACTGCCATTATAAATGCGCAAGTTTGGATGGATGGACGCATGGATGATTACGATGACTTTGAAGCTGGGGTTCCCTTACTCCTTCCACTCCTTTTATATTGGCTTATACGACTTTTATGAGGACGACTGCCTTCTGATTTTTATTTTCATCGTCCGTCCATCAGCAGATGCACTGGTTTAAAGATGAGGTTGGCTTGTGTGCGCAAGTGAATGTGTTTGCATGCGTATGCATATATGCTATTAGTGGTGACTAACAAGGATAGTTGTGATTGGCAACTGAGGGCAAGCACATTGAGCACTCATATACTCCCTTTAGTTAGTACTGTAGTGTCGGACCTCGTTCGATCACTACAGTTCATTGACCTGGCCATCATGTGTCAGAGTTTAAAAATAAATATTATTCTTTTGAATTTAGCTTAGGGAAGAAAAAACCATTGCTTGGCGGTGGATTCGGCTATTCGGCTGAAAGCGGGCGACTTGGGGGCTGCGCCCTCGCCCGCCGGCCGAAGAGAAGATATAAGTGTACTGAATGTAGGCTCAGTCCCTGATCGGAGTCCGCGATTCCCTACAGTTCGTTTAAATATAAATATATTCGCGTAAAAACCTCCCTAAACTCGATATAGGAAGCTTTGTTCTTTAAATAAATGATATTTTAAAGTTTAATCCTTGTGTTTATCTTTCATCAACACGAGGTATTGTGGCGTCCAACCCCCGGACGCTACAGTACTATGCTCCCAAATGTTGCCACTTACCTATCAGAAGAACCCTATGGTATGCATATGGATAAGATACCCTCAGAATAACAAATGGATCTATTGGGTACTTAACTGTCAAGTCAAATCATTTCTTTTTATTAAACGTCAAAACGGTAAGTTCTACGGAAACTTATAGGAAATAAAGAAGTATGACATCCAGTGGATGATTAAAAATAAATAAAAACGGTCTAATAAATAAATAAATATTCTATGACATACTAGACTAGCTTGTATTATGGGTTCTAGAAAGCGGATTAACATACATAGTTTTTTATGTAAATAAATACATATTATACATAGAAACACCCAGAACAATGCAAATATACATATTTGCAATGAGCGAGAATCGAACCAGCGACATCTGACTTAGCATTCGAACGCTCTACCGCTGAGCCAACGAGGTCGTCATAAAACAAGAACGGACGTAATTTTCGTTGTTGGGGTCTAAGACGGCGGCGCGGCGGTCGCTCCTGTGAACGCCAAGACAAACAAATTGTGAAGAAGTTGGAGACCGGACCCTGGCCTCCAAAGAGCAGTAGGTACGACCGGAATTGACGCTCGGATGATGATAGGGAAGGGGAAAGCTCTCTTGGACATCAAAAAGGTAACTAACGGAACTATGTATATATTACTACGATTCCAATGATCTTCGTCTGTCCGTGGGCTGTAACTCACTAGGTTAGCATATTACAAGGTTTTTTTTTTCTTTTTGAACTGCAGGTCCCTCCAGAATTTTACAGTCTTTTTGAACCTCCCCGGTTTACCACAGCCTTTAGCTCACTGGGCCCTAGATAGGGTGGTATTATTTACGGATATTAATCAGTTTTAAGATTACATATCAACGTTCCATTGTAGTTATACTAGAATTTAGAGCCATGTTGCCTTTACTAAGAGTTGCTTGGAAGATGCTAATTTGTATTTGTTTTATTTATTTGTTCAAAGTTTTACTGTTTATTAATTTATTTATTTAATAATGGTTTTAATCATTTCAGTTATTTTGTACGTCGGGGGATATTTCAAATTCTACTTGATTAGAGGGATTAAATCGTTTTGTGTGTTTCTGTTTGTGTATTATGTTTCATAGCAGTTTTTTGTGCGGTTTATTACGCGACTAATTAATCCCGCTGGCATTCAATGTTTACATTTGTAGTCCGTGGGCCACTCTTTCACTCTTCCTGATTGGTTTTTCTTAGCTTTTACTGTAGCGACCGCCGTCTGCTCTTCCACTTTTCCTGATTTGTTTTTCTAAGCTTTTACTGGAGCGACCGCCGCCTGCTCTTCTACTCTTCCTGATTGGTTTTTCTTAGCTTTTACTGGAGCGACCACCGTCTGCTCTTCTACTCTTCCTGATTGGTTTTTCTTAGCTTTTACTGGAGGCGACCGCCGTCTGCTCTTCTACTCTTCCTGATTGGCTTTTCTTAGCTTTTACTGGAGCGACCGCCGTCTGCTCTTCTACTCTTCATGATTGGTTTTTCTTAGCTTTTACTGTAGTGACCGCCGTCTGCTCTTCTACTCTTCCTGATTGGTTTTTCTTAGCTTTTACTGGAGCGACCACCGTCTGCTCTTCTACTCTTCCTGATTGGTTTTTCTTAGCTTTTACTGGAGCGACCACCGTCTGCTCTTCTACTCTTCCTGATTGGTTTTTCTTAGCTTTTACTGGAGGCGACCGCCGTCTGCTCTTCTACTCTTCCTGATTGGCTTTTCTTAGCTTTTACTGGAGCGACCGCCGTCTGCTCTTCTACTCTTCATGATTGGTTTTTCTTAGCTTTTACTGTAGTGACCGCCGTCTGCTCTTCTACTCTTCCTGATTGGTTTTTCTTAGCTTTTACTGGAGCGACCGCCGTCTGCTCTTCTACTCTTCCTGATTGGCTTTTCTTAGCTTTTACTGTAGTGACCGCCGTCTGCTCTTCTACTCTTCCTGATTGGTTTTTCTTAGCTTTTACTGGAGCGACCACCATCTGCTCTTCTACTCTTCCTGATTGGTTTTTCTTAGCTTTTACTGGAGCGACCGCCGTCTGCTCTTCTACTCTTCCTGATTGGCTTTTCTTAGCTTTTACTGGAGCGACCGCCGTCTGCTCTTCTACTCTTCCTGATTGGTTTTTCTTAGCTTTTACTGGAGCGACCGCCGTCTGCTCTTCTACTCTTCCTGATTGGCTTTTCTTAGCTTTTACTGGAGCGACCGCCGTCTGCTCTTCTACTCTTCCTGATTGGTTTTTCTTAGCTTTTACTGGAGCGACCGCTGTCTGCTCTTCTACTCTTCCTGATTGGTTTTTCTGAGCTTTTACTGGAGCGACCGCCGTCTGCTCTTCTACTCTTCCTGATTGGTTTTTCTGAGCTTTGACTGGAGAGACCGCCGTTTACTCTTTTACTCTTCCAGATTGGTTTTTCTTAGCTTTTACTGGAGCGATCGCCGTTTGATCTTCAACTTTTCCTAATTGATTTTTCTTAGTTTTTACTGCAGCGACCGCCGGTTGCTCTTCTACTCTTCCTTGGTCGTTCGAAGCTTTTATTGAAGTGACCACCATCGTACCAGAGCCTCGTTCAGCAATTAGCAGACCAATCTCACCTGCAAGCCAGTACGCCTTTACAGCTTAGGTTGACTTGGGCCCTACAGATCTTGGTAGGGCCTCATGTACCCTAACCGTAACGTAAGTATTTTGTAGACTGGTATAGTGGTTACAGAGGCTATTCGCATGATATAGGTGTGAGGAACCGTTAAAGCTTCAGCACGTTACCTATTGTCGGCCACAACACCGCTGTTAACGTTATCGGCCTTTTGTTAGCTATGGCTATGAAGGAAAAAGAAACAGAGGTAACATTTAAAAAAAAACTTATTCTTCGACATTCAACACAGCGCTATCTAGACCCAATGTAAGTATAGCTTAACTAGCTTGTATTATGGGTTCTAGAATGCGGATAAGCATACTTAGACACATTTTCTTTTGTAAATACATACATATTATACATAGAAACACCCAGACCGATGCAAATAGACATGTTCATGCATACAAATATTTGCATTGAGCGGGAATCGAACCCGCGACCTCCGACTTAGCAGTTGAACGCACTACCGTTACGTCACTGAGGTCGTCAAATAGCTTAAATTAATATTTATGTACGGCCACCTACTGAGGTCTTCAGGAGGCTCTGGCTGAATATGACAGTTTCAATACCTAGCAATAAAGTAGGTACACGCACCAATTAATTTGTTTGAGTTTTCCTTCATTACATTTGATTAAATTTATACTAACTTGTACATCCTGACTCATTGACGACCTATGTGGCGTAGCGGTAGAGCGTTCGATTACTGAGTCACAGGTCACAGATTCGATTCCCGCTCAGTGCAAGTATGCAATTGTTAATCATCTCTATTATTTAACTGATTCGCGTACATCTTAGTGGTTAAAGAGCCGGCGTTGCGATCGAAATGTCCCGGGTTCGAATTCTGGTCATAACACTACCGACGTGAACCCACTATTAAGACAAACAATTTAGCTTAGCTGGAGGGGTTAGGGGGAGTATTAGTAATTATAGTTACTAATATTCTTTAAAACATTCAGTTGCTATGAATTTGACATACGTACGAGAAACCGGGTTTAAGGACTGTATGATTCTCGCGATGCGCGTTAGGTAGCAGTAGCACTAGGGTATCCGAAGGGATTTCCACACGAAAAAAAAAAAAAGAGAGCAGTAGTACTGAAGCAACAGTCATGTTTGTGAGCTATTATCGCTAGTGGATTTGTTATAATTCTGTGGATTTTTTTGTTATATTTACCTTTTCCTGGGACTTCCCGGGTGTTATTTCTTGGTCATGGCTCATTTCTGTTCAGTTGATTCTGGTGTACATATCGATGGACGGATACTGAAGTGATCCTATAAGGGGTTTCGTTTATTTTATTTTGAAGTACGGAATCTGAAAAAAAATGCTATTGTTTCATCAAAGTCATAATCTTACCAAAGTGACAAGTATTTCCCCGGATCCCCTTAATCACTACTCAACCTGGTTCACTCTCACATACTCATGAATGTAAGTACAGTACCTACTACAATACAAATGTAATTATACAACATTCAACAGCTACACACGCACACAAATACATACTCATATTTCCTTTAGTAAAAACTATAAATAAAGTTATCAGTGTGCAAGAATTATGCGACCTAATTATATAGTTTAGGTAAACAGCTGATACAAGGTAAAGGTTACACATTCATGTCATTAACCGGCCAATAATGAAGTATTTTATTGCTTATTACATCACAATGTTATCATGACTACGTCACGCGTCTGATAGGCGTGTTGGCGCATAGATTACGATTATTTTATTGGCTGGGAAAATGTTACTCGCAAATGCACATCTGTTCGGAGGCAATGACATACAAAGATACAATTCTGTGTGTTTCTTGTCTCTCTCATTACACAAATGCAGAGAGAGAAACAAGATTTAACAGATATACTTATATGTTTTGAAATAGAATCTAAATCCATAAATAGGTTTATATGGGGAAAAAAACAGTAATCAAGAAAATCCTACCAGTCCTACTAAAATTAAAAATTTGAAAGTTTGTAAGAATGGACAGATGTTTGTTATTCTTTCACGCAAAAACGAGTGAATATGTGGAGGAACAGAGTGTGATGTTCCTCCAACACAAAGGGAGGATCCTCCGACCAGGCAAGGTGATCACACCTGGCGGGTCGCGGCCCAACGGTTGTCGTTGGGATGTTGTATATATGCTATATCAGCGCGCGAACTTCAATTTCGCGATTCAGGATTGGTATTGATGTAGTAGTATCCAAGTAGTTCACCTTATTGTCGCTAGATGGCGCTGGGTATATGTGGTATCGGCACATCACTCCCCTCCAAGACCGGAGGTTGATTGCGATGAGTCAGCTGTCTTAAGCTCTCTTGTGGAGCGTGCCAGTGCCAGTCTTGTGTAGTTCCATTTCGTCGGAACTGGACGCCGCTGGTTCCATTGGTGGAACAGTCTTCCTCGCTAGTCCTCGTTAATTGGGACTAACCGCTGGTCCCGAAGATGCGGGGCTGAGTGCGGTGATGCGGTGCTGCGGTGAAGTGCCCAGTGAGCCGGGGCTCGAAGCGTCGAGGTGAGTCCTCGGTGACCCTTGGTGAGGCGAGGCGAATCCTCAGTGAGATGAGGTGAGTCCTCGGCAGTGAGACGGGGCGAATCCTCTTGAGTCGAGGTAAGTCCCCCGTGTATGGGGCGAATGCTGCGTAGATGGGAGAGATGTGCTCTTCTGATGTGGACCGTATATGCCGTAGGCAATGACTGCTACGTAGACGGGAGAGATGTGCTCTCTTCTTACAAGGACCGTATTTGCAGTGTGCTGTGCCTTTAGAGGCTGATATGGCCGTAGGGTAACCAGGCTGCAGCGATCGCTGCATGCTGTGGTATCCCAGTTGAGGCCGAAGCTGCTAGATGGCGAAGACTTAATTACCGCTCATGCGGAAGAAGTGAATAGGATGGTGGCGATAGGAATGCTGCTGATATGTTCAGCGAAGGTTACGTGATCAGATCACGTCGGGGTCACCACTGTGGAGGAACAGAGTGTGATGTTCCTCCAACACAAAGGGAGGATCCTCCGACCAGGCAAGGTGATCACGCCTGGCGGGCCGCGGCCCAACGGTTGTCGTTGGGAGGTTGTATATATGCTGTACCAGCGCGCGAACTTCAATTTCGCGATTCAGGATTGGTATTGATGTAGTAGTATCCAAGTAGTTCACCTTATTGTCGCTACATGGCGCTGGGTACATGTGGTATCGCCACAAATACATCTGCATAAAATTTGGCACAGATATATATGATAGTCTGGTATAGCACATATATGCTACTTTTTATCCCGGGATTAGTTTCTTGTGGGTCGCGGTCGCGGTACCAGTGGTACATCTCAGCGGAGCCGGCAACAGCTAGTTGGATTCTAATATATATTATTTTATAATCTCTTTGGCATGGCATAGCATGGCAACACTGAGAAGTTGATGCCATAAACGGACAGTGTTACAGATATTCTGCATCTATTTTGTTGTAGTGCTACCTGATGACTTTCGGTGAGTCTCAACCTCTACGGTTGATACTTTTTTTTTAATTTTCCATTTTATAAATATTTCAAATAATTTCCAGCATTAAGTTAACTCCTCCAACTGAAAAAAGTAAGATCAATTAATACTGCATACGCGAAGTTCCTTAAGATACAGTGATTGGAAGTAAAAATAGGGCAAAATATACAAAAAAATTAGACGAACATTAGATGAGTAGTCAAAAGTAACAATAGTTCTAGATAAAAAATAATACATGAAAGGAACGTGTCTCACGGCTGCAGCAACAGTTCAGCATCTACCGGACACAAGGACCATACGCTGGTTTTCAACTCGGCCGTAATGTATCACATGGATATCATTAACCTATACGATACACCGAATGATTTTCATTAGGTTTAAATTGTGTGCCATTTCAGTAAAAAAAATTCGTTCCCGCAGGGGGAACGCACAGGTAGATTTCGTGAAGCAATTAATATTATTTTATTAACATGTTTAATTTTTTTTTCTCGAAAACGGTAACTTTTAGTGAAAATCTTTTCAGACATTTATTTTAGACTTAAAAATGGCCTATCCATTAAAAATGTTTCCGACACCAAGAATGTTCACCGGTTATTTTTTTCCCGAAAATTTTTGGTTTTTCCCCCCTCCACTTTTAGTTAAAGTTTAATCTTATAGGTTTATAATTAAAAGTTGTTGGTATTCATGTATACTATGGGATAAAATTAGAACGGTTCGAAAATCTTTCATGGAACGTGAAATTTTGAGGAAAAACTGATTTCACAAAAAGTGAGGCCCTACCGTCCCCTTAGGCCGGATTCCACCCGTTCACGAACTTAAACTAAGTTTACACTCAAGCAATTTTTGACCGCAGTTTAAAAGCGATCGGGGCAAAAATGCGACCGTGAGAGTGTCGCAAATTTTGGGAAGTGGAACCATACATACATATATATATATATATATATATAAACTTTTTGACCAGTGGTCATTTCGGACTCAGGGGGTCATAACTAGACCTCCTATGAAGAAATTTTTTAAAATTCGACAGTAGTCAAGAAACCAATAGGTAGATCGATTTCGGGGTGCTTGGTTGGGGACCTCCACGCGGTGCACCCTGGGCAACGGAGACGGCAGCGCCTCTCTCCTAGGGTGGGAGAGACGCTGCCACCTACGGCCAACTCTGACCGAGGCGAGGACGGCCCTATTGAGGGCTGTTCGGAAGCTTTCCACGTGTCCCTCTGATTAGCAGATGGCACAGTGGAGAGCAAGTAAGGGGGCCATGTCCGGTTTCGAGATGGCCCCCTTACTTGCTCTCCACTGTGCCATCCAGGGTCAGTCGGGGTGCGAGGTATATGCTCTATGGGTAACCTTACACCCGGCGTCTTAAGACCCGAGACGGCGTGCGGTTTTAGTCGGTGCAATCCCGACATAACCGCCCCTGCTGGCCGGCGGGGGGGTATCCGAAGGGATTTCCGCACGAAAAAAAAAATGTAGATCGATTTCATCGAAATCTACCAACAAAAATAAATAAAAAAAGGGGATTTCCTAGCCCTGATATTCCCTAGTTCTTGTAGTACCTAAATAGTAGTATACTAAGTTGGAATTGAATCCTTCTCACACTAATTTCAATGTTTCAGCCATTACGTCACCGCTGCTTACGATATAGGTACTACGAGTAGGTCTTCGTAATGACGATCTGTGCCCGCGACGACAGCGACTGTTACAAATATCATCGTGACGTTTGCTACTGTTCATTTTCTTCACTGACGGGTATCGCGGTCACGCTACAAGACCCACTGTGACATAAGTTCATGAGAAATTTCAGCTTTCTGGCAATGACTTCTATCTTTTTTTCTACAAGCTTTTATTTAGCTTACTCTGTTTCTCATGTATACTATTAGACTGGCTGTACGTAATAAAATATTTGGAATTCATTTTTGTAGCTTTCATATAGATGAAATTACAAAAAGCGCCTTCTTATCCCTATAAAATTTAATTTTATTTAGTCCGCGTCCCGTAACCAAATCCTAAATTCATTCTCGCCTCACCCAGGAACCGAGACAGCCGTGAATTTTTGATCTAAACAGCTTGTCTAGTAGTATACACGACTTCACTAGCTTACCATCCGGCAGCGAAAAGTCATAATGGCTTGCTTTACATGAAACAAAACTTCGAAAGCGAATACTCTCTCTCGGTCTCGGACCCTGCGGACAGACGGACGAACATACCGAAACTATAAATATTCTGTTTTGTCTTTGGAGCACTAAAAAAGGATGTTGGTGCAATATCTGCATGTTATGATTAAGTATAATAATCTTGTTATCACGCTTAAGAAATATGATAAAGCACGCTCCTTAAGAGGCACTCGAGAATTTTAAATATTGCCAGTATTCCTTCTAAGGCCGGTCATTGTTTACTGAGACACTTTTTTTTTTCTAATGAATTGTGACTTACCTGCAGTTATAAGTGGCTGTTAGTAATACTAAGAACGAAAAGTACTTCGTGATTTAGACCGGATTTTCCTGATTAGGTGTGTCGGGCCATCCGTAGGAGGCGTTGCCGCCCCGCAGATGCGGAGGCCCGAGAGGCGGAGTTGTACGAGGGATACAGGGAGGCCAGAGGTGCCCTCCGAGCATAGATAAGGCGGGCCAAATAGGCGGCCCGCTGCGAACTGCTGGAGACGGTGGAGCGGGACCCTTGTGGGCGGCTCTACCTAATGGTAAGGAGAAAACTGCGCCCCAAGGCCCCGCCATTGACCCAGTGTCTCCAGCCGGAGCTGCTCAGAGGAGTTGTTAGCTCCCTGTTCCCAGCGCGGGCGGTGGAACATGTTCCACCCCAGATGACTCCGCCTCGGTCAACCATGGTGCCCGACGTGGATGACGACGACGTGCCCGAGGTCACTTGGGTAGAACTATATCTGGCAGTGAGAAGGCTGTGAGCCAAACGCACCGCCCCGGGACCCGACGACATTCCAGGCCGAGCGTGGGTCCTACTATAGTCGACGACGCTCTCGAGCCCCGACTGAGAGGGCTTCTCAGAGCATGTTTGGAGCGGGGCCCGTTTCCGAAATTGTGGAAGACGGGGAAACTGGTCCTCATTCGAAAGGAGGGGCCTACCGGCCCATAGTGTTGCTCGACGAGGTGTGCAAGCTCTTTGAAAGAGTAATTGCTAAGCGCCTCGTCGAGCACCTCTCAAGAGTGGGGCCGGACCTGGCGGATGGCCAATATAGCTTCCGCCAGAGGCGCTCCACCGTGGATGCCATCATGCGCGTGAGGGCTCTGGCGGAGGATGCTGTAGCCTGGGGAGAGGTGATGTTGGCGGTGTCCCTGGACATCGCCAACGCGTTCAATACCTTGAACTGGAGTTGCATTAGGGAGGCGCTCGTGTATCACGAAGTGCCTCTCTACCTCCGCCGGAAAATCCGGGCGTATTTGACGGAGAGAGCCGTCTTCTACCCAACCGTGACCGGTCTCGGCCGGCGTGAGATGTCGTGCGGTGTTCCCCAGGGATCGGTCCTGGGGCCGCTCCTGTGGAACATCGAATACGACTGGGTGCTTCGCGGTGAGCTCGCAGACGGTGCCGCGGTCACGTGCTACGCGGACGACACGCTCGTGACGGCGTGCGGGATGACGTACCGCGAAGCGACCCTGAAGGCCACGACCGCGGTTGCCCAAGTCGTGGAGCGGATCCGGCGGCTGGGTCTCGAGGTGGCTCTGCATAAAACCGAGCCTTCATGGGCCTCGGAGCAAGCCACCTGAGGGACCCAGTCTCATCGTGGGAGGTAATTGCATCGGAATCAAGCCCCAAATGAAATATTTGGGGCTCGTGCTCGATGGCCGATGGGACTTCGGAGAGCACATCCGAAGTCTGGCCCCCAAACTGAAGGGCACAGCTCTCGCTCTGGCGCGGCTGCTGCCCAACATGAGGGGGCCTGATGACTCCTGCAGGAGACTCTACGCGGGGATCGTGCGGTCCAAAGCCCTGTATGGGTTCCCAATATGGGCGAAGGCCCTGACGGCCGGAAGTGTGCGGATGCTGCGCGCTCCGCGGCGGGTGATTGCCATCAGGATCATCCGCGGGTACCGCACGATATCCTTCGAGGCTTCGAGTCTCCTTGCCGGAACTCCGCCATGGGACCTGGAGGCGAGAGCCACTGTACCAGTGGCGAAAGGAGGCGCGGGAGCAGGGATGGAACCCCAAGCCTCGAGAAATCGAGGCCGTGCAGTATCAGCTCCGCCAGGCCATCGTGGTGGAGTGGAAGGAACGACTTGGGCGACCAAGCGCAGGGCACGCCACAATAGCGGCGGTAAGGCCCATCATGGAATTGGCTAGAGAGGCGACATGGAAGCCTCTCGTACCGACTGATGCAGGTGGTCTCCGGGAAGGGGTGCTTCGGGGACCACCTGCATCGGATCAGGAAGGAGCCAACACCTGAGTGTCATCACTGCGACGCTAGCGAGGACTCACGGCTGCACACGCTGGCGAACTGCCCGGCGTGGGAGGCGCCGAGGCGTGACCTCGTGGCAGCCATCGGGGTGGGAGAGGCGCGCCCGGGAGAGGTTCAGAACTCTCCCGGCCCACCGAGCCCGCAACATGCTCGCCGCGCGTCGCAGGCGACTCAGGCGCCGGAGGTCGCTTAACGACCTCCGTCCTCCATGAGCGCAGGCCTGGGGGTGGCAGGTGAGGCCACCTGTCACCCCAGCAGAAGCAGGCCGGGACGTTGGACCGACTAGCGCCCCTCCCCCAAACCGGGGCAAGACGGGGACACCGTGGTTTCCAAACCCGAGGGGGCCATCTCGAAACCGGAGATGGCCCAGAGTCAGTCGGGGTGCGAGGGATATTCTCTATGGGCAACCTTACACCCCGGCGTCTGAAGACCCAAGACGGCGTGCGGTTTTAGTCGGTTCAAGCCCGACATAACCGCCCCCGCTGTCCGGCGGGGGGGTATCCGAAGGGATTTCCGCACGGAAAAAAAAACAGGTATGTCGGACCGAGGATGGTTTTTTCACAAGCCAAACAACATTACAAGTGTTCATAGGCAATGGTAACCGCTTACCATACCCGATAGTCCTGTAGGAAGAATAAGAGTATGTAATAGAAAAATAAAAAAAAAAACATAAACTCACGCCTATATCCCCGAAGGGGTTAGGCAGAGGTGCTAGCACCCACATTTCGCCAGTTTATGTTTAGGTCCCAATGTAACAGGTGGCGAGCCTATTGCCATTAACCGGGCACTTATAAGCCTGCGATAAATACACACATAACTTCGAAAAGCATCGAAAAGTCATTGGTGAAAAAATAAAAATCATTGAAATAACCATTGATAATCATTTATAAGGAAAATATTACGAAAACACATAGGTAGGTCGGCAATAGGGGTGTGTGTTGGGTAACCTCCTCGAGTGTCGCTCCGATTCCGATCCCGCTGCAGTCCAGGGGGAACGGAATCGGAGCGGCCGGTACACCCTGGGCGGCGGTCAATGGCTTCCCCTTCACCCCTTCATAGGGTTGACATTGATCGTCGGCCAATACCCAACGTGGCGGGAACACATCGCTCTCCGTACTCCTCTGCTTTCAGAGGAGACAGGATGAGCGATGCTGTTAGTGGTGAGATGGCCCAGGGTCAGCCGGGGTGCGAGGGATATGCTCTATGGGTAACCTTACACCCCGGCGTCTGAAGACCCGAGACGGCGTGCGGTTTTAGTCGGTGCAAGCCCGACATAACCGCCCCCGCTGGCCGGCGGGGGGGTATCCGAAGGGATTTCCGCACGATAAAAAAAAAAAAAAAAAAAAAAAGGTAGGTCGGCAATACCGAATTAAAAGCTTACACTCACTAATAAATAATATACATCTTTAAAATGTATCGCATTATGTTATCTGAAAATCTGTTTCATGTATTTTATCAAAGCTATATACTTATATTCAAGTCTTTTTACACTGCTAAGGAAGCAAACAAGCACACGACTGACCTGAAAGCATTGGGACTGTGACCGGTAACCGGGTTCCAAAAATACTTGCTAGATCAAACGTGGCAACCGGGACCTATGAATACTTATTAGATCAATCGCAGTGACCGGGACCTATGAATACCTGCTACATCAAAGGTGTAACTCGCGGGTTATCACCTATAGAGATGAAAGAAAGGGGATCAAGAAAGTGAAAGAGGAGTTCCTTGCGGATATCGATAACCATACGATTTGTAGCATACTGTTAATTGAAGATATTAATTGAGAGGCTGGTACTTTCGCAGTTAAGCAAGTAGGTACTGTCTTAAGACCCGAGACAGCGTGCGGATTTAATCGGTTTCAAGCCCGACATAACCGCCCCGCTGGCTGGGCTGGAGCCCAGGGTCCGTTCTTTTATTCCCAAATTTGGTTTATTTTGACTTTTACGGGAGTGACTGCCTTCTGACGGCTCAACCCGCGAAAGGAAAGCCTGCACGAGAGGCTCGTCCGTCAATCGGCACGTGTGCCGAGGTCGGATTGTGCCCCGAACATCTTGGTGGGGATCCATACATCAGGATACACCAACACAGAGGGAGCTGGTTGTCTGACTGGGTGTAATCTATCATAAGTGTAGGTTTATCTGTAGCTAATGTAACGAATCGCTAACTTTCATCGATGACCTTGAGTACATCGTTTGGCTTAGATGTGAAAAAGATATTGATATCTCAAGAATAACTTCTAACATCTTATTAATCTTTACTATCATGAAAATTCGGATGGTTGGATGTCGTCAGAACGGCTGCATGGGTCGGAATGATATTTGATACAGAGATAGATTACAGTCTGCTTCTTGAGCTTTTTATCCCGAGAATAGGTTCCTGTGATCCCTCCTGTTGCTCTCTTTCTCCAGTTTACAAGTGGCAATGCACGTGTGATTCCTCTTGTTAATGGAAAGCAGTAACCACTTACCGCCACTATATAGTTTAGATAGTTCTGGGACTTAGTTGTGAGCGTTATCGCAAGTGCGATGGCAGTTACTCGCATTACTTAGTCAGGGCGGTAGAAACGAACATTGTTGCGCAAACCAAAGCGAGAGACTCAGCAAATTCTAACCGTCAAGTAAACTAGTCGCTGAATGTTTTTTTTTATTGCTCTTGCAGATGCGTCAAAGCTTTTATAGCCTTTGGTAGCTGCATAAAAATACCGTAGAGAGTTCTCACTTAATGGAGAGAGTCAGCGATTCAACACGGGGCCCTACATCTTATTTTAGTCTCTTGAGCGAAAAGACAGACGCTAGCTATTCGCTTTCTTTTCACGGAAGGGAAACCTGCTATTTTTGTGTTGTGGGTAGTACAATTGCACACACTTGCCACTATTTAAAATTGCCAGGTAGACCTCATAATAAGTATATTTCGTAGGTACATATTCGGTGAAGTATCTGTAGCTTATTGGTTAAGGAGTCGGCCTTACGATCAAGAGGCATCGGGTTCGAATCCTGGCCATTACTCTACCGACGTGATCCACCAGGTTAGCTTACCAACAGGTGAGGTAAAGTTATATTGTCGCGATCATTATAAAATTCGTTCCTTGCGAATCTGGCGCAATCTGGCAATCTTAATATAGAATTTAAATTTGAAAATATTTTAAAAATTATGACAATTTCGAAAACTTGGGAAACTTTTACTTTAACCAGTGATTTATGCTTAGGGTTCCTAGGGATTTTTTCTCTTGGGGTATACCGCGCCTGGGGTATAACCCGCCGCGGTAGCCTAGTGGTATAGGAATGGACTGCTGAGACGAGGTCTCGGGTTCGATCCCAGGTTTTATCATGGCACACACCAATGACTTTTCGGTGCTTTTCGAAGTTATGTGTGTATTTATCGCAGGCTTATAAGTGCCCGGTTAATGGCAATAGGCTCGCCACCTATTACATTGGGACCTAAACATAAACTGGCGAAATGTGGGTGCTAGCACCTCTGCCTACCCTTTCGGGGATATAGGCGTGAGTTTATGTATGTATGTATGTATGTATACCTACGTTCTCTCCGTAAAAGGTACTACTCATGACGAAGCACCGCCACCGTGTGGTTTTAGTCAGTAGGTGGTACCGTGGGGGTTTCCTAGAGGTTGCTCACACCATAAAAGTTCAAAAGCGTAGGCAATATAGACTCAGTAGTTTAGGCTTCGAGACTCAAGACAAGCCGTTTTATAAGATTTAAGTCGTTAAAAAGATTATTAGAAAGTAACATTTAAGATTGCTTTTCAGTGAGGCAAGTGCTCTATGAGTGAGACTGAGTGTCAAAAACATTCCCCTCTTTAGTATAACTGTCACCAAACAACTTGACAATTAGACCTTGTCGCGCAACCAATCTCGCAAGCCCTTTTTAAAAGGGCTCACGTGATTCGTTGCGCGTAAAGGTCAAATGGTCAAGTTTTTTGACATTGCCTATAATATAGACATCAATGTTGCCCTCAGTGTGACTACGTGAAGTCATGTATAAAATAAACACGAACAATTTTCGCTCCATGAAAAAACCTACTCAGTGACAAGATTTTTGAAATAGTACAAAAAGTCTTAATCTGCCGAGTGTTGACCTCTGACGACATAATGGGCCTTTATTACATAAGGTTTTTTGATAAAGTCCGCGGTCAGCTGCACTTAATGAATGGTAAACTATAGTGAGGTTAAGGAATCTTTGGTGTGATAGCTTGAGAGATGGGTTACTTCCTCTCTTTCAGAAACTCGTTTCGTATCAGCCGACCCTAACCTTTTCCCAACTCAGTTAGAGTCGGCCTTCAGTCAACTATGAAACAGTTGAACTTCAATATTTCAGATAAAACAACTGCCATCCACAACCACTGGCGATATCGAAGTTCTTTAGTTAGTTCAGATCGTCGGAATTTTTAGGGCCCCAGCTACCCGTAACGTATGCCACAGATGTTTATTTGGCAACCAGGACCGACTGCGTGCTCATTGCTTACTGCTCCCGTGCTTAAGTGCTGTATTACGTATTGGTCCCCATCCTCAGACTGACCTGGCTAGTATTGCTTTACCTTGTATGTTTGCCTACCTCTATATCATTCAACTTATATATTTCTAATATTAGTAGGAAGGACTAATAGGATATTTTACAGTTAATGGATGGACAAAAGCTAGGTAGGTTAACCCGTAAGGTAGGTACCCTACGACAGCTATTTTTGTTATCCACTCAAATAGTATCATGTGGATATTGAACTCACACAGTATACTCGACGCGGTGGCAATTGGCAAAGTGACCATTTACGCATACATACATATTATTTCAAAATGTTTTAACTGAAATAATTTATAATCTTATTTATCATCTCAATTTAAATCGGGAAATGTCACCATCCACGGGAATTGAACCTGTGATTACCCTTCGATTTACTTGTGGATCAATTATTTATTGGGCTGTTTGTTATAAATACCCAGTCCGGAAGGTTACCTATACGCACCACTTATTGAATGAATAAATAGTCTGGGATAAACTAGACAGTGCTATCTAGGGTTTATAGTGTATTATAGTTTATATATGGTTTCTAGAATGCGGATAAACATGGATATATTTTCTTTTATAAATACATTCATATTATACAAAGAAAATCATAAAGCAATTCAAATAGATATATTCATATAAATAAATATTTGCACTGAACGGGAATTGAATATTAAATGGGATTATAAATATAGTTAGCGAAAAGTGAATGTAATATATAGTCTCTGTCTATCTCTTTGGAAATATATAAAATTTGCTGCAAGTATTATAGTACCGAGCTTGCAGCAAAATTCCAGCCCCTTCAACTTGGTTTCGGTTCGAAAGGGGGCTGTGAGGCTGCCATACACGCACTTTCGACGTACCTTGGCAGCGGTGAAAGTGAGGTCATTTTGAAGGTTGACCTGAGGAATGCCTTCAATTCAGTGAATAGGGATACCTTGCTGACCCAAGCAAAATTAGAAACCCCTCATATATATAAATTCCTTTGGCAGTGCTACAGACACCCTACAAAATTAATTTATAAGGATCATCTTTTGGAATCAGCAGTTGGTTGCCAGCAAGGTGACCCTTTGGGACCAGTCATCTTCAGTCTAGCAATACATCCCATCATACAACAGTTAAATTCAAAATTCAACATCTGGTACCTATATGACGGGACTTTAGGGGGTGATGTACCAACAGTGTTACAAGATTTAGAACTTATGAAAAATAAATTTCAATCCATTGGCTTACAACTCAACTCAGACAAATGTGAAATATTTATTAGTGACACTACAGACAGACCCTCGACTACACAAAAATTTAACCATTTAGCTCCCAATATCAAAATTCTGGAAAAAGCTTCTCTGCGCCTCCTGGGGTCCCCAGTTCTGGAAGATGGATTTCATTCATTTATTGAGGAAAAAATTCAAAATTTTGAAAATATTGCAGATTGTTTACAAAAAATAAGTGTTCATTCAGCCTTTACTATACTTCGGTTATGCCTTTTTGTCCCTAAATTTACTCATGCACTTCGTTCATCCCAATTTTGGCAACATTTGACACTTTTGGCAAAAATTGACAACATTCTTCAAAACACTCTCAGCAAAATTCTAAATGTGGCCTTGAACGACCGAGCCTGGCTCCAAGCGTCCTTACCAGTTCGCTTGGGTGGGCTCGGCGTTCGCAAAATTACTGATGTTAGCCTTCCAGCATTTTTGTCATCGGTCCACGGCACTGAGGAGTTAACCAGGAAAATTCTTATAAATACACAGGTTAACTCTGAGGTGTCGTGCAAGTCCGATGCCATTAATGCTTGGAAGGTTGCTTGTCCCAACACTGAATTGCCTGGCAACCTTTTCTCCCAGAGACAATGGGATGCGCCGCTATGCAAGCTGGTAAGAGACAGTTTGATACGCTCGTCTTCCCATGTTTCAGAGCGTGCGCGCCTGTTGGCTGTGGGGGAATGGGAGTCAGGTCTCTGGATTCAGGCACTTCCGTCGCCCAACATAGGTACTATGTTGGACGATACTACTTTCGGCCTTGCCACTTGCCTTCGCCTGGGAGCGCCGTGTGTTTCTCCCCATCGTTGCCTCTGCGGTGAAGCTGTCGACAGCCTTGGGCACCATGGCCTTTCATGCGGCAGAAGCGCTGGGCGTATATCACGACACGCCTGCATCAACGACATTATCCGCCGTGCTCTTGCCTCTGCTGGCGTGCCAGCCATTCGTGAACCTAATGGGCTGGCGCGTGAGGATGGCAGGAGACCGGATGGTATGTCGTTGCTGCCTTGGAAGATGGGTAGGCCTTTGGTGTGGGATGCAACATGCGTCGACACCCTTGTGCCTTCACATCTTTCAGGCACAGCGGGCTGTGCCGGTGCTGCTGCTGCATCTGCGGAAAACCTCAAACGGCGCAAATACTGTAATTTAACAGGTGATTATATTTTTGAGCCGTTTGGGGTTGAAACGTTGGGGACATGGGGCCCAAGTGCCCGCTTCGTGTACAAAGATTTAACAAAGCGGCTGATCGACGCTACGCGTGACCAGAGGGCTGGTTATTATCTTGCACAGAGAATAAGCATTGCCATTCAACGTGGCAATGCTGCCAGCCTTCTGGGAACGTTTCCGGTCGGTGACGATGTAGAGGAATTTCACGACGCATTATGCATGTAAATATTTTATTTATTTAATTTAGTTTATTTTAGTAATAATAGTGTGTAGTGTTAATTTAATTTAGTATTATTTTGGATATGTATCTCTTGATTACATAATATACCTATTTTGTTTTAAGGCGGGAATATATGAAAAATACTCATTTCAATACACTATAATAACATAACTCACGAATAAATTAAATAAATGCATTGTCAGTAATCAAGTGCACCAGCTACCATTCAGTATTCATTTTCCCTGAAATAAACCTTTAAGTTGTATGTCCAATGCTACACATATAAAAATATACTACTACTCGCTTTGTACGAAGCATGATTATATGTATTACAGAATTTATTATAACGCTGGTACACTATGAAAGCAAGGGTGTATTAGAAATAGTAAAACAAAAGAGTCCTAGAATGTTGTAAACGTGTGTAACGCTATGATAGGAACCTAGATCGATTAAAACTATACCGCATTCATCATCAGCATCCTAGCGCTAGTCCTAGTAGCATCCGATGTTGTCACCTCGGAGCCCGGGGTCTGCTTTATGAATTTTGCTTCTCTACTTCGCACGTTCTTAGGCATCCATGGTAGTGAGACCATTGGCACGCATGTCATATTCTGCGACGTTGAGCCAGCACTTCTTGGGTCTACCCCTCCTACCGGGGCCCGGCGGAGATGGCATGGCCAGACATTTGTTACCCACGTAGCCTGGTGGTCGCCGCAGAATGTGGCGAAAGCGAAAGCCAGCTTAACGCCATGTACTTGGCTTCGCTTCATTTAACGTTTCAAGCGCCTTCTGGCTTGCTGTGGGGCAAAACCGTCTAATACCACGCTAAACAGAAGCGGGCTAAGGACACAGGCGTATTCGTCACTCTGTTTTCCTTCGTGACAATCCTTAAGGTAGAAACCGAGTTCATGGTTCCGTGACCGGGTCGAAACCCATACTGACACTCCGCAAGTGTACACTCCTGTCGGATCCGTGAGTCAATTATCTGAGATCTTCATGGTGACATTCTACATGGTACACTCCTGCACTGACCAGTTCCCTTTGAAGACTGGAGTAATGACATTCAGGTTCCATTGGCTCAGGATCTTACCGCTGAGCCTCCTCACGCCACGACACGGTTATAAAAGTTTGTTAGATTGCCACCACGGGGACCCATCGCCTACCACGCCATGGGCGCTCCATCAAAACTATAGCACGTTATCACGTTATCAATTCTCGTCATTGAGACTCAACTTAGTTGTCCTGATGGTAAGCAGTTACCACTGCTTAGGAATGCTCGCTCTCTGGAGCATTGTAGTTTAATGGTAACGATTGAACCTATTATACTGCACGAAGTTAATAAGATATAGAAATCTAAAAAATAAAAATATATTTATATATATATAAAAAAATCCTTAAAAAACTCACGATTCATTAGGTACAGCCTGGTGATAAACAGACGGACAGCGTAATCTTAGTAATAGGGTCCCGTTTAATATAAATCGATTTCTGATCGATCTACCTTGATTAGATTAACCATGAAAGTCCGTGCACTAGGTTTAATCTCAATAAAAAAGTGTATTATCTTCTGCCAACGTTAAACTTTCGCACGCCACCGACATATTGCGTTTACACGCATCTGTAACTCATACATATCTATGAATATTTAATAAAAAAGAACGTTTGATCGGATCAGTAATTCTTGGTTATTAGTAGATAAATAGATATGAAACGGTTAAAGTTACGTATAATTTTATAGAAGCTGTCATCAGTATTTTCACCATACTGTTCCATAAAAAAACTCAATGGATACTACTGTTTAGGGCTCCGTACCCAATGGCTAAAATGAGACCCTTTAACTAAGGCTACGCTGTCCGTCCGTCCTTCTATCACCAGGCTGTACCTCATGAACCGTGATAGCTAACAGTAGAAAGTTTCAGTTATAAACAAAATAAAATAAATATTTAAGGGGAGCCCATTGCAAGAAACCTCATGTTTTTACCTTTTTTTACTCGATATTAATAACGGCAATAACCAGCTTTTATCTCATGAACCGTGATAGCTAGATAATTGAAATTTTCATAGATGTTATATTTTTATTGCCGATATAACAACAAATACTAAAAGCAGAATAAAATAAATATTTAAGTGGGGCTCCCATACAAAAAAGTGTTCTTCTTTTGGTGTTTTTTTGTTCGATATCAATACGAGAACGGGTAGATGCTTAAAATATTCACAGAACATTATTTGTATATTCACTTAAAAAAAATTTATTAAATTAAAGTAAAATAAATTAAGGGATGCTCCCATTGTAATGATAATGGTAACCCTTCGTGCGCGAGTCCAACTCGCACTTGGCCGGTTTTTAACTATTTTTACTAGGTATTGATTTAGAGTCAAGTTCATGGAGGATCATACATTGAATATCATCGAAAATTCATGATAATAATACGTGAGTGGTTCCACAACTTTTCTTAATCTTAGGGTGGATTTCACCAGTGAATAGTTTAACTAAACTAATAAACTGGGTTCTCACGTTTTATTCAATAAAATGTGTTGAGTAAGATATAATATTGCAGTTTACTTCAACCAGATCTCGGTGTCGGTCATTGGTCAAATTGACTCTCGGTCAGGTAAAATAATTCTAGTATTTAAATTTCATTAAAATTTTCAATTACAAAAAGATGCAGTAAAATTGGTCTAATATTTTTGAGCGATATGCAGACATCAAACAATTATTTTATGATTTAGGATAAGAGTAAGAATACATAGATTAATATATTTCCTGTGAATACGCGACGAACAAGGAAAGCTATAATTCATTATTACCAGTAGCAGACAGTAATTGGTTTGGAATAATGGCATTTGACTACCTATACCTTCCAGGTATTTTGTAACTTTTAATTTGTTCATCAAATTGTGTTACTCTGTGACTGTCCCATATCATATCCACGTTTCGTACATAAGCCGATTTATTCAATACTAAAACGGTAGTAGATTTTGGGCACAGTTCCAAAATACTGGTGACACTTCTTGTATGCAATGCGGCATCGCTAGGAAGGAGTTGATTTCAGCATCCCCTGAGTATCATAAACTTACGATAAGTACATAGTTAAAAAAATAGATACGACCAGAAATATACCAAAAAAAAAAATTACGGGGTCTCAAAAGCTCTTTCCTCTATTTGGATTGGATATTTTAAAATTTTAAATAGCTTTAATTAAATTTGACTTTTAATTTGATAACGAACCTAGTTATTTTTTATTTAAAAGACATAATAGTATTGCAGTATTCTATGATAATACAATCATTATTGATACAATTCTAACAATTATTAAGTTAATTTTAATTATTTTTAAGTTAATTTTAATTATTTTTAAGTTAATTTCAATTATAGTTAATTCATTTTCAATTATTTTTAGCAAGTAAATCTCAAAACTTCAAAAAATAATTAAAAGTAAATTAATTTTAATTATTTAAAAAAGTATTAACCTATCTGTTTGTCAATGCTCTTCTACCTAAATGGCCCAGGGTCAGTCGGGGTGCGAGGGATATGCTCTATGGGCAACCTTACACCCCGGCGTCTGTAGACCCGAGACGGCGTGCGGTTTTAGTCGGGTACTGAACGAAAAGTATAAATTCAACACATTCTAGTCTAGATACCACAGGTAAATGACTCATTTTGAGTACTCCGACTTACTTAAAACATATCTCCAAATACCTAAATATTCCTGCCTTATCATATCAGACTGTGCCTGCAATCTAATTCAGGTTATCGACCTGCTGAATGATTTGGCGAGTTGAGTTTGTTTCGTACACCTTCACGCTATGTTGCTATGACATACAGACCGATGCGCATTATTTTACAATCTATTTAGGTGTTTTTAACATATGTGCTCACGCCTGTACATCCCTGATGGAGTAGGCAGATGTATGTTTCTGTATGCTTACAGTACCCGTGTTTGGGGCACTACAAAGACCTTTGGAGCCAATTCAACCGCACCAGGCAAGTCAGTACACCTGCTGATTGTCAGACTAGGGTCTGGCACAGGCTTTCCTATCGGGGTTGGGAGGTCAGACGGCACTCGCTCCCATAAAAGCCGTATAGACCAAAAGGAGGAAGTGAACATCAGGCACCGAGGTGAAAGGCTCGAATGCAACCAGAAACAACGCTAAGATGATGATGACCGACATTCAGATGGCACGTCAGAGTGAGAGTCTGTTGACTTGACAGACTGAGTGTGTTTTTCTCTGTAGCACTCATATCGCATCGCATATCTTTTTAGAGCAGTTAAAACTGAAGCCATAGTGTTAATATTTCATAAGCAAAAACGGATCTTACTACTTTATGAAGGTATCAAACTGTCCGTTGCATGTACGATAGAGAGAGCGCTCTACAAGCCGATATTAGCGAGAATCTCGCTCTACTTAGCTACGCGACGTGCCGAATTAAAAACTGAGTACTGTAAAACTATTTGTGTTTGTAAAATATTAAAAATACAGCTTCAGTTTTACCTACTCTAAAAAGATATTACCCTATAGACATGTACTGTGCGATAGAGAGAATGCTCTACAAAACACATCACACACATATATATAAATATATATATATATATATATATATATATATATATATATATATATATATATATTTATATATATGTGTAAATTATAAATTATATGTAAATTATATGTATAAATTGGTTAAAATAAATTATAAAAACAAAATCATTTTCCTTAAGAAACTTTTTTTAAATTAACTCTACAATCTGCTAAGGTATTTTCAGGCTTCAGAATTCTTGTAATCGCTCTAAAACGAATATAGAATAGTTCTCTACAGACGTTTTTAGTCTCCTTCGTCTCTAACAGAATTCTTTTAAAATTAAGTTTACTATCTGGTTATGTGTTTTCAAACTGTACTAAAATATGTTCTATATAGAAGCCTGTAGAAGATAACGTCCCCTTTCTTTCCCGATAGCATTTTATTAATTAACTTTATTTGTAGAGGATAGGCCGATACACCTGCTGATTAGCAGATTTTTCTCTCAGAGTTGGAGAGGGGGCTAATATAATCCAAATCATGACAAGGTGGAGTAGGAAAGCGGTCTCCGGGCTCCAAAGTACAAACTTTGGAAAGAAAAAACTCACTAGAATGAGATTCTCCAACATCAGGACTCGATGTAGTAAACTTGGGGAACTGATCATTTAAACCTCATCGCAATGCAGATGAACATCATTCATTCTTCACACCATAACTCTTCAGACGGTCTGAAACTAGTTTTATGTTTTCTAGCAACTTGCCCATTAACCTTGGGCTACCTGTACCTATGTCCAGCTATTTGGATATGAGGAATATTATATGCGACGAAACTATTTGATTATTTAAGCAAATCAGAAAAAAAGATGTTATATTAAATATCAAATGGTTAAACGTGAGGATTTACCATTTTGGAACTTTTGTTGTATAATTAATCTACAAGAAAATAATATATGGATATGTACAGAAAGTTGAAGAAAGTGTATTTAAAAGGAACATAAAAAATCCGGCGTCTGTAGACCCGAGACAGCGTGCGGTTTTAGTCATTTCAAGCCCGACTTAACCGCCCCCGCTGGCCGGCGGGGGGGTATCCGAGGGGATTGCCGCAAGAAAAAAAAAACAAAAAAAAAATGTACGTCGCATTCATATGTCACAGAAGATGCTAAAGGTTTTCAACAATACCTTATAAAAAAGAATATTAATGAAAATGGTTACCGTAGTGCAATAAAATGCTAAATTACTAGTATTTTTATTAGTTTTCATGAACATTCCTCCACTTTTATGTTATAAACAGCTAACATCGCAGAAAATTTAAGGAACTTAATTTTTATTGTATCAATTTTTGTAATAATTAGGGTTTTTACTGACCCGGGAATGAAACCTGTGGCTTAATACTCAGCAATTATACTCGCTAAAATATCTGACTTGTTTTCTTAGTCTCAACCCTAGGTTTACTTGAGAAGATTATGCATCTATTAACCTGAAAGAACTATTTAATAGAAGCAATAGTAAGGCTAATGCCACCGCTATTTTATCATAACTCCTAATTCAAAGACTTTCAAAACACAGCTACATGGACACAAATAGATGTGGGCAGGGTAGAACTCGGTTATCATCGGACGAAAAGAGAGTGTGGGATGTCCAGTATCACAGCATATCGACGTTTATTAGAGCGTGGGTTGTAGCTAAACGTGATTAGACAAACCTACACTTAGAATTTAGTAACTGATAAAAGTATGAATAAAATAGCTGAGCCCGGCCATTTCGCCCGCTTACTGCTCGGCTCCTAAAGCCCGTAGCGCGAAATCAGCTTATAACCTTCCGACTTTCCCCAAGAACTTGCTCTTAAATACAAAAATGTTTTTTAAATTGCGCACGTAGTCCCATCGCTAAGTGTGTTCAAACAAATTCTTCAGCTTTGTTATTAGTATATACAGATTATAGAATTTGGAAGACCTAAGACCTAAGGCTTAACGTCGTAGAAGATGACATGAATGCCTAAGGTCTCACCAACAGGGATGCCTAAGACCGTGTGAAGTGGAGTAATAAAAGCTGGAGAGCGGACCTCTGACTCCGAGTGCGAGGCTTCGTCTTTGACCGTGACTTACGATAAGATGACTATAGAATTTATGAGATCATTTAGTACTCCAGACATCCCACCTAACCTATCCAAGCCCGGGCCATAATTTCCAGCGGTTTCCTTCTTTCTTCATAACACTGAGTTTTCCATAATCCTTCTGGAGAAGCATATCGCCTTCTTTGACTTCTGAATTGGGTGACGAGGTACTCTTTCCATCATCGTATGTAAGCCGTGCAGCATAATGATTTTATATGATCTTATAACGTTTTTATAACTATTTCATAACGAACCCTCTAAAAATAAACAAAAAAAAATTATCAAATTTTATTCAAACCCTTGATAAAAAAACCTCCAAAAGTAAAAATAAAAGGTGTTGGTGTACCCCTTAACTTCCATGTATCTAATTTAATTCAAGCGTTGTCGTGTCAGGGTTAATTAAGTAAGCGGTGAGAAAATGTGATTCATACACAAAAATAATAATAAACGTTGATAAACGTATAAAAGAATCTTCAATTGTCAAAAAGTTTTATGTAAATCGAGGTAAACTATACGCAACAGTAGTCTTTCGGCTTTCTTTCGTACCTACTCATATTCTGCATACCTCTATGGAAATTCCGAGGCGATCGCATTAAAAACATCATTCACGATCCTCATTTTTCTGCCGAGTGACATCTATCGTTGTTCGAACAAAACAAAGGAGTTGCTCATCGGTGATAGTCGACTTTGAGCGTATTTACAAACCTCGGGCGAATCAAAACAAACAGCGCTGAGTCAGGCGTCCTAAAGGTGACTTTAAATAATTATGCCGCAAATATAAAGGCTGTAAGACTATTTTGTTGCTTAGTATTTATATTCTACGTTTACTTTTCTTTAACAATATGTTTTCGGTTGTTTAGTGTCTAGCACTGAGTATAGATTATAAAATTATTTAATTAATTTCTTGATAACTTTCACTTTAGAACACGAAGCGTTCCGTTGAAGAGGATAATCACTTCACCAGATTCTAAACCTAAATTTTAAAATAAAATGAAACATAATATCATATGGTATGTTTATAGAGACCGTTTTGATTGTTCTATTCGTGATGACCTTGCTGCCTATCGTCAAGGTCTTTACAACCAGAATCAGGTCAGTGATCTCTAGGCTTGTCTTGGGAAGCCATACTTGAGTACCCACAGTATGACAACACTATCCCATTTATCTTGAAGCATCATCATCGTCCGAGCCTTTTCTCAAAACTAAGTTGAGGTCGGCGTTCTGTTTAATTATGACACGGTCGAATTTCGATATTTGCCATGATGCGACTGCCACGTGACCTCCCACAAGTCGATATCGAAATTCTGTAGTTAAACCAGGTTCTCAGGCTTTTTAGGGCTGCAACTAAACTATTATTTCACTGACGTGTGCTTAGACGCAAGCTAATCAAATATTATGTAAGCTACAATAAACAAAACAAAGATTACTGATTTATAGAGTGATAGAACGTATATAGAACATATTTTGAATAATCTGTGAATGATTATTAAAAGTGTAAAAAACAATACCGACTACCGACCTTCTTATTGCATCCAAATCCTCATTTGGCGTAGGCTTAGGTTTACTTAATACAACCTCACTTGCAAGCCGGCACACCAACAGTTGCATCCGAGGTTTTCACCTCGGAGCCCGGGATCTGCTTACTCCTTCTCCTCCTTTTGGTTTGACTTACATACTTACTTACCCACCACCAAGACACCAATTTTTTATTACATTTTAACTTAATCACAGAAAATACTTGTTAAGTTATTATTAAATCACTTTAGCCAATGCTATGTGGTAACATGCGTTATTGATTGTACAAAACCACGTGCGTATGTTTGTATTACTAGCATTATGTCATCAG
Organism: Cybosia mesomella; assembly: GCA_946251805.1. Taxonomy (NCBI): domain Eukaryota; kingdom Metazoa; phylum Arthropoda; class Insecta; order Lepidoptera; family Erebidae; genus Cybosia; species Cybosia mesomella. Next base: position 13,297,487 of record OX276408.1, on the reverse strand, counting down.
CAGGCGGCTGTAGCGTAATGGTATCATCGTACAAATTCCAAATATAAAATATCGAAATTAACTTGCTCTTGCCCTTCTGGTTTTACTTATACCATTTTTTTTTAAACCTTAACCTATACGTGACGACCTCTGTGGTGGTATGTGGTATAAGAAGTGGGTTCACATCGGTAGTGTAATGGCAAGATTCGCTGAACTGACTCCGTTACCGACGCATTGCATTGTTATAGGTGCTTTATCTATATTAGGTACGTATTTTCACCCCAGCAGAAGCAGGCCGGGGCGGTGGGGCGACTAGCGCCCCTCCCCCAAACCGGGGCAAGACGGGGACACCGTGGTTCCCAAACCCGAGGGGGCCATCACGAAACCGGAGATGGCCCAGGGTCAGTCGGGGTGGGAGGGATATGCTCTATGGGCAACCTTACACCCCGGCGTCTGTAGACCCGAGACGGCGTGCGGTTTTAGTCGGTTCATGTCCGACATAACCGCCCCCGCTGTCCGGCGGGGCAGGGGTATCCGAAGGGATTTCCGCACGGAAAAAAAAAAGAAAAAAGGTACGTATTTTCAAAAAAGGTATAAAAATATTTTATTCCCATTCTCGAACTCATGTTACTAGCTATGCTTAGTTTGGGCCCGGATGGCACTGTGTAAATTTACTAAATTATTATTACCATATAAGCACGTACTCAAACCTTTATATCCTCGAAGAGAGGAGAATCATTACACCTCTGCCTACCCCTTCGGGGATACAGACGTGAAGTTATGTTATGTTAAGAGAGGAGAATTATACTCTCTCGTTCATCCGTAAAAGAGGACGAATGTACTGCTGGCAACCGGGCACTTTGGCATTAGAAGTGCGTACAGCTAAGGATTGGAATGCCCTGCCGCTTGAGTCTGTGTTTCCGAAACCTGTAACCTGGGAGTGTCAAAGTGAATAGGTTGGCTTCTAGGCAAATGTGCTCCACCATCGACCACATCATTACTACCAGGAGAGATAGTGATCCAATACCGGCCTATTAAATAAATAAAAAAGGTTAGAAAAAAAAATGTTGAAAGAGAAACTTAATACAAGGATATAGCCCTTATAGCATAATTAAATAGTGTAGAAGCCATGGTTCGAGTAGTTACCTCTTCCCGGAAAAGTGACAGTATATGTAGCCCTCTTGTTAGTCTTATTTAGTAGAGACCAGTAGACACTAACTCAATCGCAAATAGTACCTAATTGGAAATTTTTCGAAATTCAGTATCAGCTTTGCATTGATCCACGGTGGGAAATTAGATTACGAGGGTTCCTTTTTTCTTTGTTATATCACTTAGGTAGCCGACAAGCACACGGCCCACCTGACGGGAAGCTGTTACCGCGGCCTACGAATGTGTGCAACATTAGGGGCATCACACGCGCTGCTGACCCTGTAAGAACCTTCTAATGCCCTTCTTGAAAAATTCCATATTGTAGTCGCATGTGGAAACACACAGCAGGGAGATCATTCCACAGTTTAAGAGATCATTCCACAGCTTGCGAAAACCCACCTGCACAAGTCTAATTGGAGCAAGGAAACCCACAATAATAAAAACTCAACTATAACATAATGGAAAATAACTAAGAACTGTACCTGTATTACGAGTTTGTAATTTACGTAAACAAAAATCATTTTTCTGTATAATATATGCACGAACTAATCTCTCACACAAGAAGCGGTCTCTGAATAATGAATAGAACGTTGTTTTTGGCATAAATATGTCGTGCACAAAAGTTGTTCTGTAGCCAATCGCACTGAAGGACGGTTCTGGTATACTCGAGTTCACGAAATATCTAGCCGCTTCGGGGTCTGGGTATTATTATTATTTCAAGTGGGGACACTGGAAGCCGGACGGACGATCCATCCACGAGGTTTGTGGGCCACTTCATCCATTTCCCCAACCCTCCCGTTGGGAAGAGCGTGGTTATTCCTGCATTTCAAATCTTTTTGTATCCTTGCAGAATCTTGCGATATGTTCTACCTTCATATCCTTCAACTCCTTCGTGTCCAGTGTGTTCGAACCCAAAAGTTCCCATCTAATCAGTGAGTACATGGGACACTCGGCCAGCAGGTGGAATCTGGTCTCTTCTGCCTCCATGCAATTGACAATTGGGGTCAATCTTCACTCCGATCACTAGGTGTTCATTAGGTGTCTGTTTAGTCCTGTTATTACTTCTATGACGAGCCTCATGTTCCCTCTTGAGAGTTTGGTCAGTTGGCTCGTCATTTTCTTATCGATACCCTTGATAAAGATCTTCGACTGCCTCATGCCTGCCGATGATCTCCATCTTCGGTTGGTTCCTACTGTAATACTGCAGCTGATTACTCCTTTGGTGATTCTATGCGATATTGGGAGCCAGGGCTCCGGCCCCACCAAGTTTTTATCGGCGCCGTCTCTGGCTAGTTTGTCAGCTGTCTCGTTGCCTATGTTGCCCTCATGTCCGGGCACCCAGGCGATCGTTAAGTCGACTTTCTTGGCCAGTTTCTTTAGTGACTCTTTGCATTCTCTAACGATTGCTGAAGTAGTTTCCACTTTTCTTAGTGCTTTCAGCGCCGCCTGGCTGTCACGGTAGATGGTCACCAAGTTAGTGTTGTTTAGGTGTTCGACCAGCTTAGCACATGCACGCTTGAAAGATGCTTGCGAATCTGCCTAAGGGTATTGATCTATTTATCTCTGATCCGTCTTCGCATTTAATGTGTACTCCAAATCCAGATAGCTTTGTTGTTTCCTTCCTTGAGCCGTGTAGCAGACAGTGCCGCTGGCATCTGTCCTCCAGTCGTCTCTTGGTTCTATGTGTACTCTATACTTTTTGTCGAAGATTCTCTCCTTCCTTATCAGGTCATTGTTAGAGAGGATCATCGACAGCCTCTCTTCGTAGTTCTTGCCGATACTAGCATGGCCTTTATCCATGATGGTTCCAGTCCATTGGCCAGTGCTCCTGAATTTGAACCATTGTTCGGTTGCTTTTCTTTTTATTTCTAAATCCAAGGGGTTAAGCCCCAGTATGATTTCGAGCGCGGCTGTCGGTGTTGTCCTCATCGCGCCCGTGGTCATCAGAGCCGCTAACCTTTGGACTTTGTCTAGTTCAGCTTTGTTTCTCCCAATGGCAATCTTGTGCCACCATATTAGGGCACCATGTAGGATTCTTGGCAGGATAATGGCTTTGTAAATCCAAAGCGCTATCGCTGGTTTCATCCCCCAGGTTCTTCCTATTGCGCTTTTGCACTGCATCATGGCCATTTTGGCCTTTTGTCATGTGTTGCATTAGCAACAGAGCATTCAAGACTCACATTAGTGAGTCTTGAATGTAAGCTTGCTGTCCAGTGTAACCCCTAGATATTTTACTTCCTTGACTGTTTCCAAGTCTTGGTTATCCAGGCGCACCGGTGCAGTTCTTTCTATTTTTCTTTTCTTGGCGAACAAGACTATTTTGGTTTTATCAGGGTTGAGGTTAAGGCCTTTCCTCCTGCACCATACTAATGTTTCTTTTAGGCCTCTGTTCATGATGTTGCACATGACGCTAAGGACTTTGCCTGTGATCAGGAGCACTCCATCGTCCGAATACACTTGTGTGTATATGTGCATCCTGTTAATCTTGTTTACTAATTCGTTTACTAACAGGCATCACAGTAGTGGCGATAGACATCCTCCTTGTGGGAAGCCTCTTCTCGCTATCACCGTGTGTGTTGTTCCTGCAATCTCTGCTTTTATCAGCCGGTGGCTTAGCATAGCTTTCACCCATTCTGATATGTCTTTGTCAACTCCTTCGCGATCAAATGCGGCCTCTATCGAGTCTATCAAAGAGCAGCCCATTGCGTATTCTGTGTTGTCTATTGATCTCTGTAGTCTTGTCACCAGGTTGGGGAGGGCCGTTTCAGTAGACTTGCCTTCCATATATGCGTGTTGGTTTTGGTGGAGTGGAGATCCATTCTTGTTTATTTGTTCTCTTATTAATCTGTCCAGGATTTTCTATAATGTCTTAAGAAGAAACGAGGAGAGGCTAATACAGCTGAAGGCCTCTGGATGTCTGGCCCTGGTTTAGGGATGAACACTGCTCTTACCTCTTTCCATTTCCTCGGGATATATCCGGCTCTGATACTACTATTATAGAGAGCCAATATATCTTTTCCTATATATTTGCTAGCTACTTGTAACATTTTAGGGAATATTTCGTCTGGTACAGCCGCCTTGTATGGCTGAAATGATCGTATGCTCCACTGTAAATATTCCTCTGTGAAAAGGGCCTTTGACTGTGGGTCCTCTGTGGGATTTGAGTCAATTGGCGTGTTATCATCTTCATATTCTTCGCATTCTGGGAAGTGTGTTTTCAGCATGACCTCAAGTATCTCCTTGGGGTCCGTTACTAACTCTTCTCCTTTCTTAATACTTCCTAGTTTATATGTATTCACTTTAGAGAACGTTTTCACAAGTCGCGCCGCGTCAGGTTGTTTTTCAACTCCTGCGCAGAACGCCTTCCAGCTTTTTCTGTTCTCCTTTCGACATTCTGTCTTGTATATGTTTCTATTCTCTCTGTACACGCGCCTTCTTCAGAGCGCGTTTGAGAGCTATCCGTATTGTTTTCCTTAGTTTGCCTAGTGCTTTTGTCCACCAGGGTTGCCCTTTGCCTGGTTTGATCTCCTTGAGTGGGCATGCCTTATGGTATGCTTCCCTAAGTGCTTCGTCCAGTCTGTAGGGTTCTATTTCTATGGTTTCTTTGATTAAGATCTCGCCTCCCGGGTTCCATTGCTTTATTTAGTGTTCGTATGACGCCCAGTTGGTCTTCCTCGCATTTCTTATCATAATCTTGTCTATCTTGGTCTCTAGACTGAAGGTGACTCTTCGGTCGTCCGACATTGAGTCACTTTCGTCTATTTTCCAGTCTTTGATGTACTGGCTTATACTGTACCTAGCGATACTGTACCAGCACTTCTCTTCTAGATTTGGCGACAAACGTAGGCGTATTGCCCACATTTAGAATTTCCATTCTTATGGTACTGATGAAATCCAAAAATAAGTCTCCCTTTTTATTACAGTTTGTGCTGCCCCATACCACATGGTGGGCGTTGGTGTCACAATCTAGAATAATAGGAATGTTCTTACCTTGGTATTTCCTTATTATTTCTTCCATTTCCTGGGATGGTGGCTCGAAGTCCCTTTCGCTGGGAAGGTAGGCAGAGACGAAAAGCACTCTTACTTTATTTCCTGCTTCCGCTTGTACTGTCACTGCAATACTAACGAGGTTACTGTAACAATCTGCCTTTATTAGTTCTAATGATCTCACTCTGCTGGTGGCGTAGATGCATGCCCTTGGTGTTGACTCACCAGCTGCGTGATAGATAATGCCCAGGCCTGTCACACGTCCGTTGTAGACGTGTGGTTCTTGCAGCAGAGCGATATCGATTTTCGTTTTCCACCACATATTTGCATAGCTCATTCATGGCATCGTGGCAGTGGTGGAGATTTACTTGGGCTATTCTTATTTTTTGTGTGTGTTTTTGTGGTGTGTTTCTGGGTGTGTTCATTTATTTGTGTAGATGTATATATGCGTGTGTGTAATTGTGCTCCATCCCTATTTGGTCTTCGTGTTGGGAGTCTGCACCCCTTTCGTGTCGTGTCGTGTCGTGTCGAGGGGGTGTGTAGTGGTGGGGTGTACGGGGCTAGCCTGTCGGGGGGGCCTGTGACATTCAGTGGGGACCTCTTTCTGTGAGGTGCCCACCTGCGCTCCGTCTCCCCTGCCTTCGGGCTTCGGCCCCTCTGTGGTTCGTGCTTGTTGTGTGCTGTTGGGTAATATGCTCGGTCGGCTTGGTCCACTTCCTTTGGAGGGGTTGTCGGCCGGTACCACATCCAGTGACTTTGTTGTGGGGTGCTTTGGACATACGTCTTTGCAGATTTATCTGGTTTCGGGCTCGGCAGGTGCTTTGCCCAGAAGCCTGGCGTGGACCCTGGTAGCTTAGTAATGGAGCCAGATGGTTTCCTGCGTTGCGACTTCCTGAGGGACCCCCATCACAAGTCGTACTCCCACGGGGTCTGGGTAACTCATACTTGGAGTATAAAGTTATTATCTCTTTGCCGCTAAAAAATATAAGCTAGGAAATCAGTGCAGGGTGCGACTGAAAAAAATTGAGCTGAGCGAGCAGGACTCTTACTTGAAAAATAAGGCATCTTACACGGTCGCGCTTAGCTAAGGCCGCGCGCTCGTGAAACTGTTTTTTGATGATTATTCCTCAATGGTACATTGTATTTGAACAGTTGACCCCTCTAAACACTCAACGGTGTCTACACTATCACTGTGGCAAATTTGGTCAAGATCGGTATTGTGGTTCCGGAGGAGTACAGTCTCGACCAAACGGCTTAGCCACGTATAAGAGATATAATAATGAAAATGGCTATAAAACATTTCGACAGAAAGTTGTAAGTATCTTTTTAACATATCTAATACTTCCTCCGTGTTTTTCGTTAATATAGGTATTATTTTTGTTATATTTTCGTCCTAAAACACTGTAAGGGTAAACTGTAGGCAAAGGTGTAAAAAACCACTACTCGTAAAATATATTGCCAAATTTCTAGTTCATTATTAAAATTTTCTAATAAAATAGACTTCGGTAGGTGGTAAATTATATAATTGTCCTTCTGAAGGTGTTAGAAATACAGAAACATAGTGAAGTATTACACATTCTTTCATATCAGAACAATATAACGTAACTGCATAAATTTAAATTTAAACCTTTACACCATGGACCTAAACGAGTACACTTGGCGATAGAGCTGAAAATCCAACAAATTCCTGCAATAATAGCGTTGACGCACTATGAGTGAAGTATGACAGGAAAACCGCGCGAATAACTGGGCACAGTAACAATACAATCATTAATATGTTACTATGTATTTATTTTTACTTTATCGGGGTTTTTCTTAGAAGTTTGAATTAAGGGGTCACTTATATAATAGGATCAAATATACCATGGACAGCATGGGGAATCGGTTTCGTCTAGAAATCAGTCTTCTAATTGTTAATATTTTCAGAATTCATTTATTTCACCATAAGTTTCTAGTCAGATTTTGATGTATGGGGTATCGTCCAAATCTTTACATCATCCCGAGTGACACTGGCTATAAATTTTTCATAATATGAAATTGACAACACACACGAAAAGTGGTTCCTGCTAAATTAAAAATGATTTGATTTAGGTTTTTACTATTTACATAGGGCTTCTTGATCCCGAGGGGGCCATCTCGAAACCGGAGATGGCCCAGGGTCAGTCGGGGTACGAGGGATATGCTCTGTAGGCAACCCCGGCGTGTTAAGACCCGAGACGGCGTGCGGTTTTAGTCGGTTCAAGCCCCACATAACCGCCCCCGCGGGCCGGCACCAGTAACCGAAGGGATTTCCGCACGAAAATAAAAGTATTTTTTTTTATTGCTTCTTGAAAACTATTGACAATTCAAAATCCTTTTATAAATTTTTAAAATCAACATATTTTAGCTATGTTATCATCATCATCATCCTAACGATTTCCAAAGTTTGCACATAAACTTTAGAGCCCGAGGTCCGCTTATTAATTTCGATTATTATTACGGCTTTTCCGGGAGCGACTGCCATCTAACCTCCCAACTTCGAGAGCGAAGTCTGCACCAGAGCTACGTCCGTTATAGAGGCAGGCATGAGAAAAAAATTGTGAAGGAAAGGAGTAACGATCATGTCTTCCCCTATTGACTGGACCAGGTATGTACCATCCTTCCACAGAACATCGGCTCTAAGCTCTAGAATGTTGTATTTCCTATAGTTTGTGATCTTGGAGTGGTCTTTCCTTTTCCAATTTTCCTCTCCCTCCCCCCTCTTACCACTCTGCAGGTGACAACACGCGTGACACATCTGTTGCAGCTAGCGTACATAGATTATGGTAACCACGCACCAACAGGTGGCGTGCTTATTTGATATCTTTGTAAAAAGAAGACTTGAAGTAGTCACATAAATAATGGAGGGTTTTAGACACATAGATTAATTACCTCCTTGTTGTTTGTTGTCCTGATTAAAAATGAAATATACATCTTTATTGAAGTACGTGTGTTACATACAAGAAGATAGAGGCAGTTTAAAGCAGCGCCAATAAATATTGGTGCATTGTGAGTCTTCCGATCTATCTTTGGGCTTATAACTTTTTCTCAAAGAAAGAAACTCGAAGTCGAATTCATTTTTGAGTTACTATCGCTAACGTACAGATAGTATTTAAATTTCATTATTAATTCAAAAGTTTTCAGGTTACAATTAAAGCAGCGCGGTTATATCGGAATTTTTATTTTGAAGAATTGCCGAATAGATATGTAGATAAACTTTGGCACAAAGATTTTAATCTCGAGAATAGGTTCCTATAGGTCACAGGGTCTGGATCAATATTTTATTCGGGCGGAGCCACAGGCAACAGTTAGTAAGAAAATAGTTTACATACAGAGCTCAATAAAACAAAATTCATAAACATAAATATTCTCACTTGCATAGTTACAAACCTAAAAGTAATATTGAAATACGACAGTGAAATAATACCAAGCGAGGAGTCAGCTTATGCCTTTAAAGATGCTCAAGTTGCAAAATTGTAGGCTCCGTGTCGCTTGCGCACGGTGCACACAGCGCGTGTCACATGTGCACGTTGACGCATGCGCGCCGTTTCGCACACCTTGCGCTTAAATTTACCACTTTCTTGCTTGCCTTTTTGAAATAGAATCTATTATAGTTGTTGAATTCATGTGTGTTAATTTATTGTTATTCAATTGGTGTTTATTTATGTTTTGCAATTGATTTCTTTTAATAATCATGCTGCGCATGAGTTTCTTATTGTGGTGTTATGTAATATTACTAGGCTATGTACATGGTTTAGCATGTGAGTAATTATATTTCCGCGTCCCACAGGAACCATGTATAGGGAAAGAGGCCCATAAATTGTCTTAAGGAATAAAGTAGGAGGCAGCATTGGAGAGCGGAAACTGGGCTCCAGTATAATCTTTGGATGCAACCGAGTTAACCACTGGGATGATTTATGGAAATATTGATGTTTTCATAAACATATGTAAATGAATGAATATTCTTTTTCATTACATGTGGGAAACCCCCACGGATTCAGACCCTAGGAAGGAATTCCCCAGGATAAGATAAGATATCTTAGATAACATAGGTGAAATAAGGACAGCTATATATATAATGGTTTCTAAGTATAACATACATATTATACAAATAAACACCCAGAACAATGCAAATAGATATATTCTTGCATAGCAGTTAGAACGGGAATCGAATAGTCCATAGCAGACGAACGCTTCATCACCACGCCATAGATACCATCAAAATGTAGACGTCGACGATGGCTCCACCCCTATTACGAGGGCTCAAAACAGTGGGGGTAACACGTAGGTGTTACCCACATCAGATCTACAGGAGATGCCAGAAAGGGCGGGTAGAGGGCACACTGGTTTGATCATGAGACTCGAGATAGGAAGTATGCTACTCCGCTCTGGACACTTTCCATCAGCAAATTTTGCATTTCTTATGGGAAAGGTTGATTCACCAAATTGTGTTGTGTGGTATCAGCTAGACGATTTGCAAAATTTTGCAAACGGAATGTATCAAAAATACAAATGAATAGGGGTCAATTGTAAACGATCCAATCTAAATAAATTAGAACTGATGAATTTAAATCGGCAAAAGTCAACACCCTGGACCGAACTAGAATTCGTGACCAGTCCCTTTCTAGGGGGAATACTCAGGCCAACTGAGCTACCTGGACACGTCCTGGACAGCTGAAATTCTCCTATACATACAAAAAGTTAGCATATTAATTGATTCAAATTTCACCAAAATCTGATGTTAACTACAAATTATGATGATGATATGATGGCTGGTATAGGTGCCTCCTACTGAGTGTCTTCCATTGTGGGTATTCAATGTATATTATATTTTACCTTGTAATATTAAGGTCTAACAATATAAAAGAGAGAAGATATAACTAGATTAAAAATAATAAAGAAATGCAGCATTGCATTTTTTAATCTTTAGGTTAGACGATTAATTTGTTTCAGTGCAACCAGCGAACTAATTTTAATACTTACCACATGGAACATGATTTTTAGTTTTTAGTAGCTTCTCTATTACCTACATAGACATCAGCTGCTTCTAAAACTTGCACTCCGGGGTTCGGGGTTCTTTCTTCTGCCCCACCTTTCCTTATGAACTGGTTTATCTTGGCTTTTACTAGTACCTACATAGAACGATCACTACGTACAACAATGTTATGAGATATAACAGGGTCACAAAAAGTTGACACGCACTTATTTCTTTCTTACTTGCAGTCAATTCGCTCAAAAATGCTTGGTCATCATGACTCCCTACACCTCAGCAGACCTTGTGCCTTACATTCTTAAAATCAATCAGTTTATTATCTACAAGACCTGACTACGTACAAAAAATAGTCAAAATTGCCGCCGAACAAATTTTCTTGTTGATCGGCGGTGTACTGTAGCAACATTATCGATCTGTACCCGCCCCATTGCCGGTGAAGCAACTACGTTACCGCGCGCCACCTTAACTGCACGCGGAATGGAACGCGACAAACTGAAGGCTCTTTTGTCAGGCGGTGATTTGCAAAATGTACCTTTTTTTTTTTTTTTTTTTTTTTATCGTGCGGAAATCCCTTCGGATACCCCCCCGCGTGCCAGCGGGGGCGGTTATGTCGGGCTTGAACCGACTAAAACCGCACGCCGTCTCGGGTCTACAGACGCCGGGGTGTAAGGTTGCCCATAGAGCATATCCCTCGCACCCCGACTGACCCTGGGCCATCTCCGGTTTCGAGATGGCCCCCTCGGGTTTGGGAACCACGGTGTCCCCGTCTTGCCCCGGTTTGGGGGAGGGGCGTTAGTCGCCCCACCGTCCCGGCCTGCTTCTGCTGGGGTGACAGGTGGCCTCACCCGCCACCCCCAGGCCTGCGCTCATGGAGGACGGAGGTCGTTAAGCGACCTCCGGCGCCTGAGTTGCCTGCGACGCGCGGCGAGCAAGTTGCGGGCTCGGCGAACCGGGAGAGTTCTAAGTCTCTCCCGGGCGCGCTCCGCCACCTCCTTCGCGAGCATTACATGCTCGCAGAAGGAGGCGGCGGCGGCCCACGCGCTCGCGCTCCTCACCAATGCCGCAATCATGCTGCCGAGCGAGAGGACTCCCACCCCGATGGCTGCCACGAGGTCACGCCTCGGCGCCTCCCACGCCGGGCAGTCCGCCAGCGTGTGCAGCCCTGAGTCCTCGCTCGCGTCGCAGTGATGACACTCAGGCGTTGGCTCCTTCCTGATCCGATGCAGGTGGTCCCCGAAGCACCCCTTCCCTGAGATCACCTGCGTCAGTCGGTAGGAGAGGCTTCCGTGTCGCCTCTCCAGCCAATCCTCCATGATGGGCCTTACCGCCGCTATTGCGGCGTGCCCTGCGCTTGGTTGCCCAAGTCGTTCCTTCCACTCCACCACGATGGCCTGGCGGAGCTGGGACTGCACGGCCTCGATTTCTCGAGGCTCGGGGTTCCATCCCTGCTCCCGCGCCTCCTTTCGCCACTGGTACAGTTGCGAAAGGGCTCTCGCTTCCAGGTCCCATGGCGGAGTTCCGGCAAGGAGACTCGCCGCCTCGAAGGAGATCGTGCGGTACCCTCGGATGACCCTGATGGCCAGAACCCGCTGCGGAGCGCGCAGCATCTGCACAGTTCTGGTCCTCAGGGCCTCCGCCCATATTGGGCACCCATACAGGGCCATGGACCGCACGATCCCCGCGTAGAGTCTCCTGCAGGAGTCATCGGGCCCCCTCATGTTGGGCAACAGCCGAGCCAGAGCAAGAGCTGTGCCCTTCAATTTGGGGGCCAGACTTCGGATGTGCTCTCCGAAGTCCCATCGGCCGTCGAGCACGAGCCCCAAATATTTCATTTGGGGCTTGATGCCGATGCGATTTCCTCCCACGATGAGACTGGATCCCTCGGGTGGCTTGCTCCGAGGCCCATGGAAGAACAGGGCCTCGGTTTTATGCAGGGCCACCTCGAGACCCAGCCGCCGGATCCGCTCCACGACTTGGGCAACCGCGGTCGTGGCCTTTCGGGTCGCTTCGCGGTACGTCGCCCCGCACGCCGTCACGAGCGTGTCGTCCGCGTAGCACGTGACGGCGGCACCGCCTACGAGCTCACCGCGAAGCACCCAGTCGTATCCGATGTTCCACAGGAGCGGCCCCAGGACCGATCCCTGTGGAACACCGCACGACATTTCACGCCGACCGAGACCGGTCACGGTTGGGTAGATGACGGCTCTCTCCGTCAAATACGCCCCGACTATGCGGCGGAGGTAGAGAGGCACTTCGTGATACACGAGCGCCTCCCTAATGCAACTCCAGGGCAAGGTGTTGAACGCGTTGGCGATGTCCAGGGACACCGCCAACATCACCTCACCCCGGGCTACTGCATCCTCCGCCAGAGCCCTCACGCGCATGATGGCATCCACGGTGGAGCGCCTCTGGCGGAAGCCATATTGGCCATCCGCCAGGTCCGGCCCCACTCTTGAGAGGTGCTCGACGAGGCGCTTCGCAATTACTCTTTCAAAGAGCTTGCACACCTCGTCGAGCAACACTATGGGCCGGTAGGCGGACGGCGAGTCCGCCGGGCGCCCCTCCTTTCGGATGAGGACCAGTTTCCCCGTCTTCCACAATTTCGGAAACTGGCCCCGCTCCAAACATGCGCTGAGAAGCCCTCTCAGTCGGGGCTCGAGAGCGTCGTCGGCTAGAGCTAGGACCCACGCTCGGCCTGGAATGCCGTCGGGTCCCGGGGCGGTGTGTTTGGCTCTTAGCCTTCTCACCGCCAGCTCTAGTTCTACCCAAGTGACTTCGGGCACGTCGTCGTCTTCCACGTCGGGCGCCATGCCCAACCGAGGCGGAGTCATCTGCGGTGGAACATGTTCCACCGCCCGCGCTGGGAACAGGGAGCCAACAACTCCTCCGAGCAGATCCGGCTGGAGACACCGGGTTAACGGCGGGGCCTTGGGGCGCAGCTTGCCCCTCACCATCCGGTAGGGCCGCCCCCAAGGGTCCCGCTCCAGCGTCTCCAGCAGCTCGCGGAAGGCGTCCCGTTTGGAACGCCTTATCTCCGCTCGGAGGGCTCGTCTGGCCTCCCTGTATCCCTCGTACAACTCCGCCTCTCGGGCCTCCGCATCTGCGGGGCGGCGACGCCTCCTACGGAATCGGGCCCACCGGCGGTGCGTGATCACGCAGCCCCGTCTGAGCTGCGCGATCTCCGACGACCACCAGTAGACCTGACCCCTCGGATTATAGGGCGGAGCCCTAGGCATCGCCGCGTCACAGACACGGGTCATGGCCTCCCGGAACCACTCCGCCTCATCGTCTATGCAGACAGGCCTGTCCGGCGCAGGGGCCCAGGCCTGTACGATGGCGGCTTCCAGGAGGAGCTCCCGATCAAGTCGCTTAAGCGCCCAACGTGGCTCGGGTGGAGCCGGTGCAGCCGGCGCGTCGCTCGCAGGGGGGGACACGTCAAACCGAATGTATCGGTGATCCGAACTTGTGTCCTCCCCCAAAACGACGCGCCAGCCCTGAACACGTCGCGCCAACGAGGGGCTCGCGAACGATAGGTCCACGATGGAGCTACCCCTCGAGGTCACGAACGTGTCCACGGCTCCCCGATTTAGGAGGACTAGGCCGAGTCGTGCGGCCCAGTCCACCAGTGCCCTGCCTCTATGCCCCGTCGCGCCCCTTTCGTGTCGGGAACCCCAGGCATACGACCAGGCGTTGAAGTCCCCGAGCACAAGGACCGGACGGGGCTGGCAGGCATTGACGACGACGGCCAGCTGACGGAGCCACTGCTCATATGCAGCTTGGTCTCGGTTCGGCGTGATATAAGCGGCCACGACCGCTATATCCCCAACCGCCGCCGCCACGCAGCCGGGTCCCCTTGCAACGACGGCAAGAGGGGGGCTGCCGGCGGCAGGGTTGTGCACCAGTGCCGCTGACCCATCCAGCGCGGTTTCCCAGGCAGGCCCGAGGAACCGGTGGGTGTATGGGTCGGCGACAGCGGCGACATTTATGGCCCACTGTGCCATGCTCTGGCGCAGAAGATCCTGAGCATGGGCACCGTGGCCAACGTTCACCTGCAGGATGCGGAGTTGAGGATCCATTATGGAACCCCCATCTCCGCATCCCGCTGTGAACTGGAGGCGGAAGGCCGGCCTCCCGGCTTCGGCTCCCCTCCGGCGCAGGCCTTGCTGCCAACCCTATGGTCAGCCGGCTTGCCCCCCGCTGCACATCTGAAACAGTGCAACGGGGCGCTACACGTGCCGGCCTTATGACCGGGCTGGCCACAGCGGAAGCAGCGGTCGCCCGCCGTTACCTCCGCCGTGCAGTGCACCCCCACATGGCCCACCGACAGGCACCTGAAGCACCTGGCCGGTCGGGCCTGCAGGAGCCGTGCCTGCGCCCTTAGGAAGCCTCCCACCAGGAGGCTCCGCCCGTCTGCGACCTTTTGGGCCGCCGCGATAGGGCAGCCGACAACTGCTGCCCCCTGTCCACCGTGGCCGAAGCGTATAGCTCCGGCCTTCACTGTGTCCGGGGAGCAGCCCCCGGCCTCCGCCACGGCGAGCCTAAGCTCCTCAGCCGTGACGGAGTCGTCCAGGCCCGTGATGCGCACTTCTGCGCATTTAATGGGCCTGGACACCCGGACGTCGGCTGCATCCAGCGACTCCCTCAGCCTAGCCGCTAGGGCGTCAGCCTTGGGGCCACTGGCGGCGCCGGGGACCTCGAGAAGCCGGGCTCCCGTCCGTGTGCTCTTGCACCGGACGCCCGGGATCTCGAGGGCCTTGAGGTCGACGTTGGCCTTCACCTTGGCCAACACCTCGGCATACCCCATGCCTCTACCCGCTGCCTCCGCCGTCAGGGTGACGACGACGGCCGTAGTGCGGGGGGCACGGAGCTTCCCCGGCGCTGCTTTCGCGGCGGCCGCGGCCCTCCTGGCCTTTTTGGCGGCCTTCTTGGCGGCCTTCCGCCTCTTCTTGCTGGCTCCAGCCACCTCCCAGCCCCCTTCCAATGGGGTGGAGGTAGCCGGAACCACGGCTGGGGCTGGGGCTGGGGCCAGGGCTGGGGACGTCTTCCCCTTGCCCTTCCCCTTGCCTTTGCCCTTCCCCTTACCCTGAGCGGGAGGGGGCTGAGGAGCCGGGACCGGCAGAGTCGCACCCGCACCCGCGGCCGGGCGGGTAGGGCCCCTTTGGGCTACAGCCGCGTAGCCGGCCGCTGGTGGCGCCAGAGGCGGACGGCGGATGGAGTCCATTAGGGCCTCCATCCGACACATCATCCTCTCCTCCAGCGCCTCCATATAGGGGAGCCAGGACTCCGCCGGCGGTGCCCTCGGCTGCGCCGGCCGCACCGACGGTGCCGGCTGCTGGACCGGTTGCACCGGCCGCACCGACAGCGCTGGCTGCGCTGACCGACTCACGGACGAGCGAGTCACGCGTGTCTGCTCCGCCGGCGGGGCCCTTTGCGCCGTTTGGGCCGAGCTCGCCATCCCCCTCTTGAGCTCCTCGACGGCTGCAGCTAGTCGAGCCGTCTCTCGACGAGACTCGGCCAGCTGCGCCGCCAGGCCCTCATTCTCGGAGGCGATGTCGAGCACAATGCTTAACATCGCCTCCTGCTCAGGGTTTGGGGACCCCTGGAATGACGCGGTCACCTTCTGGAGTCTCTCCAAAAGAGACCGCGTCCTCCCGCTCGGTTCCGTCACCGCCGAGGTGGAAGGCCTCGGCGGCGATTTTTCCGCGGACCTCCCAGTGGCCGAGGGGGCCCGGCTGGGTTGCCCACCCCTCAACCCTCCTCGCGCCCGGCGGACTGCAGCCACCTTAGGCGCCCACATTGTCGCCTCGTCGCTGGAGGAGGCCGTCCCGGTGAGTGTGTAATCCTCATCCGACACGCCCTCCCCTGGTCGCTGCTTCTTTGGGCGCCGTTTGCGCTTCTGCGCCTTGACGCCCAATCCTAACGGGCTAGCCGCCCTACTCCTTTCGCTGGCGGTATCAAACCTCTCCGACACCGCCGAGGTGTTTGGCGTCACCTCTACGCCCGCCTGCTGCGCGACCTCCGCGCAGACTCCGTCCTTTTCTGTGTCCGTATTAATGCCTGTGTTGTTTTTATTTTGTTTCCGGTCCGTTTTATTATTTTTTATGATATTTATGTAATCCATAGCATATCCCACGAGTATGGGGGAAAGGTGGTCCATCCAGGCGGTGCCCCCTGCACCTGGATAAGCCTATATACTATGGAGGTCGGCTGGTATCCATAGGTTTTTACGACTTCGCTGTCGGGTGTTATAGACTTTTCCTTGTCGTGGGCCGGCCAATAAAGGCAAGCCCTCCGGTCGGCAAGTTCACGGCGTACCCTTCTGAAGCCACCAGTCAGGTCGTTGCTGATCACCTGCCGATTACGGAACGCGAGAGGATGGCTAGTCCTCTCTCACCGGCGGCGGCACAAGTGCCCGTCGGCCCCTGCGTTAGCAGTGGGCCAACCCGCCCCTGGATCCCCTAGGATCCTATGGTGGCCTCAGCCACAAACACCATCGCTCATCCTGTCTCCTCTGAAAGCAGAGGAGTACGGAGAGCGATGTGTTCCCGCCACGTTGGGTATTCGCCGACGATCAATGCCAACCCCATGAAGGGGAAGCCATTGACCGCCGCCCAGGGTGTACCGGCCGCTCCGGTTCCATTCCCCCCGGACTGCAGTGGGATCGGAATCGGAACGACACTCGAGGAGGTTACCCAACACACACCCCTGCAAAATGTACCTAAACACGGTAAGGGCGTAGTCGCTTTACAGCCAAGTGGCGCACTCTCGTGAAAGAGGAACGAACAGATAAATCTGAAATTTATGAAACATTACTAAGCATTGCTGTATTGTCGGTACATTGCTGCTTTTGCACTGTGTTAACAAAATGGGTGGGAAGATAAAACAGTAATGTATACTGTACAATTGCGAACAGTCAGCAGTGTTCGTGGTCCAAGGTGGATGGTAGTATTGGGCGCAGGGTCGCAACTATTACGGTCGCACGGCCCTCTCCGCCGCAACGCAAATCGTTGAAATCAAAACTTTCACGCTACGAGAGCGCTACAAAGTTTTACTGCTACGAACTTCCTGCTACACCGGTCGTAGCGCGCCGTACTCAAAACTTTGTTCAGAAAGCTTTTTTATTTGTCACTTTCTGTTATCAGCCGGCTGAAAACTTAAGCTCTTTATGTTTGAGTTTTAGGATTCAGATTACAATGCGTTGTGTTATAATCACCATCTCACGTTCAAGTGTCTGTTTATCAACTGCAACTTTAGCAACTTATCGGAGACTGCACGAACAGAAGTACTTCTAGCTTTTTATGCTTGAACCGAAGAGTTACCTCACAGAAGTGCAACTCTTAAAAATCATGTTTGATAGAAACTTACACGATTAGAAGAACGTATTTAATCACACTCCTTGCAGCAGTGCTTAAATATAAGTCAGTTAACGCTGAAAAACAAAATAATATGCATTGGTCAGCACTGGTGCGGATGGTATGGAGGTATTGTGGGCAGCTAGCTCGTACGGTTTTGTTGTTCGTGGAAGCGAGTACTGAACGGCGTGTCGCAGGTGGGCGCTGCGGCGCGGCCCGAACTTGCCCGAGCGCGGCCGAACGCGCGTTCGACGCGCAACGGCGTATCCGCCAGCGACCAGCGACCGCCGCGCGCCAGCCTCAGTCTGCACTCGGCCTCCACCCTGCTCGCATGTGACAGTGACGCCGTGCTGTGACACATTTGACAGTTGTTATCGTGATCGTGTGATGTTTTCGTATCGGAACTATGGTGTATCCCCATGAAAATGTGGAGTGATTTCCAGGTAAGCCCGCGTTCTTATAACTTCTATAGACTTGTGTGCCACCATTTAAAAGATTTCATAATTGTTTCGAGTTCGACTTGTGTTCCCAGTCTTGGTTTTTGTATTGTGTTGGTAGAGATTTTTGTTAAAAGTTACTGATACGGTTAAAACTCGAAATTTAGTTAATACATGGGTTGATTTATCATTTAAAGGTTTTATTTACATAGACTTATGTGAAGAATTACTTGTCTTAAATTTTTTTACCTAAAGATCAAGCTACTATTTAGTGAGAGTGCTATTTCCAGAAAGTTTAAAGTCTTTATTATTTTTCTGAATATTTCTCAATAATATCAAGACCGCTGCGGTGTATTAGAATGTAATTTTCCCTATTTCAAATCTTATAGGAATCATTGGCATTTCTTTGTTTGATCGTGGTTCTGGCTCCGTACATTTGTATTATTTCTTGTGTACCCGCTTCTACCATATCTATTCGACTAAGACCGTGAATAACATTGTGCAACACAGTAATGTTGATTTCATTGCGCTTTGGCCATTGTTTTAGTTCTTAGTTATTAACTTTTGCCTAATTGTCATTAAAAAAATCATAAAGATATGCGCGCCTGTTTTCGAAACTGACAGCCCGGCGCGTTTCCGGCGACCTGTCAAACGCCATGTGATAGATAAAAGGGCGCATTCTGTAGAGTTTTAAATCAAAGCGCGGTATTCGGCTCGAATCTCGATAACTGCGCGACGCTCGAGGCAAACGAAAACTCGTCACAGAAATACGTAGTTACGTTTGTCTCGCTCGCGCACAGGGCGCTGTCTCGCTCTGTCGACGGGTGTTTTTGTGTCGGAGCGGGTTTTTTTGTGTGCGCGGCGAGGCGCCCGCTCGCTCGACTCGACTGACTCCACATTAATTATCGCCGAGTTGGCTCGCCATCGCCAGCCAGCGCTAACGCACTTTACTTTCTATATTGCTTCGATATTACTGGACTCTTGAACAACGCGTCGTCGTTTTTACTCAAATGAAATGAATAAATGCATGTGTCCAATACGATTCGTTGAAGTAAACGATGTTAGGACCAACATAAATTGCTTGGCATTGATACATACCTAATACAAGGAACCTTGGTTTTAAAAAAAAGGTTATATACAAGTAGGAAAGTATTTAGGTTTTGTTGGAAACGAATGTTGAGTTTTTAAACTTAAGATATGGTTGCTCGATGGGTTTGCCTAGTAAGCGGTTCGGCGCGCACTAGGGGCGCGTTGCCATGGCGACAGCTGGGGCGCCCCGCCCAGCACCGGCCCGAGCGCCTCCTCCACTACACTTATTGAGATTTACTCCGAGACTGGAGTCGCCATTGGCGAGTCCCGAGTTGAAAGCCTTTGACATTCTTTTTTATACATTATATAGCCTATATGTATAAGTAATCTTCCTAGCAATCATGCGTCGAGTTTCTTTTATATCTCATTTAGGCTTGAGCTTTGATGTTTGAATATTTCGTGACGAGTATCTAATGGGCAGTAGCCCTTGGTAAATAGGAATTTTAATTATCAACCTTCTACATACCACTTGGACTCGGTATATTATTATGCATTTGCGCAGAAAATAAGACATCATTTCGCGAGACAAAATAAACTTTTTTTTTCTATTCGGTTCTTTTGTATAATACTATTTATTACCATAGGAAGAACTTTAGGAAACTGATTACGACAATCGCTCTAACGAAACTTCTTACATAAGAGCACAATTCATTTTCAAAAGTGAAAATAATGAAATCAAAGTATCTACAGTAACTTAGTTCCTTATAATACTTACCTATAAGGGAAAAAATTGAGTGAGCCCAAAAAAACTTTTTCAGAAAGGTTGGCAAAGCTTCCTCGATTAAAGCGAAAATAAATATTTGTCTTTGCAAGTTTAAGATATGAACCCAAAATCTATATAAAGCACTTTTAAAATAGCTATTAAAACCTATAGATAGCACTTTAAAAATAGGTATGAAAATCTATAGATATCACTTTAAATATAGGTATGAAAATTCGATTTGCAAGAAAATATTTTTGTATCATATCTGCATAATTATGATATAGGTGCCGTTCTTTGATTTAAAGGATAAATACGACGAACATAGAACAGCGTAGCGTATGAATAATAGCTACTAGCTGTGCCCCGTGGATTCACCCGCTACCGTACTCGGTTCTATTCGGGTCCATCCACATTTTTTTGATATTTTTTTTATTGCCCGACCGCTAAGGGTCGCAGCGTGATGTTATAAACCTTCTCCAAGAATTGGGCTATCAAATTAAAAAGAAATTTTTCAAATCGCACATATAGTTACTGACGTAAAAACGTTCAAATACAAACTCTTCAGCTCTATTATTAGGATATATATAGATGGATATATAATATATCAGATTGCTAGGCATAGAAGGGTGTATGGGCATTAATCCTGCGTGAAATGCTACTTGTTGCAGTCACGTGCACCAAGAAACTATGCACAAACTACCCTTATGCACTTACTTGTAAGCACAACAACTGTAATGTAGTTTGATCTTTTTGCTGATGAAACTAAAGTCTAAAGTTCTGTGCGCTATAAGTTTGGCAACCACAGTTATGTTGCCAATATCAACCGGCGCTTTCAGCTTTAGTTGTAATATATTTCTATTTTCGCCTAAGGTAATATTTTTCTTCGCTTTCGCCAATGGAACTTTTTTCACGGTATTGTTTTATCTTACATTTTGTAATACGCTAGATCTTAGATAACTTACGATGATGTAAAGACCACAGAATGAATACAGTGCAGAGGTTGCAACTCCGAATCCTGGGTGCCTGATTCGAAATTCTTGCAGTCTAGTTGATGACAATAGACACGCTTCCTATACTATGTAACACCAAATAGGACCGTAATATTACATCGCTGCCTACCCTGTACCTTTCCTAATTGTATTTTTCTTTCGATACTATTAATATTATTCAGCTAATTGTTCAAATCATTCTAAATATTCACAAACAAGTCTATAAATCTAAGGTCTAAGGTCATTTATTTTTTTAACTCCCGACGCAAAAACGACGGGTTGTTATAAGTTTGACGTGTCTGTGTGTGTGTCTGTCTGTAGCATCATAGCCCTTGAACGGATGTATCGACTTTGATTAAGTTTTTTTTATGAAAGGTGAATTAGACGGGAGTGTTCTTAGCTATGTTTATAAGGAGGTTTATAAATTTTCATTTTTTTATGTATATATATTCCAATTGTATCTATTAAGAGAGGCAATCTTTCGTATTGTATTATTTAAGAGTAACAGCAGTTTCTCCACCTACTAATTCAGTAAAAGGCTTAGTCTAGTCTTACCCGTTTAGTATTTTACTGTCCAAAAACCCGAATAGTCCCAACAAGTTCACAGACGTTGACAAAATCGCTTCGGTATACTTCGAACAAGCTCCTATGTCCTCCCATGTCTGAATACTCGCTCATAGTGATGAAGACGGTTATTCTTAGAAACAAACATATATTTCCTCCCAACGAACTTGTTCTGTAATCTACGGACCCAACTTCCTTTTTATGAAGAACTCCTCAATATGACATCACCATTTCTGGAAGTAAGCCAACAATGCTAGATGATATCACTGACGGCCCCGTTAGATGCTTTTTCACGCACCGCTTATAGGGCCCATAGTCTTTGTCCAGCATCAAAGCTGGTTACAGTCGCCAGTCTATCAGAATGAAACAATTTTTAAATATCCGAGTATCTTAAGACTTGTTGGTTGAATTTACAAATCTTCGAAAGCTTTCAGAAAAAAATACTCTTTCTTAGATAACCGTTTTCTTCGACTAAGCAAGTGATTGAGACTTTTAAAGAGTTTCAAAGAATCATAATAAATCGTTACCCAGTGAAAAATTATACAATTATTTTAGTTATCTCATCGCCTTGTTATGAAAATATAACTAATTGCCTAGCAGATGAAAAAAAAACCTGACAGGTTGTACACAAAACATATAAATTACCATAATAAATAGTCCGCTTCGCAGTTTTATGGTGTTATTAACCTCGGGCGCTGAGTGAACGATCCCATCATCTACTTAGTGCTTCATAAAAACGATAGATGATTAAAAGTCACGAAAAGTTGCGAGTCACCATGACTAGGGTTCGTCCAACGATAGTGAAAAAGGGTTGGAACTTCGAACGAAGGTCTTAACGGTCAATTTAAACTTCGATAGAACGTTTGATAAGGATAGAAGTGACACTTTGATCGAATTGCAAACGATCAAGTCATACTTGCCTTCTAACTTATCAAGTCATAATATAAAATTTCAGTTGATACCAATCTTTTTCTAGCGGTATACTGATTCTCTTTTTATAATGTATATATTAAATAGATTTTTGTGAATATTAGCGACATCTATAAAATTTATAAAACATTATTTTATTGCTCCAAATCTATGTAATCCTTTCAAAGTGTGTATACCGCAGGAAGCCATTATGCCATTTTTGTGTACAGTCTTTCTTGGTGACTATTGGTAATTCGTGTTAGTCTGCATACAACTCATGAGTTTCCCCCTGGTCGCAGAGACATTTTCTTCTGTCTTTACATAACATATTTCACGAGCTTCCTCTAGCAGAGTCTAGCGTCATCCTTTCACACATATACGTCGGTTTCGTGTTTCTGACCTTTTTCCGAACATCACCATTTTAGTCTGTAGCAGTCCTCGTGTATAGGCGACTAGATTGTGACAATGATTAAAAAAACAAGTTGAATTCCTGAGACGAGCTCAGCCGAATACAAGGGATTTTCGATTTTGCGATTTTTTCTTTATCTTGCAATGGTTCACCCCAGCACGAATCTATTACCGAAAACAGCAACTCGATACCTTTTTTTTTTTTTTTTTATCGTGCGGAAATCCCTTCGGATACCCCCCCCGCGTGCCAGCGGGGGCGGTTATGTCGGGCTTGAACCGACTAAAACCGCACGCCGTCTCGGGTCTACAGACGCCGGGGTGTAAGGTTGCCCAAGCAACTCGATACCTCATCTCCTTCATACCCAAAACCGTAACAGAAAATTGGCAACGATGACGTCGACGACGACGACAACTCGATAGCAATAGGGCTTTTCTAAAGAAAATCCCTAAAAATACACGTCTTTTGTTCTCCTGTGTAGGTCATGCTTGCATGTTGTCGTTTTATTCAAATTCTTATAAATAGCTATACAGAAGTGATCTCTTAGCTTATAGTTAGGAATATGTTCTAATGTTTACAGCAGGGTTTCCTCGAAAACCCGTAAGTTTACGTTCCGTCGGCTGTTCGTTGTAGAACCTAGGCTATCATAATGTACCGCCTACAGCTATTGGTAATAAATAACTGAATGGACAAGTCTAGTTTCTAAATTTGAATGAGATAAAAGAGAATGAAGCACTCTATAAACAAGGTATAGGTAGGATACCGAGTATTCCTTAACTTTTTTATGAATAAAGTTCTTAAACGTCTGTCAATGTAACGCGGAAATCGATGCTACATCCTACATGATGCTTCTTCTACTTAATATGGTGGCTTTTGTGTGGGCTATGGCTACCCCTACATCTGACAGACCATCGCCACAATTACCAAGCGTGGCGAACAGATTGTTCATCCAGCTAGGATAATGATTAAAACTGCTACGCTTCACCTGATAAATTATTTAGTGGTTTTCTATGTGATACTTTGCTAATAACGGTATAATGCTATAATAACCCTGTTGTAGTCCGAAACACAGTGTATGTTACGATTGCAGTGTGATTCAAATGTGACCGATTAATGACATCAGGGTACGCACAGTAAGAATAATGTAAATTGTGGTCAGTTCTTGGACGACGCCAAAATCTTAATGTAAGTAGTCAAAAGAAAACTTACTTCAGTCAATAAAAACATTAATTGTTTACACGGAATGTTAAAATAATTGTAATATCCCAGATAATTATCACAAATTGGCAGACGGAACGTAAAACAAACTAACACTTGTTAGACACATGTAAACAAACTGCTATCACCGCTCAAATCAACGTCACAATGAGCTTCTTAATAACCACGTAATAATAACAACTTTTATTACACATTTGCCGTTAAATTCACGCTCGCATTGTAAACAGTCAACCACGTGGAGTAAAAGTAATAGTAAACTCATAAACAAATGAATGAATTAACCATAGCGGGGCCGACGTCATCGACGAAGACACGCATAATAATCGCTTATGCAAACGAGCCTAATTATGTAAAGCATTATGAGCCACAGCGACGTGTTTTGACATACACTAACGACCAATTATATGCCCATTGTGTGACTCAATGAACTTGAAAGACAGCACAATAATATAGGGCATCGACACGCGCCTGCTGAGTGACGCGACACACCGCCAGAACACCTGTTTAGAAAAAAAAATGTATGCGAATGTCAGGTGCACCAAATTCAATGCGTACCTCCTCTTGTATTGATTACCGCTATATTGGGCGCCCGTCACTACTTTGTTTACTAGTTTTTGTTTGATAACATATTGATATCTGTTTCTACGTGTGCAGGAAGTGCTTGCGATTTTATTTTATTAAATGGGTTATTATTTTCTTCGCAATCATTAGTAATTTATTGTAATTGTAATGATATGAAATAATAATATGACCAATTAAATAGGTAGAGTTAGTTGTTGAGTTAGTATACAATTCAGTTACATCTAAACATGGAATTAGTTGGAGTTCAGTTCTTCAATTAACCCAATAATTTATGTAAACTGATTGTTATTAATATCTACAAAAACATGATTTGAAAATACCCAACAACATGAACAAGAATTAATCTGTTACAGAGTAGGTACCTAACAAAACAAATTAGGTATACGTTCCCTGGGGTGTGTGTTGGGTAACCTCCTCGAGTGTCGCTCCGATTCCGATCCCGCTGCAGTCCGGGGGGAACGGAATCGAAGCGGCCGGTACACCCTGGGCGGCGGTCAATGGCTTCCCCTTCACCCCTTCATAGGGTTGGCATTGATCGTCGGCCAATACCCAACGTGGCGGGAACACATCGCTCTCCGTACTTCTCTGCTTTCAGAGGAGACAGGATGAGCTATGCTGTTAGTGGTGAGATGGCCCAGGGTCAGCCGGGGTGCGAGGGATATGCTCTATGAGTAACCTTACATCCCGGCGTCTGAAGACCCGAGACGGCGTGCGGTTTTAGTCGGTGCAAGCCCGACATAACCGCCCCCGCTGGCCGGCGGGGGGGTATCCGAAGGGATTTCCGCACGATAAAAAAAAAAAAAAAAAAAAAAAAGGTATACGTTCCCTAAGTACATCTTATATTTAACAAATAGTTATACCTTTGGAATTTTATTATTTAATTCACAATTCCACATAAGGTATAATTATTGGAAAATTATAGATTGTCCAATCGTGGGTCATTTATCAGATAAAATTATAAGCCATACTCATAATCTTATCTCATTATAATATCCCGGTGATACGATTCTAATCATCTTGCTTATTAATGCATGCTTACATACAAGTCAATTATATAAATCAAAGTCGATAGGAGGAGTGATTGTAAGAAAAATTGAAATAATGATATTTGCGATTCGCAGCGTAATTTCTCCACGCTCTAAATAAATATTCCATGCCCTCAATGTCGCACCGCGACCCAATTACGTCTGGCAATAAAACAATATATGAGTCGTTGAACCCTCCCGTTTGGTGTGCCGAATGCCGATAGCTATGTAAACATTGCATCTGGGTAAACGGCGGCAGTACGGACGAGTGCCGACGGCCGGAGACGCGCCACCGCCAATAATTTATGTAAATTCACGTCATTGTACCAGTGTGATGTTTTATTGCAATCTTGTTTTGGCGGTCAAGTTCGCAATGCGGCGAAAGTTAAACTAGTACCTTCGATTACCTTTAAAATATCGCCACCGGGACGGCATTGCAAAACTGAGTCGTAGAGGCGTAGAGTCGATTGCAAGACGTCCAATGTGATTACGAAGTCTGAAAATATCATGAGAGATGATTAATTTATAAATAATACAATATATAATAAATATATCATAAATGGAATTCTAGATTATTTCTTTTGCTCTTTAGTGAAACATGTATCAATTAATACAAATCATAATAATAGAAATATGTTATAGTGTATGCGGAATAGAAACTACATGTTTTATTTTGAAATAAAGTTTTACTCGTAAAGTTATTAAAAGTACCTTTTTTTTCGTGCGGAAATCCTTTCGGATACCCCCCCGCCGGCCAGCGGGAGCGGTTATTTCGGGCTTGAACCGACTAAAACCGCACGCCGTCTCGGGTCTTAAAACGGTTGTAAGGTAACGACACGTTTGAAGAAAAATGCAAAGTATACAGAACTACGGTGTAATTTTGATTTAGCTTCGAATGTTTGTAAATAATGTTTTACTATGGCCACCAAGTAGCGTAAAATCTTGTTTATAATTATGATAATAGCTTTATACTACAAATCTATTTTGTAGGTAGTAACCATTAATCACTACTTATGAATGAATGAATGTTATTATTATACGGCAACCGGTCAACGATATCAGAATGTTGTAAACGTCATTTTATAATCATAAGCTCATAAATAAATAGTGTGACGTATCGCAGATGATCGACTGATCAACGTCCGGTGCGACTCGGAAGTAGCAGTACCACAAAATAAATATAGTACTGCGCCCCTCAGCGCGGCGCTTGGGTGTAGGCGTGCGCGCACCTCACTTATCACGCATACGCGGATAATTATGTAATACAATGTTTTGACATTCAACAACGACACATTTAGCGCGGACATTAAGTGGATCAATGAACTTGAGTCGTTTGTTGTGCTCGCTATTACACAACGATCGGCGTTTGAGTGAGATTAATGCGCGCGGATTATGGCACGCGATACATTTCAATTTACGTTCCGTTTCATTCATGACTCGAGATAATGACGAGACACTCGTTCCGCTCGTTTGTTTACTTTTGCTTGTCGCCGGTGTCCGCTCACGTATACTTTACATACTTGATCTGTCCCCGATCGACCAAGACATACATACTCTATGTAAGTACAGGAACAGTTTTAAGACACGGACGACTTCTTTTGCTGACTCTAACACAGCTAATTTAGTAAGTAGACTCGTTTGCCTCATCTAGGTAAAAGTTTCAACGATAACATTGTTTATGTGAAGATAAACATGTGTGTGCGTCGACCGACACAGGGAAGCTCGTACTATTAGCTACAAGTTTGAGTACAAGACGGAGGGGCGAAGGGAGTAAAGTCTTCACCCATTGACGGTTGAAGCGCTCCGCGACACTTTCACTGCTCCGTTATTGCAGTTACTACGCGCCTACTGTGCACCGGGGGTGCTGGCCTGAGGGGGGGAGCCACCCCATTGCATTCACCCCTCGTTCTCACCCCGCGTAGGGCACAACTTACACAAGGGTGCATGCATTCTAAATTTAAGAATACTATCGTATGCAGCGTCATACATAGCTCATCGCTCAGTATCTATAGGCGACTAATAAATAGAAAAACGGATTGCATAGCAATTGTTGCGAGACCATAACGAATGCAAAATAATAGCATTATGCGTACAGTCGACGATCGTATCTCAAGTGTAGAGTAGACCTACGGCGGGCAGTTAACCGAAGTGGGACAATGTCAACTGTGAGGGCTCGCTATTATTTGCGTAGACACGTGTGTGTCGGCCGAGGAACGGCGGCGCCGAGTGACAAGTGCTTGTGAGCCGGTGACGGAAGTTTGTAAACAGCGCCGGCCTTGCTCCCGGACGCCTGCAGCACCACTCTACCGCTCTACTTACAAGCGCACCGGTCACGCACAATCTGTACCAACTCACTCCGATATCGAATTACATACATCTATCAATTCATGAATGAAAATGATAATTTACCACCCAACCGACCGTGACAATCGATTCGATTCATATCTGCGAATTGAAGACAGGTGGATTACTATTACTACGACTATAATAACAAACTATTATCACGCTTGGAATGTGCACGATGTTATCGTTAAGAGCATCGGCTCCGGCTTTAGAGCGATGTGAGAACGGACGAGTTCGAGTCGAGGAAGTGTATCGCGGTCGCGTCCTTTGGTAGCGGGTGTTCGGGGCGCACGACGTCGCTGATTGATGGCCGATAGATAGTCGCGACTCGACATTGAACCCGTCCCGGCTGTTCGCTGCACGCCTACAGTAAATATATCTAGTGCGGACTTCCGCTGATGACGTCGCACCCGTGACGTGCCCACTCCCTCCCTGACGTAGCTCGCAGCTCCATCCGCGATCCACCGCCTACGTAACACATTTATTATTCTTTTTGTTTACACTATAAAACTGTATTCACTTACATTGTTATTGTTTTGTGGGGTCGTCGTCTTATCATTTATTGCTTTATGGCTCGTTTGAGTTTATGGGCTACCTGTCTCTCGTAACAAAACGTATCGACAGTTACGTCAGTGTCAGCTGCATAGACTATTAACTTTAAAGATGTTTGTTGTGGAAAGAATCTTTGGTCATACCTCTTTGAGTGCTCACATGTGCGCTACTCTTTATAGAGCCATAGAAAACGTAGAAATATGAAAAGTTCTAGTTATTATTTTTAGATTAGTGTTGTTGGTTGTTAAGGCGAACGCTCCCGGGACCAATCTTCTAAGTGCGTATTGTTCGGAAGAGGCAGCTGCGGGGGATGGGGCTCATTAAAAATTCATTCTTATTTCGTGCTCTCCGCTGCGGTACCGCGCGCCGTAATCAGCCGCAGAGGGGAGGTTCGACGCTGGCTTCGACCACGTTCTGCGTATACTTCTGTATCTTGTGATTTATTAGTTGTGGCTTTAGCGTAGAACAGTACTGGGTTAAGTTTTGATTATTTTTTCGTGTTGTTGCTTTTCTGCGTTTTATGATAATCCTTGAAGTAGGTTCACCAAAAACATGCTTATTTTACTTTCATAATTGGTACAATAACTCTTTTACCAATTTCGTAGTGAAAGAAAGTACGGTTACGTAAATGTTGTGGGGCTCATGTGTCCCGTCCAGTATATTTCCAACGTGAATCTACTCCTAACTCACACAATTTTAGGTAGTTAGCGGGCTTAACCTTATGTTTGATTGCATTTAAATAAGTAGACCCTGAGATATAACCAAAAAATGACAACCGACCATCGCGTGGGCGGAGCCCCGGGCATCAGCTAGTCTCCATGATATAGGTACTTGCAGATCCTTATGCCACGACCATATCTTTTCATTTCATCATATCTTTTCGACGGCCTCTGTGGCGTAGCGGTAGTGCATTCGACTGCTACGACAGAGAGCGCGGGTTCGATTCCCGCTCAGTGCAAATATTTGTATGCATGAATATGTATATTTGCATTTGTCTGGGTGTTTCTATGTATAATATGTATGTAAAAAAAAAGTATACAAGTATGTTTATCCGCATTCTGGAACCCATAACACAAGCTAGTTAAACTATGCTTACTTTGGGTCTAGAATGCGCTGTATAGAATGTCGTAGAATATTTATTTATTATTAATTATTTATCTTGACATATCTTTGCATCACACAAACGTTGACTGGTAGAAAATGACTATGGCAACAAATCCGCCTTTGTACAATTGTTATTATGTTCATAAAAACATTTTTGCATTCACATGTAGTAAATGCGTTTAGAAAAAAAGCAATTTCCATTAGTATCATAATATCTACTGGCCCCATAAGCCTTTGATTCAATAAAACCATCCCCTATAAACCTTGCCAGTGTCAAAGTTAATATCTCCTTGTTTAATTGAATGCATAGTCGTACATTTTTTAATAATTGAAAAATTACAGTAATGTAGTAGCGAGTGTGTGTATTTCAGCATATTTCCCCATCGAGTGGCGATGGGAGGTTGCCTCCAAACCCACCCCAGCACGTCTCTTTGATCTCCCATACCATTTGTTCAGCAACTCGAATATTCTTCGTTATCATTTCGTCGAGATATGAAATTCGTATGTTGTCTTCTTTTCTTGCCGACCATTCCAAATTTCATAGTAAATAGTTGAAAAATTGTAAATGCTGTCGTCTCGTCTCGAATGCTCTTGTCAAGAGAAACAAAAGATGATCATACATTTAAAAATTAAATGTAATCACGAATGAATTATTGTATGTAGCATTATAATTGTTAAAAATCTATATACTTAGTATGTATTCTGTGGTATTTTGCAACACATACTGAAAATTTACAATTGTATTTTCTCTACTCGCGTACGAGTTTCAGTCGAGTAGCACTAGTTGTGGCAGTGCGGCGAGGGTTCGCCCCCGCACGAACTCCACCCGTCCTAATCTCCTCTAGCCCTCACCGAGCTCGCCTGGTGACGTCACTACTTATACCTCTTTTTGGCAATGAAGAGAAGTGATCAAGTTGTATTTATTACAAATTTTATTTTACTTGCATCGGCAATGTCGAGTCGTTGTTTTCTCTGTATATCGACTCTTACGGTTAAGGTAATACCACAGAGTAATTTTATTATTATACTGTTCATACATACATATTCTTACGCTTGTTTCCCACCGGGGGTAGTCAGAGACAACAGTCTGAAATTTTCTTCTGGATTGTCTTGGCACACTTCATGAGCTTTTTCTCTACTGTCATTAAACCTTTCATGCCTGCCGGTTTCGAGTGCTTTTGAGCTACCCATTATCAATTCGATCACTACGAATATAAGAAATGGATGAAGTGACGTAAAGTTAACAAAAGGACAACCTTGCGAGTGCATTCTCTGTCCAACGACGCGAACCTTAATTGATTCACGATATAATTGCCGTTGAATCGTAAACAAACAATGTTGTTTTTTTTGTAAATGATAACGGTCCTAAACCGGTTGTATGCGTGCAGCGCGGTGCGGTGAGGTACGCATCAATCACAAATCAGCTGATCTACTCGCTCAGTTTCCTTTTCGTCTTGCACTTTATTCAATTAATTGTACGCCGCGGGCGGCGCGCCGTCCCACGGATAAGCCTATTAACCGTTAAACTAAACCATCTACAAACTTAAGTACCTACTACGTTTACCGATATTGCGAACAGATTATGAATGAACCTTGGTTGATCTAATCGAGTACCAATTACTACTCATCCACGGCTGGGCTCGCGTGAGACAGTTCCATTTCTCTCGTTTCGATGATCATTACTCTTTCTTTTATTTGTTTTCTCACTATTATGCTTTGAGGTGTTGTGATTGCGTGGGCGCGAGCCGTATTATGTCATGTATACCGCTAACAATGGCGATTTTCGCTCGTAACCAATCGACAATGACAACTGCAATGGTATGCAGTAAAGAATCGTGTTTGTGAGACGACCGGTCCTTTGTTCGGTTATCCACGCGCTCCTACCGAAACAGGTGCCTTATTTTATAAGGTATTATTCTGAATGGACGTCAAAGCCGAACAAACAGTCTGACTTCAAACCAGTGATAGTCACCCGCATGCAATGACGCAGCGCCCGTATAAGATTCAATAATTATAAAAAGATTGGGGAACGAACGCGAGCCTTGGACTCGACGGGTCTGGTGATTAACCAACATTGTTTCGATGTGAGCTCAATGCGGACGTATTTTTTTAACTCATTTCGGTTGAGCAAGTGAACGTGTCGAGAGGGGGCACTGCGTATCGGCCGGGCTGCCGCGGCTCCGTATTTCTTATACAGAGTGATGTTGCAACTTCGTCGGCATGTAGCAAGACATGGCTGTATCGAGCACAGAGAGCGTTGTCACGTTGTCTTCGGCCGCCGAGCGTAAGGCACGCGTTTGCTGCGCGTGTGTGAGTGACGTCAACGCGCCACTTTCTCCATACTTTCGTCGTTGCTGGTGCGCTAAAAAACCCGAGCTCGCTTAGACAACGACTATTAATACATACGATGCGACATCGCACGCTCTGTCGCGCGAAACTACACAGAATTAGTTTGCGACTACTGTGCGTGAACGGCGGTTGCAAACCACGTATGCTGCATTAGATTAGCCTCTAGCTGACAGTAGGGTTTTACAATAAAATCTTAATTTACGCGATTCCTAATTCAAGTATTTTGCTGTCTGTCACCTTCTACAAGCGGGCGCTAACCAGTCGCGCAAACAGCACGCCAATAGAGCGCTCACTCCTGCTCTGAAGGTTGCGCCGCTAAACACAGTTCAGCGGTACAGTAATTTTAAGTGCTTTTATTCAGTTCCAACAATTTGCACTTTAATTCGGTCTGAAATATCGAACAAGTAAAATCCATTCGTTGCCATCGCACGCCTGTCTAATTAAGCTCTGTCATAGACTCTTCGAAGGCTCTATTACGAGCCGCCTCCAAACTTAGAGCGGACTATAACACATTTGGTATTCAATCAGTAATTGTTGCCGACGTAGAGTGGGTTTTATGCGGGGGTAGTAAGGTCGATAACGCGAGGGTGGAGTGAAATTCAGCTCGCTCAGTGTGACAATTACGGCGATGCGGCCCGCCCCGCGCCGCCGCAATCGATAGGCCTACGGGCGAGCCGGGGGTAGCGCCGGGGGAGGCGGCGGCGGTCATTACTTATGCAAAACAGCAGCGATACTAGCACGAGCCGCTGCTGCGGCCGGCACGCACCTCCAGGCCACTGCCCGCCGGTGGCAACCTGCTGCCCACCAATATTGACCTTACCAAAATATTGATTTATCGACCTAACACGCCAAATAAACTGACGCAGTCGATGTAGGTACCACTTCAAAATAATATCTGACAGTTTCATTTACCTGATGATGTCGTATGAAATACCCTTTGTTGGGGATCGCCAACGGGTGGGAAAGTTGTACGGAACCCTAATCTGTGATTTGGTAATGGCCTAACGGACCCGGAGCTCGTTACTGAACTCGGAAGAGTGTCTTCGTGCGCTCCCTAACGCGGCCGCCAAGAAAGGGTCGCCCCTGACTTTTGTTTCCTCCCGTACAAACTGTTTTAATATAGGTATTCGGTGTAACAACAAAGAAATTTTTAATCCAAACTGAAAAGTTAGCATGGTCATCTAGAAGTATACATACGCAATCCCTGCTACATGCTATGATAAATACGTTCATTATGATAAATAATTACTTAAAAAGGTACCATAATATTCATTCCTAAGCAAGGATACGTTATCGAACTAGGCTAAGCTTATGAAAAAGCTTGAGCGAGCTTTCGCGATAAAGTTTGCGCGGGAAAAGTCATTCCCGCGCTTTATAACCTGTGAGTTTCCAAGCCGTTGTGTGGAGGGGGCTTTATATAAGTCAGCCGCCTACCGCCGCCGCCCGGGCGCAGCCCCCTCGTTGTACATAATGTAATTGGCAACAGCGGCGGATCTTCAAGCTGAGCATTGTGGGCTCGCTCGAGCGCTGCCGCACCACGTCTCATATGTAGCGAGGTGGAAAACTGGAGGAAAAACTAAAGTACGAGCCCTTTATAAAGGAATCTCGACGTATAAATAGGTACGTAAGGAAATTATGAATTAATTTAAGTAATCCTTTTTAAATAAAATTAAAAAGCCATTGCCTTACATTTGCTACGGTAGAATACTTTTAACTACATCCTACTAAATCACATAATAAGCAATTTTCATAAGTGGCTATTAAGCAATAATATATTTGTTTACACATTGTTGTTGTTATCGATAAGCTGATCAGAAATAAACTTTCAATGTTATTAGGAATTTATTATATTTATTATTGTTTGCTATCTAATGTCAGATTACTTAAACACGTTTTACGTATTATCAAATAATTAATAAAATGCTTTTAGTTTCGATTCATTGACAGTCGTAACTTGCGGTTGCTTATTATGAAATCACTGTTGATAAATGGAAATACAATGAGCGTTCAAGTATGAATATAAGATTGTATGTGTCGGGTCGGCGGTATCGCCTCTTATCACGCCGCCAGTCACGTTATCAGGCTTCAAGGTGACGAGCCGCTGTAACGCAGCCGATTGCACGAGTTCTAAGATATGGCCAACAAATTATATATTTCATTTGCTCCTCTGATATTTCACAATGAAAATGATAACATCTAGTGCAATAGTAAGTATTCTTGGACGTCAAAATATAATCACATGAACAACCTATACACAATCTAGAAATCATTGATAACAATGCGCCTGCGATCTATTACGAATTTTCAAATACAATAACACTCATTTTTATTTTACCTACGTTAGTAAAATAAAAATTCGTGATGTGGCGCCATAAATCAAACGCACAATAATCGTAAAATTATCAAAGTTTTTAAAAGTTTACATCATCGCACTGATTTCGCATATGTGTGTAACTGAACTTTTTATCCAAAGTGTCGTAGAATATCAGCGCAAAGTTGTCACATGTTGAGCGGGGAACTCGTGCAGCAATTATGTATAATATCGGCAAGGCCACGTGCTCCGTTGACGTTAACAAAGTTTCTCGATGTGGAGAAAACTTCGTGACATGTGAGTGGTAGATACTTACAATATGCTCGCTCCCTCGTCCGCTCCCGCCGACCCACCAGCGCCGTGCCCCGCCGACGCCGGCACCGCCGCCGTCGTGACTCAGCGGCGCCCTAGCGCGACGTCGCCCCGTCTGCCCCCATGGAAAATTTATACCCACCCTCTTCCCAAGATCATTACGATACGACTCAAATAAATTGAACCTTCACTTTGTACAAATAAAGAACATTTTCGCCTACCCTGAACCATCAAGACAAAGGAGCACCAGCAATTTCGTCGAAAACAAACCTTAACTCCTGTGGGATATAGTTTGTAATTTATGTGACGAAATGGCTCACGTGTTTGGAAAACGCAGTAGTGACGTCACGTGACTGGTAGGCGGCGCATCCTACAGTTTTACCATACCAACTAAGACTTTACCATATCAGTCTAGTTTATTCTACAAAAATAGTTTAGTGTTTTGCAGTTTAAAACCCTTCTATTGTGAATGTTTTTAAGTACACAAATATATAAAAGTTTTATAAATTTATATAGTAAAAGAAAAAAATATGTTTTGGTGGTAAGCATCACAGTGATAAGAGCTCTCTTATAATTCCCTGGCTAGTGCGAGTTGGTTCGCCTAGAGAGCGTGTGCTCTCTCATCTCCTCAATTCGTCCTTCGCCACAGCCCCCTTAATTCTCCCTTCTAGCATTGCTGCGAGGGAGGGCGCTCACTCTCTTGTTAACCCGAGTTTGTCTCCCTTATTTATGCCTGGCGCGTGGAGGCAGGCGTGCGGAGGGTGGCACAGGGGGCTCTATCGACGTCCGTATGCCGCGTCTATGTACTAGTGAATTAAGAGCGAGTCGGCTTTCATTTTGCTAAAGCTTCTACGCTCGTGTGCTCGCCTTTCAGGCACTTTACTGGTGTGCGCACTCCGCACAAACGGCTATCGACTTTAAGACGAGGGGATACGGTCGTAAGCTCCGCGCCCCACCCACCTCGCCTTCAGCATTTTATAACTTCGGAGGGCCAGGAGGTGGCGGAGTTTTTGTGAGTGGTAGGACTTTTTTGACTAACGTTTTTTATGTTTTACTTGGTTAGGGTTCGCTAAGATAACGACATCTCACAGAGGGTGGAGAGCGCTCCCGTAGAAGATACATATTCCATGTTCGATTCTATTAATTTTTAATAAGAAATTGTAGTTGGCTTTGATGAAACATCATTTATACATGATTGAAAATCGTGGTCAGCGGCCCATAGCGATGAAGTTAAACATAAACATGTTAAATATAACATTCGAAGCTTATTTTGAAGAAAATAGATACCTTCTCTGTTGTGTTGAAACTATTTAGTAAAGTTTGCGTCAGGACGGCGCGGTGGGTGGTTCAGTCTACGCATAACGTCTTCAGAGAAAGTGAAATTTAGCACAAGTTTGGAGAAATACAACTGTGCTCCCAACCCCCCGTCCTCCCAGGACTAGGGAGGGTGGCAGTCGGCAAACGCGGCTTATAACAATTAAGTTTATTCGCTCGCAGGTTTTTCTATACGGCTCTACAGAAAATACTGTTCAAGAGAGAAATAACTTTAAATAGTTTATCTGAGTTAGCATCAGCTAGTCATCTACACTCTTGGAATCTTACATTTACCAATTATATAGGTTCAACGAGTTTCATGTATTTCTCAAATTCTAATTACACAAGCTTTGAGTCCAAAACCATACGGACACATGTAACAACATGTAGAGCTTTATAGCAAAATGCATCTTATAAGTTAAAATCATAGTGTGTAAATAGAATACTATTTGTGCCGAAAAACATTGAATTTAAAAGAAATGTCATTAAAATTATCCAGAGCGTTGATCAGAGAATTGCTAATGAACCATTAATTAGATTTTTGTTTATTGATTATTTTCTAACTGCGCCACGAGCGTGTAGATGAGGAGAATCTCATGTGCATGCATGTGAAGATCAAAAATCGCGAGAGCAACTGCCTCTGTGACGGTTGAACGACCTTTGCTAAGGTGTCGGTTTCGGGCAGGTTATTTAGTGCGAGGGTGGCATGAAGTGGGCGGCAGGTGGGACGGGAGGGAGGTGGACCTGCCCCGGGTCGCCAGGCAACGGCAACTGGGTCACTCCGGGCCTGCCCCGCCGCCCAACAATTATGTACACGCTCGTTACCGGACACGCGTTTTTCAATCACATCCATATTTAATTGGGCATCACGAAGCTGAAAAATGTGTTTGAACCTCCATGTTTAAAGTAACTTTATTCGATTTTCGTTACATATGTACAATGTCGCTGATTTCACTGATTATTTCGGATATTTCTTTTTAAAGTAGGTACTTTTAACTGGTATTTGTTTTGTTGACTTTAAATGCTCCATATTCAGGTAATTGAATAGAATTTGATAGATAAAAGATTTTCCAAGAAAAGGTATAA
This sequence comes from Cybosia mesomella, assembly GCA_946251805.1. Taxonomy (NCBI): domain Eukaryota; kingdom Metazoa; phylum Arthropoda; class Insecta; order Lepidoptera; family Erebidae; genus Cybosia; species Cybosia mesomella. The sequence goes on along the minus strand of OX276408.1, from coordinate 13,260,716 downwards.
ATTTTCTGGGAAATTCTAATTACGGTAGACGTTAATGTATAGCATAGACCTTTTAGAGACAATAATGAGAGTTTATGAATGAACTTTTATGAAAAAAACATTGCAATTAGTTTTGGAATTCGAATTAAGTAAGGTTTCATGCTAGGTTTGAAACCTTATATACTTTTGAAACGCCTAACCTTTTCATATCTTTTACTTCTTTCAGTAGAAACTTTAAAAAATGTTATGATAGATAAAATATCTGTTAGCAAGTAAACGAGGGAGCTCGCCTGCGAGACACGACACTGTCTTGCGGAACTCCTTACAAGACAAAACCTTTGCCCTAACTTGTTGCATGGATGCACCGCGGAGGGTAAGGGGAGGTGAGGGAGTGCGCGGGGTGGCGCGGGCCGCGGTCGCGGAGGGCGGGGGCGTCTTCATAGTGAATGGGCGCGAGATGTCGTGGCCGGCCGCCACGTGCGCGTATGGAGATGTCTCCATTGATAACCGTGACCTCGCCCTTATCGCCCGCTTGTCGATGACGCTGCATACATTTCTCCGGTGCATCCTCTACACCTGTATGCTGTTCAAATACAAATACATATTTTAACTTGTGGCGTGTCTCACAAACATGGGCACGGATTACATTACTGTATTTATTTACTTCGACTTACGGAGTGTAGACAGATTTCATTTGTTCTGTGAAAGTCAAAGTTCTTATTTTTAATAAGCAGAGCCTGTAAGAAAACGGTCAGGTAATAAACACTAACGGCCACATTACTGAAATACTAGGTAAGTAGGTATTAATTATTTGAAATGCAGCAGGGTCTAGATAGCTCTAGGCCCAAACTAAACAGCTTGTAATATGGATTCTAAAATGTGGGCAAACAAAGGTTTTTTTTTTTAACATAAATACACAAACCAACGAAACACTTCAAAAATAAGTTGCAACAGGTAGGTACGATGAAGGCTCAGGGCTGCACACGCTGGCGGACTGCCCGGCGTGGGAGGTGCCGAGGCGTGACCTCGTGGCAGCCATCGGGGTGGGAGTCCTCTCGCTCGGCAGCATGATTGCGGCAATGGTGCGGAGCGCGAGCGCGTGGGCCGCCGCCACCTCCTTCTGCGAGCATGTGATGCTCGCGAAGGAGATGGCGGAGCGCGCCCGGGAGAGGTTCAGAACCCTCCCGGCCCGCCGAGCCCGCAACACGCTCGCCTCGCGTCGCAGGCGACTCAGGCGCCGGAGGTCGCTTAACGACCTCCGTCCTCCATGAGCGCAGGCCTGGGGGTGGCAGGTGAGGCCGCCTGTCACCCCAGCAGAAGCAGGCCGGGACGGTGGGGCGACTAGCGCCCCTCCCCCAAACCGGGGCAAGACGGGGACACCGTGGTTCCCAAACCCGAGGGGGCCATCTCGAAACCGGAGATGGCCCAGGGTCAGTCGGGGTGCGAGGGATATGCTCTATGGGCAACCTTACACCCCGGCGACTGCAGACCCAAGACGGCGTGCGGTTTTAGTCGGTTCGAGCCCGACATAACCGCCCCCGCTGGCCGGCGGGGGGGTATCCGAGGGGATTTCCGCACGAAAAAAAAAAAAAAAAAAAGGTACGATGAAGGCGATATGGATTCAATAACTGAAATGCAATTTTTCGCGTGAATAGACAAGTTTCCTAAAAACTATTGCTGGTGCTGTTACTTATATAAAAAAATATCGAAATCATGATTTCCCATAAGCCTATACTTTCAAGCTCAAATCAAAAAATTACCATTAAACCTAAAGTTGTGCCCTAAGCTTTACTACTTTAACTTACTAGCTTCGAAACTTTAACGAAACAAGCCATTTCCCATGCGAACAGCATAGATAGAAAATGTTCGAGTGCAGTCGATGCACAAGTCATTGTAACAATTTAGGTCTGTAAATTGACATAACGGGGTCGCCTCAACTCGTAGACAATTAGCATTGAGCACGGGCGGCGGGCAGCGCATAGCAAGTGCAGCCTTGACATTGACCGCCCTAATGTCGTCGCATCGATTGTCGGAACAAAACCATCTCCGATCAGCAAATAATAATAGTGTCGAAGCGATGAATGAGCATATTAGCGAGAAGCGCGGGCGGCGAGGCGGCGGCAGTGCCCGGCGCCGCCGAGTCATTACGCGCCCCCATTAATCACTGCAACAATCGGCCGATATCTCGCTATTTACAAACGCGGGAGCACGTGTTCACCGCTCGTACTACGCTGAGTGTATTGACCCATTTAGATAGCTCGACCTTCGCGCGGCCATTGTGAGCGAAAAACATAAAAATAAGTTTTATTGCGGCGTCGTTATGCGTATCGCTGCGGTGCGAGGCGCGGGCCCGCCCGTCACGCTCGCTCGCCGCCCAACAGCTGATCGCTACGTGACATTTTTATTTTATTCGCTCTCTTCCGGGGATTCTCCGAGATACGTGCCAGTGACGTCATTATCTGCCCGCGTGCGCCGCCGCCACCTGATTTATTATCTTAAACGCGAGATAACTCCACCCCTACGAAGTGCTGTGATTTATACCGGCGTGCAATATGCACGGCGGATTCTAACAATGTCAGTGTTAAGCTTATTACAGTACCTTGAACCGGTTCGCGTAATCAATCACTTTACGTCAATTACACTTTACATTTTGCTCGGTGATAGTGGCACTACACTAATCAGTAAACTGACTCAACCAGGGTTGCATCAAACTTCAAGCAATCCGGAAAGCTTATATAATCTAAGAATCTTTCAGTCTGAAGTGCATAGGTGGTTTCTAGACACGCGTGTTTCATCTTTGACCACATCATCAGTTACCAGCAGGTGATATACTTGCAGATTTAAGTTGCCATTCGCAAATAAACTAAAATATGTCTGGCCAGAATGCTACGCTCGTGGTCAAAAATAAGAATACCAACGCTATATGATCTCACGAGCAAAAAATTCTGTCTTCAACTCACTGGGACAATATGAGTATTCGGTATTCTAAAAAAGACTCAGTTGGCTGAAAAAAGAAAAGGCCTCAGACAGTTACGCGTGGGACGTGTTTGGATTTCTACAACAACGCGCTAATGGGTACGGCATAGTACGGAACAGTTAGGCGGCGCGGTACTGCCTCGATGGGCGCCGTATGTAGGGGATGTATACTTACTACCTACTTAACTTATATTCTTAGAAGGAAACCTCTCTGGCCGACATTCCGATCATTCAGCCGGCGGCAGCGTTCGGGGAAGCGTGCGTCATCTCGTGCTCTACCGACAAAAACTACAAATTTTCCCTTTCATTGCATCGAGTGGTCGCGGCGTAAGCCACGCTCATCATAATAAACGCATAACTCGTTGACTCGCACGCCTGCTCATTGTAAACAATGCGTTTCGGGAATTCCCTCTCTTTTAAAGAAGGATCACATTCCTAAGGGATTCCTTTTGTTTGCTTTTAAACTGTTCGGTCGTTTTTTTTTCCGTCGTCACCTTGAGATTGATTCTATTGACACTTGCATAACGGTACGCGCATAGGTTATGAGCTTTTTGTGCTGCCCATTCAAACAATCTATCATTGGACAACAGCGCCTTTACGATAACCCACTTAAATATTCTTGGGCCTTACTTATTTCAACCATTATTTCTTACCTGAATGTAGTTCAAAATACTAGTTATACTCGTATGAATTCATTATCTTGTACTTGGAGGAGGTTCAAGGTTTATGTACCTACCTATATTAATACTTATTGCAATTTATCCGATTTGAACTTGCAGCCTAGCTCCAAGGTTGATACCTAAACAATTGAAGAATTGCCATGAATGAATGAATATACCCTATTTACTCTAACATTCCTAATGAATACTTAGCTTAGAATAATATAATATGAACTTTATATCTAGCTCCATAGTAGAGCTCTAACTCCAGTACAACCTCTTCTAAATAACCAGTTACCATGAATGTAATCAAGTGTTTTAAGTCTCAACCTCACCGAAATAATACGGAGACCACGAAATGTTTAAAATATTCATATATTTCATTAAATTTTAGGCTTGTTTAGTGCGGAAGTCGAGGGAGTATCTATAAACATTCTTAATGTGTTTCGTTCGAGAAAAACAGGTTGAGTTTGTAGGTAGGTATGTCTTCAATTTGGAATTATTTCCCATGTCATTCCCGAAATGTTGAATTCTATAATGTATTCCATTTTGTACAAGTGATTCAATGGTATTTGGAAATACCCTTGGTGCCTGTTTTGACTTCATCTAAATTCTTTTCATGTGATGTTTTACAGATAATGTTCCCGTTATCAAGTTGATTAGGATATGGAACCGTTTGATTAAGATTTTGATATTTCAATGAACGAATGGATATTACTCCAAAGAATGTGTATTGGATAAAAGCGTGATCGTGTATATATATTTACAAATTTATCCTTAGTCAAACATGACATGAAAGTAGCTAGATTCGATACGGTTAGTGTTTGGCAAAAAATTGGATTACACAACTACTGTTAAAATCAATCGTACACGGGTGAGCAGTAGCCAGAGGCGTGAAATAAAAAGCTCGACAGAAGCACGGCACGAAGCTGCGCGAGCGACGGCCCACCAAACAGGATGTGGGACTGGTTGGCGCGCACACACACAAGCACGCCGCGTGTGCACGATCACGCATACAAGCGCGCGCGGCCTCGCCGCTCTCCGTTCGCCGCTCACGGAAATGTGCGTGCGCCAGGGCTGGCCGCGCCAAGTGCTCGTTTGCACGACCATATTCTCCATGTATTTTATTTTTATCATTCCTTCCACTCCACACACCGCCGCGCCGCTGTTGAAATTTGCAAGTTTATGATGATAGTAAAAAGAGCAGTATTTTCTCTGTATTATAACCCATTTGAACGTTGTAAATAAGGAGATATAAAATGAAAAGAAAAAAAGTGATACCGGGTTTCGGTTCCTGTGGTGTTGTAAATATTATTAGGCTGCGGTAGTAAATATAAGGCAGGTGTATCGGACAGCCCTGGTGGCACGTCGAAGCCTCGACTGTATTCTCACCGAGCTCACTCGCCGTACTAGCTTCTATCTTTTTGACAATTCATTGTCTCAACTTGTCAAACTATCTTGAAGTCTTGCAGTAAAACTTTAGATGACAGTGGATAATGGAACATGGATGCTCATCTTTTCCCTAACAATACAACTCAGTTTACCGAGTCCATTACGGCGTGCTACTTTTTAAACGCTTAAACATTGGTAAATTCTAGCGCTACATGAACACGGCACCGATCATGAACGCGTCAGGTGTTTACTATCTCATAACTCGAATGCCACCGGCAGTACCACAACAAACCCTTTCTAAGATGAATGAAATTACCACCTTCACGGTCACGTGCACTATTGTACTGAAAAGGAGTTTTAATGATTTAATCGGCCATTCAATCTCTCCGATAGTGCAGCCTCTTCGCGTTGTTTCATGAATGGGACGACAAAAAATGAAACAAAAATCTACTACAGTGTTATGACCGCGGCGTCGTAAACAATCGGTGTTATTTATACAGCCATCGATGCACTCCACACAAACACGAAACTTGCGTGATCGACGCCGGTGATCAAATTGTCACAGAATCTCGACAGACACAAAAATAGATGCGCTGAAATAGCTCTATCAAATGTTTGAATTCTCTATTTTGTTGTTAGACTGCTTATGTCTCTCTACCATTCCTGTTTCGTCACATGCCAAAGCTGTAATATAAGTACCTATTCCACTTATTTCCATTACTGTATAAAAAACCTTTTTAATGAAAATAAAATTAGGTATATTTAATATCAGTATAAAACTTATATTGCGGCTTCGTAATTTCTCATGTGGGTAGGTCGACCCCATAATGTGGCCCAGTACACCCCGCGCTATCTACCCCGCTTTATAGTTGGGTGTATAATATAACATTCGTCGACGAGTCGCGCGGCGAGCGTAGGTAGCTGTAGCGCTAGATAGGAGCGCGCCGCTACGCGATGTTATTACGTGCGCGCCTGTGTGCGCGCACGGACACAGGCGCGCCCCGCCCCGCGCCCCGCGCCCCCCGCCGACCCGCACCGCTCGACATGGCTGTACGACCGTACCGCGCTGTGAGGCAATGCCGTTGCCGTGCCGCCGTCTATTTGGTCTCCACAATGCCATAGAAAGTCTCCGTTCGACTCGCCTCGCCGACCGAACTTTTCCTACCTCCACGAGCGAGAGGCGCCGTAATAGCGTCGCTCCGACGAGTATGGCTTCTTAACGCATACACTAGGAGTCTTTATGGTTGTTATTTTGAATAAGCACTAACTCCTCGCCTCGGCTATAGCGCGCGGTACGGTTATAAAATCCCGCATATCCGAGACTAGCGATAAAATAAACGTCTGACGTTTCCAAGTTTCGAGCGGAGAGAACGAGCGACGCGCTGCGCATCAGAAAAAGAACTTTACGACAAGATTAGAAAGAGCGAGCGGAGCGGCAACGTCGCGCAGCCGCGTTCCTGAGGCACGGAGCGGCAACACCGAGCGCGAACGTCATTTACTAAATTTATTTTCATGAGCGCCAGCGCTGGCGACGACACCGCTACATACATATAGCGCTCGCGAGCGCCACATGATATTTACTACCTCACGCTAGATATTATCTAGGTATTTCTGCATATTAAAAACCTGTCTCCTTTATGATATTTTTATAATGAACGGTAGGTGTATGTACAATAAAAGGCATACAATAATCGCCGAGTACAGTGAGGTGGCACGTTTCTGCGGAGCGATAAATAGTGACGCAAAGTGATTATTTGCAGCGTTGCGATGAGTGGCCGCTGAGTCAACGCAACGGCACGGCGCGATGGCGGCGGCCACGGCCCGCCACTCGCAATGTTGACGCCTAGTGCCTGCAACCTACTAACCGATCATGCGTTGTTAGCTTTTATACTTACATTGTCTATCTTTCTTTTGACAAAAAAAAAGTTCGTATGTATACCTATATCCACTTTAGCGAACCAATTCACAAATCGTCTCTACATAGAGTTGCATGCGCTACAATAAGCTTTCCAGTTTTTAGATAGGTTATTTATTGAAAAGTCTTTGAGCTTTTTCTAAGAATGTGACAAAAGTAATTAGTAAAGTAATCCATCAATATGTACGTATACTAAAACACAATGAAGATATGCATTTATTTTAGGCTGAAATATTAACCGCAGATTATATAAAACTACCTATTAGCATTTAGTTGAAGTAGGTAGACAATAATTTTCTTATAAATACATATTTGAAAACAAAAAGTAATTTTCCTTGCCTTTTCCTTCGAGGATACTATTATCTACTGACGAATATACATTATATTCATCTATTAAAATAAAAATATTTTTTTCATTTTGAATAATGGGTTGTATAAAAGCTATAAGTATCTAGGCAGGTTTGCGAACACGCGTGTCCCAACTAATTGTGGCGGCAGGTGTAGTTGCATCTGCCGCCTGCTGGACTTTGCCGGTGACCATTTTATTTTTTCCACTAAGTGTGCATTGCCATGGTTTATGTCCGTTGGCTCGTTTTACGCAGAATTGGCTTGTGACCACTAACTGAACAAGCGATGTATAGGCGAAATGGTAATTTCATGAATATTCGTTACTGCGGTAAAAGTCCCGCGCCCTCGTCATCTACTCGTCCGTCATTTATATTTAAGTACTAAAAAGTCCGATTGCAGCTGCTATCATGACGGCTAGTTATTCAGGTTCACAGTAAAGGTATGAATAAAATAACACCTGTAGAACACAGCGTATAAATTCAGAATCGGTCTGTTAGTATGAGATATTTCGGGGTAAGGAACCATATTGTGTATATTTCTGATGTCGAAAGAATGCAGCACGACTGCACGACAGAAGGGTGGCTTAAATCCGGCGGGTGAGTAGATCCTAGAGCCCTTTACCTGAGCGCTCATCGGTCCCCGGCCCCAAGGGCTGCGTTCCCGGAGCGAGCGCATTGTCGTTAAAAAAACTGAGTAGGGTCGGAGCACGCACAATAGCTGCGCTCGGCGCACCCCATCAGGTACCTTTATACGCCACCCGTATGTTACGTTGGATCACACTGATTATTTGGAACACTGCATCCGTTTGTATGCAAGACGAAATGAAATAAACTATCAAGAGAATATTACTCATTGTTCATTCTTGTTGACATGACTATACACTAGACTAATAAGTGTTGGCATTTTAGACGGCGATAAAAATCAATAACAGGAATAGCGTGGAATTTGGAGAATACATCCAAAATTTGTATAAATTTTCCATAGAGTTAAACCGCTGTGTAGCTTACGGTACTTGACGTAGTGAGAGAGCGGCGCAGTGGCTCCCACCGTCTACGTCCGTGTGCACAGCCGAGCGTGGTCCGTGCTGCCGCCATCGCCCACGCACCATTATGCGCTCTCTTCTATCTCTTGTAATTTACATTATCCAGATATGCTTGTAGGGAAACGGACACCCATGCATTTCATTGACTAGATTTCGAGTGACCGGTCTTGTACATCTTTTTCAATCGTATAAGAACTAGTGAATAACTTTTTGATTTGGACGTAGACAAAATAAACGTCAGTGTCATTATATGAACAATTGGAATGTTTGTAATGGTACAAAAATTTTCTATATTCTGAATCTACTCGCAAATAATCGTTCGATTTGTGTTATTAAATGTAGCGTGTTTGGTTTTGCAGGGCTCGGGCGGCGGGTGCGGCGCCAAGCGGCGCGCCGGCTCACCGTGCGAGGGCGGCGGCAAGGTCGCGCGCTGGGAAGACTCGATAGCGAGGCTCGAGGCCGTGGCGGCCGGCGCCGGCGGCGGGGACTGCTGGCGCAGCGAGGAGGAGGAGCGACGGGCGTGCCGCCGGCGCTGGTGCGGTGGCTGGTGCGGCGCGCACGACACCATCCGTGCCGAGAATGGCAAATCCTACCTTGAGCTGGGCGGAGCCGCGGCGCGCGCCTGCTGCGACGGCCGCGCTGCCGGGCGCTGCGCCTCGCGTCGGTGCTACCGTGAGAGACGGTTTAAGATGATGAATCTGTGCGCGCTCAAGCTGGCGAGATTGCGCCAGACGGCGGACCCTTCGTTGAGACGGTCAGTGCTCGTGTGCAACACGCTGCGAAGCATCGAAAGAGAAATGGAGCGCGAGAGCGCGGAGGAGGCGCCCTTCGAGCCGGCCTGCGTGGCGGGCGGCGTGGCGCGATGCGAGCTGCTGGGTTCCAGGGATCCAGCAGCGGGGCGCGCGACGCCTTTCCCTACTCCACCGCCTCCCGACCGCGACTCGGGCTACGGTGACGAGGAGCAGCGCACCATTGACTGGGGCTCGGTACTGAGCCTGTCGTCGCGGTCCGCGCTCGACCCCCCCGAAGACACGTGGCCCGACGACTGGGGCTGGAGCGAGGACAGTTTCGTGCGGCTGCTGGTGCCCACGAGTTAGTGCAGTGCGCGCGGGTTGGAGTCGCCCGCGCCGCACTGAGCCTGTGATAGGGCGGCCTCGCGCCGGCCCCGCGGCACATCTAGTCGGAGGCGCCGCGCCGCCGCCGCGCCGCGCCGCGCCCGCCCGGCCGGAGGGCGGCGCGACGCAACACGCAGTCAGTAGTTAGTATTATGTAATTGCTAAAGGGAAGGTGCTAGCTTCGGACGTGATGCAGGACTTAAATGCGAGCCGAGTTATTTTTGATAGTTTTATTTTCTTTAAGTGAATTCCAAACCGAATGAAAGTGACTTAGCTAATGACGTTATTATCGTTTAAATTAAAACTCAGGTGTTTGAAATTTTGTTGAAATTATTATGTAATTAATTAGGTAAAATATAATTATATTTATTTCGTTGACCAGAAGATGAAAAGTGACAATTCGAAATTATTTCTGTCTTGATATTTTCATTGCATTGCATCTGAACAACGAGCATGACTATATTTTTGTCTTGGATTATAATGAGGCGACAGAGATCTCCTTCGTGACTGACGATGTTGTCTAGACTGTCCCGACCATCAGTTCAGATGATTGCCACCAGTACAGCTAGGACCGCACAGTAACGAAGGAGATACTGCGCGTATGTCGTGAAATAATGTGTGGACATGCGCCGTACTGATCTGCGCGTGAATGTGTAAAGCTACTGCAGTACGAGCGATGGTTTCTGCGAACAATAACGAACAAATATCTAGTACTTAACGTAACTGATGAACTTTCATGAGTTCCACATCCACCACACGCACACGCCAGTGTGGCCACTCGTAACTGGATGTCAATTAAATAAGTAAGCCTTACCAGCTGTGACTATGAAAGTTTCATGATTACAGGAATCGTGCATTTGAATAATTGGAAATTGTTACACACGACTGATCCGTGGCTGTAGGTACTTAATCATCCATAATTCGGAATTGAACAGTTCTGTCCATTTCGGATGCTTTCTAATGATATTTTAACTTTAAGAAATTTTTATTTAGGAGTTATCAATCTGTAATATGTCTCATCGAATAGTTTATTTTACTACAACTAACAGTGAAGTGCAGTTCCTAATACGTGATTAAAACTAATTAGAACAATGGCTTAATTTATTTTAAACCGCTCTTAGTCTTATACTGGAGTATTCGTTAGAATGCATCCGAAAGTATTCAGTTAAGGTTTTTCAGGAGCAAAATGTTGTAGTTTATTAATAGACTCTGAAAAAGCATTGAGATTTGAAATAACAATACGTTTGATGAATTGTAACAATAGCAAACATGTCGGACAACCCGTCGTTCCTAAATAGAGACGGAAACGAATAACATCGCCGAAACAAAATGTGCGTGATGTTTTACTTCGGAACGTTCTCTCATTAGTAACATCGGGTTGTGGGCCGTATTCAAAGTGTTTAATAGTACCTGGTCACGACGAGGACCTGTGATCGACTGTCTCCCCGATGACGGCCCCGCCGCGCGCCGACTGATTTCTCCTTCTCTTTTGAATCAATATTTCCCGTACTTAAATGCTTTTAATCTCGTGGGCTGTCGATCACTCCTCGTGGGATGCAGCGTACGAACCACGGTGGTATAGTGACTGCATGGACCAAACATACCTAGCACGACTTTTAATAGAGCAAAGTACAAATTTCAATATTAAGATGCATTTGTGCTCCGGCTCATGTTTGTCCACCGTTGTCAATTACTCAATTATGTGAATTGTGATTCGGTAGCTAATGAGAGAAAACTATGTTCTTAAATTTAGTGTACATATTATATACGGAGTTGGGCATTATGGCGTTGTGAAATGCGCCCGTTGTAAATATATTATGTAAAGTAATAATTTTATTGATGTCGATTGTTGGGTAGCAGCTCGCACAGCACGGGTTGGTGCCGTGGTGCCGTCGCCCTCTTGTATAAACGACCTATTATTCTGTCCAATACACTCAACAAGTACAGATTTACAAGTTACATATTAATGCATTATAATATAAATAAGATATCACAAAATTTTATCGCCAGTACAGACCAATATACATGAACAACATTTAGTTATAATTTTGGGTTCTAAACTCATAAGTGATGCACTGAGAAAATGAATAAATCAGCTCAATTTTATTTTATGGGTTATTATTTCTTGTAGTTGTTCTGTTGAAGATGTCCGTATGGGTTGGTTGTGATGGTTTACTTAAGTAAGTTAGCGACTCTCCAGCAAATTGCCCTGTTTCAGGTGTACCTACATATTTTACTATATATTTGTACCAACATTTTGAGTCATAGTTTTGTGTTCCCGACGCACAACATGTGAACACCTCGGAGGTACTTAACATAGATTAAGCTTAGTCGAAAGTTATCTCAAAAGTCTTAAATTATAGTTTGTTCGTGTGCGTCAGGAAGACTAAAACTCCAAATTCCTTGCAATATATTGTAGGTACGGAAACTCTTTTATCCTGTCATTTTCTTAAAATAGACCGGCAGATGCACTGTTGGTACAGCAGAGATGTGTGTTTACTATGATTGTAAACTTTGTACAAACGTAAGTGGTGGGCCTATTGTAACCTGAACCCTTAGTACGAGTTTCGACTATTTTAATTATTTATAATTTCTAGGAACTCGGTTCATACGAAAAATGTCCTTCTAAATAATCAATTTATGGACGTTTTTTGTATGGACCGAGCCCAAATTCCTTCCACTCACGCTAGTACTTCCTTTTCTGTATATTCCTTTAGTGTAAGTAGTTGAAGGACGATTCTTGTATGAATCCTGAGTTATTTTCCACTCAATAAACTCTTCAGTGTAAGTATTGGACGATTCTTGTATGAGTCAAGCGTTTGTTTCTTTCTTCAACTGCTTACTTTGAAATATATTCTGTAGATAGAGCTATCCAAAATCAAGAATGTTTTGGTGACTTCCCAACCCGTAGGTGTTACGGGTCCTCTATAGAATACTCCTTATCTGATAACGTTTGTGTCGTGCCCACGAGTCGCCGTCGGGTCGGACGCGAAGTGGCCGTACGTGTTGTGACTAGTGCCCCTCAAGCAATAATTGATGACAGGTAGACTCCTCGTCGTATCCGTCTCAACTCTGTTGCGAGAGCTTCCAAGAAGCCCTTGCAACGTTATCATACGTAACTTTACATTTGTGTAAGTGTAATTTCCTTAATGTTTTCCATTGCCATTGGTTACCAAAAATGACAGGATTTTTATTGAAAATATTGTGAATATATTTTAGAAAAATACTCTCGTTAGTGAATTGAGATAACCATTTTGAAGGGGCTCATATTGCACATCGAATTGTTAAATCGTTCCTCATTATGTTAGAGTTTCTCAAAATCGTTTCTCGATTTGTCTAATGTAAGATATATAATTGTAATATATTATTGTTTAAGCCGTTGTAAAATAACAAGAACAGGAATAATTTTGTGAAACAATGGCACAAAGAATGAACATAAATATTATATATATTATAGAAACAGAAATGTGACTATAAAAGCAATTTTTATAATAAATATTTACTGTTGAAGAAACTCGAAATTTTACTTAAAATAACTCCTTGAAAAGCCCACTATACCCACAGTACACGGCTTTTAATTTCGGCAATTGAAAGTTCCACTCATATCGGCTTGCTTCGGTTTTGTAGAGCGTCCTCTTTATCGTATATCGGACGGACTAACAGCTTATTAAACTATTATGTTTATAAAATATTAAAACTATAGCTTCGGTTTTACCTACTCTAAAACGATATGAATATGTACTGACACTGTACGACAGAGAACACTCTATAAAACCGAAGTAAGCCACATTTAGCAGCACTCTCACTCTACTACACGACGTGTCGTGGCTAAAAATCTGGCTACTATACATGCTTACATCATTTCGGGCGAGCCATAAGCCCGACTAGATTCGACCCAACAGGGGCTCTTTATCAAAAAAGTAAGGCGTCTTTAAGTACAGAGCCTGCATCCGAATCGACAGAGTAAGTAGATGCTGCTGAAGGTAAACTGTGGTGAACAGCCTGTCTATCTTTTTATATTCTATATGTAGGCCCAGGTGCAAGTATAATCGAGTGCACATTTATTAGAACTTCATGATATTTGTACGGAAAACAAGATTTTGCACATATCTACACAATCGGAAACAACACGAGTACACAAAATGTGTTACCGTGACGCGAGTTGTGGTTACGTTCCGAATTTAATGTAAAGATTAACACGGCTTTTCGCTTGAAATTTCTGAGTGACTCAAAATAGCTGTATTGGTTATTTTTTTTATATACTAGGTACTAGATTCTCCTGCGCCCCTCCCTCAAACCGGGGCAAGACGGGGACACCGTGGTTCCCAAACCCGAGGGGGCCATCTCGAAACCGGAGATGGCCCAGGGTCAGTCGGGGTCCGAGGGATATGCTCTATGGGCAACCTTACACCCCGGCGTTTTAAGACCCGTGGCGGCGTGCGGTTTTAGTCGGTTCAAGCCCGACATAACCGCTCCCGCTGGCCGGCGGGGGGGTATCCGAAGGGATTTCCGCACGAAAAAAAAAATGTACTAGATACTCCGGGTCAGTCGGGGTGCGAGGGATATGCTCTATGGGCAACCTTACACCCCAGCGTCTGTAGACCAGAGACGGCGTGCAGTTTTAGTCGGTTCGAGTCCGACATAACCGACCCCGCTGGCCGGCGGGGGGGTATCCGAAGGGATATCCGCACGAAAAGAAAAAAGTACTAGATACTCTGTCCCTGTCACAATACACGCAAACCGGCTTTGAGTGAGAGGCCGGCAAAATTGACTAGCAAAAAGGTCGCAAAAAGATAATCGTAGGCTTCTTAAACAAATTGCTAGGTATATTTAATACAAATTAATTGCGTGTACAGGGCCCAAGCCAATCTTATCTGTTCTAAGCTGTTCAGTGCACCTGCTAAACAACGGAACGGAACGGGGTTGTGAGGTCAGAAAACTGACGTCACAACCGCTTCCAGAAGGGTAGGAGGATACTAGGAAATAGCTATGAGGATGATGATGACAAATTAATCCTATCGTAGTAATATAATAAAATAGCTGCGCGCCCTGGCCTCGCCCCGCTGCAATAATACCTTACGCGTGAACTCTCCTAAATTTTTCTTTCATACAAACCTTGTCCTGACAATAACGAACACAAAAAAAAAAATATTCATTTTGATGCAGTCTTTCGGAAATTATGCGCGTACGTATATTTCGGCGATTTATTTTTATTTATACAGATGTGAAAGTTTGTGAAGATGTTTCGGATGCCTGTTGCTGAATCACGTTCTAACGGCTGAACGGATCTGAGTGAAATTTGGTACGGGGATAGATAGATAGAGGATAGTAGGCTACTGTTCATTCCTGAAGTAGGTTCCCATGGGAAGCGGGACCAGGAACAGAATTTCACGCGGGCTAAGCCACGGGCAGCAGCTAGTGTACCAATAGTAGAGCTTATACACTGGCAAACTCATAGAGGTGCGAGCTTGTTTAGTGATACCTCACACCAGGTACGTAGGCCATATGACAGTGAGATTTCTCCCGTTCCTTTAACACCGCCGCCTTGCTCCACTTTGACGCACGTCACCGCCAAACAAGATCCGCAGCGTCCGCAGCGTGAAGCTTCCCACTTGGATAGTTGTTACGAGGAGTCAAAAAGCCTTAGCTTATAATATAGTCTCTCCTGATCAAAGGCGATCGCATCACTCTTCGTAGCGCTGAATTCTATCTCCCTGTATAAAAAAGTTTCATCTGTTAAGTAAATATATTAAGCTAATTTGACAGAAACGTCCAGGAGTCTGCTTACTGCTTTCTTTTCACTTCGCACGGTCTTCAGCACCCCTGACAGTAATACCATAGAACTTTTAATAATAAAACAGCGGAAGTCAAGTTAACAGTTCTATGGTCTATCCCTACGCGGCCAAGTGGAGGCAGCATGACCAGACATTTGTTAACCACGCAGCCAGGCGGTAATCGCAAAACGGGGCCGCATCAGCGAAGGTGACTCTCCTGCATTTTGACGGCGATGTCAAGGCCATGTTTCATGAGCTATAATGCTATATACTGTACCATACCTACTCTGCATTTGAAATTAGCGTACCAACGGAACCGCGGCGAGCGAAGTCGACGACCACATAAATAAGTCTAAACTACAGGACTGTGATTAGACTCGTTTATTTAGATAATAAAGTAGCTATGCAATTCGATTGAAACATCAGGCAAATTAAAGGTTTCTATTAAGCTTAAATAATAGGTACAATAGAGACTCGTTGTTTATCACTTTAATTGTAAATCGCGAAGTATCGAATTCATAACTATTCCTATTAGGCGCTGCACAGACGATGGCGCGAGGCGGTCAAAATGTCCGTGGCGTGACGCGACGAGCACACGTGACGCTGGTCGCGATTTAGGTATTTCCCACACATCCCCTTGGAGAATACTGCGAGGAGAAGGTCTGCACCACGAGCCCATGCATGAGCATTTTTAAATATATGTTTTATTTTTTATTTTACCTGATATTTTAGTTTATGTTTCAAATGCATATTTTGTCGATACCAAGTCATCTCACCAAATTCAGAGACCTTATTTTGTGACACCTTATATGTGACATCTTAGTAATCTGTTTCTGAATAATATTATATAGGTTAATAGGTAGCCGCGTAAAAACCGCGGTAGCCTAGTGGTATGGGTAATGGTGTGCTGAGACGAGGTCTCGGGTTCGATCCCAGGTTTTACCATGGCACACACCAATGACTTTTCGATGCTTTTCGAAGTTATGTGTGTATTTATCGCAGGTTTATAAGTGCCCGGTTAATGGCGATAGGCTCGCCACCTATTACATTGGGACCTAAACATAAACTGGCGAAATGTGGGTGCTAGCACCTCTGTCTACCCCTTCGGGGATATAGGCGTGAGTTTATGTTATGTTATGTTAATAGGTTCAGGCCGGACATAGAGTTATATGATGACAAAAAGTGTTTCTTGGGTCTCGGTCGGAATCGATCTCAGTCTTGACGAAGTCAACGACTACTCATTAGACGAACGCGCCACCAAGGTTGTTAAGTACAGTGTGAAATTAGCGCTTCTATATTTGTCTGCAAACGTCTTACGAATTTTCGATCAGGTCACGTGTCCTGACGCGAGTTTAACCTTTTTTACCCATTACAAAAAGTGCACAACGCCGCTAAAGAAGTTTTCACTTCAATAAACTTTGTATATGTATTGAATACCGTTGTCTGCGGCTTCGCCCGCGTGAAATTCGAATCCCATTCCCGCTACCCATGGGAATATTCCAGGGATATTTCGCTATTCCAGGGATAAAAGACTATAATCTATCCCTGTACCGAATTACAGCTAGATCAGTTTAGCCTTTAGAGCGTGATTGAGTAGCAAACATCCAAACTTACAAACATCTTCACAAACTTTCACATTTATAAGATTAGTAGGATTTTCCTGGTATGACAAAAACAGGATGTACATACCAAGAATACAATATCTAAACCATTATTTATAAACTAATGCAATGTTAAGGTATTTTCAGACGTCTGTTTTTTATATCTCTCTTATATATATATATATATATATATATATATACGTGGGACACTCAGAAAGTTTTGCGAAAATAAAAAAAAGTGTTCTATAGGTAAATATTTTTTTATTAAATCTTTTCAAAGTACTCTTCATGCGTTTGAACCAGTTTTCAAAACACTTTTTCCAATCCGCCGCAGATACCTCGTTTACAGCCTGCTCAAACGTTGACAGCGCATCTTCCGGCGACGAAAATTGTATCCCTTTGAGCTGATTTTTTATTTTCGGGAATAAAAAGAAGTCGCACGGTGCAAGGTCAGGGCTGTAAGGAGGTCACCCTCCTTACAGCCCTGACCTAGGAGTTTAACCGGAGTGCTGTCCAGGAAGTCCCTCGTTTCAAGCGCGGTGTGTGCGGGCGCGTTGTCATGGTGGAGTAGTATCCCGCGGAGCCCTGTGTTTGGTCGCTTGTAGCTCACTACAGAGAAAACTTCTGCCAAGCATTTGGTAGTGTACCATTCAGCGTTGATGCTTCTTTGATTTCGTAAAGGGATTGATAACAAGTAGCCAGACAAATTGAAAAAACTCGCGATCAGAATCTTCCCTCCGCTTCTAGATCGCTTCACTTTGGTAGGTGTTGATTCGTTTTGAAACACCCAAACCGTCGACTGGCGTTTTGTTTCTGGATCATACTGATAAATCCACGACTCATCACCTGTAATGATGTCATAAACACGCCGAGACGCGCCTGCTTCAAACTTGTTTATCATATCACGACACCATTCCACCCAGGCCTGCTTCTGAGCATCGGTGAGATTGTGCGGCACCCAGCGTGAAACTATCCTTCTCACACGAAGATGCACGTGTAGAATCTCGTGAAGGCTTCCCGATCCAATCTGAAGAATGTGCTGAATCTCTTGATATGTGACTCGTCTATTATCTTGGATTAAATTTTTCACTGCTAGCACGTTTTCTTCCGTAACAGCCGTCAAAGGGCGACCACTTCTTTCTTCATCCTCCAAAGTCAGTCGACCGCGCTTGAATTCGTTATACCAACGATACACGGTCGCCTTGGAAGGGCCTTCATCCATGAATGCCATTTGAAGTCTATCGTACGATTCGTCTGGTTTCAGGCGACACTTGAAATCGTAGAAAATCATAGCGCGAAAATGTTCCCGACGCAGATCCATTTTTCAATGAGACACAATAATTGAAATTATCTTGCAAAAAATGCAGAGAGAAATTTTGAAATTGGAACGTACTTATTTTTACTCATAAATAATCATATTTTAGAAATAGATTATAACTGACCAGTCTCTCATATATAAAAACTTTTTTTTTCGCAATACTTTCTGAGTGGCCTGGTATATTGTATTCCTGTGTCGTTTAGGTAGTTCGCTGAAACAATTTAATGGATATGAGGTACATCCATACTCGAGGCGGCGAGCCTCCTTGCCGGAACTCCGCCATGGGACCTGGAGGCGAGAGCCCTTTCGCAACTGTACCAGTGGCGAAAGGAGGCGCGGGAGCAGGGCCTGAACCCCGAGCATCGAGAAATCGAGGCCATGCAGTCCCAGCTCCGCCAGGCCATCGTGGTGGAGTGGAAGGAACGACTTGGGTGACCAAGCGCAGGGCACGCCGCAATAGCGGCGGTAAGGCCCATCATGGAGGATTGGCTAGAGAGGCGACACGGAAGCCTCTCGTACCGACTGACGCAGGTGATCTCCGGGAAGGGGTGCTTCGGGGACCACCTGCATCGGATCAGGAAGGAGCCAACGCCTGAGTGTCATCACTGTGACGCGAGCGAGGACTCATTGCTGCACACGCTGGCGGACTGCCCGGCGTGGGAGGTGCCGAGGCGTGACCTCGTGGCAGCCATCAGGGTGGGAGTCCTCTCGCTCGGCAGCATGATTGCGGCAATGGTGCGGAGCGCGAGCGCGTGGGCCGCCGCCACCTCCTTCTGCGAGCATGTGATGCTCGCGAAGGAGATGGCGGAGCGCGCCCGGGAGAGGTTCAGAACCCTCCCGGCCCGCCGAGCCCGCAACATGCTCGCCTCGCGTCGCAGGCGACTCAGGCGCGGAGGTCACTTAACGACCTCCGTCCTCCGTGAGCGCAGGCCTGGGAGTGACAGGTGAGGCCGCCTGTCACCCCAGCAGAAGCAGGCCGGGACGGTGGGGCCCGAGGGGGCCATCTCGAAACCGGAGATGGCCCAGGGTCAGTCGGGGTGCGAGGGATATGCTCTATGGGCAACCTTACACCCCGGCGTCTGCAGACCCGAGACGGCGTGCGGTTTTAGTCGGTTCAAGCCCGCCATAACCGCCCCCGCTGGCCGGCGGGGGGGTATCCGAGGGGATTTCCGCACGAAAAAAAAAAAAAAAAAAAAAAGGTACATCCATACTGGGGTGTGTCTTGGGTAACCTCCTCGAGTGTCGCTCCGATTCCGATCCCGCTGCAGTCCGGGGGGAACGGAATCGGAGCGGCCGGTACACCCTGGGCGGCGGTCAATTACTTCCCCTTCACCCCTTCATAGGGTTGGCATTGATCGTCGGCCAATACCAACACATCGCTCTCCGTACTCCTCTGCTTTCAGAGGAGACAGGATGAGCGATGCTGTTAGTGGTGAGATGGCCCTGGGTCAGCCGGGGTGCGAGGGATATGCTCTATGGGTAACCTTACACCCCGGCGTCTAAAGACCCGAGACGGCGTGCGGTTTTAGTCGGTGCAAGCCCGACATAACCGCCCCCGCTGGCCGCCGGGGGGTATCCGAAGGGATTTCCGCACGATAAAAAAAAAAAAGGTACATCCATAGTGGGGTGCGACTGGTTGGATCACCTCCAAGTTTGGTGCACCCTGTGCAACGTGGGCGATGACGCATCATTGATTGCTCCTCTGGAGTAGCTGGCGTCAACGTCAACGACCAAGAGCCTGACCAACCGGCCCTTTTCAGGGCCAGCTGACCCCACTGCACTAGGGGGTCGAGGTATGGCGGGCCTGCAAGGCCCGCGGGGGGGCGTGGTCACTCCAGGTACCCCTCTGCTGTTATCAGAGGGGACACTGCGAATGGCCCAGGGTCAGTCGGAGTGCGAGGGATATGCTCTATGGGTAACCTTACACCCCGGCGTCTGTAGACCCGAGACGGTGTGCTATTTTAGTCCATTCAAGCCCGACATAACCACCCCCGCTGGCCGGCGAGGGGGGTGGGGGGGTATCCGAAGGGATTTCCGAAAAAAAAAGTACATCCATACTCGTAACAATTCTCCAAAAATCATACAATAATTGTTCCACGTCTGAATCACAAAATAAATAGGTATGTACAAAAGGCTACCATCCGATGACCTTAATTTTCGTTATCTTCAGACGTTGTTCAACTAGGCATATCACTAGGGTTGGCTTTACGATTATGTAAACTTTTTGGCTTTCTGAAAGTTCAATGTTCTTTTGGGAGATTATAAGGTATGTTCCTTCGCAAACAAAATGATTAATAATCATTTTTGATCACAGTGCAAATAAAGAGTGCGAAATACACAAATGTCGGTTTGATTGCGTTCAGGGGTCAGCAAGTGTATAGCCGGGCAGGGGGATTGTGGTCGCAGCACTGGTGGGACCGTTGGGTGTCACGCGGTGCTGCGAGGACAATCCTCTTCTGATGAGGCCGTCAAGCTGAGTGCCACCATTGTTAACATGATACGTGTATGTAATGGTGACCCTCTTTCCTGAGACTTTACCTTCAGCTTACCATCAGGCGAGGTGAAGTCAAATTGACGTGTCCTAAAAATAAAAATAAAATACTATCCGCTTACATTTTGCTTTAGATAAGTATTTTCGACAAATAAATGTGAAAATCCCTAGCGGAATACCTACTACATCCGAATACCAGCATCATGACGGCAATATGCTCGAATTGCAAATAGTTAGCATTACATTTGCACGGACAATTCATACTCATGAAATATCAGAATTTATTATTTTGTTACGAGGTCATTCGAATATGACTTGTCCGTACAAATATAATGATGAAATGTCAATTACATTTACCTTACATTTACCTTACATTGGCTTACCTTACATTTACATTACATATATCTACAAATAAGTATACAATGATACATAAATACGACACCTACACATTCCTTATAACTAAAGTTATTTTAACTATTTTCAACATAACTACGATAATACATAAGACATGCAGTTTAAAATACCTAAGATCGTTCCTCAGATGTTTATAATAACAAATGGATGAAATATATAAAGGTCAACTCCCTACGGTTTATTCAACTACGGCTGATTGAAATAATGGACGATTCACCTACTGTAGATTTATCAGTGGTCAATATATTTGTAGGCCAAAATAAGTAGTAAGATCAGAAACACATAATAATTTAATCGCAATAATATAATGCGTTTGCACCCTGTTATACATGATAGTCATGTATAAACTAGTCCTCTTTTCTTATCTTTTACACCAAAAACTACCCAATATACGATTTGGCTCATTTAGGATTCATGTCCATTCAAAAGTTGCCTGTAAGATATTGCTTTTAGCGATAAGGCCACCATTTGTACATACCTATGTTGATTGAATTTCCACATATTATGCATATTTTGAATGGTGTATAATAAAGATTATATCTATCTATCTATAATGATACGTAATACTGCAAATAGAGGTTTATATGTAACATCAAAATGAATTCTGCCGGTTGTCTAATATAATAGCGTGATGATAATAATTGTCAAAGGTTTGTGAGGCTCTAATTAATTATCTTTTGCACGTAGATAACTCTGTAGAGTTTCGAGATTTTATATTATACTGCTCATCACCTTTTAGCTATAGTGTAACGATTTATAGTCCGAATTGTACCCATGTCCAAGTGCTACCAAACTATGTCAAACTTCGTGATGATCTGCCTTGTTATAATAAAGTTATGATCAATATAGATTTGGTCGATTTTGCTCGGCTGCTCTTATCACACTTACAATAGCCTGATGATATATAGCGCAGTTTATGATCATACCCTAGAAGAATGTTCTTGCAAAATCTCAGCTGAATCTGTTCAGCTGTTTTCAAGTGATGCTCGGACATTGATAATAACCTGCAGACAAAAATTCTAAAATTCACATTTTCGGCATCGGTATCGTTACTGGAATAAACGTCAACTATTTTTTTTTTTAAATATTCCATGTACAGTTTTCATCTCTTTACGATTTTATTATATGTATAGATACTACAGACATTTACTGAAAAAAATGCATGCATGTCGAGTTGATAATCTCCTTCTTTTTTAAAGGCGATTAAAAAGTCACAAAGAGACCATGAACTAAAATATTCGTAATTTTCGTACATGAAAATAATAATCAAAAGCCAGATATATTCGGGTTATGAATGGTGCTTTATGTTTTTGTGAAATTCAAATGAAGCCTAAAATAACGTGTAGCTGAAATCATAACGAGTATTAGGAACAATACTGTACAAAGCTATGTTCTTTATTTTCATTGAAACATTTATTAATTCTGCTACATTTAAATTACTAGTGTTATATGGAGATAACGGTTTGTAGAGTTAAGTAATTACTGCCATTCTTGTCTTCCTTTCTTTTTTCCAATTTCAAATCCTTCCAGTAATTTACCTCCTGCGGCATCAACCACAACTGTCCATTAGCCAGTACTGGTATTAAAAAGATACCTTCAAGCTTTCCTCGTGATGTTTTTCCTTCACCCTAAACCTATTCATGAATTATTATTATTCGCACTATCGTACAACTATCAAAGGATTGTTAATATTTGATCGATTTCACCATACCACCAACTGCTTGCAACACGAGCAGTCACGCATGCAGTGTCCACCCTGTAAAAACCAAACGTCGTGTCGATGTATTTATACCGCACTTTTCAATAGTGCAGAACTGCATATTGCAGTCTATGTCTTCTTTCCATCAGGGGATCTTAATAGCTGGGATCGTGACTTTATAACGAACCAGAGAAGGAAGCGCGCTTGTACGTGTTGTGCGAGAGGGGGAACGCGGCCGCCTTACTGTCATCCAAAAAACTCATCAACTTGCTCTTCTGCAAAGAGGTGAGCTCATCAGCAATGGCCGCCGCGCCAGGGGCCTGCCGGATACTAATTAGCATGCCACTCCGCAAGCAAACCGCCTCTTCTGACAATAGGTGTGATGTAGAAGACACAGTGGGGCTTTAGTCAGATCGTTTAAAACAGTCATATCCGTGTTTATTTCATTATGCCTACATTGAACTGGTGCCCAGAGGTCTCCACGCGGTAAAAAAGGTGGGATCCTATAGTAATAAAAATTACACCATTCTTTAAAAACCTTGTATAAGTATAAACGCCATTTTAGAACGCCTTTGAACTTTCAACTCTACGATAATGTAGGTGAAGTATAAATATGAATAATCGTTATAAGATGTTCGAAAATTGGCGCCACTCGACCATGTGTTGTAAGGATTCCATCTCTATTGTGATTATGTTAAGAAATATAATTATTTGTAGTTGTACAGTCTGTAACGTGCCACTTCGTCAATAGTTGAGTCTTATCGTCTTACAAATTAGTGTAATGATTCAGAAGAGATTTTGTAGCGCTAGGCTGGCAAACAAGTACAGGGTCGTCATTTGTAAATTTTTACTATTATCTTTGATACAACGAATACACGGGGCGATACTTACGTTGTTTTGTTACCCTTTTTAGGGTAAAAAAAATTTTTTTTTAGGTTGTACCTGGGGATCTTGCGAGGCATGGCCCTATACGGGGCCCCCGTATGGGCGGAGACTCTGGCGGCCCGCAACGTGGCTGTTCTAAACAGCCCGTTAAAGGCGATGGCCGTCAGAGTCATCAGGGGCTATCGAACGATCTCCGTCGAGGCGGCATGTCTCCTAGCCGGAACCCCTCCATGGGACCTGGAAGCGAGAGCCCTTGCACTGCTGTACCAGTGGCGCAAGGAGGCGCTGGAGCGGGGCCATAGGCCGGAGTCCCGAGAAATCAGGGCTCAGCGGTCCCTGCTCCGCCAGGAACTCATGGAGACATGGAGGGTGCGACTTGAGCACCCAAGGTGGGGGGAATCCACCATTGCGGCGGTGAGACCGATCATGAAGGAGTGGTTAGAGAGGGACCATGGGGACCTCTCCTACCGGATGTGCCAGATGGTTACCGGACACGGGTGTTTCGGTAAGTCGCAGTCCCGGCGCATCCACCGGGAGACAACGCCGCAGTGCCAGCACTGCGAGGATCCTGGCGAAGACATGGCGCTCCACACGTTGGTGGAGTGCCCTGCTTGGGCGAGTCAACGCCGGGATCTTGTTGCGGTCCTGGGCGTGGACGTTCTCTCGTTGGAGACCATGGTGAGGGCCGTGGTCTCCGACGGGAGCAAGTGCATGCCGTCGCCTCTTTCTGCGAGCAGGTAATGCTCGCGAAAGAGACGGCGGAGAGGGAGCGGGAGAGAACCCTGCCCCTCGAGTTGCGCAGTCTGCGGCGAGGACGCCGCAGACTCATCTACGCCTGGGACTACCGATCTCCATGATCGGGGCCTGAGGACGGCAGTTGGCCGACTCGCCGTCCTTACAGAAGCAGGCCGTGGCGAGGCGTATCGTGTGTGCCTTACACACGCCTGCCAACTCACCGAAACGGGATAGAACCCGACCCCACCAGGCAAGGCCGCGGTGGCGGTCAAAGTCCGCCGGCAACCCTGGGGTTATCCTTTCGAGGGCTTACCCGGGGTGCCCGGCAACGGACACTTGGGGAGGACACCGTGCGGTTTTAGTCGAAACACGTCATAACCACCCCCGCTGGCCGGCGGGGGGGTTCCGAAGGGATTTCCACACGTAAGAAGAAAAAAAAACCTTTTTTAGGGTTCCGTAGCCAAAAACGGCAAAAAAGGGAACCCTTATAGATTCACATTGTCTGTCTGTCTGTCCGTCCGTATGTCACAGCCACTTTCTTCCGAAACTATAAGAACTATGCTGTTGAAACTGGGTAAGTAGATGTATTCTTTGAACCGTATTAAGATTTTCACACAAAAATTGAAAAATAAAAACGAAAAATTTTGGAGTTCCCCATATTTAGAACTGAAACTCAAAAATTTCTTTTCACAAACCCATACACTTCCAAAGTGGTAAAAAGTGTGCCCCCCCCCCCCCTGTAACTTCTAAAATAAGAGAATGATAAAGCTAAAAAAAATATATGATGTACATTACCATGTAAACTGCCAACGAAAATTGGTTTGAGCGAGATCTGGTAAGTAGTTTTTTTAATACGTCATAAATCGGAAACCGCAATTTACCTTTCATTCAATCAACTCAAATATAAAAATTAAAAAAAAAAAATATCATGTGACTTGCAGCTACGGAACCCTTAATGGGCGAGTCCGACTCGCACTTGGCCGCTTTTTTTTTTAAATGTCACACCTAGGTGGCTAAACAAGGGATGAGCGGTTGTATGGTAGTCCGTTATATGGAAAGTGCTTAACTTTTGAAGTGAAATTGTATTCTTATACAGTCATACTAGTAGATATTTAAATTAATTTTACCTACTAACATTGGCTAGCCTGATTTTCGAGCCAGAGTAAAGTAGCTTCACGCACGTAAAAACTAATAAGCAACTAAGTATGGTAGTCAGTCAATATCATTTGATTTCTTCAAAACCAAAATGTTTTTCGGTAATTGATATCTGTTATCATTTAGTGATCTTGCTGGAACCAAGGGCCCCTTTCGATAGCGGGGCCCTGGGCACGTGTCTAGAGTGCCCAGTGGGAAAGAGGGGCC
Source organism: Cybosia mesomella (assembly GCA_946251805.1). Classification (NCBI taxonomy): domain Eukaryota; kingdom Metazoa; phylum Arthropoda; class Insecta; order Lepidoptera; family Erebidae; genus Cybosia; species Cybosia mesomella. Next base: position 13,235,011 of record OX276408.1, on the reverse strand, counting down.
TGATCATCCCCACCCAAAGCTTGCACTTAATAACTCGGGGTCGGGTCTGTTTCATAATTAGGTTAACTTGGCGTAACATATGGGTTTTGGAATGCAAATAAACATACCCACTTAGATGGTATGTACAAAAAAATTTGTAAATACATTAAAAAATATATATATAGGTATTTCGATACATTTTTTAATAATTTAACGAAATTCGTTTCCCATACAACTTGTTTATTTGTTAACTAATCAGTTTTCTCTGGAATGTTAAAAGTTGTAAAACAATAGTTGGTCCGATTGCCAGTTCACAGCCTATGTTAGCACTGAGCGGGAATCGAACACGTGACCTTTGGGTTAGCAGTCGAACGCTTTACTACATGCCACAGAGTGTCGAAACTCTACTTCAAACAGTCTTTATTAACCTAACAGCTCTCAAGCTCGCTGTTTTACCCTTTCAAACTACACAAGTGCCAAATCGTATAACCAGAATACTTAACATAAAAAAATGTCCTTTTAAATGACCGTTAGGTACCAATCTGTCGGCTGTATCAAAACGTCTACTCACTGCACCAAACCACAGATTACTTAATAGTCACTTTGTACTTACCTAACGGTCAGCTGTTAAAAATACACACACGTTAATATTTTTAAATGCACACCGTTTAGCAAGGAAATTCCCAGTCCGATTATGTTAACAACTACAACAAACTAGATATGTCTATCAAGTTTTTTGCTCTTGCAAGATAAGGTTAAAGAGTATTTAAACTCTGACAAATGATTTCCACAGTCTTCCGTGTTGCGACTTGATACCTACTAGGTAGGTATGTAGACGTACGCAATCTGCGTCCGATAAGAGCCCAGCAAGCTATTGTACGTATAATCTCCTCTGAATGTATGCAAATTTCAGGCAAATAGTTGAAAAAAAAAACAGTATTATGAGGTAAGGTAGTAAAAGGTATATTTACCATATAATAATAATTGTTGTTACGTATGTGACACTGGGCACGTAATTAAATAAGTTAATATTTAGATACAACTAACGCCATCTGTTGCCGCGTTTAGAAACTTAGCGTGAAGTTGTTTATTACGAGAAGTGAAGAAATTGTATTTTGTGCATTTTTAGAGTTTTGAACTCATTTCTTTGGTTGTTTCCATTGTGACGGCTCCGTGTAAAGTTCTTTTGTGCTTCCACATATCACCAGAGCGCCTGTAACATAAATAAAAGTATTTCAACCGCTAACTTATTACTTCATTGTGGGTTTTTTTTTATATTTAGGACACGTCAATTTGACTTCACCTCGCCTGATGGTAAGCTGAAGGTAAAGTCTCAGGAAAGAGGGTCACCATTACATACACGTACCATGTTAACAATGGTGGCACTCAGCTTGACGGCCTCATCAGAAGAGGATTGTAGTCGCAGCACCGCGTGACCCCCACCGGTCCCACTAGTGCTGCGACCACAATCCCACTGCCCGGCTATGCACTTGCTGACCCCTGAACGCAATCAAACCGAAATTGGATTACTATGGAGGGTTTTTCGCAATCATGCACGGTGGTACCCACCCGGCTGAATTTTGTGACAAATTTGTTTGTGACATCAAATTTCTACCACCAGTAAAAGTAAAGGTTCAATCAACCTTAGCGAAGAGACATTAAGCTCAAAACAACGCTCTAATACATAATTATCTCTTGACAAAACTTTCAAAAGCAACCGATATTCATTCATTTCTAAAAAAAATATCCTAGTATCTAGTTACCTTTCATGACCCTGATAGCTGCACATCTATGAAAAAGAAAATTATGACTATCAAAGCGAAGCGCCGGATCCATCAATATTTCAAAAGGATTCATAACTATACTATTTTATAAAATTATAGAATCAGAATCAAGTTGCAAACAAAAGTCCAAAATCCTCTCAAATTTCCCACTCTCGCTTGGGGTAGACAGAGACAACAGCCTGACATTTGCTGTTGTCCTTACGTATACAGCTCGCGATTCTCTCATGAGCCTCTCAACCTAGACCTAGCTGTCCGCCTGTGCCAGAGACTCGTCCATTTATCAGCAGGTGTACCGGCTCACAGGTCTCCGAAGATCTTGGTGGGCCCCGTCTAATACGTACAATGAATATTTATAATTTCTACGAAATTCAAACGTACCCAATTAAAAGGTCTTCCACTTTTATAAATACTATCATTGTTGTGACGTAAAGTCACTGCTGTTTCATGGCGAATTTTAAGGAAAGTCTTGGAATCCGCAACGAAGTTAATCAGAATTTTAAAAGTAACAATAAACGTTATTTGTAAGCGTTCTACGTAATTACCTAACTCTATACCAGCGTTACCCAAACTTTGAAATGCCCTATTTAATGTCACCCCATCGTGACCCACCACAATTGTTTTAATCCCTTAATCAGAGAGGAAAAATAAAGAAACAACACATTTCTACATATTATTTTGATCATGAACGAGTATATTTGACTTTAAACAATGAGACAATGCTGCGACTCGGTATTTGATTTCGTGGCCGGTACCGGGTCGCAGCCCACCAATTGGGAAACGCTGTTCTATACAGTACGAGTTTGAAACTTACCGAAACGATCTCTTTTCATGAACTCGGCTCGTACAAAAATTGTAAAAACAGGCCGAAACCCTTCTTGGAATAAGTTTGGCTTATAGCTCATAAAAAAACGAATAAAAAGCTCATACTCTTAAGTAGAGACTTAAATAGGATTTATAAATGAGTGACCTCTTGAAAACACCCCGTCGTACATTGTAAAAACAATCATTCCTAGTTAGTGGGGATAAGTGAAATCATTTTTCCACTTTACTACCCCAGGGTGAAAAAATGGAATATGTTTTTCGAATTCCTTAGCACTCCACCCGACACCGGAATTAAATGTTTCATGCACATTAGAAGCATAGTCTCATTCTCTGTTGACTGTCTCTACTAGTGTAAATTCGAGATACATGCATACAGTCACGTCTCTTTCTCAATGGGTGTAGGCAGAGACCAAATTTTGTCAATTATTATTGTTTACCACGTAGGTGGCAGATAATCATACGGCCCACCTGAGGGGAATTGATCTGTGCAGCACTAGGGGTATCACGCTCGCACTAACGACCCTGTAAAAACCTTCTAATGCCCTTCTTGGAGAACCCCAATTTGAAGTCGCTACGATTCTGCCATAATTATAGATAGGTAGCAACCGCAATCTTTGCAAGAGTTATCTTACAACTTCGACGTAAATGAATAATTTGGATATTCCGAATTAGTAAATATCATTATTTCTTTCCTTACCTGAAGGCTGTGCCACAAATATCACACTCATGCGGCTTCTCACCAGTATGGATGAGGGTGTGGACAGTGCGAGCGTATGGTCTTCTGAACGCCGCGCCACAAATTTCACAGCGATATGGCCTGAAAACGTTATCATATTATCCATACCTCTATACTAATATTATAAAGAGGGAACGTTTGTAAGTACGACTGTAATCTCTGGATCTACTGAACCACTGTTACCAATAGAAAGCCACATTATTTGTGAGTGTCGCTCGCTGTATATCGTCACGCTACTACCCAAGGGAGTGGAATAGTAAACATAAATGTCAACAAATCCGGCAGATTCTCATACATTATATAAAAACTAATAAATTACGGACATATTTTATGGGTTAAAATATGTCCGTATCACAAGGTGCAGGATGCATCACAAGGTGGCCACCCTAAACCTGGGTCGCAAGTCCCAGTCGCCGTCATGGTGTTCCTCTCTGTACCACGCTATGGACCCGGCGACCGCACGGTGAATCCATGGAGTGCTGAGAATCGGATCTCTCTGGTGCAACGGGGTTCGAAATATGCCACGGGCGAAGCCGGGATAGTAAGCTACTTGGTATTAATATTATAAAGAGAGAGGCCGAATTTTGTGACATTATTAATCAAAAATTCTTTCAAGTAAACTGAAGCGAAGCAAGGGCGGGGTGCTAGTAAATAATAATTTGGTCAAGTATGAGCCCTACTCTTAGTATTAAGGGTACCCACAACGAAAAATCATCAATATTTTTAATTTACGGATGTTTAAAGTGACACTTTAGATTTCTATCGTATTCAAGAGGTTAGGTCATTCAGAAAGTAAACGATAGAAAAAAAAATTAAGTGTTTTTAGAAATCTCAGAAGCAACTTCCCCTTCCTATGATGTATACTCTAAGATTCCTAGCGTTCCAAATCATTTACCACCCGAATCCGAGAAATTCTAGATTAATTTTGATGGTACTTATTTTCGATTAATACAAATAATGAATAAATATTCTGGGAAATATTTATAGGTACAGCGCCATCAAAATCCATACAAAGTATAGCTTGTAACATGGGCTCTAAAATGCGGCTAACATACTTAGGTACTTATAAGTATACTTTTTTTAAATACATACATTTACAAAAATACGTAGTGACTGAGTAGTAGCACTGAGTGGGTATCGGACCCGAGACCTTTGACGACCTCGAATGCTCTACTGCCACGTTACATAGGTCGTCAAAACTCGCATTTCGGTGGGATGCAGTGCAAGCATTCATACCTAGATGATGTAGTGGTGACTTCGCTCAGTGAATAATGCTCCGAACTGTTTAACTAAGAAAATTGAGATATGAATGTAAATGACAACCTGCCTTAAAAATTGCACTATGAATAATTACTTCAGATCCTTATCAATACCTGCAGTGCGTAAACATTCTTAGTTGATATAAAAACTTACTGAAGGATGAGGTCGGCGCAAGCAAAAAATGCCCTCCGTTCTCACTTTTAAGGACATTTTTTGTACGGACTGAGGTCTAGAACAGTATGATCAAGCTCGTACCATGTGTACTAGCAGAGTAGGTATTCTGAATATACTGATCGCCTCATCTCTTCGAGAGGTTTTCACCAAAAATAGGAATCGAGATCAATTAAAGCTAAACTGCGTTATGCGTTATCAAGTTCTACTTACTTTCATTGCGTAAAATGTGAGATTCCAATTTAGTTGAACTTGAAAGTAAATTATTGTCACTGGTGCTTTTCCAAAAATAAAAGAACTTGTGAGTATTTATTCTGTCATTTCTGTTTCAAGGGAGGGCTTAATTAAACAAATAACTATAAAATAAAGTAATACCTAATACGTTTGTTTTTGAAACAACTGCAGCATTAAATTGTTTTTATGAGTTTATCTGGATATTCATTTCTGAGCTACGGTTTGATAGAATCTTATCTCTTTCTCTTTCATTTTTTTATTGTAGGCTGTGAGCTTATTTGCTACCCGAGTAGTATAAAAAAGCATCCCTCTCAGAAATTTAAACTCGGATGTTAGTAGGTAGGTATATAGGGCGCTGAAGGCACTAAGCAAAGTGGAAACGACCCCAGCAATCGTAAAGTAATGTAAAGAGTCATTAGAGAAACTGGTCAAAAAAGTCGACTTAACGATCGCCTGGGCTGACAAACTAGCCAGAGACGGTGCCGATAAAAACTTGGTGGGGCCGGAGCCCTGGCTCCCAATATCGCACAGAATCACCAAGGGAGTAATCAGCAACCAACCGAAGATGGAGATCATCGACAGGCATGAGACAGTCGAAGATCTTTATCAAGGGCATCGACAAGAAAAGGCCGAGCCAACTGACCGAACTCTCAAGAGGGAACATGAGGCTCGTCATAGAAGTAAGACTGACTCCAATTATCCGAAGTGCATGGAGACAGAAGAGATCAGTTTCCACCTGCTGGCCGAGTGTCCCATGTACTCACTAATTAGATGGGAACTTCTGGGCTCGGACACACTGGACACGGAGGAATTGAAGGATCTGAAGGTGGAACATTTTGCATGATTCTGCAAGTATAAAAAAGGCTTTGAAGGGGCGCCGTGAATGCTAGAATAACCACGCTCTCCCCAAAGGAAGGGTTGGGGAAATGGATGAAGTGGCCCAGAAGCTTCGTGGGTGGAACGTCCGTCCGGCTTCCGGTAACCCCATTTGTAAACAATGTTTTATTGTACTCAGGTACTCGGAGTTCATACATACCTAGTTTGTTTTGATAATAAGTAGATGACCTATGAATGAAAAAACCATTAAAAATAAATATTCTTATGAGATTGCTAAGGATTGTTCAAAAAAAAATCGTTCATTATATAATTACTATCCTACTGTCTCCGCAGTAAAGTTAGTTTCAAGTTTCAAAATTAAGTTTTGAATATAGTAGCGCCATCTATGTAGTCCCACAACAAACTGCTAATTTCTATAGCAAGCACTTCATCAAAGGCGCGGTCATAAAAGGAGGTATTTTCAAAATTCGCTGCGAAAGAGTAAATATTATGAAGAAAATACGTTGACTTGAGTATAAAACAAAAGGATTGTATCATAACCTTTGGTCTGTGTGAATGCGTGCGTGCTCACGCAACCGTGCCGCGGCTGTAAACGTCTTGGGGCAAGCAGTGCACGCGAAGGGCCGCTCCCCGGTGTGAGTTCGACGGTGATCGTCGCGCTCCACCTGCCACATACACCATTTCACATACATTATCATACGGAAAAAATACTGGGAACTATCTGAGTCCATCCTATATTAAATAGCGCGTGCAACGAGCGCTTTTTTGCAATTACATAGCTACTACGCCGCTGAGGGTCGTTACTTAAAACAATAAAAGTTGTATACATGACTGTTAGGTTATTTCTATTAAACTGAATAAAAAAAGTGAAACACTCTCTACAGAACATAATTTCCCTATAAAATACTTTAAAAATACATTCAAGAGACAAGCAAACGAATATGACGTTCCATGTCTGGCGTTCACGGGCTCTTGGACCACTGCAAATTTTTTTATTACCCATTTAATTTTTTGGTCCATTATGCGTTCCTATAACATAGGTACTTCTGATAGCAATCACACTTTTGTTAGTTGTAAGTAAACGGTTGCATATCATGCTCATGCTAATACCGCTACTTGTAAGTAGGTGTATAATAAAAAAAAATTACCTCATAAGATTGAGGATGAACGTGCCAACGGGTCGGAGCCCAAGGCAACCTCACCTGCAAGTTGATACAGCTGTAACTGACGGACGAGTCTTTGGCGCAGGCTTTTCTCTCGGGGTTGGTGAGTCATACAGCAGTCGCTCCCGCAAAAGTCAAGATAAAACCATCCCTAAGGAATGGAGTAGTAGCAGAGCGGATCCAGAGCTCAAAGTAGAAGCTTTGGATGAAAAAATGTAAGGGAAAAATAAATGTATATGTAAATGTATCTTCAAAAATTACTAAAGACTATGAAACTTACAAACGATCTTTACATTGAAATAAATCAATAAATACATTAATGTAGCCCTAAATATTTTTGTATTCTTCAGAGGACAAGTTTAATGTTTTATATTTTTTTAAGAGTATTAGCAAACGGAGTTACTAGTGTTGTCGTTAACAACTCCAGCTAAGCTAAATTGCTTCTGTTCAGGTCGGTAATGTTCGAACCTGGGACCCCTCGATCGTAAGGCAGACTCCTTAATCACTAAGCTACCAACGCTTTATTTCATGTTTGGTTTCTTTTTTATCAAGGTTTTGAAGGTACTGTGCTTTTAAGGGTGACTGTACGTAACAGAGCATGAGTTATACCTTGACTTTGAAAGCCTTAGGACACAGATCGCAAGGGTAAGGTCGTTCGCCGGTGTGCATTCGCATGTGGATCGCCAGATGACCCGACTGATTGAACCGACGCCCACAGACGCGACACGGGTACCCCTACGAATAAAAAACGATTTCACTTTTAGTAATACCACAGATTACATAATATTATTCTAATTAACTCGGTTACTGTTTTACCTACTATGGACTTTTATTCAATGTTCTATTCAATAATTCAATAAATTGATCCTTACATCTCTAGGTTTTTTTTACTAATAATACTTTATATTATGTTTTGTTAATAAATAATGAAAACAAATCAATGGGATAAATGACTCAAGAAAAAAATATCATTAAATTCTTTGATCCGTCCGTGGACACGATTAGACAGTAAATAAATATCGCGATCCAATATTGGGATCCGGTGTCGATACAAGGACGGATCACGTTTGCACATCCATAATATCAATATAAAATCATACAGGTAGCTTTCTTTCTTTTTTTTTTCGTGCAGAAATCCCCTTGGATACCCCCCCGCCGGCCAGCGGGGCGGATATGTCGGGCTAAAACCGCACGCCGTCTCGGGTCTTCAGACGCCGGGGTGTAAGGTTGCCCATAAAGCATATCCCTCGCACCCCGACTGACCCTGGGCCATCTCCGTTTCGAGATGGCCCCCTCGGGTTTGGGAACCACGGTGTCCCCGTCTTGCCCGTGATAGGCAGCCTCACCTGCCACCCCGAGGCCGGCGCTCATGGTGGACGGAGGTCGTTAAGCGACCTCCGGCGCCTGTGAAGGCGGCGAGCATGTTGCGGGTTCAGCGGGCCGGGAGAGTTCTAAATCTCCCTCGGGCGCTCCGCCATCTCCTTCTCAAGCATTACATGCTCGCAGAAGGAGGCGGCGGCGGCCCACGCGCTCGCGCTTCGCACCATTGCCGCAATCATGCTGCCGAGCGAGAGGACTCCTACCCCGAATCACATTGGTACCTTTTTTTTTTCGTGCGGAAATCTCTTCGGATACCCCCCCGCCGGCCAGCGGGGACGGTTATGTCGGGCTTGAACCGACTAAAACCGCACGCCGCCGTCTCGGGTCTAAAGTACTAACAGGATCGCGCGGATCGTGATATACCTACATAAACGTACATTAAGATAATAACATTTGATATAAACCTATTTATATAACTAGCCGTTGCCCGCGACTACGTCCGCTTTAAGTTCGGAATAAGTCAAAGCGTTTTCGTTCTGCAGTCTCGATCTCAACTCGTTGAATAGGTAATTTCATAATTACTATGTTTTTTTGCTTTTCTAAGAAAAAAAAGTCACGTCAATGTGACTTCACCTCGCCTCATGGTAATTTAAAGGTAAAGTCTCAGCGATGGGGGACAGCATTACAGAGACCGATAATGCTACAATGGTGACCCGCCTGCTTAAAAGACCCGGGACTGTGGGTTGAAGGAAACACGTGGGCAGGGTAAAGATGATGTCCAAGTCTTTATGGTGTGGCAAAGATAAATGGCGCCGAACCGCTTAGTTCTTGATGGGATTGTTTGCACTGTATGAGGGTATAACATCCATGCAGTGTATATTTAGATCGTCCTGCAGTGACAGGGGTGTATCCTGAAGAGTAGGGACAGGAAGGAAAGGTATAGATAATAGGGAAACCTTTGCGTTAAACGCACATGCCTGCCGTATTTTTATTATCTGTATTTGTTCAAAGACCCGAGACGGCGTGCGGTTTTAATCGGTTCAAGCCCGACATAACCGCCCCCGCTGGCCGGCGGGGGGGTATCCGAAGGGATTTCCGCACGAAAAAAAAAAGTACTAATTGGGTTTTAACCGACTGCGGCGAAGTAAAAGGTAGGATTAGGTTTGTGCTTGACTTGTATTAGTTGTATGTATCGAACCTATCTTCCTCCCACAGAGCAAATTGAGGTAGGTACCTACTTAAATAAATAAATGCGGTCCATGGCCCTGTATGGGTGCCCAATATGGGCGGAGGCCCTGAGGACCAGAACTGTGCGGATGCTGCGCGCTCCGCAGCGAGTTATGGCCATCAGGGTCATCCGCGGGTACCGCACGATCTCCTTCGAGGCGGCGAGTCTCATTGCCGCAACTCCGCCATGGGACCTGGAGGCGAGAGCCCTTTCGCAACTGTCGTACCAGTGGCGAAAGGAGGCGCGGGAGCAGGGACGGAACCCCGAGCCTCGTGAAATCGAGGTCGTGCAGTCCCAGCTCCGCCAGGCCATCGTGGTGGAGTGAAAGGATCGACTTGGGCGACCAAGCGCAGGGCACGCCGCAATAGCGGCGGTAAGGCCCATCATGTAGGATTGGCTAGAGAGGCGACACGGAAGCCTCTCGTACAGACTGACGCAGGTGATCTCCGGGAAGGGGTGCTTCGGGGACCACCTGCATCGGATCAGGAAGGAGCCAACGCCTGAGTGTCATCACTGCGACGCGAGCGAGGACTCAGGGCTGCACACGCTGGCAGACTGCCCGGCGTGGGAGGCGCCGAGGCGTGACCTCGTGGCAGCCATCGGGGTGGGAGTGATTGCGGCAATGGTGCAGAGCGCGAACGCGTGGGCCGCCGCCACCTCCTTCTGCGAGCATGTAATGCTCGCGAAGGAGATGGCGCAGCGCGCCCGGGAGAGATTTAGAACTCTCCCGGCCCGCCGAGCCCGCGACTTGCTCGCCGCGTGTCGCAGGCGACTCAGGCGCCGGAGGTCGCTTAACGACCTCCGTCCTCCATGAGCGCAGGCCTGGGGGTGGCAGGTGAGGCCAAGAAAAAAAAAGGTACCTACTTAAATTACCGTACTTAATAACAAAAGGTAGGTGTTCCTTATGAAATTAATAACATTATCCTAAAGTGACATACTTGCCTAATAAAAACTAAGGTCGATAGTAGGTACCTACTTGCCTCATACAAAAAAATGACATTCTTCAGTCGAAGACCGTACTTTCATCTCGAAACCGGAGATGGCCCAGGGTCAGTCGGGGTGCGAGGGATATGCTCTATGGGCAACCTTACACCCCGGCGTCTGTAGACCCGAGACGGCGTGCGGTTTTAGTCGGTTCAAGCCCGACATAACCGCCCCCGCTGGCACGCGGGGGGGTATCCGAAGGGATTTCCGCACGATAAAAAAAAAAAAAAAAAAAAAAGGTAGACTCAAGAAAACTACGAATTTTGGCAGTGAGAAAACCTGGGACTAGGTCTGCTAGTTTTATAGTGTTTTTATGCAATCACCGACTTGCAGTATAAAACTCCCCGTATGTGCTAATATTTGAGCCGGTACGTGTTATAACTTACTGGCTTGGTAACTTTATGCATTTTCTTATGCGTGTGCAGCGCACACATGCTTCCCAGTACTTTGTCACATTCTTCACACACATAAGCCATCAACGGCGCCCCTTGAGGCCGGTCCTCACCCCGCTTATGACGATATAGTTCTCTGTGGAAAAAATAATTACAAATCATTACGAAAATGAAAATAGTACCTATAGGTAGGCACTTGTAAAATAAATTGATTAATAATTTATATGAATCTCAAAAATCTAATAATATTTAATAAAAATTGTTAACAATGTTATTAGCATGCGGATAAATTAATTTATTAAGGAAAGCATTTAGCGACATCTAGTTAACATAAAGGAACTAATTCGAAATGGCGTTTTACAAGGGTTGCCAGTTATAAAAAAATTGTATACCGACCAGTTTAAATACAATGACACCTGGGTATCTTGAGAATACATTTTCGTTATACATAATAATAGACTATGTTACAATACTTATACAAGAGCACACCTACTTCTAACAATAGATTTATATCGGCATATATTGTACCTAGCTGTGGCGAATAGCTGGTTACAAGATCCACAATTCCACATTTTATTATTACTGCTATTTGTATATGCCCGTCTTGTATTTCTTGGAGGTGGGGCTCTATGAGCTTCCATCGTGTGCATTCTTAACTCTTCCGCAGATGAGCATTGCTTTTCACAAATATCACAAGAGGTGCATATCTCTGAACAATGGGGCACATTACTGTTTAAACTGCAACTATCCTAAAATTTATTAATATTTCAGTTATCACATCACACTTTTTTTTCGCATTACATCAAAAGTGACAGTTTGTATGTATGGATAGATATTTATTTCTCTTTCACGGGTGAACGGATCTGGATTAAATTATGGTCTTGAATAGGACATAGCTACTTTTTATTCTGGTTATAGATTCCAGTGGGTCAAAGGAACGGAATCAAACTTCCACGCGGGCGGAGCCACAGGCAACAGCTTGTATTCACATATGATAGCTAATATTTAAAAAACAAACTAAAGATTCAACTAACATTTTGGTTTCCATAAAAATTATTGTCATCCTCTATAAAACACGATAGCCGGTGTTTGTCCAACGCATCCCCATCAGCAAATAAACTGTTACAATAATCGCATACATACATCGTATTCAGTTTCCGTGAAGATATACTGCTTTTGCCATCAGAGTCTATACAACATAATTGTTCTAAAATCATAATTTAATAAGCTTTATATTTCAAAACATAACACAATACAGAATATTTATTTCAAATAAATTACCTGTGGGTTCAACTTCCAGAGCAGTTGATAACACACGCTCACACATTTTACAAACTAGCCACTCAGTTTCAAAGCTTTCGTTAACATTAGCAGGCTCTAAAAGAAATAGTTAAAATAACAACTAGGTCACCAAACACTCATCACATATACGACTATATACTAAAAACATAATTTAATTGAATATGATATGTACCTTCTGCAGCTTTAACTCCCATTTTATCATTTCCAGTAGTTGGTAAGTAAGTATTTGGTGTATGACTTATAGAGCTTTCTGGAGTGGTAGTATGAAGTAATATAGTATGGTCTAAAAGATCAGCTTCGGTAGTAAATATTTCATGACATATCACACAGGAGTGTAATGCTAGTAAGTCAGGACCTGCAGTGTCAGTATTCTGAAAATAATATAATCAAACCCGTTTAGCAAACCCGTACTGTTTCAAGTAATAATCGACATTATAGATATTTAATCACATTACTAGTCTACAAATAAATGTACTGATTTTAATAATGTCAGAAAACCTTAGGTTTTTCAGCACCATCTTGAAGCGGTAGTAAAAATTGATTAACTGTATTTTCATCCAGTAGAATAGGTTCAAAGTTAAACAAGTTATCTGACTGGACAATGTAAAGTTCAGTATTATGACCACTTTGATTCGTTTCTTGAAAAAAACTGGGATTATCAATATTGAAAAATTTGCCAGAATCATTGGAATTGAAAGATAGTTGATTTCCCACACTATTTACTGTAAGCGATGTATCGGTGACATTTTTATTAGGGCTTGAATGTTGTCCATTGTTTTCTGAATCATTGTTGAAAAGTAAATCATAAGTTTCAGATAATTCTTTATAAGGGTAATCTGGTGGATCAAACATCATGTTACCGCTGCAACAATGTCATGGCATTAATTGATGATACATCACGTTATAATTATATTATTTATTTAAGTAGCAGCTATATACTGCCTGTCATATTAAATTTTAAATCGCTTGGATGTTGAAGATAATTTCCTAAAGATGAACGAATGCCACCTTTATAAAATCGCTTGGATGTTGAAGATAATTTCCTAAAAATGAACGAATGCCACCTTTATATTTTGCTAAGGTCCTAGTCTGTTCTAAGTAACTTGATTGGGTAATGAAAGGAAATCATCATCATCACATCGTTAGTCCCGTTTACATTTAAAGTTTCTACTTTGATCCCCGGGGTCAACCTCGCCCACTCTCTCTTGATTTGGTTTTATGAGAGTTACTGCTGTCTGAACTACTAACTCGGAGAGGAGAGCCTGCGCCCGAGATACATGTAAATACAAAATTCCCCGAATAATTTGAATTATCAGTGAATGCTCTTACTGGTGTCTGAATTCAATTTTTATACAAAATACCAAAATGTTAATAGTACCAACTTGTGGACGAACTACAATATTTATTAGTCACATAAATATACATATTTTTAAAGATAGGTAGTGCATCCCCACCATGACATTATCAAATAGCTAACCTACTCATTCGTACATGATTCGTACTCGTTTCACTCTTCTGTCACGACTGTCACATTTTGATTAAATATTCATTCAATTTCATTCGCCGTTCGCCAGTGTGTTGTGTTGATTTGATTTTTGATTTTAGTAATAAATAGTGCCGGATTGTGTCAGTTGCGAATTATAGTTTTGTTTATAATTTAGTGTTCAAGATGAAAGTAGACACCGCGCCTTCGTCTGATAAACCTAAAATACCGTTACCAACACTTGCACAAATAAATGCCGATAGAATTACTCAGGTAAGTGAGGTTATTCATTTCATAACATTGATTAACTTTTTATTATTTATTTTTATTATTAAATGGCTTTAATCCTACTTCCAAAAATATTAGATAATTTTAAGTTAACCTTTAAAAGTTGGATCAGATTAGCAGCGAATTAAGTAGTGCATAACAATATTACATGTTATGTTGTACTTAGGTATTACACCCCGGCGTCTGTAGACCCGAGACGGCGTGCGGTTTTAGTCGGTTCAAGCCCGACATAACCGCCCCCGCTGGCACGCGGGGGGGTATCCGAAGGGATTTCCGCACGATAAAAAAAAAAAAAAAAAAAGGTATATTCTATTAAATTCAATTGTCAAGGAAATCTATTTTCCTGAAACCTGCTTGATATAAACAGCTTGCACAGTTTTCAGTGATGCAAATGATTTCAAGCATGTTTAGTCTTTATTTTTAATGACTTAATAATCACATACATACTGCAATTCCTATCCTTGCTATTATATCAAAAACAGTTAGTACTTCATTGCCAAACATTTTATAACCCATAGAAAATCCTAATAGAAAAAATGCTATATAATCTATATATGGAATTATACTTCTAAGAGACACAAAAATATTGCCATCTGCACTGTGCCATAATCTAACATAAATTAGGTATCATCATCCCTAATTTAAATTATTATAAACTTAGTAACTTTTTCTACATCTACATTTTTAACTTTGTATTTGAAATGTCAACAAAGTTTATTTTTATGTTCTAGATCATAATAGTTAAATTGATTGTAAATTAGTTAAAAAACTTGACATCATTGATATTGTCTAGAGATGAGTATGCTCCAATGTCAGGGTATAGTAAAGTTCATTGAAATTAATTGTACCATCCTTATCAAAATGTTCTAGCAAATAAGGACGATATTAAAATACTCTAAATATATATATAATAAATACCTATGGAAAATGTGTTTAGGTATCCATAAACAATGATTACATATAGCTGTGGACATATATGTTAAAATATATAGATGAGTAATTAACAGATGTTCAGCATGACCATGACCTGATAAACTGCCCATAGATAATGGAAGTAGGTAGGTACTTGGTAATGATAGTAACTTAGCTACAATATCTAGATAGTCATGTTTTATTACAACTTTAATTTATGAGGAGCCTACTGGTATTTCAATAGGTAAAAGAGCCATTATACAAATCTATATAACATTCCACATTGAATTGTATAATAAATCAACATGGTTGCAATGTTTACAGCTAGCAAACCAGTACTGGTCACCCCAAACTAAGGATATTCACCTACCTTACGATGCTTCTATTGTGGAATCAATCTACCAGGCAGAAATACTTGGATCCAAGTAAGTAACTCTTATAATTTTTTATTTAGCACATTTATAACTTCTAAAACATGTATTTGCAAAGCAGGTCTAAGCCTAACTGATTTAAACAATTGAACAAAATAAGGTCAATAGCCCTATGGAATCAAGTGCAATGACCTATTTCTTTTTCAAAATTCCACCAGTAATATTTGAAATGATGCAATGTTTCCACACAAATATTATATAAATGATTTAATCATTCTTATTGAATAGTATTCATTTAATATTCATTTGAGAATAAATTGGGCATAAAAATGATTTTAGTTAATTTATTTAGAAGATTGAAAATATTTTTATGAATGAGTTAGAAATAATTTCTAAAATATATGAAACTGAGTAACTTGCAACAACTGTTTTAACTACCTACAACAAATAATGTTATAAGGATTTTGATTTCAAAATATTTCAAAGTGATGCTTTGAAATATTTTGAAATCAAGTTTTCAAGTCAAGTTTTCTGTATGTCTAAAATCATTGCCGCGGCTCCGCCCGCGTTAAATCTGATCCTGTTCCCGTGGCCCGTAGGGATCTATTCCCAGGATAAAAGTGGCCCTTTTTTCTTTTCCCATTGGTACTCTGCCCACTTTCAATTTCAGCCCGATCCATCGAGTTTGTACGCGTCATAGGCCGCGCTTTTCTGTGAAGTTGCTTATAATACGGGCAATCCCAGATCTGCCGTGTCAGGCACACACAAACTTACCCACACCAACATAACATAATGTACCATGGTCATATCGGAATATCTAAGTTACATAAATGGCAAGTACTAGATGCCTCTTGGGACCTGATACAGTAACAACACGTATTCAGAACGCTTGATTTCCAAATGGAAATCAAGCGTTCTGAATACTTGATTTTAAAGAAAAACGTAAAAGGAACCTTTGTATTCCGTAAGATCTGTCTGTGAGGTCATTAAATTTCCAGAATCACTCATATGGTAATGTTAAAAATTATTTTTTGAAATTTTAATTGTACGAGTTATGAAGTATTTAAATCACACGTTTAAAAAAGTAATTGTACTGCATCGGCTCCAATTTACAGTATCCGGTTATGAATAGAATTTAGATGAAACTTCTAGATTAATCTGAAGATGTATCTATGTAAAACTGACATGGGACAGGAATTTTGTATTTCGCTTCACGACAGAATATCAATCGTAAAAAGAATCTAAAAACGTATAAAAAATAAAACATGGTGAATAGCGAATAAGACCAAATTTATACTTAGTATATTTATTTATGTTCCTCCTGTATTCAGTTTTTCAGTACGTCGGATCATGATGCTGGAGTTCTCACAGTACTTAGAGAATTATTTATGGCCTCACTACGAGACGGACAAAGCGACGCTTGCACACATGATGTCCATAATTGTGATGATCAACGAGAAGTTCCGGGAACGAGTACCGGCTTGGCAGGTTGGTGTAATAACTAAAAGGATTAAAGTTATAAGATAACTGATACTAAATAAACCCAGCAAAAATATTCTCATGTAATGTAACGCCAAGCCGAAAGGGTCTTGGTTGCTCTCTAAAATGAAAAAGTTATCAGATCTTATGAAGAGCAAAACTCCTAAATCGGCACGCCCTAACCTAATATCTCATCATAGCATCTAGCGTTCTGTGTGAATTCTAGTCTTATGTTATCTACACAAACCCTACACCTTAGTCAAATGGCCGTTTCGTTCAAGGACAAGGACCTGTTGGCACAAAATTAACGTCTTCCGGGTTTATGAACAGTAATTCACTAGAATTACTGTTCATAAACCCGTTGGCCTGTTGGCACAAAATTAACGTCTTCTTCCGGGTTTATGAACAGTAATTCACTAGAATTACTGTTCATAAACCCGGAAGTGCGAGCGTCTACGTTTCTCTTATTCTAACTCTTCCCGGCTTGGCCAAAGTGATTGGGTTTTCTTCTTAGGAAATCTACATTAGCAGCACGAAGTCAGAAAAAAGTGGCCGGTTATGGCAATACACATGAAATTATGTTAATTATATAATTAGCGAAATCAAGGTGTTAACATACCTCAGCCTGCTACTTCAAGGATATAAGTACAAGCGTGACTATACTAACTAAACACCTAAATTTATCTATTTCAGGCATTCTTGAAAAAACCAGACCAGTTCCCAGGGTTCTTCGAGCAAGTACTACGCGCTAGTGTGGCTGAAGATCATACGAGTAACAATATGCGGGAACAGACAGCTTTGCTTTTGTTCCTGAATCATTGCTTCGGAAGTATGGAGGTGCAGTTGTGTCGCGACCAGGTCAAGCGCTTGGTTTCCCTCAGCATGTGGATAAGTTTACAGGAAGGTATATTATCAACCTTTCTTTAAATCACAAAATAAAAACAATAGGTATAATATTAAAGTAATATAGGGACCAGAGTGCCACTTCTCGTAATTATACCCATAACAGACTGAAATGTGACCGAATTGCGACTGAATTATGAATTAACGGAAAATAAGGTATTGTACTAATAAAAAATCTGGCAATTAGGCATGGGCGATTATGAGTGCTTGTTATAATCGAATTAATTATGTTATGAGTACTAATATTGAAAATCGATTATAAAATTATTAATTAACTTGTTTTCATAATCGACAGCACATATCATTCGATTATGACACTATTACTAATCTGACTAAACCTTAGAGTACACATAAAGTAGCTAATGTTAACTCTAAGAACTAAACCCTGCCGTAAAAACTAGTCAAAAATCTAGAGACTCGCGAGTCGGTTTTATAGAATAGAACGAATATACAATTAGACATTGTAGTGTAAAAAGTAGGTAATATTGGATTTGTTTCTTCATTAAAATCAACTCTTTGTTTGTTTTTTTTTTTTATGATAGTGATATATTATTTCTAATTATATACTAAATATAATATTTCTTGTAACTAAGACGGCTGGACCCTTACAAACTCTCAACCTCACAAAAACATTGACCTACAATTGATGCACAAAAATGACAATTTTGACGTACGTTTATAGAGCGACGAGAATACAAGTCTCGTTTCGTTTGCATTACAATATCAATGACAAAGTTTAGCAAAATATCGAGTTAGACTGATTTGCACTTGTTTCAACTTAGTCACATTTCGATATACTTAATTACATTACAGTCAACGATCGATCTTGAAAATTTTGACACGAGAATACCTTTTTTGATATTTGGGAGATCGAAATGAAATCGAGACTAGACAGACTTTTGAATTGAAGAATTTTGAACATATTTTTATTTTGAGCATCGGACCTCAGGTATTCGCCGTTTTTAGGGTTCCGTACCTCAAAAGGAAAAACGGAACCCTCATAGGATCACTTCGTTGTCCGTCCGTCCGTCTGTCAAGACCGTTTTTCTCAGAAACGCGTGGAGGTATCGAACTGAAATTTATAACTAATACTCAGGTCTACTGTCCCTTGGAGCTGTGAAGAAATCAAACTTCTAAGCCAAAGCAATCAACAGATACAGCCGTTTAAGCCGCAAATTTCCGTAAATTTTCGAAACTCGCACGGGAATCAAAACCTACAGGGTACTTCCCGTGAACTTAGAATCTTGAAATTTGGTACGAAGTAACGTCTTATAGTATAGATAAAGGAAAAATTGCGAACACCTCCTCGAGTGTCGCTCCGATTCCGATCCCGCTGCAGTCCGGGGGGAACGGAATCGGAGCGACCGGTACACCCTGGGCGGCGGTCAATGGCTTCCCCTTCACCCCTTCATAGGGTTGGCATTGATCGTCGGCCAATACCCAACGTGGCGGGAACACATCGCTCTCCGTACTCCTCTGCTTTCAGAGGAGACAGGATGAGCGATGCTGTTAGTGGTGCGATGGCCCAGGGTCAGCCGGGGTTCGAGGGATATGCTCTATGGGTAACCTTACACCCCGGCGTCTGAAGACCCGAGACGGCGTGCGGTTTTAGTCGGTGCAAGCCCGACATAACCGCCCCCGCTGGCCGGCGGGGGGGTATCCGAAGGGATTTCCGCACGATAAAAAAATAAAAAGGTACATCATATAATAAAAAATATATTTGAAAATTTTAAAGTTACTATTTCTTTTCTCATAAACGCGTAGAGGTATTAAATTGAAATTCATATGGTTCATAAGGTCTATAAAATGTGCGGAACCCTCGGTGTACGAGTCCGACTCGCACTTCTTCTTCTTTTTTTTAATTCTAGCAAGGCGAAAAACAAAATTACAACAGATCGTCAGACAATAAAAATGTGCTTAAAGTTAAAGAGATAGTAAAATGATTTCACCCAGTAGCACTTAATTGGTTAGCGAAAGAACTATAAGCAATTACTTACATTCGAGTGCGTTATGAACGGAAAGGGTCAATCATGTATTACAAACGTATTTCTTCGGACTGCGCAAGTAACCCCTTAACATAAAACGGTCTGTGTTCTATATATGCCACCAAAAGAATTTAATGAAATGAACATTACTTTTTTTTTCAAAAGGACGAAGAAACCAAGAGTTCAAAGCTGTTCCAAAATGGCGAAAATATTGGCGTGCAATCCAGAAAAAGGATAAACCAGAACTGTTGGACAAATTAAACTGGGAGCGGCGATACCTTCAACGGCTTATGATCAAATTTATGCGCATATTAGAGAGCATTCCGGAGATAGGGGACTTGGACTCACACTCCGTAAGGTAAAATAGTTCTACAATAATATTACTTTGTACTATCCAAACGTTGCCTTTTCGTTCGGGTCTTCAGATTACACCCAGATTGCATACAAACATTTTTTTTAAATTGCGCATATTGGTGCTCCATTAGTGGTCTTTCGCTATATGAAATTTTTCGTTCCGTAACCCCCGCCGGCCAGGGTGGTTATGTCGGATTCGGACCGACTATAACCGCAAGCCGTCTCGGGTCTTCAGACCGCTATTTCCCCCACTACCGCAGCTACGCAGCCTGGTCCCCTTGCAACCACGACAGACACGCGATACCCCCCGCCGGCCAGCGGGGGCGGTTATGTCGGGCTTGAACCGACTAAAACCGCACGCCGTCTAGGGTCTTAAGACGCCAGGTTGTAAGGTTGCCCATAGAAGCATATCCCTCGCACCCCGACTGACCCTGGGCCATCTCCGGTTTCGAGATGGTCCCCTCGGGTTTGGGAACCACGGTGTTCCCGGTTTGGGGGAGGGGTGCTAGTCGCCCCGCCGTCCCGGCCTGCTTCTGCTGCATATTGTGACCAATAAAGTCATATAACAGTAACTAGAAAGCAAGCCTTAAAGTAAATATCAGGTAGTAGCTAATCGTGTTGTGAATTATGTTGAACATTTTACTTCAAATTGATATGATTCTCCCGAGACTACTCTTTAGCTTACAGGCGAGGCGAGGTGAAATCATATTGACGTGCGTTACAGTTACATGAAAATAAATATTATTTGATTGTTTTCATATGCCTAATTATGTATATTTATTCTTCTCTTAGATATTGCGAGAGGTTTCTGGAACTGATGATTGACCTGGAGGCTTTGTTGCCGACGCGGCGTTTCTTCAACACGGTCATGGACGACTGCCATCTCGTGGTGCGCTGTCAGATGGCACCACTTACCAGGAGATCCGAGGGACAGCTCTTCGATCAAGTAAGTGGAATACAAGTATTTATACATATATACAAGGAACATTGATTTGCCCTGTGGACTTATTGCTCGATTGATGGAAAAGATAAGCTAAGTATGTATATCAAAACCAAACAGCATTTTTTTGAAGTGAAAACTACTTTAGGCGCGTTTTACACTTTTGGGTGAACAAAAATTATGGAACTCGCGTCATCGTCACGACATGCTTTCCATATTCAAAAATGGATGGATTGATAGAGGAACGAGGGAGGGATGTATGATGACGATTCAATAAATACGTAATTGATTCGTTTTCACTTCTGTCGGCACTCCCGGAGTGCCAGTTTTTTTCTTTACATTGTACCTACACACCTTGTAAATGTATAAAAATGCGGTTGTTGTTAACCAAGTCGTATTGGTCGAAGTCACACTAGAAGCGTAGTTACACTACTAATCAGTTTCAACACTGTAACTAACTTTTGTTTTTAATCTCACGAATATAAAATACTTAAAATAGGGAAAAGGATTTAATGCCTCTGGCATACTCACAATCCAGCATACTATTCTTAACATTGATATTATGTGAGAGGGTGAAATTTTACTGGTCGAGCTGAAGTTTTTGATTAATATTATACAAGTACCTAGAATGGATACAAGACAGAGTAAAATTGTTGATTACGTTTATTACAGTAAACCCAACATTAGATACATAGTATTAAATGCGTTGTGTCATAATACAGTTTCGTACCTTATAATATAGGTTGTCAAAATGAACATATAAAAATAAACCGTCAGTTACTCTTATATTATAAGATTCTTATTTATACTTTGTTAGTGCAAGAGAGCAATACATATTTAAGTTATAATCACTAATAGCTGCTTAATATAGAATAGGACGGATGTAAGGGCTCCTTCAATTGCAGATCTTAATTCACTGTGCTCCTTCCTATGGCTGTGATATGTATGTGAGATTCTTTCACACCACTTCTCATTCTTTTTTTACATGACTTAGGTGGTAGGCAAACCATAATTTCTGAACAGATTTGAATATATGGGTGTTCTTAAAATCTTAGCTTTTAAATATTTTATGGCAGTTTTTAATTTTTTAAATAACTTATTTTGTTCATTCAATGAGGTGAGTTTACTTGATGATACTTGACTCTATGAACAGAGGTTGTTCGTTTATTCAAAATCTAGCATAAATAAATAATTAACTGATCTTTTTAATTTTGTGAGAGACATCATAACAACTTTGCTTTTATGAAACAGTTATATTTCTTGTTATAGTCAAAGCTCATGTTTAAATTGCGAAGGAGTTACCGGTGGGTAATATGATTTATGATGAATGACCACAACCAATCATTTGTGTACTTAGGGTCAATAGCAGGTATATAAAAGATAATACATCATAATAATTACAGATAATACAGATTCAGAATACAGTATCCTTACTTTATAAACATGCTCTCAACATAATTAGTTCTTTTTTGTTTAAAAATCCGCCCTGATTAGACTAAACAATTCAAACAATTTCTTAATGTTAATAAAATATGTATTTCGTCCCATTGGTAGCTGCAAAAGTATCCAAATTAGCTACCTCTACTAATCAGAAGTCCGTGCTAGTATATATAGTATCTTATGGGAACGCAATAGCCGCGGCATGTTCATATTTCAAACTATTTGCGTTCATAATAATATTGAACGCAGGTCCGATCATATTATGATCGTAAATGCGTTCGACATGTTTTGTGTTTAAAGATATTAAACCGATTCAAATAACTCAGCGACTCCTCGGCATAGGCAAAACTGCATAATTTAGCAATTCACGTAAATTTGTTCGACAAGTTTGAATAATTTTCAGCCTAATCTGAACTGATCCCAAACACATGTGATCACATGTCGTGTTAATAGTGCTAAGATTTATTTCTTTAATTCCTAAAATAATTTTAAGTATCTTTTGTGAGCAATTAATTTCAATTTGAGAGATTCAACCAAAACATTGGTTTGTAATTAATTCCAAAATGTTAACATTAACGATAGGTGCACTACTGTTATACATATTTCTGGCAAAGTATAGCAATTGGCTTGATGAAGAGCCATACTAAACTTTACCTTAACATCAACACAAATTCAACAACAGTATATATCATTCATCCAATACTGTAAGTTATAAGACAACATTCAAGAAACACTTAATGTTCTTAATACATATATATATAAATTATATACAAAACAAAATAATGTGAACTGTGTGTTTCATATGTATATAATTAGTTGTCGATAAATATAATAACGCAAGTGACTTGTTGGAAAGGCTTAACTTCAATGAATATATTCTTATATGAGTATAACATTTGAGGCACATTTACAAGGCACGCAATTTTTTTACTCAGATCATGTCATGTTAACCAAGAGTATAATATAGAATAATATGGGCTATCATAACAACCTAACATTAAACTTTCCTTATTTCTACTTAGTTTCATAGCATCGTTTTGTATTTATGAAACATCAAAATCACAGAAAAAAAAAACCTATTCAATTCAATCATGTATAAATATGACTACATGTGTGCCTCTACAGTAAAAGCTGCCCATCAGCCCTAATTAGTATTTATATGAGATTCATGAAATCCGATAACGTCTTAGTAGTTTCCGCCGTTCATATGAGTCATTTCGTCGCCCCACTCTCCAGTAGGTATTGGCTGTGCATAGCAACAACTCTTACGCAATAAAAATGTTACATGAGACTGTCGTGGCACACACACATAGAATATCAAAATAGCTTGTAGGAGATTGACAAATATGTGTGCATAGAGTAGTTCATCAATATTGAGCCAAGACAGCAAAAGAAACAGCCATGCTGTTGCCATTATCAAGAATAACTGAAGGAACAAGTTGAAACTGAAAAAAAAGGTAACTTTTACTATTGTGCCTTACATAAAGTTTCACATTAGTAATGAAATGATTATAATAATTGACAAAAATAACTTAGTAACTTACCATCCTTTGAGTTTGTGATGTATTCTCCCATATATATTTATTCTTTTTATAATCTTTAATGTTGTGACATAAAAGAAGACGTTAAATAATATGGTGAAAGCAACTGGTGTGAAGAATATCGCTATACCTAATAGACCTGAAATTAAGCAGCAAGCATATAGTATGTTACCTGTTGTATATGTACAATATGGCCTATAAGAAGACATAGAAATTCATACCAATAGTTTCCTGTTCGACATTATCAATGAAGATTGGCGATGTAAACTGGATTCTAGTTTTTCTGTTAGGGCTGGTGCCGGTATCCAACAAGAAATGGGCGCTTATGGCCATAGCTGCCATTACGGCTACACTGGACCATACCACACTGGAGTAGTAACAGTATTTGCGCACGTCTGTCACGCGCAAAAATACGTTACGGGATCTATAACAGTTAGATCTATGAGTGTCATTCTTATTCTTTTTTTTATAATAGAATGCTTGGCGGTCTTATTGGGACTCATAGAACGACGTGTGACGTCATATAGCAAAAATTACAGATATTCTTAGAAATATTTTGTATATTTAGGTACTAGGAGGGCAGATATATCAGGGAGTTGGTCTCTTCCATATACTTTTAAACATAATATCAATGACCTACTTTATATAGACTCCTAAAACCATTAATGTGTTTTGAATTATTGTATTACAATTGTTGGTTGCAGATCGGTCTAAGCCTACAGTTTCTTATTTATTTAAAACATACCTCCATCATTTCGTTACTAAACATCCCCTTTTATTCATAACAATTATGCTAAAAAAAGTATGGTAATGAACTGCTCAAAGCTATTTACTATGATGTACTTAACTCGGCAAGAACAGTTTTTTAGAACATCTCAATCAATCATTTATCATATAACAAGTGGGTTGATAAACTCAGACACCGTTTTGAATTATCATAAAGATTTAGATCGGAAAAAGAGAACATCTAGGACGGGACTTGAACCCGCGACCAGTCCCTTACAGGGGGAATGCTCTGACCAACTGAGCCACCTAGACACGTCCCAGATATTCGAAATTCTCCGATATATCATATACGTCTTAAGGCGACGTTGGAGCCATCTACCGTAATTCTTGCGAACTACGGAAACAATGAATAACTTTACAGTCATTTTTAAACATTGTTTTTTTTTTTTTTCTTTAGAAAAAAGTAAGCATACATAATGCTTAAAAATTTAATTGAATTGAATTATCATATTAAAAGTAAGACATACTGAAATAAACCGAGTTGCAGTATAGTATTAATAAATAGGTACTTACTTGAATGTCTTCCACACATAAAATCCGAAACTGTTGAGCCAAAAGAAAGCAGCTAAAAGACTGATGTACAAAATTATATCTGGAAACCAAAATTTTGATGGAATAAAATGAAATGTAATAAAAATATTTCTACAACTTAAGTTAACATGTCACAATGAAAACTAGCATGCATAATTATTATATTCTTCTTTATATAAGTGAACAAACCATTAACTTTGTGGCAACACTGGAAATCTATATAAATAAAAATGTATCGTCGAAATGTATGTACGCGCATATTCCGAACGACTGCACCAAAATTTGTTTGTGTGTTCCCTATTGTCAGGACAAGGTTTTTATGAAAGAAAAATTTTGGTAACTCAACGGGTAAGGTGCTATTATTACAGCGGGGCGAAGACAGGGCGCGCAACTTGTTTACAATAATAATTGAATGCTATAAAAATGATCACCTACCAGTAATCATGAAGCTGACATGGTTGCTGAACTCAGTGAATATTCTCACTAAGTCAGCTGCCTGGGTCACAATCAAACATAAGTTTATCGTAGTTATTATGTTTCCAGCCAAATCCCTTAGTGTTGGCAATACAAAGTATATTACAGCTACTAGTAAGAACAATATCATCGATATTGCATGAAATATCGGGTTTAGAACCTTTTTCATAAGGAAATTTGTATCTTTCCAATTGATTTTTACTTCTGGTATACATACTAATGCATATGACTCTGTTTTGTTAGTGTTCGTCATGAATACCTGGAAGTAATATGTTTCGTAAGTTAAGAATCAAATTTATTATCAATCAACAACAATAATTTGAAGAAGCAATTACTTAGTGGCTTGTGATTACCTGTACTACCAAAAAGAACCCTCTTCAATCAAAATTAATTCAGTTTTGTTGGAGGGCTTAACAAGAATACTTCATATACTCATCTCTAGCAACAATTCCATATTTGCACTTTGGTATTGATTAATTTATCATGATTTCACTGTTGTAATTATAATACTACATTTAGCTGACCCGGCAAATTTCGTTCTGCCTTAGAATCAAGTTATGTTGGTTACCTTTTCAGCTGAATTTATTTCATGAATTTCTCATATTCGCACAGTATCCCGATGGGGTCATCTTAAAGCCGTAGATGGCCCAGGGTGCGAGGGAATTACCTTATTTGGCCTCCTTACACTCCGGCACCAGAGACCCAAGATGGCGTGCGGTTTTGGTCAGTTCGAGTCTGATATAAACTATCCGCCACTGGCGGGCGGTGGCGTGTGGGGATATCAGCAAAAAAAAAAAAACAAAATGGCACAGTATAGGTGGAGACAAATCTAAAAAATCAAAGATCATGAAAATTGTTCCACCCATTCTTGACTTTATCCTGGTCATCACTAACATGACTTTGTTTTATATGTATAGATATTACATTTTCGAGGACTATCCATATAGTGTAGTTTCCTTAGTATAGTGAAATATTAAACACCAAAATCTATAATAACTATTATGCCAAACCTTTTAAATATAATAATTCACACATGATTGAATAATAGAAGCTTGTAAGTCTATTTTGAAATATAAGTTCAAGTCACATATAGGAGGTGCAAGTTATCTTTTTATTATGCTTTTATAGTAGCCACAATTTCTTAAAACACAAAGGATAACTTCTGTTTTCCCTTTTTTAGCATGAATTAAAAATGAGTAACATACTGACTCATACAAGTTTGAATAATGAGGATTGTGAAAGGTATGCTTTTTTGATAACATAGACAGCAAGTGACAATGGTCTGTTTGTAATTATTTAATGAAAATGACTGTGACCAGTTGAAATGGTAGCCTATTCACTGTTCATATTAAATAACACATGACACTGCAAAATCATACAGTTAGTAAAATCAATGAATCTCAAACAAACATTGATTTCAGTTGACTGTGTTTAAGTTTTAATAAATTCCTCTTGTTTTGTATACTCTAGAATTTATGATTCCGAGTTTGGGGGCTATTTTTCATTTTGTTATTTCTATTAGGGGAGTGACTGCCATCTCACCTGCTAACCCCCAAGAGGAAAGTTTGTACCAGAGCCTTATTTGTTGATCAGCATGTACTAGCTGGCAAGTTAGGTTGGCTTAGACCCAAAGATTAATAGAATCCCATACAGACTTAGAAATCTAGGTTCATCATCATCATCCTATCAGCCGTAGGAAGTCCACTGCTGAACATAGGCCTCCCCCATCGACTTCCATTTCAACCAGTCTATAGCGGCCTGCATCCACTGAGTCCCTACGCTCTTTGCTAGGTTGTCTGTCCACCTTGCAGGAGGCCTTCTAGGTTAATATGATATATTACTAAAATGTTCAAGGTAGTATACAAATTCAGAATGAGTGCCTAGTTCAGTTCAAAAATACAGTTAGACAGACTGACCTTATCCATGCAGAACTTATTTTGATTGTGTATATATGATGATGGCTCCTTGACATCTGGTATAGCAATGTTGTCATGTAAACTAAATGTACTAATCACTGGCTCTTCTTTGATATTGTCTGAACTGTGTTCATGGTGAATAATATGCTGTAAACGCCCATCAGCTAACAACCTAAGTCTGTAATTATATTTTTATAATGTTAGTAATTTAAATCAGCACCTCATCTATGAAACTTGCAGGTCAATTCTGTAGAATAATGTGGTAGAAAATACATACTCATCCTCTGATTTCTCCATGTCAAATATAGCTCTTTGTTGAGTGGTAGCACAGTCAGGAAATCCAGGTATAAAGCTATGGTATTTTACTTTGGCATTATTACCATCTTCAGTCTTAAATTCTGGTACCCATGCAGCTAAAATTATTAAAAAGTTCCATTTGATATTTTCGGAAGTTTACGCGTAAGAAATAAATTGAGATAGAATCCATTAAAAATAGTTTGATTTGGAAGCTTTTTTATGTAGGTCTATAATGTCTAATCTAGTTTAGAATTCGAAATTCAAAATTAATTTGTTCTAAACAGCTAAAACTATAATTCTACCAAGTAGGTACTCAAATAGATTTGGGTAGTGTTTGTTTACTTACTTTGGTTATAATCTTCGAGAAGTCTGCATACTCCATCTACTATAAGCTCGTTTTCAAAGCAACATTTGTTTATTTTAACTGCATACTGTTTCTCTGAAGTTTCATTGAGGTCAGTCTCGCCGACTTCCGCGTGTAATACGTGAGTTATAGTCGAAAAATACAATGTTAAGAGTACGGCATACATCTTGTTATCAACTTCTTATTCGTCTTATTACTTCTCATCACAATTTGTCGTTGTTAACGATTAAGGTCCTAATGATACAATGAGGTACTTTGTATGACTGCTTACAATTTTAATCAATACTTTGTAAATATCACTTTATAACTTAATATTTCTTGTATTTCAAATTAAAAGCACTACTACATTCTAGGATACCTATTACTCTTACGATTCTGTAGTCGTTAAATATTCCGAAAATTCCGTTTCGTAAATAAGTTAAGTTGTTGCGGCGGATTTTGACGTTTGAAGTAGTAGTATTGTAGATGTAGTTTTTCGTTTCGTACTAGGTACGCATTTGGCTTTGGCATGTAGTCTTTTGAGTGCTGTGTTTCTGAACTTGTTATTTTTGTATTTTAATAAGTTACACTAAAAGTAATTTCTTATCTTACCAATTGCATTCATTTAGATGGTTGATGATGAAGAGATGATAAAATTGAATGATTATAAGTTCTTCTAAGGAATCGGTACGTACTAAATTGGCTCTAGAATTTGAAATTGTACTTACTACTAGTTAACATTGTAATACTTATAAAAATAGTGTAATAGCTTTATTTTGGTATTTTAACTAGCAACCCGCCCTCGTTTTGCTTCGGTTGATTTTTTTTTTATCTCAAGCCATCGTAATTTAAATATAATATTATTATATAATTGACGGCTTCTTTGGCGTAGCGGTAGTGCATTCGACTGCTACGACAGGGGGCGCGGGTTCAATTCTTGCTCAGTGTAAATATTTGTAGGCATGAAAATGTATATTTGCATTGGTTTGGGTGTTTCTATGTATAATATGTATGCATTTACAGAAAAAAATAATATAAGTAAGTTTATCCGCATTCTGGAACCCATAACACAAGGTAGTTAAACTAAGCTTACTTTGGGTTTAGAAAGCGCTGTGTAGAATGTCGTTCGTATCAAATTTGGTTAGGCAGGGAGGGGAACTTGGGTAGTGAAGGTGAGTGTTGATGTACATCAACAAAAGGGGCCCCTTCTAAACCTACACTTGGGTCGCAAGTCCCAGGCACAGTCCCGAGTTCCCAACTCAGCAACGCGATGGACCCGGCACCCGCACGGAGAATCCATGAATTGCTAAGATTACGGTCTCTGTATGTATTTACGTATGTTCCACTGTAGCTCCTAAGATACTGAACTGATTGTAATGAATGAGGTGTCAATCGATTCATTAATATGCTCTGTGTGCAATAGGCTACATTACGAATAAAATGAACATAACGGATGTTAGATCCAAAATTGTGGGGACTCAAAATTTTTTTTTGGCCCTCGTATCATGTAAAATATCTAATGAAATGAGAGAAAAGAATGAAAAAAAGAGTAAAAATATAAATACAGTGTAATATTTGAATATACCAAGATATAAAAATGCAAATTTATAGTATTTGAGCGATTTAAAATACTACTAGGGTTATCGATTGGTGGAGAGCTAAGACTATATTTTACTATTCTTAAAAAAAAAACTTGTTTTCGTCAATATTTTTAACCTTTTTGTCTGGTTACAGTAAGTTTGTGTCTTTATGTATTATTAATGTACCGCAGTTTTAATGAAATATTTGGTATTTTTTAACCGACTCCTAAAAAGGAGGAAGGTTCTCAATTCGTCGGATTTTTTTTTATGTAGGTTCGCTGATTTATCGACGAGGCCTGACATGATTTTTTTTTTTTTCAGAAACTTATCAGGTAGGTACTTCTAAAAAGGAGGAAGTTCTCAGTTCGTCAGAATCTTTTTTTTATGTAGGTTCGCCTACTTCGTACTTTTTTTGTTTCAAAGGCTTCCCAGGTATCCTAGTTAAATTTCGTAAAGATCTGATGATTAGTTTCGGAGACAGACAACGGAACTCATCAATAAATGCCAACAAATCAACCGTCAAATATCGCCGCATATCTATAGGCATTGTTTATGCTATTACATAACTCCACGCCTAGGTATATGGGTTATGTACTCTCTAAATGGGTTCGGTATATGTCCGTCGTTTCATAAACCGATTTCTAAAATTAATTTAACATTAGTTTGGTTTAGCTCTCGACTGGTCCCCGACCATGAATATGTATTAATAACCAAAAAAACCATTGAAAACACACATTGAAAAAAGAAAAATAACTGAATTACAGATTTAATTCAAAGAACAAAAAAACGCGTGAGTCTTTTCTGTTGAAGTCGATGCCAAGCCAAACAGGTAGTAGGAAGTACAGTGGGTTCACTCTCTAGGTATGTCTCCCCGCGCAAGCGATGATGTTGTAAGCGTAGATGGTGGTATCCACGTGTCAATACGGACTAGTGGAACTAGAGATTAGTAGTCCTATCGTTGACTAGCCAAAGATTTTGGCTGGATACGGGATGAGTGCACTCTCAGGCTGGATATAATAAAAGACAAACACAGTAATATCATTAAGATTCATTAGATTTATTTTTTTAGGTATTATTTATACCAGCATGCATTCTTAGAAAACCCTAATAATAGGTATAATAACTATGTATCGATAGGAACTAATTAAACTCTTATTTAAGTATTAGTATTTACACTACGTAAATTCAATTACTTATCATATCATTAAAATATTTATTGCAAATGAAAATATAAAATGCCCTACATATTCACATCATATATCATCTTAATATATGTGTATATCTGTAGCTTTAAAACAATATTAAAAAAATTAAACTAAGTATATCGTGACAGGTGGCAATAATAAACTTAAAGCTTAAAAAGTCTAAATAGCACATACAAGCAGCACACATAACTAATAATGAGAGGTACCTAATAATACCTCTTATTATTAGTTCTGTAAAGCAGACCAATTGCCTGTAATAATAACAATATATAATAATAATAACAATTGATTCACCGATTTAATAATTGAGATACAAATGAACCTACCAATTAAAAAAATGAGATTCAGTAGATCATGTACCTACAAGGCAGGTTGCCACTATAGGGTAAACAATATTCGAGCTCAATAGTAATAATATAAAGACCTAAACAGCTGTACTTTTCATTACTTTTCACACTATATAATCATGTGAAGATATTAAATTATTTCCTGTCCATCAAACTTTTGATTAATTTATCAAGAAACTAGCGGGCCGAATTCCGGGCCTCGCTGGTAATATATTCTTTAAAAAAAATATATCATACGTTATTTCCGAAGATATTTCATGAAATTATGTGGTGTAAAGGGCAATTATTATGTATATGAAATGCTTAAGGTGACTAACGTATTTAATTAAATAAAGATTTATAGTGTATTCGTCTAAAGAGCTTTCCAATAACTACAAAAAATGTGATAACTTTTTTAGAAGTGTAAATGTCTATAGCAGGCGAGTATTAAGAGATAGATATAAGCCATCGTGATTTTTTTTAGATCTATAAAAGAGTAACTATCCCCTCCATACGTTGTTTTGTTACAACTCAAAGGGATTAGACAGCGTATTCGATCGAAACTCAGTTGGCTTGATTTCTTACGTGATTCTGAACAATTATTGTCGTATTTCATCAAATTAACACAAAACAGTATTAAACTATTGATATGAACCTTCTCCTTGAAT
The DNA here is from genome assembly GCA_946251805.1 of Cybosia mesomella. Classification (NCBI taxonomy): domain Eukaryota; kingdom Metazoa; phylum Arthropoda; class Insecta; order Lepidoptera; family Erebidae; genus Cybosia; species Cybosia mesomella. The sequence continues at coordinate 13,202,977 of OX276408.1, read as the reverse complement.
CACTCTATCTATTGATGAAACCCGCATCAAAATATGTTTGTTAGTTCAGAAGATCTCAGCGTACAGAGGTCGGCAAGCAACTTCATTTTATAGGTACTATGTACAGATTACTAATTACAAAATATATTTAATGAACAATCTCGTAATTTGAAATATACCTGATGACTAGTTATTGTTTTGGAGATATGATAAAACAGAGATAGATAGATAAGTACTAGATGAGAAAAGCCTTACAAAAATACATATGAAAAACCATAGACTCTCTTTTTATAGTAAGTAATAATGTATGAAAGACTGTAGTGCTTTTAACGATTATTCGTTTATTTTATAGAAATGATTTCATTGACACACTATAGACTCTGTATAAAAACGAAAACTATAATAAAATCAAATTATTTTCATGCACCTCGCAGTAGGATTCGCATTGCTATTGAGTCTGTACGGTACGTAACAAAATATAATATAATATAAACAAAATATTTTAAACATTTAAGAAACACTTTAAAATATTTAAAAAGATTGTATTGATTAGGTTTAGATATAGTTGTACCTTTTGCCTTTTCTTATCTAGCAACTGTATCTCTGAATTAAAATGCGATTCTAGGTTTAGCTGTGAGTATTCGGATCCTTTTCAATGTAATCTGACTTCAACTGTATCATCAGGCAATATTTGCTCATCATCTGATTCATCGTGAGGGCTTAGTTTATCAGCTAGCGGTTGAGTTACCATCAGACAACAGTTCTCGCCTACCAGACCCCTCATAGCCCGTCTTCGTAAAACGACCAGTAACACAAATATGACGACTCCTTGTAAACAGTTGAAAATATCCATGATTTTCCTGAAACCAAAAGAGAAAAAAAGTTATTTTTCATTCATTTTTATAAATGCGTATATATTGTGTAGCGATTACTTAACCTTTACTTACCAAATGATATGGGCTTCACCATGAGCGAAACTAGCGATTTCGAATGTCCAAGAAATTCCCATGACTAAGAATAGCTTCAGAGAAAGAAGAAACCTGAAAAATTATATTTATAAATGATTTATTGAATGAAATAATCCGTTAACTGTTTATTAATGAAAAACAGTTTATTAATGAATTAATTATCGTTTAACGGACACCCACAATGAAATTTTGCTTTTGTTCACTGTTATACCCCCTTTACGTATATGTTTCACATCGATCATTATAGTCATAATAATTATGAGCTATAAACACAAAGGCTACACTACTAATTTATCTGAGACAAAGGGCGCATCAACTTTGGTTGAGTAATTTTTGTGTGATTGGAGGAGGCCGTGGGGGCTTCCACACATAAAAAAATAAAAAATACAAAATAAAATGTGTGGGATAGCGAACCCCGGGCTCCCAAAGTACAAGTTTTGGATCCAACCGCAATTGGCGTTAGGGTGAAGTGAGATATAGAGGTATAATATGGAAACTAAGTAACATAACTTCTATCATAAAAAGAAACATACTTATGTTTGAGATTATCAAGGTTATTCAATTGGTATTTTCTGTTCTCTCTAAGTAAGTTGTAGGAAGAAAGGCCAAATAGGACTATGTTGGCTGTGATAAGAACAGCGATAGGGCCATAAAAGAAGATCCACGTCTCACTGCGACCTGCAAACAAGAAGCCACAAAATTGAAGGTTGCCAATAACATAACTATCCAATACAATTACTGATAAGTACTGAGCGAATAATACACCAAGTAGGTATATAAGGCTTGTCCAGCTTGGGCAGGCTGGCCCGGTTCGACCTCACAGAACATACACTGATCAAATTATTGATGTACCTTTTTTTTTTTTTTTTTTTTTTTTATCGTGCGGAAATCCCTTCGGATACCCCCCCGCCGGCCAGCGGGGGCGGTTATGTCGGGCTTGCACCGACTAAAACCGCACGCCGTCTCAGGTCTTCAGACGCCGGGGTGTAAGGTTACCCATAGAGCATATCCCTCGCACCCCGGCTGACCCTGGGCCATCTCACCACTAACAGCATCGCTCATCCTGTCTCCTCTGAAAGCAGAGGAGTACGGAGAGCGATGTGTTCCCGCCACGTTGGGTATTGGCCGACGATCAATGCCAACCCTATGAAGGGGTGAAGGGGAAGCCATTGACCGCCGCCCAGGGTGTACCGGCCGCTCCGATTCCGTTCCCCCCGGACTGCAGCGGGATCGGAATCGGAGCGACACTCGAGGAGGTTACCCAACACACACCCCATTATTGATGTACCTTTTTTTTTTTTTTTTTTTTTTTTTTATCGTGCGGAAATCCCTTCGGATACCCCCCCGCCTGCCAGCGGGGGCGGTTATGTCGGGCTTGCACCGACTAAAACCGCACGCCGTCTCGGGTCTTCAGACGCCGGGGTGTAAGGTTACCCATAGAGCATATCCCTCGCACCCCGGCTGACCCTGGGCCATCTCACCACTAACAGCATCGCTCATCCTGTCTCCTCTGAAAGCAGAGGAGTACGGAGAGCGATGTGTTCCCGCCACGTTGGGTATTGGCCGACGATCAATGCCAACCCTATGAAGGGGTATTATTATTACCCTATTATTGATGTACCTATTGGAAAAAGGGCAGATCAAAAGCACTCGAAACCGGCGGGCTTGCATGAAAGGTTTAATTGAAGGGAAGTTTCCGAAGTGTGTAAGGATAGAAGCAGATGACGGGCTGTTGTCTCTGCCTACCCCAGGAGAAAAAGGCGTGAGATGTATCTAATTGCTGATATTTAACTTACCGCTGAACCAGCAGCTACCTTCTCCGAACCCTGGCTTCCAGTGATCACCTTCGACTACGTTAGTAATAACAGTTACCATAAGGAATAAAATTGTTAATCCCCAGGCATAACAACTATAAAATAAGTATTGCTTCCTTTCGGTCTTTTTCAGATGGTTGGCATCCCTGGAAGAAAAAATAAGAGTTAAATAAATAAGTATTCTAGGACATTTTATACAGCGTTATCTAGACCCCAACTAAGCATAGCTTGTCATATGGTTCTAGAATGCGAATAAACATATTATACATAGAGATACCCAAACCAAAGCAAATAATATACATAATTATATGCTCTGAGCGGAATCGATCCCGCGACCTTTGACTAAGCAGTCGAACGCAGTACCGCTACGTCACAGAGGTCGTTCAAAAAGGGGTGACTGTAATAATTAAATTATGATCAGCCTATTCTTCCTACTGAACACTGTTGAGTTTACAACCAAACTGTTAACTCTGATCCATTGAGCAGTTTTTGCGCGCGTACCCTTGTTGCTAAAGGATGCACGTTGCGCGCACGAAATACGAACGAAAGAAGTGTCATTTAAGTACCATGGAGTTACTTTGGATTTAGTTTTTCGGTCGGGACCATAAAGTATGTTCAGAAATGAATCAAACTTATATTATCTAAGAGGTCTTCGTTTAGAATATATTTCTGTTAAAAAAAACTACTATAAACCAACATATTAAAAGATACATTCTTTGTATTGGATTATGATAACGTTTCCAACTTTTAAAATAAGTTGTATAGTTTGACACACTTAGTTTAGTTTGACCACACCAAACATTTAATTGAATTGAATACACGATTATTCAATTCAATACAATTTTTTGGTGTGGCGAATTGTGTCGATATCGTCGACAAATTCTGCCAATAACAGACGTACATGTGCGTGTGTCTATTAAAGAAGAGAGTATAGACTTGAATTTGGACGATTAGCAATTTTGGCATTAGACAGTATCGTGTATTTTTAAATACTTTTTTTGGCGGGCTGTAAGTAGTAAGTCCAATTTGCGGTTTCGGCACAGAATATTTATATTTCGGATCGTTTTTGCCGAATGAACCGTCACGTGCCGCCTTCGGGCTCGATTGCGGGATAAGTGCGTTTCATGTTACCGATTACCCGCAATTTCGGTCCGCTATTGCGGATGTACGTTTATGGTAAAAACGAGGTTCGAATTTTACTTTCATCATCCATAATCATCATCCTCATGGCGATTTCCTAGTTGCGTTCAAAGTTTGTACTTTGGAACCCGAGGTCCGCTTGTTGTTTTTAATTGGTATGTCGGCTTTCCGAGAGCGACTGCCGTCTGAAACTCCTAACCCTGAGACGAAAGCCTGCGCCAGAGCCTCGTCCGTTGTTTAGCAGGTGTTCCGACTTGCAGGTGAGGTTGGCTTGGGACTCAAGGATGTTAATTTACTCTTATTTCTTTTCTATCAGCCAGAATATAAAAATGACTTAATACACATTTTCTAGTATAGAAATAAACAAAATAACACTCACAGGACAGTTCGAAAAACGTTGATACTAATAACATTCATCCAGAAGAATGTTGCCATCATCCAAGTGTAAACGGTAAATCCTGAAAACGAGAGCAAATTTGTGTATCAGTCATGTATCAATACATCAACATAATTAAAATTATCTTCAAGCTCCATTAATCATTTTATCTCAGTCCACGGTCATTTGATGATAATCGTCATCATCATCATCATATCAGCCGTAGGAAGTGCACTGCTGAACATAGGCCTCCCCCATTGACTTCCATTTTGACCGGTCTGTAGAGACGATGTATCTATTATTATCAAATGATAATAGATCTATATATTATACATTATTCCGATATTTCTTACAGGTAGAAAATATAATTTATAATTAACGTTCAGTAAACATATTATCTACGTATTAAGAACTTGAGAGAAGTTTTAAAAGAATAACCTACATGACATTTTAAAATAAACTCACGCCTGTTTATCCTGGGATCCTCTGCCTAACAGAGGTGTTTTCTTGTAAAAAATAATATACTGCAGAAGCGATGAATTGAGCGGACTAAATTATATTATTATTTTTCGTACAATTTCGTACACTCCCGTGTTGTGAACTTTCTGACTATATCTTACCACACACGACTAATTTTATTAAACGGTTTGGGCGAAACAGGCAATTGCAAAACGTGTTTCAGAAAGGTCATATTATGAGCTCATTGCACTTTCCCAATTATTTAGTTCACAGACAAACCTTACCTGTAATAGTACACATCTCGCCTCTAAAGCCGGGGCTCAACTGCAGTATTCCCAGGGACAGAAATCCCAAGGCCATGCTGATACACATGCACATGTAGCACTTGCCTTGTAGGTCTCTGGAATTAGCAATTAAATTTTCTTAGAAATCGTATTAGCTCTTTTTTATTTTTACTTAATCTCTATTTGCCTACTACTACCTATAGGTTAATATTATTAGTAATCTATGATCTATGTACTAATAATAAAACTATAGTTTGTTTGAACGCGCTCATCTCTGGAACTAACAGTGGAATTAAAATATATATAATATATATATATATATTGTAGCAATTGAGTGTTCACGACTCCGTTCGTCAAACAATACTGTGACAAGTGGCAATTTCGTATGACGAGATGTTCGAGATCACTTTTTTGAGGTAGATACTAATGCGTAGAGAATGTTTGGAAATGATACCCAACAGTTTGCAATAGCCACGAAGGTGCTACTCCCGTTAGTCTATTCTTGACCATGGTCGGTCCAAAAAAAGTTCAACCTCAAGAACATTTAGCTGTAGGACCTGAGAGAAATCGGTTTATTATCAGTATTAGAGTTTGAATCATTATGATGATCCCTTATTAACTTTTTTTTTAATATTCACAAACGTACCACCTAGCTTAGTAAAGTAAAAAAATAGCATGTTACTCCACATACCGCGATAAAATATGAAGTTTGCTAATGTCTTATACAAGTTTAAAAGTGTAGAAGAAAACATATTCTCTTATCTACATAACAACCCGCGAATATACGTTTACATGAAAACATTTTTACCAGACTACGGCACGCGCGGCCGCGTATCCATAGCATGGTTATGTGTTTGCCAGTCTATTACATATATTCCACTGTAGCTCCTAAGATACTGAACTGATTGTAATGAATGAGGGGTCAATCGATTCAGTATTATGCTCTGGGTGCGATTAAGATGACGCTAGATCTAAAAATTTGGGGACTCATAAATATATTATTTTGGCTATCGTATTGAGTGTGATATCAAATGAAAGGGGAGAAAATCTTGAGTTTAAAAATACAGTGTAATATTATAGAATATACAAAGAGATAAAAATACAATTTTATAGTAACCGTACATTTCAGCGATTTAAAATAGCGACATCTATCGGTAGAGAACTGAGACTATATTTTATCTTGAAAAATTTACTATAAACTTGTTCTAATGTATTAGTTTTATATGAGGGACAGATGTATCTGTGTCTCGTTGCGGTCCTGGGCGTGGACGTTCTCTCGTTGGAGACCATGGTAAGGGCCGTGGTCTCCGACGGGAGCAAGTGGCACGCCGCCGCCTCTTTGTGCGAGCAGGTCATGCGCACGCGGTGGCGGCCGGTAACCCTGTGGTCTCCTTTCGTGGGCTTACCCGGTGTGCCTGGCAATGGACACTTGGGGAGGACACCGTGTGGTTTTAGTTGGTCCGATTCCGACACGCGCACCCCATAGTCGGCACCGATGGGGTGAAGCCCGAGGGGGTTTCCACACGTAAAAAAAAAACAAAAGGGACAGATGTATCTGTGTCAGTCTGAAAAGACGAAACGTATCAAATATCTTAACCACAGATCCTTTACAATATCTAACCACGTAAATGCATGCGTGTAATGAACTTAAAATGTCTCTACTACAGGCACTATTATACCGGGTGTTAGGAAAACGCACCCGATAACGACGACAGGCGATAGTACCGAAGATAAAATAAAAAGCAATAATTAAAAAAAAAAAATCCCGATTGCTGCTGAAAAGACAGAAAAAAGTTTGATAGGAGGCGGTACCCATTTGCAAATTATAAACCGAAAAGAATTAATGGATCCCGCCTGCCTATTAAACTTGTTTCTGAGTTTTCAGTAGTAGTAGTGTTTTTTAATTATTTATTTTATTTGCAGTTTTTAAGTTTTAAGCATACAAGAGAAATAAATCTTGCAGCAACACAAACGAAATCTGAACTACAAAGGCTCCGCTTGTTGTAAGCTCCGTAAACGTTTTAATTTATAATTCCTCATTCCAAATTACATTACAACATATAAATTGTATTTGCTTTGAAATCATCTTTTAAAGCTCTTCATTTTGATAAGTACCCTACTCGATAAGTTTGAATGAAAATATTTTTTGACAACATACTTTATAGCGCCAACAATCCATTGCATAGTTTTGAGTCAAATTTTATGTACCCTTTGACACCTCATTTGAGGCTTCGTCTATCGAAATCCGTGCAGCGATTTGTAATTTTTTTGTAAGAATATTACATGCATGATACGCGCGAAAAACGTAACCCTTCCTTGACAGTCGGGTAAAAAGTTTCGAGCGTTTTTGTTTTCGATCGGCTTTAATATATATTTTTAAATCTATATTGTTTTGGATTTTTCTAGTACCTACAGCTGATTGTAACCGCTTGACGGCGGTTAACGGGGTTAACGCGCGGGGTTAACGGCCGGCGACGTTATATTGATATTCATTGCGGCTTCGTGTTTTTTAGGTGAAGTAATGCAGTTTTATCTGTACTAATTCCGATGGAACGAAAAAAATGCTAACAAACAAATAAAAAATTTATATAACAATATTTTTTATCTTTAGTACTATCGCCTAAGACAGGCGATAGTAAAATAGATGATTGATAGATAGTAAAAATATTTGACCATTCTTCGTTTTCGGGAGCGTTACCTTAACACCCGGTATATTCTATGCATGGCATTCATGATTAGCTGAAAACTGTTGTTTAAAAAGAGTTTAGAGGTCTTACCTAAGTTGTGGTAAGTAAGCGTAAAATCCGGTAGTTACGACAAGGAAGAATACAGAGATTAGCGTTAAAATGCCACTAGTTTCTATATCACTGCCTTTTGTATCGTTAATTCCGGTTATTTGCTCGAAACAGACCACAGCCACCGGTACCGTGCCTTGGGTCACATCGCTGTTGTTGCGATACATCTTGCCGAGACAATATCTGTAAAAAATATATGTATTATTTTAGATTATCTTTACAATAAATATATGCACACATACCAAACGAAAATAATGTCTATCTTCTTGTACACGAATCTAATTATTTACATAACCGGGACTTCTGTACTACGTAGCCGCGGATTCCTGATATGATGATGATGATAGGGAGCCCCTTACCTTGGCCACTAGTGAAGTCTCACCTTCAGGGTCTAGGTCAAAATTGAGCTAAATTTACAGGCTCGTAGCGTTAGGTCGTAGAGCCTCCTACATGGAGTATTGGGCTTTTATTCCTGTGTATTGTTCCTAGGCTATAGCTAGTAGGTATTTAATAAATATACTAACTCATTAGGATCTTCGACGAAGATGAAGCCTGGAGAGTCTAGCGTGGAGACTTTGTCACCGTCCAGAACAACGTCTCGGAGTACCATCCGTCCATTAGTGCAGTTCATTTGTATCATTGTGTCATTGTTATCGCCACAAAATCCAAATTTTTTCAGCACTAGGTTGTTTTGACAGCATGATGGAGCCGTGGATAGCACAAAGCCGCATAAAGTCAACAATAAAAAAACGGTTTCCTGTAAAATGAAACTTTTTTAGATTTCATAGCTTTTTAAAGATACAGAATTCAGTAAACAGGGCTTAATCGGATAAGTCTATTTGGAACTTAACCTATACATTAAAATTCAAACAGTCAACATCCATGGTGGGACTTGGCAAATAGGTGTTACTTTACCAATTGAGCTTTACTAATTGAAATGTTCCGCAATTGTTATACACATGTATCATAGTATCATATAAAGTAATATTAAGTAAAAACTTGTTTACTTTACCAAAACCTACATATTTCATTTAAACAAAGGTTCAAATTACAATGTCTGTGAAGAATATGAAATGCAATAAACTGGATTACTCAGTAATCAGTGTTATGTTTATGAAATTACATTAATGTTATCTTTATATAATATATTGCTCTGTCCCTTGAGTTGTTGAGTAATTTGAACTGCGGTGCATTTTGATCAACATATTTATTGACAACATGCTTTATCTAGTTTGACATCGAGCAGGGCCGGGCCATTAACGGTTCACATTGCCTTTCGATTGTATAAAACATAAAATCGTGGAGCGTTCATTGACTTTATTATTATTTATTTAACAGCACTATTATTTTATGCATGTTCTGTTTTCTATAGTAATAACCATTACTTGTTAGTGTAGACAATTACTGCGATTCTAAAGGCCTTCTTTAGTTTGTTCATATATTTAAAGGCATCAAATAATTTCACATAATATTATAATTTAAAATTATTATAAAAAATGCCTAGCCATTTGATTGAATGCTGGCGTTTAATGAACGGTGAAACGGTCTATGCGTTCAATTAGTTGTCTAATTAAACCAGATGACTGCGATACCTATACATATATATTTTAGTCCTTTCATCTATTTTAGATAAGTTTTTGTAGCAACCGAATCGGCACTATTGAGTAGAATTTTCGGTCATCTCCAACAAGTTGCAATGATCTACCCAAAGTAAAGTTACTCTGTCGCCGCCCCCGAGGTCAACTGAACCTATGTCTAAGGTGCTACATCTCCGGCACGAACTAGGAAGTATGAGTACCTTCCTTTTATAAATCGATGACATATTTAAATCGATTAAAGAAGTGGGTCGATCAACAATCAGCAATGGGTAATGATATGTAAGGAGGGTAATTCAGTTAGCTTTGAGGCTAAGGTCAAACTCTTCAACTGATACCTACCGTTCATATTATACCATCTGATGCTTAGACCCAAGTTTATAAGCGGTGGTGCTCTCGACTGCTAAGTCAGAAGTTGCGGGTTCGATTCCCGCTCAGTGCAAAAATATATATATATTTGCATAGGTCTGGGTGTTTCTATGTATAATATGTATTTATTTTCAAAAAAAATATCTAAGTAGGTATATTTATCTGCATTCTGTAACTCTATGACAAGCTCTGCTTAGTTTGGCTCTAGATGGCGTGGTGTGATTTGTCCTAGAATAATTATTATTTATTATTTGCCTTCATTATACCTAGATATTTCACCTTAAAACCTTGCGTTTGAAGATTAACTTATAGATGGTTTTGAGTATTTTGCTGGTTTAGGTAGGTACATTGAAAAATATATTGACGTGTAACTGAGCCTTTACGGCCTATTGTCCAACACAACTTTTATGTAAACATACGAATACGAAAACAAATCTCACACCTGCATGCTATAAAACCAGATTAGTTGATGAATTTTCAATCACGTTTACCTATTCATAATTATCCTAATTGTGTACTGTTTACCTACCTACTGATTTATTACGCACACATAATCACTTCCATGATCACGGAAATACATCCGTGACCATGGCGCTTGCAATAGTGTTGAAAGATCGGACACTCGCCAGAATATACAAATATGGTAAATAGCCACATAATATCTAGTAATTGGAATGACCATGTCAATCTAAAATCATATACTTATGTTAAGTTATTCGATATCAACTAGCACATCTTAAAGATACAATATAGTTAAAGAATAATACCTTAAAAGCATCTATAGCACCTACCACAAGTATTAATTTATTGAATACTGGTAACTGACATTACTAATAGTCCTGTTAACTCTCCAGTTAAGCTAATTTGCTGGTGTTAGTAGTGGGACTACGTCGTCTCCTCGGTACTAGCACAGAATAGATACCTATGCCATACCACTAGACTACTGCTTGACAAGCTTTGCAATTTTAGCAACAACAAGAATTGACGGTTAGGTGGTTACAAGTTTAACGGTTACAAGACACAAAGATGGTGATATTGCAACATACCTATGCAGATATTTGTACATAAGGGTATTATAAACTTCAAAGTATTTTCCAAAAGTTCTTTCATAAAGGGATAAGAACATATACTGATAATATTAACAAAAAGTTACGTGGTGAAATTAAGAGTAGATTACTACTTACTTGGAAGTTTTAATTAATGTGGTAATTACCTGATTCATACATGTTTATGTGAACAAAATAAGTTCTACGAATTCATAATTTGTCAATTCATGTTTGTCCATCTACGGGAAATACGTTTTACGCATTTAGCAATTGTAAGTAGACTGTGACACATATCAACGTATTTAGTTATGTTTTATTTACCACTTCCTAATCCTTAATACATCGAGATCATCATCTTGGATAAGGCAAATACGTAGGTAGGTAAAAATATGAATTGTTTTAGGTGGCTCGTCCGATTTCATTCATGTTTTTCCTTAAGTTTTCTAATACTTTGTAGAAGGTTCTTACGAAAAGATTAAAAATTAGGAAAATTACACAGAAAATTGAACAATTTCAGAAAACTTAATTTTATAAATAAAATCTACGTAATTAGTGATAGACATATCCAGTTCCATGTCAGGTCACGCTTTATCAATAGTTTAAAACAGATGTGTCAATTAGCAACTCACAACCGTTATCACATTGTAGATAATAATACCTACACAAGTTATTCAGTTGTTTGAATGAAAAGTTACATAACGAACTTCTTTTTTACTCCCAAAATGATCTGAGTTATTGAGAAGATCTTCATCATCATCACAGCATTAGTCTCGGTCGCTTGTACTTTGGAGCGCGGGCCCGCTCTCTTACTCTTTCTTTCTCTCGATTTGGCTTTCTTGGCTTTTGTGGGAGCAACTACCAAAAACTGACCTTCCAATCCCGAAAGAAAAGCCTGCACCAGAGCCTCGTCCGTTAACCAGCAGGTCTACCGGCTAGCAGGTGAATTTGGCTTGGGCCTCAACGATCAAGTGAGGCCCCTAAACATCCAGAGAAGCTTGTATTATTCACAAATCGTATCTTAAAATATTACATACGGATGTAATGGTCATGTTTTTGTCCACACATCTCATCGTATCGACAGCAGAAGAATAAACGTAATTGTAGAAGTGAGATAACAGTGGGTTATCGTTTGACAAAGGAAGTGACTATGTCAGCTTACCAATCATGTGTCATCTACATATAATAAGTATATCCGTTATTATCACTGTGTCAAAAAAATTGATGATTTAAATTCCTTAACTAATAACACTGGTCAACAAAATTTTGTAACAAGAAAGGTGCTTGCTAATTTTAAATTACCTGCCTCCCCTTTTTTTTTACGTGCGGAAATCCCTTCGGATTTCCATGGCCAGCGGGGGTGGTTATGTCGTGTCTCGACTAAAACCGCACGGTGTCCTTCCCAAGTGTCCGTTGCTGGGCTCCCCGGGTAAGCCCTCGAAAGGGTTGCCTGCGGACCTTGGCCGCCACTGCGGCCTCGCCTGGTGGGGTCGAGTTTTATCCCGCTTCGGTGAGTTGGCAGGCGTGTGTAGGGCACACACGACACGCCTCCGCCACGGCCTGCTTCTGTAAGGACGGCGAATCGGCCGGGTCCTCAGGCCCCAATCATGGAGGTCAGTAGTCCCGGGCGTAGATGAGTCTGCGAAACTCGGGGGGCAGGTTTCTCTCCCGCTCCCTCTCCGCCGTCTCTTTCGCGCGCATTACCTGCTCGCAGAAAGAGGCGGCGGCGTGCCACTTGCTCCCGTCGGAGACCACGGCCCTCACCATGGTCTCCAACGAGAGAACGTCCACGCCCAGGACCGCAACGAGATCCCGGCGTTGACTCGCCCACGCAGGGCACTCCACCAACGTGTGGAGCGCCGTGTCTTCGCCAGGATCCTCGCAGTGCTGGCACTGCGGCGTTGTCTCCCGGTGGATGCGCCACAGATACTTACCGAAACACCCGTGTCCGGTAACCATCTGGCACATCCGGTAGGAGAGGTCCCCATGGTCCCTCTCCAACCACTCCTTCAGGATCGGTCTCACCGCCGCAATGGTGGAATCCCCCCACCTTGGGTGCAACCTGCCTCCCCTAATTTTATTATCATATTTATTTTGATTCCATGAGGTCTAGTTTTCGTGTTACGGCTACTACTCACAAAATTAAAAATTAACCGTTTTGTTTCACTTTCGCATTCAGAGAATTTGTTTATTTGAAGAGCGCCGAGCGTAGTGGTTTGTTCTGTTTTTAGAGTTAAGTGATTCTTAAATAATGTCATGAAGGTGTAAAAATGATCCTGACAAGTTTTGTTACATTTGTGGTGACATTACTTTAAAAACTCAGCGAAGGAATTTGACACCATTAGTAACTAAGTTATATAAACAGTATTCTGGCTGTGCCATCAGACAACAAGACAAAGCGTGGGTTCCACACATCTGTTGTGTTACATGTGTGGGTCTTCTCACTGGATGGGCGAAAATATCTCGATCTATGCCTTTTGCAATCCCTATGATTTGGACGGAACCACCGAACCACTCATCTGATTGTTATTTTTGTCTTACTGATAACAAAGGTATTACAATTAAAACAAAAACTAAAATAAAGTATCCTGACCTGCCATCAGCTAAAAAGCTTGGGCTTATGAAAAACTTCGTGAAAGCTATGGACAAGAGTGGTGACGGCTATTTATATTTGAAAGAAAAATTTCCTAAGCTGAGTGAAGCAAACATTAAAGAATATTTGTTGGCCCTCAAATCAGGCAATTGATGAAGATGATATATTTAAAGAAAAGCTTAGTAACTTAGAATAATAGCTTGAGAATCTTTCATGAAAGTAACTTCTAATTTTCTAGGAAATCACCGATCAAGTGACTATAAATGTGTTATCGCGGAGCTTTTATCTACTTACAAAGGTTTGGGCTTTAATATGGCATTGAAAATACATTGTCGTCATTCACATTTAGACTTCTTTCCTGAAAATTTGGGCGCTGTCAGGGATGAACACGGTGAAAGATTCAGGGCAAGTGGAGCCCACGTATGTTAGCGGATTGCTGTTGGACATTAAAAAGAGACTTTCCTCAAGCAAAATACAGACGAAAATCATAAAAGTAAATTCATATTAACGTTGCAATAAATGGAAATAACTTCTTTTTTTTTTTCAATTAAATTTTTAAGCATTTTGTATGCTTACTTTTTTCTTAAGATTTACATCGGAAAAAGAGAACATCTAGGACGGGACTTGAACCCGCGACCAGTCCCCTACAGGGGGAAGGCTCTGACCAACTGAGCCACCTAGACACGTCCCAGATATTCGAAATTCTCCGATACATTAATACGTCTTAAGGCGACGTTGGACTTCTTTTTGTTCAAAAAATTCAAAATTTCTTAAATGTTATAAAATAGTACCTATTACAAAAAAACTATTCGTATTTAATGCATTTTAATTTTATTTGTAGCATCCTTATCCTTGTCCCAAACATACCTAGACAAAAGTTTTCATGTTAAATGCAAAAGTTGTTTTTTTGTTGACTAGTTTAATTATTTACAATATTTACTTTTCTCCTTTTGATTTGGTTAATGGGAGCGACTGCCGTCTGCGGGTGGTTTTGGTTTTTCTAAAATAAAAAAAAATATAACATCAGCTATTAGACAATGATAGTCCCGTCAAAATCGGCCCAGCTGTTTCAGAGATTAAACAAGTCAAACAAACAGAAGGAAACAGATACACAAAAAGTTCATAAAATAATTTTAGTGTAAGTTCCGTTTATACTTTCATGTCCATTGTCCATACCATTTAATAAAAAGCTATTAGGTATTTTAATATCGTAAACTGTCACTTCAGTTTCGTTTTATTTGTATAGATTACAAAACCAAGTTATTTACCCAGTTGACCAGCAATGTGATCGAAAGAGTACGATAGTGTAGTGTCAGTGTGAAGTGAATATAGTATTTCGATGGCGAAACCGATGTTTTACCTGGTACACTCTTAACAACTACCGTTATTTCCGAAGAACACATAGTTTAAGGTTTAAGCTTAGTTGAACATTATTAAATTAATGATAATTTTAAACCTAATGGTGGCAGAAATTTGATGACACAGATTTGATCTCCGGGAAGGGGTGCTTCGGGGACCACCTGCATCGGATCGGGAAGGAGCCAACGCCTGAGTGTCATCACTGCGATGCGAGCGAGGACTCAGGGCTGCACACGCTGGCGGACTGCCCGGCGTGGGAGGCGCCGAGGCGTGACCTCGTGGCAGCCATCGGGGTGGGAGTCCTCTCGCTCGGCAGCATGATTGCGGCAATGGTGCGGAGCGCGGGCGCGTGGGCCGCCGCCACCTTCTGCGAGCATGTAATGCTCGCGAAGGAGATGGCGGAGCGCGCCCGGGAGAGATTTAGAACTCTCCCGGCCCGCCGAGCCCGCAACTTGCTCGCCGCGCGTCGCAGGCGACTCCTCCATGAGCGCAGGCCTGGGGGTGGCGGGTGAGGCCGCCTGTCACCCCAGCAGAAGCAGGCCGGGACAGTGGGGTGACTAGCGCCCCTCCCCCAAACCGGGGCAAGACGGGGACACCGTGGTTCCCAAACCCGAGGGGCCATCTCGAAACCGGAGATGGCCCAGGGTCAGTCGGGGTGCGGGGGGTATGCTCTATGGGCAACCTTACACCTCGGCGTCTGTAGACCCGAGACGGCGCGCGGTTTTAGTCGGTTCAAGCCCGACCCGAACCGCCCCCGCTGACCCGGTAACCGAGGGGATTTCCGCACGATAAAAAAAAAAAAAAGGTACGGCACGGTAGATGCTTGAAATGCTGATGCTCATTTCATAAATAAATAAATATTCAAAATAAAACAAATATTTTGAGGGGCTCCTATACTAGAAAAGTGATTTCTTGCCGATTTTATAGATAATGGTACGGAACCCTTTTTGTTTATTATTCTCGTCTCGAAAATTAAATATGTAGTCAAGTATATAGTCAAAAAAATATAAGATCATAAATAATGTGTAAACTTACTCACCAAGGAATAAATCTTTATACATACATACCAACACAGATTAAATTGTATATACTTAGAAGAAATTATCTTTGGAATACGAGCAAAGTCATACTTCATTCTGATAACGTACATTATTCTGGTAATAAATAAATATACTAACAACAAATAGAAAATAAAATATGGAGTTACGTGTATTTGGTTGACGAGTCATTGCCTAGCCTGAAACTAGGTAAGTACTTTTGTCGGATTACCTACACTAGTGAAAATAATTGCGGTCAGGTCAAACCAACCTAGGTTTTCACATTTTATTCAGTGAAATTCATAGAGAAAACCGCGATAAACTAGTTTAGCTTGATTTGATCGCGGTTCCTATCATTAGGGTAATCCACTCTAATACCTTGTAACGTTTTGTATAAATACCTACCGATATCAACCGATATAAATAATCATAAGTATTTATATCTTTTGAATCAGTCCTCTATTCAAATTAGTGTTTACAAATATGGTATTGGCTATCCTCTTTAAAATAGTAAATTTGTTTGTCTATACTAATATTATAAAGAGGAAAGATTTTATTGTTTGTTTGTTTGTATTGAATAGGCTCCGAAACTACTGGACCGTTTTTAAAAAATTCTTTCACCATTTTAACGCTACCTTATCCCTGAGTTCCATAGGCTACTTTTTATCCCGATATTCCCACGGGATCAGGACTTACGCGGGCGAAACCGCGGGGCGATGCTAGTTTATAATAATCATTATGAAATATAATAATTGAATCTGTCAGACCAATCGGTAAACAAGTTAGTAGTAATTACAAATAATGCACTTACTCGTACTTACTACAAATCAACGTACTTACAATTTAAAAATACTAACCACCTATCAGCAAATTATTTGAAACACTTATCAAGGACTGATGACATTTAGTTATACTTTTAACTAAAAAATCAAAAATAAATAATATTCGAAAAAACAAGCCTGAATTAGAAAACCTAACTAAAATATGAATAGTTAAGAAATTAGAAGTTAAAAGTTGCATTCAGATGAATAGAAATGTTTACGGAAATAATATTTGATAACAGTTACAAAATAGAAATATTTATATTATTTTTATATCTGAACTTAGATAATTACTGATTTATGTAATTTTTCTTTGGTCCGCGTTGACTTCTCGTGTTTTTTTTGCGAGGAGCCCTATATATGTTACCACTAATGTGCGTAAATCAGTTAGAGTGCAGATTAACTTGTTAATCTTCAGATTACCTGGCTCAGTCCGTTAAAGTGGAAAAATATGTTTCAGTTCTAACATCAACTAGTTAATCTGCAGGCTTCCTAGGTAATCTGCAGACTAACGGCCATGCATACGATAAAGTTAATAAAACAGATTCTTAGCTTGAATAAAACATTTGGATTCATTGTATTATGTATTTAATTGGTTAAAACGCTCCGGCAGCTAGCGAAGCGAGCTCGTGGACATCGTGCGCCCTGACACGTATAGATATAGGTTAGAAGCCCTTCGTGTTATAGGTTACTTATGCAAATGCACGAAGAAATAGGAGCCGGTCGACGTCTCTAATTCAGAACTATGAAGAATATGAAGAACTATGCCTGACTACATGCCTAGCTCATTGCCTTCCCCTATTTAAATAGTAGCATCAAAGTCGTAAAGTGGAGATATCTTTTAGTCAACTACTAATTTCTTTTAGTCAAATACTTTTAGTCAAATTTCGCACTTTTACGGGTCATTTACGGTAATTCGCAGATTACCTAGTTAATGTGCATATTAACGAATTCTCTATTCTAACGGTAACATATACATTCATATACATTCATTTGCATTCATTAAAAAACTATTATTTTAACGGTACAAACAGATCAATTTTATTAATTTACAGATTTAAGTTATTTACCGCGTTTTAAAATACCGCTTATTAAAGCGCGGTGTTTCTATAACACCTAGATTAAATATTCCGATCATTTATGCATACCTACATTAATTTTTAAAATAATTGCAAGTCAAGATTGTTTAGCTCACAGAGATATTTCTGTTTCTAGTGTCGGTTTATATTTAGTTTTTTATGTGCATCTCCCTGAGTATTCCTTGACAAAAAGATACAGCAATTCAAAGGGGCGGATGTTTCATTTATTTTAATACTAATTCAAGATGGCTTAGTAGACATTGGACCTGTAGCCGTTTAAGGAATTACTACCGATATGCATCATTCTATACAATAATTAGAGTATTGAATCCCTATTATTTAAAAAATAACATCGTTGCATGGGCATTAGACGTAACAGAATAACATAGAACCTCTTCCTTTTTGAAGTCGGTTAAAAAATAATGGTACATTACGTGTAGCAATGCGAAAATTTAAAGCACTACGGTACTGCTTGTTGTCCGTAACACGCACTATTTGGCTTACATACTTAATCGAAAGCTAGATAATTGTTAAGTTGAAAATATATGAGACGAAAAATGGTAGGTCACTATTTTCCTTCACAACAAAGCAAAGTTCAACCTCCCCCGGAGGGAGCCATCTTGAAACCAGAGATCGCCCATGGTCAGTCGGGATGCGAGGGAAATGCTTTATGGGCAACCTTACACCCCGGCGTGTGAAGATCCGAGACGGCGTGCGGTTGTGTCGGTTCAAGCCCGACATAACCACCCTGCTGGCTGGCGCGGGGTATGCGAGGGGAATTCCGCACGTAAAAAAAAGGTACAACCTCTCTAACGGAAAACCGGGGTTCATACAAAAATGTAGGAGTAGGACTAGAACAACTGCACTTCGTGCGTTTATTAACTTATGAACTATTGTAGATGATTAGTTATAGCATGTATCCAATTTCCATGACCTATTTTTAATCTACAGATACGTCGTTTAATCGCAAAATAGTAGGTTTGTTTACATCAAACAATCACAAACGCAATTAACATGGATAATAAATAAAAAAAAATATCCCTAAACAGCTTCGTTATAATCTAGTTTTTGTTTATTACTATGTAAATTAAGATGTCCTCATAAATATATATAAAAGTAAAAAAATATTACGGTACCAACATATTTAAATACTAGCTGATGCCCGCGGCTCCGCCCGTGCGGAGGGGGGTTAACGTTTTTGGTCATATCTCCGGTTCTACTTCACCAATCAGACATACGGCAGATTTTAATCTAACCGAGACATTTCTAATAGATACAAACTGCATCAAAGTCCGTTCAGTAGTTTTTGCGTCCATCGCGAACAAACAGACAAGAATTTAAAAAAAAATGTTTTTGCGTTCAGATTCGTTCATTTAACATAACCTAAGTTTTTTTTTAATTATCTCCAATGTACAGACTCAACCAATTTACATTTTATAATGATATATAGAGGTACCTACTACGCAAGTTTTTTTTAGCATAGGTATGCAGTGGGTATCTGTACAAATTGCCCTGATTTTTATGGGACAAATTATAATTTGCAAAATTAACATGGATACAATTATAATACAGCAACCAGGATACACCTGTCTTGTGTGATTGACACGTGTTTATTGTAGCATATTTTTAAAAATAAATTGTGGGTAAGTGTACCTAGTAGGTACCTATAGTGATATTATCAAAAAATACAAAATATGATACGACAGACTTGAGACCAATATATCTACTACATTATAATAGTATCAGCAATGAGGGAATTATTTTAAATTACATGATTTTTTTTAATTTGCTGTGAATTTTGCTCAACCTAGATATTAATTTTAGTATAAATTCTATTTCAATGCAAAATGGTCACATTTTTTCCACTTAGTACATTGTATAAAATAACACTTCCTTGGCAGTAGGGTAATAAAACTAGAATATTGACGTTTTTGTAAGTACAGTATATATAAATAAATACCCCCACTACTAAATCATTACTACAAGGTATATATTAAATAATGCAAAAATGCTTACTGTTCTTAAATATATATTATTATATTACTTACCTTCATAATAAACTATTTTAATGAACTTATACTATTTTATATCACTAACACAATGAACATACACTGGATCCGCTCTGACCGCGTGCGATTGCCGAATGAAATGAGTGATGTTAATTATCCTGTCACAGTGACTCGTAATCGATTCTCGATTTTTTAAATTTCTTGTTTGCCATTGATATCGATATATGACTTTGAGTAGGGACGACAATCGAACTGTTTCTGTTAATGGACGAATATTAACTAATAGTTCTAGCTGACAGTATTGCTGCTCAATACTGTTAGCTTGTGTTTATATTATACTCAGAGCAGAAATAATATATGAAAGGTGGAGCTAGAATCTGCTTGTGAAAGTCACATCTTAATCAGCATTTAGCCAAGTTAAACAGACAGATATACGTTTTTCGTATAAGTTCCGTAGGTTCATATGTTTTTGCTGAAAAGCTATTATTTTAATATTACCAACAGACACTACAATTTTATTTGTCTATACAAAGAATTTAAATTCGGTCTGTTAAGAGAAAGAGATCAAATATTTTGAAGTGTAATCGGATAAGCATAATAATTGTATTAAGCTTTAACACAATTCTGACTGGCTTCTATTTCGACTATCACTATCACTACTTTATCTTTGGGTGAAGGAAAAAATATTTTCCTTTACCCTATCTTTGGGTAAAGGAAAAAATATTTTTCATACACACATTCATACTGAATGTGTTTTTAACCTACCCTATTAGTACAAAACTATATCAGCATCCTCATAGCGATTTTCCAGTTGTGTTGAAAGTTCGGAACCCGTGGTCCGCTTATTGTTTTTGATTGGTATGTCGACTTTTCCGGAAGCCCAGAGAGGAGAGCCTCCGCCAAAGCCTCGTCTGTCTATCAGCAGGTGTACCGGTTTGCGGTGAGGGTGATTTGAGCCCAGAAGATCTTGGAAGGCACCCAAAAGCTCCCTTTTTTTTATTTATTTTTTCGTGCGGAAATCCCTTCGGATACCGCCCCCGCTGGAGAGCGGGGGGTCTCCAGCGGGGGCGGTTATGTCGGGCTTGCACCGACTAAAACCGCACGCCGTCTCGGGTCTTAAGACGCCGGGGTGTAAGGTTACCCATAGAGCATATCCCTCGCATCCCGACTGACCCTGGGCCATCTCCGGTTTCGAGATGGCCCCCTTACTTGCTCTCCACTGTGCCCTCTGCTAATCAGAGGGACACGTGGAAAGCTTCTGAACAGCCCTCAACAGGGCCGTCCTCGCCTCGTTCGGAGTTGGCCGTAGGCGGCAGCGTCTCTCCCACCCTAGGAGAGAGGCGCTGCCGTCTCCGTTGCCCAGGGTGCACCGCGTGGAGGTCCCCAACCAAGCACCCCACCCAAAAGCTCCCTGGTGTTTAATATAGGTGTAAATCAAATTTCTCCACCAATTACCAAAATTATATCATAATTCACTGTAAAATTGCTAATATCGACCATGAGAGTTTCTTGGTCGTTTTTGAAGTAGCCTGATAATCTCGGATTATGGAGAAGGAGGTCCTTGCGAAAATAGCACTACAATAAATATTATTTAGGGTGTGGGTTTTTAACATGCGATTTATTGTAGATTGTGGTTTACAGCTGCTCCTAAGCGTTTCATGGACGCATAGAATGTCGCATTATGTCTTTTTTTAAGTTCCGCAAGTACAGAAAAAATACCTGAAAATGTATAGCTGAGTCGCTGAATACGCGTATAAGTTTACGCATACTTAAGTCCTGTACCTGTATATTCCAGCAATGCATTAAGATGCATTGCTGGAATATGAAGGCGTAGTCGACAGTCGGCCAACCAGTATAGTCAAAGCCAAACAACTTGACAATTTGATCTTGACCAGTCAACCAATCATAGATAATATAAAACTCAAAGGGCTCGCTTCATTGGGTGATCAGTCCTTTCATTAGTTTTTGATTGACCAATTAGAGCACATGCGGGACTCAACACGCATGCTCAAATTGTATACGCGTACTGTAGATACGCACTATCATTCTTGTGTACGCGTAACCGACAAGGCTTTAGAACAACCGTTTGGGTTGGATGCACAGTAGGACTGTTTATTGTCATCGTGATGAGAGGATTAGTCACCTAGGCTCTTTTTCAGAGTGCTAGGTGTCCACGGTGCGCCGGTTGTTGGGAATCAAGTTCACTTTATTGAAGTCGCTCAGAATATCACCTCTAATGTACCCTCACAAATATAGCACAGAAATAAGTAAAACCTTATAAAATAATATTAGCAAATGTTCAGTTATGTTAGCAACAAACAATATTTGCGTAGGCACTTTGTAACTCATTAATCTCAAAACATTTCTCGTTTAGTTTTATATATACATATAAATATACATATACTAGCTATTACCCGCTGCTCCGCTCGCGTGGAATATTGATATAGTCATTAAGTTATATGAAATTTTCCAATTTCCTGCACAAATTTCTAGTTTTTCTTTCCGTAAGAACCTAATACAAAATATCAGAAACCTTAAGAAAAAGATGAATGAATTTAACAGTTTGTCTCAAGTTATGGTGTGATAAAGGGAAACAGGGAACACCCCAGGCTCCGTTCATAGAGGGCGGAAATTGTGCGCACTATGGCCGCAATCATTGTGCCAAGCGCGAGGACTCCCGATTGCTGCCCCAAGGCCACGTCTCGGCAACTGAGACGCCGGAGGTCGCTCTACGACCACCGTCCTCCATGAGTGCAGGCCTGGGGGCAGCAGGTGAGGCCGCGTGTCACCCCAGCAGAAGCAGGCTGGGATGGCGGGGTGACTAGCGCCCCCTCCCCTTCCGGGGCAAGATGGGGACACAGTGGTTCTCCAACTCGAACTGCCATCTCGAAACCGGAGATGGTCCAGGGTCAGTCGGGGTGCGAGGGAAATGCCTTATGGGCCACCTTACACCCCGGCGTCTGAAGACCCGAGACGGCGTGCGGTTTTAGTCGCTTCAAGCCCGACATGTTGACAGCCATTGCTGTCAACTACTTATTTAATTTTTTAATTTTATTTAATAACTTTCGGGCCAATGCGCGAAAGTTATGCCAGCAGCCTTCTAAACTTCATTCACGATGGGTCATTTCACTGGATAATTTTGTTCACGATCCCGTAGCCTATATTTATTAGATGGAAGTACATATATACTTAGGTAAATGAGACAAGTTGTATAGTGTACAGTTTTATTTTATTTTGTTAAGACTTATTTGCGCAATTTTGTTTTTACCTTCTGATGAAATTTGCTTAGGTTTGCTTAAAAGGGTACCATAATCTCTGTGCGTAACACTAAGGAACCGATCAATTATGTTTATTGTTAATGGTTATTCGTAGGTAGGCCAATTACCAATAACAATAATGGCCGTTCGTAGCTCAATTACCAGTTAGGCGATGATTTGACAACAAATGTGCCAGATACATGTGAAGATCTGCTAAAATACATACATAAGATAGGGGAATTAATGATTAAAAAAAAGTCTGACTGCTGCTGAAAAGACCGAAACAAGTTTGATAGCAGGCAGAACCCATTTTCTTTCGGTTTATCAAACTTGTTTCGGTCTTTTCAGCAGCAGTCAGGTTTTTCTTATTTTTTAAACATTCATTTTATTTTATACTTCTTAGTTATGACATTCAGATATTTATGTTACCTCCTTCTAATTTCCTTCAATTTGATACCGTACTCGATTACTTTGAGCGGAAATATTTTTTTGATAGCATACATTTTAGCGCCAAAAATCCACTGTACTTATAGTTTTTGTTCGTATTTTATGTACCCTTTAACACTCGGAATCAAATCAAAAATCGTTCAGCCGTTAGACCTAAAAAGGGCTTAAAACGCGCTTAAAACAATACCCTCGATGGCGCAGTCGGGTAAAAATACATATTTATTTCATTTCTGTAACAGATACTTTAGAGCTATAACATGAATTTTATTAGTGTACCTACATCAGATGCAACTTATATAAGTGACTAGATAATACTTTTAATTTTAAATACTTAATTAACTTCTTTCATTTTTTATAAACCAGTTGTACCTACCTGATTCTACCAGAATGTAACTTTAAGGAGCAATGTAACAAATGTAAAAAAAAGATACCTGCGGTTCAAACAATATCTTTCTATCTGAAGCATCTTCATGAAGATATGTTGACCAGCTAGTCAGTTAGATTTTTTTTTTTTGAATATGCTTCTTAAACACCTTCTTCTAGAATCGTATCTCTCTCATTGAATTACCAGTGTGCCTGCTACCTTTTTTTTGCGTCCCCTTTCGGGCTTCACCTAGTCGAAGGTAACGATGATGGTAACCGCACGGTGTTATATCACCCTGGCCTGTGTGGCCGGGGCACCAGGTGTGTCTGGTCACACTGGCCGAGGCCTCAGGGATATTCCTAAGACCCCGACCGACCTTGGTCACCAACATTGGTGACCACAAAGTGTTGTTGGGGATTAAAATTCCCCTTTGTCTACAGAGAGTCGCGCGAAACAAGACGCTCTGCCAACCGCACCCTGACGCTGCTTCTGCTAGACGGCTAATCCCAACCGGCACCGTCAGGCACTCATGGACCTTGTTGTCAAATCCTGTCCAGTACTTGTGTCCTTCTCAATAAATTACATGTCTACCTGCTGGGTGCCTTTAGATACTTTTCTAACCTTTTTAGCCATTTTGGAATTCTTTTCACAACATCTTTAGAGGTACAACGCACTTGGGGCCAATGGCAAATTCAACGAATGCCTGCAAAATATCAAAATCAGCCGGTAAATGATGTCGCAATCAATTTCAACTGTATTACCTTTTGCCCGTTTCTGTTTTTTTTTTACAACCTATGGAATGTTTTTACCAAATATTATTGAAATCGTAATGAAGTATTATCTAATCTGTGGAATGGCGCCGCACTTTATCGTAAAAAAAACAATTTTGTCCTTTTGTCATTTTTGCCAGAACGCTATCTCAAAAATTTAAATTCCGTGCCTCTCCGATCAGATTATGATTTAGACTTTTTCACTTTTTAGTGTTTCGTACCTCAAAAGGTAAAAAAGCAACCCTTATAATAAGATCACTCTACTGTTGTGCGTCTGTCCGTGTGTCACCACCGATTTTCTCAGGAACGGGTGGACCTAGCAAGTTGAAATTTATACCAGATTCTGAGGTCTATAGTCCTTATTAGGTGTATATACGGTATGGATATGGGCAAATTTAGATTTTCCAAACGGTCGAAAACCTATATGGTAGTTCCCGTTGACCTAAAATCTCGGAATTTGGCAAAAAAATGAAAATTAAGGTAAATTTTCTCGCAAAAATCTAAATTTGCCCATATCTTTACACTTAAAACTTAGCCACCAATCAAAATTATACCAATTTTATTATGGCGCTATAATGGGTAGGCCTTTCGGGGTGTGAGGGATATGCTCTATGGGCAACCTTACACCCCGGCGTCTGAAGACCCGAGACGGCGCGCGGCGTGTGGTTGTAGTCGGTTCAAGCTTATTGGCCGGCGGGGGGGGGGGAGATATCCGAGAGGGGATTTCCGCACGAAAAAATAAATGTACAGAATCCTCGACGCACCAGTTCGACTCCCACTTGACCCGTTTTTATTTATGGATTCACGATCTAACGTGAAATGTTATTCATATGACGGTGTTATAGCCGATTGTAGACTCATCGTCTTATTAATAAATGGTATGACTACACATAACAATCGCTGGACCGCCTTGACCATGTCTCAACTCTCAACTGCGGCGTTATTGTTGTGACAGTGATGTAAACTTATTGCCATCATCTTATGGTTTTTTCCGTCTTTATTAAAGGTTGTAACGTGTATCATATTTATAAATTATGTAGTAATTGTGATAAAATAAAGTTAAACTTTAAAAAAATACGTTATTTTTGGCAGTATTCCTATAATCCTTTTGCAAAGTTAACTGATACAATATTCGCATCTCTCTCAGCAACTCTTACTTCGCTTCATAAAGCACGACAGCATAATACATGCGTATCTTTATTTTCTCTCTATCCCGTACATTTTTGTGATATCAGCGATTTCATAGACCGCATAATATATTTTTTGGTTAAAGTGGTGGGTTACAGATTCAATAATATATGAGGCGATAAACCTAATATTCTTCCGCTGATTAATTGATCTTCGGAGATTAAAACGATTTACTTAATGTCTCTAATGCCCATTGACAGTGGCACGTCAGTGTGTTGCACAACGTTTTCTTCATCATCTTCGACAGCGAGACGCTTCTCTACAAATCCTGATATGCAATCCAGCCAGCCATGTTTATACATGAGTTTTATCACTCGTCGACGAAAGACGACTAGTAGTAAAAATATTAATAATCCTTGCAAACAGTTGAATATATCTATAATGGCCCTGTAAAGAATAAATAGTCAGGTTACTAATCAATTTGGTAAAGTCTGTTTGATATCCATACAAAATATACATAAATATGTACTGCTAACAGTCATGTCCATCGCATTTGTGATGCAGATAACAGTGTTTGATGATTATATTTCTGACTGGTGCCAGATATCTGAATATGCATTTGTGCTTCATTATTTCAGAATAGATGTTCGAACCGATATCCAATGACATTAGTTCATACTAATGTAAACATGTCATCGGATATCGGTTCAAGAATATTGCAGTATTAATATGAATTACTTATAAAAAATCTAAAGGAAAATACTAAGGACATAAATATTCCACCTTGCTAGACTGCTGAGACTTCAATAGCGATAACGAAGGATAAATTAAAGCCATTTCTAATGTGTTAAATAAACCTTCGTAGATCTCATCTCACCCACATTTCGTACAGAATACGCTGATGAAATATGTATTAATTGTACGTATTAATCCGCCAAACACCTTATCTTGATCTCAAATCAACATGTTTGTGCTAATATGTAAACTAAATGAGTATTTTCATTTACATTGTACAGGTTCGTGATGTTTACATAATCACCGCACAAGATCGTAGTATTCATAGCCAACTATAAATATTGTGTGACGACAAATATTTTTGGGTGTTGCCTGGATATGTATCTACCTATATTTTCTTTTGCTTTCGGACTGGGGGCTGTATTGAGTGAATACAAGATTTTAGAAAAAAATTGGTTGGTCCCCATACGTATTACTCGTACATCCAATAATAAAAAATACTGAGCTTTTGCAACATTGAATTTAAAAAAAAGCTATTGTAAGATTTATATCAAACTTCTAACGATCGGTGTTGCAAGACAACACATTTTCATATAATGTTGCATTCACGTAGATACTTGAATATAGGAAAATACTTACGTAATAATGTGTGGTCCTGCCAAAGATCCGACCATTTCAAATACCCACGGCAAACCCATCAGAACAATTAGTCGAGCACTCATAACAAATCTGGAAATACAATAAACAAATTATATTATATAAACAGCGGTAAAACAGTTTTGTGGATATTTATCCTAATCCCGCTAGACTATTTTATTATAACAACAAAATAAAATACATAAATTAGGAATTTGAAAACTCTTTTTGATAGAAACAAGCATTCTAGTAAGTGCATAACAAGACTATCTTGTTTAGTTCAGACGTTCCTATGACTACCTACCGTCTCTATCTGCAGATCCTGGATATCATGTAGCATCAGAATATTTGCCAAGATAAAACAAATGAGCAAACACTCAATTAGTATCTTGTTAGAGTTCCTATGGACACCTTGCAACTCCATTATCACACCAGCTTCATAGTACCATATTATCGCATTCTAACCGAAGATACGCAAGTATACCAAATTTAAGTTCAATCTAACATCAGGAAGTGGTGTTAATTTGGCTTGCAATATTTGACCCAGACCAACAAACAGAGCAAGTTAAATAAAACCTTGTAATAATGTAACTAAATATGTTCATCCAGAAGTAATAGAATCACCTGAATTTAAGCGCTTTCTGATGACTCGATGATAAATTTAGACGCCATATCACTAACGATACATAAATGAAAATAGCGATGTTAGCAGCCAGCAATATTGACATCACACTGTACATGTAGTACCATTGTAGAACTTTACCTGAAATTGCGAATAGGTTAAAAAATGCATCAGCCCATGAAGTAATAAATAAAAAAGAGGCATATATGTAGTCGCCTAAACACAGGAAGACGTACAAAATGGGGTATTTAGCATATTTAGCTTAGCCTTGCGTTGTGCGTTGATTGCTACGCTTCAATGGCGTAAAATACGGTCGATGGTGAGATATAACATAAGAATTTTCTTACTAAGCTTCCGGGTTTAGATACAAATCTATACTACTTGTATTATAAAATTGTAAATTAGCTGTATCTGTACATTGGAGATATTAAAAAAAAAGTTATGAGCGATTCTGAACACAGATTCTGATTTGGAATTCTTGTCTGTTTTTTCGCGATGGACGCAAAAACTACTGAATGGGTTTTGATGCGGTTTTTTTCTATTAGAAAGGTCTTGGTCAAACTTCAAATCTGCCGTAAGTTTGAATGCAATGTATAAAGTAGAACCAGAGATATGAC
Source organism: Cybosia mesomella (assembly GCA_946251805.1). Lineage (NCBI taxonomy): Eukaryota > Metazoa > Arthropoda > Insecta > Lepidoptera > Erebidae > Cybosia > Cybosia mesomella. Next base: position 13,174,681 of record OX276408.1, on the reverse strand, counting down.
CAAAAAACGTTAACCCACATCCGTGCGGGCGGAGCCGCGGGCATTTGCTATTAAGTAAATGTCCTGTCCTTATCCTGTCCTTACACATTTGACAAATGCCATTAAGCCTTTCATGCTAGATCGCCGGTGCCAATGCTTCTAACCAGCCCTTTTTTTAAGATATGTCATCAATTTGATCGGAGAATGTCCTGCGAGGTCAACTTCGTTTAGCCTGCCCACTTGCCTCACAACACATACTCGGTGCGTCATTCACTCAGTACTCATTTCGACGAGAACTACCACATGTACCACATGACCTAGTCAGTGCCACGACAATTTTATCTAAAACTAAATTAGTTTACACAAAATATTATGAACTTACTAAAAAACCAACAGTGGTTGAGACCTATCCCGGGCTTTTGATGAGTACCAGGATGGAAGTTCACAATAGCCATACATATGGTGAGAAGAGTAGGTAATCCCCAAGCATATAGGAAATACCATTTGAATTCATACCAACTGTAATCTAACGCTGCCGGTCTTCTGTAATGTAACAAAGTAATTTCTTTTAATAATTTATTTATTGTACAATAATTTTATTTAGGTAGTACTCTTAGTTTGTGATAGTGAAAATGCCTACCTTGTGTTTAACAGGACCTGTATCGAAATGGCATTCGTCCAGAAGAATGCGACTATCACAAAAAAGTATGCCAGAAACCCTGAAAACGAATTATCATATCATAAATTCAAGAGCCATAATTAGCACATAACGAAACAAAATAGGGGTTTTCATTCATATTTCAATTTTAGGCGATTTAGTCGACCAACAAAATGACTTCGTCGTGTAATCGGTGGGAAAGGTTTCCACAACGAAAAACTATTAAGAAACAAGCAACCATTTTAATAATAATGACGAAATGACCAGACTATAGTATACAAACATTATATTCCACTGAGGAACATGCAAATAAACAGTATTGATAAATATAAATGAGCAAAACACATAACAGAATAATAGCAATTTGCTGTCATTGTTATTTAAATATAAATCTATTCAATGAGAGTAACTTATAAAATATTCAAAAGTAGACAGAATATTTTCTATTGTCGTGACGTCCGTCCCCCGTGTCAAGAAATACAATATGGTGTTATTATTAAGTTTACTTTATTATTGAGTTAGTTATTTAGTTTTTAGTTCAAACTTTGTTAAGTGCCCTTGTTGATACGATATCCGAAAGTGCCATGTGTCACCTGCAAACTACTCTGCATAGTATACAGTAACAGCTGACATCCCCGACAGGGCGTTGAAACTTTCAACCCAACTAGTTTAAGAGAGATCAATCAGTCTCTAGTAAATTTATAATGCAATCCTTAACGTGGACAGAAACTAGACTTATTAAATTTGAATAATTGTAGCGCCATTGATAGACAATAGGTATTATCGCAATTCAATGCTGTTTAGTACTTTTTGGTACGGCTATACGATACGTAAGTGGTTCTTAAGGGTTCCACTATACACATATACCATGGCTTCAGTTCCACCTGCTCATGGAACAGGGTTAATGTATCTAATAAACTTTAATATGGTTGTATTAAATAAGCTCAGTATAAAATAGGTTGTATATTTACCTCGGGTTGCACAAAGGGCCATGTCGGAGTATTCCATTAGTTTCATAATGACTAGTATTCCCTGACCAATAGCTAAACTTGTGCAGAAATTTATTATGCTCTTGCCTTGCACGTCTCTGTAAAATTGTAACATTCTTATGTTACTAAGGCTCACACGAGCATTACAAATATTTACAAATATAAATATGCACAATCAATTTGTTACTCTAAAATAAAACTAGTGGGGCGGTTTGACTAGTTGTCAAACTTCGGGCCAAACTTAGATATTTTTTAGGGTCAATTTGTATGGTAGGTACCCGAAACCTTGAACGTACAAACCCCAAAATCTAATCAGTTCTTCCCATTAACCAAACAAGATGATTGGCGAAAGAATTTTATAAATCGGATAAGTGGTTCTTGAGTTATTGCGTAAACAGACAGACAGACCGACACAAAAAGTTTTTTTGCTTAATTAGACTTAGAATCATGTGAAACGTCGAGAAAAGTGATAAAAAGTGGGTGTAAGATTTTGATTTCTTTTTGCGTGATTTTAAGACTTCGGTGTCCACCTGGTTGGTGGCCCGAAGTAATAAATTAGCCTTTGATAAATGTGTCTTGTCGATCTTTACATACTATACAGTCTATAACAAAACTAGTGCCCGATGAACAAGGGGCACTAGGTATCCTAAAATAAAAAAAATTATGAAAAAAAAACTGTATTATTGAAATTTTAAATGCCATTTCCTAGGTTATAATTATCCAATATCTCCCCAAAATCGAAGAATGTAACAACACCACATACCAGATGTCTGTCTGGCGTGGCAGTGAATCAGCCCAAATATCGACAATAGGGATGTTGACATGGTCGTCAGATTCTTACCAATAAGCAGTATTATGTCATGTCTTAGTTTTTTCTGAAAGAATTTTAGTTGCAAAATAAGATATTGCCTAACTACACTGAAAATATAACTTTTCATTATTTTTAGTCCCCAAAATAGGTCAAAATATAAACAAACTAATTAAAACAAAATTTATATTATTTTAGATTCCTTAGTAAATATTAAATTAATTTTATTATGGACTATACACAAATAAACCCAACGTAGACTGAGATAAATGTGGTATTCTCGTGCACTCCGTACATAATGCACTACGCTGTGACGTCACTACCAGGCACTATTTTGTAAAGAGCATTTTTGGGCGGCTCAAAAATAGAATTTTTTTAAATCATTTTTTTTAATCTATTTGAATAAGAATATTATTCACTTTGGTAGTTCATTATATTATTATAAACATATATTTTTCGACAATTTTATTTTTTTGTTGACATCCCTATTGAACCCAATATCCTGGATGACAATTGCCCGCTATTTAAAATTGATACTAGTAAGATAGCACATAATAGAACTATACTATACCTAAATTCATTCACATAACATAGAGAGAGGTACATTCATACTCGTGCAGCGTTTCTTATATAACATATACTTTCTACTATGTTTACAGATTGACCGCATGAATTTAAATCCAAATTCATGTGATTAGAATTACCCTTGGAATATTATTTATGGAAAGCTACATTAATATCCCAATTAATAAAACAAATTAAATTTATTCACATTGTATAAACCACTGTATAACAGCCATATTAAAGTATACTAAATCACGTCGAGACTGTTTTCAATCAACTGTAGAATCTTGAGCAGCTAACATCACCCGAGCACCAATCCCGGTTCCATTCAAAGCTTACTCTTTGGAGCCCAGGGTCCGCTCTCCTACTTCCCCATTATTAGCTTTTACGGGTGTGACTGCCGTCTGATGCCCAACCCTGAGAGGAAAACCGGTGACAGAGCGCCAAATAAACGTGCACGACAGGACACACAACAATTAAAAGACTACATTTTCTAATTCCTTGTATTTCATGTTTCCTGTTTTGTGGTGTTGTTATGGTGTTTATATATCCAAACACACTCTTTTCCATTCTGTTGGATATGATTATTACAACCTCACCATAGTATCTCACCTGAGCTCTGGTAATGCAGTATATATAAGAGCAGTTGGAATTAGGAATATTACAGAAATTAGCATGCAATATCCCAATACTCTGTCATCAAGAATTTCTTCTTCTTCATCAGCACACAAGTATGCCGCTTCTGTTATATTCTTTAAGGATACATCTTTAATGTTGGTAACATTACCCAGACAATATCTGCAAATAAAAATACTATTATTATTAACTAACATTACTGTATTGCTAGAAAAAAGGTGCCAGAAGCTTACTTGTCTATGTTTAACCAAGTGAACCTCTAATTTTTTTTCCAAATTCAAATTCTTTATCCACTAGAATATGCTGTATGTAAGTGTTAGGTTTACAATCGAGTTCAATCACATTCTGCCATATGATGGCATGCAAATATATTTAACATAGTTATATACAATTTTGATTATCTGTGCATGAATTTCTTATTTTCAAATTATTACTTTTTAGTGTAAGGAAGATACTATTTTATTTATTTTCCTATACCATTTACCCCAATTATTTTTATCGACAGGCTATCCACAACGAACTTGTAAAAAGATGTAATAATGCTTAATAATTTTTAAAAAATCTGAAGAGACAGCGCTAGACCCAAACTAAGCAGAGCTTGTCATATGGGTTCTAATACGCGGATAAACATTATTTAGATACATTTTTATGACCATTATAAGAAAAAAACGCAATTTTAAAATAAAGAAATGTAGTATGACCACTTTCTTGTCCACAACAGCTCTTATGATTTTCGCTCCAAGGATTTATAGATTAAAATAACTAATAAAGCACCATTCAACAATTTCATTCTATACAGCTCCAAAACATTCCCTAGGAGCGCCCCTCCCCCAAACCGGGGCAAGACGGGGACACCGTGGTTCCCAAATCCGAGGGGGCCATCTCGAAACCGGAGATGGCCCAGGGTCAGTTGGGGTGCGAGGAATATGCTCTATGGGCAACCTTATACCCCGGCGTGTTAAGACCCGAGACGGCATGCGGTTTTAGTCGGTTCAGGCCCGAGATAACCGCCCCCGCTGACCGGCGGTTTTCCCAAGGCATTTCCACACGAAAAAAAGGTGCTTTGGGAGTTTGTTTTCAGTGTCTACAAGAAAAAAAAAAGTAGCAATAGCTTTTGGAGCCCTTTGTAACGATTTTACAAAATAAAACATATTTAAGCCCTGTATCTATAATTTAGTAGGTTGGCACTGCAACTGCTGTACAAATCAAATCAAGTGACTGATTCTTTTGTGAGCCAATAAATGATTTGATTTGATTTGATTTAGATTTCCTACTGGATTTTCTGTTTGAATTTGAATCCACCAGCGGAAACCATCCAACTAAGCTTACAACAGTAAGCTGGTGGACTGGTGGTAAATAGAGTTCGAGCCTTGTGGCGGACGTAGGGTTAGTAAAGTATGAGAGGTAGTGCTAAATTTCCAAAAGTTCATGGAATCTGGTATTTTGTTATATCAGGCGGCCGTATGCTTGTTTGCCGACTCAATAATATAAAAAAGTATATTTACATGTTTCGCCTCGAATTTATTATTTGCAGGTTCATTTAACTGAAAGTCTGCTCAGCTCGCACGTGATTTCCCTCACCGAATGTTCATACATTTTATCTCTAACTACTATCTCCACTCGGTTTCACACTGTAAGTCCTGATCCCGTGCAAATATCGTTGGAATATCGGGATAAAATGTAGCCTATGTTCCTCAGGGATAAGTAATGTAGCATTCTAATGGTGAAATAATTTTTGTAATCCGTTCAGTAGTTTTAGAGTTTATCGATTACACACGAACAAATCTTCCCTCTTTAAATGAATGTTTTTACATAGTAATTATGTATTATGTAGTAGTACTTACTTTTCAATAGTTTGAACAAAGTCATCCCCTAAGTGCACACGTAACGTTTGATCCTCGGCAATTGTGTAATATTTTTTGTTGAATCGAAAGGTGTCATTGCACTGCAGAGTTATAGGACTGGTCATATTGGTGGATGAGTCCCAACACACGTTTTTTTTAGATAATACAGCTTGTCCTTCTGGACAACAATGATTGCTGGCCCAAGCATAGCTAACGGATATTAGGAGATAGTAAAAAATATGAAACTGTATAAAATTCATTTCTTAACCCGTTATGAAACACTTTCTGTAGCTGCCTATATCTTATTTTTCATATTCTTTTTCATTTAAGTATAATTATTTGTGGCTTCGGAGTGTAAACTGTGTAGTATACAGTACAGTGCACAGTCGAAATTTCAACACAGGTAACTCACACTTCACAATTGTTTAAACAGGTTTGTAAATTAATTTCATACGCGTGTTTATAAAAATTATTTATGTATAATAATATTTGTATTTTTTTTAAATGTTTTAATAAGTTTTAAGAAGCCGGCGCGGCGCCTTCGCGCAGGTGCAGTGAGTTCACGTGTAGTTACTACGGTGGCGCATAATCTACTGAGTTTACTTGCCGCGCCTTTTCCTTTTTCAACATTCAATGAAAATCTGTTTCTATTACGCCTGGTACACACCGAACGAAAGAAGGCAAACGAGTGCGATTGTCGTCGTTCATCAGTATAACATGCTTGCTCACATTCGCTATTGTGTTGACCAACACAGAGTTAACGCGTGTGAAGTTGACGCATTGGGCGATAAGAGGTGTAGGAGATATTTTCGTCTAATGCCTACTCAAAAACGTAAATGATTATGTGTCCCGATATATTATCCCGAATATTTAGCATTCCGCTACTGAGTATTTTTATTATAAGTATCCATTATTTCTAATTTGGTTGAATGCAAAATGTTGAATTCAGTACCTTTTTTTTTATCATGCGGAAATCCCCGCCGCCGGCCAGCGGGGGCGGTTATGTCGGGCTTGAACCGACTAAAACCGCACGCCGTCTCGGGTCGTCAGACGCCGGGGTGAAAGATTGCCCATCGAGCAAATCCCTCGCACCCCGACTGACCCTGGGCCATCTCCGGTTTTGAGATAGCCCCTCGGGTTTGAGAGCCCCGGTTTGGGAGAGGGGAGCTAGTCGCCCCACCGTCCCGGATTGCTTCTGCTGGGGTGACAGCGTGACAGGCGGCCTCACCTACTTCATAAGTAATTGACATTGACACTCATGCATGGTACTTATTAATGAGGGTTTTAGACGAAGTCCATTTAGGAATGAAACTTTTAAGGCATACCTATTAGTATTGGGGTCTAAGACCTAGTGTAGCACTATTTTACTCAGTACTTAGCGTTAATTATGGGTGTTAGACATTAAGGCTGCGTTAATGTGTATCGGATAGCTAATTAATTAAAATTGTGTCCGCATACTCTTGTTTCATAATAAAGAAAATATTGACTTTATCAGTTTATGAAATGCAATAAGAAATGTAGATAGGTAGATACATCAGAAAATATCCGCCTCCTGTCTTTTTCAACCAAATTTTATTTTGTTTCAGCTTCTAAATATGCTAAAGTTCTACGCGAGGTTTGAAATAAATGATGAAACCGGTGACCCAATGACGGATCGGGATATGACTTTACTGCACTATTCCAGGATAACCTCTTTACAGGTAACTTTAACATGTTTATAGTAAGTACGTTGTGTAAATTATAAATAAACTAGCTGCTGTCCTCATATCATACTGTAATAATCTTTATTTTTCTGAAATTTCCTGCACAATTTTCTTAATTTTTATTCCGTAAGAACCTTCTACAAAGTATACGAAAACTTATCATCAATAAAATCGGTGAAGTCGCTTAACATAGCGTGACCAAGAGAAAAAGGAATTCATTTCTAAGATATTTATATAAGTAGAAGATATAAGAAGATAATTATGTGTAGAAGATAATTATATAATATCAGTTTCCCGCTAAAAGTTTTTATTAAATGTTTTTTATGAACAACTAACTGTTCCCTGCGGCTCCGTACACGTGAAATACTGAACACATTTCCCACAGCCTATAGGAAAGAGTAAAAATTAAACGTGTTGGTTGGTCCTTCACTTTAATATGGGTAGATACCTAGTATTATTTTCACCCAAGCATCGCAGACGTCGGACCGTGGCGATTTCAGCAAAAAAAAACCACAAAAAGGCACAGTATTGACGGAGACAAATCTAAAAAATCAAAGATCATGAAAATCGGATGAAATCCGTTTTCAAGTTCATCGCGGTCATCACTACTAGACTTTATTTTATATATATATATATATAGATAGTAAGGGGCTTGCGATAAATAATCCTCCAATACACAACACACTTATACATTGTATGCTGCATAAGTTATAAATTCTAATTATTAAATAGCTCAGATATAAAAGATAAACTACTTTTTAGATTTGTCTAAGTACACGACGGTACACGTTCACGATGATTGTACAACACAGTCGAATGAACTCCTCCTTTCCCTGTTCGTTCCACTGTTTTACATGTAAACTGTAATAACTCTTAACTTACTTATCACAACAAATTGTTACAGCGAGTGTTAAGTTAAGGTTCAATTTTTTTTTAGAAAGCAGCTTTCTCAAAATTTCCAGACCTACGCTTATTTGCTCTAGCTAATGTGGCCAGCGTGGATACAAGACATTCTTTACATAAACACTTCGGGAATTTAAGGTACTTATTTAAATATTTATAAAATATAACAGAAAATTAGTTTCTGTATATTCACCATAAAGTTGAAGCACGGCAATTTAATGAATTATAACTAAATTTAACGGATTTCAAAGTTGTAATATTCTCGTAAACTTCTGAAAGGTAAAAATATTTTTAACGGAGTTATTCTCGAGTTATTTTGTATTATTTTACTACATAAATAGATACACACATACTCACACTTTCTTCCTCTGGATCAGCAGAGACAACAGCCATGTGTGCTTGTGTCTTCACACACTTGTTATTTTTTTATTTACACAAAATAAGTAGAGAAACAATCAATTAAAAATAGTATTACAACAATGGCTAACATTCACGTAAACTGCCGACAATCTCATGATTTAAAAGGTTAGAGAAAAATAAATAAAGAGACAATATAATGAAAACTCATGCGGTCACAGGATACTTTTTAATGAATCCATGACCGTGCTTTAGTGCCAAAAGACATATGACATAAGTGCTATCGTGAGATTATGCACATTTTCATATATATGCGAACAATAAACAATTAAACCTGCACAGCTATTTCTTTGGCCGTGCACTGTGCTGCTGTGATGCACCGAAAAGCTAGTTTTCGGGGTAACAAATTGCTTTAATTGGATGCTTTCGACTTTGTAGGAGTGTAGTAGTCTTTGTAGGTTTGTGGGTGGATATACAATATCTAATGGTAGATACTAACAGTTTGAACAAATTTTAGTGACAAAGCTCTACGTGCCATTGCTACATACCTGAATCTCATACCTCCTGAGGGCAAAGAAAGTGAAGGATCATGGCATAGACTCGACAAGGAGTTTCTCAAAGAATTACTGGTAAGATATTCATTATCATTAATTTTTAATTGAATAAAGAATTAACGTGTATGTATATTATATTTTACTTAAGTTGTTAGTTGTTGTAGCCCAAAATGTTACATCGAGATTTTGTTCGAGAAGATGGGTTTATAGCTACTAGTCCCAAAGTGTCTATCAATAGACAGTAGAAATCACAATTAAGTTGTAACGACGGAGTACTAGCTCAAATAGCTAAAAGTATTATAGTATTAGTGTAAAGTGGACTGGCTTATATCGTCTTACATAATGCAAAACCTATAACTTTATTCCGATTATATTTGCCTACTGAAGCGTATCAGTTTATAACGATATTATGTTTCATATTGATTCACAGATTTCTCGGCACGAGCGCCGTATATCGCAACTCGAAGAACTAAATTCAATGCCATTGTATCCTACCGAAGAAGTTATATGGGATGAAAACGTTGTTCCTACCGAAATTTACAGTGGAGAGAATTGTTTGGCTTTACCTAAGTTAAATCTTCAGTTCCTCACCTTGCACGATTATTTATTGCGAAATTTCAATCTGTTTCGATTAGAAAGCACATGTAAGTTCTGTTGTAACCATCCAACGATAGCATACATTTATTCATATTCGTAAAAGAATAATTATATCCGATTTGGTTACACTGAATATGAGCGAATAGCTGATATTAAGTTACTCAAAGCGTGGGCCACTCTCACTTCAGCCGAATATTAGCCGGCAGCATCAACGCATACCCCAAAGAAAAAAGGGAGACTTTACCCGTTACTACTTCTACTTGTATGTGGTGCCCAGGTTGCATCACGAGAATTTCTCAGTAGAACATTTCTAATGTTCCTATGATATCTATTACACGCTTTAATTACACATTCAGACCTCTTTCCATCTCCATTCTCTTGCGAGCTGATTGTTTTAATAAGTGTCTCTTGTATTTTTTAGATGAAATTCGTCAAGACATTGAAGACGCTGTCTATAGATTAGCACCGTGGTATGTATTATATTTTACTTTAATCTTGATTTATATTGTGTAAATCAACAATAGCGGTGACTGAAATAACTGCGATTCCCACGCCATCATCATTATAATTTTGACCATTTTGATGTCACCACTGATCGGAGCAAGTTCTGTGCTTTTGCATTCGTCTTTAGTCTACATTTCTTTCTTCTATTCCGCATGTACATACACAAACCACAATATTGAATAGGTATGTATGTACAAGTACATACACCATATTTTCGAAATTTCCCGCTGGGGTAGACATAGACACCACAGCCTGCCATAATTTATTTCTGTCCTTGTATGTATGGTCAGGAGCATTAACTGTAATTAAACCTGTAGGTTTCTTAATTTGCCATTTTTTCAAGACATCCCCCATTTAACCGGTGTAATCTCTGCGAGATCCATCCCACTCGACCTGCATATTAACATTTACCTTTGATTTGACATTCGGTAATTCATTCCACGTGCCCAAACCACCTCAGCTTCAGGCAATTTTCTTTATATCTTCTTCTTCTTCTTCTTCTTCTTATATATAAAAATGAATTGCTGTTCGTTAGTCTCGCTAAAACTCGAGAACGGCTGGACCGATTTAGCTAATTTTGGTCTTGAATTATTTATGGAGGTCCAGAGAAGGTTTAAAAGGTTTGTCATCGATTGAGGCAGTACGAAGTCTGCCGGGTCAGCTAGTTTGTAAATATATGTAAAATTATTTTACAAACCCAAGTTCGCTGTGTGTTTCCAATAATTTATCTGTAGCTATCTTATATATATTGCAACAGTATAAGTAATTTTTTTATTAGTAACAGAATTCATTTATTGTTTTTTCTTTTTTTTTCTACAGGCGATCTGAAGATGATAGTGTTTATTTTGGTGGATGGGCTCGAATGGCTCACCCTATCACAAGTTTTGCTGTTGTAGAGGTAGCAAAACCAAATATTGGTGAAAAAGCACCCTCATGCGTCAGAGCTGATGTCACTGTAACCCTCAGTGTCAGAAATGAAATCAAACATGAATGGGAAAGTTTAAGGAAACATGATGTCTGTTTCCTAGTCACCGTAAGACCGACCCAGGGAATTGGTATGTATCTCCTATTTTTATTAAACTTATGTTTCAACAGTGGTGCAGTGGTGTGTATTGAATATTGTAGACTTATGCTAGACAGTTTAATAGATTTAAAGGAGTATGTATTAGCTCAGGTCAATTAAGTTTAAATCGTCAAATAATGCTTTAAATCTATTAAACTGTCTATAAATACCAAATTCTCGAATAAAATCGATTCAATTTCATTATTATAAAGAGGATTTTTATAAATATTAGTAACCAGCTTTCCTCTGGGACTAGCTTTTCCTTAGGGACTCAATCGTTCCTGTAAAAGTTAAATAAACCAAACCTTGGAAAGGGCGAGTAGGAGAACTGAACCCGGGCTCCAAAGTACAATCTTTGAATGCAATCGGGTTTTTTATGATGATGAATTATATAATCCCAATTATTTTTTTAGGAACCAAGTACGATTATAGAAAAAGTATGGTAGACCAAGCTGGTATAGTATATGTACGAGGCTGCGAAGTTGAGGGTATGTTAGACGCTTCCGGTCGGGTTATAGAAGAGGGGCCGGAGCCGAGACCTGAGTTAGAAGGAGATGCGAGAACTTTCCGTCTACTTCTGGACCCTAATCAGTACAGGCTTGACCTTGATCATGCGAGTAAAGGCACAGAGGTAATTTTTTCTTAAAGCCTATAATATTATAACATCTTAACAACGAGATACCTCACCGAAAGATTTTAATTTTAACCACAAGTTTTTTAATTGAAATGTAATTTAACAAAATAATCGACTTTAAAACAAATTCAAAGTCTATGTAAAAAAAATCGGTTTTGTTGTTACCTAAGCTCGAATCTTGAGAATGGATTATTTGGATGTATTTGTTACGTTGTGGTTGAAATTATCAGGACAAGGTATAAAGGAACGAAAATTTGACACTGAGCGTACAGGTAATTATGAAATGAATAAATTAGGGATATAGTTTGGTTTTTAGGTTATTTCCAGTAAACCGAGTTTTAAACCGGGGTTTTGAAATTTTGTGTATTTGCTTGAAAGCTCTCATAGATTATAATGTGTATTATACCTATAAATATGCGAATTTAGTGCAGTGCCAATAAAATTACAAACTTGACGTATTGATGATCTCCTTTTTTGAAGTCAATTAAAAATAGATACTTATTTACGAAACTTCCAGACGCCTTGCAATCTAAAATCACGTACAGTTTACATTTATCAAATGTAAACTGTATGTGTTGAGTTTTGTGAACAGAAACAATTTGCTTCTCTCATTACAATGTATGTATGTAAATACATTTCAATAACGTAAAAACTAAAGAATTCTGGGTGTTTCTATGTATATATAAATGTATCTAAGTACCTATTTTTATCCGCAATCTAGTACCCATATTACAAGCTATACCTACTTAGTTTGGGTCTACATAGCGCTGTGTACTTCATTCTAGAATATTTATTTATTTATATCTTAATGGCTAAGCTGGGATTTACAGTTCTGTGCAGTTTAACTGGTATATTGCGGACCCCGGAATACGAGGTGAGAACCTCGGATGTGACCGGGACTGACGAGAGTAAAATTTTTTTAAGACTGGGTCAGCAAAACCCAAGCCATATTCTGATGTTGCGTTGAGCTCACATCAGTTTTTTTATTGCCTTAGTGGTGCATTTAACATCCAAAACACAGAACCGCGTTGCGGCATCGCACCGCCAAAATCGGCAGTGACGGCACCGCACTGCCAAAATCAGCAGTATACCACCCGCCGCTACGAAGAATTTTGCAGTGTGAACCGCGCTGCACATTCCAGCGTTATGACGTCACACTTAGTGACAAAATGCTTACAGTTTGCACTTTTCTGTATATAGAACTTGCTTAATAGCTCTTCAAATGACAATATACTCTTTCTAAAGAATAAAAAAAATCATCTATTTTTTATGCTTCGTATGTTCGAGAAAATACGAATTTCATTGCGCATTGCATTGTAGCGCGGTGCCGCAACGCGGTTATGTGTTTCGGCCCTAATGACTGAATATCGTTTCATATTTGGCCAGGACGTATACGAGACGTTCAACATAGTGATGAGACGCAAACCGAAAGAGAACAATTTTAAGGCGGTTTTGGAAACGATTCGTGAGCTGATGAACACTGAATGTGTCGTTCCAGAGTGGCTCCATGATATTGTACTAGGTTATGGGGACCCTGGACAAGCACACTATACCAGGTAAGCGACTTTGTTACTCTTCTGTAGGTAAAATATAGAACTGTTTTTACAAACCTCAACCAGCTTCAACTCAACACAGTTGTGTTACACCTACAGTTCGTCAGCTGTTTCTAGTTACTACTATTGAAGATAACGTATCAGGGAAACCCAACAAAAATTTGTCCGACCTGGGACGTGGACTGTGGACGTATAGGTACACATAAGGCCAGGTCAGGACTACTCGCAACCAGCGAGAATGTACTCGTATGAAAACAATTTTGAAAGTAGAAATAAAGACGGGCATAAACCTGATTCATAACAAGTAAACCGAGGTTATATTTGCCTACCTCTATGGTGCCTTCAAAAGGCGTGACTGTACCTTTTTTTTTTTTTTTTTTTTTTTTCGTGCGGAAATCCCCTCGGATACCCCCCCGCCGGCCAGCGGGGGCGGTTATGTCGGGCTTGAACCGACTAAAACCGCACGCCGTCTCGGGTCTGGCGTGACTGTACCTATGTATGCATAAGCGACACCACCCGCAGTATATAGAATCTCCTGCGAAGGCATGATATCCCTAGGTCCTGAAATCGTCAAATTGAAGACTGAGTGCGTACGCACGCTACCAGAGTGAGCTTTCGATGTCATTGCAGTTCAATAAGACATCGCCGTCTTTAAAATGTTGGTAGATCTGACAGAGAAAAATGTTAGCCTAGACATCACGGCTTCTTCATTTACTTCTTGGTTGACGTATATATTTTAGCAGCCAGATTAAAGAAAGGTTATGGAAGAAAACTGGCATGCTGAAAGACAGCGTCAATCTGCACTTACATCAAATTTAATAAACCATATTGTAAATTTTAAGTCAGTTCTATTCTTGTGAATTATTGAATCATTTTATTTATAGGATGCCTAACGAAATACCTACACTGGATTTCAACGATACATTTTTGGACATGGAACATCTCCGTAGCAGCTTTCCTGGCCATGAGATCAAAGTTAAAACCGATAACCCCAGAAAACTCATCAGACCATTCAAGTAAGTAGATAAATGCGTTTTTTACACGTTTAATGGCAGGTTCAAAGAACTATATTAGAGTCCAGAACATTCGTGGCTGAACTTTTAGTTTTGGAATGACGAATCAATAAAATTCCAGTACACGTCATCTAAAAATAATCGATTTTATGACTAACGTAATCATGTCTAAAAACATAATTTTATTTGTTTTTGTACCAATTTTAACCGTTTTTATTTGCAAGATACAGTTATCAGTAAATAGGAAATACCAACGTACCTAATTAAAAAATATTCCACTCACATTAGACACTCCACATTGCTATGGAGTTAGGGGCCCTGCAAACGTCTCCACGGGAAGGACACTGGGATTAAAGTTCCCCGCCACTGTGACATATACTTCCTGAAGAAGTCGTGCCTCGAAGACGGGTTTTTTCATTGCACAGTGCACGTCTACAGCTTGATATCTTCATACAGTAGTTAAATTACCAGTAACTTTATTTTATATTATATAGGTAAAGCTTGTAAAAACAAACGTTCATGGAGGGGAGAAAAGGACTGATTACTAACGAGGGTGTAGTTTACGGGTAGTAATATACATATACGTCGTAGTATACACACGAGTCGGGAATCATTCTTTCTTCCGAGTGATACAGTTTCATTTAATACACCTACAAGGTAAATACAAAACAAAATTAAAAAATAAAACACTTTTTATCATTGAATTTTCATACACCTTTGTCTGCCGCTTAGCATGTTAATAATGGATTTTCAAACACTTTTCTCTCCCGCATATTTCTATTGAAGTTTTGTCTTCCGCTTAGCAAGTTTTAAATGACGTACATTCTGCCTTATTTTTGAAAAAGTACTGGATACTTTCTGGGTAGGTGTAGTATAAAGGTATTAAACTGCCAGTGCTATGGTTGTGTTATTACACAACATTAGGCAGGCATTACTCGTCTTAATAAAGCGCGCATTACTAAAGCGTAAAAGGGTGTACATGAGATGATATTTACAACTTCAAAATATAAATAAGTAGAACATATCGGTTACTAACTCGGTTAATGTGAGTAAATATAAACTTACTTGTTTTCGACATGTAAACATAATGTGCGCCTTAACACGACCACACGAGGTCGAAAGAGCGTCTCTGGCCTTGGAAAAGCTTAAGTAACAAGTTTTATTATGTTGCAAAAATATCCTTGTCACCTATTTTTGCAAAACAGTAAAACGTGTCTCATATTACTATCCTACTCATCTTATTAATGTGAAAGTTTGTGGGGGGTTCTAGAATGCGGATAAACATACCAAGATAATTTTTGTATAAATACATACGAGGGTCAAACTGAAAGTTCTTAGAACTGGCCACTTATAAACAATATAATAAAAAAATAATTCTAAAATTTGAAAATAGAACTCTTTGCCAATATTACTGAGTATATATTTCATTCATTTATCATTTGTTTTACGATTTGGCGGCAAATTGAAAATTGTCTGAGTCACGTTAACATGAATTTAACACGAGAAAATTTTCGTGCAATGATTTTTTATGACTTTCGATGTCATTTAAGTCAACAAGAAAGTTATGATAGACTACGATTGGCCTTTCACGATGAAGCCCCATTTCGTGCGACTGTTTACAACTGGTTTAATGAGTTTAAACGTGGTCGCACTAATCTCACTGATGATTTACGTGAGGGACGGCCTTCTACGGCGACGACTGAAAATAACATCTGTGTTGTGCGGCGTATGATAGAGACTGACAAAAGAGTGACCTATCAGCAGATTCGGACAAGCTTAGGCATCGGTATGAGTCAAGTGCACAAAATCCTCCACGAACATTTAGCGGTCAGGAAGCTTTGCGCCCGGTGGATACCTCATAATTTGACTGAGGCTCAAAAACTCCATCGTGTGGATTGGTGCCGTAAAATGATTGAAAGATTTAACGGAGGTGACTCTAATGCTGTGTTCGACATACTAACAGGTGACGAAAGCTGGATTTACTGTTATGATCCTGAAACCAAAAGACAATCTGCTCAGTGGGTGTTTCCTTTCGAGGAGTTGCCAACTAAAGTGAAGAGAGATCGAAGTGCGGGAAAAAAAATGGTGGCCTCGTTCTTTGGAAGGATAGGTCATTTCGTAACAATTGTGTTAGAGGATCAAAAAACAGTTTCTGCAGAATGGTACACTACCAATTGTTTGCCACTTGTCTTGGAAAAAGTTCGAGAGAAACGACCTCGCAGTAGGATCCTCCTTCACCACGACAACGCCTCGTCGCACACCGCCAAGCGAACGATCGACTATTTGGCGACATCAAACGTTGAATTACTGGGTCACCCGCCGTATAGCCCCGACCTCGCGCCTTGTGATTTTTATTTATTTCCAAAAATTAAAGAAAAACTTAAAGGAAAGCGGTTTATGAATGCTGAAGAAGCGGTGGCTGCGTATCGCGATGCCATTGAAGAGACCCCTAAGGACGAGTGGGCAAAGTGCTTTTCCCAGTGGTTCCATCGCATGCAGCGGTGTATTGACGTGAATGGACAATATTTTGAAAAGATATAATAAAACTAATAACTGGCTAATGTAATCAGTTTTTGATTTTCTAAGAACTTTCAGTTTGACCCTCGTACATATTATACATAGGAACACTCAGACCAATGCATGCACGTATTCATGCATACAAATGTTTGCACTGAGCGAGAATCGAACCCGCGCTCTCTGACTACCGCCACGGAAGTCGGATAGTTGAAGATGGGATCTCTATCGCACATCAGACTGGTAGTGTGAAATAAAGAGCACTCTACAAAGCATCTTAGACAGACTCGCACTCTGCTTTCCGACGTGGCAACCCAAACGGCGGGGGGTATCCGAAGGGATTTCCGCACGAAAAATAAAAAAAAAAACAAAAAGGTACACGGCATGTGCTCATCCGAAGTCTGGCCCCCAAATTGAAGGGCACAGCTCTCGCTCTGGCGCGCTTGCTGCCCAACATGAGGGAGCCCGATGACTCCTGCAGGAGACTATGCGGGGATCGTGCGGTCCATGGCCCTGTATGGGTGCTCAATATGGGCGGAAGGCCTGAAGTGTGCGGATGCTGCGCGCTCTGCAGTGGGTGATGGCCAACAGGTTCATCCGCGAGTACCGCACGGTCTCCTTTGAGGCGGCGAGTCTCCTTGCCGGAAATCCGCCATGGGACCTGAGACTATGACTATGAAGCGCGGGAGCAGGGACGGAACCGCGAGTCTCGAGAAGTCAAGGCCGTGCAGTCCCAGCTCCGCCAGGCCAGCGTAGTGGAGTGGGAGAAACGACTCGGGCGACCAAGCGCAGGGCACTCCGCAATAGCGGCGAGAAGGTCCATCATGGAGGATTGGCTAGAGAGGCGACACGGAAGCCTCTCGTACCGACTATCGCAGGTGATCTCCGGGACCACCTGCATCGGATCAGGAAGGAGACAACGCCTGAGTGCCATCACTGCGACGCGAGCGAGGACTCGGGGCTGCACACGCTGGCGGATTGCCCGGCGTGGGAGGTGCCGAGACGTGACCTCGTGGCAGAGTCCTCTCGCTCGGCAGCATGATTGCGGCAATGGTGCGGAGTCCGAGGTGCGGTGGTCCAGGGTCAGTCGGGGTGCGAGATATGCTCTATGAACAACCTTACACCCTGACATCTTAATACCACAGACAGCGTGCGGTTTTAGTCGGTTCAAGCCCGACATAACCGCCCCGCTGGCCGGCGGGGCTGTATCGGAGCGGATTTCCGCACGAACAAAAAAAAGGTACACTGAATGTTTTCCTGTGAACAATACTTGTTTACACAAAAATATTCCGTCACAAGTAACGGAAGCGGATGTAGAGGTGACTATTGTGGTCGAATGATAAAAATACTTCAGAAAGGTACATGGAATCTATGAAGAAAGGCAACGAAAATATGACGTGGACATATTCCCAAGTGTTACGATAAATTAAGAGGGTGAAGCGTACTTTTGACTGATTCATAATCCAATATCTGGGTGACCGATTTGCACTCGGTGTTTCCTTTCGACGTTTTCTAAAAATGAGAGCTAGATCGATTTATCGCCCCTGAAACCCCCTGTGTACTAGATTTTATGAAAATCGTTGGAGCCGTTTCCAATGTACAAGGATTGCTCGTTTATAGGTATTAGATTTAGATTTTTCACACCATACACACACCGTTGATCAACAGATATCACCCTAAACAAATCTGACGTTAATATTTGACCGGCCGTGACCGTGTTAGCTAATTATACTTACAGGTCATACTAGTAAGAGACCCAATGTAAGATAAATTGACATTCCTACATTGAGTAGATTGCTAGTCTGTGAATAATAAATTAATCATACCCGTTTGTTGACAGAGTAACATTCGAGAATGTACTTCGAAAGCAGAAGCTAGGGGAGGATGCGATGGATGAGGGCGAAGAAAAGAAGGTAATCGTGGTGGAACCTCATGTACAGCCAAAAAGAGGACCGTATCTATCTAATGAGCCAAAAAAGTAAGTGATCTGTATTTAACATTTTGAACCTATGCTTAATCATTTCTGTCGTTTTTAAGGCTAAGTTAAACAGTTTTATACAAATATGTCGATTTAAAAAATATTTTAGTTGCTATTCTATGGTTGTTGAAATGCATTGTACTAAAATAACACTTCTACTCTTTCCTCCAGCGGCGTCCAGAATAGCACCTTTTCCTTGACATTCCTATTTTTCGCTTCGTTTTGTGACAAAATGAATAATAAATCAAAGAACACTGTACTTGTTGTACTCAATAGTAAAATTCCGGAGACGACCCGCAATGCAATTGATTTTTCTTATGATATGTGCAACTTAATAACATATCCTTCCCATAAAGTAAATATGAAACCTGTTACAATGTAAATATTTTAAGAAACTGATAACATTTTGAGTACAAATATTAATATTGTATACGTTTTCCAAATATAGTTTCAAGTCAACTACTCAGAATAAAGGGGACACTGTACTTATAGCAGTGATAATTTATGCAAACATGGACATGAGGTCATAGATTACGTTCAAAGAAAGAATTATAACCACGGACCACCCTTTATCGGTATTTCCTATGTTGAACAAAGAGATTGTTCTGCTGTAGTTGTGCCTTTAAGGTATAGATACGTTACTGTAGTGTTAGTTTAAAGACCAGTTGGTTCGAAATTCTAATCGCTCTATGATAAATGCAGCTGTGAAACATGGAACAGTCAGCCTTCGATGTTTGCGTATTTCGTAAGACACCGACCATAGCCACTATTAGGATTGAAAACTAATATAAATTCGTTGAAAAGAAATAAAAAATGATTTTTAACATCGTGATCAGAACGAAATGTAGGTACATCAATAAATCAATATGATCTTTATGGTAAGGTTGGATGAATGAATGGATGGATGTATGTATGTTTGTTACTCAATCACGCTAGAACGTCTTAATGGATCTAGATGAAATTTAGCTTAGAGATAGGTTAGGTATTCCGGGAATAGGTTCTTGTAGGTTTCGGGAATAGGTCTAGTAATCCACGTGGAGCCGCGGGCAATTGCCCTCATTTTAATATTTCTTCTGTTTGTAGGAAATAATGAAGAAAGTCTTTGTATGTGTACCATTTTGATTTGGTTATACACAAACAACAAACACGCGTAAACCCTTTTAGCTTACACAATATAGTTTACTATTCTCTATGGAAACACTTGACCGTTGACCTATTTGGCTCGCGAAAGGGTATGGTCTCAATGGTATGTGGTCTTCTATCACTTGAAAAATTTCACCGTTGACCTACTCGTATCTCTGTTAAGGGTGCATCTGAAATGGCACCAGGTGATATCAAACACAATGTATGTGTTTTGTATGACCTGTTGTAGTTGATATACCTTTTTTTTCCGTACGGAAATCCCTTCGAATACCCCCCGCCGGCCAGCGGGGGCGGTTATGTCGGGCTTGAACCGACTAAAACCGCGAGCCGTCTCGGGTCTTCAGACGCTGGGGTGTAAGGTTGCCCATAGAGCATATCCCTCGCACCCCGACTGACCCTGGGCCATCTCCGGTTTCGAGATGCAAACATGCCCCCTCGAGTTTGGGAACCACGGTGTCCCCGTCTTGCCCCGGTTTGGGGGAGGGGCGCTAGTCGCCCCACCGTCCCGGCCTGCTTCTGCTGGGGTGACAGGCGGCCTCACCTGCCACCCCCAGGCCTGCGCTCATGGAGTACGGAGGTCGTTAAGCGACCTCCGGCGCCTGTGTCGCCTGCGACGCGCGGCGAGCATGCTGCGGGCTCGGCGGGCCGGGAGAGTTCTGAACCTCTCCCGGGCGCGCTCCGCTATCTCCGGCGGCGACCCACGGGCTGAGGTATATCCCTGTCAAATAACTACTAATAATCAAAAAATCTACTGGTGGTAGAAATAAGATGACACAAATTTTTCACAAAATTCAGCCGGGTGGGTACCACCGTGCACGATTGCGAAAAACCCTCCATAGTAATCCAATTTCGGTTTGATTGCGTTCAGGGGTCAGCAAGTGCATAGCCGGGCAGGGGGATTGTGGTCGCAGCACTAGTGGGACCTGTGGGTGTCACACGGTGCTGCGGCG
Organism: Cybosia mesomella; assembly: GCA_946251805.1. Taxonomy (NCBI): domain Eukaryota; kingdom Metazoa; phylum Arthropoda; class Insecta; order Lepidoptera; family Erebidae; genus Cybosia; species Cybosia mesomella. The sequence continues at coordinate 13,153,737 of OX276408.1, read as the reverse complement.
ACAATCCTCTTTTCGTCAAGCTGAGTGCCACCATTGTCAACATGGTACGTGTATGTAATGGTGACCCTCTTTCCTGAGACTTTACCTTCAGCTTACCTTCAGGCGAGGTGAAGTCTAATTGACGTGTCCTAAATATAAAAAAAAAAACCCCCCACTAGCCGACAGGGGGGATTCCGAGAGGACTTCCGTACGAAAAAAAAAGTAATCTCGCGTTAATTTGCATTGTAATCAACTTTTCATTAGTGAAAAATGGAATATTCAACGTTTCAAACGAATATTATGTGCCATCCTACAACACGACTGCGATATCACCTACCGGTTTCAATTCTGAATATAAAACATAAGGGTATATGTTTTATATTAAGTTAAGTTATACTAAGATAGCCATTTAAACACAATGCCAAATTATATATTCGTTTATCTAATATGTATTAACACAATATGAAAATAATAATGTACTTCCTATAGGACACGTCAATTTGACTTCACCTCTACATATATATATATATATATATATATATATATATATATATATAATAAAAAAAATAAAAAACCGGCCCAACTGGTGAAGTTCTTCCTCACCCCTATACTAATGATTTACTACACACTTTCATTTACATTCTGAATATATCATCAAATCATTACAAGTTTAAGATTAATGTACATTTTAAACGTTAAAATTACATAAAACAAAGGAGATAGGTACCTCTACCGAAGCCTGGTTACGTCAAAATAAAATATGACGCTATCAGATTAAAATTTATTTTAATGTAAAAAGACTTGATATTGTCGGAAGTTTACGCGAATGTCACACATTGAAATAAAACTATTTTTAACGGATTGGGATCAATGTAAAATATAAAATAAGATCAAATAAATCGCGATAGAATCCGTTAAAAATAGTTTTACATCAATGTAAAAAGACTTCCTACATAAAATCGCCTACAATTTAGTGAGATGTGCAAAATAATCAACACCATTATTAAAATATTGAATAATAAATTAGATAGTTTATTATACAAACATCATCAGTCTCTTTTAGCCGTGTGACATATTGGAAACAGGCTTCACAAAGATTACGACAAGTAGCATTAATGCCCACCGTTAGTCATTTAGCAGCTGGTTATAAATAACGCTTTTGTCACAGGAATACAATACCTTTCACACCGACGCAAGTCGAAGCAATACGATCGGGAATGCAGCCAGGACTAACGCTCGTAGTGGGTCCACCAGGAACAGGTTTGTATATAATTGTATACCTACCTTAATATCATAATATCATGGCACCTTCCTCGACTAATAGAGTAAGTAATTTGAAAGACCTTCATCCTTGTTACCTAAATTATCTTTGGACCCAAAAGCATATTTTTGTCTGTTGTTCTATCGATCTTATTATCGCTAAAATTATTAAATTGTATTGGCATTCTGTCAAGCTAAATAATATGCATAGTACTACCCACCGTTTATAATGACCGGCAAACAACTTGACAATGTACTCTATCTACGCAGAAAGCATAAAAACGCTTTCTGCGCGTCTCTTTGGTAGTTGTGCGTAATGCGACGACTGAGGTTCACTAATTAATTAATCATAGATTTATATTAAACCAATCCCGGGTTCAAAGGGCTCAAGTATTTGTTGATCAGTACTTTTATTGGTTTTTTGGTTGGTCCAGATAGTGCCCATGCGCGAATTTTCCATTTGTTCAAAATGATTGCCAGCACCTATTTCGCACTGTGTCGGGGGTTAAAAATAGACCATTTAAAGAACACGTCTGAGAGGTATGATAGAGGTCGCCTTCACGATTCTCCACTTTATTCCTTGCTTAAATTTACACAGAGTTAAACTTTGATATTTTTATTATCAAACTGGCGGACGCAAGCGGCTTCGCCCGCGTGACTTTATGCATATATTATACATAGAAACTTTCCTCTTGAATCAGTCTATCTTTTAAAAAAACCGCAGGAAAATCCGTTGCAATGTTTTAGATCTAAGCATACATAGGACCAGCCTTTGTTTTATACTATGTAGTGATGAACAAACAAGAACGAACCAGACATTTGACTAAGAAATTAAATACATAAGTACTCATTATTCATAGCAAATGAAATATATTACAGGCAATGTGTTGCTTTATATTGACCATTGCCTACTCTGATTAATGGAAGTCTAGCATTACTGCAATGAATGAACGTCTTATTTTCTTGATAAATCTGATTAGCATTACTCAGTACAGAAGGCGGTATTTTCTTTCAACTTTTTATTGTATGACCGTGTAGACTGACGATATAGATCACTGTGTAATAAAAATCTGATCGATCATTAACTTTATAATCATTGTTATCAGGCAAAACAGATGTAGCTGTGCAGATTATTTCAAACTTGTACCACAATTTCCCTTGGCAACGGAACCTGGTTGTAACTCATAGTAACCAGGCTCTCAACCAATTATTTGAGAAGATCGCCGAGTTGGACGTAGATGAACGACATCTTCTGCGTCTTGGACACGGCGAGGAAGCGCTGCAAACTGATAAAGATTTCTCCAGGTATGTGAACTTACAAATTCATGGAAATCCCAAGGTCAAGCAGTATTTACAATATTTACCACAAACGTTTTTTCTAATCTGATAAGGCACGTAACCTACAACATCAAATAATATTATCAGGATGCATGATTATTATGATGAACAAGCCGAAATGTAAATTACCCATTGCGTTAATAAATGTACATTAATATAAATTGAAGACAGGGCGCTATGGCGCTCATTAGGGGAGATCTATGTCCAGCAGTGGACTAGTATAGGTTGATGATGATGATGATGAATATAAATTAAATTTATATGTATTTATAGTAATAAATTACCAATAATGTTGAACGGGTGCCGTCTATTTGGTAGAAACTTGATACTCCGAAACCTATTTGGGATAACTCACTTCGCAGAAACTTCTTTAATCGATCACTTATTAGGCATTAAAAATATTTGACATAAATATTTTTAGGCATAATGTGCTTATGACCGAATTTAGAATGGCATACATTTAAGATAGTAGAATTTTATTTGGCATAATTACCTTTGGCATAGTTAAAATTTTGTATAACTTCATTTAGCATACATTTAAGCGAGCGTGCCGCGGCAGCGGCCGGCGAAGCGCCAGAATAGATAGTTGTTAACACCCCGACACAGAGTACCCCGACTCGGATAGGTTAGGTTAGGTTATAACTGTGTCCTCTTGCAGAAACGAGCATGCTCTCATAGGCAAGGATATAAAAACCAAATAATTATCATTAAATCAACTTAAGAAATATATACCAAAAGCTGAATCTGGTTTTGAACTTTCTGCGATGTGATGGTTATACATTGTGATTCTGACTTACAAAATTATGGGTTTCAATGTATGCAAAATGAGTTTATGCCAAACGATATTCTGCGAAAAGAGGTTTATGCTATTAGTTGTTATGCAATATAAAATTATTACTTAAAAAGTTCTACTATATGAAGTGTACCCATGTTGAACATCTTCACAGCTTTGTAACACACAAACGATAGTCGTGGGTTCTTCCTTTTGATTTTATATCCGTTGATATTGTCTAGACTTCTTATGTGTAAGTGTCTTTGTATCATGTATTAAGTTGTAATAGTAGGTACATCGGCTATTTTTTGTAAATCGCATTCCCAATATAACAACATGAGCCTTGAGCATTACACTATATTCGATCAATTTCAATGAGTTCGTGAACCGAAACACTCAAGTGGAAGAGGCAATGGCAATTTGGTTCGATTACGTTGATGGATTTTTATCTCAGTCAAAATATAGAATATGAGTAATGTGAACTGGAGAATTGATTTTCAAAATGAATATACTGATCGTATGGAGTGGTATATATGGTTGGATGTTTTGTAGGGTAGTGATACTTTTCGATATGTTTTTATACCTATAACATTAATGTGTGTTTATTGTGTACAATAACGTGTTAAGTGAACCCTATCCCCCCTTATCAGGGTACTTCTTCTTCTTCTTCGAGTCAATGGCCAGATACAAGACTTGATGGCTTGACTTTTATATTTTGTCGGCCCAAAACTTGGCCACAGCCACAGCGCTATCCGTTGCCCTACACAGGTCCTCGGTAGTACAGGTGGAGGAGCAAAGTGGGCAAGAGGGTACTGCGTGCGCAGGATGTCTGTGTGCCGGCTTTCCTGGCGTCGGCGCATGGGGTTCGGGATCTCGTCACTATAATTCTGCGTAATAATGGTGGCGGGGTGACCGTGCCCTTTGCAACCCCCAGTTCTGCGGCATCGAGCCCTGTCATGTCTTAAATCCAGCACGCTTGGGATGACAGTATTGCTGAGAGGGTTAGGGAGCAGTTAGTGGAGGGTGCTTTGGGGGCCTATCTGGCCAAATGGTTGCACGCGCTGCCTTCACCTCACCTGGGTACTCTGTTAGACGACAATTCTTCACGAGTGGTGGTGGCCGTCCGCCTGGGCTGCAAGGTGTGTGAACTCCATGGATGCACCTGCGGTTCCATGGTGAGGGAAGACGGCCATCACGCACTGAGTTGTCGTGGAAACACAGGTAGGTTTCCACGGCACCATGCTCTCAATGACATACTCCGGAGAGCCTTTATGTCGGCAGATATCCCTGTGGAGCCGGGTGGATCCAACAGGCACGGATCAGCAGATCCGACAGCAAAAGACCGGACGGTATGACTCTGGTACCGTTGAAAAATGGCAGGTGCCTTTTATGGGCTGCCACGTGTGCCGAAGACGCAACGGAAAAAAAACGGGATAAATATGCGGCCTGAAGGGAGGCTTCCTTTGCGGTTGAGACGATCGGTAGTTGGGATGCCAACACTAAAACATTAGTCAGCGAATTGAGGCGTAGGTTGAGGGATAAGACTGGTGACTCTTGCTCCGGCTCGTACATGGGGTAAATGTTGGCCATCGCTATCAAGTCTTATCGCCACCTTTGCGCCGGGTACGGTGAGGGGCGGATTATTTGATAAGACTGATAATGTTATGTCTTGTACTATTTAAAATTAACTTATTAAATTTAATGAATCCTACAAAATGGCACAAGATAGGCGGAGACAAATCTAACAAATGTAAAGTCATGAACATTGATATGCCCGTTCTCGAGTTAAAAACGGTATTACTAACGTGACCTAGTCTTGCCATATATACTGTAACAAAGAAAAAAAAATTATATTGCAAATAACATTTATTACTTTTATAGTGTGTTAGTTAAATACATAAATATAAAACAATTTAAAATATAAAAAGCTTATTCGAAGTGGTCTCCATTAGCTGCAATACAGTCCTTTAAACGTTGAGGCCAGTTATCAATAGAAGCACGCACTCTTACCATGGGAAAATTCTTCACTGCCAATCGTATGGATTGTTTTAGGGACTCCAAATTATCATGGCGTTTAGAGCAAGCTCTCTAATTTTGAAAAAGGGATTTTCTTTAGAAAAGCCCTATTGCTATCGAGTTGTCGTCGACGTCGTCGTTGCCAATATTCTGTCACGGTTTTGGGTATGAAAGAGATGAGCTATCGAGTTGCTGTTTTCGGTAATAGATTCGTGCTGGGGTGAATCATTGCAAGATAAAGAAAAATTCGCAAAAAAATAATAATCGCAAAATCGAAAATCCCTTGTATTCGGCTCAGCTCGTCTCAGGAATTCAACTTGTTTAAATTAACAGTTAAGAAATCACCAGTACGTCTCTTATAGGCCGCAAGTCCTAAGTCATCTTTTAAAATACGCGACATGGTTCTAGGTGCTATCTTCATCTCCCAAGATAAAATATTTTGCGTTCGGACAGGATGTCTTCGAATTCCTTCCCTGCTTTGACCATCTTTTTCGTACGAACACTACGTGGACGGTCAGATCTTTTTCTGTCACAAACAGAGGAGGTCTCATTGTACCTATTAATAGCCCGGTACACAAACATTTTACTAATACCAAGCGTATGGAGAGTAGTTAAAATTGCATTTGGCTCCATACCTACTTTGTGTAATACAATCACAGCGATTCGGTTCTCTTTATCTTATATCTTATCTTTATCTTTACCCCACTCCATTTTAATATCGCAAAATATTGTACAATTTATTGGCGCTAAAATGAGAAACACAATGAACAATCATATAAAAATTACAGATTCCAAATTCAAATGTAGGTAATATACTTTGTTTATTTTTAATTGTAACAGTATTTATGGCTTGACTAGGTACATTAAAATGCCGAACTGCGACGAGAGTAATGGCCGTAACGGATTCCTGAATATTACCGGTTCTCCAAGTACCCGTCATCTTTTATCTGAGACAAGTTTGCAAGGCGCAAAGGAAATCGGTCGTTGGTTACATAATGTCTGTGACTTTAGCTGCGGACTTTTACAGTTTTTACTGTTAATTCATTATGTACTATCAACTTTTTATTAATTTTGCTTTATTCCTGTCTAGTGTTATCGATCGGTCCAATTTATCGAAACTAAGCAGTTTAGACATTATAAAATGGGCTAAAATACTGATTTATTTATTTATAGTCCACAGATGTTTTTTAGGCCCTTTAAAACCACGTCACTACCAAGAACTGTCTTTTCGCCTATCTGCGGCACCAATTATACTTTTTTATCTTTCATACATCTAGATGTTCGGGGCCGCGACCAACCTCACCTGTAAGCCACTTACCTGCTGATTGACAAACGAGGCCCCGTTGTAGGCTTTCCTCTCGTGGTTGGGTCATCATCATCATCACAGCGTTGTGTCCCGATTGCATCCGAGGCCTACACCCCGTAGCCTGGGGTCCGCTTTCCTGCTTTTCCTTCACTACTTCGCACGATCTTGGGCATCCATAGTAGTGAGACTGTTGACATGCAGGCCATCCCTTACGACGTCAAACCAGCACTTCTTGGGTCGCCCCCTTCTACTAGACCCCAGCGGAAGTGCCATGGCCAGACATTTGATACCTACGTAGTCAGGCAGCTGCTACAAAACGTAGCCGCACCAGCGAAGGCGACACTCCTGAATTTTATTTGCAATGTCACGGACATGGAGGCTGCCACGGATGCGGGGGTTCCTCATGCGTGACATCCGCACATCCATCGCAGCATGTTCATCTCCATGCGTGTCCTCCTTGGAACCATGTCAGCTCCTGCTTATGTCACTCTTGGAACGGCCACGCTTCAACCGAATGAGTGGTTGAATATTTAACCAAATTACGGCAAGTAGCAGAGGGAACCCGGGGCTCAAAAGTGCAACCGTGTGTGTCTTTACTCAAATTCAAAAATGTTATTACTAAAAATCTTATAACTGATGTAAATTCTAACGCATCAATTTGATTCCCTCAAATCTCCCTCATCTTCTAAATCTCAAGCTCCTAAACCTCCTGTTCTTTGATCACAGATATGGCCGTGTCAACTACGTACTAGCAAAACGCCTGGAGTTATTAGAGCGTGTGGGACGACTGCAGAGTACCTTGGACGCTGGCGATGACGCTGGTGCTACATGTGAATTAGCGCATCACTTCCATGTATACCACGTCAGGCCGCGATGGGAGGCCTTCCTCGATAAATGTACCAAAGAACAGGTAAGTGTGAAAATAATCAATTTTTGTTCTTTAAGCCAGAGGTTTTACATTTAGCGGCGATAGCCCAGTGGCATACGTAACCGACTGCTGAGACGAGGTCTCGAGTTCGATCCCCAGTTGCCCGGCCACACACCTCTAACTTTTCGTAGTTATGTGTGCATTAATAAATGATAATTATCGCTCGCTTAATAATGTGCCCGGTAGATGGCAATAGGCTCGCCCCCTATTACATTGGGACCTCAACATAACTGGCGAATCGTGTAATACACCTCTGCCTACCCCTTCGGGGATACTGGCGTGAAGTTATGTTATTTTATGTTTATGTTTTACATTTAAATTATATAAGTATAATCCTTTTTGCACTTAGCTCCTACAGCATTAATTTCAAAATAGCCATGTCGGATAATCTATCTGGTTTGTTCGTTTAGTTATAGAAGACACTGGTCTTCTATACCAATTACATTTACGTGCTCAACCGATACCAGTGCATATTTATTCCATTATTTTTAAAGGATAACAGAAATGTTTCTTGAACAAATATTGGTATTTATAGAATATATATATATATACACCAATCAGAGTTTGCATAGGTACAACCCTTTGGATGGGCACGAATTGGAACATTTATACCAATTCTGAAGAGAAAAAAAGTGCCCGGGGCCGAGCTAACCTCACCTACAAGCCCGCTTTAGCGTTGGCTTTCCTTTCGGGGTTGGGGTGTCAGACGGTAGTCGCTCCCATAAAAGCTAAAATTAATCGAATCATGTAAAGCAGCAGTAGAGCGGACCCGGAATCTAAGGTGCAGGTTTTGGATGCAACCGGGCTTTGCGCTGAGCTCGGATGAAGACGAGGAAGAGACTATAAAAGATTAATTACAAATTGTGCAATTCTTTTGACATATACGATGCTATGAGTTACCTAATAGAAACCATTACCACAGTACACTAAGAACAGGAAGTCATCTTCATAGAAATGTGCCGCTGCCGGTTGGAATATGTGAGTGCCCGCTGGGTGCCGTGTACGCTCGCGCTACCACGCACACATTAGCATAATATTCAGTGGAATACGGCGGCCGCAGTTTGGGCTGTGGTCTATACTGTAGCGTCCGGGGGTTGGACGCCACAATACCTCGTGTAGATAAGAAGATAAACACAGAGGAAGAAATTTATATGGGCATTTATTATATCAACAAAAGCTTCCTATAACGAGTTTAGGGAGGTTTTACGCGTATATTATTATTTTAATGCGAACTAGGGAATCGCGAACTCCGCTCAAGGACTGAGCCTAATTTAATTACAATTATATCTTCTCTTCGGCCGGCGGACCCGGGCGGCGCGTCTAGTCGCCCGCTGTCAGCCGCACAGCCGAATGCAGCTCCACGCAGCAATTGTTTTTCTTCCCTAAGCTAAATTTGAATGACAAAGTATTTTTATTTAAACTCTGACACATGATGGCCAGGAAACGAACCGTAGTGTGTGGGACGAGGTCCGAACACTACAGCAGCTACGCCCTTACTGGTCATTCATGTGACAGTTACATCGAACCCTAGATAAACTAAATCTGGGACACAAAAAAAAAATTATGCGAATTGTCCCTTACAATGGGAATAACGAAGCAATCTTTGTAATAATTAGTAAACGATAGTAGAATTTCAAATTATAGCAATTAAACTGTAATAAATACTGAAAAACACGAACAAAGAAAAATTGCTTCATTCTTGGCCAGGCAAAAACCCAGGTTAAAAGAAACCTGACCACAATCAGCCTCATCAAAGAAAAGTTATTGGTATCACTTGCCGATACATTTTAAGGTTTGCCCTGAAAGGACTTAGTAACACAGTACTTTTAAGACCTACCTAACTAAAAAGAAAGATGACATAACTTGATCTGTCCTTACACATTATGCATGTGAAGCAGAGACTATGTCGCCTACACATTACTAAATTATTTTTAAAACAATATTAAAGAGAAAGAACTTACTCTATAAAGAAAAGTCTGATCGAAAACTAACTTTCAATCATCGTCGGCGCTTATGTCCAGAACGATTTGACTCTCTTACAAAGTTTAGATCACAACTCTCAATATTGTACAAAAAATAATTGCCTAACTCCTACGCTAGAACATCACGAACATAAAAAACAAAACAAATCTATTTATCTTCCGCAGCGCAGCAATATGGAATAAACAGAGAACACATATTAATAATAAAATACTACTAGTTACTAGTTACGCTAGTACGTAATGCGGTTTTAGTCGGTTCAAGATAACACGTTATTCACTACGTGAATTATAATTCTACTAAGACTTATAGTCCTTATTGGCCCTATTGACCCGCAGGCAACTAACAATGCTCTTGAAACATTCTGGAACAAGCCACCATCATAGCCATCTTCTCGTTGAGCACATAATATCACATAAAAGCACATAAAAGCAAAATAGACAACGATACTGATAAATGCGTCGCTCCAATTGTCGCACGACGTCTTTCTTCAAACGGTACGGGATCGATCCATTCACTGCCAACTGCAGAATGTTGGCGTTTCCGACTTCTGCGGAAACTAGCGCTTCACCAGCTGTAGCAACCACTAGCTCCTGTGGAAACCAGCACCTCTACCAGTTGTATGGAAACCGGCGTTCCTCCACACCAATTGTAGCTGTAGCAACCACCAGCTGTATGGACCGCAGCGACTTCACCAGTTGTAGCTGTAGCAACCACCAGCTGTATGGAAACCGGCGTTCCTCCACCAGTTGTAGCGTCCGGGGGTTGGACGCCACAATACCTCGTGTAGATAATAAGATAAACACAGAGGAAGAAATTTATATGGGCATTTATTATATCAACAAAAGCTTCCTATAACGAGTTTAGGGAGGTTTTTACGCGTATATTATTATTTTAATGCGAACTAGGGAATCGCGAACTCCGCTCAAGGACTGAGCCTAATTTAATTACAATTATATCTTCTCTTCGGCCGGCGGACCCGGGCGGCGCGTCTAGTCGCCCGCTGTCAGCCGCACAGCCGAATGCAGCTCCACGCAGCAATTGTTTTTCTTCCCTAAGCTAAATTTGAATGACAAAGTATTTTTATTTAAACTCTGACACATGATGGCCAGGAAACGAACCGTAGTGTGTGGGACGAGGTCCGAACACTACAATACCGTGAGTGAGATTGCGCGCGTTCAAGTAATCCACTCCCACCGGCATATGAAATTGCCGTTTTTCTTGAAGAAATTGGAGGAAACCCAATTTTCAGTACTAACATTTTTGCATTTTTTTTAGGAATGACAAATCCAAATTTTATGTATTTTTTTGTGTATGAATGAAACAACATTAAGCTAACAAACAGCAACTTTTATTACATTTTTGAAATGTGACAGCTGTTAAGTAATACGAAATTTATCATCAAAATGGATAGCATTTAGGAAGTACTGTTTTTGAATATCGATTAATTTATCAAGCGGCCAATAAAAACAAAATTTTATACAGAGTTTTAAAATCTTGAAATCAACTTTCAAACACAATATAAATAATGGAAATAGCTATTAAATTACAGGAATAACGAACTCATGAATTTGTAAGAAAATTTCGGCAATTTCATAGGTAAAGACCTATTATTCAGCGCAAATAACGAATTCCGGTTTTATTTGAGTTGTATTCAAGTTAGAAAAATAAAAATGATACCAAAATGAAGGTCATTGACAGGAGAATGAAAAACAGTTATCAAAATATTGCTGCAAGAAACTGCATTATACCACAGATTAATAAATAGTTGATTATACCATGAAAATCCAAAATACCTACGTTTTCTACCTATATGAAGCGCTCAGCGAGCCAATCAGTCCAGAGCGGAACGTGTTCGAGGTAGGACGTGTGTCACTTCGTGCTAGACGCACAGTTGTGTTATACATTTTTTAAATGAAGTTACGTAGCATAAATGCCACATCGCAGGAAATTTGTCAGTTGTTCAATTCCGTTGATAAAAACTTGAGATTCGAATTTTATTTGCAATTATAGTACTAAAGTATATTATTATTTTCATATTGTGTTAATACATATTAGATAAACGAATATATAATTTGGCATTGTGTTTAAATGGCTTTCTAAGGGTATGTTTTATATTCAGAATTGAAACCGGTAGGTGATATCGCAGTCGTGTTGTAGGATGGCACATAATATTCGTTTTATTGTTATAACGTTGAATATTCCATTTTTCACCAATGAAAAGTTGATTACAATTCCTCTAGGATTCCTCTCGGAATCCCTCCTGTCGGCTAATGGGGGTTTTTTTTTTATATTTAGGACACGTCAATTTGACTTCACCTCGCCTGATGGTAAGCTGAAGGTAAAGTCTCAGGAAAGAGGGTCACCATTACATACACGTACCATGTTAACAATGGTGGCACTCAGCTTGACGGCCTCATCAGAAGAGGATTGTCATCGCAGCACCGCGTGACACCTACCGGTCCCACCAGTGCTGCGACCACAATCCCCCTGCCCGGCTATGCTCTTGCTGACCCCTGAACGCAATCGAACCGAAATTGGATTACTATGGAGGGTTTTTCGCAATAGTGCACGGTGGTACCTACTCGGCCGAATTTTGTGACAAATTTGTGTCATCAAATTTCTACCACCAGTAAACCAGGGGTGGTTATATTGGGCTCGTACCGACCCTTAAGGCATTTCCTTCGCACCGCGACTGACCCAGGGCCATTTCCGGTTTCGAGATGGCCCCCTCGGGTTTGGGAACCACGGTGTCACCATCTTGGATTACTACTAACTACACAACAACTAACTGTGGCGTGGCGGGTGTCGGGGGCCCGAGTTCGATTCCCGCCCAGTTCAAATACTTGTATGCATGAATATGTCTATTTGCATTGGCCTGGGTGGTTCTATGTATTAATATACATGTATATACTAACAAAACAAGTTGAATTCCTGAGACGAGCTCAGCCGAATACAAGGGATTTTCAATTTTGCGATTATTATTTTTTTTGCGATTTTTTCTTTAACTTGCAATGGTTCACCCCAGCACGAATCTATTACCGAAAACAGCAAATCGATAGCTCATCTCCTTCATACCCAAAACCGTGACAGAAAATTGGCAACGACGAGGTCGACGACGACGACAACTCGATAGCAATAGGGCTTTTCTAAAGAAAATCCCTAAAAAAAGTATTTTAGTATATTTATCAGCAATCTGGATTGCCCATATTACAAACTATACTTAAATTGGGCCTAGATTGTGTTGTGTAAAATGTCAAATATAAATAACATCTATTTGGAAACCCTAATAATTTATCAAATATTATGTGAATAGTTCCAATAAAATTACATAGATACCTACGTATCGCATTGAGAATCTACGTCTTTTTGGAAATCGATTAAAAAATAATAGTGGTAAGTACTAGTATGCAGTTTAATTACATATATAACAATGCACGTGCGGGCTCCTATGTAGGTAAATTGTTGAATCATAAAACGTTTCTTCATAATAGCTACATTGTATTTAAAACAAGTTGAATTCCTGAGACGAGCTCAGCCGAATACAAGGGATTTTCGATTTAGCGTTTTTTTTTGCGATTTTTTGCGATTTTTTCTTTATCTTGCAATGGTTCACCCCAGCACGAATCTATTACCGAAAACAGCAACTCGATAGCTCATGTCCTTCATACCCAAAACCGTGACAGAAAATTGGCAACGACGACGTCGACGACAACTCGATAGCAATAGGGCTTTTCTAAAGAAAATCCCTTTTTTTTAGGGATTTTCTTTAGAAAATCCCTATTTTTATCTTGCAATGGTTCACCCCAGCACGAATCTATTACCGAAAACAGCAACTCGATAGCTCATCTCCTTCATACCCAAAACCGTTACAGAAAATTGGCAACGACGACGTCGACGACGACAACTCGATAGCAATAGGGCTTTTCTAAAGAAAATCCCTAAAAATGAATGTACGCTAGTATATTTGAACGTAGACGATTGACAAAATAATAACTGTAATAATAGTAATGAATAACGTAAACTGTATTTCTAGAAGATATTCTATGTAATTAATAGTTGTTTAATTATTTTATCTACGCCCATGCTTTAAATCCTCTATAAAAGATTCTGAAACAGTTAGCTTATTGCCAACATTAATACATCCAATGTCCTAATAACCATAATATCATCCGAACGGGTGTTATAATGTTGTATGAAATTTCATAATAACACTCCTTTCGCTTTTTCAATGTCTTCCGCGCAAAGGGTTACTCATCAGACAGCCAAATTCTTACCACTCGATGCGTGGAATCTGCATATGAGTTTCAAAAAAAGAACTCATTCACGCGCGTTGCATTGCACTACCACAGCGGCGGCGAGCCGTAAAAAAAAATTAAAGCTTATTCGTTCGAATTCGAATTCCCGCTATTTTGCTTCGCTATTATTTTTGCAAATTGTTTTGTTTACTTACGAAAATGAGCGATTTAAGTTTTGATAACACACCTTCAGACATTTCGAATGCAGCAAAGGACATTTCTAACAAATTACTACCGGAAAAATCTAGAAAACAGTATGAAAAGGCGTACCAAGATTTCATGAATTGGAAAATATCAAAGGGCAGTACATCATTCTCTGAAGATGTATTATTAGTTTATCATGGGTGTAGATAAAGTCTTGTATGCAACTGTATAATTAGGTATTAAAACACTCATGTGATACTATTATCACACTCAGCTTCGCTTCGTGTGATAAACCCACATTCATGTTTTAATACCCCTCATTATACCACAGTTGCATAAATAACTATTGATTGATACCACAATAACACAAAAGGTTAATTAAACATTCTTATTTTTCTAGCGGCGATAGCCTAGTGGCGTACGTAACGTACTGCTGAGACGAGATCTCGAGTTCGATCCCCAGTTGCCCCGGGCACACACCTCTGACTTTTCGTAGTTATGTGTGCATTAATAAATGTTAATTATCGCTCGCTTAATAATGTACCCGGTAGATGGCAATAGGCTCACCCCCTATTACATTGGGACCTTAACATAACTGGCGAATCGTGGTTGTGTAATACACCCCGGCCTACCCCTTCGGGGATACAGGCGTGAATTATGTTATGTTTTATTTTTCTACACTTTGGCGCTCGAAACATGCTGCGGACGGCTATCGCCTCGCTGCGGCGTAAAGTGACAACTTTCCTACGCATAAAATACCTTATGTCCCCGAATATCTTCGCCTTAAGCTTCGTTGTTTTTCTGTATATTGACGCGAAACACTGGACGCCGACCGCCAGCGCCTCGCTGTGGCGTAAACTGGCAAATTTTACCATTCCAAAAATACCTAAAGTCGTCGCATACCCTCGGCTTAACCGTCTGGGTGTTTCTATGTATAATATGTATTTATTTACAAAAAAATATCTAAGTACCTACGTTTATCCGCATTTCAGAACCTATATATATTTTTTTTTTTTATATATAGATATTAAATATATATATAGACAAGCTGTGCTTAGTTTGGGTCTAGATGGCGTAGTGTAGTAGTTTGTCATTTGTAGTAAGTTGTTGTAATAATATTTAACGAAAAATTAACAACCCTAGCGCCAATGCAAGATTAGGCTAATAGATCGCCGAGCGACTTTAGATAAACCACTGTTATTAGTGTACTGTGCCATTACCAACCATTAATCTAAGGTTTTTGGTTCCCTTTTATTATACGTAGATTAAGAAGTTTTAAATGACATCATCACTTGTATGACAATGATTATACACATTTTTTGTATTCATGTATGTGGTAATTCAAGTGATTAGAATTCTGATGCTAACTGATCGCTACATTAATAAATCTAATGGTGTGTCTTGCATAATTCTTGTTTGGTATAATATGGTATTCATATAAAATTATCACAATAGTCTTCTTTTTTTCTATTACGTAGAAAATTGTCAAACCTTTCTTGATGTATTCTATGTATCTTGATTTTTTCAGAATAAATCTATAGGAACAATAAGTAAAGAATTTCCCTTCCACGAGTTCTTCAATGATGCACCTAAGCCCCTGTTCCCTGGGAAGTCTTACGATGAGGATATGGAGGTCGCAAATAGCTGTTACAGGTAAGGTACTATTTCGTTGAAAGAGCGAACTAGCCAGTAATGAGACTCAAGCATTATCTCGATAACCAGTCACTTTAATTACTAAGAGTTTATCTCATGGTCAGATAGAATTCGCTATGGATCTAGCATTAGTATCTATACCTTAAAATAATATGCACCATCCCATTGAGGTCTATATTACTCAAGTAACCCGGTAATTTACAATGTCTTGTAAAGAAGTAACTACATTATAGTTGAGAACTAACGTTTAAATTTTCTATCATGGACTAGGCTTTATGCGTGTAAATGCATCCTAAAACTACACTTAAAGCTGTGACCTGTAGATAGACACAACCCACTGTGTATTTGAATTATTGCAACGTAAGGATAACGTTTGGTATACGATTACAAGGTCTGTCCCAAAAGTATCCGACCTACCTCGATTTCTCGGCGCTTGATTTATTCTTCGTCATCCGGGGGGTGGCATCCTTCAAAGTAGTCCCCATTTGATTGAACAAGACGCTCATATCGATGTTTCCACTTATTAAAGCACTCTTGAAAGTTAGACTTCGGAATAGCCTTTAGTGCATTCGTCGCTTATTATTGGAACGAAGTTCCTTATCGCGCGTTACGAAAAGGGGCTAGACGGAAAAAATTAAGATTGTAACGAAACTTTTCACTTTTGTAACTTCTGCGCACCGATCCGCGCATTGTTTTCACGGTACTATGGAAACGTATGGTGTCATTGTCAAACCGTAAAAATAAACTATGATTTGATTCGAATACGACGAGGAGTTTCAGTTTCTGAAGAACTTTATGATCAGTAAATATTATTATTGACGACCTCTGTGGCGTAGCGGTAGTGCATTCGACTGCTAAGCCAAAGGTCGCGGGTTCGATTCCCGCTCAGTGCAAATATGTATATTTGCATTGGTCTGGGTGTTTCTATGTATAATATGTATTTATTTACAAAAAAAAAGTATTTAAGTATGTTTATCCGCATTCTAGAACCCATATGACAAGCTCTGCTTAGTTTGGGTCTAGATGGCGTTGTGTACTTTGTCGTACAATATTTATTTATTTTATTTAACTATAGTAAGAAAAAATAATAAAAAATAACAGTAATGAATCCTGACAGTGTTTCATAAAATGTGTGTGAATGTGTTCCTTCACTAATTAATCGAAATGAACTTCGATCCATCCGGGTGTCCCTTGACACCTCTCAAGTATTTTCGTCGTTTATTATCGAATCGATGTCACTTAAGCGGCATTTTCAATCGAGGAAACAGCCAAAAGTCGCAGGGAGAGGTAATAACCTTTTTAAGAAAGTTTTCGTCACTATTAATCATTTCCAAATTGTCCTGAGCGATTTCTAATCGAAGGTTTTTTTTTGCTGGTCTGAGAGCAGTTTCGGGATAAATTTGCACACACACGAGTCATTCCCAAATTCTCGGTTAAAATTCGCCAAACAGTACTTTTTTGTATCCCAAGTTCAAGTTCCAGTTCTCTCACAGTCAAACGACAATCTTGTTTAACTGCGACTCGCACACGCTCGACATTATCCGACGATGTTCCCGCCGAAGGTCGACCAGAACGAGGATCACTGTCAACAGGCGTTTGCGGCCACTTTTGAACCGCCTATACCACTCTTTAATTTGTGTTTTGCCCAAACACTCATCTTTAAAGACCTTTTACAATATTTCAATATTGTAAAAGGTCTCGTGTATACAACTTTTACCGAGATTAATGCAAATTCGCTGTTCCGTTCGTTCTGCCATTTTTAGCAATAAGCAAATTGCGACGAACGCAAAAAAATCGTTGTAAACAAATACACGCTGCGCGAGAACTAAGGCGTTTCATCGGTATGTCAGGCTACTGACGAGAAGGTTAGTAGTTGCCAGTGACGCCTGAGTCTCTCCGCGCGAAGATATGAACGTAGGTCGGATACTTTTGGGACAGACCTCGTATGGATTTCTGTACCTTCCCGAAGTTACGATATTTTTTATTAATATAGGCATGTCTTTATGTGTATATTCATAGTCAAGCAATTAAATTGTTAATACCCTCCACTATGACCTCTATCAATCTTTCGAGTTACTGCAAGAGGCACTATTTCGTTAAATTACCAGTTCTTAAAACATTCTAGTGAAATTTATAAAACATTTAAATTAATCTACGATACGAGGTGCGAGAATATAAAGCTATTTTTTTACAATCACACTAGTTTTATCATTCACCTGTTCGTATATCTAGTGTGCAAAATACAGTCTAATAAAATAGACGGCTATGGATACTTAATCAGAGAGGTGTGATGTTGTAAATTCTGGTTTACGATAATCACAGTGCAGATTGATAGACATTATATTTAGGCTAAATATAATGCTACTCTATACCCACGGCTCCGCCCGTGTGGAATACTGATCCCGCTTCCGCGACCCCAACATTTTGTGATCTTACTCTAACCCGTGCGCAATATTTCAGCCTAATCTTTCCTAGCCATTTTTGTTGCGTGATTGGGTAACAAACTCACTTTCGCATCTAAAAATATTAGTTAGTAAACTACCAATCAGGTCATGGTCAAACATAAAAAAAGCTCATTTCGAATATCATACCTACTTAAAATGTTTATTATAGTATCTAGTTCGGGTACACGGGCGTGAAGTTATGTTATGTTTATAGTTCATTAATTTTCATCAATAGTAGACTTTGATTAGGTATCTATTGAAAAATAATACTGGTCGTAAAAGATGATAAATGAATAAAACATCAGCAATGTTCACATTGATTTCCAAAATTGTAAATTGACCCATAATAAACGCAAATAACGCAATAAACTTTCTTGTCTTCCTGTAATGCGGCCTATTCATCATCATAAATGATAAAAAACATATAACAGCGATATTCTTTGATATGCGTAGCGCATTTAATTTTGTTAAACATGACCTACTGCTAGAGACATATTACCTCTATGGTATACGTGGCTCTGCACATGAGTGGCTTAATAGTTATCTGGCTGATAGAATGCAATATGTTGAAATTACGAACTTCAACTCTAATAATGAAGAAGTAACCTTTAAATCTGAAATGAGATATAATAGAGTGGGTGTACCCCAGGGAACCATTCTCGGACCGTTGCTGTTTCTCTTGTACATTAACGATCTCCCGTTGATAACAGAATACCAGTCTATTCTCTATGCAGACGACATATCAATTCTAGTAATTCTAGTAACTCTGAATCGAACTACAATGAGTTACTAAATAGTGTTGTTCGAAAAGTGATAGACTGGTTAAATCAAAATAATTTGAGTGTCAACATTAATAAATCTAAATATATACAATTTCATAATAGAGGAGGTAAAAAATTGGACCTAAATATAAATTACAGTGGTGAAACTTTTAGAAAGTAATGAAATTTCCTTTCTGGGTATAACTATAGATGCTACATGTAACTGGAAAACACACACTCATAACGTCCAGAGTAAAACTAATAGGTTTGTCTATGCTTTGTGGAGACTAATAAAAATATCCAGCAAACAAACAGCACTTAAGGCGTATCATGCATTTGTGGTATCTATCCTAAGATATGGCATAGTACTTTGGGGGAACTCGGTAAATATAAATAGAGCATTCATAGCTCAGAAACAATGTATTAGAGCTATTTGCAATGTAGCTCCCTGGGTAAGCTGTAAGCCTTTGTTCCGCAAACTTTCACTATTGACTGCCGTGTATCTATATATTTGAAGTATGTGTTTTTGTTAAAAATATGTATATGAATAATGACTTATTTAGTTTTAAGAAGGATGTATGTAATTTTAATACGAGATATCCTAATGACCTGGTTCTTCCACTGATAAAGACTGATATATGTAGTAGAAACAGCCCCGCAATGGCAGTACGCATCTATAATCACTTACCTCGAGATGCTCGTGACTTGCCTATACAAAAGTTTAAAAAACAATTGTTTAGATGGCTCGTTGAGATATGTTTTTACTCAGTGGACGAATATCTTAAATATAAATTATAAAAAAAAACTGACTGGACTGAATTTGAATAATCATAATTCATAATTGATAACTAATTTATTAATGACTACTTATTTAATTCTTATTTCTATTTCCAACTAAGCAAAACCATGACATTATTTAATAATTTCAAAATATAATGATTTAAGCTGAATTCAGATGTGTCAATTTTAATAAAAAAATGTTTAATGGTTTAATATAATATATTGTTAATTTTAATGTTTGCATGCCATAAACTGAACTGGTAAATGTGCTGAACGAAAATTATGTGACATCTTGTACTACCACATTTCCGCAAATAAAGTATTTGAATTTGAATTTGAATTTGGGTCAAAACGTAAGCCAATGTACAACATTAGTTGTACATTGACTTACGTAAGGCAGTATCGTTCTGCGCTTAAGTACAGTACTGAACATAAGTAGGTTTTGACGAGACTCAACTTTAGTTTCTCAATTCAGAAACCAGCCACTAGTGAACTTTTAATCAGAACATTGAACTACCATCATTTGCGAAAACTTAAATACTATAGTATAGACATCTTGTGAAGGACTTATTGGACTCAAGCCAACCTCACCGGCAAGCCGGTACACCTGCTGATTCAGCTGATCGACGGACGAGGCTCTAGCAGCTGGGGAGATTCGGTTCATTAGGGTTCCGTTGCCAAATGGCAAAAAACGGAACCCTTATAGATTCGTCATGTCTGTCTGTCTGTCCGTCCGTATGTCACAGCCACCTTTTTCCGAAACTAAGAAATTTGGTAAGTAGATGTATTCTGTGAACCGCATTAAGATTTTCACACAAAAATAAAAAAAAAAACCATGAAATTTTGGACCTCCCCATACTTAGAGCTGAAAGTCAAAAAAATTTTTTCGCCAAACCCATCCGTGTGGTATTTATGGATAGGTCTTCAAAAATGATATTGAGGTTTCTAAAATCATTTTTTCCTAGAGCAAGAGACACTTCCAAAGTGGTAAAATGTGTGTCCGTCCACCCCCCCCCCCCCTGTAACTTCTAAAATAAGAGAATCATAAAAGTAAAAAAAAATTATGATGTACATTACCATGTAAACTTCCACCGAAAATTGGTTTGAACGAGATCTAGTAAGTTTTTTTTATTCGTCATTAATCTTAAACCGCAATTTACCTTTCATTCAATCAACTTAAATATAAAAATAAAAAAAAATATTATTATGTTACTTGCTGCTACGGAACCCTTCATGGGCGAGTCCGACTCGCACTTGACCGCTTTTATTTACTTTGCCCACCGACCGCTAGAAGGAGTAGTAGGAGAGTAGAACCTGGACTCCAAGGTGCTAGCTTTATATGCAACTGGAATTAAAGTTCGGACGAAGCGGCGGGCAACTGCTAGTCGTTTGATATATTAACGGCTTCGATACTGTTTTTCATTTACCGGTTCTACGAATTTGCACGTTTCCCTTGTGTACCTAACTAAAACCCACCGACAGCATTAAATGTTTTTTCTATGCCATAAACTAATAATAGATAACTCTACCCACTAACAACATCTGCTGAGCCATCTGGTTTGTTTACGTAATCGTTAAAGTAATCGGATAGCTATACCTATATAATTTTAGGTGTATAACAAAATTCAGTATGGAATTTAAAGCTGGTCTCAGCTGGCTTCCGCTGTTGTTCATTGTTACACTGTTACAATGAGGAATAGTGAAGAACGGCAGCAGCTGTAAGTTTGACGTTGTACTGATTAAGGTAAAACCTTTTTTACGTTATGTCACTTAAAATTGACACAGCTGTTACTAAGTGTGTATGGGACCCCACCAAGATCTTCGGAGTCCAAGTCAACCTCACTTGGAAGCCCGTATATCTGCTGATTGACAGAAGAGGCTCTGGCGCAGGCTTCTCTCTCGGAGTTAGGGGTCTGATGTAAATCCAGAATTAAATTGTCTCCATATGCTCACCCAAATTTCCCTTATGAAGTGATCTAACGCCACCGCTATCCTCCGGTTTGTTAAACAATAGAATTGAAAGTAGGTAGAAATATTATCTAAATGTAGAGTACAACTCAAAGAGTATTTAGACTCAACATAATAAAGGGTACATTTTCAAGTGGGCGTTGATGGCCAAAACTGAAACTGTAAGATATAGCGGCAAGTACTCAACTTTGAATCTCAGGGCCAATTTTGACGGAGACTTAAACCGTATAATTGGATTTTTGAAAAATCTTTATTCCTAATCAGGAATCGAACCTGTTGATTTTGAAGAAAAAGTACTATTATTACACTATTTACAACACATTCACAAACAACACAC
Organism: Cybosia mesomella; assembly: GCA_946251805.1. NCBI lineage: Eukaryota > Metazoa > Arthropoda > Insecta > Lepidoptera > Erebidae > Cybosia > Cybosia mesomella. The sequence continues at coordinate 13,131,773 of OX276408.1, read as the reverse complement.
CACAACACAACACACAACAAATTCTGGGAAGTAATGAATATGGCAAACTTAAAAAAATAGCTATTAAGAAAAATAAAAAGTATTTTCTTATTCTTAAGAAAATACTTTTTATTTTTCTTAATAGCTATTTTTCTTACGTTACCTACCTTAACTGACTCATAAGTTGTTCAAAATGATGGTCATTCTTAGTACATAGCTGGATTGGGCATCTCAAGGTTGCCATAAACCTTGAGATGCCCAATCCAGCTATGTACTTGGCTTCGAATCTATTAAAAAACTCTCGTTGATTTTTTTCTCGTTGACTCGGTGCATACCGCAGCCTGACCTTTGAAGAGCATTGAGGTTTTATAAAATAAGACCATCCTAGATATTTGTAATGACACGCTTTAGAAAAGCTGTACCTATGTTAACATAATGAACGAATTTCCAATTATTATGCAGTAAAACCTGGATAACTGGGCCCTGGATATATGAGAAACCTCTGTTATTGATTATATTATTACAAGGACTTCCCGTCGCATTCGCATTAATATACTTTTGTTACTGGGAATTTGTAAGCCTTTGTAGAATAGAATAGAATAATATACTTTATTATACACCAACAAAGAAATTTCACAAGTACTTAACATAGCTATTTAATATAATTATGTACAATGAACTCGCTTAAAGCAATCTCTTCGAGACAACCTTTGTATGGATCTGGTTGAGCTAGAGTAAACTAATAAACTAGTGGTATAGTTGTAGCGACTGGAAATAATTATATTTAATAAATACATAATTTATACTAAAAATATCATAATATATAGATACTTATAATAAAATAGTGTGTAGTGTAAATAATGTGAGGGACGTGATACTCAATCGACTCCTACAAATATTATATACATAAATAATAATTTTTGAAATGCTTGCAATGTCTGAGAACGTCTAATTTGTACTGTTAATGCATTCCACAAGCAAATAGCCTGTACGGTAAAAGACTTGTCGAGGAAATTTGTGGAATTTGCTGGCATTTTTAACCGTAAGTTTCCTGATGACCTCAAAGTTTTCCCATGCGTGTCGTGCAAGTATTCAAAGCGTTCTTGAACTGCCAACTTTACAGGTCAGCCCAGAGCTACCTACAATTATCACCTGGGTCTTAGTGGTGTTGATTTTAAATCCATGTCATTTACTCCAGTTACTTATAACTAGATCCTTATTGACTCTTTCAATAGCATCTGATAATTGTTCAAATTGCGATTGGGAGTATACTCCCAATCGCAATTCTCTAGATACATCTAGAGATCATCTGTATAAAGGTGGTAGGATGAAAGAAGCTGACTAGAAATTGAATTTATGAATATTGCGAAGAGTAACGGAGAAAGAACGTCACCCTGGGGCACACCAACACATGTATCACACCAGGAAGAGAAAGTGTTTTCAATAAAGAAGAAGGTACTAAGCTGACGAACAAGGCGTTCTAAGACTTTAGAGAGGAATGGTAAAATAGAAATAGGCCGATAGTCAGATAATGATGAGGGTTTCAGCTTTTTTGGCAAAGGAGTAATTTGAGCTTCTTTCCATATATTTGGGAAGGTGTTACTGGTTAAGGAGAAATTTAGAATATAGCATATGATTGGAATAATCTCGTCAAGGATAGAAATAATCATTTTACGGCTTACATTATCATTTCCAATCGCGTTGGACGTGATACTCATAATAGCTTTTTTAACATCACAAGTGGTCAGTTGATTAAAAATAAATGGTGAGTAGTTGAATATTGGCAGAGATGAAAAAGAGTTGATTGTATTTGTAGGTAGATAATTTTTCGATGTTTACCGCTTTGTACTTTGAACTTCGTAGCTCAATAGCCTGTATAAGTGAAACAATTTATCTGGCTTAAACAACTTATGACACCTGTATTTACAAACAGTCAAATTTTTATTATTAATATTTCCGCCTCTCGTAGTACTTAAATATAATAAATAAGACAACTGTGTTGTTAACCTGCCTGCAAATAGGCAGGCAGATTAACAACACAGTTGTCTGTACGGGTAACAGGGTAAATGAAAAACCTCTATAAGTCATAAAAAAAAAGTTTCGTTCAGAGCCTTGTAATACAGGCTTCCCTGTATCATTTAAGGACGTATTTAACAAGTGAGTCACGCGACGAAACCTCTTCGTACATCTCTAGAGAGAGAGAGACAGAGATGTATGTAGATAACAGACGGCAGACAGCCGCTAATGTAGTGTAATCAAACATCAGTGTAAAAGTGTTTGTACAAAAAGTTTGGTAACGATGACTCGTGTAATTAATAATATTGTAGAAATATGGCACTCTAGGCCAGGCCAATGTCAACAACCACCATAAAAGGTAAAAGGGTCACATTTTTATGTGATTAATACAAAACAAATATGGTAGGTACCTGTTAAGAGGGGTGTGTGTTGGGTAACCTCCTCGAGTGTCGCTCCGATTCCGATCCCGCTGCAGTCCGGGGGGAACGGAATCGGAGCGGCCGGTAAACCCTGGGCGGCGGTCAATGGCTTCCCCTTCACCCCTTCATAGGGTTGGCATTGATCGTCGGCCAATACCCAACGTGGCGGGAACACATCGCTCTCCGTACTCCTCTGCTTTCAGAGGAGACAGGATGAGCGATGTTAGTGGTGAGATGGCCCAGGGTCAGCCGGGGTGCGAGGGATATGCTCTATGGGTAACCTTACACCCCGGCGTCTGAAGACCCGAGACGGCGTGCGGTTTTAGTCGGTGCAAGCCCGACATAACCGCCCCCGCTGGCCGGCGGGGGGGTATCCGAAGGGATTTCCGCACGATAAAAAAAAAAAAAAGGTACCTGTTAAGAGTCTAGAGCCAATAGATTTGTAATTATTTTGGGTTGGTAACTAGCGGCAACTGATTGTTAGCACAGTCACGCCTCTTCAGATATGCGATAGTCATATAATATTAATCAGTCAGTTCATTTAAGTTATAAAGAGAACATTTACACACACTTTATGCATTCAAATTTAACAATGAGTAAAGCATGTTGGAGTGGCTACACCTCGAACTGTAAACACATCTAAGTAAGGCCATGAAGTCGAAATACAGAATGTAAACAAACTCGACTGCGAATCAATCACGTTCCGTTGACCTTACTACTTGTAAATCACCTGAATAAATGTCCCATGTCATGATCGAATTCACAACCTTGTGGCGAAACAGCTTCTGATGCACCCGTGCAGTCAAGTTTTAAATGAGACTGAGGTCATGCCTTTTTTTATTATGAGCCGCGTCTTCGGCAGCGGCGGTGACATTGACATAGCGATATACGATATTAATACGTATGGTAATCTCGCTGCTTTCCCCGCCATCACCACTGTAATCGAAGACGTGGCCTTACGCATATTTTCAATATTTTTGCAGATATATTGACCACATATTTGAGGAGCTTGAGGAATTTCGTGCTTTCGAACTCCTTCGTTCTGGATTGGACAGGTCTAAGTATTTGTTGGTGAAGGAAGCAAAAATCATTGCTATGACATGTACTCACGCAGCGCTTAAGCGATCCGAACTCGTTCAAATGGGTATGATATAATAAATAATCAGTAATAATGTCTTTAACTAACTAGAGTTTAGGTTATTTCGACAGTCTCAAAGTCACGGGATACTACACGTCCCGAGACCTCTGACAGTAAAATTCTAATCAGGTTAATGTTTAATCTCGAAATCAGATTTGAATTTAGTTATTTAGTATAAAACAATGGGTCACATTTGGTTAAGTACATACTGTCTATTGGTCTATTTCTCCCCCGGAAAAACGAGGCCAGAATTGAATAGGAGCTAATTGAAAATTCGTCAATTCATACTGATAATATTCCTGAATATCGTGTTATTCTGACGAGGTATTAAATAAATAAATAATGTATGTGCCTTCGCGGCAGCACGGTCCACTATTATTATTTGATATCGGCAAGGTCCACGACTACATTTATAGACCGCGACAGAATCGTGTTTCCCCTACAGAGTAAATAAATAATCTATCTGAGCATCAATACAGTTGAATATTTTTTAAATAAATATTTTAAGTCCCGTCTCGTACACTCTCGCTAATCCGGACAAAGGCCCGCGAAGATGCGTGTTAGAAAATAATTGAAATTATATATATAATTCACACATTTATAATTTTCTTCCATCCAATCCTCGCTTCGCCACACTGATGGGAAAAAGATAATAAACATTAATCGTTACTTTGTAATTACCGGCTTCTCATATTATGTATACATTTGCACAGGCTTCAAATACGATAACATATTGATGGAAGAATCAGCCCAGATCCTGGAAATCGAAACTTTCATTCCATTACTACTTCAGAACCCACAAGATGGACGTTCACGTCTCAAACGCTGGATTATGATCGGTGACCACCACCAATTGCCACCCGTGGTCAAGAACATGGCTTTCCAGAAGTATTGCAATATGGAGCAAAGTCTTTTCACAAGGATGGTTCGGCTTGGAGTACCCTATGTCGAATTAGACGCTCAAGGTCGTGCTAGACCCAGGTAAGAAGTATATTATTGTGTTTCTATCTGTTTATACGTATAATAAATCTGTAGCAGATACAATTCTGTGCATGGAGGATATTTTGAAAAAAAAATTTGGAGGGCAGTCTGTAATCGATGCTGTAACCGAAAATATTGTATTTTTCAGTTTTGTCTCTATCGAGACTGCGCATCACGCCGAAACTACTGAATGGATTCAAACGAAACTTGGCATGTTTTGAGTTCATATAGTGAGGAAGGTTCTTAGATATTTTTTATCCCGAAATTCTGCATGGTTCCCTTGGGGGACTAGGTTTTTTGGTTATATCTCCGGGTCCATTTAACCAATTGCAATCAAATATACGGCCATATTTTAAGTCTGACCAAGACATTTCTAATAGAATCTCGAATCAAAATTCGTTCAGTAGTTTTTGCGTCCATCGCGAACAAACAGATAAGAATTCCAAAAAAATATATTTTTGTGTTCGGTATCGTTCATTTAATATAACTCAAGTATTCTTTTTTTTTTGCTATCTCCAATGTACATACACCACAACTAATTTTATAATAGAAGCTATAGATTATAAATAATCTTCAATTTATGAGTACCAGTTTAATATTTCCAGCAAGTTTATAGAGAACTTTAATTTGGGCAATTACTCAGCAATCAATTTGTTAATCTGTGTAGTGTTCTTACATCGAATTCTATCGCTTCCTATTTATAACATTCTTTGGATCTGACCGTGAATTTTTCGCTCTTTGCGTACATACATTCATCAAAGCAGTTTAAATAGCCAGGGTGTTGATATATTTACCTTCAAGTCTATCATTCGTATTTTTCGATGCAAATTCCGTGAAATATTTACCTAACATAAATGACCTCTTGAAATAACGTTAAATCCGCCTCAGAATATGCTGTAGATAAGTGGGGTTCCTTGAAGTAGGGATTAGCAATGCTTATCCAAGTTGATAATATAGAATATTTATACTCTAAGTAGTAGGTCAACTTGACCACTCTTTCTCTTAATATCAAGATAAGTAGCAATATGTAATTTCGGTTGATAAGAGTGTTGGAGGCGGTTCCTCACTTCCTTTCCTTTTTCATATAGTTTAATCGGCACCGCTGTACCGCTCGTTCGCACGCCGCGCGTTCCTAGTGAGCGGTACAGCAGTACCGGTCAAACTAAGAGGTGTTATTATTTACTGAATTGGCATTGCTTGTGATAAAAAATAGAAAATTTTAAGGTAATGGTAGGTTCAGAATACATGTATTTGGTCTTAGTTGGAGGTGAGTTAGAGGAGTTGCAGAATGTGCGCAATTGGTACAATGTGAGGCCTACATGTTCAATTCATACATATAGGGACGTCTCCCTCCCATAGGGATAGGCAGAGACAACTTTCAACTAGCTACGATCTTGTACCTTCGCATAAGCAAGAAAGAAGACTTCGAATAATTACTCTACAAATAGTTGCCTCGAATCTAGTTGTTGATTCTTTTTGCAATTACTTTAACCTTATATTTCAACTATTAATTCAAATTACCTTTATGATACTAGTTGAAGTACAATAAATCAATTAGCCTGTTGCAGTGCACTGCTGGACATAGGCCTCTCCCAATGTGCGCCATTACAGCCAATTCGCGGTCTCCATTAGAATTTCTATTCTAGTGGAGACCGCGAATTGGCTGTAATAAATTCTGTAAATGCTGTATTAAATTCTTTTAAGAAATCGATATTTATTTCATTGTAATATTTCAATGTATCATTCTAGCCGTTGCCCGACGGTTCTTTGCAATCTTCTAAAAATATTTTATTTATTTTACAGCATCTGTAACTTGTATCGTTGGAGATATCTGGCGCTTGGTGACTTGGGTCACGTCACGCGTTTGCCCGAATACCGTGCTGCCAATGCAGGATTGCGTTACGACTTTCAACTAATTAACGTGGATGACTTCCATGGCGTTGGCGAAACAGAACCAAGTCCTTACTTCTACCAGGTACTACTTATATATATTATATATCAAATAATTTAAAATACTTTATAAAATAATAATATTGTATTCCTTCACATGTGTTGTATTAGTTGTTGTCTTACTGCCTTCTTGTCAAAATAGTTCGTAAATACAATCATATTAATTATGGACGATAACAAAGAATGGCCGTAAGTTTTTATTGCAATATTCTTTTCTTACAGGGTTTAGGGTGCCTTCCCGAGGGGGCCATCTCGAAACCGGAGATGGCCCAGGGTCAGTCGGGGTGCGAGGGATATGCTCTATGGGCAACCTTACACCCCGGCATCTGTAGACCCGTGCGGTTTTAGTCGGTTCAAGCCCGACATAACCGCCCCCGCTGGCCGACGGGGGGGGGGGGTATCAGAAGGGAATTCCGCACGAAAAAAAAAAGGTATCTATTGCCTTGCTCTTCTGGCTTTTAATGTAGAAACTATAATTTTGACTTTCATTAGTGCTCCTTTACTTTAGAGGGACTCGTGGCTAAATGGTAACCGAGCAGATTAACACCTTGCAAAGTTAAGCAACACTAGCCAAAGCAGTCTTAGGATGGGTGACCATTGAGATATTGAGACCCTTTTGTGACTCGGAGAGCACGTTAAGCCGTCGCCGCGTCGGTCCCGGTTGCCATACAAACATCTAAGGCAGTCGATACGGGTAGTTACCTAGAGCCCTAAAAAGACCGACGAATGGTCTAATTACAGAACTTTGATATCACCAATGGGTTGTGGAGTTCAGATGGCAGTCGCTGCACGGAAAATATCGAAGTGCAGCCTGCCGCTTCGTAGTTAGACTCAAAAGCCGACCCCAACTGAGTTGGGAGAAGGCTCAGAGAAGGAGGATAGTGTTACTTTACACAAATAAATAAAAACCGGCCAAGTGCGAGTCGGACTCGCCCATGAAGGGTTCCGTAGCAGCAAGTAACATAATATGAAAGTCTTGTAGTTTATGAATTGTCATGTTTTTTTTTAAATTTTTTATATTTGAGTTGAGTGATAGAAAGGTAAATTGCGGTTTACGATTTATGACGTATTAAAAAAAAACCACTTACTAGATCTCTTTCAAACTAATCTTCGGTAGAAGTTTTCATGGTAATGATTTACATTACTATGTAAACTATATTATTATTTTTTAAATTTTATCATTCTCTTATTTTAGAAGTTACAAGGGTGGGGGGGACACATTTTACCACTTTGGAAGTGTCTCTCGCGCAAACTAAGATAAAAATGATATTAGAAACCTTAATATCATTTTTGAAGGCCTATCCTTAGAACCCCACTCGTACGGGTTTGATGAAAAAAAATTTTTGAGTTTCAGTTTAAGTATGGGGAACCCCCAAAATTAATTGTTTTTTTTTCTATTTATGTGTGGAAATCTTAATGCGGTTCACAGAAAACGTATTCATCTACTTACCAAGTTTCAATAGCATAGTTCTTATAGTTTCGGAAAAAAGTGGCTGTGACATACGGACGGACAGACAGAAAGACATGACGTATCTATAAGGGTTCCGTTTCTTGCCATTTGGCTACGGAACCCTAAAAATATATTTCACTATTCATATTTGGTGGAACTTAGTGCTACACATGTTGAATTAAATCATTTGTACTTTTGACAATAGTTTGATATGCTCAGTATGATTAACAAATGTATACCAGTTTAAGCGTGATACCTATTTAAAGTCGTGACTTCTGTCACCAAGAACAAACGCATTATCGTCATAGTAATGACACAATAACATAATAAAACAATTTATTTATAATGGTGGTGACCTAAGGCATGATACACTAAAGATATGGGTAGAACACAAGACACCGCCCAGGGCTATGTGTTTATATAGTTAGCAATAGATGTTATCTCCGTGAATGTTATAACTTGTAAGTTACGTGTTATACAGCCTGAAATTGCATCATGATTGGCGATTGACGAAGATTGGTACTTTTAAAAGGCAGATAGCTTTTTGCAAAGTGTATTGTTTTATTGTTATATATTAAGTACTTCCCTGGTGCATTTAGGGAATATTAATAAGGTATATTAATACCAAGTGGGAAGTTCGACAGAAGTTTTAAACCCAAGCTTTTTAAGAAAATATATAGTCGTTTCTGAATAAGTACGTAATTGCGTCTCTTTGTTTTTAGACGTTTTTAGATTATGTATATTTAATACCTAGGTAGATAATATGAAAATTCTAGACGCTAAATCGTGACGTCGGATTTGTATCTATTGATTGATTAACTGTAGCCTTTTGGCGCATTTGCGTTATGCGGAAAGTAAATAGATGAGTACCAGCTAGCGATTCCCTGCCGTTAAAAAAACCCTCAACCCGCGCTGGGATAACGTGAGAGGATTATAGTCAATTCTTTCCTATATAGGCATAAGGTGCCGTATGTCCAGCAGAACATATAATGTAGCGAGACGCTTTTTTTTTATGTGCGGATATCCCTTCGGATACCCCCCCGCCGGCCAGCGGGGGTGGTTATGTCGTGCATCGACTAAAACCGCACGGTGTCCTGCCCAAGTGTCCATTGCCGGGCACCCCGGGTAAGCCCTCGAAAGGATAACCCCAGGGTTACCGGCGGACTTTGGCCGCCAGCGCCTGCTGGGGTCGGGTTTTATCCCGCATCGGTGAGTAGGCAGGCGTGTGTAGGACACACACGACACACCTCCGCCACGGCCTGCTTCTGTAAGGACGGCAAGTCGGCAAACTGCCGTCCTCAGGCCCCGATCATGGAGGTCGGAAGTCTGCGGCGTCCCCGCCGCAGACTGTGGAACTCGGGGGGCAGGGTTCTCTCCCGCTCCCTCTCCGCCGTCTCTTTCGCGCGCATAACCTGCTCGCAGTAAGAGGCGGCAGCGTGCCACTTGCTCCCGTCGGAGACCACGGCCCTCACCATGGTCTCCAACGAGAGAACGTCCACGTCCAGGACCGCAACGAGATCCCAGTGTTGACTCGCCCACGCAGGGCACTCCACCAACGTGTGGAGCGCCGTGTCTTCGCCAGGATCCTAGTGCTGGCACTGCGGCGTTGTCTCCCGATGTAGCGAGACGGTAGTTACTGCAATGCGAATATTACCTACCTTTTTTTTCGTGCGGAAATCCCTTCGGATACCCCCCCGCCGGCCAGTGGGGGTGGTTAAGTCGGGCTTGAACCGATTCAAACCGCACGCCGTCTCGGGTCTTAAGACGCCGGGGTGTAAGGTTGCCCATAGAGCATATCCCTCGCACGCGAATATTTACGTACCTACCTTAAATGTTAAAGTGTTGAATTTGACTTGGTAACCAAAACTAATATTTTTCTTTTTCTCTTTAATTTATATTAAATTCATTCACTCAATATTAAATTATAGTGACAGTTCAAGATTTAAAGACAACAAGACAATTAAACTGAATTTTGGTTGATTTCAGTATCTTTTTTTACATGATTATAATAAATTTCACTAGTAAAAAAGGTTATACTAAATTAACAACACTTAAAAGTGTGTCACAGCTAGTGACGCAACTGCACACATTATTGTAGCAATGTTATATTGTCCTTACCCGTAATCATAGATTAGTAACACTATGAACTCAATTTCGCTATGTATTATTAAATTAATCGATGTGATTCAAACTAAGGGCGGCTTTTAATTATAGTTTATTACCTACTATGAAATCATCACCCTATATGGCTGATGATACTGAGGCAGGTAGAAGCCCACCTTAGTAGGTCATTAAAAAAAGGACTATCAGTCATATCTTGTTACGGTGGTCGGATCAAGACCAAGGGCCGAAGTTAATGATAAATCTAGTCTTTATATTTAAGATATCGAGTTATAAAATCATTTAAAAGAATAAAAAGCAAAAAAAAACAGACACACTTCTGTGAAATTTCAAGTTCTTAACAATTATAAGAACAGACATTATGTGAATTACCTCTATTACGCGGCATCAATTAGGCGTTTTTATCTTCAGTAAAATAATGGTGATCGATCTTACTGCAAAGCTTTTTCATACGTGTAAGAGCCTGCAGGTACTTTGACCATATCAATCCTGCCTTAACTTGTCAAAATCTGTCATTCTTTAATTCGATTCTATTAGGAGCCCAGCACCACGTCCTCTGCAGTAGTTAGTTGCCTTAGATTGATTCAATATTCTTCAAACTCATTGAACCAAGTACATATAAACCACAGAACAGAAATAGATGTCGCAAGTATGCGGGGAACGCCATGCGTATCACGCTTTCGGCAGTAAAAAAAATATCTTTGTGAAAATCAATACTAATATTATCAAGGCGAAAGTAACTCTGTATGTCGGCCTGTTACGCTTTCACACCTAAACCGATTTTAATGAAATTTGGTACAGAGATGGACTAGATCTTGGGAAAGGACATAGGCTTTTGTCGCAAAAATAGGCTTGAAGGGGTTCAAATAGGGGAGAAAAGTTTGTATGAAAGTTCGTTATTTTCGAAGATATCGTCATGAAACTTTGTGTTATTATAGGCACTTGTTAATAAATAAATATGCTATACAACGTTTTTCATTATATTATGCTATAGAGAGTTTTTCGATTTCGACCTGTGGTTGAGATGAAACATCTATTTCATCTATAATAGAGGATGATAGTTCGTATGGAAGTCCACGTGCGATAACCGACATCCGCACGGGCGGAGCCGCGGGCAACAGCTAGTGTATTATATTAGACAAATAGAAGTTGATCTTCACTTTCTATTCTTCGACACAAACCTTTTCTAACAAAATCATTTTTTCATTTGACTACTTAGGGTATTAAATTACCATTCCCGGCAAGGCTTGCTATACAATTCTATTCTTACTATTTTCTGCTGTTGACGTATAAACAATGCAGCTTCATTATTTTTTTTAAGAGTAGTCTAGTACTACTCTTAAAAAAAATAACAAACTAACAAAAAACTATTAACCTAAATTAGTAATATTCCCTTTAACCCCTCTAGTTAAGCTAAATTGCTTATGTTTGTGAGTGTGTTCATGTCCGTAGTGCAATGACTAGAATTCGAACCCGGGACCTCTTGATCATAAGGCCAACTCCTTAACCACTGACTTATAATGATAAATCTTGTCAATGGTTAGCCGTATCTACTTGGCGATTATACAAATTATTCGGTAAATTACATAGCATACCTCTCTCGACTTTGTAATACCCAACCTCAAATACTATGAATGTACTGAGGAATTATATTCCTATTGAATATTAATCTAAGTATTACGATCTCACTCTTATTTGCATAATAGTCTCAAGTGCATGTAATTTATGATCACTACCTATTTATTTCTATTAGCGCCATGAATAATATCTGTACCTAAACAGTGTTGTTAGAATATTTGAAATTGCCACTGTGTAAATTGTCTGAAAATACTCACAGCTTTGGCCCTACGAGGTAGGTAGAAACAACAACTTTACTGGTGGTAGAAATTTGATGACACAAATTTGTCACAAAATTCGGCCGGGTGGGTACCGTGCGGTTTGATTACGTTCAGGGGTCAGCAAGTGCATAGCCGGGCAGGGGGATTGTGGTCGCAGCACTAGTGGGACCGGTGGGTGTCACGCGGTGCTGCGACGACAATCCTCTTCTGATGAGGCCGTCAAGCTGAGTGCCACCATTGTTAACATGGTACGTGTATGTAATGGTTACCCTCTTTCCTGAGACTTTACCTTCAGCTTACCATCAGGCGAGGTGAAGTCAAATTGACGTGTCCTAAATATATAAAAAAAAAAACCTCCATTTGCCCACCGATTTCGGGCATTCTGCCCTCCCCTGCCCTTTTTCCAAAACTTACAAAACTTCCAAAACTATTTGATTAGTGTATATTCCACGAGGTTGACCCCGTTGGTATAACTTGGTTTGTCATTTGGTAAAAATAATTAAATAATTTGGTTATAGTACAAATATGCTAAATATCTTTTCTAACTTTCGTCACAACATTGTCTTCGTGTATTTATCTTTCTATTAATTAATCTAACTCCCAAAACAATGCGCGGTGATCTCATCTTCTAAATATATTTGAAAAGAGTCCACAAAGTAGTCAAACAGTTTTTCACTAAGAAAAGTACATATCAAATTATTCCGCATACTAATGCTAACCAGGGTGAAGATCCATAGAAGTAAAGCTAAGTATAATATAAAATATAACTAATTATTCTATTGCAGAATCTCGCCGAAGCCGAATACGTCGTGGCTGTGTTTATGTTTATGCGCTTGATCGGATGGCCAGCAGACCGCATCTCCATTCTCACTACATACAACGGACAAAAACATCTCATTCGTGACGTTATCGACAAGCGCTGTGCCGAAAATCCGCTCATTGGACGACCACATAAGGTATGTAACAGTTAAAAAATTAAGAAGATATTACGAGGGTCATACCAAAAACATCTGTGGCATTCGTCACGAGTTGTTGGAGCTCTAAAAAGTGCGACAATCTCTCTCGGTCTCACTACAGCACGTCGATATCGTGAGTGAGTTGTGGAGGTTAGATGGCAGTTACGTGAAATGTAATACTTCCGTTTCGTGGCAAGACTGTTTAAAAGTTTCAAGAGGTATGAAAGGATAGGAGCAAATGTTACGCTGCCCCTGCCCAATCTGATGGGAGAAAGGCGTAAGAACTTGTATAAAACCAAGGAATATGAGCGATGTCAAAGTTAATAATAGTTTTACAAGAAATAGTTCTTATGAGTTCATATTCTGCTCTGAATTATTCATACCATTACTTTGCATGGCGCCTATCTATCCATTACATCCTAATTCCAATTGCATTGCACTGCAAGAGTTGCACTGCTTTAACGAACATGCCATTCTGTCGTTAAACTACTACTACTTAGAAATAGGTTATGATCGTTAAAGCTTTGAACTGAGAACTGAATACCCGAGAGAAATGACGAAAAGTAAAAAACATTTCTTTATAACTTTTGGGCTATAAAAAATTGAATGGTTTGATATTTTTTTTTTTTTATAGTTAGTTTTTTGTGTAGTTTTTTTGCTGTTATTTTATACAAAGATATTTTCATTTAAGTACTATTGTTATAATACATCGAGGCACTTCTTCCTTCATGTTTTGATGTTCTTATCAGGTGACTACCGTGGACAAGTATCAGGGCCAGCAGAACGACATAGCTCTGGTGTCGCTCGTACGTACCAAAGCCGTTGGCCACGTAAGAGACCTCCGTCGACTTATCGTGGCTGCGTCCCGAGCAAGACTTGGACTATATGTATTCGCAAGAGCTAATTTATTCAGGAACTGCTTTGAACTTCAACCTACATTCAATCAGGTAAGTCAGAAGCTCGTATATATTTTTGGTATCGCCTCCCTCCATCAGGTGAGATAGTCAAAGATAGTGATCAAATACAAGCCTTTCTGATGTAACATAAATAACCATAAGCACTAACTTGGACACCTTTAAATTTCAAGTTTTTATGGTCTCATTTCATTTAGCAATAAGTTTGAAATCCCCAACAGATAGATAGACGGGTGATATTACCACATCAGTAGGTTCATTAGAGTCTCCCTGGTAGGTGCCAAATAAAATTACAAATTAAAATATCCATCATTGTCAGCTATTATTTCCAAACTTCAGACGATCAGCTGTAGGTCTAAATTTTGGCCGCAGGGTGGCGACGCGTAGTTTGCGCGCAGACGCCTCTCTATAGGGGAGGGGGGTGTAATTCCCAACAACACGTAGGGATTGCCAATGTTGGCGGCGAGGGCCCACAGGCCCACGGGCATCCTACCTAGTTCGTACCCGATTTCTGGCAACCCAGGTGAATGTGACGAAACACAGTGCGGTTTTAGTCGGTGCGAATCCAATGTACCCACCTCACCGTTAGCCCCTGTGAGGTGAAGCGCTAGGGGATTTCCGTACGTAATAATAAAAGTGAAGTTATCTGGCAATATAAATATTTTCTTTCGACAGCTTGTGGATCGACCCTTGGAACTGGAACTGGTACCAGGTGAGCGCTGGCCGGCGCAACGAGCCAACGGTGCGAGCGTGCCGCCTCCACTTGTGCTATCTGTGAGGGACATGCCGCATATGGCGCAGTTCGTCTACGACATGTACCTAGAAAGGGTGAAGCAGTGCAAGGACCAATATGAGGTAAGTGGCTGCTACTTCATGAGTGATGCCCATTTTACATGTAGGGATTTCCGCACGAAAAAAAAAACAAAAAAAAAGGTACACATAACAAAAGACATAAGTAACCAGGGTGCACTATAAGAAACTACACGAAATATCGCTTAAGTTCATGCAAGGTTAATGAAGGAAATATTCTAGGACATATTACAGTGTTCTCAAAATTTAAATTAGGCATAGCTTGTGATATGAGTTCTAGGATGCCGTGATACTTAATTTTCTACATTCATACATGATACATACAAACACCCAAACTAATCCGAATAGAAATATTTGCACTGAACAAAAGAACTCTTTGCCATCACACATGAGCCATAAGCCATCATACATGACGTTAGCGTTCGCATACAGACTTGATGTTAATATGTTGTAAAGTTATAGCAGGTAATAAATGAATCACATGTGTTAATAAAACAAGGTATGTTTATGTAATATTACGACGCACTAAAAATGTTGTGAGCCGTCGTAGGACACCTGGAACATGTGGAAGCAATAAGCTTTCATTTAAACTATCATTAAGTTATATGAGAAAAAAATACTACCAACAATTCCCGTGATCTTCGGCCGGCTAATGAAAAAGAAACTACATTACGAACTTAATTTAAAAAGATACCTAAACAATATACCTACCACTGAAGACAAATTGGTTACTAGCCTGGTTCGTTAAAAAGCTCTCGCATCATTTGATGTCACGGTATACGGCATAGAAATCAGGGGAGCTACCATGAAACATCCGGAACTACGGGCTCGCACGAAACTCGAACGAAAGACTTAGCATTTAGCCATGTAGGTACCATGAAGGAACTTCGGTTTTTTTTTCGTTCTTCGCCGAACCGAACTATATCATGCCGTCTTCGCATCCGTATAAATTTGTCAAGCATTTTATGGATTTCCCACAAATTATGTAATATTGTTTTGACACATCCAGAAACTGACGCCAATTCTCTCTTAAATTGAGATGGATCCGCTTCTACTGTCGCATGTAGTTCGTCATTACTCATTACGAACCTTCTTCTGCGGGTCACGAGGTTCATTTGTGAGGTTATAATTTTCAGGATTAAAGCGACTATGTGACCAGAGCTAATAACGCACAGTTCGTTCTTTACGATACTTTCCAGACTATAATCTATCTCTTTACCAAATTTCAGCCAAATCCGTTAGGAGCGGTTGGGGAGCGGGTTGAATTAAAATTATACCATAACTGTTGTAATTCAAAATCAGTAGGAACGGTTTTAACACAGTATTCTGAACAGGCCCTTATTATATCTAATATCTATTATTACAATAGGCCCCCGATATTTATGTTCCACATAAAAAATCATAGCTTTTTATATTCAGAAAAGCATATCAAGTGAAGTCAATTAGACTCAATAAAGCGCACAATTGATTGTACACGTGCAGTAGTTGTCAAGTCATTTTAGTCTGAAGTCTTTGAATTCGTTAGAAAAAATTGGATCTAATCTTTTCTTCTAAGTACTTGAAACTTTTTGCAAGATGATAAAGAGGTGTTTTTACCACTAACCTATATCAAAGCTCATATATTGTTAGCGGCTAATTAGTCAATTGGATATAATACAATTGTTGAATTAACAATTGATGAAATGTTCTCTCTCAATGAATATTCATTAACACTTTTTTTCTTGCGGAAATCCCCCGGTTTCCCCACCGGCCAGCGGGGGTGGGTATGTCGGATTCGTACCGACTAAAACCGCACGCTGTCTCGGATCTTCAGACTCCGGGGTGTTGGGTGGCCCCGAAGGCATTTCTCTCGCACCCCGGCTGACCCAGGGCCATCCTAGGTTTCGAGATAGCCCCCTCGGGTTTGGGGACCATGGCGTCCCCGTCTCGACCCCGGAAACAGAGGGGCGCGCCCACGCGGCTCCACCTGTCACGCCCAGGCCTGTGGTCATGGAGGACGGAGGTCGTTCAGCGACCTTCGACGATTGAGTCGCCTCCGCGCCTCGCGAGCTCTGCGGACCCTCTCACCCTCTCACGACCGACCCTCACGCGCTCGCACTCCACACCATCGCTGTGAGCAAGACGCCGACCGATAGGACTCCCACTCCGAGGGCTGCCACGAGGGCCCGCCTCGGCACTTCCCACGCCGGGCATTCTGTCAGCGTGTGCAGCCCCGAGTCCTCGCTTGCATCACAGTGATGGCACTCAGGCGTTAGCTACTTCCTGATCCGCCACAGGTGGCCCCTGAAGCACCCCTTCCCATCTCTGGGAAGGGGTGCTTCAGGGGCCACTAAACTGTTATTTAAAATTCAGCAGGTGATCTCTCACCTGCTGAATTTTAAATAACAGTTTAGTTCACATATTTTAAAATTAACTGAGCTTAAATATATCATGACGTAGTTTCTAAATGCTAACATGACACGAGAGTGACGTAAAACAACACATGTTTAAATATAAATATGATGTATCAAGTTCATTACTATAAATTTTCAAGATATGAATTTATTACAGAGATCTACGCATGTGTGGTCTGCTCCGGGAACTGAACGCGCGTCTCGTCCGGGCGAGGCGCCTCCCTCACAACACGCGCACCCAGGGGCTAGTGGAGCCGATAGCGATGATGAGGACAACGCAACTGGTTCTGCTGCCAAGAGTGCCACGTTCCAACCCAGTGAAATTGTCAATGAGGTGGATGATGTCCCCGAGTCTTAAATTAAGAATTTGTTTCAAATATAAGTTTACTTATTACTTTTGTTTTTTCTTTAAGTCTTCTCAAGCCCGTACTTACAATATGGACCACATATAGGTAAGGTACTTAGATTAGGTGTATGAGGCCCCGCCAAGATCTTTGGTGCCCAAGCCTACGTTACCTGCAAGCCGTTACTTGCTGATTAAAAGTGTTGGATTTGATCTTGAAATTAGATCTAGTCTAGTTTAGTACAGTCTACGCAGTTATCACGTCAGTTGGTATATGATATTTACCTTTGCCGGATTATCTATATACATAAATCAATCATTTTAGTTTGCGTTTTTTATCGGCCTTTTATGGGATGCCATAATCCCGATTTAAATGCCATCACTCATCACACACTCTATTTCTGATATTTTATGAGGTTATATAAATGTGTTCTTTTGTGAAAGTATAAACAAAAGATAATAATAATCGTGTGATGAAAACGTTGAAGCTCACAAATAAATAACTACTTACATAAGTATTAGAAGATTTATTTTGGTTACCTATGAGGTGTAATATTTTTCATTTTCTGGTTTTAATATTGACTGAATAAATATGATAATGTCAGTAAGTAGGAAGTAGTAATTAATATTTTTTTTAGTAATAAATAAAACCCTTATTTTATAAAAATTTATTTGCAATTCCATTCGCTCTCACCTTATGAGAAGATTTTTAAAAGCCGATTCCGTAGCATGGAATTATCTCCATATCGCGAAGACATCACACACCTACAATCTAACTCGAGCAACTATTTTTAAATACCCATTCATGCGACAGCAGTTGATAAGGAAACCATTTAAGCATTCGTTCTTTCCACAATCCTACATAACATAGAGCTTTGCAAGTTGAAATGGGGATACTATAAGCACAAAGGTCACATTTCCACTAGACGGGTTCTCGCCGGGGGGCCGGCAAAATGTCCGGTCGTCGGTCTTGTATGGCTTCACGATGCCGCGCTTCACCTGTTCGCTACGGTATACCGTGAAACCGGACTGTGTAGAAACTGTCCAGTAGGGTTTTGAAAAATATGAATTAATTTTTTTTTACATGCGTCATAAATCTTTGTTTAATACTAATTCATTATTCTTAATAGGTAGGAATACTATACGTATCAAAGACTAGAAAGTAGGTAGGTACTATGAGCAAGGGTGTTGTAGGCAAAATTACCAGGATTTTGAAAAAAACCTTAAGTTTCATATTTTTCTTACTCCCTTTGCAACTAGATATTAAGTACAATTAAGTTAACACGAAATCCATAAATCTAATATAAGCTAAACAGATCTTCGTTCTAGTCACTAAACATATCAACTATAAATATCCGATTAATACATAAAGTAGTACATATTAAAAGTATTGTCTGTTGATCGTATACCAAGGAATAAAAAAATATAATAAGACTACCTATACTTACAATTTCAATTGACGTGGCTTTATACAATTGGCACTTTTACAATCATACAAGCTAACTGGGAATCAAGACGAACACACAATATGTAGATATGTATACCAATAAAATAACCATACAAGTTTCACCAATGCACATATTAAGTATATTATTAGCCAGATTGCGTCCAAGTCGACCCAAAGTTCGTTATCAAGATTTAGTCAATGAAGGAAGGGTTGCCTCTAAGAAATTGCTTTTAGTGATAAGGCCGCCGCATGATGTATTTCATATAACTATTATTAATTTCATTTTTTGGTGCGGTTATACTCCAAGTTTATTTTTATTATGTTTTATTGAAACGTAAAACGTGAAAAGTTTAACTTGATAGCAATTATTTTCACAATTTAAATCCAACCAAGTCAACAACAGGTGAGTTATCCTAACTGTACTGCGGAAGTACCACACTCTCACATAATATCAACTTTAAGCTAAAAAGTAAGCTGCATTTCTTACGGTCTGTGAATTTCAGTGGCCTTACCTGGCCCTACCAGGCCTACCTTTTCTTTTCCGATTTTACTTTTTCCCTTGCCACTTCCTCTCTTTAGGCGGTAACACGCGACGGTCAATTAGGAGTTACAACTGCCAACAACCGTTCAAGGACCACGGTAAACTCTTGACATTAGGCTGCCTTCTTCATTTATATTATTTTTGAATATTTATTTTTGTTTAGAATTCGATTCTTCATCCGAGCGCCAAGCGGCTCCGCCCGCATGGATGTTGGTTATCGCCACTAAACATAGCCTATGCCCTTTCTCAAGCTCTAGCTTATCTCTGTACCAAATTTAATCAAAATCGGTTCAGTGGTTTAGGCGTGAAAGCGTAACAGGCAGAGTTACTTTCGCATTTATAATATAAGTATGGATTTTACGGGTGCGACTGCTGTCTGAAGCCCTACCTCGAAAGGAGAGCCTTTGCCAGAGCTCCATCCGTCAATCAGCAGGTGTACCTGTTTGTCCAAGCCAACCTCACCTCCCAACGTCTATGAAGGTATAGGTTCCCTAATTCAGTAGCAAATTTTGATGCAAGACGGGGACACCGTGGGTCCCAAACCCGACGGGGCCATCTCGAAACCAGAGATGGCCCATGATCAGTCGCGGTACGATCGAAACCTTACACCTGAAGTCGTCTGAAGACCTGACATGATGATAGAGATAGAGAGATAGAAGATAGGTAGGTATTTAGGTAAGTATACATATATATTTGCGGTGAACAGAACGTTCATCTGTACAAATAGTGATACCATCATCGCCTACATAAATTTCATACCTAACCCATACACGACGGTGCAATCTTTAAATAGGTACCTACGTCACCCTCACCATAAAATGCTGCACATCCCAACATGTGTACTGTGGCCTAACGCCAATTTTCAGTTGTCGCATCTTAAGTGACGTCACACACGTGTATACAAATATAAAAAAAATAAATGCTAAAATTAGGTTTGTATATATCATACAGATAACTGAACGAAATGACTGGCTCATTAAACAAGAAACAAAAAATAAAGTGAACCTTTATCAAGGCCACATGATCAGATTCAGATTACCTATTTGTACAGGCAGACTTAGCTAAACAAACTCGGCTAAATATTGTTCAACAGATCTTGTTTTCTCTTTAAACTGTGTAAAACTAATTACTATTTCTCTCGGTCATTGACATCGGGACATCAGTGTGTTGCACGACATTTTCTTCATCGTCTTCGAAAGCGAGGTGCTTCTCTATTGCTCCTGATATACAATTCAGCCAGCCATGTCTGTACATTATTTTGATCACCCGTCGACGAAAAACGACCAGCAGCAAAAATATTAATATACCTTGCAAGCAGTTGAACACGTCTATTATTGACCTGTAAAGAAACATCAAACGTTTTTAAGTTGTCGATATTAATGAAAGGGTGGGAATTGGGAAATTACCGGCCCAGTAATACATGCTGTGGAAAACATGACTCTAATAATAATGTGCTTTTATTTTCTCCCACAATAAATTTACATTTACAATTGTTTACATTTTAAAAGGTTTAATGTTTTTTAGTACTTACTTATCTAATAACAATCCAGAGCGGATACCACCAATGACAAGAACCGAGATCAACTTAAACCTAGCCGCGCCCAGCACGCTTTATAGAATAAAACGCGGGCGAAACCCAATCCGACTTTTGCTTATTGATTGTGATTGTGGGAGTCAGGAACCCAAACTTGGATACCTACCCTGTGCGTAGAATAATCTGCCACCTAAACACTTATTATTATAAAGATTTAGATCGGAAAAAGAGAACATCTAGGACGGGACTTGAATCCGTGACCAGTCCCTTACAGGGGGAATGCTCTGACTAACTGAGCCACCTAGACACGTCCCAGATATTCGAAATTCTCCGATACATTAATACGTCTTAAGGCGACGATTATTATATTTTTAAAGAGTAGGTAATAGTAACTGAAACTACTAGTATTCCCGTCATCCCTTTTAGCTAAGCTAAATTACTTATTATAGGAGTGAATACACGTCGGTAGTTTAAGGGCCAGAATTCGAACGCGGGACCTCTCGATCGGTAGGCCGACTCCGAAACCACTAAGCTACCGACGCTTTATTATTAATTATTTTATTAAATCTGTAATTAATTTATTTTCTTTTTTTCATGGCTTGTTTTCAGTGGTGTTTGAAATCGGTTAATTTTTTTAATTAAAATTTTACTTATTAGGATTCCGTTCCTCAAAAGGTAAAACTAGGTTGTCCGTCTGTATGTGAGTGAAACGACTCCTGACACAATCGTTTAGTTTTATTGGAGAGGAATTAACACGAAAGGTTCTAGTAAAGGCCATATTCCTAATAATATTAAAGAAAGAATACAAACCAAATGATGTGTTGACCAGCCAAAGACCCGATCATTTCAAACACCCAAGGTAGGCCCATCAGAACTATAAGCCGCGAACTCATGGCCAGCCTAAATATAAAACATTTATATTATTTTCAATCGAAATCGCTTACAATAGGTAGTCAGCGTCAAAAGTAGCTTAACACATTCCAATTTACAGATGACCTTAGCTCTGAAGTCTCTCGTAAAACCAATCATACAATAAATTAACATTGTCTGCTGAGCTTTACAAAGATACTTGTCTATACAATATACATACCTATACATCTATACAAATAAATAAAATGTAAGTGTCTGTATGTAACGTTCGTAGAGGTTGTCAGGCTTAGTTCGGCTCCATCTGAGCTACATAGCTTATGTGGTAAATTTGGCTTCAAAATAAATCAGAAATGTTCGGTCTCTATCTCTTAAGTCTGTGCTCTAAAACGAGGTTTAGAGGAGTGCCCCTAAACTACTAATACTAACGAGGTAGTGACCTCGTTAGTATACATATAACTAGTGTCACCAATGACGTGATTGTTCACAATTTGCAACAAGACTAAAAGTAAATGTCAGGTGGTAGCCAATCGCGTTACACTGAACATCATAGGATCGCGGTACACGAGCGATAACTGCGAGGCACTTTCTCTTGATTTTACCACCGTCAAATTCCATTTCTGAAGGTTTCAACGATTGCACCACAGCGTTCCTGTAGGTTAAACTTGTACTGTACCAAAATAGCAGCCTCATCAGTATCATCTTAGCGATGATCCCAGAGCAATCGAGGCTTTCAACTAGGAGGCGCCAAGGTCCGCTTTTCATTTTATACTTAGCTTATTTGACTATAAGGGGAGCGACTGCCGGCTGACCTCCCAACCCTGAGAGGAAAGTCTGTATTAGAGCCTCATCCGTTGATCGGAAGGTGCACCAGCTTGGGCAGTTAGCAAGTGAGTTTAGCTTAGGCCCCGAAGATGTTAATAGGACCCCATACGCTTCCTGCGTGTGGCGTGTGTATGTTACTGGTCACTGTACTGGGGACCTAAGCCCCAGTGCAGTGGCCAGTGGTGGGCCATGCTCCGCAATGTGCAATTGTAGGCCATCACCACGTGGGTGTTCACACAGTGGTGCAAAGCTCATTGCTATGTAACGATTCCTTTGAAGTGTGCCAACAAACTGACAACATTCTGATTGCGTGCACGAATGCCAATCGTGCGCCATCACTGTACCTATACCATTACCCCTTGTATTATGGGCCATAGTGTACTGGACGCTTTAAAGGTTTTAAAAGTGTATTGGTTAAAACATTCATGTATGCATACTTATATTTAAGAGTTTTCAGATGACTCGACGAGAAGGTGAGACGGCATATCATGAACGATACGTAGATGAATATGGCGATGTTTACAGCCAGCAATATACACATGACACTGTACATGTAATACCATTGCTCACGGTGACCTGAGGATTAGAAATATGACTATTAATAATAATCAATCGATCCCATTTGGAAGATGTATACAGGCCACTTTCATAAATATGTATCGCATAAGTAAATAATCTATTTAAATAAATAAATTAAATTTAAGTATCTGTTTGTGATATTAAAACAACAAGTTTTAACAAAACACATATGAATGTTTATCGAACTTTTTTTTTTGTCTGTATTTTTGTCCGTTCGACTTGGCTAATCTCTGAAACGTCAGCACCAATTTCAAAGGACTTTTACTGTCAGATAGCTGATGTTATAAGGCGTAACTACTACTAAAGCTACTTTAATTTTAGAAAATAATTAGGGTCAATCGGGATATGATATACCGCGTGGAAACGTTAAGTGTGTCCAGACGATTATTTCGTAATTTTAAAGATATTGCAAAACTTTAAACTGTTATGAAATCTGCATCTGCCTTGTTTTTTTTTTACGTGCGGAATTCCCTTCAGATTTCGGAACCCTCCCCGCTGGCCAGTGGTTATGTCGTGTATCGACTAAAACCGCACGGCGTCCTCCCCAAGTGTCCGTTGCCGGGCACCCCGGGTAAACCCTCGAATCTGCATCTGCTTCGATAAAATGACAATAAAAATATAAAAGTAAATTTTCTTTTGCATGTACTCACAATTTGTACTTTTGCATTCCCATTCATATACTATACGGCTTATTCACTAATCTGATAAGCAGAAATGTAAAAAAATACAAATTAAACATTCAAATTAAAACTAAAAAAGTAAAAATTAAGTATGACTTAAAAAAAACTACTTTTACTTACTCTGGCAAAAGTGCAAATTGCGAACATGTGAGAATATTTTTTTTATTATGTAACTATTACAATATCTTTAAAATTGACGAAATAATTGTTTGGACACAACGTTTCCACACTGTAGATAACTGAATAATCTGTTAAGAGCTTACTGAAAAACCAGCAATGATTCAATCCAATTCCAGGTTTGTGGTGTTTTCCAGGGTGGAAGTTGACGATGGCCATACACGTAGTGAGGATAGTGGGAACCCCCCAAGCGTACAAGAAATACCACTTAAATTCTTGCCATGTATAGTCCAGTGTCGACGGTCGCCTGTAATGAGTAACTAACGTAATCATTTTCAATTGTCGGTAGGTATACTCGTATATATACACGAATTAGGTATACTTAGTACATACTTTGTAATACTTAGTATATTGCATGAGTGAGTATCTTTAATTCTATCATCCAAGCTATGAACTTAACACTTAGAGCATGTAGTTGAAGTGCATATTGGATAAAGGTGAAAAAACCTTGCTAAAGAATTTAAGACCCACTTCAGTCCTGAGTCATAATATATAAATAAAAATACATAAATATTCTATATACATATTACACAGCGCCATCTAGACCCAAACTAAGCAGAGCTTGTCATACGGGTTCTAGAATGCGGATAAACATACTTAGATACTTTTTTTGTAAATAAATACATATTATACATAGAAACACTCAGACCAATGCAAATATACATAAATGCAATGAGCGGGATACGAACCCGCGACCTCTGACTTAGCAGTCGAATGCTCTACCGTTACGCCGCAGAGGTCATAGGTAGGTACACAACATAAGTAGCATAACACATTTCAATTTGCAGATCATCTTGGTACTAATTCATAACGAGTGCATCCGAATGCGAAAGCAGAAGGCGTGCTATAGCGCATGTTTGGAGACGCCAATGCTCAGCAGTGAACGGTAATAGGTTGATAGAAATGATAGATATAGGTACATGTATATCTATGACTACGTGAAAAAAGAAAATAAAGTTCCCTTACCTCATATTTAACAGAATCTGTATCGAAATCGCGTTTGTCCAGAAGAAAGCGACTATGACGAAGTAATAGCCTAGAAATCCTGAAAATAGCAAACATGAATGTAGTCATAAGAGTAATAATAAATTAATTAGTTGTTAATTTATATAAGTATACTTTCAATAGGAAATTAATAAATTAATTCAATCTAATCTAAGTCACTTCATTTGTCATGTTCGATCTTTTATAACACATAAGTAGCAATGCATTTCAATTGGGAAATCTACTATTCAACACTAGCAAAATGTGACAAAATCTTCTTTTACATTTAAGTTTTCTGAATACGACTGCACCGTAAAAAAACAAAATTCTTACAAAGATCCACCGTAAATCTTTCTTGTCAAAAGAATAAAGATACCCATAACTACGAGTACAAGAGAGACATTGAATCATCATCCGAGTGCCGAGATGCAAGCAACAGTCAGTCCAAGAAGACATGTTTTCACGTTACATCTTGCAACTCGCGGCTGAAGATGACAACGGCCACATTTAATACTGATTTTTTTTTCCTTAAGTATAAACTTTTATCCTATGTCTAGATTGGAATGGGCCTCAACAAGGTCTCCGGTCAACCTCTCCTTTTTTCCTAATTTGATACGGCCCTCCTTTACCTTATCCACAAAATAGTTATTTACTTTCCTTTTTAGCTCTCTCCATTCCTCATCAATAATTCAAAAATATATCGCTCTTCGCCTCAACTTTTTCATTCATCTGGTCTCAATGTAATTCGCATGAATCATTCCATTGAGGGAGCAAGACATGCTTATGCGTTAACACATACGTCAAAGCAGCTTTACGTACAAACGATCTCTCGAAGTAGGTCGAACTAACGGGTTATATCTGTGTCACTACTTTGCTCTATGTAACTTCAGATCTCTGTAATATTTTGTCTCTTCGTTACCTGGGTTTTGGTACAGTCTTACAACCACTAGGTAGTAACAGGGGAAATTGTATTTCATGTGTTACTACTATTCGTGCGCTTTGGCTTATGGAGTGGATGGAGGAGCATGGCCGAAATGACAGGAAGGAAATAAGGACCTGCGGCATATTTAACGAACGTCGAACTCTAGGATACTTATTAAGTAGGTACTATTTAACGTGCCGGGGTGCGAGGGAATCGCCTTATTGGAGCCACCTTAGACCCAGCATTTTAGACCCGAGACTGCGTGCGGTTTTGGTCGGTTCATTTCCGACATATCGATCCGTGTGGCCGGCGGGGGGTATCCAAGGGGATATTCACACGAAAAAAAAAGTACCTACTACTTAACGTCAATTGGTGTATGTATTTCCCTCATCGAGAACTACCAAAAATACAGTTTTACTCGTTAAAAGTTAGAGAAAGTACAAATACTTTTTTTTTTCGTGCGGAAATCCCTTCGCATACCCCCCCCCCCACCGGCCAGCGGGGGCGGTTATGTCGGGCTTGAACCGACTAAAACCGCACGCCAAAGAACAAATACCTAATCATAGAAGAAAATATTAAAAACTAGCTGCTACCCGCGGTTTCGCCCGCGTGGAATTCAGTTCTCGTTCCTGCAACCCATTGGAACCTATTCCAGGGGAACAGTAGCCCATGTGTTAATCCAGGTTATGATCTATCCAAATTTCAGCCAGATCCGTTGAGCCGTTAGAGCGTACAACAAACAAACATCTTCACAAACTTTCACATTTGTAATATTACTAGCTGATAAACCGCGTGGAATTCTGTTCCCGTCCTAGCTTCCCATGGGAACCTGTTCCCGAGATAAAAAGTAGCCTATGTGCTATTCCATCTGTGCCAAATTTCATCTAGGATATATCATCGTAGGATATATTAAGCAGGATAGCAGTGTAAGTAATAGCCAGGGTTCGAACCCGGGACCTCTTAATCGTAAGGCCGACTCCTACCACTTTAAGCTACCGACATCTGAAATGCACTTTGATATATTTCGGTAAACTCACAAAATTAGGTCTCTGAATTCGGTGAGATGACTTGGTATCGACAAAATATGTATTTGTAACAAAAAAAATAAAAAATATCGGGTAAAATAAAAATAAATAAATATAGAAATGAAAAAAAAAACACCACCAGCGACCAACGTCACGTGACGCGACGAGCCCGTGACGCATGTGGTAGGCGTGCTCTCCTTCTCCTCGCAAGTGGATGTGTGGGAAATACCTAAATCGCGACCAGCGTCACAGCAGGTGGTAGAGTCAAGCAACAGTCATTTTGGCCGTTGCATGAATGGGCCGACTCGACCGGGGAAGCACCACCCTCTCACAGAATATCGACGCCAAGTAACAGTATTTGAACTGTTGCGTTCCGTTTGGTGAGTGAGAGTGCCGGAGCCTAAACTCCTTTCCCATCCCCTCCCAAACTCCTTTCCCATCCCCTTTCCTTTACAGGGTCGGCAGCGCGAGTGTGACGCCACTGGTGTTGCACACGTCCATAGGCCGCGGTAACCGCTTCCCATCAGGTGGGCCGTGTGCTTGTCTTCCACCTTAGTGGTATAAAAAAAAAAACGTGTGCTCATCATGTCACGTGACGCTGGTCGCTCGTGGTGTTTTTTTTTTCATTTATATTTTTTATTTTTTATTTTGTCCGAATTTTTTTTTATGTTGCAAATACTTACATATTTTGTCGATACCATATATACTATATATATACTGCCAGTGGGGACGCCGTTTGACCAGACGGGTGATCAGCCCTTCTATGTGGGGCCATTTCACCCATTTCCCCTATAACGACTGTCATACATATTCGTATGGGAACCGGGACCGACATCTTAACGTGCTCTCCGAGGCACGACCAGACCAATGCAAATACTCATATTCATGCATACAAATATTTGCACTGAGCGGGGATCGAACCCGCGCCTCCTGCGTAGCGGCTGCTTTCAATACCGCCACGCCACGGAGGCTTGTCGATACCAAGTCATCTCACCAAATTCAGAGACTTAATTTTATGACACCTTATATAAAAGCCAATCTTTACAAAAAAAAAATTTGAAGTATCTATTTGCCACATTAAAAATAACAATTTATCAATGAATGTATAAGAATATACACAGTACATCCAAAAAAAATATTTTTTTTACATTTGTGCGTCTATCAGTCTGTCTTTCTGTCGGTTTGATTTAGTTAATATCTTGAACAGCTGGGCCGTTTTTGACTGGACTTTCACTAGTAGAAAGCTAATATTACAAGTCGTAACATAGGCTACTTTAATTTCAGAAAAGAATTAGGGTTCCGCGACAATAAAATACCAAATCTAAGTCCATGCGGAAAAAGTTGCGGACACAGCTATCAAAAGAAATATAAACTTAATATAAAATATCAATTAGACTTCTTTTTTAATTTAAACAACACCGGTCTGATCTGGAAAATTAATTATGACTCATTTATTAGGATACTCACGGAAAACATTAATTAAAAAAATTCAAGAGTCGGGGTTTTTTGCGTGCTTAAATCCACCCAAACTTCGTTACTTTATTTATTATGATTGGTCACGTGAGTCAATTCACACAAAACATACCCGTGATTGGTTATAATTTTCAAACGTAGAACACAAGCTATCCTCTCGTAGATGGGAGGTCAGACAGCAGTCGCTCCCAAAAAAGCCGTATGAATCAAACCAAAATATAATTACGTTACCAGTACATAATTATGTTTGAATGGTATTTGAGATTATTACTGACTAACAGTAGCTGCGGGGCTACTGTTAGTGTTCCTGCGCGGGGCTGGCGTCCACATGTTTTTACATTCCGTTCCGTGGATATATGAGTAACTACCTAAGTGAAGTCTAGAGTAAATAGGCTGCTTCTAGTCAAACGTGCTTCTTCATCGACCACCTCATCATTTACCAACAGGTAAAATAAGTGGTAAATCGCGGGCCTATTGATTATATAAAAGTAATATTTATGTTTTTACCTCGGGCGGCACATAGGGACATATTGGAGTATTCCATTAGTTTCATGATGGCAAGTATTCCCTGCCCAATAGCTAAACTTATGCAGAAGTTTATTATACTTTTGCCTTGAACATCTCTGTAAAAAAAAAGGTCAATAAATATAGAACCACGTAATTAAAATAAGAAGTACCTAGGTATTATGTAATGGTGTTGGTAGTTCAATAAATAAGAACCAGTTAAGTAATTAAAATTGGAAATAGGTAAAGAATGCTTGTGTT
The DNA here is from genome assembly GCA_946251805.1 of Cybosia mesomella. NCBI lineage: Eukaryota > Metazoa > Arthropoda > Insecta > Lepidoptera > Erebidae > Cybosia > Cybosia mesomella. The sequence goes on along the minus strand of OX276408.1, from coordinate 13,102,646 downwards.
TATTACCTACTTACAGGTAATAAACACAAACGTAGGTATAACACTCTCTGATCAAGCAGTCTTATATAAAAATAGTTTAATGAAGTAAATTTTGAAGCATTTAGTAAGCTAACTTTAACTACCTTTTTTTTTTTTTTTTTTTTTTTTTTTTTATCGTGCGGAAATCCCTTCGGATACCCCCCCGCCGGCCAGCGGGGGCGGTTATGTCGGGCTTGCACCGACTAAAACCGCACGCCGTCTCGGGTCTTCAGACGCCGGGGTGTAAGGTTACCCATAGAGCATATCCCTCGCACCCCGGCTGACCCTGGGCCATCTCACCACTAACAGCATCGCTCATCCTGTCTCCTCTGAAAGCAGAGGAGTACGGAGAGCGATGTGTTCCCGCCACGTTGGGTATTGGCCGACGATCAATGCCAACCCTATGAAGGGGTGAAGGGGAAGCCATTGACCGCCGCCCAGGGTGTACCGGCCGCTCCGATTCCGTTCCCCCCGGACTGCAGCGGGATCGGAATCAGAGCGACACTCGAGGAGGTTACCCAACACACACCCCTAACTTTAACTACCTATCATTCTGATCGACAAAAGACTTGAACCCGCGACAGTCTCTTTCTAGGGCGAATACTCTGCCGCTGAGCTACCCGGACCTGACCTGTCAGATAGTTGATTTCTCATCTACATACCGTCTTTTTTGGAACTTATAGTTGGCACTGTTGGCAGAGTATTTTCTGTAAAAAGAGACTGCGGCGGATTCAACTCCCGTCCCAGTAAATTTATTGACCGTCTAATGCGCCCTATGCATGTATGCACGCATTTTATTCCTTTCTTTATATTTAGACTGATTTAATTAAACTAACGAAGAAGGTATAATCTCATGCCAAAATATAAGCATTTTCTTCGGCTACATTCTTTTTAATTCTATTTCTGCCCTACTTGGAACTAACGAAAAAAATTGGCAGTGTTTATGAACAAAACAATAGATAAACATGTGTAAGGCCATCACTCATAATTTCGCAGACATTGCCAAAATAGAACCGATTGAACAGTTTGAACATGTTTTAGATACAATTCTTTGAAAATTTTGTTTACTATGGTTTTCTTTTTGTTATATTTAATATTTATAATCAATATTTTTTTATTATTGATAGGTAGGCTGTCGTTTCACCTCTATCTCACCTGGTGGTAAATGGTCTACTATATTTTGCATAGTTACTTTCCGATGACTTGATCGATTTAACAAAAAGCAGTTGTTTTGAGCAGACGAGAGGTCATTGTTTTGCTTGTATAATCTATTTTGGAGGAGGACGAATAAAAGAAAATTCCCAATATACCGTATTATATAAAATATAATATAAAGTATTCAATTTCCAATATAACCTACACCATCATCCCAGATCCCAGAGCGTTAGTCCCGGTTGCTTTCAATGATCGTACTTTGAAGTCTGGGGTCCGCTCTCCTACGCTTTCTCCGCATAATTTTAATTTGGCACTAGCTCTAATAAACAGGCCATTTCATAATGAGCATATTGCCCATTTTGATTTTTCCAAAATTTATTTGGTATGTTATAATGCACTCGTAAGTAAGGATAAAACGTTTGGTCGGGGAAGCGCCTACTACGTCTGGACTAGATACATTCGAAAGTAGCTGTGGGCGAAATCAGTTTACTTCACAAGGACAAGCTGTAAATGTATAGTAACATACTGTAATCTGTTTACATGCATGTAAGGTCATTGTTAACGGATAGACATACATTTATTATTATTATTTTCGCATGCGTGAACACCTATAACATTTTTTTAACTACTTGTAAAAGAAGTGGTGTCTCACCTGAGTTCTTTTAATGCAGAATACACAAGCGCAGTTGGAACCAGGAATATCAGAGAAACTATCATACAGTATCCCAGCACTCGGTCGTCGAGAATATCGTTTTCTTCATCGACACATACTAGAGCATTCAAAGGTGATGTGCTGCCATTTTTTAACATTAGATTACCCATACAAAATCTGTAAATAAATAAAAAATATCAAGTTGAATCCTCCTTTTTTTCCATGTGGAAACTTCTGTGGATGCTTTGTCGGAGCTTAACCGATTAAAACCATACGACATCTCGCGAAGCGGAACGTCCATCCAGTGGCGGATTTAGCCTTTTTGCCGCCCTAGGCCCTGTCTGATGTGCCGCCCTTTTTAATAGACGAAATTCTATGGATTTATTATCATTCATCATCATCATCATATCAGCTGTAGGAAGTCCATTGCTGAACATAGGCCTCCCCCATCCACTTCCATTTCGACCGGTCTGTAGCGGCCTGCATCCACCGAGTCCCTGCGCTCTTTGTTAGGTCGTCTGTCCACCTTGCGGGAGGCCTTCCTACGCTGCGCATGCCGTTACATGGTCTCCACTCAAGAATCGGATCTCCGAGCTATGTGCCCTGCCCACTGCTACTTCAGCTTGGCACAGCTTGCTGACTCTCGCTCTGCTATGTTGGTAGGTAACTTTAGTTCGTCTACGGATCTCCTCGTTTCTGATTTGATCTCGTAGAATAACCCAAAGCATAGCCCGTTCCATAGCTCGCTGTGTGACACCAAGCTTCCTTATGAGGTCCATAGTGAGAGACCACGTCTCGGCACCGTAGGTCATCACCGGCGTCTTAAGACCCGAGACGGCGTGCGGTTTTAGTCGGTGCAAGCCCGACATAACCGCCCCCGCCGGCCGCATCCGAAGGGATTTCCGCACGAAAAAAAAACAAGAAAAAATAAGGGACGCCGTTATTATTTTCACGACTTTTTTGCCAAGCTGTAGAACCTTTTAACATGTAAGCGTACTCAAGACACAAAAGGTAAAGAGAGCTTTAACATTTCTCAAAAAAAGATTATTAATTTGATTATTTCTTTTTCAAAACATTATTTATCAATCAAAATCTCAATGGAATCCCAGTGGACAATATTGGACCCACGAATAAAAAAGTTAATTGAAGAGTGAATTACATTCTTTTTTTATAAAAAAAAAATCCAAACCAATTCAAAGCGGAATGAATTGTCGTTACATCTTATCAAGTTTAAAATTTTGACAATCTGAAAAATCTGAAAAAAGGTACAGTGTAACCGTAAACATGTAGGTATAATATTATGCATGTAAGTATTGTTATTCGGTATTTTTGGTTTTAAAATCATTTTGAATTTCAAGCTTCGTATTACAGATACTCACATATAACCTTGAATTTCATGACTTATTTAAGAACCGTCTGGCACCTACAGACAATAAGAATGAACAAAAATGAACAATTTATTTGAAACAATAATATTACTACAATGTTTTTTGGGACCTACTTATCTACCTACTTAGTTCTGTGCTTAAAGCCCAGAGGTCCTTAAGGCTACCCTGTCGCCTTGATTTTATTCCGATTTTTGATAACACCAGACTAGTTACGTATAACACGAACATTAAATCTTATCCTGAAAAAAAAATACAAGTAAAACAAAAAATCGATCTAGCCAATTTCAAGGTTTGCACCTAACGATTTAGCGATTCATTATTTACCTATTTATAGACCAGCCACCGGGATTTGGTTCGCGTCGGATTTTGTTTGTTTTTTAACTCAGGGGTTTCCGCACGTAAAAAAAAAAAGGCCATATTAATTAACACATAATAGGTATTAGATGTACCTTTATTTTTTTTTTTATCGTGCGGAAATCCCTTCGGATACCCCCCCCCGCCGGCCAGCGGGGGCGGTTATGTCGGGCTTGCACCGACTAAAACCGCACGCCGTCTCGGGTCTTCAGACACCGGGGTGTAAGGTTACCCATAGAGCATATCCCTCGCACCCCGGCTGACCCTGGGCCATCTCACCACTAACAGCATCGCTCATCCTGTCTCCTCTGAAAGCAGAGGAGTACGGAGAGCGATGTGTTCCCGCCACGTTGGGTATTGGCCGACGATCAATGCCAACCCTATGAAGGGGTGAAGGGGAAGCCATTGACCGCCGCCCAGGGTGTACCGGCCGCTCCGATTCCGTTCCCCCCGGACTGCAGCGGGATTGGAATCGGAGTGACACTCGAGGAGGTTACCCAACACACACCCCAGATATTAGATGTACCTATAGACTAGCTGTGTCCGCAACTTTGTCCTCGTGAAGTCAGGTCTGGATTTTAAATTGTTTATACCTTTTTTTTTCATGTGGAAATCCCTAAACCTAATTCTTTATTTTTGGTATATTAATTAATTTGGTATATATAACATATTATATTTATATATCATATTATATTTTTGGTATTTTATATTTTTGGTATTTAAAGTCAGTAAGTTATTAGCAAACCATTCCACAATCACACCCATTGCCACCTGAGCATGTTTTTCCACCTCACTCCAGTCATTCCCATGCACCAATAGGGCTGTATCATCAGCGTAGGTAAACAAGGAACAATTTGTGAGCGAAAGGGAACACAGGTCATTAATATATTTAAATTAGGAAGAGTGTGGGCCCCAAAATACTGCCTTGAGGTACCCCGTATTCAATTTTACATTTTTCACTCACAATATCGCCTATCTTAACGTGTTGATATCTATTTTTAGATAGCTTGTGAATATGTCAAGTGCGATTCCACGTACTCCCATGCGTTCAAGTTTGGACAAGAGTATTGGGACAGAAACCGCATCGAATGCTTTAGATATGTCCAAGAAAACTCCGAGACATTTCCGCATGTTATCCATGAGCTTAGATGTCTTTTCAGAAAAGCGTATTACTGCGTCTTCTGTGGAAATGCCAGCTCTAAAGCCACATTGATTTTCTGACAGTAGGTTTTTTTTTTTTTGGAATGGAAGTCCCACCAGAATTTTTATCTTGGCAGGACTCCCCCGGTTTACCCCAGCCTTAGGATGGCCGGCTCCTTGTTACTATTACTTTATTTACCGGTTTAATTATGGTTTATTGAGCAAGAATCGACTATTTATATTTGTTACTGAAAATTTAGAGCCTGATCGGCTTTACGGAATTGCTATTAATTTGGAAAAAATGCTAAGTTATTTATTCTAGTTAAAAGAGAAGTACTAATATTATACAATTGAATTTTTACTGTCTATTTATTAATAAAGGTTTTAATTGTTTTACGTTATTTCGAATATGGGGGATATCTCAAAAATTCTATTTGTTTTTTTTTTTTTTTTTTTATCCTCCTGTCTTTAGCCTTCCGCACGCACTCCACCCGCACCCACCCTTCTTTGGCGTCAATCGCGCGCCTGACCTTCTCCAAAATTACCTCGCCTGTGTCAAATTCGTCCCTCGAGGAGACAACTATGGAGTGTAGCACCGGTGGCTCCGTGGTCTTCGCCTTGGATTGGCCTGCGGATGCCACACTGGCGTAAGTTGCCCTCTCGAGGGTTTCACTTTGCCTTTGTAGGGCCTCTTCGAGCTTATCCACGTTTCCCATCCGTTCCTTCATCGTCTCTTGGAGCACATCTAGCTTTCTTCCATTTTCTCTCAGGAGAATGGAATGCTCCTGAAGCTTCTTTATGAGCTCACTACTGATCTTCTCACTACTTTCTATATGTGGCTCTGGTTGACACTCCCTTCCCTGTCCCTTGTTTGTCGCCTCTGCTTCCTTGACAAGCTGATACAACTTGTCAATTGCTGCCATGACAGCAATTTTAATATCTGTCTTCAGAATGCGCGCGCTATTAAGCTGTATTTTTGCGCTCATTAGGCACGCCTTAGCCTCCTTCTCTGCACAACGCCGGCTCACTGGCATCTCCTTTGCGGCAGTCAGAGGGAGATATACCGAACCCATCAATGCCCTGCTCTCCACAGAGAGCGCGGACTTCCGTTTTCCCCTCGGAGACTTCTCCAGGTAACCCACGATAGCAGCTGTTGGCGAGATGAGGTCGAGCTCTTTTTGGGCGGCATATATTTTTTCATTAGTTGTGGGCGTTGGTGAAAATTGCAGCTCGCGTCTGGCTGAAAATTTCGCCATTACAGAGAGGAAGGGACGGTGAAGTAGGCTTTTACAATATAAAAATTTTATAACAATAAATTGGATGACTAGCGTAGTTACTTAAGACTAGGTTGTATAATGTATATATAAAACTGTATAAGACAACACAACAGAAATAAGGCGGTCGTCTTTTTTTTTTTTACGTGCGGAAATCCCTTCGGATACCCCCCCGCTGGCCAGCGGGGGTGGTTATGTCGTGTCTCGACTAAAACCGCACGGTGTCCTCCCCAAGTGTCCGTTGCCGGGCACCCCGGGTAAGCCCTCGAAAGGATAACCCCAGGGTTGCCGGCGGACTTTGGCCGCCACCGCGGCCTCGTCTGGTGGGGTCGGGTTTTATCCCGCTTCGGTGAGTTGGCAGGCATGTGTAGGGCATACACGACACGCCTCCGCCACGGCCTGCTTCTGTAAGGACGGCGAGTCGGCCAACTACCGTCCTCAGGCCCCGATCATGGAGGTCGGTAGTCCCGGGCGTAGATGAGTCTGCGGCGTCCTCGCCGCAGACTGCGAAACTCGGGGGGCAGGGTTCTCTCCCGCTCCCTCTCCGCCGTCTCTTTCGCGTGCATTACCTGCTCGCAGAAAGAGGCAGCGGCGTGCCACTTGCTCCTGTCGGAGACCACGGCCCTCACCATGGTCTCCAACGAGAGAACGTCCACGCCCAGGACCGCAACGAGATCCCGGCGTTGACTCGCCCACGCAGGGCACTCCACCAACGTGTGGAGCGCCGTGTCTTCGCCAGGATCCTCGCAGTGCTGGCACCGCGGCGTTGTCTCCCGGTGGATGCGCCACAGATACTTACCGAAACACCCGTGTCCGGTAACCATCTGGCACATCCGGTAAGAGAGGTCCCCATGGTCCCTCTCCAACCACTCCTTAATGATCGGTCTCACCGCCGCAATGGTGGATTCCCCCCACCTTGGGTGCTCAAGTCGCACCCTCCATCTCTCCATGAGTTCCTGGCGGAGCAGGGACCGCTGAGCCCTGATTTCTTGGGGCTCCGGCCTATGGCCCCGCTCCAGCGTCTCCTTGCGCCACTGGTACAGCAGCACAAGGGCTCTCGCTTTCAGGTCCCATGGAGGGGTCCCGGCTAGGAGACATGCCATCTCGACGGAGATCGTGCGATACCCCCTGATGACTCTGACGGCCATCGCTTTTAACGGCCTGTTTAATACAGCCACGTTGCGGGCCGCCAGAGTCTCCGCCCATATTGGGGCTCCGTACAGGGCCATGCTTCGCACGATCCCCAGGTACAGTCTCCTAGTGGGGGCGTTGGGTCCCTTAACGTTGGGCATCAGCCGCGATAGCGCGGCCGCAGCCCCCCTCAGTTTCGGGACCAGACTTGGGAGATGAGGTCCGAAGTCCCATCGGCTATCGAGTACGAGCCCAAGGTACTTCACCGTGGGCTCGATGCCGATGCTTACGCCCCCTACGGTTATGCTGGTTCCCGCAGGTGGCCCCCTCCGACGCCCGTGGAAACACATAGCCTCGGATTTGTGGAGAGCCACCTCGACTCCCAGCCGCCGTATTCAACCCACGACTTGAGCAACCCCTGCCGTGGCCTTTAGTGCCGCACTTCGGTGCGTTGCTCCCCGCGCCATAACGAGGGTGTCGTCAGCATAACATGTTATGCTGCCACCCTCGAGCAACGAACCGCGCAGCACCCAGTCGTATCCGATGTTCCACGGGAGTGGCCCTAGGACCGACCCCTGCGGAACACCGCACTACACTTCTCGCCGCCCTGGCCCTAGCCAGCTCGGGTAAACTATGGCCCTCTCGGTATGCCTCGACAATGCGGCGGAGGTAAGGAGGTACTACGTGATACGCGAGCGCCTCCCTAACGCAGCTCCAGGGTAGGGTGTTGAAGGCGTTGGCGATGTCGAGAGACACCGCCACCACCACCCCTCCCCGCGAGACTACTTCCTCCACCAGGCGCCTAACGCGCATGATCGCTTCCACGGTGGAGCGCCCCCGGCAGAAACCGAACTGGTTATCCGCCAGATCTGGCCCCACGTTCGTGAGATGCTCGACGAGGCGCTCTGCAATAAAACGCTCAAAGAGCTTGCACACCTCGTCGAGCAACACGATCGGCCGGTAACCGGATGGCTGATCCGCCGGCCGCCCCGCCTTTCGGATAAGGACCAGTTTCCCCGTCTTCCAAGCCTTTGGAAACTGGCCCCTTTCGAGGCATGCGCTAAAGAGCGCCACCAGTGGAGGCCCTAGTTCCTCAAGGGCCAGGACCCATGCTCGGCCTGGAATGCCGTCGGGTCGGGAGGCAGTGCATTTCCGAGCTTTAAGCCGGAGCACTGCTACCCCCAGTTCACTCTCCCTGACTTCGGGCACATCGCTCTCGCTATTATCAGCGTCAGGCGCCTGAGGCGGAGCAATGCGCGGAGGAACATGTTCCTCCGCTCTCGCCGGGAATAGGGTGCCCAGGATCCCCTCCAGCCGCTCTGGCTGGAGGCTCTGGGTCAGTAGGGGCGCCCTTGGGCGAATTTTGCCTCTGACCGCAAGGTAAGGGCGCCCCCATGGGTCCTGCTCCAGAGACTCCAGCAGCTCTTCGCGGGACCGCCGTTTGGCCTGCTTTATAGCTACCTGGAGGGTCCTCTTGGCTTGTACGCCTCGTATAGCTCCGCCTCTCGGGCTGCCGCATCGTCTGGGCGGCGACGCCTCCGGCGAAACCTGGTGTACCGGCGGCGAGCAGACACGCACGCTGCTCGCAGCTGTGCGATCTCCGCTGACCACCAGTACACCTGCTTCTTAGCCGGGCCGGGCTTAGCCCTAGGCATCGCCGCATCGCAGATATGCGACATGGCTCTCCTGAACCATTCAGCCTCTTCGTCGACATCGGCAGGCCTGGTCGGTGACGGAATCCAGACCTGCACTATAGATGCCTCCAGGAGAGCCTCCCGATTCAGGCGTCTGAGCGCCCAACGTGGATCCGGGGGATTCGTGATTGTCGGCGGCAGGTTAGGTGGAGGGGAGACGTTGAACCGAATGTACCTGTGGTCGGACGACGTCTCCTCCTCCTCCACCACGCGCCAACCCTGGACGCGGCGGGCGAGCGCAGGGGTCGCGAATGCAACATCCACGACCGAACTGTACCCCCGCCGCTCCCAGGTGGCGACATTCCCCCAGTTGAGGGCCTCTAGGCCACGGGTGTTGGCCCAGTCCTCCAGCACTCGCCCCTTGGCATTGGTTTCCCGGGAGCCCCAAGCCAGAGACCAGGCGTTGAAGTCTCCCAGGACCAAGGCAGGGCGAGGACGGCACGCAGCGAGAATGATGTCCAGTTCAGCGAGCCGTAGCTCAAGTTCGTACTGGTCAAGGCTTGGCGAGAAGTAGACGGCCACGACAGCCAAACCCTCATAGTCCGCCGCGACACAGCCTCGACCCCTTGCAATGACCCAGTACGGCTCAGCGACCACGACCACATTGATAGACCACTCCACGATGCTCTGGTACAGAAGATCCTGAGCACCGGTGCAGTGCTTTATGTTCACCTGCAGGATGCAGATTGGTGTGTCCATTAATGGATGTCCATCTCCGCATCCCGCCCCGAATTTGGCCGCTCTTGAGCGGCACCCCCGCTACCCGTTGCGGACGAACGGGGCTTTGGCCTCGAGGCGGCGCAGGTACGGCTGTCCGCCCGGTGTTCCTCCGCTTTGCCCTCCGCTATGCACTTGTAGCAGCGCGGTGGAGCATCACAGGCACTGGCCTTGTGACCGGGCTGACTGCAGCGGAAGCACGGATCCCCCACGGTGTCTCCCGCTGTGCACTGCACTCCCACATGCCCCACGGCCAGGCACCTGAAGCACCTGGTCTCGCGGGGCTGCAGGAGTTGCACCCGCGCCTTTAGGAAGCCCCCAACGAGAAGGCTCCGTTCATCCGCAATTTTCTGCGCCGCTGCGACGGGGCAGGCGGTCGTCTAGGAAAGCAAAATATTTGAAATTTAATGTGGTCTAATAAACTCATTCCAATAGGAAATAAAATAATATACCTGAACTACAACTAAGACGACAAGCTTGTACAAACACAAACGGACAATAAACAAACAGATACTATTTGGCAATTAGCTAGAGTAAAGCACGAATCCGATTTTTGGATTGTAGTCTTCGCCTTACCGGAATCTCCGCCCTAGCGGAATCCACCTGCTTGGGCAATTATCCCTGGGCGAGCGAATTTTTTCCAAAATTTCGCGATAGCTGATAAACTATAAGTCCCAGAGAGACGGTTGAGGTGTCGAAAGGCACGCGTCGTCAGCGCGCTCACAATGATGTTATAAAACTTATGGACCTTAGTAGTGAAAATTTGAGAAAATTGAGAAAAACTAAATTTTGATGTAAACGAATTGACTTTAACTGCAGCTACCGTCGCGACTATACGTCCCAGCTCAACGGGGTTGGTGGCGTTCGGCGCGGGGCGCCCGCTTGTTCCCAAAAACGTGAGTAGAACGATAGCCGCCTATAGAAATTTTTTGAAAAATTGATGAAAAACCAAAAATTTGGTAATCTGCGTGAAAATGCGAGCACGCCCGGGAATTCTGGAGTCAGATGGTGACAGCCGCGAGGGGCTGAGTCGTACTAGTTTCCACAGGTATCACAAGTCACGGGCACCTTGCGTAAATTTGGAAAATTTGCAATCAAAGATTAAATAAGCCAAACTAATAAAAATCAAGGGGAAGTGCCCCGAAAACTGCCAAAATGTTGGTCCTGTATACGCGTGTGTGGTGTCAAAAGACGCGGGGCGCTCTTGTGAACGCTGCTGTGGTGTTCCAATTCCAGGTACCTATAGGAGACACAAAAAATGCAGATTGCTGCCGAATGTCAATACAACAATTTAAAAATATAAAAACAATGAAAATTTTAGATTTTTCGAGGAAAATCGTCGCAACAATATATCATCCGTGTAGGGCTCAGCCGTACGAGTAAAATGATATATCACACAAGTATCTGCACCTGATTTGAAAAAAATTCTATCAGTCTCTGACAGTAGGTTATTAGCTCGAAGATAGTTGAGCAAACGGGTGTTTAGAAGTTTTCCAAAATTTTGGAGATAAATAAATAAATAAATATTCTACGACATTCTACACAGCGCTTTCTAGACCCAAAGTAAGCATAGTTTAACTAGCTTGTGTTATGGGTTCCAGAATGCGGATAAAAATACTTATATACTTTTTTTAATTTTTGTAAATACATACATATTATTCATAGAAACACCCAGACCAATGCAAATAGACATATTCATGCATACAAATATTTGCACTGAGCGGGAATCGAACCCGCGCCCCCTGTCGTAGCAGTCGAATGCACTACCGCTACGCCACAGAGGCCGTGGATGGTAATACCGAAATGGGTCTGTAATTTCAGACTTTTGCTACAGAGCAAAAGTCACCCAATACACAAGGGTGGTGACAGCACCACCCTTGTGTATTGGGTGCACTAACGCTATTTTATAGGCATCTGGAAACACACCAGTTGCAATTGTGAGGTTACATATGTGAGTGATGTACGGAATTAAAGTTTTGCGTGTTACTTCAAGACGTTGGTGGAAAGAGCGTCAATTCCCATCGCTGAATCAGTTTTCAGATTATTTATGATACTTTCTACTTCTATGCAGTCTGTTTTTAAAATACATATGGAATTGCATATCGATTTAGGATTTGAGTAAGCTGCTGAGGTCGTACTCGGTTTTTGTATAGCAGTAGCCAAACTTTTCCTTATATTGGCAAAATAGTTGTTGACTGCGTTAGCAAATCTAACTTCATCTGTTGCCCCTGTTAAGAGTTCTCTGGGGGGAGGTGGTTTTTGTTTAGAGTGTGTAATGGTTTTTATTAAATCCCAGGTCGCCTTTGGGTTATTTTTCCTTTTCTGGAATTCAGCTTTCTCATAGTTTGTTTTTAGGTATCGCATCAGAGTATTGCAAAAGTTACGGTAGCGAGAGTATGTTAGCTTTAAAATACGATTGGCTATTTGTAATCTAAGCGCATGATGCATTTTGTAGCGGTTACGGATACAGCGGAGTAGGCGGTAATCCACGGCTTTATGTTGCGATTTCTTTTAGGAACTTTGGTGTGCCGAGTGTGTCTATTATTTGAGTTAAGGTGGAAGTTAAGATGTCAGCTGCTTCGTTGTCGTCATTTGTCAAGAGAACAGCGGTGAAGTCTATGCCTTTGATGTCTTTTTGTATGCTTTTTGTCTACAATTTTAGAAGCACATGAATACTTTGGTTTTGGCTCTTGCAATATAAGATTTAGAAATACTGGTAGGTGGTCGGTTATATGCGTCTGTATCACGACAGTGGTAGCTAATAGTTTTGTTTTAGTAGGACGTGGTCTAGGCACTTTTCCTTCCTAGTAAGCTACTGGTGAGCTGGTAGTAGACCGTGGGAGGCAGTAAGTGTGAGGTATTCATTCGTGTGTCCATCTATATTGTTGGGTTTTATATCGATGTTTATGTCGCCTACTAGGGCAATATATGACATTTTTGATAGGGAAAGCAAGGCAGTATCAGGGCTACTTAAGAAATTGTGAGAGAGGGAGAATGCAGATAAACATACTTAGATATATGTATTTTTGTACTTAAGTAAGTACAATTATATACAGAAACACCCAGATCAGACCAATATAAATAGACAATCATGCATACAATTTACAAATATTTGCACTGAGCGGGCATCGAACCCGCGACCTCCCACGTCGTTGCGTTGTAGTAGTCGAAATTAGGTAATCTGTGGTATGTCTGTGGTCTAACGCTCTACCGCCACGTCGATTGAAATTTCTTTCATCAATTGGAAGTTGCCGACCCACACCTATTGTAAAATTCAAGAGTATTCAAATGACAAACAATTTTAGATATGAACTCTCTCACTACAAAACTCAAACAAAACTTTGTGATTAGATTAAGTAAACATGTTTTTGCAGGAGTCTTCTCAGGACAGGGCCACGTTTCGAACCAATGCCATTATAGTAGCACAACAACGGTAAGTATAGCGTCGAACAACGGCAGATCATAAATGGTATTCAACAATGTCGGAATTGATATTCATTTAAAATTTTGTTTTATAGTATAATAGTCCAACTAAATTATAATGTAGTATTTTTTCATGAATAATGGGTATTTTTTTTTACAAGACCTAACGAGCGCGTTTACATCAAGTCTATCAAAGTTATTTTAACGTTTTATAAATTGTTCGTATTTATAAAGTGTTAAACATTTATAGAAAGTCAATTATCTGTAGATTAAAACACAACACTTGTTTTTTTTTAATTATATGGTTAAATTAACCTTCAAATTATTGAAAGATAAAGTAAGGTAAAAATATATACTTTTTAAATTTCATCGAGACTTTTGACCTTTACCCACGTCTCCCCTTGTTTCAAATTTAATATTAGTTTATAGCTTAGTTACCTATGAAAACCGTATATGAAAATTGGCTGCGGAAATTCGCGGTTTTAGAAGTTATGAATAGACATTTCAGAGTAGTCAGAACACGGAAAACTACTATCTTTCAAGTATTGTTTTTTTATATCGATAGTTTCCGGTGTGTTTTGTTAGTTACTATTACACATATCGATACGGGTTGATTCATGCAATGGAGACTGCCAGAATACCTACTAGTACCTATTACTACCAGCAGATACGTATCGATAAATATATATTAAAACAATAAAATTATAAATATAATATATAAAATTATATATATAATATATAAAATTATATATATAATATATAAAATTATATATATAATATATAAAATTATATATATAATATATAAAATTATATATATAATATATAAAATTATATATTAAATAAAGCTATATTAAATATATATTCGTCATATTATTATATATACAATAAATATCTTAGTATCGTAATTGATTGCTCGAGAATTAAGTAATTAAATAATTTAAAAGTAGCACTGTGTATTTCATGATTCTTTTTTTGTATTTACTTTATATTAATATAGATACTATTATTATAGATAGAATTAACTATATTTTTTATATTTAAACTAAATAGTAACAATATTTCATAAAATAAATGTCTTTTCTTTGAGAGACTTGAAGACTGAGACTTTAATTTTTAATATTTTTAAAATAAGTACTAAACCAAATTATACAAAAAATATTTTATTCGAAGAATACTCTACAATTGTGAAAATTTTCAACCTTATAAGTATCTTAAGAAAGAAAGAAATTATCGATTTTGGAACTGGAACAGACCTATATTTTCCATTTGCTAAACATTAGTCTATTTTTTTTTACTTCTTGTAAATGCCGTTTAGTGGTCTATACCTACGGAATAAATGAATTTTGACTTTGACTTTGAGAAGTGTCCCTACCTCCTACCTTATTGCCTTGTTGCAAACCAATTTTATATTTATACTCACGTATCAAACGTCTCAATGTGATCATTCCCAAATTTTAACATTAATTTTTGGTCCTCGGTAAAGTCGTAGGCTGAAAAGCGGATGTAATCACTGCAATTTAGAGATAACGGGCCGGTTGAATTGTTTATAGGGTCTATGCATAAGCCAGCTTTAAACCTAACGGGTTGTCCTGGTGGGCAGCAAGAATTGTTTGTTTTATTTTCGGCCCAAACGAAACCAATACATATTATTAGATAAAATAAATGGACTGGCTGTATTAAATTCATCGTTAAAATTCCTTTTGCGTATTGATTTATTTTATTTCAACTTTTAATACGTAAAACTGAAATCCAATGAACACTGTTTGTCACATCACACTACTCCGATTTTTAAATTCCTTTGCGGCCATAAATAAATGCGCAAAGAACGTGAACGGCGTCTGAAACGCAGTGAGTTTGTCGGTACACTACATGCTGTATCCTAATTAGTTCCGAGTCCGATATAACGAAACCGTCATTAAAAACGGTTATAACGATATTTCATATCGTATCGTTTTATGCCCTACACAAAAAATGTTCGCACAAATCACAATACTCCAACAAAAATAGTATAATTATAAAAATTTTGATATCGCGACGATGTAATCTAAAAGTAAACCTACTACAATCGTCACGCGAGACCGTGATGGGTTGCCTGCCCGTCAAGGTTAAATGATCAAGATTTTTGGCGTTGACTATATATGTAGATATTCACGGCCTCTCTACCCAATTGTTGATGTGGATGTACCAGTGGTGTAGCGTAATCGTGAAAATGTGTATTAGGCGAATAGTATAATATGCGTAGTCACCAAGAAATTTATATTACTTCAAATTTATTGTTAGCGTACTATAGCCCACATTTGAAGCTCATACGAAGTGTGGTTTCGTTACCAATAGAACTAGGGTCTAGTCAACGGAGAACTTTCAAGACTGGGATTCCAATGGTGATTTTTGGAGGTAAGCAGTATTATGTCGAGGATATTATAAAACTCTAATTCTACTAATCGGGTTTTATGATTTTACCTTTATGAATTTTCATTTTTTTAGGAGAAATTTAAAAATGGAAACCGAAGAAGTAAACCATAGTTATTCATTTTGTATTCTCACTTATTTTTTAAACTGTTTGTGTATGGCGAGAACCTAGCACCAGCATCAAGATTGTACCTAAGTAGTCTCTACGTTTTAGATTCGGGATATGATTTAGTAGCCTTGTATTGGTGTTCATTTGGAAACCCCGTAACGACTTTAACCGCACAAAAGCACACCGAATCGAGGTCCATGTCGTTATCGAAAAAGGTTTTTCATATCGATATCGGATATGTAACGGTTAATATATTCATAACGCCCATGACCATTTCCTATAGATGTGTATAAATATTTTTGCAGACACAACTCTTGGCTGCGTATACTTTTTGTTATAATATGAATGAACTATTGAAGCACGTATTATAGCACAGTAATATGCTAGGTTGGTATAATTTAAATGGATAATTCACGTTTTGTTCGCCCAAATCGACACATATAGGTACATACATAACTTTTAGAGGGATACGTTAACTCGCCTTCTTATGTCAAGCAAAACCAGTCACCCTAAGCATTCACCTATAACGCCATAGGAGCACACAGACGGGAAAAAAATTAAATGTGTTACTATTAGGTACCTAATACAGAAGCAATAGTACCTACATAATTCATATAAGTACTAGCTGTTCGCTTAGCGTTCTTCACCCGCGTGGATTGAAATGAAATGAAATATTTTATTTGCCAGAATGCAGGTAAACAGATGGAACAATGGCCCATTTACATCCTACCATTATGGTGTGCAAATATTTAGATGATCGAAGCACATTAAACGATCGAATTACATTTTCAGCATGCATGTAACCAATAATTTTTTTTTTTTAATGTCAGATTTATATGATCATATTTAGGTTGATGTTAGAATTATATTGATGTCCGATCTATATTAGTGTTAGAATAATTATTTTATAAACTCAAAATTACATTAAATTTTTATGATGTCAAATCGCTCATAATATCAATCATAACATTCCTTCTATGTATAAAGGTATATTTGTCAATCAACTATCCCACGGTATGACATAAACTCATCCAAATCATAAAAACATTCTTTCATCAACCATTGCGTCAGCTTTCTTTTAAACAAAATAATCGGTAAATTCTTAAAGGTATTCGGTAATTTGTTATATACCCTTATAGCGTTCATGTACGAGTTCCTTTTATGTAATTCTAACCTGCACCGTGGTACATGTAGCCTATACTTATTTCTAGGAACCACACTTCGTTTAATGGCTTGTTTACAGAAGTGTGCCGGATGCTGTCGTACAAATAAACATAACTCCTTAATATACATGGATGGTAGTGATAGAATATTGAGTTTTTTGAATAGAGGCCTACAACTATCCATACTCCAGGCACCACAGATTGCCCGTATGCATTTCCTTTGTACTCTAAACACCCTTATAGCCTCCACTGAATTACCCCACAACAGAAGGCCATATGAGAGTACTGACGAAACATACCCGTGATATGCACTAAGAGCGGCTTCTATCGAAACTGTTATTCGTAATCGTTTAATTGCATATACGAACTTGTTAAGCCTGTTACAAACATAATCGATATGAGATTTCCAATTACAATATTCTCATCTAACCTTATACTTAGAAACATAGCACTTGGAACTTGTTCTATGACAGTATCATTATAATTAACATTTAAATCTATTTCCTTGCTTTTATGCGACTGAAATTGTATTTTTTTTTTCTCTTTTTTATATTTATATGCAAATTGTTATAAGACAACCACTGTACTATTTTGCTTATTGCTTCGTTTGGTTAGTAGTAGTTGGTATCTACCTTTTCACATTTTACAGTAAGAGTAGTATCGTCAGCGAACAATATTGTGCTATGTCGAGTGACATTTGGGAGATCATTGATGTACATTAGGAAGAGAAAAGGCCCCAGCACACTACCCTGTGGCAGACCAAAGTTATTTTGCTGGTAGTCACTTCTAACAATAGTTTTTTCATTTCCCTGTATTCTAGCAATCTCCACACATTGTTGCCTACCGCTCAAGTAATCCCCCAACCAGTCGTTCGCTTTACCTCTGATGCCATATTTTTCCAACTTATGTAAGAGCAATTTGTGATATACAAAATCGAATGCTTTACTCATGTCCAGGAAATTGCTGCTACTGGTAAACCGTCGTCAATGGCCTGTGTAACCATTTTTACTAAGTTAAAACATGCGAGTGAGGTGGTACTATTGTGTCGGAAACCAAACTGTTCCTCTGTTAGTATAGCATGTGATGATGAAAACTGTTGCAGACGCATCAGCATTGCCTTCTCAAAAATTTTCGACATAATTGGTATAAGTGTTACTGGGCGGTAATTATTCATGTGAGATGTACAAACTTTTTTTTAAAGTGGTTTTACAATTGATGTTTTTAGTATATTTGGAAAAGCGCCCTCTTCAAATTAAAATGACAAAAACACAAACTGACAAAAATTATTTTGTCAGTTTGTGTTTTCATATTTTGGTCACCGATATTTTCATTAATTCCTGCCAATTACTGGCTTTGCATTTATTTGTCTTACTTTCAATATATTGCTTGCATGTATGCATTTTTTTAATATGTTGCTATAGGATGTGTAATTTTTATTTAACCTTTTTCTATTTGTTTTATTATGAATTTGTTTAAGGTATAAATATCTTTTCCTTACACAAGATTTTTTTATACCCTTTGTTAACCATTTACAGTTACCTTTTTTGTGTTGATTTCTTTATCGGGAAACCTCATCTGCAAGCTGCAAGCCGGAGACTTGTAGATTTTATTTATTTTATTTGTTTAAATATAAGTTACAAACTTCAGTAGGGGAGACCGGGGATGGTTGGCTATAGGGGCAGGTAGACTAAGCAGCAATAACTCGCTACCGTCACTTGTTTTTCATCAACAAATCACAAGCGACGATGCCTACCCGCGACCCGCTAACTTTTGCGAAGTGAGCCGCTGCAGTCGCTCGGCGTTCGTGAGTGGCAGGACATGTTGTATTTTTAGTCTCAGTAAGTAATTTTTTTCATTCGTACTTTTTTTGTTATTGTGCCTATGGATCTGTTAGAAACAACGTTGTTGTTATGCCAAATGTAAATATGATAGTTTTATTCTATATTACACAGTATTGCTTCCATGTTAGTAGCAGAGTTTGCATATGATACGCAGGTAAATTTTAAAATGGTGTGAGAGGTTGGTTGACAAATTTTGTTCGGGGTAGGTAGACTAACCATCCAAGGTCCATTTGAAACGCCACCTCCACCTGGATTTAATCAAGATATACTTCCTCATATCGAACCACATCCATGTGTAACACCACCTCCACCGGAATCCAACCAAAGTTCTCTTTTATCTGAAGAGATTAGACCTTTTCCGAAAGCAGCAACACGATTAGGAAGTAGAAGAAATATACGAAAACGTAAAAGCACCATATATACAGACACTCCTGAGAAAGAAAATCTTGAAAACAAAATGAAGCAAATACGAAAGGATACTTTAAGAAGATGAAAAAAGAAAAAACTACCCCAAAAACAAAAGGAAAAAGCAAGGGAACAGGCAAGGTCAAAGGTAACAGAAAGGGGAAGGGAAAGAAAACTATGAATAACGATTAATCTTACTTATTGTTAATTTTTGTTTTTTTTTTATAGTTTAAAAAGAGACTGTTACCTTTATTAAAGTTCTTTATTAACTGAGAATGGATCTCAAATTTAAGTGTCATCATCATCATCATCATCATCAACCCATTGTAGTCCACTGCTGGACATAGGTCTCATAGGTGTATTTAAGTGTGTTTATAATTAAATAAAAAGTTTTTATCATTGAGTAAAATTTAATGTTTTATTTTATACTAATCCTCTTTATTTACACTAATTACTACCTACCCCATGCTTCTGGTCAACTTACCCCGGATATGGGGTAGGTTGATCAAGTGTCAGGGGTTTTGAAAATCTACTAAATAAGTATTATAATGACAAATATATAGGTTATAGATTAGTATTTTAGGTACCTGAATAGTCCTTCTATCTGTATCAATTGTTGTTTTTGTTATATTAAGTTAAACATCAGAGGTATACGAGCTTCAGTCAAAAGTTAGTCAACCATCCCCGGTCTCCCCTACAAAAGAACTTATGATGCTACATAAACTCACTCGAGTTTTTCTGAGCAAAACAGTTTCATCGACAATCAGTTTAGTAGTTAAATAATTTATTTTGCATTACATAAAATAATTAAATTTGCAGTGGGTAGGTTACAATAAAAAACAGCACTGCGTCGCACGTCTACCTCCCACCAGCCGGCAAACTATTTCTTTATTGCACTCTGAGCATATCACAGAACTCGTTAACTACATCTGTAGTATGATGTTTTGTTTATATGGTTTAATGGTGTCTGTTGCTTATAAAGTATGAATTCTGTTATATTTTCTGAAAATGTGTAATGTGTGTATAAGTGTAATATTATGTCTGAGTAGATATACTTATTGTATATAAGTAGTATTTGTGTAGTAGGTATATATGTACTTTTTTTATGTTAGCAGATTGACGGATGGAGCTCTGACGCAGGCTTTCCTATCTTCAGTGGGGTCAGATGGCAGCTGCTTCCGTAAATGCCAAAGTAATACCAAATTATGGAAAGCAAGAGCCTGGGGGCCCGGGTTCCAAAGTGCAAGCACTGGATGCAACCGGAAAGTGATAATACAAAAGATAGAATATATCACATACACTGCACTGGCTCACACACTGCACACTTTAAAGCTATTTCAGTATTCACCGGTCTTCCTGTTGAATAATGTGAATTACTGGAACGGTATGGTAGAGGGTAGGACACCGTGTCAAGTTCAACTAACCGGGACCGCCTAGTTAAAGACAAAGATAATACCTGAACTTTAGATCAGCAGCTCATTAGGTATTATCCTATTATCATATTATCACATAACCCAGTGAGTTAAATTACCGCAGTTGTACCTGCCTATTACTAAAACAGTAATAGGCAGGTACAACTGCCTTAAATTTATTATGACTTAATTTGAAACTATGCACCTTAGCACAGTTCTCTTCTGATCTGTAAAATATTTTGCTTTGTATTTTTATTATACTCTGTTGTAAGAGTAAGGGTTACGAAAAATAATTAACTTGATTCTCTATGAACTAAATATTTAGGGCGGCTTTCACCTATGAAATAAAAACTGCGATCGAATAAGTTCGAACTGGGTTATTGCGTTTATTCATTAGTGATTCATTTGTGAAATCCGTCCTTAATCACGTCCTAATTATACTATTGTGTGGTTTTTTTCCTAAACTTTTTTTTAAAGAATATCTTAGTAACCGAAAATACTAGTGGAATACTAATAATTTCGGTTACCCTAACCCCTCCAGCTCAGCTTAATTGCGTGTATTAGGAGTGGGTTCACGTCGACAACGGTAGTCACACACACAGGCACCCAACCCACTTGATCATAAACGGCTACCGTGACCTATGAGTACTCACAGTATCAGAGGTAGGTAGATAATATTCACGCGTTGCCACTTACCGAAGGAAGGCACCTGCAGGCTACCGTTAGTGTATACCCTGACCAACAACGGGCAGACATGCATGGATGATCCTTCCGAGCCATGGATGATCCTTCAGAGCTGAGAGGAAATAACCTCAAAAAAATATGACTTGCCAGTGGTCGAAAGAGTAACAAGGAGTGTCTCGAAGCAGGAAAGATTGTGCTTGTGTCTAGAGCATCGAGTGGGAGAAAGTTTCGCTCGAAACTAACGAGATTTCCAAGAATAAGGGCCACAACTTGCTGTAATCTGGTAGGTATTCAACGTCACGGGTAAAAATTTTCTGCCGGGAATAGGTCAAATGTCGAACTTGATATAACACCATGTCAAGTTGGTATTGAATTGCACTCGGAGTGAAGCCAACACTTCCTCGTGATTGATTGATTTTTTCGCTTAGGTATGTGTTTTTCTGCAATAATTTTTTATAGCTTGTATACTAAAAATACCTACAATTCCTCATATTTTTTCTTAGACATTATCCGTTCTTGTAGGTACCTACCGGCCTCCTACGGGTGGAGATTTGTGGCTCTACCCGGCTCCATAAAGGATAGGAATGTTCTAAAAACTCAAACAGCTATAAACCGGTCGGTGATATCATGGCTATTGTGTTTGCGTCTACATTTAGACCGGTACAGATTGGTTACTCGATAGATTTACTGAAAGCGGATGTGTGCGTCCAAAGTTAAACTTTTATGATTTTTCTCTTGACTTCCACCTAACATCAGTCTCACTTTATTATTGTCTGACTGGGTATGGACATTTATAAACTTTTTACTAGACTTAATGTTAATGGGAAAAAAACATTGCCTAAATCCATAAAATAGCTGTTACTTAACCTAGGTCATGGAAAATGGCTAATATTTTATTCAAAGTTAAAAAAATTAAGAGCAGTGGGTAAAAAAAAAATCAACACAACGGTCTACCTCTACTGAACTTGAACAGCTTTGGACATTTGAAGGTCAACCACAAATACTGGATTACGTAATAATGTCACGGTTTAAGAAGGCCATTGCCATTGTCGAAGAAGTATTAAGTCATTATTTATTTACGTCGGTCGGTCTAAATGACGTAGGTTGGTACTTATTTGTTCTTACAAAGCGCGCGTTGCAGCGCTTTGGGCGATAGAAATGTTCTGTATGTGATTGAAACAAATAAAAATTCAGGATACAGCATATTCAATCCTATCCTAATATTTGCCTTTAACTTGTACACATTGATAGTGTATAGGGAAAGCCTGTGAAAATAAGTAATATTGGACACCAAGACACTTTCTATACATTTTCATGTCATCTGTATATATCAGAAACAGTAAATTAATAAAACAATATTTAATGTCATTGACAAACAAAAATGAGAAGAGGTCCCAAAACTGGCCTCTGAGGTACTCCAGAAGTAACGATAGTGTAGCATCTCTTTCGAAGCCATTTACAACAACTTTTTTCATCCTGTTAAGAATGTTAAGTCTTACTAAGTTATCACAGATGTCATTGTAGGTGATTTTGTCTAGCAGCAATATATGAACCACCTTATCGTAAGCTTTTCGAAAATACATGTATAGAGGGTGTCCCGAAACTCAACGATAACCTGGTACGGGGCGAGAGGCCATAGTATACCCGTTATGAAAATATTAAGAAAAAAATCCATGTCACTTAGTCAAGTGACAATAGACATTTTTTGTTAAAGTTGAATATTTTACACCCTTGGTCGCATTTTTAAGTACTGTGATCACAATTTTACAGTGATTTTTTTAATAATGTAATCTTAAATAACAGTGCTATTAATCGCAACTACAAATCAAAGTAATAACACACACATTGTTAACTAAGTAAAATAAATTAAGTTTTTACGAGTTATGGTTTACAAAATCATTGTCAGTTAACTTTGACACTCCATGTTGAAAAAAAAATGTACCACAACCTATTACCAGGATAACGATAACAATTCCTAGGTGTCAAATTACAGCCGAAACCATTAGATTATTTTTGCATAATTGAAGTAGGTAAAAAAACTTACAGCGTTTAAAATTATAATATTAGGATGATAAAGATGATGAAACACACTAAGACTTTCGAGGCCAAGCCAAACTCATCTGCGAGCCCACCTGCCATCTCGCCCGCCTGCACACCAGTACACCTGCTGATTGACAGACTGCTGGCGCAGGGATTTCTCTAGGGGTTCGGGAGTCAGACGCCATACGCTAAGAATGAATAGGAAGGAGTAATACTTCGGATGCAACTGGGAACACCATTAAGATGATGATTATGAAAGAGATGAAACCAAAATTAAACCTTAATAATTAAGTCTCCATGGCGCAATAATAGCGAGTGAGACTACTGTATTTGACTGCGGATTCCGTACCCGAGTTTCTCCTCGCATTTCATGACATGTAGTAATTATTATAACTCTTATAATTAACAACAAAGAAAATAATCCATAAAATGGCAGTATTACAGTATACAGGGAAGGACTTTATCCAGAACTATGGGTTTTTATTGTAACAACAGATTCGTAATACTGTCGTCACGATTATCTCGTAGCAACTATTAGCACTTAGAAAAAAGCTATTCACTCACACAAGAAGACAAGAAAACCCATTGATTTCTTATCTCAGAAATGCTTAGTTAGCTCACAAGCCGTCATAAATTTTTTGTACACGCCAGAGTCATTAAATTTTATTGAGCTATGACAGAATAGATCATAAGTACTGGTAGCTATCTATGATATATCTCTTTATGACAGAATTATATGTGGGTAGCGTTTGCTCTCTATACCATGCTCCTCAGGATAATGATATGAATAAATATTTCTACACCGTACAATATTGATCTACCATACCATATTCCTTTAAAGGGTTTGTTAAAAAATAATTATTTCAGGGCTAGGAACCTTCTGAACTTATGTAAATGCTAAGTTATACTGACGTTTTTAGATAACCAACAATCTAATAATCTAAATATTATATATTTATATATTATATATTAATATTTATATATTATACATTAATATTTAAATATTATATATTTATAATAATCTAAATATTATTATATATCTAAATATTATATATTTAGATTATTAGATTCCGTCCGTCCATATTTGGCGGAGAACATAGCAGGGGATCACGAGACGCAGACTCCGCTGTTGTAGTTTCTCTCTCTTGCTCTCGTAGATTGATCGTTTGGGCAGGACGAGACAGCAAAGGATATATAAAAAAATTGTGACTAAAATGTCTTGATGGTTGATGCCCGCCTTTCTTTTAAAGTTTTTTGTGCTGGTGCATTGGCTACCGATACTCGGAACTGTGAGTATTAATTAATATTCGGTACAGTGCCCTTATTCGGATTGCCAACCGTAATGTGAACGTACTTGAACCATGCAAGTTAACCAACGCGGGTTTTGTTGATTTTACTATCTTCTTCTTATTCATTAAAAATATTGAAATTTCCAAACAGAATAAAGAAAACAAAAAAGCGATGAGCCCTCCAATCCGATAAGAATGAGTATTATTGGGTGTATTCTTACCCCAACCCCATCAAGAAGAGGTCCAAGACAACCTCACCTGCAAGCGGATACTTATAGGACATAGTTTAGTAAACCCATACTAAGTTAGACAAAATTTACACATAAATTAGTAAAATCATCACATTGTGGTGTGAACCACACATTCGCAAAACATGTCACGTAAAATGTTACCTTGTTCGTTAGATCGTCAAAATTGATAAGTGGCTAAACGTCAAACAATTAGATCTAAATAATTTGAATAAGTACAATAGCGCATTCAATTTTCAATTAGTAAGGCCATCCGCTGCGTTGAGTGAGCAGCCGTCGCGGGCAGCCACGTGGCGTGCTATTTAATGCAATTTCGTAAAACGGGTCGCCCGTCCGTCGGCGCGACGCTCGCCTGCGCCGCATGCCCGCTTAAAGGTCTTCGCACATTAAAACAACTCCACGCCAACGCGGCAGCAACTCTACTCACACTCTCGATGAGTAGTCAACTAGTTGATCCACCCAATGGTCACTAGTGGACAACGCGGTGTCAAGGAGTGGCCAACGCGGTGCCAACGAGTGGGTTATTCAACAGACAACTCGTCTAACCTCAGTTTTCGGTTAAATTTTGTCCAAAGAAGTCGTGTTGCTTATGAAATGTCGAACTTTACATTCAGTGAACTGGCGATTATAGCTATTATATTTGATAATGAAAATGAACGAAACAGCAGGAAAAGAAGATATTGGATACTGCTAGATGACGAAGAAAAATTCTATATCTATTTCCGTATGCCGAGATACTTGTTTTATTATATACTTAATATTATTGAGGACGACATCTACAAAAGAAACACGCGATTTAGAGAAGCTGTATCACCGGAAGAAAAGCTGGCAGTGACATTAAGGTAAGCAAAAAGAAACTTTTTTATAATTTATATGTATTTATTTATATATCAAGTTAAAGGATAAATCAAAGCAAAGCAATTTTACTTTAATTGTGTTAAGAAGAACCATCAACCCTCGATTCTTCCATAGGCGTTGTATTTTGCTGTTGGGTGCTAGCGGTGCTACTACCGGTAGTACCTGCATTTAGGTTTTGAGTTGTGTAGCTACTACCGATAGTACCTGCATTTAGGTTTTGAGTTGTGTAGCCAGAAGTTCCTGGTGCAAAAAAATCATCATAGTAACAGTTTCGATTATTTTGCAGTTCTTGTATTTCAGCTTCCGAAACTAAATTAAAAATTCTTGACTTTAAAAGTGCTTGATTATAGGTAGATAATTTTTTTACTGTGCTAGAAATACTTAAAAAAAATTTATCCATTTCGTCATTCTGCTTTCCATCTTCATCGTTTTTTTTTTTTAATAAATATTCCATTAAAACCGCCGATGCACTTGTTTCTTGCAATTTCTTTCGTTTTGTCGTTTTTGGAATGTCAGGAAACACTGATCTAGATGAATCGTACATAGACACCGAAGATTCAGGACGCTCCGAGATAATTGACGAGTCTTGAGATTCTTCATTATTAGTCACATTGGCAAGAATTTCCGCAGCAGATAAGCTATTTTCATCATCACCATCATCTGTGTTGTCCACTGACGTCACTGTAGACCGTTCTTTATAATGTGGTAATAAAAAAGACATTTCAGTTTCATATTGCCATTTTTTATTAGTATTAGCACTCTGACCACTTTTAGTTGCTTTCTTTTTAATGGCTCTTCTATGATATTCCCTTAAGTTTTGCCATATCTTCTTACATTCTGACGCTGTAACAAAATAATATAAATATAAAGAAAAATTGGTTGTTTCAGGTACTTGATTAGTGGCTGTTCATTTAGGACTATGAGTTCAAGCTTTCGGTTAGGCGAAAGTACCATCCGGTCGATATTAAAAGATGTGTGCAATGCGATTATAAATACAATGAAGGGGAAGTTCATGCCCACACCTACTACCGAAGACTGGAAAAGAATCGCAGATGGTTTCAATAAAAAATGGAATTTTCCAAACTGTATAGGTGCCATCGACGGCAAACATGTAAACATAATTGCCCCTCCTAGCAGCGGCTCGCTATTTTTTAATTATAAAAAACACTTCTCTATCGTCCTCATGGCTGTCGTCGATGATAAATACAGATTTATAGCTGTCGATATAGGGGCCTATGGCAAGAATAGTGATGGCGGAATTTTGGCATCGTCAAGATTAGGAAGAGCGATTGAAATGAATACATTTAATATTCCAACTGACACACCATTACCTGGTACTGAAATAATAATGCCACATGTTTTTGTAGCCGACGAAGCGTTTCCTTTAAAAAGGAATTTATTGCGACCATATCCACGTTCAAGTGGCATTTCAGAAAAGGAAAGAATATACAATAATCGCTTATCGCGAGCTCGCAGAGTAGTTGAAAACGCGTTCGGCATCTTATATCAAAAATTTGGAATTTATAATAAGAATTTGCATTTACACCCAAAATATGTTGATATTGTGGTCTTTGCGACGTGTATTTTACACAATGTCATGCGGTGTTATAATATACCATCCGATGATGAAGTCAACACAAGGCAGAGTTCGGCCAATAATGATGATGAACAGAGATTACTAAGTAATCTAAGTACAATTCCAGAAGATATAAGTGAATCTTCGGCATCTGCTTTTGAAACTCGTGATATGTTTGCAACTTATTTTCAATCTCCCGAAGGACGAGTTCCGTGGCAGCATTTAATTTTAATATATTATTTAAATATAGATCATGGATAATTAATATGTAATAATCGTAAGAAGTTGGTTATAATATTATTGGCTTATTAAGAATATTAAACAAGTTTCTATACTAAGCTGGGATTTTATTACTGATTACCTATATTAAATAAACGTAAGGCACTTTATTATAACATACAGAAACCCAAACTAAAAATAAAATATATATGACGTAGATTTAATATTTTATATCAGTAAATTCTGGGATTTTATATTACTGTATGTGAAAAAACTAATTTTTACGATAAACCAAGATTTTTCGAGTGTCCAAGTAGAAAATCGTAGGTACTGTTAACTGTACAATAACATACCTACTTTTTGGATGTAACAGGTTGAATTAAATTTTCTCAACAATGTACTTTAATGAAATGACTTATAAGTTTTAACATTATTTTTAATATCTATTAGAATCACACATATTTATTTGTTCGATAGCTGAATTTCTGTAGATTATGGCAAAATCAATAACTCAATACCAACACTGAAAACGTCACAAATAGAAATTAATTATGTTAATAGTATTTTATGCAATAGTTATTTTATTATTTTTTGTTATTATTTTATGCAATAGGTTCAAAAATGGTGAGTGGCGTGGTGAGTGTTAATGCAACGTCGCATACAAAACTTTTTCTACGACTAGGGATTAAATATAACAAACACAGCAATACCGCATAATTAAGAGCGGGAAGTTGTATAGTCACATATGACAGTTAGTTTTTGCAAAATTCAATTGCAAAAAAGACTAGATAGACTTTTTTGCAATTGAATAAGACTAGCTTTTATATAGGTGTTCGGGACTATATAATTAACAGATAAATGTACCGGAGTAGAAAAAAATTCTTACCTGGTTGCGACAATACAATAGCGATTTCATTCCATGCCTTTTCCTTCTTATGTACGTCACTATATTTCGGATCACGAAGGTCGTATAGTAGCGGATATTTTCGCACTTCTTCTATCAACTTTTCTTTCTGCATGATTTTCGAAAAATATCACCGTGTACCGCCAACGTGCACTCCGTCCTTCGATTCTATAGTGAATGATGGCGGGCGGGGGGAAGGCACGGGGCGGACGGGTGGGCTGGCAAATGGTTGCCCGTCACGCGTCAGTCGCAAACGCATAGTCGTTACGTGGACAACGTGTGGTCGTTGCGTGGACGACGTATGGTCATTGCGTGACAAACGTGTCGGGGTTGACCTCTAGTGTACGATGCGTAGGCCACTCGTTGTACACTACTTTATAATCATTTTTTGAAATTGAACCTTGAACATATGATACAGGGCTTAAATTTCAATGTCTAGCATAGAGTCGAGTCGCCGGTGAGTTGTTATAATGTGCGAAGACCTTAACTCAGCGGACAACCTAAGAATTAAATTTTGACTGGTAACTAACCAGTAAATTATTCAGAGCCATGACAGGATTTCAAAATGTATTATTCCAGAAATTCTTAGGTTGTATAGTTTATGGTGGTTTATAGCAACTCTGGCGTGTCCTTGGATCACGCGCAATTTTATTACTTAGCTTTATCATTTGCCACATTTTATGATAATCCTTCTTCATCATCCGAGTGCCAATCCCGCTTGCATACAAAGCATGCACTTTGGGAGCCAGGGTGCAGGGAACCGTATTTCTTTGTTCTCTCCTTCTTGTATTATATAGTTTGTTAGCTTTGTTTTCCTCTATGTGCCTCGCCCGTTGGTAAGCAGGTGAGATTGGTAGGGTCCCATACACCTTTTAAAATGCTATCCCAACTGCGAAAGTGAGTTCGTTTCTTTATTACTCAATCAGGCAAAAACCGGCTGGAGACCTACGGCTGGGAATAGAAAATAGGGCACTTTGTTACCCAGGAATAGAAAAGGTTCCTGTAGAACGCGATCAGTATTCGACACGGGTGTAGCTAGTCTAAAACTATTTCGGTACTCATATATGGAACCCCACCAAAATCTTCAGGGCTCAAGCCAAGCTCACCTGCAAGCCGGTACACCTGCTGATTGAGAGATCGGGCTCTGATGTAAGCTTTCGTCTCGGAGTTGCGGGCCCTGTGCAAGCTTTCGATGCAACTGGGATTGGCGCTCGAATGAAGAACAGGCTATTTTAATGACACGTAACCAATATTGAAACCACTATGCAAAATATAATATATTTTATTAACATCGATTACACAAAATTAGTCCACATATCATCTTTATCTATCAGAAACCTATTTAGAACAGCCCTTCAATTTCCCCGGTATTGGTGTTTAGATCGATGTCATAAATGCTGGGTCTGGTGGGGAGGCCAGGCATGCGGGAGATCTCTCCGACCATAGGCACCACGAAGCCTGCTCCTACTGAGGCGAAGATACCATTAATACGCATCGTGAAGCCTGTGGGAGCTCCTTTGATAGCTGGGTCTCCGGTTAGAGAGTTGGAAGTCTTCGCCATGCAGATTGGGAACTTGTCGTAACCCTGAAATATTTAAAAAATGTTATTAATTACCTACGTATTTTATAGGTTTTATTTTCAAAATACATGTATGTTGTATTTTGTGAGTTTTTGAGAAACCTAGTCATCTGGATTGATACAATGCATACAAATCAATGATGCTGTTTACTTAAAATGATTAAGTTTATATGTCTCTTCCACACAATGACCATGAAGAGGAAAGGAGATGACAATTGATTTATTGAACTCTCTATAGCCAAGACAGAGGGTGGCCGGTAGTAGATTAAAATGTAATTTATTATTGATCACTAAATAGGAACTTAAAAATATATAAATCACTTCCATGCGGCCACGCCTGCTACTAGGTTGGTAGCCGAATATTCAGTTGCTAGGAGTATAAAGGGATTTCCAATTCGAATTTGGAGCCACTTGACCAGCAGAAACAACAATATTCATCATTGTGTTATTAAATAAATAAATAAATATTCTACGACATTCTACACAGCGCTTTCTAGACCCAAAGTAAGCATAGTTTAAGTAGCTTGTGTTATGGGTTCCAGAATGCGAATAAACATGCTTATTTACTTTTTTTTGTAAATACATGCGTGTTATACATAGAAACACCTAGACCAATGCATTAGACATATTCATGCATATAAATATTTGCACTGAGCGGGAATCGAACCCGCGCCCCATGTAGTAGCAGTCTAATGCACTACCGCTGCGCCACAGAGACCGTCAAAAATTACTGCTGATGAGTAGGGATCGCTGTTATACCATACTCCCTTTGGGAAGGATTATGGCGTACCTAGTGTCACCTCTCTGACGCAGCACTTTGAGTATTTACAGGCGCAGGTAACTGCGATTAGGCGTATTGATTATTTTCACCTCAGTGAAATGGTAATGGTAAATGGTATGCAAGTGATGCCCAAATGACCAACCAGACGTGAGCAGGTAGCTAGTAGTATATCTGTGCCCTTATAAGGCACGTTCCTAATGCCCACAGTGTGCTTTTACCTCACACGCATTATCTCAAGAATTG
This sequence comes from Cybosia mesomella, assembly GCA_946251805.1. NCBI lineage: Eukaryota > Metazoa > Arthropoda > Insecta > Lepidoptera > Erebidae > Cybosia > Cybosia mesomella. The sequence continues at coordinate 13,071,940 of OX276408.1, read as the reverse complement.
GCTGTCGTCATAAGACGTTCGACAACCTCTGTGCGTTCGACTGCTAAATCAGAGGTCGCGGGTTCGATTCCCGCTCAGTGCAAATAGATATATTTGCATTGGTCTAGGTGTTTCTATGTATATTATGTATTTGTTTACAAAAAAAAAGTATTTAAGTATGTTTATCCGCATTCTAGAACCCATATGACAAGCTCTGCTCAGATTGGGTCTAGATGGCGTTGTGTACTTTGTCCTACAATAAAAATTAAAAAAATGATTCTTAGGACCGGCACCAACATGAGTTGAGGCCTCATTCCGAAATTATATAATAGTTACTACGTCTAATACTACGCGCAGCCTCGGTAGCAACGGCTGTACGTGCTACTGTAGGTACTGTAGACTGGGGTGTGTGTTGGGTAACCTCCTCGAGTGTCGCTCCGATTCCGATCCCGCTGCAGTCCGGGGGGAACGGAATCGGAGCGGCCGGTACACCCTGGGCGGCGGTCAATGGCTTCCCCTTCACCCCTTCATAGGGTTGGCATTGATCGTCGGCCAATACCCAACGTGGCGGGAACACATCGCTCTCCGTACTCCTCTGCTTTCAGAGGAGACAGGATGAGCGATGCTGTTAGTGGTGAGATGGCCCAGGGTCAGCCGTGGTGCGAGGGATATGCTCTATGGGTAACCTTACACCCCGGCGTCTGAAGACCCGAGACGGCGTGCGGTTTTAGTCGGTGCAAGCCCGACATAACCGCCCCCGCTGGCCGGCGGGGGGGTATCCGAAGAGATTTCCGCACGATAAAAAAAAAAAAAAAAGGTACTGTAGACTGGTGTCTCTCGAAGCCACCCTCGCCTGCTAGCCCGTAGACCTGCTAACTTAAGAGGTTCTGGCACAGACTTTTCTCTCGGGGTTGGGGGGCTCAGAAGGTAGTCGCTCCCGTAAAAGCCAAGATAAGTCAAATCAAACAGTAGGAGAGCGGACCCCGGGCTTAAGTACAAGCTTTGGATACATCCGGGAGTAACGCTCAGTGATGATGATGATAATGTTATTATAAATAATACCCTTATATCTATTTTCAATTGAAAATATAAAGATTCCCAAATTTCAACAAAAAAGAAAATAGTGGATATGTCCAAGTAGATTGTGTCTATGCATTTAATGCAGTCGCTACAAACGTGTGTCACTTACCTATACCTAAGTATTTATGTATACAGTCCACAACCACGATTATTGAGAGTTAATAAAATAGTATAAAATAAAGCAGCATATCGAACACACGTTGTTTCAATGAGAAAATCCCGGCTAACAAAATTCAATCTTATCTATTAAACATTTCGGTCCTTCGAGCTGGATTGTGCTAACAGCCGGCGAGCGAGCTCGGCCCGCGAGAACAATAGAATATTACCTGAGAAAAAAGGTCGGGCTTTCGGCGATGAATTACTACTAGTGTGTATCATGTTTTTTGAGTTAAAAACTTTTGCTTATTTACGAGTGTTGTAAGAAGATTCGAGAAAACTGTTTGTCGGAATTACTACGAGATCACGCATACCTGAAAATTCTAGAACTATTTGGATATCAAATATTTTTATTATCTGTGCTACAAACCACAAGCCACAATGGAGGAACTTTAATCGTATCAAAAAGAGTTATTATACAACTTGAAAAACAAAAAATCAGCAAAAGATAGAATTAAGCCTTCGTACGCTGAAACGAGATTTGAGTTGTTGGAAAAATTACTTGATTACTTTAATAAAGGCCATAAGGAAATCATATCAATTGCGTCTAAAGAAAAGAAAGAAACATATTTTGCCGAGAACATGTACGAGGCATTTGAGGAGGCCTATGTGCAGTACAAATTTGCTTTACGAGATGCGTTGCAGCAGTTGTCAACTGTCGTGTCGCCTGCTCCAACACCGGGAAAGCACGTGGACCATGACAGTGAGACCACGCTACCCCGCATTCAACTACCTAAGTTTGGGTGGAAATATGTTTTGTTCAATAATACATAATAATAAGAAAATTACAGCATTATAAAAGTTGCATTATTTGAAGTGTAATTTGAGTGGAGAGGCGTTAGACGTTTTACGCAATTTTTCAACAACCGAAGCAAACTATGAGGCGGCGTGGAAATATCTAGTTCAACGTTATAATAACAAACATTACAAACGTAAAACTAACTACTAAAAAACGTACAACTGTAGCGGTGTGTTAAGAGCCTTGTTTTCGATAAAGAAAATACAATCTGAGTCAGCTCAGACTATTAAGAGTTTGATAGATACGACTTCGACTAGTCTGAAATCACTACAAAATATGGGAATTAGCACGCAGAGTTGGGACCCGATGATAACACATTTAGTTGTGTCAAAATTGGATTCAGAATCAGTCAAGCAATGGGATCAGCGTTTTGTTGTGATCGGTGAAGATATACGTACCTGGTCACAGTTGAGAAACTTTTTAGAGTACAGATATCGGTCCCTAGAAATGATCGACGTCGACAATAATGTGGCACATACAACTCAAGGCAACAAGCCTCCAACGAAACCGAGAATCTTTCACACGTCAGTGGAAAGCAAGCTTACCACAAAAAACGCTACTTGTGTGATGTGTTAGGAAAGCCCTTACATTTACCATTGTAAGCGTTTCGGACCGATGTCGCCTAAAGAAAAGCAAAATTTCACACAGAACAATAGATTATGTTTCAATTGCTTAGCACCTACACATTCAGTAATTAAATGTCGGCATTCAATGAGCTGTAGAAAATGTGGGAGAAGACACCATGCAATGTTACATTTTGAACCAGAGAACGGCCAGGGATCTACAGTAAAGAGTAGCAAACAGCCTGCGTGCACGGTGTCAGCGAGCGGACCAAGGCAGGACACAGAGCACATGCACAACACAAGGTGAAACAAATATTACAGCTGCATTATCGCGAGGAGAGCTGCAACCTCGCAGCGTGCTACTCGCAACGGCTAGAGTTATGGTATTTCATTCTAATGGTTATAAACAAATAATTAGAACTTTACTTGACCAAGGGTCACAAGCCTGTTTTATTACTGAGGCCACTGTTCAACTACTAGGGCTTACACGCAAACAAGTAAGTGGCTAGGTTTAGGAGATGGTCGAATGAGAATTAAACATACGGTTTCTCTACGGTTGGAATCAATTCATAAGGTGAAAAATTACATTGAAGTTGATGCGTATGTATTACATTCACTAACAACAGTACTTCCAACAACTAATTTATGTATTCCTAACTGGGTTGAAATTAATAACTTGCCTTTAGCTGACCCAGGTATGCAACTACGCAACTATGCAACGCCAGGTAGGATTGATATTTTACTAGGGGCAGAGATTTACAGTGAAATATTACTTGATGGGCTTATTAAGCAATCTGATGGTAATTTAATAGCACAGAATACAACCTTTGGTTGGATCCTGTCAGGTAGGGTGTCAAAGGACAATCTAATTAGTTTGCATGTAAGTATTAAAGATGATGATTTATTTAAAAGGTTTTGGGAAATGGAAAATGAGCCTAACATGATACAAAAGGAGATGACTGATGGTGAGAGGGCGTATGAGGAATTTTTTGATTTAACTACTGTGCGAGATGATGATGGGAGATTTATGGTGAGATAACCTTTCATAACGAACTATCCCCAGTGTCAGGACGGTCATTCACAAGAGATAGCTATCAAGCGTTTAGAAGGTTTGGAGAGGAAACTATCTAAAAACTCAAATCTGAGAGAAGAATACAACAACGTCATAGAAGAGTACTTAGAGATGAATCACATGGCCCCAGCGAGAAGGAGTTGGAAAATTTGAAAGCTGTGTATCTTCCTCACCATGCTGTAGTGAGAGAAGATAAAGACACGACAAAGGTAAAAGTGGTTTTTGATGCATCTAGTAAAGGTGACAATAATATTTCTTTAAATGATGAACTTCTTGTGGGCCCTAAACTACAAAAAGATTTAAGACACATTTTGATGACATGGAGACAGCAAAAAATCTGCATCGTAGCAGACATAATCAAAATGTATAGAATGGTGCGAGTCGCTGAAGAAGACACTGAGTTTCAGAGGGTTGTTTGGAAGTTTGACCCATTAACATCCCTACGACATTACAAACTATTGAGATTAACATTTTGCCACAGCATGTGAACCATATCTAGCGGTCAAGGTTGACCAAAGCTGGTCAAAGGCTTGCTGAACTAGAGGAGGCTACGTATCCATTGGCAGCTAATATAACTAAAAGAGATTTTTATGTCGATGATTTAATTACAGGAGCTGAAACGATAACCGAAGCAGTGCACATATTATACAGAAATGACAGGGTTAATGAGAGCTGGTGGCTTTGAACTTCAAAAATGGAATAGTAATAACGATGAGTTTTTAAAACAAATTGGTAAGGAAGAGCCATCCTCTATTAAGCTGAATGACTCAATCATGATACTTGGATTAAACTGGAACAGAAAAGGTGATAATTTTGAGTATATATTAACTTTACCTTTAGCCAAGAACTTAGTCACTAAACGAGAAGTCTTGTCTGATGTAGTGCGATTGTATGATCCTTTGGGTTTCATCGCGCCAGTCGTAGTTAATGCTAGAGTATTCATACAGAAATTATGGAAATAAGGCCTTGAGTGGGATGAATACTTAACAGAGGATTTACATAGTCAGTGGCAAATGTTCAGAACAAGTTTCAACGATTTGTCAGAGCTTTAAATATCGTGATGGCTGAATGTTGCACGTGATTCTAAGGTGGTTACACGCTTTTTCTGATGCTTTTAAGTCTGCCTTTGCAGCAGCAGTGTACATGAGGATTATCGACACTTCAAATAGATTACATGTACATTTGGTTACAGCAAAGACCAAGCTTGCCCCAATCGAGAAAGAAATTTCAATCTCGAGATTAGAACTGTGTGGTGCAACTCTGGCTGCTAAGCTCATTTTTGAAGTATCACAGATTTTAGAGATACCTCGGCAGGAGTTACATGGTTGGACTGACTCCACCATTGTATTGGCGTGGCAGGAGGCTCAAGTCGATGGGCGACGTTTGAAAGTAATAGGTGTCTACTATTTTGTATGTTTTAGATTACAGTCAGTGGGGCCATGTATTATCAGAGACCAACCCTGCAGACTGTGCGTCACGTGGCCTACAACCAGAGGAGTTAATAGAGCATACACTTGGCAGAGAGGATTATACACGAAAATAATACCAATATTGAAGACACACACGAAGAGGAAAGAATCAAATCTTTAACTGTGTTATCCGACTTAGATGAGGACTTCGTATCGGCAAAGTTTTCATCCTTAAAAAAATTACTAAAGGTTACATCATACTGTAGAAGAGTTTTCAATTACAAGTTGAAAAGGGATGAAAGACTTAAATTGCCTAATTTTTATTACTACAGAGGAATTCGATCTAACTTTATTCGAATGCGTTAAACAAATACAAGAACGTGAGTTTTCAGCTGAGATAAAACAGTTAAAGACACGAGGAGAGTTACCTAAAAGGACCAATCTTCGAACTCTTTGTCCCTTTTTGGATCAAAAGGGGATTTTAAGAGTTGGCGGACGTATAGCAAATTGAGATGCATGCTATGACACGAAACACCCTATAATTATTCCTGGTAAAAATCACTTTACCAAGGTTTTAATTGCTGATGCTCATCAACAAACTATGCATGGCGGTCCACATGTCACGTTAGGTTTTTTGAGAACTAAGTACTGGATACGAAGAGACAAGGAACGTGTCAAGAAATGTTACAGATAATGTACAACCTGGCTACGATATTCTACAAAAAAGACCAACCCTCTAATGGGTATGCTTCCCGAAGCAAGATTGAAACCCAGTAAGCCCTTTAAGGTTACTGGTGTGGATTACTGCGGTCCTGTTTACATTCGTTTTTCCCCTGGTCGAGGAGCAAAGGCTTATAAAAGCTACATATGCGTTTTTATCTGCATGGTTACCCGAGCGATCCACCTGGAAGCTGTTACATACCTGTCAGCTAAAAGATTCATTGCAGCATTTAGGCGGTTCATCTCTAGAAGAGGTCATTGTCAAGACTTGTACAGTGACAATGGCACAAACTTCATTGTTGTTGGCAAACAAATGAGAGAAATGTTTGATAGTGCCAAATCATCACTGCCTAACGAGATAGCACAGCTACTTACATTCGAACGAACAACATAGCATTACATCCCACCCCATTCACCCAATTTTGGGGGCCTATGGGAGTCGGCAGTGCGTAGCACAAAAATCCATTTGCGTAAGGTGGTTGGATATAGTACGCTTATATTCGAGGAGATGTCAACGGTTCTAGCACAAATAGAAGCATGTTTAAATTCCAGGCCAATTTCGTTGTTGAGCGATAACCCAATCGACCCACTCCCCTTGACACCTGGTCACTTCTTGGTAGGCGAGCCATTATTAAATATGGCTGATGAGAATTGTAATGATCACAACACTGTAGTGTACGGTTTAGATAGATGGCGTCTGACAAGGAGTACATTTTTTTTTTCGGTGCGAAGTTAAATCCCTTCGGATACCCCCCCGCCGGCCAGCGGGGGTGGTTATGTCGGGCTTGAACCGACTAAAACCGCACGTCGTCTCGGGTCTACAGACGCTGGGGTGTAAGGTTGCCCATAGAGCATATCCCTCGCACCCGGCCTAACCTTGGGCCATCTCTGGTTCCGAGATGGCCCCCTAGTACCTAGTAAATTTAAATCAAAGGTATAAGTGGAATAGTAAAGATGTTCGAACCTCAACTTGGAGATATTGTTATTGTGTAAGAAGATAACATGCCACCTGCGAAGTTTCTTATTGGTAAAATAATTCACAAATATCCTGGACCTGATAATGTGACCCGCGTGGTCTCAGTCAAGTGCAAATCTGGAGTGTTTAAGCTTCCAGTTAATAAATTGTGTGTAATAACTAAAGAAACTGAATAAAAATAATTAGCATGCCATAACTTGTACTTATATTCAAATACTAGCTGACCCGGCAGACTTCGTACTGCCTCAATCGATAGCACCTTTTAAACCTTCTCTGGACCTCCACAAATAATTCAAGACCAAAATTAGCCAAATCGGTCCAGCCGTTCTCGAGTTTTAGCGAGACTAACGAACAGCAATTCATTTTTATATATAAGAAAGATATGTTGTCAGTGTCACTTAATTAGCAATAAAACTTGGAAACTACATTTAGGTTCATTGAGGTTCCTAACTTGTGTAACTACTTACTTACATACTAAAAACTACTACATGTCATTTGATCAATTATTGTAATCTAGGTGATTTCAGTATAAGTTGATGTGATTGAAATATGAAATTATGCATGGTGGGCGGTCTGCGTACCACAACAGATTATATTTTAGCCAGCAAATTGATATTTATAGTTTGTTCTTGTATTTACAAAATTCGATGTTACATTGTTAAGTACCAATTCGGTTATTGAGAAGTCATTCTGAGTTCATAGGTGCATACGGTTGTTGCTTAGTTATAAGTGTCGTAGAAAAAGAACTCTGTTCTTTGGTGGGTGGTATATCCAAGTAGATTGTCTATGCATTTAATGCAGTCGGTACAAACGTGTGTCACTTACCTATACCTAAGTGTTTATGTATACAGTCCACAAACACGATTTTTGAGAGTTAATAAAATAGTATAAAATAAAGCAGCATATCGAACACACGTTGTTTCAATGAGAAAAACCCGGCAAACAAAATGCAACCTTATCTATTAAACCGGATATCTAAATTTACATTTAGGTTCTTCCTGCTACGAAATGAAAAATCCCAAACTAATTGAAATGTTATCTATTCTGAGTAACAGATAAGAGATACAACAGACGTGTGGGCGTGGTCGCCGTAGATATCTTACTCTAGCTAGAGCATGTTCTAAAGATTAGTACTATAATATTCAAATCCCATTGTCACATTCGATTTCAAACAATTTTCATTACGCGGTCATCACGTTTTGGAGATTTTGTAATTGTTACTAAGAAATACTTAGGTAGTCCTTTCTAACTTTTTACTAGTGCTCTTTTTTGCAGAAAAATAGAAAGTTTACCGGATACCACTATAAGATAATGAAGATTATTGTAATCTAGGTGATTTCAGTATAAGTTGATGTGATTGAAATATGAGGTTATGTATGGTGGGTATTCATGTCCATCCAAAGGTTGCCTGTAAGATATTGCTTTTAGCGATAAGCCATTTGTACATATGTTAATTAAGTTTACGTTATATGCTTATTCTGATTGGTGTACAATAAAGTTTATATCTATCTATCTATATTTAGATAGATTGTTTAGGTTTATGTAAGTATGCCATTAAGACCATTATGGCGAAAAAAGCTGTAGCCAAATACAAATATAAGTGCCGACCAACCTCCAATAATTTGGAAAAATATGTCGCAATACGAAATCACTGCAATAAGGTGTGTAGGGATGCACAACGCCAATATATCCATGTCTCCGTCGAAAACGGTGAAAGTATGGAAGTTTTTGAGAACCATAGGAGTTGGAAAGTCAAGAGAAGATACTCCTCAAAACGTTGACCTCGAAGCACTTAACCAGCATTTCTCATCTTCGTCCAATTTTGGAGGGACTGCTAAAGTAAATACGCTTAACCATCTTTCGTCACTTCCAGCTCCTAACTATTCTCCCTTCGTCTTTGATCAATTCACTGATTGTGATGTTAAGAAGAGCGTAATGTCAATTACATCAAATGCTGTTGGCAATGACTGTGTTAGCCGTAAAATGATTCTACCCATTCTAGACCAGATCCTTCCTATTATAACTCACATTTTAAACTTTTCTATTTCTAGTGGCTTCTTCCCGTCTGCATGGAAGGAAGCACAGATTGTCCCCTTGCCTAAGAAACGTAATCCGTCTTCCTTTTCCCAGTACCGTCCGATATCTATATTACCTTTCCTCTCCAAAGTTCTTGAGCGTCTTGTACACACACAGCTTTATGCTTTTCTCTTTAAAAATTCACTTCTAAATATCTTTCAATCTGGTTTCCGCCTTGGACATAGTACCATTACAGCCTTGGTGAATGTTACGGATGACATAAGATTAGGCATGGAGAAAGGAAATCTAACAGTACTTACTCTATTGAATTTCAGTAATGCTTTTAACACAGTGGACTTTCAAATCCTACTAGGCATACTGCGCTCGATTAACATATCTCCAACGGTGATTGATTGGTTTCACAGTTACCTGTCTGGCCGCCGGCAACGTACGCGCATAGATGATTCCTTTTCTTCATGGTGCGATATAACAGTCGGTGTGCCGCAGGGTGGCGTTCTATCTCCATTACTTTTCGCCGTTTTTATAAATTCCATTTCAAAACAATTACTTTCATCCTACCACCTTTATGCAGATGACCTTCAAATATATACGCAGGCACCTTTGAGTCAGCTGTCAGAAGCATTTGCTATAATAAATATGGACTTAGAACGCATATGTGAATGGAGCAACAACTATGGTCCTTGCGTAGATTGCGAAACTTGCTTCCAACTGCTACCAAAACTGCGCTTGCACAAACCCTCTTACTCCCACTTCTTGATTATGCCGACGTCAGCTATCTAAATCTCACCGAGGAGCAACTTGACAAACTTGAGCGTCTTCAGAATTTCTGTATTAGATTTATATTTGGTTTACGCAAATATGATCACGTATCCGAATTTCGTAACAAACTCAAGTGGCTCCCAATTCGCCTTCGTCGGAATACTCATATACTTTCTTTATTATACAGCATATTGTTTAATCCTTGTACACCCCTTTATCTCAAAGAACGGTTCAAGTTCCTTCGTGACACACATTCAAGATTTCTGAGGTCATCGGAAAATTTGAGACTGGAAATGCCAGTACATTCTTCAAGATTCTATGATCAATCTTTTACTATTCAGGCAGTTCGCCTGTGGAATGAACTGCCACTACATATAAAGAGAGCACAGTCATTGGTGTCTTTCAAAAATATGTTAAAAGATCACTATTTGTCCATCTCCCGTTAGGTGACTATATAGTTGGTATAGGTATATGTAAATATTTTTTGTATTATCTATATTGGTATACACTTATAATGTAATATATTGTGTATATGCTTAAAATACGACTGATTTATATGTAATTTTTGTTTATTTATCTATGTATAATTTATTTTTCTTCTTTATCATTGTTAATTGTACACTGCCCTTATCCATCTCTTTTGATTTCTATCCATCCAAAGGTTGCCTGGAAGAGATCGCTGTTAGCGATAAGGCCGCCCATTGTACATTTATTAACTTAAGTCGAGTATTCTTTATTTATTACTACTTTTATGGTGTACAATAAAGAATATTTTATCCTTTATCTTTATTTAGATATCAGCATATTTACTACACAATCATCTTTCATCTAGATTATTTTGGCTATTATGGAACCACTGCCGTCTGACCTCCCAACTACGGGACGATAGCCTGCATCAGAGCCTCGTCCGGCTAGTGAGATTGGCTTGGGCCCGAAGATGTCAATGGGGCCCCAAATATCGACACAAACCATTTTTTAATCCAAATAAGGTCCAAGCCAGTGACTTCCGCTATGTGCCTAGGTATAATATTTGACTTTAGGTATAGCTGACTCAAATGGCCGGAACAAAACACTGTTTGAGTTGATATATTTCATCTCTAGTTATTTGCTCTGTGGTATTCACAAACGTCGACGGCGAGTACAAGGTCATGAAATCACCTGAATTCTGACGTCAACGTGCAGACGAAACTAAACAGGCAATTGAAATCGAGCTCTAAGAAAGCGTCTTTTGGCGTCTATCTATGCCATTGGTATTTCCATTTTGTACATTCATAAAAATTGTCACATATAGATAACACATCTGTTATTTTTTTTTTACTGCTACGTCGGAGATCTCGATTCAATATTTGTATGCATAAATACCTTTATCTATTTGCATTGGTCTGGGTGTTCTTATGTATAATATGTTGTGTCTGTTTGCATTTATGAAATAAAATATATCTAAGTGCTAAATGCGGATAAACACCCTTATTTTATAAAATAGAACCTATATCGTACTTACAAGCTAGTGAAGTTAGTTAAGCTTGCTTTGCGTCTAGATAGCGCTGTTATAAAAAGTAGTACGGATTTTATATCGATGGAAAAATGTATCCAAAATTGAGCTCTGTTTGTTCAGGTTGTAAAGATAAATTATACAAACCCCGCCCTCAGATTTTTACCAAGAATGTTGTGACATCACAAGCACTCTCAGACGCAAGAGATGGCAGGATGGTGCATACAATTAAATATAAACAATGTTCGCAAAACAATCTATAAATATTACTTCCAGTTGCGAGACTCATCAGAACAGTGAATAAGTGTATTATTTTTCAATTGAAACTGAAAAAATATGGGTTCAATAAACCTGTACTTTCCCCGTCGTATTTAAACAGGTTTGATTTATGTATGTCAAAAATTTGAGATTAAAAAATATCACAGGACAAAAAGCAATAAAAAATGAATACCTTTTTTTTTTTTTATCGTGCGGAAATCCCTTCGGGGGTATCCGAAGGGATTTCCGCATTCCCGCCGGCCAGCGGGGGCGGTTATGTCGGGCTTGCACCGACTAAAACCGCACGCCGTCTCGGGTCTTCAGACGCCGGGGTGTAAGGTTACCCATAGAGCATATCCCTCGCACCCCGGCTGACCCTGGGCCATCTCACCACTAACAGCATCGCTCATCCTGTCTCCTCTGAAAGCAGAGGAGTACGGAGAGCGATGTGTTCCCGCCACGTTGGGTATTGGCCGACGATCAATGCCAACCCTATGAAGGGGTGAAGGGGAAGCCATTGACCGCCGCCCAGGGTGTACCGGCCGCTCCGATTCCGTTCCCCCCGGACTGCAGCGGGATCGGAATCGGAGCGACACTCGAGGAGGTTACCCAACACACACCCCAAAAAATGAATACCTAATAATTACACACGAAATTTACAAATGGGCGAGAAAAAACCATCGGAATAGGGTTTGATTGATGTGCGTTAATAACTAGTCCTTTTAGTTTTCTTTCTCCGGGTAGGTACCAAGTCGCCGTGGGCATGATGAAGCGGTAATGTTGTAGCCGTGCCGACTAAAACTACACGATGTATTGCCGAGAGAGCCGTTTTGTCATCTTTTTTTTTCTACACTATGTAGGCATATTAGCCTAGCAGGCCTTTCGTCAAGTTTAATAAATGTATTTTCTTTCTTTCTTCTTTCTATATTTTTACGTCAAACGAAATAGGAAGCCAGCCTATAACCTATAACCATCAACCGATTATTTTTTCTGGGACTAAATGTGTTATATTGTCGAATGTAGTACAGTCCTACTTTTCAGTAACCTTTTATAACACTCACCAAGAGATGGTATGGCTTGCCGGCAACGATATATTAAAATATTAATTCAACAGTATACCTATAAATAATTAATAATTTTTTAAATTATTAATTATAGGTATACTGTTGAATTGGGGTGTGTGTTGGGTAACCTCCTCGAGTGTCGCTCCGATTCCGATCCCGTTGCAGTCCGGGGGGAACGGAATCGGAGCGGCCGGTACACCCTGGGCGGCGGTCAATGGCTTCCCCTTCACCCCTTCATAGGGTTGGCATTGATCGTCGGCCAATACCCAACGTGGCGGGAACACATCGCTCTCCGTACTCCTCTGCTTTCAGAGGAGACAGGATGAGCGATGCTGTTAGTGGTGAGATGGCCCAGGGTCAGCCGGGGTGCGAGGGATATGCTCTATGGGTAACCTTACACCCCGGCGTCTGAAGACCCGAGACGGCGTGCGGTTTTAGTCGGTGCAAGCCCGACATAACCGCCCCCGCTGGCCGGCGGGGGGGTATCCGAAGGGATTTCCGCACGATAAAAAAAAAAAAAAAAAAGGTATACTGTTGAATTAATATAGAATTAATAATTATATAATATTACTACGAACCATTTCAGTAAATTTCTTGATTTTTTCCAGCACCTCTTCAGTGTACTCGATCTGTCCAGCACCATACATTTCCGTGGCAATCTTCTCGATCTTATCTTGAATGGACAAGTTAAGTGGATACAGGAAGTCGAAGTTAGAGGCGGAGTCGCAAGCCTCGATGACGGCGTCGGCCAGTTCTACGGCTCCTAGCCCACCCTTGGCCCAATGGTCACATAACACAGCTCTGAAAGCACCATTCTTCACAGCGAACTCTTTGATCAAGTTTAGTTCTGCGAGAGTGTCGTTTCTGTGCAAAAAAAAACATTTACCTAGTATTAGTACACATAATACATAGGTAAGTACGAGTATGTATTTTATTATAGTATGTGTATTATGTATATATAGTGATATTGTATAAATACTTTTAATTTTTTATTTACGCATATTGAAGAATTACAACAGTTTCTAATTTCCTACCCTAGGTACAAAACTGTTTAAAACGAAACCCAACCTTAGTAGGTTGGGTTTCGTTACAGGGACAGGCATATTCTATAGTAGTCTATAGAATATGCCTGTACCTAAAATTTATTTTATTCTATTCCTGGTTTGAACTAAACCTAGTTTAAAACTTAAAACAAGCGCTGCTATCAGATAGCAGCGGTAGTTTTAAACTATTGAGCGATGAAACCACGAATATAATGAAAATCTAAAGTTAAAACTATCTGAATACAAAGAAGAAAATATATTATAAGTAATAAGATTTGACACACGAATAGACCTCAACGGACTTGCCAACGCAACGCATTGAATTAATCAGGTTTATATTTATCGGTGATATTTATTTAACCGTAGTCTCGTGTGCGAATGTTGTTAGCCCATGCTTTTATTTATCAAATCGAGATTTAATCATTTTTGTTGGCATCGAACTATTTATATTGTATACTTACTAGTTGTTGCCCGCGTTTTCGCCCGAGTGGAATTTTGATCTTGTTCCCGCAACCCATGGGATTTTATTCTCGGGGCAAAAGTAGCCTATGTGTTATTCCGGACTATATTCTATCCCTGTACCAAATTTCAGCCAGATCCGTTCAGCCGTTTTTGCGTGAAATAGTAACAAATATACAAACATTCTCACAAACTTTCGGATAAGTAATTTTGATCCATTAATATAAAATTTGTTATTAACTTGACTACAGGTAGTTACTACCACATACAAGAATAGCAATAAATAACCGTCTTTAAATAACAAATACCTAAAATAAGTTAGAAATAGTCAATAAAAATGATCTCGATTAGTCATCTAACACTTTATGACTTAACGATTACGTACGTCAGTAGATTACATGACGATTACATATGTATTATAATATACGAACGTACTTAAAGCACAGATTAAATAATATATATTCTATACAAGTACCAATATGTACTGGTGGTAGAAATTTGATGACACAAATTTGTCACAAAATTCGGCCGGGTGGGTGCCGTGCGGTTTGATTACGTTCAGGGGTCAGCAAGTGCATAGCCGGGCAGGGGGATTGTGGTCGCAGCACTGGTGGGACCGGTGGGTGTCACGCGGTGCTGCGACGAGAATCCTCTTTTGATGAGGCCGTCAAGCTGACTGCCACCATTGTTAACATGGTACGTGTATGTAATGGTGACCCTCTTTCCTGAGACTTTACCTTCAGCTTACCATCAGGCGAGGTGAAGTCAAATTGACGTGTCCTAAATATAAAAAAAAAATCCCGTATAGTCTTAAAATATGTATTCAACGCAGGACTTACCCATGCTTATTGATAGCCACAACTACGGGCACACCAAACTTGTTGCCGTTGCTTATGTGTTTTCCCAAATTACACAATCCTTTGCTCAAAAGCTCCAGATTTTCCTGTAAACGTAAAATGTATACATTACTCAATTTGCTATAATTTTTAATTAGGCAACCGGAGTTACTAGAAATCTTTCAAAAAACTATTATTAACACATACTACTGAGCGAGCGAACTGGAATGTTCGTTTAGTATCGATAAAATAGTACTTTTGACTACATTAATGTCTTGTAAATGGAGATCTGCGTTTGATCATAAATTAAGAATGCGGCTGCATGTATTGACCACTCTTGAAGTTCCTCCTCGTTCTTTTTGTTTTTGAAATACTACACTCAAGAAGGGCTCGATCTCCGAAAGTAATTCATAGGTCGGGGACCCGGGGCATATTTCAATATGTTGAAATTTCCGTTTTATAATGAATATTGATGAGAGCAAACTCCGTACTCAACCCTCGCCTAGTTTGAATATGGCTAGGGGAGAGCAGGCCGTTACATGTTAAAAAAACTACTAGATGAATCCTTACTTCAGACTATATAACGAAATTTCAACTGCGCATTGAGTCATAAATCAATTTCCTTGCGGTAGATAGGTTCAATATCTACCATAAGGAAATTGATTTTGCGTATTCCCTGAGTGTCAACAATCCGCTATACAAACTTCCTACATAACAATGATTCCTATGAGCATATACTGTGGAGCACGAGTACGAGTGGAGCATATAGTCCAGTCATTATATACATTAGGAAATGCAAATGAACCGAGAAAGCCCAATTTTGGATATTACGGAAACAATACGTTTATTCATTTTATTAAAACGGAGAACCGAATTATTCTGAAAAAACGTTCTTTTCAAGATGGCGGAAAATGTACAAGGAAATTTTAGTCGAAAATTGGAAGCTAAGCTTTCCTAGTCACCCGCGACGAATTCTCGGTTCATTTACATTTCTAACCAGTTTTTTTTCCGACGCAATGACTGGACTAATAGAACATTTTAATTCTAGACGTCTTAAAAAGGGTGTCATATCTACCTGGACATAGACATCGTTGAGAGGTACACCGGCAGAGACCGGAGGCCCACCGCCATGCATTTTAAGAGCTCGAACTGTCGACACGATCACTGCGCAGTGCGGCTTGTCGCCACTTGCACGACACTTGATGTCGAAGAACTTCTCCATGCCTAGGAAATAATATCAACTTTAGGTTAGTACATTCAATTTACGAAAAACTAGCTTCTGCCTGAGACTACGGGAACGCGAATATTGTCGTTTTAAATTTTGTTTACTTTCTATCGACAGGCTTGGTCGTAACTCGGTAAGATACGTGAGTAAATAGTAATCTCAGTAAAAAAAAGTTATAAATAGAAGAAAAATCATATAAGTATCTGAACATTGTTCTGAAAATATGAAAAACCCTGTAACAATCCCGTTGATCCTGGCACCGAAGCCGTATTAAACGGTATTGGCACGTGAAACTTCTAATAGTCACACCACACATATGGTGACCATTTCCAAATTTCGTTAATTATTTTGCCTATTCACCTCTCCCGAACATTACCGTATAGTCCCCCCCCCCCCCCACCACTATGTGAGTAAAAATGTCAACAACTCTTTTTCTTTGAGTGTGATAGAGTGACAACAATTTTACATTCAAGTAACTGTCGGTGTCACCTTTTATAAAGTTAACAGAAGATCGTTTACCAATATCGGAGCCAAAACCAGCCTCGGTGGCGACGTATCCGTTCTCACCGGCCAGCTTCATAGCCAGCTTGTCGGCGAGGATGGACGAGCAGCCGTGCGCGATGTTGGCGAAGGGCCCCGTGTGCACGAGCACGGGCGAGCCCTCCAGCGACTGCATCAGTGTCGGCTCGAACGCGTCACGCAGCAGTACTAGCAAGGCCCCCGTCATACCCTGACAACAATAGGTTCAGCCCAATTATAAGTTAATAGCTGATATCTACCCGCAGCTCTGCCCGCATGGATGTTGGATATCGCACTTTGGGTCATAATTTCCAATTCTACTCAAACAATTGCAATGAAAAAAGAATTTCGAAGAAAAAAGCATGTTATATGTTAAAGATTATTTTTAGGCTAGAGACGCCAGACACAATTAAACATTGAGAAACTAGATAGGAATGTGTAGATATGTAGATAACGCTAAATTGTGTGTAGATAATGCTGTTAAAGATGAATAATGTGGTAGGCACAATATGTAATTTCCTAAAGACTTATAATGCAGTATGTAATTAACTGTATCGCGACATGTTAGATAGGTAAATATCTATTGTTATGTCGGTAAATAAGTAGCAGCATCTTACTTTTCGATACACTTTGTGAACAAAATTAATGTATCTAATTACTAACGAGTAGAAAAGTGTGGCCATGAGTCTTACTGCCAGATGCTTTTGTCACAGGCTTTACCCTATCCCTATTGCCCGACAATAAATACAAGGAACCTGAACGTCTGAACAGTGCTGCTGCAATGGGTGAATAGATAATTTTTAAACTTTTAAATCGTTATAAGGACATCTCTGTAAAATTTTATCAGAAGGAAATCCTGTATATTCACCGCAATAAATCCTGGTCAGGATTACAACCAAGCAAGCAGGCTAACCAAACCGCAATTATTCATTTTCAATCGTTATTACTCTGATAGCTACTCAACTTACCAAATCATCAGCAGTAACAGGGTTGCCACTTTTGTCCAGAGCTACCACCATATTAGCGAGGCGTCTCTTGATATCCTCCACGTCGTTGCCAAGTGCGAGAATCGCCATGATTTCAGAAGCAACGGAGATGTCAAAGGCCGTCTCGCGAGTGAAGCCCTTCTCAGTTGGTGACTGACCCACCGTGATCTTCCGTAAGTATCTGTCGTTCAGGTCCACGACTGAAAAGAAACAGATAATGTCTCATCACATATTAGATTTGAATATTATGAGACCAGTGAGACGCACCCATCGAATTAGAATAAAAAGATCTGAAAAATCAAGAATGATGAATGATCAAGAGTCCGAAAACGCCGGAGTAAGTATCTAGTGTAGTGGACGCCAGCCTACGTGCAAACTAGTAAGTACAGAATTCCGCAACTAGTACTTAGTAATAAGGGCAAAAATGTACCCGTTTTACTATTGGTAGTATGAGTACACGGGTAACGAATTATTTAAACGTGAAGCACTTGCTTGAATGCCAAGCGTTCTATATAAAGTATAACTATAAAGTTATGCTAGCAAAATAATAACTGCACCTACTTCGCCAGATTCTTTATGAAAGTATTAACCTTTCGCTACTGTTGACTTGGCATGGCGAGTTAAGTATAACACGTATCTAGAACTTTTTTAAGCATAAAAGACTATCCAAGTGTAAGAAAATGTCACACGTAGGTATATGATAATATAGTTAATGATTTAAACCATACAGTACTTTTTGCACTTCTATTCTAAAATTTACCTCTGTTCCACATAATCTTGTTTGTGTCAATATTGAGTCTTGCAAACTTGACCTTCTCCTCGCCTGTCAAGGTATCAGGGTCAGTCTTATTGATGCCCAGACGCTGGAGTCTCCTCAGCTGAATAGGCGAGAACTTCCTAATTCCTTTGATCTTGGGCACCAGCCTATCAAACAGCGGCCCATCCTTCTGGGTCAGCTCGTGGAAGATGCGGGCATCCATCTGTGCGGCTAGCAGGTTATTCGCTGCGGTGACGGCATGTATGTCACCCGTGAGGTGCAAGTTGAATTCTTCCATCGGAATAACCTGGAAAATAAAATATACTGCGGTGTATTTATAAAATAAAATAAACTCTACATACTATATGTATATGTATCTATTAGATAAAGTCAAGGTTTATCTAATAGATACATAGGTTAGGGACAAGCCCTTCGGGTCAGATTAGGAATGAATTTTTCATCTCTCCTGTTCGGAAAGTTTAATTTTCATGGGTAGATAGCCGGGTGGAAAGTAGCTTATTTCATCCCTAGGGCGGAAAGTATTTTTTCTTAAATTTTAAGGTTTGCCATGGAGTCCATGATAATTAAGTTACGTCATATTGCCTTGATATCATGACGCTTTTTTTTATATGGCCGCCTAGATACCTACTCGATAACAATGTAACCAATAGATTCGATTTTCAAAACTTTTCTAATGTTGGCAGTATGTACATGAATTATATTTTTTTTTCAGAATTAAAAAGAAACAATTTAAGTTTGCTAAATAATTAGCGGGAAAACGAGATTCAAGATGAATAAATAGACGAAAAAAAAAAAGGTACCTTGTGTTAATTGTGGTTAAAAATGGTTTTGGAAAGTGATTCCAGTGACATGGATATTAATTTTTTTTTTTTGGTTTTATTATTATTTTTGTTTTGTTTTTATTTTTCTCAGCTTTTTGGCTGGTTTTAACTGCATTTACGGGCCTAAACCAAGTAAATGCAGATTGTGGTGTGTATCAAATGGGTGTGTTTTCGTCTAACTGCATAAACTTTCTAACTATTCTACATGTGTTTAATATGGCAGCTTTCTGTAGATTGATGTATAGGGATTCTGGCAAATCTATTAATTTTAGACTATGGAGGAGATGGTCCGGGATAACACCGGGTTTGATCCGATAACACCAATGAATTATAGTAAACTACTCGTATAAATAAGATACATACACACATTTATTTATTTGCTGCGAGAGGTATATCAGTTAAATCGCTCTACAATTTACCTAAAGACCTTGGATTGCTAAGGGCTTGAGTAGGCTCGTTACTGGAACATGCATACAGCAAAAAGCTAAGTATTTTGTTCACATTGTCGTATTTGCTGTCTCACTAAGTAATTAACCAGAATAATCGAATTGATTTCAAAAAACATATTTGTTAATGTAAGTTATATAAGTTAAGAAGTACCTGAGAATAACCGCCTCCAGCTGCACCGCCTTTCACGCCAAAAGTGGGTCCTTGGCTGGGCTGGCGCATGACCGCGAATGAGTTGCGATTGCGGTGTGCAGAGAGAGCCTGCACTAAACCCAACAGAGTCGTGCTCTTGCCTTCACCCAGAGGGGTGGGAGTTATACTGTAGAGGTAAATAGATTTTACTTAAGTACTTAGTGTAGACAGATAGACACCGAATATTAATAGTTTGTCGTAGCTTTCTTGTTGTTTCGTGTTGTAAGGCATCTGATTATAAATTTTTGTGGCCCTTCGAGCATTCACCAAGATTCTTGGGGCCAAGCCAACCTTAACTGCAAACCGGTGAACCTGCTGATTGACAGACTAAGCTCTGACGCAAGCTTGGCTCTCGGGGTTGGGAGCTCAGAGCGTAGGCGTAACAAGTGAGCGGATTCCTGGCTCTGAGTTGAAAGCCTCGGATGCAATCAGAACCACGCTAATATGACGAGGATGGTCCTTCGAGCCAAATTTGAGCCAACGACTACCGAAATAAAGTTGAATGCAATTCACCAGCACTGGGCCGCGCCGCCCCTGTGTGCGAAGTGTGCGGTGCCACACAGGCACCAAGACCATAGGGGCGCCGCCATCGAAATTATTTTTGTTACACTTACACAACAACATATTCTTTGTAGTGGAGTATCGATAACCAGGTAGGTACAATTGGCGTAACATATGCCTTGTAAATAACAAAACATATATTGAGCTTATTGTACTAGTCTCCCAAGATAATATTCACGTTTGTGGTTTAATTTTACGCTTTGGGTTTTAGTTTACATTAGTTACGAGCTCAGCGTTAAAATCAAAAGAACCGCCGTGAGTTTGTTTGAATGAGTTTATGGACGCAACCCGATGCGATGCGTGCGACGCAAGCGGGGTGGGGTCACGGGGATTCCCCGACTTTAAGGAACGAGAGAGCCAAAACAATTGAACAATCGTTCAATCGCAAGTGTGGGCAAGGTGCGCAATGTTTTTAGGGATTTTCTTTAGAAAAGCCCTATTGCTATCGAGTTGTCGTCGACGTCGTTGCCAATTTTCTGTCACGGTTTTTTTTTCTTTAGAAAAGCCCTATTGTTATCGAGTTGTCGTCGACGTCGTTGCCAATTTTCTGTCACGGTTTTGGGTATGAAGGAGATGAGCTATCGAGTTTCTGTTTTCGGTAATAGATTCATGCTGGGGTGAACCATTGCAAGATAAAGAAAAAATCGCAAAAAATCGCAAAAAAAAAAAACGCAATATCGAAAATCCCTTGTATTCGGCTGAGCTCGTCTCAGGAATTCAACTTGTTTATAATAAAAATAAGTTCTAGCACTAAAAACAATATATAGTTTGTGTTAATAATTGTTATAACGTGTTTTCACAATGGGTTATAGTAATCAAGCTAAAAAAAAGTTATCATCTGGTTACCAGAATTTAATAAGGAAAAGAAAACAAGAAGAAGAACGTGATAAAAGTACAACTAAAACTTTGATTATATAAATGAAAATAAGTAAATATTTTACGGCTGTACCCACTTCCAAAGAATCATTAGAGACAGAAACCAGACATTTTATACATGAAGGTGTTATAAAATCTGATTCAAAAAACGCTTCATGTGGTGGTATGTGCTTTTTATGTAATTTTCTATACAAATAAATATAACATCATTCAGTCTGTTTGTTACGTCAAAATAAAAAAATAAAAAAAGCTTTTTTTCTTTTCTTTCTTAATTTTCTTTTTTTTATTTCTGTCTGTCTTTTTCTTAATACACCTCTGCCTACCCCTTCGGGGTTACAGGCGTGATTCGATTAGGTTTTAGGTTTATGCCTTTTTCGTAATCTTCGAAACGCCTGCACCGATTTTGATGTGGCGGATAGATGACGTGACTGATTTATTTTATACAAGTAATCGCTGCCGGAGGTCATGGGTTCGATTCCCACAAGGTGCATGTAATATGTATTTATTTGCAGAAAAAAGTATATTAGTAGTATATCAAATTCAAATTTAAAGTGCTATACATCACTTTTGAACGTCAGTTGTCTGGTACCCATAATACGAGCCCTGCTTAGTTTGGGACTAGACGGCTGAGTTTGATTATCGAGAAATATTCATTTATTTATTTATTTTATTTATATTTATCATACAAAATTATTCATAGATAGATAAATCAGTTTATTCAGACAGGTAGGTACAGATAGGTACTCATATGTCTTTGTTTGTCTCTCTTTAATTTAAGATGATGGCGCCGAAGTGACGTCCGTGCCTCTCTGACTGATTAACCATTTATTTATTTAAAACTTTATGCACATGGGGATGTACAAAGGCGGACTTAATGCCAAAGGCATTATCTACCAGTCTGCCTTGGGGTGATGCAGAGATAAATTGAAGTAGGTGCTCGTATGGTTTTGATGAACATTATTATTATGAGCTGGTACAATAAATAAATATATTATGCATAATAATGTCACCGTCAAGACAATTATCGTCACTAATACCAACTTTTTCCAAAGATGACCCTGGACTCTGGCCAGAAGTTTTAAATGCTACTTTGATCCAGTATTTAATAGAAAATCCGGTTAAACAAATTAAACAGTATAATTTTCCGCGTGACTCTTCGGGGCGAATATTATCCGAGTATATGCGCGGTAAGAATAATAATAAAGGTCTTCAAAAAAGATTGCTGGATCTAAATCCCCGCGCTTTTTATGTACCGTGCGCTAGCCATAGTTTAAATTTAAAAGTAAACGACGCTGCCAATCTCAATCATCATACGACTGGATTTTTTAGTATTGTGCAAGAATTATATAAATATTTTAGGGATTTATTTTAAAAATATTTCATAAATTTGATCTTAAAACCATTGTCTGAAACAAGATGGTCAAGCAGAATAGATGCTATCAAACCGCTGTTTACAAATTTACCAAACATTTATGATGCCTTATACTCGTATGAAATATCAAATGGTATATCATATGATCAGAAGTAAATTTTGAAAAAAGTAAATTTTGTGAGCAAAATTCTGCAGTCGATCGATATGAATAAGCAAGTTGCTTTAGATGCTTTAAGAGAATTAAAGAAATGTTTGATAAAAATTAGAACCGACGGAAATTTTGAGGAAATTGTAAATGATGCCATGAAAATTGCCGAAAAATTAGAAGCCGAGGCTGAATTTCAAACTTCCAGGTCCAGACCCCTAAGACGTCGTAAGACTCCAAAGAGCTTTGATTATGAACACGAAGACCACACTATAAATGATCCGAAAACCACTTTTAAAATTATAGTATTTTTTTATATATTGGATCAAGCTTTATCCTCCGTAGACGAAAGATTTAATTTATTGAATAATCAAAATGACGTGTTTAATTTTTTATTTAAACTAAATGATAACCAAGATCAAAGTCGATTAAGAAGTAGCTGCAATCGTTTGCAGGAAAAACTATCAGCTAATGATTCATTAGATATTAACGCCCATGATTTGTGTGAAAGCGGCGATAGTCCAGTGGCATACTTAACGGACTGCTGAGACGCGGTCTCGAGTTCGATCCCAAGGCGCCCTGGACACACACCTCTGACTTTTCGTAGTTATGTGTGCATTAATAAATGTTAATGATCGCACGCTGAATAATGTGCCCGGTAGATGGCAATAGGCTCGCCCTCAATTACATTGGGAGCTTAACATAACTGGCGAATCGTGGGTGTGTAATACACCTCTGCCTACCCCTTCGGGGATACAGGCGTGAAGTTATGTTATTTTATGTTTATGTTGTGTAAAGAAATAATGTCATGTCAGTCTTTTTTCAAAAAGTTAAATAATGATGTGGTGAAAATTCTCGAATGTATATATTTGAACAATTTGACAGCTGTATGCCCTAACATCACCAGAGCATTACAAATTTTGCTAACTATGCCAGTTACCGTAGAAAGCGCGGAAAGGTCCTTTTCTAAATTAAAACTTATAAAAAATTACCTGCGCTCGACAATGAGCCCGGAAAGATTAACAAATTTAGCAGCAATATCCATAGAGGAGGCTATATTAGACCATATAGACATACACGAAACTAATAAGGATTTCGCAAACAGAAAAGCGAGAAGAGTGGAAATAAAAGAATTTAAGTATGTTTATATTCTTACACATTTTAAACTCTTGTTGTTTTTTTATTAAACATAGCATACGTAATAGTTTAATCAGTATTATTAGAAAAAAGTCAGCTATTTTGTTATTAATATCTAAGTATACAATTAGACATAACATCATAATTAAAGTATGTAAAAATTTAATTCGTGTTTTATTTTTCGCAGTAATTGGCAAGCGGAAGCGAACTGGTTTTACCTATTTAGAAAAATATTATCAAGTATATTAAACTGGAGAACATTTATTTCGGTCAAAATTAACAAATATAATAAAAAAACAGTTGAAACATGAAGATTCGTGAAAAAAGAGGCGCTTCATTGGTTTCGCACACAGGCGCTGTGGGGGGTTGGCGCGGCCCTACGGCAGCAGTATAATTTACATTTCACGTATCAAGATTTTAATGTTTGAGGCTGTTAGGGAAATAAAATGTACGGTATACTGACCCAGCAACAACGATGTACTTGCCGCCGCGTGTATTCTTAAGTCGATCGAGCACGGAGAGCGCTATCTTGGCCTTGGTACGTCCGTACTGTGATACCTCGTTGGAGAACAGACCTATCTCTTGAGCCAGCTCACTGATGTCCTTGGGCTTCTGAGAGCGTGCTATTACTATGTCGCTGGAAAGGTCAGGAAACATGTTTACCTTTTAAAAGACATGAATGACTGAAGCGTGGCTTCATGTGCCATTGTAGCTTTTGTTTCGACCGGAAATCGGATCAGATAGCCCCCGGATAGCCCCCGCCGGCAAGCGGGAGCGGTTATGTCGGACTCGAACCGACTAAAACCGCACGCCGCGCCGTAACGAGTCTTTAGATGCTGGGGTTTAAGGGGCCTATAAGATATATCTCTATATACCATGTGGCATTGTAGCCTAGTCTAGACTAGTGTTGTCACTAGGATTTATCTTTTTGTGGCACGGACCTATACACAGACACCGATGACTTTTATCTAACAGGCATAGTTTTCCCATCTAGAAGTACTAACCGTTAGCGACGTGGAGCATTTGGATAATTTCCTTTTCGAGGTAATTAATTGCAAAATTCAAATCTATATGATAAATATCGCAAACACATCAGGAGAGAATCGATTTTGACGTCTGTATGTTCGTCTGTCACTACCTTTATTTTTCCTTCCTATAATAAAATTTGATATGCCATCGAAAAAGCAGAAGAAGGTACCGTCAGAAATTCTTCAACACGTACAAATTTACAAACGATCTATTCATGGAAATTAATTAGATAATCAATAAATAAATGGTGTAGGTATAATTATTTTTCTAATCTTCTGAGGACAAACCTAGGCGGCGGCGAAAGCGGTGTGATCCTGAGCGGGCGGAGCGGCCAGGCCGGCGCGAGCAGGCGTTCGAGCTGGCGCCGTGCAGCCAGCACGGTGTTCCGCATCAGCATCGCCACGGTCATCGGGCCCACGCCGCCGGGCACCGGCGTCACGTGCGACGCCACAAGCGCTGCCTCCTCATACGCTACGTCGCCTACTAGACGCTTTCCGCTCTGCTTAGACGGATCTGTTTGCACATCGTTACTTGATCACTCTATATCCAACAACTTAGAGATAACTAATGTTCAATAAATAAATAATAAATAAAATAAATATTCTATGACATTCTATACAGCGCTTTCTAGACCCAAAGTAAGCATAGTTCAACTAGCTTGTGTTATGGGTTCCAGAATGCGGATAAACATACTTAAATAATATAAATTATAAACTAGGTATATATTAATAAATAAAGAATGATAGATAGAACCAGAAACATATGACTTATCTTAAATGTCAATCTTCTCTTATATATAAAAATGAATTGCTGTTCGTTACTCTCGCTAAAACTCGAGAACAGCTGGACCGATTTGGTTAATTTTGGTCTTGAATTAATCGTGGAGGTCCAGAGAAGGTTTAAAAGGTGCTATCGATTGAGGCAGTACGAAGTCTGCCGGGTCAGCTAGTATAATATAGATATTCATATTTTAGGTTCATGTAATAAATAATATTATTGCCAGCCCAGCCAAGTGCTGCAAGAATACTATAGAGATTAGTTCACTTAGGTATTAAACGTAGATTGTAAGATTTATGTAAGCATATTATCCCAATGTGGATGACATATTCACGCTGTGGACAAACCCTCTTTAAAAATAAACATTAAAAGAACTTTGATCGCCAGTACCTACTTCAGTTCCTCCCTGATCATGGCGCTTCCTACAGCCGAAATATCGGACACCCAAAACAACACACGGTAAATATCTCGTTAACTCTAATTCAATTTTTTTTTTAATACGTATTTCTCTGCTTCTTGTTATTAATTTTTTTATTATTTTTTTACACCACTCTCACTTAGGGGGCAGACAATCATACGAACCACCTAGCTTGCTGGCAGGTGACTTTTGTTTTTTTTTTCGTTCAGAAATCCGGCCAGCGGGGGCGGTTATGTCGGGCTTGAACCGACTAAAACCGCACGCCATCTCTGGCCTTCAATCGCCGGGGTGTAAGGAGGCCCTTAAGAAATTTTCGGGTTAGGGAACCAAGGTGTCCCATCTTGCCCCGGAAAGGGGGGGGGGGCGCCCCGCCGCCCGGGCCTGCTTCTGCTGGCTTGATGGCGGCCTCACCTGCCAACCCCCTCTATATTGTAGCACCTACCTACATTTTTATATAATTTTATGTTTTGAGCTACTTACTATACTCGTAGTAACCTATAACCGCAGGAACCTTCCTACTTTAAAGAATGATAGATAGAGCCAGAAATTACGAAATAACGGAGCTGGTCTTAAAAAACTTACATTTTGAAATTCAGAACAACCAATGAAATTAAGGAAAAAGCCGATTTTTCACTCGAATTATTTTAAAAAATACGCGTTATTTACACACTTTGATTAGTACAGCGAATGACTGCTGCAATATTACTGTGGCGTTATTCACACGGATAAGATGTTTTGTTTCGATTGCCTTCCGTCAATTGTCGACTTCATCGCACACATATGCCAGAAACATCAATATTTTAACATCGTTTTGATGCGAATGCTTGCTTTGATACTACCACCATTGTTCTTCATCTAAACGTGACGTAATTTTTATTGTAATTGAATTGTAATAAACTGACTTCGGAGTTACAGATGCAGGTACCTAGTAAAGCGACTGCGATAAGGTTGCACAAGTGAGTGTAAGGTTTTACTCTGCACTGGCGTATTTAATGCACAAGGAAATATATTTTTTACTCGCGTGGCAAGAAGATCAAGTAATGAAGTTAGTCAAAGTCAAAGTCAAAGTCAAAGTCAAAGTCAAAGTCAAAAACCATTTATTCTGTATAGACCATTAATACGGCACTTACAAAACGTCATAAAAAATTTAATCTAATGTTTGGCAAATGGACCACCGTTTCGAAACGCGGCCCTGTCCTGAGAAGACTCCGGCAAGAAACTCAGCGGGCTGTTTTTTTTTGGTCTATTTACAAACATATTTACTTGACCTAAGTACAATATTCCATTTGAGTAGCATAGAGAGAGAGCAAACAGTTCATATCCAAGCTTGTTTGTCGTCTAAATAGTCTTGAATTTTATAGTAGCCTTTTTGGCAGAGTTTACTTTTAATTTGGCTTTTAAATTTATGGAGAGGTAGATTCTTCATTTCACTAGGAAGCTTGTTGTAGAAGCGTATACAGTTACCCTGAAAGGAATTACTAATCTTGTGGAGTCGACTATTACAAACCACAAGATTGTTTTTATGTCTAGTATTTACGTTATGTATATCACAAAGCCTTAATAAATTGGAAATGTTTCTTCTAACATACAAAAGATTTTCAAAAATATATTGGGAAACTACAGTTAGAATGTTTATTTCTTTGAACTTTTCTCGGAGGGAGACTCTTGGGCCCAACTTATAAATTGCCCGCACCGCCCGCTTTTGCAGTACAAAGATTGTATTTAAATCTGTGGCATTACCCCAAAGGAGAATGCCGTAGCTCATAATACTATGGAAATAACTGAAATTAACTATTCTAGCGGTATCTATGTCTGTTAAAGTCCTAATCTTTTTCACAGCGTAGGAAGCAGAACTTAACCCACTAGCTATTTTTTCAATATGTGATCCCCACTGTAATTTAGCATCGATACTTAAACCTAAGAACACGGTTGATTCCACAAGGCTCGACAACTGTCCATTAAGTTGTACATTGGTTTCCACCTGTGTAACATTAGGTAAGGTGAATTTAATACATTTGGTTTTTTTTTTCATTAAGGCAAAGATTATTTATATTAAACCAATGAACCACTCGTGAGATTGCGTTGTTCACTTCGTCATAATTATCTAATTGTCTTTTAATTTTAAATATTAAGGAAGTATCATCAGCAAACAAAACAATACTATTTTTATCTCTTAAGTAGTAAGGGAGGTCATTTATATAAATTAAAAATAAAAATGGTCCAAGTATCGAACCCTGTGGAACGCCCATCGAAACCAAAGATCCCACCGAATGTGTACCGTTCACATCGACCCTCTGAATTCTATTGTTTAAATAAGAAGTCAAAAGGTCGAGAGCCTTGTTCCGTATTCCATAATAATCTAATTTCCTGACCAATGTATCATGGTGGACGCAATCGAAGGCTCTGAATAGATCGCAGAAAATACCTAATGCATCCTGCTTATTCTCCCAGGCGTTGTAAATACATTTCAATAACTCTATACCAGCATCCGTCGTTGATCGTCCTTTAGTAAACCCAAACTGTTTATCATGAAATAATTTATATTTATTAAAATGGGGTAGCATCTGGTCTAGAATTAATTTCTCAAATACTTTACTCAAGGTTGGCAACACAGAGATGGGTCTGAAATTCGAGGGATCTGAGGCGCTGCCTGCCTCGAACAAAGGTATGACTTTACTATGTTTTAGTTATTTAACTACCATTGATAGAATTGATTCCGCAATCGATTACGACCGCTCCAGGCTTTATCCAAGACCCGCGGACCATCTCTGCTCTGCCGATGGCTACCACCAGGATGTCAGCGGTCTTAGTCTGGCAACAAAAGTAAATAAAAATTATGAATCACATAACATTTTCTATTTTGACGTGAATACGTACCTATGTTTTTTACTTCCATAGTTTACAGCGTTCATGTGGAGTCACAACAGTGTGTGTAGTTAGAATTAATGAGATAAAGTACTCTTAATAAGAATAGAATATTAACTCACGATATCACTCAAATTTTTGGTCTTCGAGTGGCACACGGTGACAGTAGCATGCTCCCACTTAAGAAGCTCGGCGACTGGAGTGCCGACAATGCGACTGCGCCCGAGTACCACAGCGTTCTTTCCCGCGATGGTGACTCCGGTGCGCTTGATCAGCTCGATGCAGCCAGCTGGCGTACACGGAATGAAGCCAGAGAAATCACCGACGGCTACACGTCCTTCGTTCACTGTGTTCAAACTGGTGGAAAATGTAAATGATTTAAAAACACTTCATTTTGTTTTTGATGATGCATTAGAAAAAGAGCAAGTTCAAAGTATTCGAAACTAGCGGGTTTACATAAAATATTCGAACGAGAAATGTAATGCACAACATGCATTTGGAATATCTAGAGAAAATGGCAAATCTTAAAATGCGTGGAACCCACTAAGATACAAATTGTGAATAAATGGCATGTTATATAAATGTATAGATACAATATACTTTTTTGCATTAAACTAACCAGATTGTATCTGTGTAGGTGCATACTATATAATATATACATACAGGTATGTACATATCTAATATAATAAGCATGAATGACTAGGCCCGAGACACTTTTTATTCACCACATGGTGAAAGTAGCTTCCTTACTTCCTTGAGATAATTATGTAATTACAAAATAAAATATTTACCCATCTACATCCTTATCGGGGCTTACAGCATCGGTGATAACATGCGCGTCTATTGGATGTACAGCATCTAGCGGCATCTGGACGATGATTCCGTGCACCAACGGAGATTCGTTTAAACTAGTGATCTTCGCCAGTAACTGGAAAAACAAATTATGATTTTATGTATATATTATAATCCGAACTAGTCTTAGGTTATTTTCACTATACAGGACATTACAGTAAGGAACGATTAAATTTATTTAAGGTTTTGGTATTTATCGCCAATATTGTAAAACAGCTTTTTTTTTCAAATTAAAATAAAACTAGCAACCGAGATTATTAGTATTCCCGTTTAGCTGAATTGCTTAAAACTGATAGGTAGATTGATTTATGCATCTACTAATAAAGTGTTTTTAGTCAATGACATCAATCTTCCCGGGAATAATTGGGTAGGTTAAGAGCGAGGCCATTTATTTTAACCCCTCTAAGTTGTTTCAGTTTGGTCAGGATTCTAAAATGAAAAATACTTAGTAGTGTGTGTGTACTATTTGCAAGTCTAATAATGTAAACAAGGTGCTAAAATTGTTAATTAGAGGTAGGTAATAAGCAAAAATATTTTTAGGTAGTTTCATCTGCTTGAACGTTTTGAATCATAAAAAGCTGCAATTACTTAATTATTTAACTACCTAGCCATCTGGCCTTGATCTTTGTTCACAACATAACAAGCGGCGATAGCCCAGTGGAAAAAGCGGCGATAGCCCAGTGGCGTACGTGACGGACTGCTGAGACCTCCACGTGATCTCCACGGTTTCCCCACCGCCGGCTAGAGTGGGAGCAGTTAAGTCGGACTCGAACAGACCAAAACCACACGCCGTCTCGGGTCTCGAATGCCGGAATGTAAAGTGGTCAAATAAGGCGATACCCTCGCACCCCGGCTGACCCTGGGCCATTTACAGCTTTGAGATGGCCCCCTCGAGATACTGTCCTATACTAGCAATTAGGATAACTATAAATATGAGACATTAACGAAAAGCGGCGATAGCCCAGTGGCGTACATAACAGACTGCTGAGACGAGGTCTCGAGTTCGATCCCCAGTCGCCCTGGGCACACACTTTTCGTAGTTATTATATATTATTAGTCGTAGTTATGTATGCATTAATAAATGTTAATTATCGCTCGCTTAATAATGTGCCCGGTAGATGGCAATAGGCTCGCCCCTATTACATTAGGACCTTAACTTAACTGGCGAATCGTGGGTGTGTAATACACCTCTGGCTACCCCTTCGGGGATACAGGCTTGTTGTAGTTTAGATGTTCAATTCTGTATTGCCTTTAACAAAACACAAAGCAATATACTATAATGCACTTTATGCAATCACTTTAAGCTCAATGCAGAATTGTCAAGATTATAAAAAGGAATACGAGAATCTAGTAGGGTACATTAAGTGAAGAAATGGAGCAAAGGGCATCGTTAGGCAACTGGCGATGGTTAGGTATAGAAAGAGAAGCCTATAAAGGAAGCTTGCACTCAAAGATATCCTAGCCTGGTGGACTAAGGCGCTAGCAAAAGAAAGAAAAAATCCGTTCCCGCAGGGGGAACGCACAGGTAGATTTCGTGAAGCAATTAAAATTATTTTAGGTAGATTTCGATGAAATCGATCTACCTATTGGTTTCTTGACTACTGTCGAATTTAAAAAAAAAATCTTCATAGGAGGTCTAGTTATGACCCCCTGAGTCCGAAATGACCACTGGTAAAAAAGTTTATATATATATATATATATATGTATAATTATTTTTTTTTCTCGAAAACGGTAACTTTTAGCGAAAAACTTTTCAGACATTTATTTTAGACTTAAAAATGGCCTAACAAGAATGTTCACCGGTTAGAAGTTATGATTTTTTTCCCGAAAAATTTTGGTTTTTCCCCTCTCCACTTTTAGTTAAAGTTTTAATCTTATAGGTTTATAATTAAAAGTTGTTGGTATTCATGTATACTATGATAGATCGATTTCATCGAAATCTACCTAAAAGACATTCCAAATATTTCGCAGTGGAAAAGGTCTAATGGATGGTTCCATTAAACCTACACCACACTTAGTTCAAATATTATATAAGTACCTATAAAACTGGCCGGCGTGGGAGGTGCCGAGGCGTGACCTCGTGGCAGCCATCGGGGTGGGAGTCCTCTCGCTCGGCAGCATGATTGCGGCAATGGTGCGGAGCGCGAGCGCGTGGGCCGCCGCCACCTCCTTCTGCGAGCATGTGATGCTCGCGAAGGAGATGGCGGAGCGCGCCCGGGAGAGGTTTAGAACTCTCCCGGCCCGCCGAGCCCGCAACATGCAACTGAGGCGCCGGAGGTCGCTTAACGACATCCGTCCTCCATGAGCGCAGGCCTGGGGGTGGCAGGTCAGGCCGCCTGTCACCCTAGCAGAAGCAGGCCGGGACGGTGGGGCGACTAGCGCCCCTCCCCCAAACCGGGGCAAGACGGGGACACCGTGGTTCCCAAACCCGAGGGGGCCATCTCGAAACCGGAGATGGCCCAGGGTCAGTCGGGGTGCGAGGGATATGCTATATGGGCAACCTTACACCCCGGCGTCTGTAGACCCGAGACGGCGTGCGGTTTTAGTCGGTTCAAGCCCGACATAACCGCCCCCGCTGGCCGGCGGGGGGGTATCCGAAGGGATTTCCGCACGAAAAAAAAAAAAAAAAGGTACCTATAAATCAAATTATTTGCTGTTATTGTATTAACCAAATATTATTACATGTTTATTGCATCAGACGAAGAAAACAACCGCGCATACACAACAGAATTATCTTATCCAATGTCAGAGGGTCAAGTCAAGTAATAGTGTTATATAATGTCTTTTATATTTTATATTTTCAGCATATTCTTTACCTACGGCAAACAGAAAATCTAACTTATTGTATTATAGGTTCCGAAATGTGCAGTAGCGAAAGGAAGCGCGGGAGCAGGGACAGAACCCTGAGCCTCGAGAAATCGAGACCTTGCAGTCCCAGCTCCGCCAGGACATCGTGGTGGAGTGGAAGGAACGACTTGGGCGACCAAGCGCAGGGCACGCCGCAATAGCGGCGGTAAGACCCATCATGGAGGATTTACTAGAGAGGCGACACAGAAGCCTCTCGTACCGACTGACGCAGGTGATCTCCAGTAAAAGGGAGCTTCGGCAACCACCTGCATCGGATCAGGAAGGAGATAACGTCTGAGTGCAATCACTGCGACGCGAGTGAGGACTCAAAGCTGCACACGCTGGTAGACTGCCCGGCGTGGGAGGCGCCGAGGCGTGACCTCGTGGCAGCTATCGGGGTGGGAGTCCTCTCGCTCGACAGCATGATTGCGGTAATGGTGCGGAGCGCTAGCGCGTGGGTCGCCGCCGCCTCCTTCAACGAGCATGTAATGCTCGAGAAGGAGATGGCGGAGCGAGCCCGGGAGAGATTTAGAACTCTCCCGGCCCGCCGAGCCCGCAACATGCTCGCCGCGCGTCGCAGGCGACTCAGACACCGGAGGTCGCTTTAAGACCTCCGTCCTCCATGAGCGCAGGCCTAGGGGTGGCAGGTGGCTAGCGCCCCCGCCCCCTTTCCGTGGAAAAACGGGGACACGGTGATTCCCAAATCCGAGGGGGCTATCTCGAAACCGGAGATGGCCCAGGGTCAGTCGGCGTGCGGAAATGCCTTACACCCCGGCGTCTGAACACCCAAGACGGCGTGCGGTTTTAGTCGGTTCAAGCCCGACATAACTGCCCCCGCTGGCCGGCGGGGGGTATCCGAGGAGAATTCCGCACGAAAAAAAAGGTACTTTTTGTTAAATGTGAAAGTTTGTTCAACCGCATCCATTTTTCTCGAATGTAATTGAGTGGATAACAAACGCACAGTTGAAAAGTTTACTTTAATTGCAATCTAAGGCGACATCTTAAAATAATATACCAATTATGGTATACTGTTGCATTACTTGGCACTCAAAATCTAAGTGACGAATTAAAAAATGATATTTCGTTTCTTTGTCAGAAATCCAAAACCATTCAAAAAGTGGGTAGTTGTCAGCTATATACGCTGCCCGCTGGATATTTTTCTCTTACCTCGCTAACGAAGTCTGGCTGTACCTAAGAAGAACCAAAAGACTAAAAAGTATACAGTAACAACCTATAAACTTTTAGGGTGTTAATATAGATTTTTGGAAACCTGTGAACAACTTGAGAAACCACTTGGAACAAAAATGTTGCTAATAACTTTTTGAAAGGCGTTATCACCTGGGCAGCATGGACAAGATTATGCAATAACACCGTTTTTTAAACATTTAATATTTTTTGGATATTAGAATATTTTGCTACTAGATTTTAAATAATCCTAAGATGCCTATAATGAATTTTCGGCCAAAGATTCTTTTTATAATTTCTATAGCTGGGCAACAGCAGCTCAACCGCAAACGCTCTACTCTCAATTGCAGATCAATCAATTAGCCTATTGCAGTCCACTGCTGGACATAGGCCTCTCCCATTTTACGCCATAGCACCCGATCCTCCGCCTTCCGCATCCAGTCTATCCCAGCTACCTTTTTCAGGTCGTCCGTCCATCTTGCTGGGGGACGTCCCACCTTCCGTTTACCGATTCGTGGTCTCCACTCTGGACTCGTTTGCTCCATCGGCCATCGGTCCTTCGGCAGATGTGGCCAGCCCATTGCCACTTCAGCTTGCTTATTCTGCGAGCTATGTCGGTGACTTTGGTTCTTTGTCGGATGGCCTCATTTCGAATTTTATCCTTCAAAGAAACCCCAAGCATAGCTCGCTCCGTAGCCCGCTGCGCCGCGTCGTGGACTAGCCTCACTGTCAATGTCCACGTTTCGGCACCGTTATTCATGACAGGTAGGACGCACTGGTCGAACACCTTTATTTTAAGGCATTGCGGTAAAGGGGAGGAGAAAATCCCGACGCAGTTTGCCAAATGCTGCCCAACCTAATTGGATCCTTTTGGTGACTTCTTTCTCGAAGTTGTTTCTACCGAGCTCGATAACCTGCCCAAGGTAGACATACTGTTGAACAACTTCGAGTGTCGACCCTTCGATGGCAATCGGCCTCGGCGTGACATGTTCGTTGAACATAACCTTGGTTTTGTCAAAGTTAACACCAAGACCGACACGTCGAGAGGCTCCATTTAGGCTGTGCAGCATCTCGCCCAGCTGCTCCAGCGACTCCGCAACTATGACGATGTCGTCGGCGAACCGAAGATGCGAGATGTACTCGCCATTTATGTTTATACCCCGCCCAGTTCAATCTAGAGTCTTAAAGACGTCCTCCAGCGCGTTGGTGAATAGTAGTAGTAGGGGATATAACATCCCCCTGTCTCACTCCACGCTGTAGGATTATGGGGTTCGTCTTCTGGTCTTGGAGCTCGACGGACATAGTGTCGGTCTCATATAGGCATCTCAGCACTTCGATGTATCGTCAATCAACACGACACCGTTGCAGAGCATCCAGAACTGCCCAGGTTTCGATGGAGTCGAAGGCTTTCTCGTAGTCCACAAAAGCCATACACAGCGGCAGATTGTACTCGTGAGTCTTTTGTGTAATCTGCCGAACAGTATGGATGTGGTCCACGGTACTGTAGCCTTTTCGAAACCCGGCTTGCTCCGGTGGCTGGAACTCGTCGAGCTTGCTCGCAAGACGATTCGTGATGACTCTCGAAAACAGCTCGTAGACATGACTCAGGAGTGAGATGGGTCTGTAAGACAGGTCCAAGTCCACTTGCTATGGGGCTTCTTCTTAAAGAAAGTATTAATTAAGAAGAGCCCCTGGGATTCGAGAAAGTTGACTAGCATTTGCCCCCTGTGATTTCTGCGCCCCACTCCATAGGGTCCTATTCGCGTTTCGCCGCGTTCTTGTACTCCCACTTTGGCATTGAAGTCCCCCATAACAACGCTGTAGGTGGCCTTAACGGTATGATTAATTGCCTTGACAATGTCCTCATACACGGCCTCGGCGGTTTCATCGGGGTGAGTCGAGGTCGGCGCATATACCTGTATCACCTTCAGGGAACGCCTGTTAGTGATATAAGGACAAGGTACGCTACCCGGTTCGACACACTACCGACTTCAACAACGCTGCTAATGAGGTCCTTTTTGACCAGAAAACCGACACCTCTCTGGGAGAGCTGATCACCTTCTCTGAAGTAGAATAAGTCACCTGACTCAAGGGTTACCGTGTCCTCCCCCAGTCTTCGGATCTCGGACAACCCCAGTATGTGCCAGTTTATGCGACCCAATTCTTTCTCCAGTTCGGCGAGATGATGGTCCAGCCGAAGTGTACTGCAGTTGTACGCTGCCAGCTGTAGTTTTTGTTGGTAGCCTCCCGTAACCCGGAGATTCTTAGCACCCCCTGCCCCGCCGTTACCGCGACCGCTATCGTAGTCGGGAATAGCGGAATTTGTTGTGGCTTCTATTCATGGGAGGTTTATGGCCTACTACTACCACGCTGACCAGACGGGTTGGTAGAGGGTTTTGTTTCGAGTTTTCCTTCTCTTAGGTCAATTCGACCTTGGCAGAATATCAGCCTGAAGGAGCAACTGCAAATGAATTCACTAATTGATAAGTATAGAGGTACCTACCTTAGTGTTAAACTTAAAGTTATTTTAAATTTCTAATTACTTAAATAAGCGTCTTAACAGTGGCTGTTAAGGTCATTAGTGGTTAATGGTAATTATTTAGGAAATACTTCCCTCCTTCTTCTTTATTTAGGTATACCAGTAAAAACTTGTGTGGTATACCTAAATAAACGAATATATTTTTGTTGGATAGATCTAGTTTTTAGGCAAAATAGGTCGAACCGAACTGGTGAAAACAAAAAAAAAAGTTAATTACCTCGACCTCAGTGATGTCGGTAGATAGCTTCACATGTTCAGCGTTTATACCGATGTTCTGGGCAGCCTTCAGCTTCATTCTGATGTAAACATTGGAGTCCTCGCGGCCGCCAACCTGGACGATGGCAAGCTTGGGTGTGAAGCCCGCGGACAGCGCGCGAGCCTCCGTGACCTGCTGACGGAGCTCATTCTCGATGGATCTGAGGAGATTTGGTGCATGATACTACTATTAAACGATTGACCAAGATACCAAATATGTAGGACGTAGGAACCTGGTTTTGGTACAGTAATAAAGTGACTAGATTACTAACCATGTCGATGTTGTATATGTTTGTTTTGACATGCAGGTACCGTCATATATCACTTAAGGTATCCCTAATATGTAAAGGAACCAATATTTCCCTATTGTGGTATTTATCCGACTGCGCATAAAAGAATACCAATATTTACCGACCGTCATCCCGTTAATTTCTGATAACATAATTGTATAATATATCATTGAACTCCAAGCCTGAATCTATTAAACTGGGTCTCTTAAAACCACGAATGATTGAGTAGATTCTTTATCTTGTCGAGCATAGCATTTCACCATCAGACGAGTATATTTAAGTACCTTAGTAGGTTTAAACACAAGAGTAATAAATGACTACCTACCGCGCTACACCTGTTCCCGAAATCGGTATTGCGACCATCTTGTGAGTCGGTCCCGAATAAACTGTCAGTTTCTCTGACCACAAACTTCGCAAGATACTGGCGACCCCTACAGATAACCCCGGAGATATTCTATGTGTAATATGTATTCATTTACAAAAAAAATAACTATCTAAGTACGTTTATCTGCATTCTAGAACCCATATGACAAGCTCTGCTTCCTTTGGGTCTAGATGGTGTTGTGTAATTTACCCTAGAATAATAATTATTATTATTATATTTGCCTACTAGGGTTCTGGGTTCGGTGCGCGGGTCAAGCTTGTTTTTTAGAATTATGTATAGTTTTAGTAGGTTCTACTAAGGCTTATATTTCTGAGAATTTTAAAAGCTACAATACGAAATTATTAATTACTAAATAATTAAGTATAACATAACTTTCTAAAAAACATTATAGACTAAAATATTTTCATAAAAGGGGTAGGGAGTAGGTATGTACGGTTAAAGCAAAAGTAAAAAAATTAGGCGCCAAAGAATTCCTCCCTATCGATATCGACTAGTAACGTCCCCAAAAGGCTGGCGGCATTGCCCCGTTAAATACAAATATCATTCAATAACTAAAAAACAGCTGGAGATCTCCCAGGGTCAGTCGGGGTGCGAGGGATATGCTCTATGGGCAACCTAACACCCTCGGGTCTGTAGACCCGAGACGACGTGAGGTTTTAGTCGGTTAAAGCCCGACATAACCGCCCCCGCTGCCCGGCGGGGGGGAGGGGTATCCGAAGGGATTTCCGCACGAAAGAAAAAAAGAAAAAAAGGTATGGATCAGGTACTTAATGCTACTGGGGATGGGACATACATGGGGTACCTTCTTATTATCCCGGGAATAGGTACCTGTAGGTTGCAGGAACGGAACCTAAGATGAGTGCAAACAGAGTGCAAACATTTATTTACTGTGATACATTTTTTAAACCAATATTTCGCGCGAACTATGATCTAGCTTCCTAGCTTCAAATTAAACTTTGTCCTTCAGTCATAGGTCAGGAATAAAACGTGAATGTAACTTTTTTTTACATGAATGTAATTTTTTTCTGTCTACATTCAATTAAATAATGAGTCATTCCTACCCATGGAGTGGTTTTATTGTCATTTTTCCTACCTCAAGCAATTTTGATAAAATTTCTTCACGTACTTTAGAGCTGAACATTTCAGTAACATCATACCGTTCTAGAAAATGTTACCTAATTCCCAAATCACAAATGATTGATTACACAACTCAGTAGTTAAAAAAAAGGGTTAAATATTATAATTCAGATGTTTAATAATACTGTTTTTGTTTTGATGTCTAAACGGGTCAACAAGATGTCCAAGGAACGTGACGTTTGTGAACAAGTTGAAAGATAAGAAATAATATGACGACTGTGTCAAGGGGGAGATTATATGATAGTATCAAAACTTTGACTAGTTTTTTTTTTAATTTACCAACCAGCTGTTGCCCGCGGCTTCGCCCACGTGGATTTCTGTTCCCGTTTCCGCTTTTTTGGGAACCGGTTTTTTTCCGACACTTTCCACAAATATCATGAAATTTTAGCCAAATTAATACAAAAACTTGCCAAATTATATACTAAAACCTTCCTCGATCACGACTCTTTTGAGTTTATCGCTAACAGAATGATAGACCGACAGACGCGTGGGGGGCCTCGGTTTATAATATGCAGTGACATACTTATTCATTTTCGAAATAGTTTTGAATAAGACCTTTGGTTATGTTAAGAGTAATTTTTATCTATTTGTCTAGGTCGTAGGCACCTAGATTTACCGAAGTATGATATGTATGATATATTATATTATATCTTTATGTATTAGTCCTCTATCCATTCTTCCATTTTGAAAGGGAAGCCGATTCAATTTCGATACAGCTTATTCGTCTATAACCCCGAATTATATTGATATTTTGTTAATTAAAACATTTCATAGTAGACCATTTTTATTGTGAAAGAAATATCCATTATCTTTAAATTCTAAACTCGATAAATGCTGTCCGGATATTCACCGTAAAACGTAAAAATGAACAGCAACGCCTGCCTGTCATTCATATCAATAATTCTCCTCTTAGCGTTACTATCATCTGATTCTGTTGTTAAAAATAATAATATAAAACTTGTATTTATTGTTATTGGTTCTACCACTGGGGTAGGTACCTACTTATTTTATGTGAAGAAGCAATGCTAAACGAGTGGTTATTTTAATTTTCTATTTCTTTGCTCGTATCGATGTCATATCAAATTTTGTTTGCCCAGTGTGCTACTACCCTAATAGCGCCTCAGAGGCGTTCATGAGTTCCTCCGGTGAACATATTCAGAATATATTTACACACGTTAGTAAGTGAGCCATAGTCTGTGAAGTAACTCTACATTCACACCACATGTTCTGCGCATCTAAGACACTGGACCTAGACCGGTTTTCATGGCTTCGGCCGACCTGTGTCCGAAGTTTAGTAAGTTACGAACTTCCAAATGGGCTAGGAAAGGTTACGTCCAGCAATAGCTGAACGAAAGGGGTTGGTCGCTACGGCTGCGGGCTCTGTGCTCTCCAGAGATTAATTCTGGCTTAAAAGGGTTCGCCATCAGTAGGAGCAACGCATGGATAAAAGCTCTTGCAGCTTTTCAGCCTTTGTAGCACATGAATAGATGTCGTTGCTCCGATTCTTGCTTACACCTCGCGATGGATGACGCCTCCTTTCCGCGGACATTAGGAGGTGCAATGCCAGCTAGTGAATAGGTAAATTAGAGAATCCGACAACTTTAGGTAGGTATTTTTGGCATAGTAAAGTTGCGGTCCGCGTCCAGTGTTTTACGTCAATATACAGCAAAACAGCGAAGGTTAACTTAAGGTGGTGTTGTAGTATCAACACAAATAAAGAAGCAACTGTTATTTACTTAGAAGATCTTTTAGTTGCACTTAGATAAAGGGAATAAACATAACATAACATAACATAAACTCACGCCTATATCCCCGAAGGGGTAGGCAGAGGTGCTGCACCCACATTTCGCTATCAGAAAGTCGCACCCGTAAAAGTTTATAGGAACCAAACTATGAAAAAGAGCAATAGAAGAGTGGACCCCGAGCGCCAAGCCACAAGATCTTGATGGGGCTTCATATACCGATATGGCCCACTAATGGGCCCCCACAACGTATGGGGCCTATACACCCATGGGGCCCCATACATAATATGTAATCCATGGGGCCCATACGCATGTGGGTTTCCATTCACCTATGGGGCCCTAGACACATAAATAGTGATGAGTGCATGGGGCCCATACACCCATGGGGTGACATAGACCCGAGCACTCCATACTCCTATGAGGCCCATATACTTATAGTTCACATACACCTATGGGTTCCAAATACCCATGGGCACCATTAAGATCCGTAGAGCACTAAGTACCTACCTAGCGGGGACGATTGTTGGGCTTGAGCCGACTAAAACCACACGCCGTCTCGGGTCTTCAGACGGCCGGGTGTAAGGTTGCCCATAAAGCATATCCCTCGCACCCCAACTGACCCTGGGCCATCTCCGGCTTCAAGATGGCCCCCTCCGCTTTGGGAACCACTGTGTCCCCGTCTTGCCCCGGTTTGGGGAGGGGCGCTAGTCGCCCCGCCGTCCCGGCCTGCTTCTGCTGGGGTGACAGGCGGCCTCACTTGCCACCCCCAGGCCTGCGCTCATGGAGGACGGAGGTCGTTAAGCGACCTACGGCGCCTGAGTCGCCTGCGACGCGCGGCGAGCATGTTGCGGGCGCGGTGGGCCGGGAGAGTTCTAAATCTCTCCCGGGCGCGCTCGCAGAAGAAGATGGCGGCGGCCCACGCGCTCGCGCTCCGCACCATTGCCGCAATCATGCTGCCGAGCGAGAGCAGGACTCCCACTCCGATGGCTGCCACGAGGACACGCCTCGGCGCCTCCAACGACGGACAGTTCGCCAGCGTGTGCAGCCCTGAGTCCTCGCTCATGTCGCCGTCGCAGTGACGGCATTCAGGCTTTGGCTCCTTCCTCATCCGATGCAGGTGGTCCCCGAAGCTACATTTAAAAATCATACGATTTCGCTGGGCATCTGCCGCAAACTGACACACGCCCTGCCTCTAACACGTTCCGCTCGGGACTGATTGACTCTCCGAACGCGTTATATAGGTAGAAAACGGAGGTATTTTGAATTTTCAGGGTATACCTAATTCAGAATTTATGTAAATCTTGATAACCGTTTTTCATTCTCCTATTAACCTTCATTTTGGTATCATTTTAAGTTTTCTAACCTGAACATAAATCAAATAAAACTGGATTGCGTTTTGGGTTAGACCAATCTTTGAGAGCAAATGCTATCGAGGAAAGTAAAAGTCTTCGTGTATCGGATAACCGAAAATACTAGATCGAATAGCTCATTTTCGCAAAATCTTAATCTATAAACACCCTTCCTCAGGGACCCTCGCCTTAATACTACATGCATCAACCTAACATGAACGGAACGGCACCATACGGGGCACAAGTATTCAATTCACCTGCAGAATACCAGAGAGTTAGCTCTGTAGGGGTATGCTCTGTGATGGGTAGGT
Source organism: Cybosia mesomella (assembly GCA_946251805.1). Lineage (NCBI taxonomy): Eukaryota > Metazoa > Arthropoda > Insecta > Lepidoptera > Erebidae > Cybosia > Cybosia mesomella. The sequence goes on along the minus strand of OX276408.1, from coordinate 13,030,198 downwards.
AGTAGGTACCTGCAGCAAACGTCTGATTCCATGACCGATCGCATACTGTGCAGCGGTAAACAAAAATTGGTACCTACCTCCGTACCTATTTTGCAGAACAAAAGAAAGGGTTAGTTAAAGTATCTATTGTATTGACAAAAAGGACATGTCGACCGGTGTAGTCGTATAGTGTAGTCGCAGGTAGGTACGAAATCGTTAGCAAGGATGTTCACCCGTACCTGTGACTGTTCAGGATAACAAATTCGATGTCCTTCTTAACTAGGTACGTATATTTAGCAACACAGAAGAACAAATTCTTAGTAAACTAAGGCTTTGGTGTAAATCAAAATACCTATTCGCAAAAATAGGTCGGCATAGAATTTAATTGTACAAAAATAGTGCAATGATAAAATTGTACTGCTTAGACGTTTACGCTCAATTATGCTACTAGAAGAACCTTAATTGTGTAACCGCAATGCTACAAATAGCTACTAGTTACCTACCTAGTCATCTTATCGTACCTAAGTACCTACATCATTAACTTGATGCTATCTACAATCAACTTGATGCTAATGCAGCGACTAGTCTGCAAGTTATCAAATAAATAGTTTTCTAAACGATATCGTTAAATCTATCGCATCTGATATGTTTCTCAATATCTTATTTATTTTTACGAAAGGTGTTTATTAAAGAAAATATCTAACTACCTAAATACAATTATATTTATCTAAGGAAACATGTTAAATTCATCATTGAAATATCTTCTCACAGGATCTGATCTGAGTGCAATGCAAAGGTGTTTGCAGTTTGTGACAAGTGTTAAACGTGTTATTTTTTGTTAGGAACGTTGCACTTATAATAATTGAAAACAGCTGATCATATTCTAAAGCCAAGCAATATCTTAGGTAGCTATATATGTTCACAATATTATAATAGTATCTATTTTTTTCCTTACTCCATTACAGGCTCCAGGGTTCCCTGTGGCTTCCACATTATCATATATAATGATTATAACTCAGGGATAAACACCGAAACAATACAAAAAATACGCAAGCAGACGCAAACGTACCGGTGAGCAACGACCGAGTGGAAATACACTTCACGAATATATACCACGCAACAGTGTATTGAACGTCCCCGTGGTGGTAATAAACCTGTTCGACAAGGCCTAGGTTAGGTCCGTGTTTGTTTACAATTTTGTTTTATGATTAAAAATTGCAGGAAGAAAGATGTATTAGGTACGTTGACAATGTTACAACAGCGTAATTTAAATGACCTACTACCTTATGTTCAATTATTGAATACATGTTTGATATGTGGCCTTGAGGTGTTTGTGTATTCATTGTCGTGATTAGATACTTATAGCAATAGTACCTATGTATAATACACGTAAAAACTACCTGACTTTATAAGTAAGTAGGTATATCTATTAATTTGATGGATTTATTAGGGTCTAGGTGTGCAAAGAATCGAGTTTGTAATGAGTAGCGCAAAATTTTTAAGGAAACAAGACCTATGTGACCAAGCCACCCTCATCTGCAAGCCAGTACGCCTGCTGATTGACGAACAAGGCTCTAGCTCTTTGGGATGGAAGGTCAGATGGCAGTCACTCCCCCTAAAGCAGACTAAGCCAAATCAAAAAGAGTAAGTGGAACCTGGGCTCGGAGATGATGGCCTAGGATGCAACCCGCAACAACGCTAAGATGGTGATGATGATAACACTGAAAGTCAATTAAAAGTTTTAACAAATATTTTCAAAGGAAATTTTTGTTTCATGTACATACCGTTTATTTTGCCTATTTGTAATATTACAATAAAATGCATTATTATTTATGCATTTTATTGTAATAAATATTATGGGATATGATATTAACATACCAAAAAATAAACAATTTTTAAGTTTTTAGTCTGTTTGTCTGTTTGAATTGGGTAATTTCTTGAACGGCTGGGCCGATTTTGATGGGACTTTTCACTGGCAGATATAAAATATAAGTACTGGAGGTAGAAATTTGATGACACAAATTTGTCAAATTTCGGCCGGGTAGGTACCACCGTGCACGAAGAAAAAAAAAAAAAAAAAGGTACCACCGTGCACGATTGCGAAAAACCCTCCATAATAATCAAATTTCGGTTTGATTGCGTTCAGGGGTCAGCAAGTGCATAGCCGGGCAGGGGGATTGTGGTCGCAGCACTAGTGGGACCGGTGGGTGTCACGCGGTGCTGCGACGACAATCCTCTTCTGATGAGGCCGTCAAGCTGAGTGCCACCATTGTTAACATCGTACGTGTATGTAATGGTGACCCTCTTTCCTGAGACTTTACCTTCAGCTTACCATCAAGCGAGGTGAAGTCAAATTGACGTGTCCTAAATATTTAAAAAAAAACCCGTATAGTCTTAAAATATGTATTCAACGCAGGACTTACCCATGCTTATTGATAGCCACAACTACGGGCACACCAAACTTACCATCAGCTTACCATCAGGCGAGGTGAAGTCAAATTACGTGTCCTAAATATAACTAAAAAAAAAAGTTAGAAAAATGCTAATTAGGGTTCCGCGAACCCAGGTCCATGTCCACGTGGATGAAGTCGCGGGCACAGCTAATTTAAAATAAAGTTTTAGTCTTCAATATTGAAAATCGAGACTTCCTGTATTTTGTATACTTATTTTTAACTTTATTAGAAGTAGGTACGCTAATGTGTGACTACAAATATACTCAAAAAACATTAGGCCGTTGAAATATTTCTTTTTTACTCGATTACGAAGAAGCAAAACTGAGGGTAATGTTCCACCGGTATATTCTACAAACAATACATTCCAACAGTAGTAAAGCGATTATAAGCTTCGGCACAGAATACATAATGGAGCTAATGGCATATGAACACGGTTATCCTATGAACATCACTATTATGTAATACATAATTATGACCGACAAACTTCGGGACAATGTACTCTAGCCTCTAGCTGCACAGATCACGTTTTTTGGTCTCTTGGTTATAAGGGCGGAGCGCGACGTCAGAGGCGCGCCCCCATAATTTATTCATCAGTTAGTGCACATGCGCGTGCTTTTTGATGTATGTTCACGAAGTTTGCCTGTAACTTACATTAAAATATCTATTATCTGTAAGTTGTTTATTATTTACTACATGATACCACAGAATGTTTAATAGTACTGACGTAACGATATATTTCGAACAGTTTATACATGACAATTGCAGCTCAGAACATGTCCTTGTTTCATACTTTATAAAGCGCGATCTTTCAGAAGTCAGGTTTAGTTTTAACTTTGCTTTTTACACAGTTGCTTATTAGACAAATCTCCATAACATAATGGTATTATGGTATATGTGCATCTCATGCCGTTTTATGTTTAAAGTACTGTAAACGGCATTTCGAGGTTTTTCATTAATATTTCCTGCAACATACATTATATATGTTCGTATTCTGCATTACTACACTTGCTTAGTTGATGACGATGATACCATATTTACCAATACACATAATTGCTAAAATACTTAATAAAAACTGTAGGCCAATTTGTGATAAAACTTGACATTGCCCATTAGGTAAAATAAATTCACATTTCCAAGATCGAATCTACGGATTCTATGGCTTGCTTTGTTTTTTTTTTACTAGCGCATAGGCATAGGCTTTGAAAAAAGTCATTTACAAATAATTAAGAGGAGTAGGGATCACCTAAAAAAAACGAAGTGAAGTACATACATTTAACTTTATTAACAAAAAAACAAATAACGTAAGTACACGTTTGGAAATAAAGAAAAAGATTTCTTGATCTGTACCACGTGTTTATAACACTATACAAATATTAGTTTTCTTCATAAAAAAAAATTGCAGAAACACAAATCTACACAAACTTAAAGCACAAATTAACTCCGTAATCTCGGGAGTGGTACATGAATTCTATTTTTATCGCAAAAAAAAAAAAAACAATTAACCGAATAGAGAATTATGTCGTTATTGAACGTTGGTTAAAAATAGTGACAACCGAAACCCTAGGGTAATGTTGTGCCATGTGTACTCGAAAAACCTTAGCAAGACTGCCTACCGTCATGCAAGATGGTAAACAAGCAAAATATCTATGAAAAGCAAAAGATCAAAGAAAATCATAAGCAATAACAGTAGATAAAATTAAAGAGCATATTAACTTTCCAATTATATAAGTCAAATACTAGAAACCTTTACATCCGTTTTGTCTAAAAAATCAAAAGTTCCAGAAAGTTCAAAAAAGTGCGTATTCCGCCCGATGTTTACTAAAATGGGCAGTTATTTAACATAACGCAGATAAGGTTCAAAGCAGATTGTAGTTTTATTATGTAGGCAAAGGTGACTGTATTTGCAGTGCTGAAGCAGTTTACGGTATATCGACGTAAAACTACAGGTACAAACGTTCCCGTCTAAAATCCAGTCAGCATTTTTTTTTATTTTACCTTGTTTTAACACAAAAATAGATTTTATACTTAACTAGTAAAATAGTAGAATAGGTACACGTGACCAGGGGTTGGCAGGTGAGGCCCCAGTCACCCCAGTGTCACCCCAGCAAAAGCAGGCCGGGGCGGCGGGGCGCACGAAAAAATAATGGTACAGACTAAAAGTCGATATACACTGCTATATCAACAAAATTAAATAACGTCATGTTACGTTTTGTTCAGATCAGAAACACGTCAGAATCAAGCACTTACTTATTTTAAACACATACATACTATCAAGTATCCCGCCATGGCAGTTCTATCAATGATCTACCATGGCTTTTCAGTAACCTACACTAAAGTAATCCTATAGTCTGCATTATTAATTATAAAGTCAGATAAATATGGTAAAAGAGATGGGCAGTAATCAACAACAAAAAGTGGCTAAATACGTTCTTATTTTCGAAAATATTTGCAATTAATCAAAAATCAAAAACAAACAAAACCTACAATTTTGTAATCTCCAGAATTAATCTAGTTTAAGATATTAACCAATCAATCATAACAAAAAAGATACCGTTTTGTCCAGATCAACATATAATGTACCAATGAATAAATGGAACAGCTACGGTAGGTCTGCCAATGGCTTTAGTAAGCAATAACATTGATGTTATAGTTTATCTTTTATTATTTTTATTAATGACAATCATTTGGTAATTTAGTAGTAGTCAATAATGAAAGTTGCTAAACACAATCCAATTTTTTAAACGTTCTTGCACTTAAACACCAATAACCTTCAGTTTTAATCGCTTTTGCGAAATGTGTAAAGCTATTTTCCTTGCTGGCGATACAAATAGCACCTAAAATAATATCAAAAAAATAGACATTTACTTATTTTAATTCCACTTATCGAGTAGAGAAATATATGATTAAATTTCCTGTTTCTATCACACACAGATATTATATTAAAGTAGTGTAAATATGTAAGAATTTAACTCTGGAACTCGCGGAAATCTTCTTCCTTCTCCCGATGCGCGTTGGAGTATAGATGGATGCGCATTGCAGGCAGTGGCATCGGTTTTGTGTTGCACAGCTTGCAGTTCATCTCTATGCTTGATGAAATAGGTGTTCTGGTAACAAAAAAGTTTATGTAAGCGACAATGCTTGTGGTATGAACAGGATAACTATACTAATATTAACATTATATTTTTATTAGCATTTGATAGCGTAATTCCTGGGTAAACATACATAGGTTATTTAATATCACAACCTCGGTGCTGCAAGGTGGGCTTGTTTGTATCAAAAAAACGATAAAGCCCTTAGGAACCTAGCAATAAGAAAAAGTAGGGATGAGGCGTTGAAGACGTTGTATTTATTGTAGACGTTGAATTTGGACATTTGAAAGGTCCTTAAAGCTATATGTCTGGATTTTAAGTTAAATACATTTCGTTCCTTTAAGAGTCAGTAATACTGGAGGTTATTACGAGTTTTCAGGTACGATTACTGTGGGTCGTATTTCATCGTTGCGTGTAACTACATACAACAAATTGATGTTATTTTAGTACAATGTCATCACGTAATAGGTTATTATCTTAATGATACACGAAGGGTAATTGGCCTAATTTATGTAATTGCAGTGTTTGAAATTCTAAGTTCGTAGCTAAGGTTTCGTCAATAACAAATACAGGTGTTATTTCACATAAAGTTAGATAAAATTGAAGAAATTTCGAATTAGTTAAATACTCATCTACCAATTCAGTAAAGATCAACCTAAGAAAGTTATGATTGATAGAGTAACGCAACTGTTTTTTTTTTAATTTTTATTTAAAGGCTTAGTCACAGTAGGCGAATATGTCGCCTTAATAAATTACAATATGTATATATTGTTACAACGAGCGTTGATATCTCGAAAACTACTCATCGAATAACGCATGGCTAGTGTCGAAGTACTCTACTGATTAGTGTAGAACAATCTAGAATCGTCAACACAAGTCGCACCTACCTCGAATACCTATCATCATCATCATCATCATCAACCTATTCTAGTCCACTGCTGGACATAGATCTCCCCTAATGAGCGCCATAGCGCCCTGTCTTCAGCTTGCCGCATCCAGCATCTGCCCGCAGTCCTTCGCAGATCGTCATCCCACCTGGCCGGAGGGCGTCCTACACTACGTTTGCCGATACCTACTTCTTAATGCAAGATTGTAGATATTTACCTACAATATTGAATACATGATTATTCACCTTGAATGTTGGCGCGTCTATTTCTACTACTGTTGTAGGTAATTCTCGAACGCTCTACTTAGGTACCTAACGTGCCTTATCTCTAGATACTTCTGGAACATTCTACCCTCCTAATTAAGAATTATAAAAGGCGCCCAGCTATCGACGCGGAGTCAGTTAAGTTTCGGAAGCGAAAGCGGACACATCCTACCGAAGCGATTCAAGCGGATTATGTTGACTACTGTCAACTGCTAAGCGACTTGAACTGTTGCAGAGTACTGTGTGTGCTAGTTATTTAGTTATCTAGTTAATGGTCAGCGAATAAACCTCTTCCTTATATAAATGGCATTTAATAGTACGCACGTAACAATATGCTGAAAATGAATTAATGTTAGGTACAGTAATATTTTTAGGTAAATCATTGATTGATTTCAATAGAGAGATTCTGTATAACTTCCTGCATCGATCTGATAATCCAATGTCTGAGTGAGCACCAAAACCCAGACCCATAAACTCAGTACGGACACACTCCATTAAAGTGAGGTAAACGTCCGTCCTCGGGAACCCCACAAAGCACACAGTTAGGCGAGTCTAATTTGCGCATTAGGAATGTAAATTTATTTGTGGGGATATGTCCAGATCGCAATCGCATAGAAAAGATAGCTATTTAAAATTTTGTTATCAATCCACGGAACACTAAAAGGGTTTGGTTGAATGGTTTTGTGCCATATGCCTTTTTCCCTGGATCTTTCATCAAAGTACTCCCTCCATATTAAGAGACAATGGGTCTTGGCCAAGTGATAGTAGTCGAAATGAGAGGGTAAAACCGATACAGGGATCCCATCGGAGGTCGCAGTTTTTACTCTCATTGACTGCAATACCCACATGAGAAAGAATCCATAGTTAGTCTTTGATTTATCATGCAAATCTATTATGGTTTTCAAAATCTGATAGGCAATCGCCATTCCTCGAAAAGTCGAGGTACATCGAGCCAAATGTTGGATTGAACATCGGAAGACGGTTACAAATTTATCAAATCCTATAGTATCAATAGAACTTAGTGCTTCTAAAATGGCAAATAATTTAGTATACATTACGGTGATCATGGCGTTAATCTTGAATTTCATAAAATGTCCTGTCAGTATTTTTTTCTTTAGAACCGAGTGTGTAAATTTTGACATAATTTTCATATTTAGAATAAATAAATTGATCACATTTTAACTTTAACTCGGCAGCCTCCGTGGCGTGGCGGTATTGAAAGCGGCCGCTACGCAGGAGGCGCGGGTTCGATCCCCGCTCAGTGCAAATATTTGTATGCATGAATATGAGTATTTGCATTGGTCTGGTTGTGCCTCGGAGAGCACGTTAAGATGTCGGTCCCGGTTGCCATACGAATATGTATGACAGTCGTTAAAGGGGAAATGGCTGAAATGGCCCCACATAGAAGGGCTGATCACCCGTCTGGTCAAACGGCGTCCCCACTGGCAGTATATAACTTTAACTCGGATGTACTGATTGAGTGCTTGGGTTGGTTTATATCTGTTATAATCGGCTTAGTAACTTCAGACAAATCGATGTAACTGACCCAGGTGTTCAACGTGAACATTCCTAACCGCATTAGACTGAATAGGGAGATAATTTGTATTGTATTGTATTTATTTAACACAGAGATTTATAGAGGTTTCTTTTTATTATGCCAATAACGGTGTTGACTTAAAACTGATATTTTTTACAGAGAATATTAATAACCGAAAGTACTAATATTCCCCTAACCCCTCCAGCTAACCTAAATTGCTTGTGTTAGAAGTGGGTTCACGTCGGTAATGTAATGGCCGGGATTCGAACCCAGGACCTCTCGATCGTAAGGTCGACTCCTTAACCACTAAGCTACCGACGAAATTAAATTCATTACATATATCAATTATTTCATTATTCTCGACAGATATAAATTTGTATGCCAGGTATCTCCTTCTGAGATTTAAAGACAATAGACAAAGTTCGCTCTCCATAATATGAATAGGAGTACTTTTGATGAAAGTTCCCACGATTCTCATAGCGCAGTTTTGTATTTTGAGCAGCTTATATAAATTTGTTTCGGCACTAGTATCATATAAAAACTGCCGTAGTCAATTCTTATTTGGGACGTACACCCCAAGATGTTGCAGCTAGAGATTTAAAGACATTAAGGAATCTTGAGACTTTTGCGTATATTTCGTTGATATGTTTACTCCACTTGAGAGAGCGATCCAGCATACCTAGATACTTCACACAGTTAACGGATTCTAAATGAGAGCCGTTAGCAAGAATGTTAATAGAATGTTGTTGTCTGCATACACCTTTTTTGAAAAAACATATTTTGCTTTTATTACATATCTAAACTTAATTCTTTAAATGCGCTATTAGCTGAGTCGAGGTCTTGTTGCAATTGAGAGCAGGCAGATGATATATTTTTTGCAGATAAAAACAACACAAAATCGTCTGCATACTGAGTGATGTAAACATTTTTAATAATATTGCATAAAATATGTGGTGGCGATGTTAAATAAAAGTGGAGATAGAGGATCACCTTGACCTAGGCTGGTCGTTCTAGAAATTATAAGTGTCGATTTTAATAGATAATTCTGTCTCAAAAATTTCCGAATCTATTTACAAACATTTGCGCCTACATTGAAGTTACCTAAAATGGTAAGAAGAACTTGAATGTCCACATTATTGTAGGCGTTGTCGATATCAATAAAACACCCCAAAGTCACAAGATCCATGGAAAAACCAATCTGTATTCTAGACCCTAGCGAGCTTAACTTATCAAGGCATGATTTACCCTTTCTAAAACCTGTAGTCTCTCTTGCGAATAATTCACTACTTTCAAAGAACCAGTATAGTCTTTTGGTGATGATACTGTGGAAAATTTTGCATAAGCAAGACATGAGAGCTAACAAGGGACGTAGTGAGGTCAATAGGTCAATTTAACCTGAAAAAAGCATTGAACAGATCAAGTAGAATTAGCTTAGCCGATAAAGGAATATTTTTGATCATAGAAAATTATATGTCATCGCTCCAAGGAGCTGAGTCTTTCGTTTTTATGGCTTTTTCGAATTCGTGTAGTGCAATGGGAGTTTTTTTTTTTTTTTTTTTTTTTTTTTTTTTTTTTTTTTTTTTTTTTTAGTTTCTAGTTTAATGTTAGTGGAATTGAATGTGAGTTCCATCGGACATACGAAATCGAGGGCCAAGCTTCGCAATAATTTCTCCGCCATTGAAATGTCTTCATGAGACCTATTGGTTCTGATGCCTTTGACCCATCTCATCTTGCGCCACATTTCTCTAGCGGATGTTACTTGGCCTATTAAAGAGGTAAACTGCCACCAAGATTTATTCTAGGCATTTCATATTAAATTTTTCTATAGGGATGTCATAAATTAGAGGGTGTTGGTTTTTTTTCTAAATTTAGAGGGCAAGTCTTCGTTCTGCCACAGCTTTAGAAAGTTCACTAGTCCAATATTTTTTTGGGGTAAATGGAGAATTAGGATTTTGGTTTGGTTTGTAGTAAGGAATAAGTCTGCTGCATCATTGATTATCTTTAAAAATATAAGCGTCTTGTAAATCTAGAGGGAAAGGGACGCGATTGATTTTACTGTCAATATGGCGCTCATTAGGGGAGACCTATGTCCAGCAGTGGACTAGCATAGGTTGATGATGATGATGTAAAGAGTACGATTGCCAATCTACCATTATGAAGTTCCTCTTCTTTATGTGTGTGAGTAAATAAAAGAGAACCAGATAATTTGATGACGAGATGATTGCTTCCCAGCGACTCATTATTTACCTTCCAATCGAAGAGGTGAGCATCGCAACTGTTCTCTGTCTCTCTTTTTCTGCCTTCATTGTGAGGTCTTGTTAGGAATGTGGATTTAGGTTTAAATTACTAGTACGCAACTAATAAATCTGGTGACCAGCAATACAGGTAATTTATAACCCACAACAAATATTAGCAATCCACAACCAGATCTTATGTGTACTTAAGCAAACGTGTTTTATATTTTGGTTGTTGAAGAGAAACTCCAACATTATTGTTCTCTTTTCTCAAACTACATTTAGATTTTTAACTACCTACATCTCACCGGCGCGCGGTGGTTAGGACTACAGAAAGAGAAATATGAGATCTCCACACAATAAATCCCACTCCTTAATGTTATTATTAAATAATCAGCGAAAAACTTTCACAGTTGATATTTACTGAAAACATTGAGACTGAAGATGATATGCAAGTCTGTTAAATAAAAAATACAACAAACATACCTGCTAACAAGTAACTTGAGCTGATCATTCTCTCGCTTCAGCTCTAGTAGGGCATCTCTTGACACAGGATACAGTTCTTGTGGCACATGCAATGAGTACACGACAGCCCGTTCCACCATTTGTGGGATAGATATCTCTAACAACTCGTGCTCGGGAACCGAACGCCAATCCCATGCGTTGGGTACGGCTTCTGTTTCGCGATGCTTGCGCCGTTTCAATAAAAGCCTGTAAATGAAGAAGCAAGATAATATTATTTTGGTTGTATAAATGGATAGTTGTTTAAGTTTTTCGATATATCATGACAAAAATAACTGGGGTCATAGTTGGTACAGTATACGTACTCCATGAGATCCTTGCGAATGAGCTTAGGTACTTGCGGACGGAAATCATCGTCTGTAGCCGGAGCCTCCTGTCCCTCGCCACAAAACATCATGTAGTCCATCAGGTGACGGATGTGGTTGATCTAGAACGATAATATTACTATAGTCGGAGCATTCACTTACATAATTTAACATACATCTTATTTCAATGTTATCACTTTGGCGCACGCACGAGATCGGTATTTCAGGTAGAGTCCAGCAGATGGAGCCGCGAGCAAGAGCTAGTTTAGAATATATGTATTACCTTTCCAGAAAGGCCTCGTAACTATAATTTGGATCTGAAGGCGGTGGTGCTAGAGCGATAAAATAAATTAAATAAAACCTTTATAGTTGAAAATGGATACTTACAAGTCCAATATCCTCGACAGAGAGGTCAGCGTCTATGTCTACGAGAAGGTCGTGTTCAGGGAAGAGAGGCACGCCAGACTCGGTGCTGCCGAGCCCACACAAAGCGCTTACGTAACGTGACCCATTGGTGTTGCGACGTAACTCCGCACTGTATAACAATACAATGATTCGAATAGTATGCAAAGTGGAATTGTTTACCGCCATCCGGAGGGAAAGTATTCTAAATACTGGAAATGGCAAATTTCCAGTATTTAGGATACTGGAAATTATATGGGAATAATACTAGGAAACTTCATTTATTTTTTAAAGCTAGTTGCCGGAAGTCTTTGTATTATTTGTTTCATTTTTTATTATTACAAGCTTTTACTTGCACTGTTCCTGTGTAAGAAGTTGTCCGTCAAAATTTGCAAACCATTTTTCGTACATTTGTTGGTATCCTATTGAACTGAAATTTAGCAAGCACTTTTATTCCAAACTGTATATAGAGCAGTTCCTATACCTACTTTAAGCTGGCGGAATAGTGTTACAAAACATTCTTCGAGGAATTATTTATCAACGAAAAAATTTAAAAAGAAAAATAGTTTAAAGCTTATTTAATTATAGGAACAAAATTGTTGGTTAGTACAACTGTAAATATACTGAGAATAATAACATAATATTTTCACTTAAGCTTTTTATTGTAGTTTTTCAACTTCAAGTTTTGGATTGTATAACGTAGTTACGCCAAAAATAATACTTACAAGGGACAGAAGAGTAGTGCGATGATGGCTGGCAGCCCAGGGATGTTGGGCATCATGGTCGTGTGACGTAGAGTTAACTTCGTGTTCTCTTCATTGCAGCCGACGTATGCAGAGACTAGCAGCCTGGCAAATATAGTAAAATGTCAGTAATTACTAATTGAGTATAGAAGGCCTTACTAACATGCTTGAGGCTCAAGTCAACCTCACCTGCCAGTCAGCGCACCTGCCGAACAACGGACGAGGCTCTGGCGCAGGCGCACCACTCGTGGTTGGGGGTCCGACGGCAGTCGCTCCCGTAAGTCAACCAAAACAAATTATGGAACTGAGTGAACCCCGGGCTCCATAGTGCAAGCTCCGGTTGCAACCGGGATTGGCGCTCGGGTGAAGAAGAATATAGACGTATGGGGCCTAACAATACCAGTACTTACCGCTCATAGTTCTCCTGCGGTTGTGTGTCGAGTAACACGGAATTAACCGAGTTCCATTCGATTTGAACCGTCTTGTGGCGGCTCGCGTACATTAGATTGTGCACGACGGTTTCTAGGGGACTGAAATAGAAAAATAGATTGATGATAAACTGTAAGTGGTGCCGTTAAACGCTCCAAGTATAGTCAGTGTCAAAAGTAGATGATCAGATTTTCAAAAATTAAAACGTACTATACCTAGTTTCAAAGAATTTGAAAAAAAAAAAAAACAAATTTGTTATTCTGACCTATAGGGTCCTTTGAGGCACACATCAGATGTACACTCCTTAGCGTTAGGCGGTTCAATCTCTTGCAGTTGATTGAAAGCCAGTTCGATTTGTTCCTTATTGTGCGCTCGCTTTTGGGCCAAGTTCAGTTCTGTGGCAGTCTCTCTCACGTCGTGGTTTAACTATAGACAACGTACGTTTTTAAGACTTATGACGGACTTAGGATAATGAACGTGATGTCATTTCTCTTTTTTTTTCTAAGGAGTATATACATACCTTGGACTCATAGCTCTCTTCGCAAGCCACTGCATATCCTCGTTTCACCAACTCCTGGTTGACGCTCAACTGGCCATTGTCTGCCAGTAGTTCTATAGAAACCACACCCTGCACCACTGAGTATACCTAGAAACACGCTTATAATGGTATAGTTACCATCAAATTTCGTGAACAAACGCCACCAATTCAACGTTCAACGTGTGCGGACGTTGAACTTGTGACGTGCACTAACTGAGTTTTGGTGCCAACGCGAGAAAAGACACATCGAGGCAGTGTTTAATTTTGGAAAATTTGTGTAATTTCGAGTTCTTATGTGTAAAAATGTTGGATTTTTAGCATAACGTCTTCGACAATGTGCATAAGTGTAGGAAAGTGGCATATTTACAGTGAATTGTGATTTTCCATGATGTTTCCATTCAACTTCTCATTTCAACAAAGTCGTGTTAGTGATGACCGCGATGAACTCGAGAACGAGTGAACCTATTTTCATGATCTTTGATCTCCACGGTTTCCCCACCGCCGGCTAGAGTGGGAGCAGTTATGTCGGACTCGAACAGACCAAAACCACACACCGTCTCGGGTCTCGAATGCCGGAATGTAAGGCCAAATAAGGCAATACCCTCGCACCCCGGCTGACCCTGGGCCATTTACAGCTTTGAGATGGCCCCCTCGAGATACTGTCCTATATTAGCAACTAGGTCTGCAAGGCGAATCGCTGCTTTCAATGTTGAGCTGAGTGAGACATCGTGTGTTTGAATTATTTTTTTGATAGTTATTCGGGAGTTTTGGACGACTGTTTTGGCGCCAAAATTTGTCCAATAGATTTGACCGCTATTGCGGAATCAGATTTTGAAAATTTTTAACAGTGATCATTCCTCCGTGGCAAGTCCGATTTTGAAAATTCTTTTTGAAAGTCACAACTCTGGACATGCTTTCTGAGCGTGTAAAGTTTGGTCACAGTGTCTCGAGCGGTTATTATGTAATTCCATCTGGAAATTTTTTAACGGTGATCATTCCTCTGTGGTAGCATTAATTTTTTCAAAATATATCCATAAACCTTCCTCTGATTGACCTCTTTAATCATGCCAAATTTGGTTCTGATTAGATTAGTAGTTTAGGAGGAGACCTGTGACAAAGAAAATCCTGAAGTCTGGTATGAGGAGCTCTGGTATGAGGGAAATAGTGTCGATATAAACGATCTATTTATAATGCAGAAGAAATGTATCAGAATCATAGTACAAATAAACAACACAGAAAGCTGTAGGCCCTATTTCATCAAACATAAAATATTAACATTACCATCAATATACATATTTGATATATGCGACTTTGTTTACAAAAACATCAATAGTTTTGATACTATGGAAAACATTCTATTCTATTCTATTTTTCTTATGGCAAGCGTTGCCGATTCCAATGTCGACAATTCTGCCAAAGTCAAACGTGCGATGGAGATTTTGTGCGCTGACCGAATAGGGAAACAAAAATGTTTGGCAATATTGGACTAGTTGTGAATCTTCTTGGAGTTAGTAAACACACTGAAACAAAACATTATATATGCATAAAAAACGGGACGCTCACAAATTCGATTACATATATTATACATAAATATATTAACATAATATAAATACCACATTAAACCACATTCAAGAAACGATCATAGTCTGATATCATGGCCACTGATAAATGACATAAGTGTTCTCAACAGTCGTGGTGAGGAGTGCGTTAGCAGGGAATCAAAGTTTACAGGTAAGGGAATGTTCAGCTCTGTAAGGTAATTGTATAGGTCGGGGGGCATATTATTTCGAGGGCAACTAAAGAAGATGTGGTCCAAGGAACCCTCGTCCAGTCCACACTCACACAAACTGGAGTCCCGTACCCGTATTTTATGCAAAAATACTGGAGAACAACAATGGCCCATGCGAAGTCTGCAAACAACAGATATAACGGTTTTTGACACCTTCCTATACTTAAAAAACCAAGGCTTTGTTGGAATATCTGGCTGAATTGCATAATAATGTCTGCCCTTCATTTTGCCAGAGTCAGACCAATGGGACTGCCATGAAGCCAACAGTGACCTTCTAGGCAAGCCCAACAAATCATACCCCTGGATATTGTAGTGCCTAAGGTCTGCAGATCCATCTGTGGCAGCACTTTTAGCCAGTAGATCCACAACATCATTGCCTCCTATGCCGGAATGACTTGGGATCCATGCCAATTGAACAATTTTTTGTTTCAGGTCACAGTCGAATAGGCACTTTTTAATTTCCAAGAGGAGAGAGCTGTGTAGTTTGCTCTTGAATGGGTTCTGTTCCAGTGCTTTTAGACAGCTTAAAGAATCTGTTAATATGATAGCCTTATTAATGTTATGCGACTCTATATATCTGCAAGCTTCAAGAACAGCCACACACTCGCCAGTAAACACGGAAGACTCTCGAGGACATTTGAACTTTAGAACTATTCTAGAGTTCTGATAATAGACTGCAACACCAGAATCATTATCCGGTGCCAATTTTGAGGCATCAGTGAAAAACCTCTGGAAGCCAAGCCATTGTGCGTCTACTTTCGCATTAAAGGTTGCACCCGCTGTAGTACTCCCTTTGGAGATGCCAATATTCAAAAGGATTTTTGGTCTGAAGCAGAGTACGTTAAAATCATACCTAAATATGGGAAGTTTTTCAGAGCTCAACAAAGGGGAGCCTAGATTCTGTGAAATTTGAAAAGCTTTAAGTATTAAGGGAATGTCTTTATGCCTCCAGTAACGGTTAGTGTAGATGAGAGAGTTTAGATGGGTTAATTTTCGAATAAGGGGGTGTGTATTTATACAAACAACACGAAATATAAAACGGGATGCTAGGTATTGCCTCCTCAATGCTAAAGGGGGCTCCACGCATTCCACCTGCAAGGCATTAATCGGTGATGACTTCATACAACCAGTTATGGCCCTAAGGCACTTACTTTGCACCCTGTCCAGTCTAGTCAGAGCACCTTTATTGCAGGGAATCAGCAAGAATGTGCCATAGTCCATAATGCTACGAATAAGTGCATTATAGACTAACTTCATGGTATATGGGTGAGCGCCCCACCAGACTCCAGCAAGTGCCTTCAAGATGGGGATGACCCGTTCGCACCTTTGCACAAGATAATTGAGGTGGTGTATGCCAGATAGTTTACAATCCAAATATACGCCCAAAAACTTTGCCTTCTTTTTCAGTGGAATATTTTGACCCTGAATATTAAATTGGATGTGCGGGATACTTCTTTTTCTAGTGAAAATAACCACTGTGCTCTTTGATGCAGACAGACTCAGACCGTGCTTCAGTAACCACTGGTCCAGAGAATTCAAGGAGACAGAAAGTGATGTGGCTGCCTTGGTAATTGAAACGTCATTAACATATAGAGCCAAGTCGTCAGCGTATTGCAGGACCTGGCAATTACTGTTAAGACATGACCCAATATCTGCAGTATATAGGTTGTACAGCAAAGGACTCAGAACGGAGCCTTGAGGCAACCCCTTCCACGTCCTTCGCTGCCCAAACTCTTCCCCCTGTATCCTCAAGACCAGTGAACGGGACATAATCATTCCACATATGCATCGTACCATCCTCGCCGGAATACTCAGCTCTTGCAATTTCTGCCTGAGAATGGGAAGAAGGACATTATCATAGGCAGAGGCTATGTCGAGAAAAGCCACGACTACAGATTTTTCCTGCGTTAAGAAAGAGCGAATATCCGTGGCTAGTACCCCGACACTATCCATGGTTCCAAGCATCTTCCTAAACCCAAACTGGGAACTCGGCAGTAGCGACCTAGACTCCACAATCCACTCCAATCTGTTCTTCACTAAATGCTCAAGGGTTTTAGCTAGAACCGATGATAATGCAATTGGCCTGAAGCCATTTGGGTCATCAGAGTGTTTGCCAGGCTTCAAAAGTGGGATAATAATTTGAATTTTCCACTGCTCAGGGATCCACCCACTCCTGTAGCAATAATTGACAATATTCAGAAAATATTGTCTGGTACCCCTACCAAAGTGGGTAAGGAAGGAATATGGAATTCCGTCAATACCCGGGGCTGAGTCCCGGACATGACCGAACACCATATCCAGTTCCCGGAGTGAAAATGGTGAGTCATATGGATCTGTTCCTAAGTTAATAGGCCCATATTCAATCTCCTGTATGGAAGGAACATAAGGAGGAGCAACTTTATCAAAGAAAAGTTCAGCAGTCTGACAACCCATAGGAAATGAGTTGGTGCGCGTGCAACCATGCCGGAACCTATTAATGCTTCTCCATACTACCGCCGATGGAGTAGACGGCGACAGTGAAGTACAAAATTTGACCCACCCTGCTCGTTTCTTTTTTCTAAGTAGCCTCCTACATTTTGCACAAATTTGTTTGTAGTGTAATAGATTCTGAATGCTCATGTTTCTGTTGTATGTTCTTTCCGCTTCTTTCCTTTCCCTAACAGCTCTGGTGCATTCCTGATCCCACCAGGGTGGGGATGGAATTTTCCCCCGAACTGTGTTTTTTATTGGGAATGCTAGCTCTGCAGAAGAATTGATAGCATCCATAAGGTTGACTAAGCAATTCTGTACATGATAGTGACCAGACATGTCTAAATTTTGAAAATCTAAATTTGGAAGGTTGTTAACTTTATCCTCCAAGGAGAGAGAGTATTTGTCCCAATCTGGGTTACTTAAATTAAATTTTAAAAGTGGAGGAGAACTTTTTTCTGTAAATGTTTTGTCTGGGAAGGAAATAATAATGGGATAGTGGTCACTACCATGTGACAGATCTGTACAATGCCATTGGGCGAGTGAAGCTAGATCTGGTGAGCAAAATGTGAGGTCTACACAGCTCGGTCGCTGACTAGGTGAGCGGCGAGTAGAGCAACCTGTATTCAAGATGACAAGGTTAAGGTCATCTAAGATTTCAACCAGACCTTCCCCATATTGATCACAGAGCTCAGAGCCCCATCTATAGTGATGAAAGTTAAAATCACCCATAACCAAAACTGGCCCCTGGATGCTCTGGAGTGTGTTCCGCAGGGTAAGAATGTGGTTTCGATTAGGGTGAGCAATATAGATGGAGATGAGTGTGATACCTTCTACCTTACATGCTATAATGTTTATATCATTTGTGAAGGGAGGTGTGGATACAGGTAGCTGAACTACCCTATTGTTGACGAGGAGGGCTGACCCTCCATATCCATCCTGTCTGTCGCATCTGTAAATGTTGAAGTGCGGTATATTGAAGCTGAGCCCAGGTACTAACCAGGACTCAGCAATAGAACAAGCAATAGGCTTATATTTATTCAAGAGGGATATGAGGTCATGCTTCTTGTGGAAGATGCTCCTCACATTCCATTGTAGAAATATCAGTTGTAAAGCCATTTGTAAAATTTAATAACAGTGACACAAGTTTTTCAGCAACGTTGGACGGTGAACTAGGGTTATTAGGGGTGATGAGAGATTTTAAAATTTGAATGGCTAAATTAATTATGGGTGATAATGAGGTGAACAATTGGGTATTTGGGTTGGCTAAACCACAGCCATTTGGCTGGGTAGACTGGGGGGAACTAACTATATTATTGTGTGCAGCTTTGTTGTAGGAAGGTGAAAGAGGGGCGTGGGTTCTGGGCTTTAGCAAAATGGTCTTACGGTAGGACTGGGTGGGTACACTCTTTGCAGCGTTGGCATAGTTCCGTGAGACAGCTGGTATTGTTTTACTGGCCTCAGCATATGAAATTGACTTTTCTGCCATACTTGTTTTTATTGCCCTCTGCCTCCCATACTCCGGGCAATCCCTGCTATTAGCGAAGTGATTGCCAGAGCAAAGGATGCAAAAAGCCTCCTCTGGAGTCACAAAACATCCATTAGTGGGATGCTCGTGTCCACATTTATTGCAGCGGGGCTTGGACCTGCAGATTGACTCCACGTGGCCAAATCTGCAGCACTTGCGACATTGGATTGTGGGGTAAATATACTGCTGTACTGGTAGAGATGTATAACAACAGTACACCCTTTTAGGCAGTGTCTGCCCATCAAAAGTTATGACACATGTCTCAGTGGGTTTCCATTCTGTGACACCTTCTTTGGAAACCTTGCGGTTGATGCGTCTAAGCTTGAGGATCCTTCCACATCCTGGTGGCACCGAGACATATGACACTGCTTCTTCCTCGGACATGTCAGCAGGTATTCCACTAATAACACCCATACGTGTAATATTGAATGAAGGTAATGAAGCTACATAGTTATTTGTATGCAGGACTTCATTACCCAAAAACGCATTAGCATCCTGAGGGGACAAGAATTCTATAGAAACTCGGTTCCTGCCCACTCGCTTCACTCCGTCTCTCACTATATTGGTTATGTTGTTGTTGACCAAAAATATACCCAGAGAAACCGGGTGAAGTGTAGTGCCAGAGTTAGGCTGAGGTTCTTTACGGGCCACATGGACAATAAATGGCGCCTTGTCATTTGTTGTGTAGTATTCACGGGCAACCTGCGTCTTAATTTGTTTAGTTGGACGATTCGGTTGGGTTTCCTCGGATACCGGACGTTTTCGTGTTTGCGTATCAGAGACACCGCACACCACTTCCGCGAATTGCGTTAGCGTGTCGGTAGTTGCAACAGGATTAATAGAAAAAAAGGGAGCGGAACAAAAGGTTGGGGTTCTGGGAGAAGAATCATCGGGAGGATCTGGAGGCTTTGTCTTATCCATATTCAATGGCTATAATCATATACGAACACTTATATAAAATAAAAGGACAACACAATACCTTAGACCAGTTAAGATATATACAATCAATAAGAAAAAGTCACAGATTTGTCACAATAATCACCAAAACACTTAAACTTTCAAGGGCACACGTCCTAACCAAACACACGCCAACTTGACAGTCCAAAACTCTATGGAAAACATCCACAACATAAACACCCGACACAAAAGGCGACTACACCTACCGCCATCAAGAATAAAAATGTTAAATGAAAGTCCCTACTATATGGCAGTTAGAATATTTAATAAACTCCCTAACATTATTAAACACCAAGAAAGTATTACACTGTTTCATAGAAAACTAAAAATGTATTTAATTGAAAAATGTTACTACTCAACGGGGGATTATTTGGGGGATAAGTTGATTCAATAATCAAATAATTGACATTAAGCATTATATATAATTGGCACAATCTGACATATTAGTATTAGTTATAAGCAATTCAGAATTTGACATATTGTTATTGTTATTCCAACCAATTATTATCTTTGTTGAATCTAATGTAATGTAATTTAATTTGAATTTTTAACATTGGTAAAATTAATAGTATATTATATGAGTCACCTGTAAAGTGTGACCTCAATATTGCAATGCCTGAAAAGGGCACTAAGTCCTAAGTACTGAAATATATATGTAAACATCTATGTACACTTAGTAGGCAATGAATAAATGAATAAATGCTTTCACTTGACTTCGTCTCACTCAGATCAATTAGGATAACTATACATATGAGACATTAACGAAAAGCGGCGATAGCCCAGTGGCGTACGTAACAGACTGCTGAGACCAGATCTCGAGTCCGATCCCCAGTCGCCCCGGGCACAAACCTCTGACTTTTCGTAGTTATGTGTGCATTAATAAATGGTAATTATCGCTCGCTTAATATTGTGCCCGGTAGATGGCAATAGGCTCGCCCCCTATTACATTGGGACCTTAACATAACTGGCGAATCGTGGGTGTGAATACACATCTGCCTACCCCTTCGGGGATACAGGCGTGAAGTTATGTTATGTTATGTTTAACGAATATCAGCGGATAAGGTAGCCAACATAACTTGATTCTAAGGCGGAACGAAGTTTACCGGGTCAGCTAGGTAAAAATAAGACTGATAGTTGATAATTAAAAAAATTCAAGTATTTTTAAATATTTTTTAACGGATATTTTTTCTTTTTGAAGGTGCTTTCTTCTTGGTACAGTTGTATCGTGTTGAATACGTGAAATGAAATTTACTCAGGTTATATCAGACGTGGTATAGTCAGCGTCAAAAGTGGATATGATGATTTTCTAATTTTTTAAATACTTTTTGAGGAACGCAAATTATATGACTTAGTTAAACTGTCAAACTACTTAGTGGTAATAATTTTTAAATTTCATTGAAATATTAAACAAATTTTCATGCACATTTTTTTAAATCTGAAAATGGTTATGTAGTTTTGACGCGGACTGTACCATCACAACTAATCTTTATAAATTAAACCGTTACCTTGGCTAGCAATCTCCCTCTTCCAGCGATCGTCTGGAAACAATGAGTGGCCGCTGGTGTCCAATGCGAGTGTGAGTCCAACAGTGGCGATGGCGCCACCTCCGCCAGTCGACAACGCATTGCCAACGGCGGCGATGTCTGACACACCCCTCCGGGCAGAACGCGTATATTGGATACGTGCACGCGACCCACACTGCCGTAGTCTATGTATATCACCTACAAATTAATTACTTCTTCAAGAAATTTAAAGATTTTTATAATAATTTATGTACGATACAGTTATATTTATCTATGACTCTTTAAAATAGAGATATTGATTGTTTTATGGTTTAAACCCTAGATACCTAGGTCCTATAATTATGTTCGGATCAGTGGCAAGCTAGATTACTATCGAAACCATTTTACACAATTCTTATTGCGCGCGCTAACAGTTAATTTTGACTTGTAACTTAATGATTTATGGTTTTAGATAGAAATACGTAATATCGTCATAACATAACTAAACTTTTTTACTTCGGTTCTTGCAAATATTCACTGTATAAAAGGCCATTTTATTAAATACATGGTCCGCCCAAGCAATAACGTACCAATTGCCGGCTAGGTATCATTGTTTGATCTTGGCTGACTCACGCGGTGTGAATACATTTCGACTCTATAGACGATTTGTCTGTTGTTAAAACGGTGCACAGATTTTTATATACATTAATAAATACTCACATCAAGCATGTCCTTAGGCAGAGTATTGAGTACTCGTACGCGGTATATAGCCGTATTGTCCGAGTCGGTGTACGGCGCGGCGGCCAACATACCCTTAGTGACGTCACCCGTATAGGCAATAAGGGGTTTCGAGTTTAAGGTATTCTGAATATTTTTAAGTTCATAAGCCGTGCTCTCGTCACCATATTGCACCCAGAACTTGCTTACGTTTACTAACTGAAACAAAAAAATTAGTTTATAATAATTACAAAAATCAAAGGCCGCAACGCATTTCTGGTGCGGTTATCCGGTCATCTGATGGGTGACTTTTTCAACTGAGGGTGTATGGCCAAATCCGAAACTACGAGGTATAAAATGCTCAAAGGATTCTCGGTCCCGATTTTGATGAAAATTTAGAACTGTATCAATAAATTCAATACTCATGCCAGGAATCGAACCCAATAATTTTAATAAAAAAACACTCTGTATTATCGTAATTATACAGAGTGCTTAATATTGCTTGTTATATGCTAGTGTTATATGTTGGAGCGGCAATATCGAATGGTGTACCATTCAACGAACATACGGTAAACTAAAAAAAAAGATCAACTTTAAAAATAAATTCTCAGATTTTACTAAGATTATATTTTCTCTAGGGGCTTAAAATATGTAGTAAAAAAGGGATTTAAGTAGGATTAGGAGCTTACCTGTGAAATTGTTAGAGGAAAATGCGTGTCATCAATTTCGGGTAGTCGTGGCACCATCTTCTCCAGGTCCAACGCTTTTTTGTCCATTTCAAGAGCCTCGGCCAACCGAGTTGCTTTTTCCACACTAAAAAGAATTTTCAAACTTTAAACCTTATTTGGGTAGATGTGATATTTACACACTTTGGCACATTTCGCTATGTTTTACGGTTCCATATCCTAAAGAAACATCGCAATATCAGTATCTGTAGCGCGTTCCCCAATAATCTTTTTCTTCTAACTCTTTATGCCGTTTTTGAAGATGTTCAAAGAAGGCAATAATTTCTAATGGTGACAAAAATGTAAATTTATTTTAAGTAAGGTCCCGGGTGTGAATCATGGCCATTACACGTTACATGGGTTCACGTCGGTAGAGTGTAAACCCACTCGTAACCCAAGTAATTTAGCTTAGCTGGAGGGGTTAATGCGAATACTATTGATTTCGGTTATTATTCTTTTTTTTTAAATTTGGTTATCATGTACTCACGGTAATATAGGTATTCTAATGTCGATGCGCAGTTGGCGCGCTTTCACCGCTTTGTATACTGGAAGAACTACTTGACCCGGGATAGTTGGGTCCTGAAAATAGTAATAAAATAATACACCAAAAAGGATATTATTTATTATGCTAGCGGACCAGACCGACGTTGTCATGTCCAATAGAAACATTGTGTACGAAATATAATTTAAAAAAAAATCCTAGTGCAATTGAAATCCAAAACATCCAAGGACCTATTCAAAGACACAATTTCACCAAAATCGATTCAGCCCTTTAGGTGTCCAATGTCATATACATCAGGTATATTCGTATGTATAAAGATTATAATACTTTCTGCCCAATGATTCGTACAACACCCCATCCGAATAAGAATTTTGAACTAGTAAGAAGCTGAATTTCACAAATATAAATGAAATTTCTCGTTATACAGTAATCCTTATATTTGTAATATAAATGTTAAAAAAAATTATCATAAACCATACTTACTCCACTGGTCTGTTTTTTAGGATTTGAGTCCGAACTGTCTTTGAAAGTTAAATATATTTTACTGAAAAGAAAACACAATCTTAATGTTATTTAGTGAAAGGTAAATTTTCTATTATTATTATCGTAAGAATTGCTTTTTTCGTAAGATTGCTGATAGTGATAGAGAATATGTTAAAATATCGAAAGAGAGCTTCGGATTTACTAAGAGGAGACTAGACCAAACAACGAGTCTGCAGAAAGGTTTTAAAACAAAATAAATTAATATTCTAAGATATTCTTCACAGTGCCATCTATACCCAAAGGAAACAAGGCTTAACTAGCTTGAGTAATGGGTTCTAGAATGTGGGTAAACATACTTTGGTAACTTTTTTTTTTCTAAATACATACAACCCCGGGTTTTTTAAATGGAGCGAGAAACAGCATCTGTCGGGGCAGTCAAGGTAGGGGCCACCTTTTGGACTTCACCTCAGCTTACCATCTACCATTTAAAAAATGATAATTTATATAAAACACCCAGGCCAATGCAATTATACATGTTCATGCACACAAATATTTGCACTGAACGTGAAATCGAACCCGCGACTTTTGAGTATTAGCAGTCGAATGCTCTACCGCTACGCCACGGAGGTCGTCAAATGGATGGATCCGGATGGTCGTCGGTTATGGATGAGGAGACTTCCATTCCACAGAAGACGCACTTTCCATAAACACTACTTTAGGAACATCGATTAGAGTAGATAGTTGTCATGCTAAGGAGGGTCCGACTAGCAATGCAGAACAACTTATTCAATAACTAAAATGTACTACTACTAACCGACTATTTTTGTCCACAGTAACACGCGGCTCATCAGATATTTGTTTGAAAACAGCTCTCTTGATAGCTGCCGCATAAATTTCACCAGGTTGGTTTTCTGGGAAATTTCTTAAATATACCTACAAAGCAATATAACATTTTTTAGCAGAAAGTGAATAATGTGTCGCATGTTAATAATTAATTAATCTTTTATCAATTCCTTAACAGAACTCAATGCTTAAAAAAGGTAATTGGGAGAGGAACTCGGCATTCACCCACGGTTTGTATGCAATAACAACAAGGATAAACTTATATAGAAATTAGGCATATAGAAGGGAACTTAGAAAATTACATACATACATACTCATGCGCGTTAAATAATACCCTTGCTGGCACCGGCGGGTAACAACAACGTCAATAATAAATTTCTTTTGTCTAAAAGACGATTACATACCGTAGTCCTAGGATCAAGTCCGCCGAGGGTACGGACTGCGTCTCGCTCTCGAGACTCGTCTTCAGAAACCTGCACAAAGTACTGCGGGTAGAACGCGCCAGCTAATATTATCTGCAACAAATAAACACATTCTTCAACTATCGGCACCACTTTTTTTTTTACGTGTGGAGATCCCCACGGGCTTCACCATAGGGTATCCATAAATGTTCTTAGATTATCAAAAATGTTTTAATTTATATTCAGTCCATCAATCGACTACACCCCGCTGGATGGTAAGAAAGTAGGGTGTAGTTCAAAAGATCCGCGGGTCACCATTACAGATACCGACGACCCAAAAAGGTATTCTCTACCTTGACGGCCTCGACAGATGCTTTTTTTGACCGTGCCGTCAAAGAAATTAAGTCCCGAAACGGTTGGTTCGCGACGGTATTGTTGTTTATAAAATACCGTCGCGAACCAACCTTTGTATGTGGATGACACCGTAGTCCAGCACGTGTAGTTCTAGATAGGACGGGAGACGGTGGTGAATAATCGTATTTTCAAAATTGCCGTATTGCAACAGTACCTTGTACACTAGCGGTAGTTCATACTTGCTCCAGGGCGTCTTGCCCTGAGGCGCCTCGATGCCAAGGGTGCTAAGTCGCCTGTTGAGGTCGCGCACCATCTCGTCCAGTTCCCGCAAGGCGCGCGCCTGCACATAGAACCGCCGCGCCCAGACGTCTTCCTGCTGTTTGGCTGAGCGGAAGTATTGTTGTTGGCGGAGATGATTCCACACCTATTTCACACAAGATATTATTTTACGAGGATAATAATTAATCAGTGCGGATAATTTGTGTGCTATAATGCTTGCCACCCTGTTTATAAAGGATGGACTAGGGCCATCCTAAGGTTGCCAGTAAGAAATCGCGTTTAGCAATAAGGCCACTCTTTGTACATTACCTTAACCTTATTAATAAAATGCTAGATATATCCTAAACACGGTGTACAAATAAAGTAGTATCTAAACATCAATGATATTTATCAGAACAAGTGGTTAGTACTACCGACTGAAACAAATACAATAAATAACAATACAAAGAGATAGTAGATTGCAAATAGCGTACCTTGTAAACATTCCAAAATGCTATACAGTCACTTGTAGAACCATCAGCCCATGTTAGCCTCGAATTGTAAGCATTCAGTCTCTCGCGGAAAGGACTGCTAAATACGTTCTTGACTGACATTGCAGCCGCTGCAAATAGTGAAGCGCATAAAATAATAAATATTAACACTGGGCAGGTTTCTCTCAATATAAGAGAGGTTAGGTCATTCCACCTCACTGAAAACCAGCATTGGCACACTTTAAAGACCTTCGAGAACAGCTTGCGCCAGAGAGGAAGATAGCCCGTTTATGGAGGTAGGTTAAGAGGTGCGAATGGCCATTCATAATAGCGTGATGATTTCCGCGATAAAAAAATGCGTGATAAAAAAATTAACTACTATTATACATAACTGACTATTTATACTGTTGATTGATGGCACTTGGTGGAACTTGCTACACATACATCTTACATCTGAGTTTCACTATACTGGGTGACTGTAATGTATAAATAAATATAAAAAACCTTTGAAAATACCGTGAGGCGAAACCGGTCAGGTGTAATTTATTAAATATAATAGTGGAAAAGTACAAGTGAGACATTTATTTCAATAGGTGTGTTAAGGTTTGCGCAAGTGGAAGAAGCAACCAAAGAAGCAATTGGTTAAATAGAACCGGAGATATGACCAAAAAACGATAACCAACCTCCGCGCGGGCGAAGCCGCGGTCATCAGCTAGTAATGAATATATATTTTATGGGGTAATCACACTGAGACCCATAGGAGCAGAATATTAACTATAAACTTTAACCAATCTGGCAAAACAGGCAAGTAAGCATTGAATACAATTCTAAGTTATGCGAGTACATATAAGAAGCTAATGCTTACCCATGACAACAGCTTCTTCTAAACATCCATAAATATGTCCCAACATGATTAGTTTGGACAATTTGACATCAACCGGCAATTTCGCGCTGACGCGACCCAAGTATGTCAGCTCGCCGTCTACGGTACTCCATTCATCGTCTATGGTCTTCTTTAGTGCACCTAACTAATGTATTTAAAAAAAACAGTGAAAATAGAACCTTTTAATTATATTTGCGTTAAAATTACCTGACGGCTAGTTTCTTGGATATGAGGTTGAGGTTTTTTGTTTTTTAAAAGAATATTATTAACCGAAATTACTAATTTCCCCCTAACCCCCTCCAGCTAAGCTAAGTTGCTTGTGTTAGGAGTGGGTTCACGTCGGTAGTGTAATGGCCCAGATTCGAACTCGGGACCTCTCGATCGCAGGGCGACACCTTAACCACTAAGCTAACGACGCTTATAACATGTTTGATATAAATAAATAAAAATAAGTATTAAATATAAGTATCATGAATTGAGAACTTCATCCTTTATGAATTTGATTAAAAGTAACTAAAATATTGCGGTAAATACGCAAACAGGTAGGTTTATAATAATCAGCTATCACAACAAAGATGGTATAGAAGACAAACATGCTAAGTGCAAAATGTTGCACTTAGCACGTTTGTCTTTTAGCGCATCGATATAGTGTTCCCTTTTTGAACGTGTAAAATTTTGCACTTTTTCTTCTAGACCATCGATGGAAACTTGCAACACCACGGGTAGTACTTGCACTTTAACGAACGTGTGAAAATCTTTATCCACCTAATGAATAACTACAATGAAAACATTCGTGAGTGGTATTCAAGTGTGTGTAGGGTTGTTCGCGGCGTTCTAAAGCACCAGAATGAGGCATGATACGATAACATTTACAATTCAAACGATAACTTACTTCTTTCAGAACAAGCACCGTGCGATGTATATTAGTGAGATCTGGGGGGTCCATAGCTAAGGCAAGGATGTCACTCGGAGTTCCCATGTCCAACATCTTGGCAAGCAGTACCAGTCGCTCTAAGGGGCTTCGCCTGATCTCAGGTTCGCATTCTTGTGCTAAATGGTCCTACAAATAATTTAGTTGTTGAGGTTTTGCTTTCGATTCCCGGGTCAGCCAGTGATTTAAGTATTAAGATATTCTCAGTAGCAGTGTTTTGGAAGAGCCGTGAATATAATATATACACTATATACAGAATAAGCTATATTTGACTTTTACTTTTTTTTGCCTCTACCTTCATATTCATTAAAGGAACTCAACAACACTCAATCTATACTATTATTAAAAGGCGGAGTATGCCACGGGCGAAACCGCGGGGCACAGTAAGTATTGAATAAAGTAAAAAACATTAAGTGTTAACAATGCTTCAGTAGAATCGATAGCCCGGTAGTGGCGTGGGAAGTGGAAAACAACCGGTGACTCTGAAATAGAAGGGTATCTATAATGAAAAGTCTAAGGCATTTATTCCACAGTTCTCTTCAATGTCCTGTAAGTATAGGACTCCTTTCATGGGGTGTTAAGTGGCCCGAGCAAGATATTTGGGGCCCAAACCAACCACACCTGCTAGCTAAAACATACATACATAACAACGGACGTCGAACAGAGGTGAGAGCCTCGGATGCAACTGGGATTAGCGCTAAAGCCATCCGCTACCTGGTGCGTGTACACGCATGCGGGTGCCTGTTTCGTGCAAATAATACTAAGCTGATTTCGTGCGGATAGTTTGCACGTGAGTCGTGCAAAAACTCCATACGATTTGCATGAAACTTGGCACCCGCAGGCGCACACACGCACGAGGCAGCGGACGGCGTAAGATGATGATGATATCACTACTTACATAGAATTTATCCGTCACGAGGCGGTACACTCGTCCGTCCCGCACTCGGCCCGCGCGCCCGGAGCGCTGGTCACAGTTGGTTTTAGACGCCCAGGCAAGACGTAGTGACGTAAAGTTTGTGTCCGGGTCAGCTACTAAGATCTTCATAAGGCAGTAGTCGATTACTGGTGAATAATAATTGGAACATTTATTTGATACAAAATAAATACTTTGATTGAATTGACGCACGAGGCTCTGGCTCCTCTCGGGGTTGGGGGTCAGACAGCAATCGCTGCCGTAAATAAACCAAATTGTGGAAGAGAGGAGTGGGAAAGTGGCCCCAGGGGTTGGGACTGGGGTGCAGAGAGAGTGAAGTGCCAAGGAATTCACCAACCTGCTCGCTGCTGCACCACCCTTCATCACACTGTTCACTGTACTTGTCTTGGGGAGTGTCTTCAAATCAGAATCTGAGTCTTCTTCAGAGACAGGTTATGCATGTTTAACTAGAGATGGTGCAGATGTGTGGCATTTGTCAATTACCGTTTGGTAAACACTTAATAGGGAGGTCATAGTTGTCATAGGCAAGTGTAAAGTACACTTAACGTGAAAATATTCTTGATTCTCTTACCATATTTAATATCAGGTACAGTTATGGAACTTTCAGCTATATTAGTGGCAAGTATAACTTTTCTAAAGCCGGGTGGCGCTCGTTGGAAGACACGGGCTTGCTCGTCTGCTGTGATCGTAGAATGAAGGGGCAAGACCCACCACTTATATGACGCGCATTGTGCGTCACTAATTTTGGTGCTAGAATAAAAATATTTATTTATCTCTGAATATCTTCAGAGGAAACAAAATTTACAATTATATGTATGATGATGATGATTATAAGAATATACCTAAATTCTAAAAAAAAAAATTA
Organism: Cybosia mesomella; assembly: GCA_946251805.1. NCBI lineage: Eukaryota > Metazoa > Arthropoda > Insecta > Lepidoptera > Erebidae > Cybosia > Cybosia mesomella. The sequence goes on along the minus strand of OX276408.1, from coordinate 13,000,185 downwards.
TATGTATCAACTGATTCAGATATTCTATGTGAAACAGTTATTACATATAACCTACTGACTACTGGCTTACTATTAAATGTACTTCCTAAGTTGAAACGCATTTATTCCGCTATTGCGCATTAAAAATAATGAGCATGTTATAATAAAACAGTAAGCCTTCAAACTTACCGTAACACAACATCTGTAAGACAGGAATATAAATCTTCTATCTCATTTATGCCTGGCAGGAATATTAGCACTGAGGGTAGGTCGGCTTCATCTCTATCTGTGTAGTTATCTTCTTGTTTGTCTATGTGCTCAAATGCATTCAACAGCTTGATCACAAGGTGATGCATCTCCGGCGCTATGAAAGGGTCCTCGCCTTTAGGTGTAGATTGTTGCAATATCTAGAAAATAAATATATAATAATGACTATACAGCGCCATTTAGACCCAAAGTCAGCATAGCTCAAAAAATAAACAACTAACAAAAAACGGGTCAAGTGCGAGTCGGACTTACAGACAAACAGACAGACCGACAGACAGACGGACAACGAAGTGATCCTATAAGGATTCTGTTTTTTCCTTTTGTGATATGGAACCCTTAAAAGCCATCCCATATTATAAATGTGAAAGTTTGGATGGATGTTTGTTACTCAATCACGCCAGAACGCCTGAACGGATCTGGCTGAAATTTTGCACAGGGATAGATTATAGTCTGAATAGGACTAGGACATTTTTTTAGCCCTGGAATAGGTTCCCATGGGAAGCGAGAACGGGATCAAAATTCCACGCGGACGAAGCCGCGGGCAACAGCTACTATTCAATAAATGAGATCAGTAAACATTTTTTTTCAAAATTTATCGAAACTCACCGAACCAAACTTATCCAGATGATTCAAGTAAAATATCTTCACTGTGAACATTGGTTCATTTTTTTCAACCTTAATACATGAAGACATCTGTAATCCTCTAGGTGTTGGGATTAAAAAATAGTCTGCAAAAGCTTTTATGTTGAAGGTGGCTGACATTAGCACAACTTTAACATTAGGGGATACTGTATAGAGCAATTTCTTGACAACAAGAAGTAAGAAGTCCATCTCTTGACCTCTTTCGTGCACCTCGTCAAGGATCACATGTGTATATTCATTCATGTTTTTTGATGTTACTGTAGAAAAAAGAGAAATCATTATTATAGTCTGAAGATTACATGGATCACAGATTCCAGTTTAGGCTAAATTAAACGTTAGGTTAAATGATTGTGTTTTGTAACATCTACTCCCAAAATAAAAATATCTAATTTCATTTAGTTCACATTAATGTCTAATATTCCAAGTCTGTTTAATTTCTTTAGTAAACGAAGTTTGTAATATGTATCAACAATGTTTTCCGCAATTTTTTACACACAGTCAGTCAGTCAATGCCTGACCCGAGTTGCAGATTGTCTTTTATTTGTGGACTTTATATTATAGTATTAATTTTTTACAAGAACTCCCTCTATTTCTGTTGTTAGTATTAGTAAATAAGGTAAAGATAAAAATTAAATATTCTTTATTGTACACCTTAAAGTAGTGGTATGTAAAATAACATTTTACTTATATTTAATGTACAATATCTGGGTGACCAAGCTTGGCCCTCTTACTTCTTCCGATGTTTTCTAAAAATTAGAAATAGCTAGATCGATTTATCGCTCCCGAAACCCCCTGTATACTAACGGTAGACAACCTGTATAATCTGAATCTCGGAAACGGGTGAAGTCGTGACAATTATCACAAAAATATTAAAAAAATCATTTGAGCATGTGCTTTTAAAATTATGGAGGATTGGCTAGAGAGGCGACAGTGAAGCCTCTCGTACCGACTGACGCAGGTGATCTCCGGGAAGGGGTGCTTCGGGGACCACCTGCATCGGACTGCGACGCGAGCGAGGACTCAGGGCTGCACACGCTGGCGGACTGCCCGGCGTGGGAGGCGCCGAGGCGTGACCTCGTGGCAGCCATCGGAGTGAGAGTCCTCTCGCTCGGCAGCATGATTGCGGCAATGGTGCGGAGCGCGAGCGCGTGGGCCGCCGCCACATCCTTCTGCGAGCATGTAATGCTCGCGAAAGCGCGCCCGGGAGAGATTTAGAACTCTCCCGGCCCGCCGAGCCCGCAACTTGCTCGCCGCGCGTCGCAGGCGACTTAGGCGCCGGAGGTCACTCAACGACCTCCGTCCTCCATGAGCGCAGGCCTGGGGTGGCGGGTGAGGCCGCCTGTCACCCCAACAGAAGCAGGCCGGGACGGTGGGGCGACTAGCGCTCCTCCCCCAAACCGGGGCAAGACGGGGACACCGCGGTTCCTAAACCCGAGGGGGCCATCTCGAAACCGGAGATGGCCCAGGGTCAGTCGGGGTGCGAGGGATATGCTCTATGGGCAACCTTACACCCCGGCGTCTGTAGACCCGAGACGGCGTGCGGTTTTAGTCGGTTCAAGCCCGACATAACCGCGCCCGCTGGCCGGCGGGGGGGTATCCGAAGGGATTTCCGCACGAAAAAAAAAAAAGGTATCAAAAATAAATTGGGAAAGACTGGCACCCTGTACACACACACTATAAACTACGGTTTAAAATTTATTAGAGAAAGACACAGATAAAAAATGTAAAAATGTTCTTTTATAAAATTATATACCTACTATAATACCTGTCTCATATATCTATATATACCTACATCAAATGCATCTTTAATTTTGTAAAATTTATTCGAAAGCTGTTATTTCAATATTAGATGTGAAAAGATACTGCATTTTTTTTTGTATAGAGTTCCTAGCTGCCCGGATCCCGGCTTCGAGCGAGAATAAATTCGTAAATAAAAAGAAATCTTATGACGCCACTGCAGCGCGGCGCGAACCTTTAAATTTTGTTGCATAACATTTTTAATATTACGATATTTCCGAAGATATTCATTAAAATTATGTGGTATAAAAGACAATTATTATCTATATGAAATGCTCTTATTTAATTAAAGATAAAGATTAATAGTGTACTCGTCTAAATAGCATTTCAATTACTACATAAATTGTGACCATTTTTTGAGAAGTTAAAATGGCTATAGAAAGCTATTCTTAAGAAATAGATAGAGAGCGACTTTCATTAAGGCATTTAGGCGAGGGTCCCTGAGGAAGGGTGTTCTTCGATTAGGATTTTTCGAAAATCGAAGTCCCTGTATTCTGAAATTCTAAGCTATTCAAACTAGTATTTTCGGTTAGGCGATACACGATGACTAACTCACCTCGATAGAATTTGCTCTCAAAGATTGGTCTAACCCGAAACGGATTCCACTTTTATTTGAGTCGTGTTCATGTTAGAACTATAAAAATGATACCAAAATGAAGGTCATTGATAGGAGAATGAAAAACGGTTATCAAAATTAACATAAATTCTTAATTATACCCTGAAAATTCAAAATACCTACGTTTTCTACCTATATGACGCGTTCGGAGAGTCAATCAGTCCCGAGCGGAAAGTGTTGGAGGCAGGACGTGTGTCAGTTTGCGGCAGATGCACAGCGAAATCGTATGATTTTTAAATGTAGGTCTAAGTACCTAATTGAGTAAAAAGTTGAAACTCAAGCAAATATAATGCTAGTATTAGTACACTGTTTTCTTTAAGTAAGTAGTTACTCATTGCACAAATATTAAAATTAAGTCATGTTTCGGCATTATAATGTTATGTTATGTGTATGTAAATGTCTCATGACATTAGTCGATTCAACACAAGAATTTGTAATGATTGACATTGGTACTAATAGACGTATATCGAATGGTGGTACTAAATATTGGGAATAGTACCTACCAGCGACATAATTTAAACTAACACGGAACTTTCAACACTATAAATATCTATATAATATTTAATTGCTAATGAAGCTTTTACTTTGGGGTCATACCTCATCAATCTGAGCTCCAATCCCGTTGCATCCAAAGCTTACAGTTTGGAGCCCAGGATCTTTTACTTCTCCTTTCCGTAACCTGGTTCATTGTGAGTTTTACGGGAGCGACTGCCGTCTCACATCTTGCTTGGGCCCAGATGCTCTACGGATCTTAATGGTACCCATGGGTATATAGAACCCATGGGTGTATGGGACCCCATAGGTGTATAGGACCCATGGGTATATGGGCCCCATGGATAACGTATATGTATGGGGCCCCATAGGAGTATGGGGTGCCATGAGTCTATGTTACCCATGTGTTTGGGCCCTATGAGTGACGTATTTGTATGGGGCCCACGCCCGAATGGGCCCCATGGGTTACATATATGTATGAGGCCCCATGGGTATACCGGCCCCATAGTCGTGTATGGCCCCCCATGGTTTTAGGGGGCCCTATGGGTATACGAGACCAATCAAGGTCTTGCAGCTTGGCGCTCGGGGTCCACTTCTCTATTGCTCTTTTTCATAGTTTGGTTCATATAAGCTTTTACGGGAGCGACTTTCTGATGACTATATTAAAATATTTTAATTGTTTTAAGCTTTATTTCCTTTGTTTAAAGTACAACTAGAAGATCTTCTATATAAATAATAGTTGCGTAATTATTTGTGTTGATACTACAACACCACCTTAAGTTAACCTTCGTTGTTTTTCTGTATATTGACGCAAAAGACTGGACGCGGACCGCCAGTGCATCGCTGTGGCGTAAAGTGGCAACTTTACTATGCCAAGAATACCTAAAGACATCGAATACCCTCGCCTTAAGACTTTCATCCTGGACATGGAGAAGTGTTTCCACTGGGTAGTTGGATTGGAACTGTACTGTTCCAATAGAGGACATAGTTCTTGGCACAATTACAGTCCGGAACTACTCACAAGAAATACAATAATACAAGAATACACATATACAAGAATTGCTCCTTTAAAGGTATTAGATAAATAGGTTGTTGTATAAGATGTATAAATACATACCTAGTTTCTGTAGTAAGATACCAGTAGTAACATATTGAATTCGTGTGTCATTTGTAACTTTAGCATTTAATCCAACCTGCAAAACATCTTGAGCTTTATATGTATAGAAAATATTGATAGTAAATTTATAGACTACAAAGTCAATAGGAGAAAACATATTTTATTTGTAAACTAGCTGTCCCCCGCGGCTTCGCCCGTGGCACCTATTTATCCCAAACATGCCTGTAATTTTTTTTATGCAATTTTTATGCAAACCATCCTTGGACTTCAACGAACATAAAAAAAAAAGAATTGGTCAAATTGGTCCAGGCGTTTTTGAGTTATGCGCTTACCAACACATTTTGCAATTCATTTTTATATATATAGATAAGAATTTAATGAGGATATATAATCTAGCTGAACACAATCTGTAGTCAGTGCCTGGGGCTGGACTGATCATCAGCTAACATACTTTCCCTGCCAATAAACTATCCTACAGTTTTGCAGAGAAAAATGTAATTATAACTGTGTGTGTGTTTTTTTCTGAGTGTAAATACAATTTTCTTTAAAAATAAAATATAGTTGACATTATGTAAGATTACATAAACATAACTTCACACCTGTATCCCCGAAGGGGTAGGCAGAGGTGTATTGCACACCCACTATTCGCCAGTTATATTTAGGTCCCAATGTGATAGGGGGCGAGCCTATTGCCATCTACCGGGCACATTACTAAGCGAGCGATAATAACATTTTGTTTAGCTTTGAAATAAAACTATTTATAACGGATTCTATCGTGATTTATTTGATGTTGATCCATGGTCACGGGGAGACTCCCCATGACCATGGCTGCTGAAAAGCAACCGAATCGTCGGGATCAATGTAAAATAGAGACCGTAATCTTAGCAATCCATGGATTCTCCGTGCGGGTGCCGGGTCCATCGCGTTGCTGAGTTGGGAACTCGGGACAGTGCCTGGGACTTGCGACCCAAGTGTAGGTTTAGAAGGGGCCCCTTTTGTTGATGTACATCAACACTCACCTTCACTACCCAAGTTCCCCTCCCTGCCTAACCAAATTTGATACGAACCTACTAGTGCCGCTTTAGACATTCGTCCTAGTAATGAGCTTATTGTAGCTCTCGATAGGCCTAGATCTTTAAGTAGGTTATAGAGAGATTTTGCTGGTATACCTCTCGCTCCCACTTCCACTGCATACAAATTAACCACGTAACCGTTTTTGATTAATTCGTTTGTGAGATCATAGTATTTATTTTTCTTTATTGTGTGGTCCTTCGGTATATTTGTTTCCCACGGTACAGTAAGTTCCACAAGAACCACATGTTTTAACCTCTTAGAATATAGGAATATGTCAGGTCTAGATGACGAAACCCCAACATCCTCCGGAATTTTATAGTGCTTTTCATACGTGTCGATTAGGAGAGTCCAATCTGGGGCAGTATCTAAGATTGAATAAGGTTTGTTCCTGGGTGTTATGGATGAACCTTCAGACACAAAGTTGATATGACGTCTGTTAGTAGTCAATCCTTTTTGGGCTCTAGCTACTGCCAGACTCATTGCTTCACGTATGATGATAAGCACCTTATCGTGGCGGCGTGAGTAATGGCCTCCATCGAGAAGCACCCTACATCCTACTAATATGTGTCTAGCCGTCCCTATTGCCTCACCACAAGTATAACATTGTTTTTCTGTGGCCTTCCCCAACCTTACCAGATTACTCTGGTCTGGGAAGGTCATCTGAAAGGCGTTAAGATAAAATTTTAACAGGGCCGGCGACCAGTCATAGATCAAGGTGCGCCACTTTAAGGCCATCGGTATGCAGAACTCTCCCATTGTCAACCATTCATTTTGGATTTCCAAATTCATCGCGTGCACTCGATATTTATCATTTTCGTCTTGTTTTAGAAAGGACTTAAGTATATCCTGGTCCCTTTCTGGCTCTCGTACTCCCAACCCCACTCTGTTTGACTGGGCCCCTATCATAAATCGTTTATGGAATAGAAGTCTAGATTCAAGCTCGGACGCGTTATTATCTTTCGGGAGTGCCCTGATTATGACATCTTGGGATTTTCCTAAGATATGGGCAAAGGGTAACTCTAAGATGTTTATAGAGCTCCGATGGTTTCTTAAGTTTCATCCCAAAATTATTTTGATCCCTAAATAGAGCAGAGGAATCAGCAGAGTGCGCTAGTCCAAGCCACGATTTTAGCGATTTTATGACAGTTGCATCTATTTTCGCCAGTAAGGTTTTACCGAATTCATACACCAGAAAAGGCCAAGTCAGACGTGATGTTAAGTAGTTGTCATATATCCAAGCTTTTTTGATATTGTTTAGTGGTATCTGATCTATCTTATTTAGGTCATTTATAAACGTATCGACAACTTCATCTAAGGATGGTGTGCGTCCTTTATAGTCTATCTTTCTCCCAAGAAATTTAAATGGCACCGATTCAGCGACTATGGAAACTGGTTTGCACCCAATGAAGAGTCCCGGGTCGTAAGAGGTAAATTTGGTGTCCCGTCTACCCAGACATAGACAGTGACACTTACTGGGCTTCGTCCTCAGTCCATTTGTCCACGAACAGAACTCATCGACTTCCTTTAATAGTTCCTGACATTGTTTTGGATTGCGCGTCAGTATTGCGAGATCGTCAGCAAAAGCTAAGATGGACTCTGAGTATATGTTATTTACTTTAAACCGATAACCCCATTTCTTTTCGTGACGTATTAACTTGGTAATTAAGATATTAATTACTATGTTAAATGCTATTGGTGACAAGCAGCATCCCTGAAACAGTCCCACATTATACCGTAATGGTCCTGTGTGTACTTCTTGGAAGCTTATAGCAAATTTTAGCTGGGAGTAATACGACTCGATTATCTCTATGACCACGGGCGGAAAGTTATACCATTGCAACGCGTATACCATAAGGTAATGTGGAATTGAGCCAAATGCATTTTCTAGGTCTATCCAACATACCGTTATCTGTCTTTCGTATTTTCTGGCATCTTTTATGCTTTCCGCTAACAGACTATTGTGTTCCAGACAACCAGAAATGCCGGGTAAAAACCCTTTCTGGTGGTTAGGTCCGAAATACCTATTGTTAATCATAAAATGACACATTTTTGTTTGTAGAATTGAGAAAAATATTTTTGAAATTGTGTTAGTTAGTGCTATCGGTCTAGTATCTTTAGGATGGGTCACTTCATGTTTTTTTGGAATGAGAACGAAAACCGCTTCGCCAAATGCGACTGGTATATTCTTTTCTGACCAGATTTTACTGAATATATTTGTGAGATGTTTACGAACTGTTGGACATTTTTTATACACTATATATGGAACCCCATCAGGGCCCGGAGCCGATTTAGATGATTTCTTTTTTATTTGTATCTCTATTTCCTCTATGGTAAGTGCATTCCCTTGGAATTGTACTAGAGGGTCGTGAGGTCTTTGGGTTTCCGGTTGATTGTATGGTGTTCTGCATTTAAGTATTTCATAAGTGTTTTTGTAATGTTCGTAAGTTTGTTCTTTGGTCAGAAGAAGTTTACCATTTTGGCTTTTAAAGATGTTTTTTGACTACTGAAAAGGGTTTTTATCAAAATTTACTTCGTGCCTTGCCCTATCGTAACTATCGCAATTGTTTGCTATTTGTTGCGATATACCTTGTATTAGTTTAAGAATTGATCTTAATGCCCTAGACAGTTGGTGACTAAGATGATAATCGCCCAAGGCTTTGGCATCTCGAAGTTTTTTCTTTAACATCAAATAAATTGCGATAGAATCTGTTAAAAATAGTATTATTTTATGTGTGACATTCGCGTAAACTTCCGACAATTTCATTATGTTTAGCTGTTCAAATTAAACCTGTATAACAACATGTAAAATGGGTACACTACATTGAAAATAAAAGTATTAGGTCAATTCCAAATTGCATACCATAAAAGCCATTGTCACTTTATTCTGAAATTCATCTAAAACTTACTTGATAACCAACAAGCCCACCAACATCCCAACCCCTTTCTTGAGCAACTCGTTTAGCAATGGATATAGCTGCAATTCTTCTCGGTTGAGTAACTACTATCTTACACGGCCTCCTTGATTGGTAGCTGTCATCTAATATCCATTGAGGCACTTGAGTTGTTTTGCCACAGCCTGTTGGGCCTTCCACAATTACAACTGGGAAACCTTGGATTCTATTTAAAATCTGGAAGAAAATATAATAAATAAATAAAATCTTTTTTTTTTCCCTAATTCCAACAGACAGAGACTACTGCTCTACTTATATACTTTATTTTTTGTACATACATACATATTATACATAGAAACACCCAGACCAATGCAAACAGACATATTCATGCATACAAATATTTGCACTGAGCAGGAATCCAACCCTGTTGTAGCAGCTGAAAGCACTACCGCTATGCCACAGAGGTGTAGAAAGTATTGTTTAGGTAAGGCACACTAGATTAAACTGAGACTAAACCAATTACAGGGTCAAAGGCCTCGGGTCATTGATTGACAATATTTTTAATGGTTGTGTTGCTGTTTCTGATTGGTCTGTGGAGTGAACTTTTCTGCTTAGGCACTTATACCAGTTACAGTACACTAAAAAGAAGTCATTTTAACTTACTTGTTGTTTATATTCATTGATAGCTAAATTGTTTGTGTCTTCTTTCATTTGGAATGAGTATTTATTATATACTTCCGTCATAGCCTCCTCTGTCAGCTCACCAATATTCTGTGTAGACGCTCCCCATGAAGACAAGTGTTCGAGTGACTCCAAACCTCCAGCAATGCTCTCATACTGTTCCCTCTCCAGTTCATTCTGAAAATATTTTTGTAATATAATCTATTTAGACCTTAAAACTACATACACAAACCCATTGTTAAAAAACCAGGTATTATTTAGATTTTCCATATCATTAACTGTAATACTTTAACTTAACATTATTATCAAAATACCTTTGGCAGGAAAAGCTTACCCGCAAGTACATGTTTGTTTCCTTCTCTTTGACAGCGTGTGCATATCCAGTCCCACTGGGCAAGTCCGAGTGGCGATGCTCCTCTTTTCGATTCAACTCGTTAATTTTATCATCTCGGGTAATACGCAAGCCGCCAGTAAGCGGGCCCCGAAGCTTGGTAACTTGGGACTTGGATGGCAAAGGATTATTGAAAAATGCTCGTACTTCGTCCATGTTAAAACGCTATAGCTACTTAAACGAAACACATAGCAAAGAAAGCTGACGTAAAACTATTATTTCGTGTCTATGTAATTATCAATCGGGTATAGGTAGGTAAAATTATTGAGACAAAATTTGCAAAACTGCAACTTTTCAAACAATAAGACATATTGTTTTCAAAAGGGTTGCTAGAAAAAAAATCTGGATGTTCCCCATATCTAGAAATACGTCTTCCCAAAATGACATGATTTGCAACCTTTGCGTATTTAACACAAAAGACGCCTTCGTTGTCCGTGGTGCGAAGAAATTATTCTGCCATTTGCGTTCATTTTTGTGACATTGTATTGGTGGTTCATGCACCGGGTACCTTTTTTTTTTCGTGCGGAAATCCCTTCGGATACCGCCCCCGTTGGAGAGTGGGGGGTCTCCAGCGGGGGCGGTTATGTCGGGCTTGAACCGACTAAAACCGCACGCCGTCTCGGGTCTTAAGACGCCGGGGTGTAAGGTTACCCATAGAGCATATCCCTCGCACCCCGACTGACCCTGGGCCATCTCCGGTTTCGAGATAGCCCCCTTACTTGCTCTCCACTGTGCCATCTGCTAATCAGAGGGACACGTGGAAAGCTTCCGAACAGCCCTCAACAGGGCCGTCTTCGCCTCGGTCGGAGTTGGCCGTAGGCGGCAGCGTCTCTCCCGCCCTAGGAGAGAGGCGCTGCCGTCTCCGTTGCCCAGGGTGCACCGCGTGGAGGTCCCCAACCAAGCACCCCATGCACCGGGTACCTTATCGGCTTTCGGCATATTTTACCTTTTTAACGTTAATCCACATAAAAGTACCACTTCCCTTAGGATCTCATTTCCGTAAAAAATCCACAGGAACCATTTTGGCGAAGAAAGTCCCCAATTATTTTTCCTAGTATTAACCCACTTTGCGAAATTCAATAAAGTTAATTTGATACATAACATAACTTCACTTCAGTATCCCCGAAGGGGTAGGCAGAGGTGTGTTACACACCCAGGATTCGCCAGTTATGTTTAGTTCCCAATGCACGGTGTTTTAAGAGACCCATTTTTCGGACGTCACGTTTTTATTAAATAAGCATTTAAATGATAGATTTCTAATCCCCGTTTAGACCGCATGTTTAGTTTTTGCAAAAAAAAAATACCAAAGTTCTTAGTATTTTTTACTCGAAATTTAGAAAAAAATAAATTCAAGCCAAAGTAAGTACAATTCGTAATAATGATGTTAGAAGCATTAATAAAGAATTTGATACTGCATATTTTAAAATTAATTTGAAAAACGTAACATGTTCAGTTCCGGATATATACAAGGTTTTAGGTTTTCAGTTTTTCTTATTTTTCTCGAATATTCCATAGTTTTGGGTTCAGTTATCTGCATTGAAGTAATGCTCTTTGCTGCTTCTACACACCATATGAATTTCACATCCCAAAGCCATGGAATCTCGGAGCTGCAATTTTTTAAAGATTCATCCGGATTTTTCATCAATACTGTCACTCGTTCAGATAAAAATTTATATCCGGATCTGATTTCACTTTACTAAAAACAATACGTAACTGGTAGTTCTTTTAACGTACATTTCCCAGAAACCAGTTGTTTTATTATTACAGACACGTAAAAAGCAAAAAATATCGAAGTTATATGCTTTTTTATGAATATTATCTATGTATATTTTTAGTACGAAAAGTGCAATAGTAATAACATAAGCCCTGAGAGTACCTGAATTGTGGGTATTTATTCACCTTTGCCTTCTCCACCTTTACGTCGGGGGTAAATGCGTGATGGTATACTGTATGTATCTTAAAGCTAGGGATTAATAATATATGTGCCTAAACTAATAATTATATATTAGTAGTATACCATGTAAACTTGTTTTGCAATACGTTTGGCAATACGAGTAAAAGTCATACAAAAATAGTAACAAGCAAATCAAGCGACCATAGAACCATAGTAACTACGCCACTCGATAGGAGCCTTCAAAAGATAGCGTACATTATTCTGTTCGTTTTAATGACATAACCTTTAAAAATAATACATACTTACAGTAACATTACATCCGGTTAGAAAAGTGGCAACCCTAGCAAAAATAATTAATTTGACATTATCTTCTAGATTCCATGGAATTGGGATATGATATTTACGTGGTGGGCTGGCAATATAATTAGAATATTTTTAGTATCAATAACTTTTCCCAAAACGGTGGAGTTTTCGAGAAAAGTGAAAAAAACTAAAAATCATGAAAAGCGTATAAATCAGTATGTAACAAAGCTACGACTTTTATTTTGGTGCCCAAATGGGCCTTATCGGCTGTGCTTTAAATGAATTGAACATGGTTAATAAGTATCATGGTTAGTTTAGGAGTAATATTATTTTGTAATAATATCCGGATGAAAAAATGACCATTTTCAATTATTTTTTTCTCGAAAACTGAACGTGCGACACTAAATCTTGCATTATAATGATCATATTTATGTATAGGGTTTTGCAAGAAAAATGCGATGTCCGAAAAATGGCTCTCCTAAAACACCGTGCAATGTAATCAAAATTAGTTGAAAAAAATAACCTGACAAAACTGCAATAACATTTAAAACAAGAGAAATAAAAATAACAAAAAAAACACAAAAGGGCGGGGCGATGCAGCCGGTTGTAAGACACCGTTACGAATGATTGGATATCTACTATGTGGTATTGTCTCATTCTTAGATTTTGGGGAGATATTAGGTAATTACTATCTAGGAAATGGCAATTAAAATTTCTCTCGAACAGCTTATTCTCTTTTCTTGATTTTGTCGGAAGTTTACGCGAATGTCACACATTGAAATAAAACTATTTTTAACGGATTCTATCGGGTTTTATTTGATGTTATTTTATATTTTACATTGATCCCGACGTTTCGGTTGCTTTTCAGCATGGTCACGGGGAGACTAAAGATGGTTGTCGTTTTGTAGATTGAAGTGTAAGTTATCTCCTTTGATTATATAATCAAAGGTTATCTCAAATGTTATCTATGTTGAATTGTTGGTATTACTATTTACGCAGAATGAGCTCACAGTGTCATGAAGTCTTGTTGTCTTTTGTTTTTTCTTGGAATTAATTAAGTGAATGACTGGGTCCCAAGCTGGTGGTACATTCCAACCATCTTCTCTATTAATTATTCTCTTTTCTTGGTAAACGCTCTGGTGCTATTTGACACCCGAGTTATGAAGATGGAGACAGTAGGTAGTCATAGTAACTTCTGAACTAAACAGGACAAACCTCACGTATTTAGATTTGTTTGATAGGTAGGTATATCTAGGCAGCACTCTGATGTTACATGATTTTCACCATCATCAACTAAGTGATGATCCCAGTTGCACCCAAGTCTTTCACCTTGGTGCCCGAAAACATACCATCACCCGCACACACGGACACGGTCACACACACACACACACACATACACACCTTCGAACATATATGCACATTAACAAACATGAAAACGAAAAAAAAGTAAAAGTAACAGTAGAAGGTCATAATAACAAAAATGGTTAAAAGAACAATTTTGTTGAAGAAATAAATATATATTCACTTCAATAAATTTTTTAAGCAATTTGTATGCTTACTTTTCCTATAGATTTAGATCGGAAAAAGAGAACATCTAGGACGGGACTTGAACCCGTGACATTCTCTTTTTCCGATCTGAATCTATACGAAAAGTAAGCATACAAATTGCTTAAAAATTTAATTTAATTAATAACCGGAGTCATAATAAAAACAATGTTTAAAAATGACTGTAAAGTCATTCATTGTTTTGGTAATTCGCAAGAATTACGGTAGATAGCTCTAGCGTCACCTAAAGACGTTGAGTTCGAATATTTGGGGCGTGTCTAGGTGGCTCAGTTGGTCAGAGCATTCATCTGTAAGGCTCAGCGCAGACAGAACGGAGCGCAGCGGAGAGGATTTTATTAACGCACTTGAAAATAAACTTCAAAATTATTACAATAAAGTTCATAAATGCTTCAACCTGAATAAATGCTCGCACGACCTCGAAGATACGCCCCGCGCGGCGTTGAGAGAGCGCCCGCGTCGTACACGTACTTTCAGTGTTGTCACTGAGTTTAAAGAGGGAGGACTTCATTTTTTTAGATTTTTAATCTGAAGTACCTACATAATGAACAGTAAAATGGACGAAGAAAAATTTATATGTTTAGTATCATCTCATGAATGTTTATTTAATGTGTCGAGCAGAGCATAAAGTGAGAAATTAGTAAAGATGAATGCGTGGGAAAGAATTTCCAAGAAATCGGCAAGCCAGGTTTTTTTGTGTGCGGAAATCCCCTTTGATACCCTCCACCGGCCAGCGGGGGTCATTATGTCGGACTTGAACCGACTAAAACCGCACACCGTTTCGGGTGTACAGACCCATCATATCCCAGTCCACCATCGTTGACGAACTTTCGCGACAAACTGGCATGTTTACTGTAGAGTGGTAACCCAGAACGGTTTATTCGCACAGGCTCGCGAGGTCGCGCGCAAGCTCTTATTCCTCTCTGTCTGCGCTGACCCTAAGGGACTGGTCGTGGGTTCAAGTCCCGTCCTAGATGTTCTCTTTTTCCGATCTAAATCTATATTTTCACGTTTTTTATTATCAACCATTTTCATTGTTTATTAAACAAAAAAAACACACCAAGATCTTAAGTACCCCGAAAATGGGACTAATATTTTAAGGTGAAATTAGGTACTGAACTGACAGACGGTGGGGCGACTAGCGCCCCTCCCCCAAACCGGGGCAAGACGGGGACACCGTGGTTCCCAAACCCGAGGGGGCCATCTCGAAACCGGAGATGGCCCAGGGTCAGTCGGGGTGCGAGGGATATGCTCTATGGGCAACCTTACACCCCGGCGTCTGCAGACCCGAGAAGGCATGTGGTTTTAGTCGGTTCAAGCCCGACATAACCACCCCCGCTGGCCGGCGGGAGGGTATCCGAAGGGATTTCCGCACGCAAAAAAAAAAAAAAAAAAAAAGGTACTGAACTGACAAATTTCCTTACGTTCAGAAACAGCAATTTCTATTAGAAAAGTACATACCTATCCAAATTTATAAATAATTTATACGATCTACAATTTTTTGTTTAGATCCCGATACTTAATCTGATCCCAAAACCAATGACGTGTCGGAGGGTAGATGTCTATGCGACGCATGAGCGACTACCCGCAACGCGCCGGTCTAGCTACGCCACTGCAAAGTGCCGTTTTTTACGCAACTGCAATGATTCAAGGATGTTAGTGACCTCAGGACGCCCAATAATGCAGATCACACATAGCTGCGATTTGCCGACTGCGTCGAAAGTACTGTGTAGGTAGAGCCATAATAGGTACCTATATACCAAAGCCATAGCGCTGTGTAGAATGTCGTCGAATATTTATTTACTAGGTCTGCAAGGCGAATCGCTGCTTGCAATGTTGAGCTGAGTGAGACATCGTGAATCAGATTTTGAACAGTGATCATTCCTCCGTGGCAAGTCCGATTTTGAAAATTCTTTTTGAAAGTCACAACTCTGGACATGCTTTGTGAGCGTGTAAACTTTGGTCAGTGTCTCGAGCGGTTATTATGTAATTCCATCTGGAAATTTTTTAACGGTGATCATTCCTCTGTGGTAGCATTAATTTTTTCAATAAACCATCTTCTGATTGACCTCTTTAATCATGCCAAATTTGGTTCTGATTGGATTAGTAGTTTAGGAGGAGACCTGTGACAAAGAAAATCCTGAAGTCTGGTATGAAGAGCTTTCGCTCGACTTCGTCTCACTCAGCTCAATTACTGGCTGTTGCCCGCGGTTTCGCCGAATCTATTCCAGGGATAAAAAGACGCTGTGGTATGCTATGTTCGTAACAGGATCTTCTGAAACAGCATACGTATTCTATCTGTATTTTTTTTACTTATCGCAATATTAATAAAAATGAATATATTGGGAATATTTAATAGGTACAAGGATCAAATAAAAACAAAAACATTTATTATTATATATTATGTATTCATACCATATCTGGCATAACAAAAATATTCAGATCATTTCTTTAAGAGGATACTTTTAACAACTGATAACTTTATTATTATACAATATTAGTAATACTCATATTATGCTTCTTGATTTAATGCTGAGTACTTACCTACCAGACATCATAATACAGAAATATTACCTAACATGATAATTTTCAGCAACTAAAATATAAAATAGAAAAAGAGTAAAGTGCACTTCTCGACTAGAAATAAAGTTAAAATGATTTCATCATGAGATAAAAATACAGTGAATCCCCGGTAATCCGACATTTTTTGAAATTTCAATCCAGATTTGTTGGATTAAAGAGTACTGCCGAAGACCCCGGATTTTTTAATAGGAGTACCTTGTACTCCGACAGTTTTTAGATCAAATTTGTCGGATTGTAGAGTATCTACTACTGTAGGTTGTAGAGTACTGCTGTAGAGTACAGTACAGTTACAGAGTACCTACATAACGGTTTTTTTAAAAGTGTAAAATTGTTATCGATATGATGATAATATTGTATCTGAACTACAAATCGTTCGGATGTTCAACAGTGATAGGCATGTCGGATTACAAGAGGCGCTGAATTAGCCAGGGGCCGGATTATCCACTGCATATCCATCATCGATTATGTCATATGGTCAGGCCATGGAGCATATACGAAAAAACGCTGAACTAAATAGTGTTCCAACTTCAGCACAGCACGTTGGATATGGGCCACATTGCGCTCTAACAAAGAAAAAAAAAACAAGTTTTTCACTCTCATTACCTTACGCAAGGTCAATGAGGAAGTTATACGGATATTTTTATAGTAAATTCAATCATTACTCATTTTCTTCCTTTATGCTAAACCGACTAGCTCTCAGTTCCTTTAGAAAAAGGAATTTGATATGACAACATATCGAGTGTGGAAAAGCAATTCAAATTTCACATCGTATTTACACTTGAGCCGCCTAAACCACTCTTGTTGTTATATTGAAAAATGTAGCCCCTTACTATGTCAAACTACTGAAATCAGTTGAACGACTTGTTGCTGTACACATGTGGACTGACTTAAGGACTAATTTTGCTTAAATAAAATTGATCTTTGGGAATGCAAATAAGGCTGTCCGCTGCCTCATGCGTATCAATCATGCGGGCGCCCGCACGTCGTGCATATCGTGAGTTTTTTGCACGATGTTTACCTCAGGATAATTACAGCTTACTGTTATTCGACTCTGATTCCAATTAAATTATACAAACGTTACAACTTTTAAACTTTCTCTGTTCATGATATGCAATTACGATCTATGATATATGTCATACACCTTTAAACTGCCTGATGATGGTCACAGGCTGACCAATCAGCTATTCTTGAAAACGTGATTGTTGGGATATTTTATTATTTTAAGTTTGTAAAATTCTTTGTGTTTATTTAAATTGCCATCTTCGTAACGTCCCGACATTGTAGAATATTTTTTATTTTCTACAATGAAATCTCTATAAGACGTGCAACTTCGTCCTTGGTCATAAATAACTCACTGGTTATCAGAATAGACACTGAAAATAATTGCTAGTTACATAGGAAATTGACACAAAATAATTTAATGTAATCATAAACGTAGACCGGAACACTTCTGGCCCCTAACAGCCGCAGTATTATTTAGTCAGTCATGTATACACGGCCAAGTAGATAAGTATACACCTCTCCATATATCTTCTCATGTAAAGGTTTATACATATCTTCTTGGCCATGTGTATCTATCATTATACAGGGCATTCCTTTTATTTAATTTACCATGTTTATTATAGACATTTTATCCTTATGACTGAACCTATCGATAGATGCAATAAAAGTACAGGATATTATTTTTTCGAATTTGAGCCGGTTCGATTACTGAGTGTGGCAATAGAGGTTTCGAAAAAATTTGAATGCTGTTTAAATTGTTTTTAAAATCAAAATGAAGTCTTCTTTCAGTAAAATTGTCTATCTACATTATTTAAGATACTATCCCTCCTTGTGGCATCGCCGTGGGACGCCCTGTATAGTATCGTATCATAGTATAGTAAGTAAATAATAAACTATACAGATTGTGTAGTTTTATCCCTTTCTTCCCAATGACTGATAGTTAAGGCAATACTGGTGCATGGTTATGATAGGCACTCTAAACATTAATTAAACCATTTGCAAGCTTTAAAAATACACATAATTATCATTTACGAAAGTTTTCATGACACGTCACACATATTCATTTTTATTATTACAAGTGTAACACAAACAATTTTCAGTTAAGTTATTAAAAAAATAATAAAATAATACTTAAATGTGGGTTTTAGGTAATTCGACTCGCAAAAAGGTTAAAAACTTTAGAAGGGTATTACACAGAATATAATTATATATAGTGTACAGTCTCAGTCCCGCACTGATCACTGTGACGTATATGGGGTATTGTATGCATAGAAAGTATATTCACAAGCTAAACACTTCCATTTATTAACAATGTCTTCAGCGCTGCCAGAGCGCTATTGCCCATTGGCATTGGAATCGGCCGTTCGGGAAGAAACGACAGCGCTGAAAGCGAACATCTTGAACTTCCTGAATAAATGATAAATAATAAATAAATGATACTGCTGATATGGAAAGGCCTTTAGTCCATGTTTTGTCAGATTCCTTCAATAACTTCTATGTACACTACTACTACTTTCAAATAACGCGCAACTTTTTGGAGCTGTTCTACAGATGAGATTACAAAAAGGCGTGCTGTGCGGATACAGATAGTCGCAAAAATTCGTTAACTCACTGTATAGTCTCAACATTGCAATTGCAATATTGCAGTATAGAATTGGATATTTTTCAATAAATTACATTCACACTTAATTTGACCCAGCCTCATTTACAAAATGTTCACATTCAGGTGTTTTATTGTATATATTATTTACTGTTAAATTTTTACGTACTTCGTTTACACTTTATAATGTCATAGCTTAATATAATAAAAAGGATATGTGGAAACTTTGGTTTTTACAGGGCCGAACACTGGGAAATCAAACTCTATAATTACGAGCACAATTTAAGACGATCCATCAGAAGAGGCCGTCACCTACTGAACTCTTACTTTCTATTTGAGTCGAATAGCATGTACATAACCGAAGCACGCCGATATTAGACGGACAGTCTCTGCTTCCCGACGTGTCAACCAATGCGATGTTTACTGTGCGTACCTTTCTTTTTATTTAAAGCATGTTATTTATAATCCAAAATGTATAAACAAAATTATTTTTTTCGTCTAGGAAGCAAATTACATAACCCTTTTATATCAGTAGCAGGTAACGTTGTTTGAAGTAGTTACATTAAACCATTTCACCGTGAATAAAAGATACACACGGTCAAAGAATATTCGAAAACTATAAAAAAAGGTTCCTCTACACTTTCCATGTTGATAAAATGCTCCGCTACGAGATTAACTTTTAAATAATATCTATACAAATTAAGTAGACAAAAATTATACTCGCGTACTCATAACATGAGTTTCTCTAAGTGTACTTCACGTAAGTTAATGACCGCTCTGACTTTCACGGTTTGATTTTCTATATATCCATATAAATAAAAATGAACCGCCGAAATTATTTTTTTTTATAAACTCACGCCTGTATCCCCGAAGGGGTAGGCAGAGGTGCTAGCACCCACATTTCGCCAGTTTATGTTTAGGTCCCAATGTAATAGGTGGCGAGCCTATTGCCATTAACCGGGCACTTATAAACCTGCGATAAATACACACATAACTTCGAAAAGCATCGAAAAGTCATTGGTGTGTGCCATGGTAAAACCTGGGATCGAACCCGAGACCTCGTCTCAGCAGTCCATTACCCATACCACTAGGCTACCGCGGCTTTTACCGCCAAAATATATGTGCGCGCATAACTTCTGAACGACTCATTTTTTGTAAATGCATACATATATTATACATAGGAATACCCATACAAATATTAGCACTGAGCGAGAATCGAACGCTCGTTGAGTGTTCAGAGCGGTCATTAACTTTGGCGACAAGTCCATCTAAAGAAGACCTCCTATACCAAAAGTTAAAGCCACAGAAATAAAACTAACGAAACTGTTAAAAGAATAGACTAAATCCTTGGCCCTTTACTTAAATAAGTTATAATATGGTTACATGTTACGAAAATCCACTGTTATTAATACCATCACTGGACAAACCAAATCTAATTATAAAATTAACAACAATATAAGACCTTTGCACATCGGCTACTTTTAAAGTGACCGTTCCTTACGCTTAATATTGTAGGTAATGTTGTCATTGTCAGTTTGACGTAAGTCACCCTCAGAAGTTGCTGACAATAACAGAAATTTGTTAGTGTAATAATTTTATTATGCATATAAGTGTAATAATAATAATTTTACAAAAAATTATTGATTTATTGTGATGTAAATATTGTTTCATTTGCTAATTTTTTTTTTATATTTAGGACACGTCAATTTGACTTCACCTCGCCTGATGGTAAGCTGAAGGTAAAGTCTTAGGAAAGAGGGTCACCATTACATACACGTATCATGTTAACAATGGCGGCACTCAGCTTGACGGCCTCATCAGAAGAGGATTGTCGTCGCAGCAGCGCGTGACACCCACCGGTCCCACCAGTGTTGCGACCACAATCCCCCTGCCCGGCTATGCACTTGCTGACCCCTGAACGCAATCAAACTGAAATTTGATTACTATGGAGGGTTTTTCGCAATCGTGCACGGTGGTACCTACCCGGCCGAATTTTGTGACAAATTTGTGTCATCAAATTTCTACCACCTGTGCTAATCAATTTATTTATTTACAATCAATAAATTATTGTTAAATTATTTTGTAATCTTCAGAGGACCAATTTAACCTTTTTTCTATGTAAAGTTTTAGAGTTATGGTGGTCGGTAACTTGGAACGTGTTAAGCTAATACCGATGGCGTAGATGTTTATTTTACCTCAAATATAAAATGTAATTGATTGTTGTTACCTATAATCATACATTGCTATATCCTATATAACCATAAACTATACCAAGCGGCTGTGTCCGTTCAAACTATTTGTTCATTGCGGTTACGGATTAGATAACTTAATTCTTTAGTATACACTGTGACTAAAGAATTACTCTTAACATTTAAAGTAGCTTATGTGGAGAGGTCTCAAAATATCAAATGATCACTTAACATTTGTGCTATTAAGAATTAATATAAGCAGTGTGTATACATTTTCAGTTGACATGAACATGAACTACCCTCGGATTAATTTACAAGTGCATTAATTTAACTATCACATCACAATGATAATTTATTACATATTCATCATATATATAGCAACGTAATATAACAGTAGGTAGCCACACATTCCCTCGAATTGCGTATCACATTCACAGAATTTAAAATTTTCATTTTTGTAAACAGGAACTTGTCCAATTATTTTAATGTAATAAAATCGAGCGCCAGTCCCTCATTGAAATAACCAAAACTATCACATATTTATTGCAAAAATATACATAATATCTACTAGTAGTCACACTTGGACCTCGATACAGAGCGACAATAATGCGAGAATATGCACAGGTATATACATATATGTTAGAAGGCGATGACGTCAAAGAGGACGAAGTTCGTAAGGCTGAAGAGTTGGTGAAAGAGTTTTGTTTATTTTTTTAATTTACATTTTTTTATGAAAGGGCTTCGATTACATTCCCCCTCATATTTAAAAACTACCTGGGGAAGAAACTATAAACAAATTCTGTTTGATACTAGTAATCCCAGAGCCTAATTTTTGTTTGTATATAAAAAAATATAGCGAGTCTCAGGTATGTGTAATTCTGTCCTTAGTTGCCTAACTGATGAACTTTAGATTTGGTTATTTCATGGGAGAATAGCTTAAGTGGCTTATTAAATTTTTAATGTCGATAATACTTAAATGAACCTTGTTTCTTTTTTATAGGAATGTGCGAGTAAAGTTTGCCAGTTGTACCAATACATGTTCAGGATAACATTTCCAAGCATAAATTTTGATAGACAACAACTCAATATAATTTTCTTACAATAAAATGATATTTTAAGTCTTACTACAATATGAATAAGTTAATAATCTTCACGACATTAATTCTCAACCTTCTTAACACACATCACAACACAAGCAAATATGACCTTAAGTTTTAATGTCTAAGGCCTATAATTGCCCGTGTATTGATAATAATTCGATATTCTACCACTAACATCGATATATTAGTGTGTAAACGAACATGTACCTGTAAGTCTTATTTAGTTCTCTTTGGAAGGCTGAATAGACCAGCCCAGGATGCGCCGGTCGAAGCCACAGCTGAAGAAGTTAATGTTGGAGGAGATATCGTCGGCCCACGCGACTGACGTCACCATGCGGCGGTGGCCCTGTGGAAGCAGCATACAGAAGTATAGCAATCTAGGAAGTGTGGATACACAGTGCTATCTAGAGCCAAAGTACGCATGGCTTAACTTGTTATATGAATTCTAGAATACGGATGAACATGGTGGATTTTTTTATAGCTATATAGGAACACCCAGACCAATGCACATAATGCTGTTACAAATATTGTCGACCGTAAAATATTGTCAAAATGTATTTCTTTTCAAATACATACTGTGCGTGCATAATGAAATAAAGGTTTATCCATTAACAAGTTACATTTGGGATTGCAAAAGTCAGAGAACGCAAGTTTATTCTTTGGGATGTCTAGAGGGGTTTGGTGTAAAATTAAATCCAAGTTTGTGGGTGTCCTAACCCTTGTCCCACGGCCGCCATCTCGAAAAATACCGGGCAAACTATACGTCGCAGAGAAAATTTATAACAGTAGTTTTCTTGTAAAAGAAATTCTCTACAACTTAAGTATACTTTTTGTTGTAGAACCAAAGGTAGGTAACCAAGTTATTAACGAAAATAGATAAAAAAATTATGAACAAATTATCCTTTGAATAAATCAACTATTTTCAAATTTTATTTACTTTTTAAGTTTTTCTTGGGAAAAAACACCATAGAAAACCCTAAAAATAAATAAAATTTAAAAATAAAATATATAACCTTATTATATTGGTTCTGAAAAATTACATAGATCAAATTCGAGTTGTCTTTTTATTATCTCCAACTTTGTATTCCAATTAGACCAAGTGACAGCTAGTCTGCCATTTTAACGTTTGGGCACAAAAACATAATAATCGGAAATAATCGGAGTCCAAGCCAGGGTTGCAGGTGAGGTTTCTGCTAGCCGGTATGCCTGCTAATTGACGGACGAGGCTCAGGCGCAGACTTTCACACTGATTAAGTTGTTAGGCCACAGCTCGCCAGGTGTAATAATCTAGCCTGGTCGGAGGATCCCCCCTTTATGACAGAGGCTCATTACCTTGTTCCTTCACACCATCAAGCTATAGAGTTGCGTTAATTTTTATGCTAATAATAGCTACTACCTAGATATATTAAACATTTATTAGGCGGAATAACAGCTTACCTGCCGGCTGGACCTAGGCAGACGAGCAAGTCGTTGCCCCTGCAGGTCGAATATGCGGACCTGGCGGTTGTCGTGAGGGATTGCGATCAGACCATTGCCGCTCACGCCTACACGGTTCACTGAGGAATCAGATCTGATCGTGGCGAGTGCTGACCGCATATTGCGAACGTCCCATACCTATAAAAGTATTTGAAATTAAATTATTGGATTTTGATTCAAATTTTTTTTACTTTTTTTTTAAGCTTTTACTTCATATAATATTCATATTTTAATACTATATATCCAAGAAAAAATGGATTGACAATTTTAGGAAATGGAAGTATTAGTTTTTGATCAGACACTCCTCAGTTATAGTAACTACATTGACTTTGGCATCATGATCTTTTAAAAAAATTGAAATGATTTTAGACGATTTTTTAAAAGCTCCTCCTTTTATGGGAAGGGATTGAGCTGATAGGTGTAAAAAAAAAATTTTACTTGAAAAGTACATATTGGATTTATTTTCTTGATAATCCATAAAGTACCCAATGCTAGGTGTCTCTTACAACCATACGAAGTTTTTCTGATGGTCTGCTGCAATCGCTAAAGTTTTCATATCTTTCACTGCACATTTTTCTTTGAAGGTTCTTAAACATTCTACACATTACATGTAGAAACTGAAACGTGAGTTGTATTATATGAGTGATTTAAACGGCAATGCGTTGAAACTTGCCTTCACAGAACGATCGTCTGACCCGGACACAACCTTATCTTCACGTGTAAACACGGCTGATGTGACACTCCTGAAAAAAAAATTATATGAAGAGTATTGTGGCAGTGGTAGCTATCATGTAGTAACAATCGATAAGTTGGATGTTTGTATGCTTGTTACCCAATCACGCGCAAGTGGCATATATGGGTAGTTAAATAAAATACTCACTCAGTGTGTCCCTGGAATACGGAGACGGAGTGTATCGGCTCACGGAAGTCCCACAGACGGAAGGTGGTGTCACGTGAAGCTGTTACCACCAATCGAGATGCGTGGTGTGCCGATGCATGCGTCAGTTCATGGTCGTGGCCTAACAAGAGTGCAAAACATGATTTTTAGTAGCATAAAACATTTCAAATAATAAATAGTCTCGGCTGCTATGAGTCCCCTTGTGGGTTCATATAATAATGGTTAAGTGAGTACTCCGGGACTCGGTTTGTTTTAGTAAGATTTTCGATAAATGACATATTATTTACATGTGTAAACATGTATATGTAAACTATCCAATATTAAAATGGAAGTAACAAAATTCGGGGCTTGAATAGGTCCTATTTTAGATGTATGTGGCAGCCAGACACATGTGATAAGGCTCCCAAAATATTCTTTAACTTCAGAATCTCGTGTAACAAATTTTGTGTCGTAAGATATTGTGACGAAAACGTTATTTAATTCTAACTAGTAGTGCCGGGATTCTGAAACTATGACTCTACACTTTAGTTCAGTCATAAAATTATTAATGGATTATTTATTAATTAAAAACTTAAACATACATTTTTTATACAAAATATAAATCATATTCCATAATTACAGTTTATTTTGTTTACATTGTTATTGACGTCTCCTATCTGGTATTATAAATGCCTATGTCAGGTTAGTTATGTCAGGAGTTGGATTTTGCAAGATCTGCCAGTAATCAAATAGCAAGATACATAATGCATACCTGTAAGAACTTGCAAGCAGTCTCCAGTCTCGACATCATACAAGTTGGCAGTTCTATCCCAAGAGGCTGTTATCACATGGTCGCCTCCAGTAAGCCAATCAGCAGCTACTACTACGCCTTGATGACCTAAGAGCTCAGTGAGGGGTGTACGAAGGACCTCGGGCCTGTCTCCTCCTTCACCGAGGCTTTCTTCACCTCCAGCTTCCAATTCTTCTTCTGAAGATTGACCGCGCTAAATAAATCATATCAGAAATTACACTGAAATAGGAACTGCTGGTAATTACGTTGTTGTTTTATTTTTTATTTAGACAAAACAATTTTTTTTAATGTTGCGATTTAGAAGTAGTGACCTTGTTGCTAGACAGCAGCAGCTTGCTTCAATTGTGTTACTATTTATGCAAAATTTTGGATTTTCTTTTAGAGTACTTGGTCTTTTTGGGAAAAGCCAGTTTGAATTTTCAAGTTATTACTTTTACTCTCACAAATCCTTCCAAGAAGCACCCGTTCTCACCTTTCCTCTCCAATACAGCCTATTTCCGAATAGTTTAATCCCAAAGTACACCTCCTTTGCACTGGGTAGAAGTAATATGTATTGAGTATCTTAAAATGAATGTTTCTGTATTATATTTGTCCTTTATGTTTTTCGATATTAGTTATAATAATAATAATAATAAATGTTTATTTGACTCAAAAAGCAATACAATATTTTTTTACAAACAATAACTGTGCTATAACTTTCATACAATTAATGTTGATACTGATTGCGATAAAATGTTGTTATGCACATGAAGGTTCCTAAGAAAATAATGCATTGCAATGCATGCCGAGCATTAGTTTATAATAAATAATTCATAAAGGGTTTACTAACAGGTAAGTCCCAGTTGACGGCAGCCTGCCAAACATGTGCAGTGTTGTCACCACTGCTGGTAAGTGCTATGTCCCTGGTGGGGTGGAATCTGATGGAGTTGACAGAGCCTGAGTGGCCCGTGTACTGAAGCAGACACTTCCCCCATTCGACACTCCACACGCAGGCTGTGTGATCTACAGAAAATATATTTTGAAAATGATATAAAATTGTAAAAAATATTACAAAATGAAAAAAAATCCAATATAAAATCTGTATTAAAAATTTAATATTGTAATTTGATGTTTAAGTTAACCCATCTCACCTTTTTTTATTATTAAGGTGTTGACAGGTTATTTACATACCAAATGGGATGCTTTGCTTTATAAAATACTAGCTGACCAGGCAAACTTCGTTCCGCCTTAAAATCAAGTAGTGTTGGTTACCTTAAGAGCTGAATTTATTTCGTGAATGTCTCACAATTTTAATTATCCTAATTGCTAGTATAGGCACAGTATCCCAAAGGGTCTCAATGTCAAAGTCGTAGATGGTCCAGGGTAAGCCAAGTGTGAAGAAATTGCTATATTTAGCCACCTTGCACCCCAGCATTAGACATCCAAGACGGCGCGAGGTTTTAGTTGGTTCGAAAAAGGCACAGTATAGGCGCAGACATAGAGACCGATATTCTTAGCAATCCATGGATTCTCCGTGCGGGTGCCGGGTCCATCGCGTTGCTGAGTTGGGAACTCGGGACAGTGCCTGGGACTTGCGACCCAAGTGTAGGTTTAGAAGGGGCCCCTTTTGTTGATGTACATCAACACTCACCTTCACTACCCAAGTTCCCCTCCCTGCCTAACCAAATTTGATACGAACCTACTAGTGCCGCTTTAGACATTCGTCCTAGTAATGAGCTTATTGTAGCTCTCGATAGGCCTAGATCTTTAAGTAGGTTATAGAGAGATTTTGCTGGTATTCCTCTCGCTCCCACTTCCACTGCATACAAATTAACCACGTAACCGTTTTTGATTAATTCGTTTGTGAGATCATAGTATTTATTTTTCTTTATTGTGTGGTCCTTCGGTATATTTGTTTCCCACGGTACAGTAAATTCCACAAGAACCACATGTTTTAACCTCTTAGAGTATAGGAATATGTCAGGTCTACATGACGAAACCCCCAACATCCTCCGGAATTTTATAGTGC
Organism: Cybosia mesomella; assembly: GCA_946251805.1. Classification (NCBI taxonomy): domain Eukaryota; kingdom Metazoa; phylum Arthropoda; class Insecta; order Lepidoptera; family Erebidae; genus Cybosia; species Cybosia mesomella. Next base: position 12,972,832 of record OX276408.1, on the reverse strand, counting down.
TTTTCATACATGTCTATTAGGAGAGTCCAATCTGGGGCAGTATCTAAGATTGAATAAGGTTTGTTCCTGGATATTATGGATGAACCTTCAGACACAAAGTTGATATGACGTCTGTTAGTAGTCAATCCTTTTTTGGCTCTAGCTACTGCCAGACTCATTGCTTCACGTATGATGATAAGCACCTTATCGTGGCGGCGTGAGTAATGGCCTCTATCGAGAAGCACCCTACATCCTACTAATATGTATAACTAGCCGTCCCTATTGCCTCACCACAAGTATAACATTGTTTTTCTGTGGCCTTCCCCCACTTTACCAGATTACTCTGGTCTGGGAGGGTCATCTGAAAGGCGTTAAGATAGAATTTTAACAGGGCCGGCGACCAGTCATAGATCAAGGTGCGCCACTTTAAGTCCATCGGTATGCAGAACTCTCCCATTGTCAACCATTCATTTTGGATTTCCAAATTCATCGCGTGCACTCGATATTTATCATTTTCGTCTTGTTTTAGAAAGGACTTAAGTATATCCTGGTCCCTTTCTGGCTTTCGTACTCCCAACCCCACTCTGTTCGACTGTGTCATAAATCGTTTATGGAATAGGAGTCTACATTCAAGCTCGGACGCGTTATTATCTTTCGGGAGTGCCCTGATTGTGACATCTTGGGATTTACCTAAGATGTGGGCTTTGGTAACTCTAAGGTGTTTATAGAGCTCCGATGGTTTCTTAAGTTTCATCCCAAAATTATTTTGATCCCTAAAAACATCATGAGAAACCCGTTCTCGAGTTATTAACGATCATCACTAACACGACTTTGTTTTATATATATACAATTCTAGTATAGTATTGCATTTGTATATATTTTAAAGATATAAGCACAGAAACAAACGTAGCAGTTGACTCTGCCTACCCCAGAGAAAAAAAGGAGTCAGTAATAATAATAATAAGGGCCTGATGCAGAAGTTAGTCATTCTTGACACGGCACGCATTGTGAGGAGGTTTGGAGCTCTCTGGAGCCCAACATCCGGTAGCTTGGTTCCTGTACCTGATACCGGCCAACATACTGGTAAAAAATAGCCCACTAAAAATGGTCCACCGCTAGTTTTTTTATTTTTAAGTATCTTATTTACTTTTTTATTGAGTGTATTGAAAAATACAACTTATAAGTTGTAAAGTGAATAAAGAGAGAAATAATAATATATAATTCCAGTGGAAATAGATGAAATGGCTTACACGTGAAGGGTAGATCACCCGCCCGGTCCATGGGCGTCATTGGCAATAATTTTTGTGTGATTCACGCAAGAATAAAAACATATGTTTACCGGCAGAAGCTGTCCCAATAAGGGACTGTCCAGGTCGCGCAGATGATACATCCCAGATACCATCCTTATGCCCAGTGAATTCTCGGACTAGCTGGCAGTTGTATGTGGGCGCCTTGAAACTTGATACTATTTTGCTAGTTTGAACCCGTAGTTTGTGGCTGGCTTTAACTTTCTGTGAATTGCTTTGGGTTACTGTGAAAAAAAAAAAATTGTAAGATGTTATTACTAAAGTGCTCAGTTGCATCCAATGCTTTCAGCTCAATCAGAGCTTGGGGTCCGCATACTCCTTCTCTTCCTTTAGATCAGGGTTATAAGGTTATTCTGAGAGCGACTCCCGTCTGCCGACCCACCCCGAGAGGAAAGCTTACGACACAGACTCGTCCATCAATCAGCAGGTTTAGATTTCAGCTTGCAAGGGAGGGTGACTTGGTCCTAAGAGTCTTGGTAGGACCCAAACACCCTGTCTTAGTGATATCTACTCTTCAACAACAAGCAGGTTTGGGTGGGTTTCCAATTATTAAGCATAAAGTGTCTTTGAAGCACCTTTGTTAACTCAAGTCTGCTATATATGTTAAGATATCATAAACTTGAGCTTCAAGTGAACAATGGTATGTTAACATTTTTTTAAGGATACCTACCCTATGTATATCTTTAAAGGTTCATATTGTTACGTTTGCACGAACCTTCCCATGGTTAGATACCAAAATCTACATAAGCTTCAAGAGTTACTGCTAGAGAAGAAATTTATTGGCTACAAAAGTACTGAGTTATCTCATCAATGAATAATAGGTTTTTATAATTTGAGATTAGAGAGTAAATCAAGAAATTGATGTTTTTTAAATGTAAATTGTCAATTTACAGTAAACATCACTGTGTAAAGCAGCAAGTAGCATTCTTTAGCTTTTACTAAATTTTTGCACTAATTCGAGAATGTACGAATCAATGTGGAATATGTTCACACCATGTTACCTGTTAAAATTAGTACTCGTATGTGGCCACTTTCATTTCTAAACAAGTCATATCCTTGCAAGCTTTTTCCACCTCAGCATGAATCTTTAGCATAATGTTAAACATTCTATTGTCTTTTTGTCTGTTAAGTGAAATTCATGCTGATCAATAAATTATGATGGCAGCTCATTCATCTAAGTATTTGCATTCAAAAAAAAGAACATTCAAACAACTTTTACTGTTAATTATTCTGGCATATTCAAATAGGAAATGAGTTGGCTGAACTTCTATTTAATAAAACTTGGAAGAACTGACTGGGTAAGTGGGTTGGGAAAAGAAAAACATTAGGATGAATATTACATGAAATCTGGATATATTTTTAGTCAAATTTGTTTGTATCATAAAAATAGATAACATGTGATTTTATAACAAATGATAATAGGATTACAGATGATACTGTATCAGTTTCAGTTTAACCACCTCATTCAAAATGTTTTTTAATGTTCTTTGTTTAGTACTATTTCATCTTTTCTGCTTTTGACAGCTCAAATAACAAAGATGAAGGCTAAACTTACTATAATCAAAGGTTAAGAGGGGATAAGTATTTAATAGAAAGTTAGCAGTGTACACTTAAAAAGATGACTAGGTTATAGATCTAATTCTTCTCTTTGGGAAAGGGACAATATTAGTTGGTCTAAATACCTAATATGAAGTAGGCATCAGAGTAAGTAAAATACTGCCCATGACTATTCATGGGCAGTATAAATTTAATAAGCCATTTATTAATATAATTGTTTGGTTACTCCCAAACAGATGATGAACATTCTAATATGACTAGCAGTAAGTTCTGTCAAGTTTTCTTACCCTATTCTTTAGTCTCAATTTTTATCGGCCTATACCCCTTACTGACAATAATTTATAATGGTACAACATTTCGAAACTTACACTGTACAATATCATAAGATGATCTGTCAGATTTAGATAAAATATCTAACACAGAATTATATAATTTGCTTACAGAAGGGTTACATAGTTTGGTCATACTTATACTTGTCAAAAGGTTCAGTCACTTATCACACCTGATGGCATATCATAAATCACTGTAACATTCAGGTATAATTTTTCACAGAATTATATAATTTTTTAATATAATTTAAACTGGTTGCAAAACATTTTACAAATGAGTCAACATTCTAAAACGAATCAATGGGATTTATATCAGTAGTTGCTGAGATAAGATTTAGATAATACATAATTTTGTTTGTATAAATAATGTTTACTAACATTTAACTTTTGAATTCTTGCCGGTGACTTCAAATTCAATATAGTCTGAATTCTGTTTATCTCCTACATAACTTTCTCGTTCTAGTTTCTCACTCAGGATGTCAACTTTTTCTTGTACTAAAACAGAATAAAAATGTCAGCTAAATCTAACAAGCAGTTAGTAATAAAAATGTCATACTTTTATATTAATAACTTCATTTATGCCTTATATAGGTAGTCTTAATAAACTTAACACAAATAACAATTTTATAAAAAATGGTCCAAATTACCCATTGTTCCTTCATAGATATTTAATAATGGTTTTCTCTTTTACAGAAGGTAAACAAGCGATCTCAAGTACAAATAATGTTGACTTACGATTTAAATTTTCAGTATACAGAAGGTCAAACTCTTTTTCTATTTGCGCGAACAATTCGTGTAACCGAGACCTAAACACAGGTGGGATTGATGTCTCTGAATCTTCCATTTTAAGATAGTTAGGCATTCCATCCGATCCTTCTGTGAGAGCCTGCAGTCTCCGCTTACTGGATTTCATATTTATAACTGGAAGCAGATTGCACAGCAAAATAGTGTTGTTATTTCACATCACTAACATCACTTAACGCATCACATGTGACTTGTTTATCCAGTAAATAGTATTTTTAGCAGTTCAAACACTCCACCCAAATATGCTATGCCCTTAAAACTAATATAAGAGATCGGAGGATCATGAAATTAAAAGAAGTATAATCAAAATAGTGAACAGTGAATATCGTATAGTAATCGTAAGTCTGATCAAGTTTGACGTTTTTATTTTTTAAGTTTTTTGGCTTAATTAGCAAGTTTGACGCTTGTCTTTTCAGTGTTGCTATTTGCTTTGCAAAGAGTTCTGCTAGTTTTGCTACACTAAAAAAATGTTAGTATTTTCACTGGTGACTCAGAGAGTGTTACGTCGCGCGTCGGTATTATATTATGAACGACAACGGAACGATATTTCAACGTTGAGACAACAATTTGAACAGTCAACAACTTGGAGTTTGTCATTAGTTTTATATACCTATCTATGATTGATTGATTGGCGCACCTCCTCCGTTGCGCCCGCGCCTCGTGCTTACCACAAATTACAGCCATCTTTCTGTTGTGATCATAAACAAAAGACCACGATGAACCCAGAACACCTAGCAATATAAAACGAAATTATCAAAAATTCAAATTCCGAACCTTGATGATCACAATTGGGTCGCATGGAAATATCGCATGACTACTCTACTGAGAGGCATGGATGGACTACTCATGGACATACTTGAAGGCAAAGCTATTAAACCAGAAACACCCGCAGGTGATGATGCAGGTACCTTGAAGTCATATAAAGACAGTTTAAGTAATTATATGACATTGGAAAGTACGGCAGTACTTCTCATTTCTATAAGCGACGAACGAATAATGTCGTCGCTTACAAGACGCTAGAGAACGTTCTAAGATTCACGTCACGTAAAGAGGTAAGGAATGAACTACATAGATTGTTCGATGGTGTAAGCGTGATCGCTCATACAATCTACTAGGCATTAACATATCTTCCTTACACGTACTAGGCCTTACAGAGAATGTTAGATAGAAGTGTCGTCTAATGTGGAAGTATACGTTACGGTCTAAACTAAAAAATATAGATAATCAGTAGTTCTATAGAAAAATAGTTAATGCTTAGAGAATGGCGAGATAACTAGGACTGACATATTAATTCCATACATATTCATTTTTCACATTACATAACAAACTTAATGTGAAAAAATCGGTTGTCTGTAAAGTCGGTTTGCTGACGATAGTTGAACGTGACAACGTCATAAGACAATACTGATGGAATGGTTGCATTTTTCAAAAGAAAATTTAATTCTATATTTCGAACGCTGCCGACCGCAGAGGCCGATTGTACCTCTTTGTCGCTCGTTCCGCGCTCTCGCTTGCATTTCAAGCCTGAGACAGATGTCGAACGCTGCCGAACGCGGAGGCCGATTGTGCCTCTTTGTCGCTCGTTCCGCGCTCTCGCTTGCACTTCAAGCCTTAAATGGAACGCCTCATTTTTTCGTGCGTGCAGCCGGCTCTATCGAATTATAAGACGCTGTAACGTCAAAAAATGATTTTTATAACTCAATACTTTAGGCTTTCACAGCCAGCGTTGCATGTAGAATATACTGCTTCCGGGCTGTTTGGCCGTGGTCCATAGGAAACTTGTGTTCCATTATTGTATTGTATTGATTTTTACTATTAATATAATTTCCTAACTTTCCAAATTTTATTGCAAATCGAAGTCAATTAGCAACACTGATGTGACGGTGACGCCACCTTACAGTTCACAGAATCGTTAGTACGACTAAAGTTTATGATAATTGTATTTGTCCAAAGCCCGTCTAAGGGCTCAGCCACCTCTAAGGGACCGGTAACCAGTCCCAAGGAGACGTCGACGCCGCCGCGCGCGCTCGCCAGTGCGCCGAGCGCAGGTGCAACGAGGTCTTCCGCTCCCCCCCGCGCGCCGCCGGGTGGGTTGAGCGCGTCTCGCGCTGCGCCAGCCAAGGCGCCCGCGTTGCTTGCGAGCCCGAGCCCCGCTCCGCAACCACCGCCGCGCGCTTCGCCCGCCGCGACTCCGTCGTCCGTTACGGCGTCGACGTCGAAGGTGATACGATCGCTGGTGGCGAAGTATCACCAGGCCGCGGCTTCTCCGCGCCAAGATGCCAGCGAGTCGACAGCGACGCGTGCGTGGGCTCACACGCCGAGCGAGGACTCACTCGCTTCTATCGAGTCCTTTAGAGACTCGCCCAGGACCTCGTCACTCGTCGCAGTCCATACCACTGAAGATGTCGACCACAGTGATCGACAAAACGTTTAAACACAAGTCTCATATGGACCGCGGTCAAACGACCCGGAAGCAGTATATTCTACATTCATTTTAGTTTGTCAAATACATACCAAACATTCGCATCGTTTCTTATGAATAGGAATGTCCGACACTATACAAATATTCGTGAATGCGAATGCGAACATTTGTTACATCACTAGTATGTACATACATAACATAACATAACTTCACGCCTGTATCCCCGAAGGGGTAGACAGAGGTGTATTACACACCCACGATTCGCCAGTTATGTTAAGGTCCCAATGTAATAGGGGGCGAGCCTATTGCCATCTACCGGGCACATTATTAAGCGAGCGATAATTAACATTTATTATTATTATTTTCTTTTTTTTTCTTTTTTTGTACTTAATTGCGATCAGTCTGTATGACTATAAGCAAATGTGGTGGGGTTATATAGCAGGTGAGGGGCTACTGCCAGCGCAGTAACTTCCCTTTATTGGTTATGAGCCAGTCATCTTGCTGACTCTACTGGTCAGAGATGTCTCGCCGCTTCTTTAGGCGACGAAAGCTTTCAGGGACTGTGAGCTGTCCCGCAAATTTATTTGGATGCGATTGGAGTTGCTTTTTGTATTTGTCGCCGTAGGTACTTATCTCCTCTTTGACCATCGGCATGTTTAGATTGTCATGGATCTCTTCTGTTCTGATAAACCATGGTGCATTTGATATTTGCTTAAGTATGTAATTTTGCACTCTTTGTATAATCATTATGTTGGAGTTGCTGGCAGAACCCCATAATTGCATTCCATATGACCAGATTGGCTTGAGAATAGTTTTATAGATAAGAATCTTGTTGTCGATGGATAGTTTTGAATTTCTGCCAAGGAGCCAGTCGAGATTTCTATATTTGAAGTTGATCTTATCTCTTTTCATTTGAATATGTTTCCTCCAGGTTAACCTGCGATCCAAGTGCATCCCTAGGTATTTAACCGAGTCTTGGTGTGGGAGCTGGGTCCCGTTTAGAGTGACTGGTGAACAGTCACCTTTGCACAGAGTGAAAGTCACGTGAACGGACTTGGATACGCTTGCAGCAATTCTCCACCTAGCCAACCACCTCTCAATTTCAATCAGGCTCTTTATTATTATTAATGCACACATAACTATATATAATTATGTACAGAGCAAAGAAAAGCACAGTGCATTATTACCAAGTGATTAGAAAGAAAAACATCGTGTGTTATAGACAAAATTAAAATTAAAATTGACGGCCTCTGTGGCGTAGCGGTAGTGCATTCGACAGCTACGACAGGGAGCGCGGGTTCGATTCCCACTCAGTATTTTTTTGTTTTTTTCCCACAAATATTTGTATGAAAGAATATGTCTATTTGCATTGGTCTGGGTGTTTCTATGTATAATATTTATGTATTTACAAAAAAAACTATGTTAGTATGTATATTATCCGCATTCTGGAACCCATAACACAAGCTAGTTAAACTATGCTTACTTTGGGTCTAGAAAGCGCTGTGTAGAATGTCGTTTTATTTAAAATTTAGTATTCTATCTGGTATCATTTAATCATCTTATGTCTGTGAAAAATGATAAAATATCGATTAAAATAAAATAGCAATTCAAAAAATTGATTGCAACTTCCTTATAAATAAGGTCGATTGTGGTGTAAAATCGAATAGGCTACACATCAGGACCTTAAAGTAGAATTACGTACTCTGTGATCAGGACAACTATATATTTGATGAAAATTGTAGCTGTCAAAAGTTAAATAAATTGTTGGATAGAGTCATGATAGAGTATCTATAGATGATACCTATCATAAATCATTATTATCATCAATAATCATTGTGTATTGAGCGCAATTACAATTTGCAGTCGCACAGCGTGGCGACACACGACATAATTTTATATAATAATATAGTCAAAGATCGTTGCGAATGTAAAATTAAAAAAATATTTTAACGAACATAATCGTAATCATTATTCATTCAAAGTTACCATAAAGGATGGTTCTAGTTTTTTTATCGTCCACATGGCAACCCAGATATTGTTGTTCATGGCATTAAAAAATGGCTGGTGAGTAGTGAAGTGAGCTCTGCCAACGTTCGCGTTAATTGTTTGTTGTAAAGTATTTACCACCATGTCGTTTTCAGATTTATATGCAAAATATAATTGTACTTATTGTCAAGAAGAAATTACTGGTGTTCGCGTGAAGTGCGCGGAATGTATAGACTTTGATATTTGTTTGCAGGTAAAGTAGCTTCGGTGCCATTTTTGTTTATAGTTTTGGCGCAAATTTTAAATTGTCAAGATGAAATATTCTTATAGCTATTGTTATTTCAGTGTTTTTCTCTTGGTGCAGAGATTGGATCGCACAAAAATGACCACTCCTACCAGTACATGGTTAGTGTAACTATTAAATAAGCTTCTTAATATTTTTGATATTGTTTATTATCAATAACAATCTTTATTCATAACAATCTTTACAGGACTCCGGAGCGTTTGGAATATTTTTAGGTCGTAGTAGTTGGTCTGCAAATGAAGAAGTTAGATTATTAGATGCTATAGAACAGTTTGGCTTTGGAAATTGGGAAGATATATCCAAACATATAGAAACCCGGACACCTGACGGTGAGGACGGTCTTTAAATTTATTTAATATGTTTATATAATATCTCCCTGTTTCTTCTTCCACTCATCTTTAGAAAGTCAATTTATACTTCATATACCCAAGACTAATATAAGGTATACTGCTTGGGCCAGAATTAATTGACCACTGTAATTGTCTACCTTAAGGTGGACTGTGTGTTATTAGGTTCCACTCTCCGCTCTTTGCAAAATATTTATGTATATGCCTTTTTTTAAAGGGGCAGAAAGTTACTTTTAAGAACTACTGTTGTCTGGTTGTTGGTACGTTTAAGGTGTAAGTCAACAATTTTGATTAAATTTTCAGAGGCCAAAGATGAATACATCAATAGGTACTTAGAAGGCAGTATTGGCAAAGCAACATGGGGCAATGTGGAGGGGACAAGCCGGCCATCTCTACACTGTGCAGACAGAGATGAAGGACCCTTGGGACCCAGCGCAGTATCACGTCTGCCACATCTTGCTGTCACTTCAGACGAAGCTGCACAACTTGGTTACATGCCAAATAGAGATGATTTTGAAAGGGTGAGGAAATTATTTTTGATTAGAAATTGAGGTAGCAAAATTGCGAGAGGCTTATCCCACATAAAATACTGATCACATTCTTGCAACACAGGAACCTTATTCCCAGGATAATAAAATTAGTTTGTGCCCTATTCTCTCAAGACTCTCGACTAGATTCTAGTTCTCTACACAATATTTAATCCGGGTCCATTTAATTATGAGTGAGTGACACATGCATCCTAAGGTTTGCACTAACAGAAGTAGGTATAAATTCATTTAATGTTCTTTTGGCAGTAGGTAGTGAGTGAGATAAGAACTAAGCAATTAAAACTTACAGCCATTACTACTGGTACTATGGTTAGTACATTGTACTGTATCCATGCTAATGAGGATTTTATAGCCAAGTAATTTGAAATTTGAAAGGTATCAATACTGGGTTTTGGCATTTATTTATATTTTTTTGGTGAAATTAGAACAAATCTTGAAATAATTATTACAATTTCTGAATTATTTTCTGTAATTATAATTGGTCATGAATTCGGATGTGACTGTGACAAATAAAACAAAACCAAAGGGTACATTTACACTTGCGACTCACTAATATGGAAGTAATACACACCTATTTAAATATGGTATATTTATTTATCAATATGTATAGGTACTGATACATACTGTAGTGTAGGTATTATTATTATTTATTTATAGTTAAATATAACGGTAAATGACCAATTACATTAAATAACTTAAAAATTAACATAGCATAACACAACATAACATAGTATAAAGCAGATATTTCAAATTTGTATGGAAGATTTCCTTGCATACTTACTCTCAGAAAATATAAGACATACACGCATTACATCCTCCCATTCATCCGCAAACAGATCGCAATCAGGGTAAGCTGACAGGAGCTTGTTAAGCACATCCAGCGTTCAACACACTGGGGACTCAGCTCTGGCGACTGTTATAATAACAAATATGATATTACTATACAGTATTATATATAGTTGTATTTACTTAATAATGTTGCTCTCAATAATGCACCTACTAAGTTTCTCTCTGCCCCACCTTTGGTTGACTGGTAGAGAATGCCTGTGGCATTAAGTCCGCCTATGTACTTGTGTATAAAGTTCAATAAATTAAATAAATAAATACAACAATATATGATATCATTAAAACCATAGTTATACATAACAGACAAAAAGATTAACTCTTATTTCTCCATCAATGTGGTTTGGAAGCATAATCTTTGCATGGTAAATTTCATTATCCAATGCTAATAAGTTCAATGAGTAATTAATTCCTAGATAATAATATATAAATTTGAAATTTGCTCTTCAGTGGAAAGAACTTAGCTCAACATCAAGTAAAACAAAACAACAAAAACTAGGCCGTGTACAGCAGTGGTACTTGCTGTACTGCTGTCATATTGCAGCAGTACTGCAATATGAAAGCAGTCAAAATTTTCAATTTGCAATTTGTTAACACATAATGGATAATAAATAATTGTTATGTTATTTAATGTAATTTTATTTCTAGGAGCATGATCATGAAGCAGAACAGTTAATATCAACACTATCTTTAAATTCCGAAGATGATGAGTTGGATGTTGGTGAGTCTCATAATCATACCATCTTGTTTAGTGGGTAACCACACCATTTAAAAAAAAACTAGAATAAGTCACATCTCGCACTACCATTTAAATTACAAAAGTATGCTTATATTATATTAGTATTTTTTGTTACAGCCCTTAAACTATCACAAGTAGATATTTACACAAGACGACTACGTGAAAGAACAAGAAGAAAGAGATTAGTGCGAGATTATCAACTTGTATCTGTGTTCTTCAACAATCAAAGAAACAAACAGAAAACCCTAGGAAAACTTGCCAAAGAAAAGAAGTATGCATCACTTAGAATAATTGCAGAAAAGATTTTATAGTATTTATGGGTTTTCTTGATAGTTATAAAAAAGCAGGCAATTACCTGGGGCATCATTTAGTTGAGTCTCTATTTTGTTTGCCTAGTAGGGCGATCATGGCAAACCCCTCCATTATCACAGTTTGGGGATCTGTACACTTTTGATTGGTTGTGGGATATATGTATTTGTGAATATCAGATTATTTTAATCAGAAATCTTGAGAAATGATTTCTGATTAAAAATTAACATTCAATACATTTATTGTTCTGGTACTGCAATGCTATGTCGGTCATGCTAGGACATGTGATATAAGTACACAGTAATAAATACTACTCATTTTTTACCTGTACTTTATTACCATTGACTGGCAACATTGATATCATATAAGATACTGCATTCCACTTTAATAGACATATAAAATGATTGCGTAACAAACATGGTGTATGTGAAGCTTAAAACTGTATGAAATGCAACCATTGCTATTTTTCTAATTCAGATTTGTGCACTAAAGAATATTCAGGTCAAGTGATAAATGCACACACTAGCACTTTGTTAGTAGAATTGCATCTTTTTTTTACTGTACCCTGCTAATTGGGTACTAGAATATGATTTTTTTATATATTTTGCCTGTATATACCTGAAGACATAGACAGAGGCATAGTAACATATATAGGGCCTATTGCATAGAATTAGGTACATTCCTGAATATGTGCCACTACTGAGCTATCCACTGACAATCTTAGAATCGTACCTGACACTGTCATTTTACACTTTCAGTAAGGTTACACACCAAATACGCCGCTAAATGTGTCGCCAAGCTTGCTTTGCATGCCGCCGGGCTGGTTTTGCATTTAATCGTACAGGAACAAACGCAATACAAGCCCAATGGGTTATGCGACCGGACTTTCGGCTTTGGTTACTTTAACATTGTTTGCATGAAACAGTTTTATTTGAAGCTTATTTTTTTTGGGATAAGTAGTCACGTGTTATTTCAGGATATGAGTTATATTCATTCTAAAAATCAGCCAAATCCAATCCAGTCCCATGCCTTAATAACCCAACCGATGAAGGAATAGTAAATGGACTAAGTCACACACACGAACTTTCGCATTTATAATATTGAGCGTGGTCCTTCCAAACAAACTCGGTGATGTTATATCTCCCTATCAATTATACAGCGACGCGCGCGTCTGCATATATATAATTGTCTGCAGTCCAATATTTGTCATAGGCCTCTCCCATTACGCTACAGCACCCAAACCTCCGCCTTCCTCATCAGTCACATCCAAATCCTTCACGTTGGTCCCCTTTCCAGCTTTTCCTCCTCCGTTTCACACGGTCATGGACAGGTTTTTCAGGTTACCATGTTATATATTTGCAGAGAATTCACGGAGCGACTCCGCTGGACGTCTCAGTTCTACGGGCGCAGTGAACAGGCTGGGGTGGTGGCGGGTTTGTGGCGTGAACGCGAACTGCGAGTCCGCCTGGCCGAGTTGCACCGCTACCGACTGGCCGGCGTCACGCGCCTGGAAGAGTGCGCGCATTACGACCAGCACGCCGCCCACAGACGTCACCCGGCCGCCGCGCACTTCGACGTGAGAACACGCCTCCTGGTACTGCCTGCTTAGCGCGCTGTGTTGCCACATCCCCTACATAACGCCCAACGTATTAACATTGTTATGATTGGACGGTTTCTGGGTATATCCATAGGCCTACCATGATTAATCTGAAGTTGCAGGCTGAAGTTTCGGGCAATCGGTTCCATGTAACACATTTATGACGAAACTGCGCGTAAGACTGTTGAACCAAAGAACCAAATATTTAATAAACAAGTTATTTATAAAGAGTTATAGCATACCGAATTCGAATTGATGAATGAAAATATGAGAATGATTTAAATTTGAAATCAACATACTTAGGTGTTCTAACAAAAGTTAGTGATGAAAAGAAAGTGTGATATTTGCGTTATGGGGGATGTTTTCATTGGCACTATTCATTTTATATAGAAAGAAGTCTTGTACATTTGATCACACCAATCATTACCATCGGGTTTCTGTGTTCTTTTTGTTAGAGAGTCTATCTCTTTAGATAATTAATAATGTTATGTGGGCTATTTTCTTTCTTATAAACCTTTCAAATTATTTTAATATTTACATTTTTAGTAACACTGTCATGATAATTTCTGCATGACATTGAAAACTCATTATTCATGAATTCATGCTTATGCTTAAAGCGTGGTTTCGAGTGGTTTGCATGACTACAGTATGACTACAAAACTATGTCTCCTTTCAAAAATATATTTGTCTCGCTCGTTCTTAAGCCTACTGATATAGAATAAGAGAGATAAACAACATTTGGATGTTTTGATTTTGTGAGCATTTTAATGACCAAACATTTACGTTTTCACTTTTTTGCCATTCTGTTGTTCCTATTAGAGCAGAGCCCAATAAAATTGGCAATAAAAAATCTAGGAGGAGTACTTATGGCCTTCGCTGATCTAATTTATATATATATATAAAAAAAAAGTCGTGTTAGTGATGACCGGGGATCAACTCGAGAACGGTTGGAGCGATTTTCATTTCTTTGATTTGTCTCCGCGTATGTCTCCTTTTGGTGGTTTCTTTTTTTGTCGAAATTGCCATGGTTTTCTCCTCGCTGGCCAGCGGGGGTGATTATGTCGGACTCGAACCGACCAAAACTTTAAATGCCGGCGTGCAAGGAGACATTCACGAGATAAATTCAGCCGATAAGGTAACCAACATAACTTGATTCTAAGGCGGAACGAATTTTGCCGGGTCAGCTAGTAGTATATAGAAGGAAGTTTAACGACTCCTGACTATCAATGTCTACGCATTTCTTTATATGGATATGTCTGTTGTAATTAATTAATTAAATTGAAGCGAGACACGGCAAAGGCTTAACCTGACATTACAAAAATACCTCATACTTGGCCTGATATCCATAGCATTCGTCAAGCTATGCAGATCATAAAAATCTAAAATTCTGCTTTCACAACGATAAGACCGTCGGCCAAAAGAGCTCATTATAAAACATGCAATTCTTAGATAACCGTTTCGTTTGGCTCATTACTGTGGTCACCGCGTAGTCATACTGTGCCTTTTACGTATCGTAATATTGGTGTGAGTACTAACTAGTTCATGATGAATGTGTTGTGTGGTTTTGGGTTTGATCCCGTATAACTATTGTATTCGCCAGGGCAGCAGTGGGTGTCTGGAAACCAATCAGACAAAAGAACAAATGCCGAGCAACACGCAGCAGCTAAGAAAAAGGTTGGTGACTTTATGTTAATTATCAGTTGTACAAGCTACAAGAAACGTACATCCGATACATCAAACCCGAATGAGACACGAACGAAAGACGTAGGTACCAAGAAGTTAGTTAGGATTACTTTCGGTAGAGTTTAGACAAAACTATTAAATCAGAGGTTTTGAAATGTTATGCCGGATGGAAGCGCGAGGCGCCTGACAGTTTATAAAGTTCCGCTAATAGTAAGCCTCCGGCAAGTTCCACTCCTGCATTATTCTCGCAACAGGTTCAATCTTGTTAGGTTGAATTTGTATAATTTATAATTAGTGTCTTCTAATTATCGGGAGGTAGTTGACATCACAGTCAGCGCAAGTAAATGACACTCCATGCTTTCTTGCGTTTATTATGTTGCCGAAATTCAATTTTTTTTCAATTTTTTCAATATTTTACTGGTGGTAGAAATTTGGTGACACAAATTTGTCACAAAATTCGGCCGGGTAGGTACCACCGTGCACGATTGCGAAAAACCCTCCATAGTAATCCAATTTCGGTTTGATTGCGTTCAGTGGTCAGCAAGTTGGGGTGCTTGGTTGGGGAGGGGTGCTTGGTTGCTTGGTTGAACCTCCACGCGGTGCACCCTGGGCAACGGACACGGCAGCGCCTCTCTCCTAGGGTGGGAGAGACGCTGCCGCCTACGGCCAACTCCGACCGAGGCGAGGACAGCCCTGTTGAGGGCTGTTCGGAAGCTTTCCACGTGTCCCTCTGATTAGCAGATGGCACAGTGGAGAGCAAGTAAGGGGGCCATCTCGAAACCGGAGATGGACCAGGGTCAGTCGGGGTGCGAGGGATATGCTCTATGGGTAACCTTACACCCCGGCGTGTTAAGACCCGAGACGGCGTGCGGTTTTAGTCGGTGCAAGCCCGACATAACCGCCCCCGCTGGCCGGCGGGGGGGTATCCGAAGGGATTTCCGCACGAAAAAAAAAAAATAAAAATAAAAAAGGGGTCAGCGAGTGCATAGCCGGGCAGGGGGATTGTGGTCGCAGCACTAGTGGGACCGGTGGGTGTCACGCGGTGCTGCGACGACAATCCTCTTCTGATGAGGCCGTCAAGCTGAGTGCCACCATTGTTAACATGATACTTGTATTTAATGGTGACCCTCTTTCCTGAGACTTTACCTTCAGCTTACCATCAGGCGAGGTGAAGTCAAATTGACGTGTCCTAAATATAAAAAAAAAATATATACAGCAATGATTTCATAAAATAATTGATAAAAAAAAATCTAAGCCAAAGTCAAAAATCATTTATTCCACCCAAAACGGCCAGTAAAAAACGTCAAGAAAATAAACTTAGTTAGTTAGTTTAGCAAATGGACCACTGGGTGACCATTCGAAATGCGGCTACGTCCTGAGAGAATTCCGGCAAGCAACTTAGTGGGCTTTTTTTAGTTTATTTACAAACACGTTTACTTACCTAATCTAATTACAATATTTTGTTTGAATAGCATAACCAGTTCATTTCCAAACTAAGTTCGTGCATTCAAGCTAGTCGTCACGGCTACAAATGTGTAGTCTACGTTTGAACTCTCATATATGGTTGCAATTATTTTCAGTAACTTTTATTGCCTTTATATGTGTATACTTATTACGTGTGTACATATTTTGAGAACTCAATTGAGTAGGATATAAGTCCGTGTCAGCATAAAATAATTATTTACCTGATGTTATACAGAGAAGGCGAAAGCGGCTCAAGTTCCACCAGCCCAAGGTGCACACGGGACGGAAGTACCGCATGTGGATGCTCCAAAAAGAGCTCATGCAGCAACAGCGGCGCCTGCTCGAGGCATCTGCTGACCAATAATGAAGTACAGGTAATTATCAATCAGCTGATTATTTTGACGAAAGTCTAAACAAGTATTTAACTTACTTTTTATAAATCAACTAATTTTAATATTGTTGTTATAATTCATAGTACTCACATGCACATCCGAAGGCATAGGCAAGGGTGTATGAACACCCATGTGTAGCGATTTTTTTGCCCATTGATTCTACGCACCAGAGAATTTCCTAAACAGAAAGGCCCAAAGCATTGTCCAGTGTCAGTGTTTCGAAATTGATCTGTACAGACTTGGCTACTTAGATTTGTCTTAAATTAGATGATCAAAGATGTTTTCGTGTCTTTCTCAACTCTTCATACAAATTGAATAGTTCAAACATCATTATGAAGCACGTACTTCCCCATTATTGAACAAACTAGTTAAAAATGTATATTTGTGTTAAAAATATCGGACTATTTTCACACGTCAGTTGTTCACGATTTTTATTAATATTTATTGACTCTCGTCACTAAGAAGTCGTCGTCCCCTTTCTATCAATTAATATTCCTCCACCCATACTTAAATTAGACAATATCCAGATAATTAAAGTTGTTGTCCAATAACATGTTTGTTTGTGCAGTTGTGCGCGGCGCTGTCTCTGCCGGCCGCGCAGTACGTCACCATGAAGGGAGTGCTGCTGCGTCGCGCGCCGGCGCCCGACTACGAGGTGGACGTGGCAGTTCGCCACTACCTGCACTCCGCCGGCTGGATACGGAACTAACACAACTGCTATAGTTACCGGCAAACTTCAAAAGTTCCCCCATGTGTACTATACGGACCAACCACAAAACCAATAAAAGGACTGATCAACCAATTACGCGAGCCGTTTGAGCCCGTCATTGGTATAATATAATCTATGATTGGTTTATTGGCGCCCCGCGTTGACTACCAAAGACACCTAAAATAACGTTCTGCGTAGCTAGGGTACATTGTAACGAACTTTGCTGGTCACTATGATACAACACCTACCTGTTTTTGGACCGTCTCGTGACAGGAACGATGGCGTGCTGTCGAATTAATTTATTTGATTTTTTACTGGCTTTGTCCCGTGGTTCCACTCGCCATATTCAGTTCTATTCCACCGCGTCGCATCGAAGCGTCTTTCTTAGCATTTTTTAATAGTGCTCAGCTCTTAAGAATTGTAGCCTGATGTTATATAGCTTATGACCTTCGCCAAGAAGGACTATCAAATGCAACAAGCTTTTTTCGAATAACACATGTAGTTCCAGAGATTAATTAGCGCATTCAAACAAATTCAGCTTTAGTATTGGTATTGATGTGCTTATGCACCAGATACCAAAGTTATACCTTGAAAAGGAAATCGATGAAGTTTAGGGTGCAGCTTATCTCCACTAATGTTATAAAGTATGGCGGTACCTTGTAACTTACGTTATTAAGTTACAAGGTTTGCGTATCAAGGTGTCGATGTGTGTGCGTGTCCTTCGCTCACGGTCGTATGCCGTAGAGTTTCATGTAGAGATAATTTTATGACCGCGTGAAGAATATAATATCTGGTTTTACGAGCGTGTATAGACTCCGGTTACAGCTTACCATCAACACAATGTTAGGAATAATTTATTCGACATCACTCTCAAATATGTAAATTTGAAAGCGCGTGGTGATTAACATCTTTTGTGGCACAAATACATTTTATAAAAAAACTGTTGTTCTTACGACGGTTACGAAACAGGACTTCGATTTTTTGATAGTATTTAAAAGTATGATTGTTTCAAAATGTTATCATTATAGTATTTGTTAATAGTTTCGTAGAATACCTTCTGAATACCAATGTCTAGAATAATAGTTTGCAAATTACTATTTGTTCAGATGTAACTGTTCTGCCCCAAGAATGTATGTCCCCTATTAACTTTGGAGGACGTTTGAATAACAATAGTAAAAGGTAGCCCATCTCCCTAAGTTCACATCAGTAGTTTGATAAGTGCGATTTTAACGTGCAATGTTAGAAATTTAACACTATAATAAACATGCTGCAATGTTCCTCGAATTATTATTGTTAGCCATTATTATTCAGAAGGTATAGGTATAATATTTAAGTACATGTAATTCCATGTAAATGCAGGTTTTAGGTGCTTATTCTGTTTTTGTTAAAGTGATCTTTCCTAAGATAAATTATTGACAAAATATATGTCAATATATGATTTGCACGAAGTTAACCTCATTTGTAAGACTGCTCTTATAGAGCTTTTGTAAATATGTGGGCGGCGATTTTTATGTAAATATCCGTTGTTTTCTTTAAATATGTCGTACATTGCTCTACGAGAATTGAAATACGAGCTTCTAAAACCATGTTTGAAAACTTATTACACCAGGTGTTACGCAATAGTATGTTTCATACGTCGCCATTACAGTTCTAACGGCTTGAGTTTTGAATCCACATGTTGATTCATCGCTATGCTCAATGACATATCTTTAAAGTTATTAAATTTACTTACTTATACTTGTAAATCGGTAAAAATTAAAAATGACAAACAGCATTATTGACATAAAAAAAACCTGTATAATAATTAACTGGGTGGTCTAAAGCGAAATCGCAGATTAACTGTTGTTAATTTTTTAATACACTTATCGTGCATCAGGCATCCAGAGCATCTGCTTCGGCATAGTAAATTGTACAAGTGTATACAGGGTTACTTTCATTTGTGTAAATCCATGTCAACATGTCAACATGATGACTCATGACTTGTCTAATTTACCTTAACTACCTACCACAACTTTTCTACAATTTCTTGTATTTTCTTAACGGTGATAATTGTTCTTCTTCTTTTAAATAAGGGTTTCCGCAGCAGAATCGCGAGAGAATAGTTAATCTGCCAAAACATCATCCATCATCACCCTTTCATATTCTAACTTTTATAGAATTATATGATATCTAAGTCACCCTGCATCGGTATTACAATGTTAACTTCACAACAATTACTACAATATTAATATTGCTTATAGCACTAAAAATTTATGATATCAGTTATTCAGGTATTGAATATATACCTGTTATGGTTAAATTACCTGAAATTTTCATTAATTTCATTCATTATTAACACCTTCATTCATTATTAAATATTATTTGTTAGCCAACATCTAGGCATGATCTAAAAGAGTAACGTGCAATACTTATGCTAAAAAATAATCTTGAGTGATTGAATGGTTCAGCGATTATGGCAATGATTCTGTATATTTAGGAGTTAGAGACCTTTCTTGACGGTGTACCAATGGGTTTATTGGAAAAAAAATGCTAGGATAACATTTTCAGAAATGTTTTACTTGCGATTTAGTAAAGGGTCCTGAATCTAAAATTGGCCAGCTATATATTTAGATTTGTACATAGGAAGGTTAATCATGGATGTATATGTATACCTGTTTCTGCTTATTTTGTCTAGTAGGGCAGAAGATATCACACATTTTAGAACGTAATATTACATTGTATGTGTCTTATAGAAGATGGAGTTCGTTTGTTCTGTCTCGCCATGTATACGTCGTTTATTTATGTTGCCATAGCAACTAAAAGTTCGTATGGATCCGAAGGCTCTGTACGCTGTTAGTTAATTCTTAGATTTAGTAGCTAAAAATGATAAACGGTTGAAGCACAATACGAATTAGTATTCCATATCTTTAATCTACGCAGCGGAAGTACCTGATGGTTCCTCATGGCACTGAACCAAAATAGTGTAGGTTTTATTTCATTACATTTAACTCATTTTGGTTAAGGCCATTAAAACATATTTATTGTATTTTAGTATAAATACTAGCCCAATTAAAGACTTGTATTATTTGAAATTCAGAATGTTAAATTTCTAATTTAGTGTTTCCATTGTAATTTAAAAAAATCGCGACACCTATTTTATGCTGAGTGATGAGAATCTCTTGTATTCTATGTACATAACAAAAAGTAAATGGACGTAATTTAGCAGAAAGAAAATAATACACAAAAATCTAGCATTACTTAAATGAATAATATTTAAAAAAAATTGATATAACCTGATAAAATAAAATTAGGTTGAATGTGAGTATGATTAGTACTTTGCCAACAAACCATTTTAGCTTATTCCATGATTGAGTGCATTACGTTAGCCAGCTTTACCACAAATATCTTTAAATTACACAATGTAGTGTACTTGAAAAATGATTTACAACCATTAAAAAAAAAATTAAAGCCATAAAACATTACAAGGTTATAATAAATATATAGTATATCTTACATGGCATATCTTAGGTTTCCTCTCCCATGTGATTTTACCCCACGCTGTGCTTGATGCGTTGTGGATGTGTCATGAGCTCGAGCGTGGATACAGGATTTCTTGCAGGGTTCAGTTTTACAGCATTTTGCGGAAGTGAGGAAAGGGTAAATATATAATTTTTTACCGCGATAAAATGAATAATACAGAATTTTGTGGGTATTTCCCCCCCGGAAGAGGAAAATGCGCAAAATTTTGTGTGGGGGGAGGGTGTTCACGTACTTTCTAATCAAAATAATGTTCCTATTGCCGCCTAACCCTACCCGTACGGTACCCCGTACGGAATTCTGTACATTTAACTCGGAACAAATTGTGTATATTTGCCCTACCTCACGTATTCGCGCCTGTGTGAGTTTACTAGAATGTCCCATGTGTGTCTATAAGCAATGAAGGGCGCACTAATGCACTCAAAAGATATGTATGCCTCAAAGGCACAGTGACTTCAAAGTGGAATAACTGACTAGAAGTCTAAAAGGTTTAGTCCAATGTTACTTAACTTTCTATTAGTTATAACAATGGCTGTGGAGTTGGGCTGATGGGTCTTCATCATAAATAAAGTCTATCAAGACAAATAATAACGGTATTATTAACCTCTTCTGGTGTTTTATTATAATGTGGATGGAAAGGTATATAATATGATCTCTCTAATGTAATTGTTTATCTGCATTTTATATTTAAAATAGAGTTTATTTATCAATGGACCTAGGTTTCTCCGAATGATTCCAAAAAGTATGGTTAGTTTTAAAGATAATATTTCCAATTTAAAAGCATTGTTATATGCAAGGAATATAAAATCATGAAGGCGTTCCCTTAAACTTCGTTAATATGAAAACTAGTGTCGCTAAATTCTCATTAAATATTACTAGCTGTCACTTCGTCCGCGCGGATTTAGATTTCAAGGGTTTTTTTTGCGCGGAGCACTTATTCTATTTCTAAAATAAAAGTAGTCTAAGTTACGACTTATATTTCCTATCTGCCAGTGAAAGTCCCGTCAAATCGGCCTAGCCGTTCCAGAGATTACCTAATTCAAAAAGACAGAAAGACAGACAAAAAAAATAAATATTACTTTTTGGTTATCGTACATACACTCATATGCATGTATTTAAATTCTATTATTTTAATATTACAAACAGACACCTTTATTTTATTTATTTGTCAAGAGTATAGACAACTAATCACATCACGCAAAACAGGGACGAGATTGGTTAAAATTGTCAATTCAGATCAAAGGCCTTACTCTTGAACTTAATTCCGACCGATCGGTATGGCAATTAAGTTCAAGAGTAAGGCCTCAAGCCTAAAAGTAAATGTCAGTTAGCAGCCAATCGCATTGCGAATAATGTTGAACATCTGTACAGCATTGTGGCGATAGCTGCGGAGCCACTCTTCTTGATTTTATATTCCATGGTGACAAGCAATGTTTGATGGAATCTGCAGTAGGTAAATGTAAAGGTAGGTAAAAAAGCCTTGCAACCTAAAACGAAACAATGTGAATATGTATCGTGTTTTACCATTTTTACATATTTAAATGTAGGCGTTGCCAGGCAAGTAAACGGTCCTACAAATTATTTTACCTATCTGTCATGTTAGTATATTATTTAGCAGTAATTTTTAGGGTATTTACTGTGCATTCACTGATTTGGCTCAAATGTACATAAGATATAAAGTACAACTTGATATTGTAATTATTACTGATCCATAATTAAATTAAATGATAAATACATTTTATAATGTTTGTTTTATTTATTTACACTATTTTAGTTTATTCGTTGGCGTTGGCATGTTTTCCAATAAAGCGGGTGGTGGTCGGTTGTGAAACCATTCGTGTTTCAACGCCTGAAATATAAATTAATATAAATAAATAAATTATTATAAAATACACCTCTGCCTACAACTTCGGGGATACAGGCGTGAAGTTATGCTTAATTATGTAATTTAATAAAAAGTACTTTTTTATAAACTACGCATATTTCGCAATTTTTTTTAGTATACCACTTAAGTATATTAAGTTCATGTACTTATTCATATTCGTGTTTGTAAGTGAGAAATAAAAAAAAATCTTTACCAAATTTCAAGAAGCAGTATGTACTTAAACAGATTTTGATTATTCTGTGTATCAAACATCGACAATATAGTTCAGTTTATTCGAAACTCGAACGTGACCACTTTTATTACTCCCAACTCACCGAAGCGGGATAAAACCCGACCCCACCAGGCGAGGCCGCGGTGGCGGTCAAAGTCCGCCGGCAACCCTGGGGTTATCCTTTCGAGGGCTTACCCGGGGTGCCCGGCAACGGACACTTGGGGAGGACACCGTGCGGTTTTAGTCGATACACTACATAAAAAAACCCCCGTTTTACCAATATATATTTGATTTTTTTCATTCTATTGAAGTTAATCCATATGCTCCGAAATCTGTAAATACCTATACGTAACTACAGGTATCGCTAGACACTATGGATACGGTATATCTATAAATTTAAAAAAATATGAATGTAAAAATACTGGCTGGTCATAGTAAAGTATAAAAATAAAGTTACTTTTCTGCTATGGTCTACGTCTATTTAAATTAATTTTGTCGATTACCTCCTTAGCCGATATTCTTTTATCGGCATCATACATGATGAAAGATTTGACTAGGTTTGCAGCGTCAGGCTCTACGCCCGGCAGTAGTTCTGGCCAGGGCGTTGGCGTTGACTCCGGAAACGTGATCTTGTGAAAGTCTGGTAAATCAGAGTGACCAGGCCAAGTCTCTTCTGTCGGTGTGCCTAGATGCTGAAGTACTATTGCTAACTGTTCAATATCGGATTCACCCTAGAAAACAGTGATTTAAAGTAAAGTTACTGTTATTCGTCCGAATGACAATTCTGGTTGCATCCAAAACTTGCAATTTGGAGCCCGGGGTCCTCTCTATAAGACCTTCATAGTTTAGTTTATTTTGGCTGATACGGGAGCCACTACCGTCAGACCAACCCTGAGAGAAATTATTTCAGAGTATTATCCATCAATCAGCAGGTGTACCGGCTTACAGGTGAGGCTGGCTTGGGCCCAAAGATCTTGTGGAGCTCCATACATCAATAATATGAATAAATTACCTATAGACCTATATACTACTGACTACTATAGACTTTCGTGGCCAATGACGCATATATGCGTCATTTCAACGAGCGTTCCTTGGTGCTCATAATGGCATGTCATATAATAAGTAGTATGACCAGTGAGAATCGCAACTCGCTCGCTCGATGGTCATACTTGTCATTGTCACTCCTAATATAATAATTTTCCTATCCCCTGTAGATACATTCACTATTGAGCGGATACGGCGGCTGGGTCTCGAGGTGGCTCTGCATAAAACCGAGGCCCTGTTCTTTCATGGGCCTCGGAGCAAGCCACCCGAGGGATCCAGTCTCATCGTGGGAGGAAATCGCATCGGCATCAAGCCCCAAATGAAATATTTGGGGCTCGTGCTCGACGGCCGATGGGACTTCGGTGAGCACATCCGAAGTATGGCCCCCGAATTGAAGGGCACAGCTCTCGCTCTGGCGCGGCTGTTGCCCAACATGAGGGGGCCCGATGACTTCTGCAGAAGACTCTACGCGGGGATCGTGCGGTCCATGGCCCTGTATGGGTGCCCAATATGGGCGGAGGCCCTTAAGGCCGGAAGTGTGCGGAAGCTGCGCGCTCCGCAGCGAGTGATGGCCATCAGGGTCATCCGCGGGTACCGCACGATCTCCTTCGAGGCGGCGAGTCTCCTTGCCGGAACTCCGCCATGGGACCTGGAGGCGAGAGCCCTTTCGCAACTGTACCAGAGGCGAAAGGAGGCGTGGGAGCAGGGACGGAACCCCGAGCATCGAGAAATCGAGGCCGTGCAGTCCCAGCTCCGCCAGGCCATCGTGGTGGAGTGGAAGGAACGACTTGGGCGACCAAACGGGGAGGGCATCCTCTCGCTCGGCAGCATGATTGCGGCAATGGTGCGGAGCGCGAGCGCGTGGGCCGCCGCCACCTCCTTCTGCGAGCATGTAATGCTCGCGAAGGAGATGGCGGAGCGCGCCCGGGAGAGATTTAGAACTCTCCCGGCCCGCCGAGCCCGCAACTTGCTCGCCGCGCGTCGCAGGTGACTCAGGCGCCGGAGGTCGCTTAACGACCTCCGTCCTCCATGAGCGCAGGCCTGGAGGTGGCAGTTAAGGCCTGACAGGCGGCCTTAACTGCCACCTCCAGGCCGAAGCAGCAGAAGCAGGCCGGGACGGTGGGGCGACTAGCGCCCCTCCCCCAAACCGGGGCCAGACGGGGACACCGTGGTTCCCTAACCCGAGGGGGCCATCTCGAAACCGGAGATGGCCCAGGGTCAGTCGGGGTGCGAGGGATATGGTCTATGGGCAACCTTACACCCAGGCGTCTGTAGACCCGAGACGGCGTGCGGTTTTAGTCGGTTCAAGCCCGACTTAACCGCCCCCGCTGGCCGGCGGGGGGGGGGGGTATCCGAAGGGATTTAAGAATTTATAATATCTACCTATTAAGTAGAACATATTGTGGTAGCACCAAGGAACAAAAATTTTTATTTTATGTTGCATGTTCTTGTAACTAAAATTTTAAGATTCAGTTTTTTGATTTTTTCCTTTGTACCTATGCCTAGAAGTTTACCTTGATGCCAAATATTAAGTTTCTAGGTCATCTGGAAGTGGAATAGGTTTTGATCTATAAGTCTGTTCGTCATAAAAATATCGGTTTTTAAACGTTAATATAGGTATTAACGTTTAAAAACCGATATGTAGGCATCAATAAATGTTTGAGCAACAATATAAGGGGTTCTAATAAAGGTATTAAATAGTCTTTGAGTTGTGAAGGGGTCAGAAGTAGCGCGTCTAGATGGTACAATCCTATCTTTATGTCCAGTGGTCGTAATGGGTCTGACTTGTTACCGGTCGCGTTATTCATCATCATTCAAATCCATTGCAGCGATTAGAGTGCCTATTAGAGTGACTATATAGTGGTTCCGGCGCTTCTGGGTTAGGTTAGGTTAGAACTGTGACCCCAACAGAGCCACTAGTAGGAAGGAGGAACCACTAGTCCGGAAAGTTGGATTTCGATAACGTGACTATCGATCGAGCGTACCACACATAAAAGGAATTTCGAGACAGCGTGTTCGCGAGTCCGTCATTCGATTTAGCGATTTTCGATACAACGGCTTTTCGCAAGGGCGTACCACTTGAATTTTTTTCGCAGCAGCGTGCGTCGCAAGGATTCGAAACTACATACGACTACGGGTCGTACTTTATAAAAATGAGGGTGGCATGAATCGGATAGGTATAACTAGGCACCTACAGCAAACAAAGGTTGTTTCGTGATCATTTCAGCGATGATACATCCGACCGCCCATAAATCAACTTTCTCTGAATAATATCTCGCTCCATACAGCAGCTCTGGAGCTCGATACCACCTGAAAACAAGCTCAATGTACAGTTTCACTAATCGTATCGTATCTACGCTGTGTAATTAAACAAAGTATAATATGAATATCTACTCTGTACCTTGTAGCTACTTGGTGTGAATATGGTCTACCACCGTCGGGCCAATAAAGACGGGCGAGGCCTAAATCAGCTATCTTCAGTATACCCTCATGGTTGATTAGCAAGTTTGCCGGTTTCAAGTCCTTAAACAAAAGTTACATAAGATACATAAATAATAATAAGAATATAATAATAATTAATCATTTATTTACTTTTAGTTTGCTTACAAATCATGAACTATTTAAATAATAACAACATCAACTCTGGTACCCATGATAAGTACCAAGGTTCTCATAAAGTGGTGACATCTTAAAGAAATTAGAATTCGCTCATTAAGAACAGTATCAAAAAAAAAATTCAAAATAACAAAATGTAGAACACAAACTCCTATGTATTACAGATAGTAAAATAACTCAGAACAATATAAGAACAAAAAAGGAATAGGATTAAACAAAGCCTTCTTCTTTCATTACAGTAAGTAGCAAGGGCGTGTTCAGCGGATGAATAAGTATTGGGCCAGTTATTACTATGAACGACTAAAGCTGTGTCATCAGCGTAAGTGAAAATTGAACAATAGGGAATCGAGAGCTTACAGAGGGACTTGATATAAGCCAAAGAGAGAGTGGGCCCTAGTATAGAATCTGAGGTACGCCGTAAGCAACAGAAACTTCTTCACTAACATATGAGTCGATTTGGATACTCTGAACTCTATTGGAAAGATAATCTCTGAAGATTTCTAGAGCGTGACCATGAATACCCATTTTCTCCAATTTTAATAGTAGATGCGGAACAGAGACGGTGTTAAAAGAAAAAAAGTTTAGAGAAGTGTGAGAGAGTGTAGCGGTGGGTTGTCATGTATGTCTCTCGCGGGATGAATATTGTTTTTTGTGTTTCTCTGCGAGCTTTTTGCCTATATTAGTCAAATAATGGTTAACTACATTCACCGATGACTTATTATCAGGGGCCATTTTCAGCAGTTCAAGAGGTGGGTTCACTGCACCGTCTGTGTTGATAATTTTTTTAATGACCTTCCTTGTAGTTGGAGTTTTTAGCATTGCAAAATTCATTTTTTGAATATGCTATTTTTTTCTATAAATGTGTATAGTCATTTAAGGTATTCCTTTTAAAGGTACTTACTTGGTCTATTTAATCTTAAGGATTGAATACCATCACACACACGGAAAACCCGGCAGAATTAGATCCGGAAACGGAGCTGCTTCCGGATGAAGTTCTGCCGGGCTTTCCTCTCGCAAAGACAGGAAGAGATACGATGCCGCTTGATGGGTCTACGAAAAGGTTTTCTAATTCAAAAACTCCTTGATCTAGGCTTCTTCGTACGACAAGTCAAAGTTAAAGTCAGAAATCATTTATTCTCTATATACCATTACAACGACACTTACAAAACGTTAAAAAAGCAGATCCTAGGCACACTTTGCGGTCACCGATGCCAAGTTTACTTACCCTATGCATAACATAATGTGCGTGCATGTACCGTGTCCCTTTTAGTAGCATTTGAGCATAAGTCTTTACTCTCGGCAACGTCAATTCTTCTTGGTTGTGGTGTAACATATCCCATAGACCAGAGCTCATATATTCAAGCACGAGGACCAGGCTCATGCCGCGCGGAAACATGTCGTATAATTTTATGACCTATGAAAATATAGATCAAATTACACACAAACTACGCCTTTATCCTCGTCGTGCCACCAACTTGTTCCACCAGTGGCACGATGAGGAATTGCCATTCC
This sequence comes from Cybosia mesomella, assembly GCA_946251805.1. Classification (NCBI taxonomy): domain Eukaryota; kingdom Metazoa; phylum Arthropoda; class Insecta; order Lepidoptera; family Erebidae; genus Cybosia; species Cybosia mesomella. The sequence continues at coordinate 12,944,729 of OX276408.1, read as the reverse complement.
TAGTCGTACCACTGAATGATTATTGAATGATTGTTGCTCTACTAGTAATAAAAAAATTCTAAAAATATAAATTTAGTGTTGATTACAACTAAATTTATATTTTTAGATTTTTTTCCCGACCCTACATACTATAACAAAAAACAAAATCACAACTTCTACATTAACAAAATCAAAATAAAGTTATCTTAATTTTTCCAAAAAATGGCCGATACTAATTACGTGGTTTACTAAATCCATTTGCGTCTATAAAACAAATTCATCATTTTTTTGGTACTGCAGCAAAAAAAGATGAATTTGGCCAGTCCGGCGGTAGAAATATTTAGTCCAATCTTAATTTTTTTGCAATTTGAACAGGCGGCATCATTTAACAATGCATTTAACAGCCTGGTCAATGACACATAATTTTTATTAATACTCGTAGTCCTATTGATTTTACTATTCCAGGCCTCTACCACGTTATTGGTATGGTGGCGTTCGGAGTATATGCACTATTCGTCAATAAATATTTCATTTTTCATCCAATATTTTTGCACATAGTTTATAAATTTATTTACTTTTGATGGGTCCAGACATTCATCTTGTATATATTTCCAACCATCCGTAATCATCTCTCGCGGCAATAGAGGTAACGGACAACAAAGGCCTACTTCTGCCTCTTCTCTTCTTATTTCTGGCACCATAGAGTTTAAACAAAAAAGTACGAGTAGGTACATAATACTAAAGTTGCAGTTACAGGAAAATTGTGTTAAAGACAACAATTATTTATTGAGTAATATCTAAAGGGAAATTAAGTAGAGCTACCATCGCTGCATATATCAGCATTCAGTGGTACGACGAGGAATGACAATTCCTTCTCGTGCCACTGGTGGAACAAGTTGGTGGAACGACGAGGAAGACGGGCAAACTACAGGTAAATCTAATAAAATACGCATCTATAATAATAAATCTATGAAAATACTTACGTCTTTGCAGATCGAATTTTCACGCGTTTTGCGAGGTTTTACTTCGGAGCCTGGGGTCTGCTTACGCCTCCTTCCAATTTGGCTTATAGCGACTGCCGTCTGACCTCCCAACCCCAACAGAGAAGAGCTTGAAGCTCCGAAGAGCCACTATCACGACCTTGCCAGTCATAGCTAAATACCGATGGATTGGTGGTGTCAGACCGAAATAACACTTTTTCTACGAAAATACATAGGCGCAGTTCAGCTTTTCACCTATGCGGCTACTAGCTATTATATGAAAGCACAAACCTACGTTACTTAGGTACCTATTCATGCACCTACTTACATATTTGCACCGTAAAAGTTGTAGCGCCTTGATCTCCCTCATGACGTTAACTGGTATTCCATCCTCGAGATTTTTAATGAGAATTTTCTTAAAAGCCACTTCACGGCCCGTAGGATTATGCTTTGCTTTGAAAACTAACCCATGCGCTCCTTCGCCTATACGCCCTATCACTGAATAATTTGAGACCTCGTTATTCATTTTACTTCAAAATATAAAAGTTTAAAATCGTAAGATAAATTTAACTTTTTTTAAAGCAATCGCTTGCCAAATAATAATGTTTATTATTGTGTACGGTTACCATAGCAACAGTTTGGACATTCGTTTCATTCACAACTATAGTCGATTGATTTAAGTACTTAGTCGAGTAATTAATAGCGTAAGTAGCGTAGTGGTATAGCAGTAGGATAGTAAGTATTTAATGGTCCCGGGATCGAATTCTGGCCTTTACAGTACCGAAAACTATAGTGATTGTGGTTACTAGTAGGTATACTTACGCTTGGGGTGTGTGTTGGGTAACCTCCTCGAGTGTCGCTCCGATTCCGATCCCGCTGCAGTCCGGGGGGAACGGAATCGGAGCGGCCGGTACACCCTGGGCGGCGGTCAATGGCTTCCCCTTCACCCCTTCACAGGGTTGGCATTGATCGTCGGCCAATACCCAACGTGGCGGGAACACATCGCTCTCCGTACTCCTCTGCTTTCAGAGGAGACAGGATGAGCGATGCTGTTAGTGGTGAGATGGCCCAGGGTCAGCCGGGGTGCGAGGGATATGCTCTATGGGTAACCTTACACCCCGGCGTCTGAAGACCCGAGACGGCGTGCGGTTTTAGTCGGTGCAAGCCCGACATAACCGCCCCCGCTGGCCGGCGGGGGGGTATCCGAAGGGATTTCCGCACGATATAAAAAAAAAAAAAAAAAAAGGTATACTTACGCTTCATAAAAACGAAAGAGAAAAAGAATTGATCGATTAGGTCAATGTAGTACCCTGTTGAATGGATAGGTTACATCCATATATAAGCATATTAGGTGCACGTATTGTAGTACCCGAGGGGGTCATTTCGAAACCGGAGATGGCCCAGGGTCAGTCGGGGTGCGAGGGTTATGCTTTATGGGCAACCTTACACCCCGGTGTCTGAAGACCCGAGACGGCGTGCGGTTTTAGTCGGTTCAAGCCCGACATAACCACCCCCGCTGGCTGGCGGGGGGGGGGGGGTACCCAAAGGGACTTCCGCACGAAAAAAAAAGGTGCACGTACTGTAATGAGCCCAGTCTCAAATGTTATTGAACCAAATATAACCAGCGTCTCATCCAAATGTAGAGCACTAGAGTATAGAGGCTCTAGGAATATCAAGAGAAACGTACTTTTCAATAAATACCTACCCACACCACACCTTTCTCCCTCCGAGGTAGGCAGAGTCAACAGCCAAGCTTCACGAGTTTCCTCTACTGTCATCAAATTCCAGACAAGCCTACCGGTTTGGAGTACTCCAACTAATAAGGTTCTCCTCTGAAAATTAAAATTTCGCCTCTTTATTGTACCTACCTAACCGTTGCGCGTCATAGCGTTGGCCTACTTAAGAGAACATGAAAACTATATAATCATTTGTTTTAGCCCATCGTCGATACTTATCCTCACGATTTGATACTTAGCCATTACACAAATAATATACAATCATCAATTATGGTCCCATCCCAACCGAATACTTTTGTCCCTTTATGTTGAGCCCGATAAACCCCTTGGCCCTCATCTGGACCAACTCAAGAAAGTTGGATCCAGGCTGGTCCTTGGGCGGCTTATTGCTGGGGGTGATGCCAACGCGAAGAGCGCTTGGTGGGGAAGCAACTTTGAGGATGAGAGGGGGAAGATCTGTTGGAAACTAGCATAGAGATGAAATAGCACATCCTCAACGATGGAAAGGTTCCTTCGATACTGTCAGGGGGGGCAAAAGGTACTGCAGTTTCGTCGACATCCCTGCTTGTTCTGGTGATCTGCTAAGTCTGGTCGACGGCTGGAGGGCTGACGAAGACCTGGCAGCTAGCTCCAACCGCGTCGGCATAGTGTTCCATTTAAAGTTGACCAAAGCAAAGGGTTCTAGCATCAGTAGGACAACCAGGTTGTTCAACACCAAAAAGGCAAACTGGAGCCATTTTCATGAGAAAATGACCAGCTCTTTGGGCGGCACTGGAGTATTTCCCTAAACCGTGGAAAGAGGTGACGGTGGTTGCTCTCAGAAAACCAGGTAAGGATTCGTACAGCTCTCCCAAGTCGTACAGACCGATTGGGCTGTTGCCTGTCCTTGGGAAGCTGTACAAAAAGATGCTGGCAGCTCGAGTTTCATCTACGCTCGCTCAAGTTTCATCTACTACCGCGCATTCGTACTCGCCAGTACAGCTTCATGCCAAGGAGAAGCACCGAAGACGCCCTCTATAACCTGCTGGGGTACATACGTAGTAAACTCAGTAAGCGGACGATTGTCACGTTGGTGTCCTTGGATATAGAGGGCGCCTTCGATAGCACCTGGTGGCCTGCGATAATCGCACGACTCGCTGCGGAAAGGTGCCCAGCAAATTTGAGGCGAGTCGTCAGCAGCTACCTCAACAGTGCGGGTGAGGTACCATTACTTAAACTGCTGGAAGAAGGTGGGGACTACGTGCAGGCATTTGCCGATAACGTGGTCCTCATCTTCGACGGGAATACTGCTTCGAAAATCGAAAGGCAGGCCAATGCCTCCCTCGAGCGTGTTCGGGCGTGGGGAGTCAAAAATAAGTTAAAATTCGCACCACATAAGACGAATGCAATGGTGATAACCAAAAAACTAAAATACGACAGGGGGGAAACGGCCAAAAAGATCTGCGTCCGGAAGCAGCTCGACGCGGTCCAGCGGATGTTTGCCCAAAAACTAACAAAGGCCTACCTGCATTCGGCACTGCTGTTGGCTGGGATACTCCCTCTGGACCTCGCTTTATGAGGCCAAGAGAGGAGTATCCCAGTCATGGTTAGGCGGCAGGGAGATTGAACGGCGGGCCCCCATCTTGGCAGCCCCGCACCCCGCGGAGCGCACGCGTCTGGAGTTTGGCAGCCTGGTAGACGAGGAACAATACAATAATGTGCAATCACTTGACCTCAGAATTTTCACCGACGGGAGCAAAATTGAGGGCCGGGTCGGCGCTGGTATCTCTATATGGGATAGCCAGTCGGAGCCCAAGGCCCACAAGTTTGCTCTCCCGAGTTACTGCACCGTCTACCAAGCGGAGCTCCTGGCTCTGCGCAAAGCGGCGTGCGAGGTAGAGCAACACAGCGCAGCGGCGTCGGGCAGCGGGTCGGCGCTCCTTAGCGTAGTTAATCCGCACTCTTTCCACCCACTCTCATTAGAAGCTAGGGACGCACTTGGTCGCTGTAAGCAGCAGGGCAAGAGCGTTTCCCTCTCCTGGATTAAGGCCAATTTGGGCCTAGAGGGGAATGAGAGGGCGGATTGGCTCGCCAGGGAGGCCGCATTAAAATTGAAAAACGCCCCTGATTACGACCGATGTCCAGTATCATTCGTCAAGGGAGTCCTACGGAAGGGCTCCCTCGATGAATGGAACAGGCCTTACAGCACGACCAAAATGGTCTTCCCCTGCGCCGTGGAGGCACTGTGGGTTCTCCGAATATTTGAATCGTTTCAAGTGTAACGGGGACCCATCGTGCGCCTGTGAGCCTGTGGTTCCATAATCAGTGGCCCATCTGCTTTTTGACTGTCCGATACACGCACCAGACCGACTAGAACTTGTAATCGCCACAGGGATAAAGATGAATATACAAGGTATCCCAAAATTTATAAAGGAGCATCCCGAGCAAACGCTAAATTTTGCCGAAACAATTGTTAGAATAACCAATTGAAGAACCAAGGCGTAAGGTTTATACTAGCACACTATCTGTGCATAGTGATGCTTAGTATAGTTGTGTTTTTAGTTAAGTATGTTAGTTCCTCTCATTAAAGCGATTTATTAGCATAAGATTGTATAACGTAAAAATGTATACCTGTCATTTGTAAACACAATTATTGTAATAGAATAAGCTAGAGATTAAGATAATTGTAAGATATAAATAAATAAAGAGGTAAGAGGTACACAATTTTCCGTAGCGGATCATGGCCCGTAGCCCCTCAAAGATAATCCTCAAAGGTAGTCTGAAAGTGCGAGAGGACTAAAAGATAGAACTGGAGTAACAAAGAGAACTAGAAAGAAAGATGATAGCATAGGGTATAGAATAGTCTTATATTACTTATGCAGTGCCTATTATCTTATACCTAGGTGGGTATTTCAATTTATTAGTTAGCAACTCCATGCATAATAATTACTTACCGATTAAGACGGGACTTGTGAAAGACACAATTTAGATTTTTATTTATGTAGGTATATGCATAAAGTGCTTATTTGCTATAGCTTAATAGCTCTTTGAGACCTTGTGACCAATGGCTAGGTTTTACAAGTTTATCAACGACCTCGACAGCGAGTTTTCATCTATCCAGATAAGAACTAGGCAGGTAGCTTAAAGCCTTAGCCTTTGGACAAAATATATTATTTTCTTTTGTACACAGTGAAACTTACCAGATATTTAGTACACTAGTGTGGTTAGGTGGTGTAGGTATTCGGCGAAAGTACCAAAAAAGTAAAGTTACAAACTTTATTACATTAATTTCATTCTATTAAAACTGCGTTTGTGAGGGACTGCAATCTTTCACAGGGACTACATCAATTTCATTACAGCGGTAAGGAGTAGTTTTAGTATTTTAACAACGGACAAAGGTAAATTTTAAGTGAATTTTTTATAAGAAGAATTTTTATTTAAACCGATGTAGGTACCTACCAACTTAGTTGTGATAATGTCGCTTGAATACAAGTTACCTATTCTAGCATTTATGTTTGTACAGTTGATCATTATTAGGACAATGCGACTGTATTGTCTTTAATACTGTGTCTTATATTACGCCATTCTAATAGTTTCGGTGGTACATTAATGTGCGTGTCTCTGTAATTCAGGTCCACGACCATGGGATTGAAGTTGAAGTGTGCAGTGTTTATACTGGCATGCTTTTGCCATGCGGTGGAAAGTGCAACGATTCTTGCCGTCTTTTCGTCACTGTCGTTCTCTGATCATATTGTCTTTAGAGCATATGTATCGTTACTTGCAAAAAAGAACCACACTTTAGTAGTTATGACGCCATATCCAGGGCACTTTTCGCATCCCGAAGTTGAAAATATTGCGGAACTAGATGTCGGTCAGGCATCTGCACCATTTTGGGATGAGTACAGAAAACTAATGACAAACACTGATGATTATTACCAGAGATTAAAGGCAATAAACGAATTCTCAGTCAGATTAACGATCGCGCAATTGAAATCGAAACAGATGATGGCGCTGCTTGTCAATCCGAATATACATTTCGACCTAGTTATCACAGAAGCTGATGTGCCGATACTTTACGCTTTTGCAGAAAAATATAAGGCACCGCACATTTCTATCACGGCTTCAACTGGTAAGATACATCAACACGAAGCAAAAGGAGATCCTGTGCATCCTATTTTGTATCCAGATGTTAATGCTCTAAGCCATCAAAATATGACTAATTGGGAAAAAGCTGTCGAGATTTATCGTCATATTCAAACTAAGAATGAATATTATAACAACTATCTTCCTCTTTGCGAATTGACTGCCAGAAAATTACTAGGTCTGAAAAGGCCTCTTCAGGAAGTGGAGTATGATATAGACTTGTTATTTATTGCAAGCAATCCATTTTTGATTGGTAATCGACCAACGGTTCCAGCTGTTGTTTTTGTTGACCGCATGCAGATAATACCGGGAATGAGCTTTATACCTCAGGTATAATTATAGTTTCATATCACCTTTATTGGTTTTTATAGGTAAATACGAAAATAGATACCTAGTTACCTAACTTTCTTTTTTCAGGAATTATTATCTATCTTAGATTCAGCCACCAAAGGTGTCGTGTACTTCAGTTTAGGAGCTATTCAGGAATCGGAACAGCTTTCTACAAGTATTTTACAAACCCTGGCAGACGCCTTCCGGGAGCTTCCTTTCACAGTGCTTTGGAAGATTGGTAACACGACCATGTTCAAGAAACCAGATAATGTGATTGCTAAAGCTTGGTTCCCTCAACAACATATTTTAGGTAAGTTTAGTTGGTATACCTACAGAGATATTTTTAGAAATGGGTTGACGATTTTAGTACTAATAAATAGTTTCTCGTGTCTTTTCTTTCGATGTTCACAAGTATTGACACCGAGTTTTGGGAGTGTCAAAATGAGAACCTAATATTTTTTTATGACATTCTATACAGCGCTATCTACATTCAAACAATGTAAACATAACTTAAAAGCGGCGATAGCCCAGTGGTGTACGTAACGGACTGCCGAGACGAGGTCTCGGCAGGCCGGAGTATTAAAAATGTTGATTATCGCTCGCTTAGTAATGTGCCCGGTAGATGGCAATAGGCTCGCCCCCATTACATTGGGACCCTAACATAACTGGCGAATCGTGGGTGTGCAATAGGTACACCTCTGCCGGGGTGTGTGTTGGGTAACCTCCTCGAGTGTCGCTCCGAATCCGATCCCGCTGCAGTCCGGGGGGAACGGAATCGGAGCGGCCGGTACACCCTGGGCGGCGGTCAATGGCTTCCCCTTCACCCCTTCATAGGGTTGGCATTGATCGTCGGCCAATACCCAACGTGGCGGGAACACATCGCTCTCCGTACTCCTCTGCTTTCAGAGGAGACAGGATGAGCGATGCTGTTAGTGGTGAGATGGCCCAGGGTCAGCCGGGGTGCGAGGGATATGCTCTATGGGTAACCTTACACCCCGGCGTCTGAAGACCCGAGACGGCGTGCGGTTTTGGTCGGTACAAGCCCGACATAACCGCCCCCGCTGGCCGGCGGGGGGGGGGGGTATCCGAAGGGATTTCCGCACGATAAAAAAAAAAAAAAAAAAAAAAAAGGTACACCTCTGCCTACCCCTTCGGGGATACAGGTTCTGTAGTTGAAGTTCTGTTATGTTAAACATAACTTAACTAACTTAATAGTTCTAGACTGCGGATAAACAAACTTAGATACATTTTGTTAGTAAATACATACATGGGTGTTATAAAATAATCCCGCTTAGTACGAATCACATTTGTAACATAAAATTTTTAGATCCCGTGTAAAGTTCTTGTTTTTGAAAATAAGTAATGGACAATTTTATCTTTGCACTGTAGCTCATCCAAACGTTAAAGTATTCATAACTCATGGTGGAGCACGTTCCTTAGAAGAAGCAATATTTTATGAAGTTCCCATAATCGGATTTCCGAACGTAAAATCAAGAAAAGTTTTCTTAAGAGAAGTAACGAAACATGGAGCCGGGGAGATTCTGGAACCATACAGTTTGGACAAAGAAAATGTTAAAACTATTATAAATGCTGTGATCAATAACGAGGGGTAAGTATTATTATATAATATAACTGGTGGTGGATCCCTAGGGATTCTGGGTATATCACCTATTATTCTTACTTATTATTACCCAATCCAAATTCTAGCGAGTATCTGAATAATGTCAGACAGTGTTGATAATGAATATGAATAGCAGGTAGGTACTACATTTAGCCTACTTTAAAAAAAAATCTTGGTACTACTAATATTAGGTGTTTTAGAATGGTAGGTACAGCTTCCGTTTCCTGAAAATTGGTACCGCTTTTTGAATTTAATTGTTTGTATCTTATAAGGCACAGTTGCTGTATTATTGAACGAAGCTCGTTAGAGCTTTGTTCTCTTTTAGACGACTCATGTATTTCGTTAGACCATCTTCGCCTCCCAAATGGCTGAACCGATTATAATGAAATTTCACACAAGCAAAGACGTTACTGATGGGAAGGACATAGGCTATGTAATTGAAAATTCATGTGTACCACGGAGGAATAATCACCGAACAAAATTCTCAAAATCTGATTTCTCAATGAACAAAAAATCCTCATTCACGCGATTGGTATTAAATTAAACAATTTGTTCATATATACAAGAAAAAAAAGAAAAACAAAAATCGGACTAGCCATTGAGGAATTATCACCGTTTGAAAAAGTCCTGGTGAAATTGCTTCGCTCAATTTTTGCAACAGCAGAATGAATTGCAGACCTAGTAAAAAGTATGTTAATTATCAAAATGTATGAAAGGGGTGAACTTTTAAACGCTACATTTCTCAAGTTGAATAACTGCTTTAAAATTTTGTAATTTTGCAGGTACAAATTAGCTACTTCAAGATTGAAGCAAAAGATATTCAATCCGCTTATATCCGGTCCAGATGACGCTGTATGGTGGACTGAGTATCTTCTGCGCCACGGGAATGCTCGTCATCTCGGTTCATCTACAGTGGGGCTCACTTCCTTTAGGTACTACATGTTAGATGTTATTTTTTATTTGTTCATTGGAATTTCTTCAACGCTATATCTTTTGTTCCTTATAATACGCTATACTTTGAGGTGCCTGCGTCGTCGCTTTTTTGGCGTTCCCGCAGTAGTTGCTGCTCCAGGCACCAAGTTTAAAGCCCTGTGATTAATTATTTTTTATAGTAGGAGATCATTAACACATTTTGTACTAATCCTCAATTGAATAACTTTGTGTATCAAATAAAATAAGTATGTATTCGTAAATTTTGGTTTGATTTCTTAATGACTATATTTAATAGATACCTATACGTACCTACATAATCCGATTTATCTAAACACCACCTACACTTATCCGAGCTTCAATACAGTTACATCAAGAGTTTGCACTTTGGAGCTCTCTTCTACTCTTTCTTCTTCCCGTGAATTTATTTGGTTTATATTGGCTTTTACGAGAGTGACTGCCCTCTGTCCCCCCAAATTTTAGAGGAAATCTTATGCCAGAACCTTGTCCGTCAATCATCCGGCTTGTAGCTGATATTGTCTTGGGCTCTGGCTCTAAATATATAATACTAGCGGACCCCCGCGGCTTCGCCCGTGACATACTTCGATCCCCCGTGGCACCTATTTAACCCATACCTACATGCCTGTAATTTATTAGTTTGCAATAATGTACGGAAATTTGCCCGATTTGTTAACATATATATGATTACTGTTAGGTAATTATATTATATATTATTATACATATATTATTATTATATATTATAATTTTTCAATTCGAACCAGTAGTTTCTGAGATTAGCACATTCAAACAAACAAACTCTTCAGCTTTTTAATATTAAGTATAGATACCCAGATATTCCTATCCTCAGAACTGCCAACTTAGTTGGGTGGGGGATGGTTAATGGCTAGGTTGGAAGATAGAAATAAGTCAAGTTTGCCCCTCATTTCCCCTCCTTAGATCGGGCTCTGCTGCTTGTGAATCAATAAAGGAGCCCGAAGGGGGGTAGGGGTAAGAGACTGCTTACTTTTACTGATATGGCGGAGAGGGGCTTAATCTATCTAAGCGACTATGGCACTATTCGCCAGCAGATTGGGACGGACTACGTGACTACTTCGCTTCCGTTCCGTGGACTCAGCGCTGCTTTGAGGGTAGGGACTCATCAGATTGCGCCTCTGCCATCGCTGGTGAAATCAGTTTAGGTATGGAGTACTATATCCCATACACCGAGGTCACCAGTGCTCGCAGAGCTCGCCCCTGGTTCGGGCGTGAGTGCAATGACGCTGTTCAACGAAAGCAGTCGGCATTCCGCGCCTGGGTCAGGGCACGCGCAGTGCGCGATCCAAATGTGGGTCACCTCAAGGCGGCGTATAACAGAGCCACAAAGGACTGCAAGAGGGCATACATTAGAGCGGATGCTCAGCGCATAGCACGGCTTGGTCAAGAACTCATGTCGCATCCCGCAGGCAGCCGCGGCTACTGGCGACTGGCCAAAGCCGTGCAATCCAACTTCTGCCAGCCCTCGCTACCGCCACTACGGTACCCTGATGGTTCACTGGCTCACGAGCCGCAAGAGCAAGCAGACATGCTGGTTAACCTTTTCGCGGCTAATTCGCGTGTCGATGACTGTGGACTACAGCCACCAACGCTACCCAGCTGCGACCACTCAATGCCTGATATTCGCATCAGGCAATGCGACGTTCGAATAACCCTACAGTCACTCGACATCCGGAAAGCCAGTGGACCTGACGGTATTCCTGCGTTGGTCCTAAAAAAATGTGCAGCGGAGTTGTCTCCAACGCTAACACGGCTGTACCGCCTGTCCTATTCCTCAGGAAAAGTCCCGCGGGCTTGGAAGGAGGCGAACATACAACCGGTCCCTAAAAAGGGAGACCGTTCGGACCCGGGCAACTATCGACCCATAGCTGTCACCTCAGTCCTCTGTAAAGTGTTTGAGCATATTATAAACACACAGCTCATGCGTTACCTAGTAGATCACTCATTAATTAATGACCGGCAATATGGCTTCAGACCGAAGCGGTCAACGGGTGATCTTCTGGCGTACGTCACACATCTCTGGGGTGAGGCTATGGACAGGCATGGCGAGTCATTGGCTATCAGCCTTGATATCGCCAAAGCCTTCGATAGAGTCTGGCACAGCTCGCTTCTTTCCAAGCTTCCGGCCTACGTTCTGCCTACTCGATTGTGCAATTGGGTTACCAGCTTCCTGCATGAGCGCAGCATCCGAGTTCTCTGTGACGGCCGAGCTTCAGAGTTCATGCAGGTTAATGCTGGCGTACCTCAGCGGTCCGTCCTATCACCCACTCTCTTTCTTCTGCATATCAATGACATGCTGTCTACTGGCAGCATTCATTGCTATGCAGACGATAGCACTCTGCATGGGGGATACTACGGACACCCTGCGGCCAAGCGGACTGATATTGAGGAAAACAGACGACAACTTGTCACTGAGCTCGACCAGGTCCTGACCCGCATTTCCCAATGGGGGTCTGAGAACTTGGTCGAGTTCAATGCCAAGAAAACACAAGCGTCCGCGTTCACAGCCAAAGTATCCTCCTTCCTTCCTCTCCCAACTCTTCAGAACACACCGCTACCACTGCAAGACCACCTTAACATGCTCGGAATGGACGTTCGCTGCAAACTGAACAATAAAAACTACATCGAGAGCGTCATCAAAACAGCTTCACGAAAACTCGGAGTTCTGAACAGGGTGAGACGGTTTTTCACGCCTGAGCAGCGGTGTCTTTTGTACAAGACACAAATTCGCCCCTGCGTGGAATACTGCTCTCATCTCTGGGACGGCTCCGCAAAGTACTTATTAGACGCTCTCGACAGATTGCAGCGGCGTGCCATCCGTATCATTGGTAGTCCAGCGATTACCAACAGCCTGGAACCTCTGCAGCTGCGTAGAGACATTGCCTCTCTGGCTGTATTTTACCGCCTCTACCACCTCGAGTGTTCTGACGAGCTCTTTCAACTGATCCCACCTTCTCCATTTCGATCCAGAACAACACGTGCTGGACTGCGATGCCATCCGCACACGGTGGAAACCATTCAGTCCCGAACTCAGCGGTTCGGTGCTTCCTTTCTTTGTCGCACGATAAAGAGCTGGAATGCTCTGCCCGCGCACGTGTTTCCTTCTTCTTACAATCCCGGGTTCTTCAAGCGGGGCGTGAAAAAGCATCTTTTGAGGCCGTCAAGGTAGGGGCTACCATTTCAATTCATCGTCAGCATCTGGGATGATGGCCCATATCTTCTGGACTTCACCCTAGCTTCTCACCATCCAGCGGGGTGCAGTCAATTGACGGAACAAATATTTAAAAAAAGAAAAAAAAAATACTATTATAAAATTGTAAATTAGATGTCTATACATTGGAGATATTTATAAAAACACTGGTAATGTTAAATAAACGATTCTGAGCACAATTTATTTTCGTTTTATTGCAAATGGTTAAGTATAACCACAGATATGACTGAAAAACGATAACCAGCCGACGTGCGGGCGGAGCACGGAGCACCAACTAGTAATTAATAATTGCTGAAAAATATGCTTACGTAATACTTGAACGGCCCTTTAAAACATCATAATACATACCGAAAGAGTTGGTTCCGAATTTAGATATGTCATATACTTAAATATTCCCACTATCCAACCTAAAGTAGGGTAATTATGTCGGGAGAAAGCATGCGCACCTTGAAGTTCCAAGATATGTTCTTCTAGAAGTTTCTAGTTTGGGGGCCTAGTTCCTAGTTGGGAGCTGAGAAAGTGGTTCATTCCAGGACTGAACTACAACGCAGCAGTAAATGAATCAAAGTGTGTGGGCTTGGTTTGAGACTTAGCCGCAACAAATTATTTGCATAACTCAATGATCTGACTATTTAAGATATGTATCAAGCTACTCAGTTGTAGATTCCTTTGAACTAGAATCAACACTTATGTTTATGTTTAGTACAGGCTTAGTACAGGTAAAAACATGAAACATCTATCTACTGAGCAGAGTGGTATACCTTTTTTTTTTCGTGCGGAAATCCCTTCGGATACTCCCCCGCCGGCCAGCGATCAACTTAAAACCGCACGCCGTCTCGGGTCTAAAGACGCCGGGGTGTAAGGTTGCCCATAGAGCATATACCTCGCACCCCGACTGACCCTGGGCCATCTCCGGTTTCGAGATGGCTCCCTCGGGTTTGGGAACCACGGTGTCCCCAGTCTTGCCCCGGTTTGGGGGAGGGGCGCTAGTCGTCCCGCCGTCCCGGCCTGCTTCTGCTGAGGTGACAGGTGGCTTCACCTGCCATCCCCAGGCCTGCGCTTATGGAGGACGGAGGTCGTTAAGGGACCTCCAGCACCTGAGTCGCCTGCGACGCGCAGCGAGCATATTGTAGGCTCGGCGGGTCGGGAGAGTTCTAAACCTCTCCCGGGCGCGCTACGCCATCTCCTTCGCGAGCATTATATGCTCGCAGAAGGAGGTGGCGGCGGCCCACGCGCTCACGCTCCTTACCATTGCCGCAATCATGTTGACGAGCGAGAAGACTACCACCCCGATGGCTGCCACGGTCACGCCTCGGCACCTCCCACGCCGGGCAGTCCGCCAGCGTGTGCAGCCCCGAGTCCTCGCTCGCGTCGCAGTGATGGCACTCAGGCGTTGGCTCTCCTGATAAAAATATAGCTAGATCTCTGTGACAGTGACACCTAGGTATATATTGTATCATCTATGGAAGTAATTTTTTTACTTGACATTGGCGAAATTGTGGTGATTCTACTGCAGAAGCCATTAACTATATTATTGAATTAAATTGAACAAGCATCATGTTTACAGTTTTATTTTTGTTTCGTAGCCGTCTGTCACAGTCACAGAGATCAAGCTATATTTTAGGTATAATTGTGTGTAATTTTGATTTATGTATTTCCGAACGGAGAAAATGGTTCGATAATAAATGTCATTGGATCATCGTCCATCCTGTCAAACAAAACGTCAAAAGTCAAAACACGGAAAACGCTGTTTTCATATGTTGAATTTTGTGAATTAAATTATATTCAAAAAGAAAAAAAAATTACCTATCTATATATAGTATATGAAGTCTTTGCCTTTATAATTTTTTCTTTGATAACCACAAAACTATCAATATGAGTGCTGTAAGATCCTGCCCGGGATTGTATTGCGGGCGGACAGAGTTTGAGGATGGTTCTTGGAGTGATTGCGGTGCCTGTCCGAGAGGCTTTCGGACTAATGCCTCTAGTTACTGTATGCCCTGTACTGACGAACCGACGTTGTACGATGGTCTTTACCTAGGGTTTATGACTCTACTCCCCATGGTCCTACATTGGACTTTTATAGACATGGTTGCTTATGGAGAATGGTTAAGTAAATTTTATCTAAGTCTGTTGTAAATATTCATTCGCCAAACATATCATATCTGTTACAGCTCCTTTTGAAGAATACATAAGTAGTCCTGCTGGTAGCCTGTAGTCTCTAAGGCTAGTTATTGCACATGTAAATGCAGAGGGAAATTTGTTGCTTCAGAAGGGTTTTAACCTGGGATTACTGCAATTTCCCTCTAGGCCATACTTTTAGGTGCAACTACAGCTAATTGTAACTATATTATAATAAAGAGATTTTTATTATCTAGTACCTTATTATCTTAATTAAAACGGAGTGTTCTGACTTCAACTAAATCCTTTAAGCAATGGTAGGTAATGCCTAGCTTCCTTTGGTTAGTGTTGGTGCGGGCTTTAATATGCTCCTAAGTAGGTTATTTTTTTAGATACCCATTTCTTATGGCAAATAGGTGTATATTGTATAAAATTAATTCCCTTTTGTTTAACCACTTCACAACAAATATTTTATGATTTTCTTCATAGAATATTAGGTTATGTGACCCAATTAATACTGAGGATTATTATGTATGACAAAATATTTTCAATTTACAGTAAGAAAAGAGTCCTTATCCAGCACCTGTGCGCATTTGTTGAAGTAGCAACTGGCACACTGGCTGCATTATTAGTGTTGCCTCCAATGGGCACTATAGCCTTACATGTCTGTTCCCCAAAGGCACTCTCAGACTGGTATACTCTACTGCATAATCCTCAGCCTGATTATAAGGAGACACTGCATTGTACCCAAGAGGCTGTATACCCATTGTGAGTATTTTTAGTAATATTTATTTAGTAAATTGAACATTTTGTTTGATTTGCGTGAAAAACAGTTTCATCTTGTTTTTTTTTCTTGATATTGTAGATTATCTATAGATATATTGTTTTGTGGAAAATGAAGCTATAAGTAAAAAAAAATGGAAACTACCAAGTAACAAAAAAAGTAATACACAATGTTATAATGTTTTCAGGTACACAGTAGTTCTTCTCATCTATGCATTCAGCTTACTGATGACGATTTCTCTCAGGCCCTGGCTCTTGACATGGGACCCGAATAACCCTGGCAAGAAGGCTATATATAGTGCCCTGTACTTTTACCCCATATTGGTGCTTATACACACAGTTGCTGCTGGTTTGATATGTAAGTAATGTAGTAGTTGAATATGTTATATTATCATCTTACTACTATTATAAATGTAAGTTTGGATGGATGGAGTGATGTTTGTTACTCAATCATACCAAAATGGCTGAATGAACTTTAGTGAAATTCGGAGCAGAGGTAGATTATAAACACTTTAACATAACTTCACGCCTGTATCCCCGAAGGGGTAGGCAGAGGTGTATTGCACACCCACGATTCACCAGTTATGTTTAAGTCCCAATGTAATAGGGAATAGTGCAAAGGCTGTAAGTTATTCTGGGTCACAAGAACAGGGTTGGTTTATCACGTGGGTGGACTCGCGGGCCACAGGTAGCTGAAGCAAATGCTTTATTTGGAATCTGAACAATCACCTTCAGCCAGTTTTTAATACTATGGCCTCTAATCTCTGTGTATAAAAGATGAAGATATCATAATATGATTTTAAATTAAACTTTATAGATAACTATTGTGGGTATGTAATACACCTCTGCCTACCCTTCCGGGATACAGGCGTCAAGTTATGTTAACTATTAAATGCATTGCATTCAGATACAATATATGTCAGGGCACATGTATGCGCAAACGGGTCGGCGCAAAAAAGATTTTAATGTAATTAAAATCTTATTCCTATGTTTTGTTATACACCCCATTTGTGTTCATAAATAAAAACATAAATATTCTAATCTAGGACATATTACACGGCCATCTAGACCTAAACTAAGCAGAGCTTGTCATATGGGTTCTAGAATATTATATCTATTTTTATATCTATATTATTTACGAGTATATCTATATATCTAATATTATATCTATTATTATATCTACTTTTGTGTGAAAATCTTAATGCGGTTCACAGAATACATCTACTCACCAAGTTTCACCAGCATAGTACTTATAGTTTCGGAAAAAAGTGGCTGTGACATACGGACGGACAGACAGACAGACATGACGAATCTATAAGGGTTCCGATTTTTGCCATTTGGCAACGGAAAAAAAGTGGCTGTGACATACGGACGGACAAACAGACAGACATGACGAATCTATAAGGGTTCCGATTTTTGCCATTTGGCAACGGAATCCTAAAAAGGCGCAACCGCGCAAAAAAATGTCCTATTGTTTCATACCAATCGATGAATGGCCTAAATATCTCAAAGAATTATTCTCTTTATTCTCAAAGAATTATTCTATTTATTCTCAAAGAATTATTCTCTTTTTTCTCAAAGAAGAAGAAGAAGAACATAGAGATAGAAGATTAATTGAAGTGAAAACTTCTTTTGGCGCATCGCACACAGATTTTTCCGTAGGTAGTAAGTTAGGCTGGGGTGTGTGTTGGGTAACCTCCTCGAGTGTCGCTCCGATTCCGATCCCGCTGCAGTCCGGGGGGAACGGAATCGGAGCGGCCGGTACACCCTGGGCGGCGGTCAATGGCTTCCCCTTCACCCCTTCATAGGGTTGGCATTGATCGTCGGCCAATACCCAACGTTGCGGGAACACATCGCTCTCCGTACTCCTCTGCTTTCAGAGGAGACAGGATGAGCGATGCTGTTAGTGGTGAGATGGCCCAGGGTCAGCGGGGGTGCGAGGGATATGCTCTATGGGTAACCTTACACCCCGGCGTCTGAAGACCCGAGACGGCGTGCGGTTTTAGTCGGTGCAAGCCCGACATAACCGCCCCCGCTGGCCGGCGGGGGGGTATCCGAAGGGATTTCCGCACGATAAGAAAAAAAAAAAAAAAAAAAAGGTAGTAAGTTAGGCTGATCCGTCACGCTCAGAGGTGAAAGGCTCGATCGGGTGAACTCGGGACCGCCGTGTACCCGAGCGAGAAAGATACAGTCAGCTGCTCTTCGCTGTTGTGTCGCTGTGTTTAGTATAATCAATTCATACGTAATAATTGTCTTTATTAATTTAATAGTTATTATTGGTACGTAATAAAAATGATTTTGACAATTATTTGGTTTACATTGTGAGGTTAGTGTGTCAATAGATTGCAATTGCCAATGACGTTTTCACTTCTGCCGTGCGGTCTTAAGCGCACACTCTAAATTTTTTGTCTTTCTGTTATGCTTGTTAAAATAAAAAATAAGTAAAATATTTATAGCGATAATCAAAACCTTTAAAACTAGTCTTGTTCTTTTCAATTAACAATACCAATTTATTTTTCAGATTGTTCCTTCCCCTACATAATTATAATAATATCTATGATGACGTCCGCATCTCATTTTTCTATTAAAAACGACCAGTCAGCGGCCCGCTTACTCATTTCAACGGTGACTCGTCCAAGGAACTTGATCATAGTAGTCGGACATTGGTTGGTGCATGCATACGGGATCATATCCCTCACTGGCTTCAAAGAATTATGGTATCTGTCTTTGGTACCTGCGCCTGCATTATTTTATATTTTGACTGCTCAGTTTACAGATCCAATAAAGATTCATAGTGACTGACAGCCAACTGAGATGGTGGTGGAGGTTGATTGATTCTGCAAGTTCTCTTCAGTTCAAAGGAGTTTATTCCTCTTAAAAGTGTCATACTTCGTAGCATTTATTGTATTGATGGTATTGATGATATTACATTGTTTATGAGACAAAGCCGCTCGAGCCGCAAAGTAATATTTTCGACGTTTTGAGTAGCGTTGTGATGATGGTGCTGAATTGTACGCATCCATCAGCATGTTTTCATACTTGAACTTGAATTGTTTAGTGTTGAAGGCACTAACTAAGGTTCTAGGTGAAAAGGAGAAAAACGATGAAACAACGCGGAAAAGAGTGCGTCTCTTGCGTGCGGCTGTGATCTTGGGAGCGTAGTGCAACTGCTCCTCTCGCTCGGCCCTAAGGCTGATGCTGAGGCTGAGGGTACACCACAGGAACGTATTCTGATAAGAATATTAAAAAAAACACTTAGTGCGTGATCTTTGAACAAGGATTGACATTGACAAAAAATACAACTAAATAGTTTTAAATTTAGGTGTAATAGAGTTCATTTTTATTTAACATGTATTATGTGTACCCACCATAAACGTGTAAGTTCCGATTCAATATTAGAATTCATAGGTTTTTTTTTGAATAAACTATCGATTTATATCGTCGATTATATGTGTATCACAAGTAATATGTATAGATAAATAAGACTAAATTAATTATAATACTATTCTCCTATCTTTAAGAAGTAGAAAACTGGACAAATGTAACACAGTTATTTTTTAGAAATAGAAACTACACATTGTCATGATCACGGAATAAAATAGTTAGTACTGCAATTAAATGGTCTTGTTTATTCTCTTCACATAAACTATGCAGAAATCCTTGCTATTTGTTTTAATTGATATGTAAGTTGCTTTTGGTCTTTTCGGTCTTCGGTGTCCAAGAGATATGAAAAGCTTTTTAATTATTATTAGAACAAACTGCATATTTCATCTGTGGTCCTAATCTTATATACATATAATACTACAATAATATTACTTGTCCCGACAGACTGCTGTACCTTTAAACTTGATATTTTCGGCAGTGGATGCTTTTTATGTTGTAGGCATCCACTGAGAAAGGATTTTTGAAATTTTAATCCCGAGGTGGCATAATAAGGTATGAACGTTTGTATGGAAGTCCGTCATTTTCGAAGTTATAAGCACGAAATTTCATATATCTCCTTGAGGTTAGAAATAAATGAACATGTATATCAGCGTTTTTCAAAATTTTACCCTTAAGGGGCTCAAATAGGGGTTGAAAGTTTTTCTGGGAAGTTTGTCATTTTCGAAGGAAGAGGAACGAAAACCTCAAAACTTACCCCTAAGAGGGTAAAATAAAGGTTGAAAGTTTATATGGGGAGTTCGTCACTTCCGGTTAGAAATAAATGACGGGAAACTGTGTCGTGGGTAAAACCCTAAGAGGTTAGATGTATAGAATTTAGGCATATGGAAAGTTCTTATGAATAATTTACATTGCACCGGGAATCGGGAAGCGTCTCTCAGTTTGTCAGAGCAGAGTATTCCCCCTAGAAAGGAACTAGTCGCGGGTTTAAATCTCGTCCTGGAAATTGTCTTTTGCCGATTTAAATGTATAAATAGGAAGCATGGTAGAGTAATCTAAAGCAATATTTAAAAATGATTGTAACATCATTCATAATTTCCGTTAGTTCGTAAGAATTTCGAGAGATGTAAGAGGCATGTAAGTGAGTATGCAGGCCGGGATTGACCTCGCAGAACCACTGATCAAATTAATGATGTAGGTATTGAAAAAAAGGTAGGTCAAAAGCAATCGAAACCGTCGGGATGCATGAAAGGTTTAATGAAAGTAGGTAGAAGCTCGTGAAGTATGTGAGGATAGAAGCAGATGGTGGGCTGTTGTCTCTGTCTACCCCAGACAGAAAAAGGCGTAAGTAGGGATAGTTGACGAGGCACCGGTTGTAGACCACTTGCCGCTTTTCCGCCATTATGTGTTGCATTTATTTTGCCTACATGTTTTCGGTAGTAATACAAATCAAACCATAACATTACGGTTAGAAAAGACAACCAGTGAACCCTACAATTTCGATTTATTTTTACTTGTAGGTGACAGTTGCTATTCGGCCGCCATTGCAATAAGGAACGTACCTATGTTGGGTAAAAATATTTTATATTTTTTTGCATTGTTTTTTAATGAATTTTGCTCTGATCATTGATTTTTGTAATGTTTTTGTATTCATTTTGTGAATTTAAATGAATTTGAGGTGCAAACAATATATTTCATAAGTTATTTATTGGTTACGTAAATGTACATGATTGGAATGGGTGTTTCTGTGGTTGACCAGTAGGCTTACCACTAGCTCTCTGGACTGCAACTTTTTTACATGGTGTTATCTGTTTTATGTCTATTTTATAATATGTAACTCAACAATCTGATTTTAATGGAGTAAATTGCATTATTTCCTTTCATTGACCAGTGGTTTGACATTCGTACTTACGTACAAAACAAATGCTTATGATTTACCAATGTGTCGAAATATGAGTATTTTCTGTTTTAGTTACCAAAAAGGGAATTATTTTGGTACAGTGAGGACAATATTGATGAAGCGCTTAAACAAATAAATACAGTCGGGCGATAAAATTAGCAAAAGTACGTTTTGCTAAAATTACAATTGCAGGTATAAGGTTATAAGGTGCAGGTGTAAGGTTGCCCATAAAGCATTTCCCTCGCACCCCGACTGACCTCTATATTAGTACCTACTACGAACAAATCTTAAAAAGTTGATTATAAAAAATGTCTCCTTTGTGGGATGTAGTTTTTATTTCACATTTCCTCTGGTACGAATCTGTTCAACAACTGGGACCTGCGGGTCAAAGTGCGGTGCATAACTGGGATATACTTACCCTATATCCCAGTTATGCATCAATTAAATATAAAAAAAACAAAAGGAATTAAGGGTTTTCTTTTTAAGTTCATAACGTACAATATAAAAATAAACTACTCAGAAATATACGCTATTAGGATAAATTACAACATTCTAAAGTTCATTTTTTTCTTAAATTGTTTGAGTCCGGTATATCCAACCTACTTATATGTATGTATGCGTGCCTATGTATTTGCTAAAACATACCTCAAAATCAACACTGCAAATTTAATATAACTTAATAGGTTCAGTGTGTTAAGCCACTTTTTTCGTTGACTATACCTACTATTTTTACCTGCCTTGAACACCTGGTAAGGACCATTAAAAAAAAAAATTATCGTGCGGATATCCCTTCGGGTACCCCCCCGCCGGCCAGCGGGGGCGGTTATGTCGGGCTTGAACCGACTAAAACCGCACGCCGTCTCGGGTCTACAGACGCCGGGGTGTAAGGTTGCCCATAGAGCATATCCCTCGCACCCCGACTGACCCTGGGCCATCTCCGGTTTCGAGATGACCCCTTCGGGTTTGGTAACCACGGTGTCCCCGTCTTGCCCCGGTTTGGGGGAGGGGCGCTAGTCGCCCCACCGTCCCGGTCTGCTTCTGCTAGGGTGACAGGCGGCCTCACCTGCCACCCCCAGGCCTGCGCTCATGGAGGACGGAGATCGTTGAGCGACCTCCGGCGCCTGAGTCGCCTGCGACGCGCGGCGAGCATGTTGCGGGCTCGGCGGGCCGGAAGAGGTTCAGAACTCTCCCGGGCGCGCTCCGCCATCTCTTTCGCGAGCATCACATGCTCGCAGGAGGTGGCGGCGGCCCACGCGCTCGCGCTCCGCACCATTGCCGCAATCATGCTGCCGAGCGACAGGACCCCCACCCCGATGGCTGCCACGAGGTCACGCCTCGGCGCCTCCCACGCCGGGCAGTCCGCCAGCGTGTGCAGCCCTGAGTCCTCGCTTCCTGTCACAGTTATGACACTCAGGCGTTGGCTCCTTCCTGATCCGATGCAGGTGGTCCGCGAAGCACCCCTTCCAGGAGATCACCTGCGTCAGTCGGTACGAGAGGCTTCCGGGTCGCCTCTCTAGCCAATCCTCCATGATGGGCCTTACCGCCGCTATTGCGGCGTGCCCTGCGCTTGGTCGCCCAAGTGTTTCCTTCCAGTCCACCACGATGGCCTGGCGGAGCTGGGACTGCACGGCCTCGATTTCTCGATGCTCGGGGTTCCGTCCCTGCTCCCGCGCCTCCTTTCGCCACTGGTACAGTTGCGAAAGAACTCTCACCTCCAGGTCTCATGGCGGAGTTCCGGCAAGGAGACTCGCCGCCTCGAAGGAGATCGTGCGGTACCCGCGGATGACCCTGATGGCCATCACTCGCTGCGGAGCGCGCAGCATCCGCACACTTCCGGCCTTCAGGGCCTCCGCCCATATTGGGCACCCATACAGGGCCATGAACCGCACGATCCCCGCGTAGAGGTTCCTGCAGGAGTCATCGGGCCCCTTCATGTTGGGCAGCAGCCGCGCCAGAGCGAGAGCTGTGCCCTTCAGTTTGGGGGCCAGACTTCGGATGTGCTCTCCGAAGTCCCATCGGCCGTCGAGCACGAGCCCCAAATATTTCATTTGGGGCTTGATGCCGATGCGATTACCTCCCACGATGAGACTGGATCCCTCAGGTGGCTTGCTGCGAGGCCCATGAAAGAACAGGGCCTCGGTTTTATGCAGAGCCACCTCGAGACCCAGCCGCCGGTTCCGCTCCACGACTTGGGCAACCGCGGTCGTGGCCTTCAGGGTCGCTTCGCGGTACGTCGCTCCGCACACCGTCACGAGCGTGTCGTCCGCGTAGCACGTGACGGCGGCACCGTTTGCAAGCTCACCGCGAAGCACCCAGTCATATCCGATGTTCCACAGGAGCGGCCCCAGGACCGATCCCTGCGGAACACGGCACGACATCTCACGCCGGCCGAGACCGGTCACAGTTGGGTAGAAGACGGCTCTCCCCGTCAAATACGCCCCGACTATGCGGCGGAGGTAGAGAGGCACTTCGTGATACACGAGAGCCTCCCTAATGCAACTCCAGGGCAAGGTGTTGAACGCGTTGGCGATGTCCAGGGACACCGCCAACATCACCTCACCCCGGGCTACTGCATCCTCCGCCAGAGCCCTCACGCGCATGATGGCATCCACGGTGGAGCGCCCCTGGCGGAAGCCATATTGGCCATCCGCTAGGTCCGGCCCCACTTTTGAGAGGTGCTCGACGAGGCGCTTCGCAATTACTCTTTCAAATAGCTTGCACACATCGTCGAGCAACACTATGGGCCGGTAGGCAAACGGTGAGTCCGCCGGGCGCCCCTCCTTTCGGATGAGGACCAGTTTTCCTGTCTTCCACAATTTCGGAAACTGGCCCCGCTCCAAACATGCGCTGAGAAGCCCTTTCAGTCGGGGCTCGAGAGCGTCGTCGACTAGAGCTAGGACCCACGCTCGGCCTGGAATGCCGTCGGGTCCCGGGGCGGTGCGTTTGGCTCTCAGCCTTCTCACCGCCAGCTCTAGTTCTACCCAGGTGACCTCGGGCACGTCGTTGTCATCCACGTCGGGCACCATTGGCAACCGAGGCGGAGTCATCTGCGGTGGAACATGTTCCACCGCCCGCGCTGGGAACAGGGAGCTGACAACTCCTCCGAGCAGCTCCGGTTGGAGACACTGGGTCAACGGCGGGGCCTTGGGGCGCAGTTTTACCCTTACCATTAGGTAGGGCCGCCCCCAAGGGTCCCGCTCCAGCGTCTCCAGCAGTTCGCAGCGGGCCGCCTTTTTGGCCCGCCTTATCTCTGCTCGGAGGGCACCTCTGGCCTCCCTGTATCCCTCGTACAACTCCGTCTCTCGGGCCTCCGCATCTGCGGGGCGGCGATGCCTCCTACGGAATCGGGCCCACCGGCGGTGCGTGATCACGCAGGCCCGTCTGAGCCTCGCGATCTCCGACGACCACCAGTAGACCTGACCCCTCGGATTATAGGGCGAAGCCCTAGGCATCGCCGCATCACAGACACGGGTCATGGCCTCCCGGAACCACTCCGCCTCATCGTCTACGTTGATAGGCCTGTCCGGGGCAGGGTCCCAGGCCTGTAC
Source organism: Cybosia mesomella (assembly GCA_946251805.1). Lineage (NCBI taxonomy): Eukaryota > Metazoa > Arthropoda > Insecta > Lepidoptera > Erebidae > Cybosia > Cybosia mesomella. The sequence goes on along the minus strand of OX276408.1, from coordinate 12,920,033 downwards.
GATGGCGGCTTCCAGGAGGAGCTACCGATAAAGTCGCTTAAGCGCCCAACGTGGCTCGGGTGGAGCCGGTGCAGCCGGTGCAGCCGGCGCGTCGCTCGCAGGGAGGGGGGGGGGGGGGCACGTCAAACCGAATGTATCGGTGATCCGAACTTGTGTCCTCCCCCAAAACGACGCGCCAGCCCTGGACACGTCGCGCCAAGGAGGGGCTCGCGAACATCTTATAAATGGCAGCCGGGCCAAGCTAGCTAGTATGAATACACTTCACAGTTTCACACTACTCTATCTCATACATTTTATTTCTGAGAAAATAAGTTATGTCTAAGGGCCCTGGGATCTTGCTCTATTGTCTGTTTATTTATAATACCGACTGCCGCCAACATCACTGTTTTTATTTGTTTGTTTTACGTGCGGAAATCCCTTCGAATACCCTCCCGCCCGCGAGCTAGGGTGGTTATGTCGTGTATCGACTAAAACAGCACGGTGTCCTCCCCGAGTGTCCGTTGCCGGGCACCCCGGGTAAGCCCTGGAAAGGATAACCCCAGGGGTTTCGGTGGACTTTGGCCACCACTGCGACCTCGCCTGGTGGGGTCGGGTTTTATCCCGCTTCGGTGAGTTGGCAGGTGTGTGTAGGGCACACGACACGCCTCCGCCACGGCCTGCTTCTGTAAGGACGGCGAGTCGGCCAACTGCCGTCCTCCACCACCCCACCCCGCGAGACTACTTCCTCCGCCAGGCGCCTAACGCGCATGATCGCTTCCACGGTGGAGCGCCCCCGGCGGAAACCGAACTGGTTGTCCGCCAGATCTGGCCCCACGTTCGTGAGATGCTCGACGAGGCGCTCTGCAATAATCCGCTCAAAGAGCTTGCACACCTCGTCGAGCAACACGATCGGCCGGTAACCGGATGGCTGATCCGCCGGCCGCCCCGCCTTCCGGATAAGGACCAGTTTCCCCGTCTTGCCAACGTCGCCGTGAAATAAATTAGCTAGGTATACATACATATAGGTATAGTTTAACCGGTGAACGGTACCGCTATACCGCTCCCTAGGCACGCGCGGCGTACGAACGAGCGGTACAGCGCTAGGTACCGGTCAAACTATATCAACCTACGCTAACTATTGATAACTGTTTCTATTAGTCAGATAAAAAGCAAATTTTCGTAACATAACTATCAATTGTATATCTACATAGACACGGTCATGTTAAATGCATAAACCGAAACGAAGGCCGAGAAGTAAAATAAAAAGAAACGATCTCATTTATGGGCGATCTCATTATTAAACGCTTTCTTTCCCCAGCTCGCGAAAAAACCAACAGCGTTCAGACCGCATCACGCGCTTATTTGTTTGTTTATCTTTACATGTATTTTCTTATTAGACCTCGTCATCGGTTGCTTTGGGTGATTCGTGATGGAATTGTGATTGTGCTCGTTAAATGTGCTTTCAATTTACCTATGGTTTTATAATATCGCCAGATTAACTTAAAGTAGTGCACAGTTACACAGTTTAGCAAAACATACAAGGGCCAGGTCAACCTCACCTGCAAACCAAAACCTGCTGATTGACAGACGAGACTCTGGCGCAAGCTTTCCTCCCCGGATTGGGTACGGCCCGCCATCTGCTTCTGTTCTTACATTTCTACCTAATTCCAGCCGTTCCAAATTCGGACTTTAACATTTATTTCCACCCGACCCAGGAAACGCGACACAATTTTTGTAGCACACAGCTTGTCTAGTACTAGCAAATAAAAACTCAGGGGGAGACGGGGCCCATCGATGCACGAAAATTCAACCTCATTTTTAATGGACGTAAAGCATCATATTTGAACATTTCTTTTCATGTTTCCATTGACTATGACGTTAGTTATTATTTTTGATGCGAAATAGTCGCTAAAAGTAATTTAATGAGAAAACGTTTTACATCATTCTGCCCTCACAAGAGGGTTATTTTGATACATGGGTTCTCCATCTCGCTCCCCTTGAACCGCCGCTGCCTAAAACTTAATAAAGCGCGTCGTAGTAGTAGTAAGAACTTAAGCGCGTCGTAGCAGGCCCGATGGTATGCAAAAAAGTTTATAAAATATCTAGTAAAAATAGAATTTCAATATGTAAATCGATTGCTACTACTTTATAAATAATGTCGATTGTTACGCAATAGAATTTAACTATTTGATGAAAGATTGAGCTGTTAAAAGTAAAATAAATGGTTGGATGAAATAAGTAGCTGATATCATCAAGGCAGATTAGTTGGTATCATTGTACCCCCCCCCCCCCCCCACCTTACTGAACCAAAGTGCTCCAACGGACTTTTCCACAAATAGTTAATTTACTAAATTATTTACTAATATTTTACTCTAAAACATATTTAAAAACACTTTTGAATATATTCACTAATTTTGGTAACATAAAATAACAAAAACAACTAATAGTATGGTGCTTAGACACGATCGAATATTAGGCATGCAAAATCTCCTAAAAATCACAACAACAATCAAGAGTGAAAACTACGTAGGTACAAAATTTTCTAGTCTATATTGTATGTAGGTAGCCATATATATTTATCTATGATTTTTAGTTTATTTACTATTTTAGCATGAAGTATTTATTTATTAAGTAGGTAAATTCTTCTTTTTCTTGTCTTTTTGCTCTTTATTTATTTTCGATTAGTGTAATTTGATCATGACGACTGCACCACCAGCTAACGTGCATGGTTTCGAATTTTTGTTTTCCATCCTAAGGTTGCCTGGAAGACATTTCACTGAAATGAATGTGATCCATGCTACATAGTCTTTAAAACTAGAGTTGGTTTACCATAAAGGGTTTTTTATCTAAAGATTTAGGTCAAAACGGAGGTTACGTAATGGTTAAGTTGCTAATGCAGTTTTGAATGCAACCGGGATTGGCGCTCGAATAAAAGTAGAAAATATCTATTTATGATATGAATTAGCTTTCTTGCCAACTTCTATCGACCCTAGGTTCGGGACTAGTTAGATTTATGCGAAAGTATTCTTATAGATTAGATAGTCATTTAGCCAGTTTATACTTCTCAACAAACTTGCAGGAATTACCGACCGTGGGTGGCTGAAAATGAGTGTTGCGAACCCGAAACGAACGTTTAGATGAGACACAGACAATGAACGCGTCCGGCCTTTGTAGGTACCTACTTACACCTGTTATTAAAACCACTGGGCATGCCCGCTTGTGACAATATTGTGCTTTGTTTGGTTGCATAATGTTTTACATGAACACTTTCTTGAAATACATTTGCAGTTATAGTGTAGGTAGGTATATGGCTCGCAAAGATTCAAATTTATCCAAAGTGTCCTAATCGAAGTAGGTAGAATCTGAATGGCACGTCACGGCAATTCACTTCAGAGGTAGGCTACATAGAGAATATTCGCATTAATTTCTGTAGGAAACATAATTCATCATCATCATCCCAGGTGGCTATCCCGGTTGCATCCATTTTAGAGCCCGGGGCCCACTCTCTTACGCTTTCACCTCCTGATGTGGCTTATCTTGGCTCTCATGAGCCTATGTGTAATAATTTAAACTAGGTTTTAACTTTGAGCCATTTGACACCTTTACTGCCAAACCTCTTGAAGAAGTCTCTTAGTGAAAATACTGTTTAGTTTAAAGTTCAACTTCTTGACTTGGTTAGGAGGTGTCTATCAAATAAACTCTCTACTAACTTCTATACACTTGTAGTGTTGTGGTTTTAGCATATGGGGACTGTTTACTTAATATTTTAGTGTGTAAACATCAACAGAAATCACAAAAATACTTGGTGCTAAGAGTAAAATGTATATAATGGCTAGATAGATACCTACTACTGTAACAACCTGACATGACTAAGTTGATGACTGTGATTCTTATCAATATTTGCTGGGCAGTGCTTTGCTTGAGTTTCGAAGATGTTATACTATCATTGCATCAGCCACTGGTGAGAAACTAGGATGATATTCTTCTTTTTGTACTACGCACGGGCTTTGGTACCTACTTACCTACATACTTATTTGTAAAATGTAAATAGGTATCACTACTACTGCTCTCCTGGAGGCATCCATAGTGCAGGCCTGGATTCCGTCACCGGCCAGGCCTGCCGATGTCGACGCAGAGGCGGAATGGTTCAGGAGAGCCATGTCGCATATCTGTGATGCGGCGATGCCTAGGGTTAAGCCCGGCCCGGCCAAGAAACAGGTGTACTGGTGGTCAGCGGAGATCGCACAGCTGCGAGCAGCGTGCGTGACCGCTCGCCGCCAGTACACCAGGTTTCGCCGGAGGCGTCGCCGACCAGACGATGCGGCAGCCCGAGAGGCGTAGCTGTATGGGGCGTAGATACAAGGGGGCCAAGAGGACCTTCCAGGAAGCCATAAAGCAGGCCAAACGGCGGGCCCGCGAAGAGCTGCTGGAGTCTCTGGAGCAGAACCCATGGGGGCGTCCTTACCTTGCGGTCAGGGGCAAAATCCGCCCAAGGGCGCCCCTACTGACCCAGAGCCTCCAGCCGGAGCGGCTGGAGGGGATTATTATTATTATTATTTCCAACGGGGACGCCGATGACCTGGCGGGTGATCAACCCTTCTTCAGTGGGTCATTTCACCCATTTCCCCTGATCCTTCCTTCTGGGAAGGATGTGGTTACCCGGCAATCACGGCGTTCCGTCGAACCTACCTGTGTCCTTGCAAAATCTTACGATCTGGTCCACCTTCAGATCCTCCAAGTCTTCTGTGTCCAATGTATCCAACCCCATTGTCTCACATCTTATGAGTGAGTACATGGGGCATTCGGCGAGCAGGTGGAAGCTGGTCTCGTCACCGTCCATGCACTCTGGGCATCTGGGGTCGGTTTTCACGCCTATCAGTGTCAGGTGCCTGTTCAGTCGGCTGTGTCCTGTTAACACGTCTATGACGAGCCTCATGCTTACTCTTGAGAGTTTTATTAGTTGGCTCGTCCTTTTTTTGTCTAGGCCTTTTATGAATATCTTCGACTGTCTCATGCCTGTCGATGATTTCCATCTCCGGTTGGTCTCTACTTCAATGCTTCGGCTGATGACTCCCTTGGTTATTTTGTGGGCGATTGGCAGCCGGGGCTCCGGGCCAACCTGGTTTTCATCAGCTCCTTTCCTGGCCAGTTCATCTGCTATTTCGTTGCCCGTGTTGCCCTCGTGTCCGGGTACCCAGGCAATCGTAACGTCAGCTGTTCTGGACAACTTTTCCAATGACTTTTTGCACTCTTTGACAACAGCTGATGTTGTCTCTACTTTACCAAGTGCCTTCAGCGCTGCCTGGCTATCGCTGTAGATGGTGACCTTTCCCATGTTGTTTAGGTGGCCTGCCATTTCTGCGCATTCCATGATAGCGAAGATTTCTGCTTGGAAGACACTTGCAAACTTTCCTAGGGGTATTGACCTGTTTTTCTCTGTACCGTCTGAGGACTTGATGTGTACTCTGGAGCCAGAGAGCTTGGTTATTTCCTTTCTGGAGCCGTCTGTGTAGCAGATGGTGCCATTGGTGTTCATCTGCCAGTCGTCTCTCGGTCCTATGTGTATTCTGTACTTCTTATCAAAGGTCCTTTCTTTCTTTATCAGATCATTGTTTGAAAGGATCATTGATAGTTTTTCTTCGTAGTCTTGACTGATCATGGCATGGCCCTCATCAAATGTGTTGCCAGTCCATAGGCCAGTACTTTTCAGTTTGAACCATTGTTCAATCGCTCTCTTTTTCGTTTCCAAATCTAGGGGGTTCAGACCCAGTATGATCTCAAGCGCGGCCGTGGGTGTAGTCCTCATCGCGCCGGTGGTCATCAGGGCCGCCAGTCTTTGGACTTTGTCTAATTCTTGTTTGTTCCTTCCTATGTTGGCTTTATGCCACCATACTAGGGCACCGTGTAGGATTCTCGGCATGATGATTGCCTTATAGATCCAGAGTACTGTGGCTGGCTTTATTCCCCAGCTTCTTCCTATTGCACTTTTGCATTGCATCATGGCCATTTTCGCCTTTGAGCATGTGTTGCTTATATGAGTCTTGAAGGTCAGCTTGCTGTCCAGTGTGACACCCAGATACTTGACTTCTTTCACTACTTCCAAGTCATGATTATCTAGTCGTACTGGTTCAGCACTTCCAATTTTCCTTTTGTTGGTGAAAAGAACTAGTTTGGTTTTGTCAGGGTTGAGGTTGAGGCCTTTGCTCCTGCACCATCCTAGTGCTTCTTTCAGACCTCTGTTCATGATATTGCACATGACACTGAGGACTTTGCCTGTGATTAGGAGCACACCGTCATCAGAATATACCTGTGTATATATGTGCATCCTGTTTATCTTGTTGACTAGCTCGTCTATTAGCAGGCACCACAGTAGTGGCGATAGACATCCACCTTGAGGGAAGCCTCTCCTAGCTATCACCGTGCGCCTTGTTCCTGCAATCTCTGCTTGTATCAATCGGTGTTTTAGCATGTTTTTCACCCATTCTGATATGTCTTTATCTATGCCTTCGCGGTTTAGGGTATCCTCTATTGAGGCCGGAGTTGCCTTGTCAAAGGCACCCTCGACATCGAAGAAGCAACCCAGTGCGTATTCTTTGTTGCTTATGGATCTTTGCACTTTGTTTACCAAGTTGTGGAGTGCTGTCTCAGTTGACTTGCCTTCCATATACGCATGTTGGTTATGGTGAAGTGGAGATCCGCTTTTGACTATTTGTTCTCTTATTATTCTGTCTAATATTTTCTCTAATGTCTTGAGTAAGAATGAGGAAAGACTAATACATCTGAAGGCTTTTGCCTCTTGGTACGTAGCCTTTCCAGGTTTAGGTATAAAGACCGCTCTTACTTCTCTCCATTTCTTTGGGATGTATTTCATTCTGATGCTGCTATTGTATAGAGCCAGAAGATCATCACTTATGTACTTGATGGCTGTTTGCAGCATTTTTGGGAAGATCTCGTCCGGTCCAGCGGCTTTATAGGGCTGGAATGACCGGACACTCCACATTATGTGCTCTTTTGTGATTAGTGCCTTTCCCATCGTCTCCACTGTGGGATTCGTATCAGCTGGCGTTTCATCACCTGTGTGTTCTTCACATTCTGGAAAGTGTGTTTCCAGCATCACTTCTAAGATCTTTTCCGGGTCGGTTATTAGTTCGTCTCCGTTCTTGATACTTCCTAGTTTGCAGGTGTTGGTTTTTGAGAACATTTTTACTAGACGCGCTGCGTCGGGGTATTTCTCTACTCCTTCGCAGAAAGCTTTCCAGCTGTTTCTGTTCTCCCTTCTGCATTCTTTCTTAAATATGTTTCTTTCTCTCTTGTATATGAGCCAGCTTTCCTCATCGCCCTTTTTTTGAGCCTTTCTGAGAGCTCGTCTGGTCATTTTCCTTTTCTTCTCTAGTGCCCTTGTCCACCAGGGCTGTCCTTTACCTGGTTTGATCTCTTTGAGTGGGCATGCCTTATGGTATGCTTCTCTTAGAGCTTCATCCAGTCTGTTGGCCTCTTTTTCTATCTCTCTGCTGTCTTTTAGCGAGGTCTGGTTACCTGGGCTCCACTTTTTTATGTGAAGTTCATATGTAGTCCAGTCAGTTTTCCTCGCATTCCTAACTAAGGTTTTCTCAATTTTGGTTCCCAGACTAAAAGTTATTCGTCTGTGGTCCGATTTCGAGTCGCTTTCGTCTACTTTCCAGTCTGTTATGTACCGGCTTATCCTGTCTGTGGCGATAGTGATATCCAGTACTTCTCTTCTAGTTTTGGTAACGAATGTTGGCGTGTTGCCTTCGTTTATTATGTCAAAACCTGTTGCGCTTATAAAGTCTAATAGTAAGTCACCTTTAGTATTGCAGTCCGTGCTGCCCCATACCACATGATGGGCATTGGCATCACAACCTAGAATAATCGGAATGTTCTTACCTTGGTATTTTCTTATTATTTCTTCCATTTCTTGTGATGGTGGTTTGAAGTCTGCCTCACTGGGTAGATATGCGGAGACTAAAAGCACCCTCTCTTTGTTGCCTGTGTTCGTCTGTATTATCACTGTGGCACTAGCAAGGTCACTGTAACAATCTGTCTTTATTATTCCTAACGATCTTACCCTACTGCTGGCATATATGCATGCCCTAGGAGTTGACTCACCCATTTCGTGGTAGATGATTTCTCCTCCCAGGGAGCTGAGCCCTGACACACGTCCTTTAAACGACGTATGGTTCTTGCAGTAGAGCAATGTCTATTTTCTCATCCACCACGTGTCTGCAAAGCTCGATCATGGCGTCGCGGCAGTGGTGTAGATTTACTTGAACTATTCTTATTTTTTGTGTGTGTGTTTGTGGTGTGTTATTGTTTTTGTGCATGTTTAGTGTTATTGTGCCTGTGTGTCTGTGAGTGTTAATGCTCCCTCCCTATTTTCGTCACATCGGTGGACTCTTGCCCAGCCAAGACGGTTGCAGTAATGCAACGCTTGGTGGGGGAGTCCGGTCACTCCGTGTCGTAGGGAGGGGGTGTGCTGTGTGTTGTTCTGGGCGTATCTGTTGGTGGGGCGTTTGGTTTGCGGTCGTCACCCCCTTTGAGGCTCCCGTCCGCGCTCCGTCTTCCCCTCCTTCAGGCCCAGAGCTGTGTGTGTCTGGCGCCTGTTGTGTGCTGTTTGGGATCGAGCACAGTCGGTGCGGTCTGCGTTCGTCAGTGGCTCCCCTCTGCGGGGCTGCAGACTGATCGTTACTGCCGCTTTCGACAGGTTCTTCTCCCGGTGTCTTGGTGTGGAGGTTGGTGGGATGTACTGGGCATGTGCACTTTTCGGGGACTTGAGTTGGTCCTTTTCCCAGGACCCGGGCATACACTTGTGTGGCTTGATAGTTGAGCCACACGTGGGCTTTCGCTACGTCTTCCGGGACTCCCACCACAAGTCGTACTCCCAGAGGCAGAATTTCCTTGCGGATGAGAGTCCAGTCCGACAGCTTTAATTCCTCCCTGTAGTTATTCTGGATCCTGATTAGTTCCAGTGGGTCGATGCGTCGACCTCCGGTGCTGCCAGGGAGCCAGATGGATAGCCTGTGGATATCCAACTTTCTGGGCTTTAACGGGACGCCGTTCCACTCGCCGAAGTCACAGCCAAGCAGCCAAGTCATCGCCTCCTCGGTGTTTGGGCTCACGAGGAAGTACCCCTCGGCTACCAGTCCCGATGCCGCGAATGATAGACTTTTGCCACTTACCCCGTCTAGAGCAGCTTCCTCGATCTTGTCGACTAGTCGTATTCTTATTTCGGCGGCCGTAGCATCGTCCATCGCCGTGCCATCTCCCCAGTGAATGATAACCGAGCGGTCACTTTGGCCCGCGGTGGGTCGTCGTGGCCCCTCGTTGCGTAGGGTGGGTTGTGGCTTCGGGCGCTTCGGTGGACGCTGCTGCGTTCGCTCCTCAGGGTCGGTGCCCTGCCTTTTCATTTTTGTGGCTCTTGACCTATTTACCTCTCCACTCGGTGTGGCCGTCTCCCTGCTGGTTGACGCACCGAGTTTGGTTTGGCTGGTCCTCTCCTGCTGTCGGCGCGTTCTCTCCCTCCTCTTTTTGGATTTGGTGATTCACGCGCCTTCAGCCTGTTTGGTGCTTGTTTCCCCGATGCTCATGCTAGTGAGGCCGTCTCCGAGAGATTCCGAAAAGGATCTTTCGTGTCGGCTGGGGATCTTGGTAGTACTTGTTGGTTGTTGGGAAGATTGCGCTAATGTGCCCCCCCCCCCCCCAGAATACGAAGGGCTGCCTGCATCACTACGTGATACAGGGAGGGATTCTCCGGCATTGCCGGTACCCTCCTGGGGTAGTTTGTTGTTTTCATTGGCGCTCATTTTTTTTTGGTCGACGTTCCGGGATTGCCGGATTTGGGTTTGGGTTCGGGATGGGATGGATGGGAGGTGTGCCACGCTCTGTGCCCCGGACGCCCCGCGAGCTCTCTCGCGTTGCTTCCGGTGCACAGGCGTGGCATGAGGATGAGGTGTGGAAGGGGTGGGGAGGGGTGGGAGGTAGCCCGGATAGAGGTTTTTGTTACGTCTGTTTCTTAAGGAATCAGACCAATAACAGGCGGCAACCTCGTGAAGGATAACTCTCTAGCCTTGCCCTGAGGATCCTAGCGACTTGCGCTCCCCCCAAGACCTACGCCAAACTCTGCACCGGACTAGGTGCTGAGAATAGGATTTCTCGAACCAGACGCATTTTTCGCAAGTCGAATCCGCCCCGCCCGGCTGGAGGGGATACTGGGCTCCTTGTTCCCAGCGAGAGCGGAGGAGCATGTCCCTCCGCGTATGGCTCCGCCTCAGGCGCCTGACGCTGATAATAGCGAGAGCGATGTGCCCGAAGTCAGAGAGAGTGAACTGGGGGTAGCAGTGCTCCGGCTTAAAGCCCGGAAATGCACTGCCCCCGGACCCGACGGCATTCCAGGCCGAGCATGGGTCCTGGCCCTGGAGGAACTAGGGCCTCGACTGGTGGCGCTCTTTAGCGCATGCCTCGAAAGGGGCCAGTTTCCAAAGGCTTGGAAGACGGGGAAACTGGTCCTTATCCGGAAGGCGGGGCGGCCGGCGGACCAGCCATCCGGTTACCGGCCGATCGTGTTGCTCGACGAGGTGTGCAAGCTCTTTGAGCGGATTATTGCGGAGCGCCTCGTCGAGCATCTCCCGAACGTGGGGCCAGATCTGGCGGACAACCAGTTCGGTTTCCGCCGGGGGCGCTCCACTGTGGAAGCGATCATGCGCGTTAGGCGCCTGGCGGAGGAAGTAGTCTCGCGGGGTGGGGTGGTGGTGGCGGTGTCTCTCGACATCGCCAACGCCTTCAACACCCTACCCTGGAGCTGCGTTAGGGAGGCGCTCGCGTATCACGGAGTGCCTCCTTACCTCCGCCGCATTGTCGAGGCGTACCTATCCGAGAGGGCCATAGTTTACCCGAGCTGGCTAGGGCCAGGGCGGCGAGAAGTGTCGTGCGGTGTTCCGCAGGGGTCGGTCCTAGGGCCACTCCTGTGGAACATCGGATACGACTGGGTGCTGCGCGGTACGTTGCTCGAGGGTGTCAGCATAGTGTGCTATGCTGACGCATTGTTATGGCGCGGGGAGCAACGCACCGAAGCGCGGCACTAAAGGCCACGGCAGGGGTTGCTCAAGTCGTGGGTCGAATACGGCGGCTGGGACTCGAGGTGGCTCTCCACAAATCCGAGGCTATGTGTTTCCACGGGCCTCGGAAAGGGCCACCTGCGGGAACCAGCATAACCGTAGGGGGCGTAAGCATCGGCATCGAGCCCACGATGAAGTACCTTGGGCTCGTACTCGATAGCCGATGGGACTTCGGACCTCATCTCCGAAGTCTGGTCCCGAAACTGAGGGGGGCTGCGGCCGCGCTATCGCGGCTGATGCCCAACGTTAAGGGACCCAACGCCCCCACTAGGAGACTGTACCTGGGGATCGTGCGAAGCATGGCCCTGTACGGGGCCCCAGTATGGGCGGAGACTCTGGCGGCCCGCAACGTGGCTGTATTAAACAGCCCGTTAAAAGCGATGGCCGTCAGAGTCATCAGGGGGTATCGCACGATCTCCGTCGAGGCGGCATGTCTCCTAGCCGGGACCCCTCCATGGGACCTGGAAGCGAGAGCCCTTGCGCTGCTGTACCAGTGGCGCAAGGAGGCGCTGGAGCGGGGCCATAGGCCGGAGCCCCGAGAAATCAGGGCTCAGCGGTCCCTGCTCCGCCAGGAACTCATGGAGACATGGAGGGTGCGACTTGAGCACCCAAGGTGGGGGGAATCCAAAATTGCGGCGGTGAGACCGATCATGAAGGAGTGGTTGGAGAGGGACCATGGGGACCTCTCCTACCGGATGAGCCAGATATTTACCGGACACGGGTGTTTCGGTAAGTATCTATGGCGCATCCACCGGGAGACATCGCCGCAGTGCCAGCACTGCGAGGATCCTGACGAAGACACGGCGCTCCACACGTTGGTGGAGTGCCCTGCGTGGGCGAGTCAACGCCGGGATCTCGTTGCGGTCCTGGGCGTGGACGTTCTCTCGTTGGAGACCATGGTGAGGGCCGTGGTCTCCGACGGGAGCAAGTGGCACGCCGCCGCCTCTTTCTGCGAGCAGGTAATGCGCGCGAAAGAGACGGCGGAGAGGGAGCGGGAGAGAACCCTGCCCCCCGAGTTTCGCAGTTTGCGGCGAGGACGCCGCAGACTCATCTACGCCCGGGACTACCGACCTCCATGATCGGGGCCTGAGGACGGCAGTTGGCCGACTCGCCGTCCTTACAGAAGCAGGCCGTGGCGGAGGCGTGTCGTGTGTGCCCTACACACGCCTACCAACTCACTGAAGCGGGATAAAACCCGACCCCACCAGGCGAGGCCGCGGTGGCGGCCAAAGTCCGCCGGCAACCCTGGGGTTATCCTTTCGAGGGCTTACCCGGGGTGCTCGGCAACGGACACTTGGGGAGGACACCGTGCGGTTTTAGTCGAGACACGACATAACCACCCCCGCTGGCCGGCGGGGGGGTATCCGAAGGGATTTCCGCACGTAAAAAAAAAAAAAAGGTATCACTATCAGTTCCGAGTCTCCGCCAACGAGGACGTCTACGAAGTTCTAGGGAGAATATATTTTAGTACCTCCAAGAATACATACATTTCTGAGTAGTAGTAGTATGAATCTGTCTATACTATTACAACATTGTACATTAGTTGTAAATTGGCGATATAAAAAAAACTTGAGTTTTTTTAATATTTAGTACCTACCTTTTTTTTTTTTTACCCCCCCGCCGGCCAGCGGGGGCGGTTATGTCGGGCTTGCACCGACTAAAACCGCACGCCGTCTGGGGTCTTCAGACGCCGGGGTGTAAGGTTACCCATAGAGCATATCCCTCGCACCCCGGCTGACCCTGGGCCATCTCACCACTAACAGCATCGCTCATCCTGTCTCCTCTGAAAGCAGAGGAGTACGGAGAGCGATGTGTTCCCGCCACGTTGGGTATTGGCCGACGATCAATGCCAACCCTATGAAGGGGTGAAGGGGAAGCCATTGACCGCCGCCCAGGGTGTACCGGCCGCTCCGATTCCGTTCCCCCCGGACTGCAGCGGGATCGGAATCGGAGCGACAGGAGGAGGTTCGAGGAGGTTACCCAACACACACCCCTAATATTTAGTACCTCAAATTGACTGCACCCCGCCTGAAGGTAAGCTGAGGTTAAGTCCTAAAAGTAGTGGCCACCTTTTCCAGAGATTGTCCCTAGAATGGTGGCCCCTACCTAGACGGCCTCAACAGATGTTTTTTCAAGCCCCGCTTAAAGAGCCCAGGATTGTAGATAGAAGGGAACACGTGTGTGGGTAAGCGTTCCAGTGCTTTATGGTCCGACAAAAAAAGGAGTCACCAAACCGCTTGGTTCGCGATGGTATCGATTGCACTGTATGAGGATGACACCTAAGTCCTACACGTGTCGTTCGAGACAAGAAGGGATGTTGTATATAAGGTGTCACAAAATTAGGTCTCTGAATTTGGTGAGATGACTTGGTATCGACAAAATATGTATTTGAAACAAAAAAAAATATCGGGTAAAAATAAAAAATAAAATATAAAAAATATAAAAATGAAAAAAAAAAACACCACCAGCGACTAGCGTCACGTGATGCGACGAGCCCGTGACACACGTGGTAGGCGTGCAGTCCACTCGTGGGAAATGTTATGAACAATATCACTAAAAACACAAAACCGGACGGAAATACAAACAACGAACAAGGCTCGAACAGGAAATTGATAATGACGGAGTGATAGTAGTGGGGGGAGATGAGGTGAGGCCGCGGTCTCGCACGCGGTCGACCAAGGCCGTCTTTGCCAGACCCGCTACTCCATTACCAATGGGAGAGGGTACGGACGCGGAGATTGCGTCTAAGGCTGGGACTGACAGCGAGTCAGCTCCCAGCCGAATGGAGACCGAAAGTCTCCGTCGTAAGAGGCCTCGCTCGCGTGGACCCGCTCAGGACCGGAGCAGAAGCTCCTCCGGACAGAGGGCGGTCTCCTCGAGCGAGGACGACCGGCCAGCGAAGGTGCTGGCCACCTCGGCGGGTAGAGTGCCAGTGCATGTCCCTCCACTGCCAAGTGGTAGGGACCAAGGCGTCCCCGCTGCGAGGGAGCTCCTTGCAGCGCTTGCCCGGATCACGGACACCATTAAGGGTGCCAAAAACGTGGCCGGGAAGAAGAAGACGGTGGCGGAAAACGTCGCTGTCGCGAAGACAGCGCTGGAGGAGCTCCTAGCTAGGAGTGTCTCCGAGGAGGAGGCGAAGCTCAGGGCCCGGGTGACAAGCCTGGAAACTGAGCTCGCCAACTCCTTGGAGCAGCAGCGGGTCCTCTGGGAGGAGGTTAAGCAGCTGACCCAGCTGGTCAGGGGATTCCCGGAGGCCCGGAGGGCCCCAGGAGCCCAGGAGATGGCGGTCCAGCCGAGGGCTCTTGGGCCGCCGCGGGAGGCGCCTAAATCCGGGCCAAAGTCGGCGCCTAAATCGGCACCTAAGCCGGCAGCGCCCAAGCAAGTGCCTGAGCCAGCGACGTCATCTGCCCCGAGCGTGACACAGTTGCTGGCGGCGATTGAGAGGCGGGTTGGCGTGCTCGAGGACCGGGCGTACCGCCCTCCGCTGGCGCGGTCCGCATCCTATGCGGCTGCCGCCAGCGGAAGTCCCGGTCCCAAGACGGGGACCGCCGTCCCTCCGAACCCAACGCCTCCTAAGGCTAATGGGAAGGGAAAGGGGAAAAAGCGTGGCACCCCCGCCCCCGCTGCAGTCGCCGCTCCCGTTGCACCCGAATGTCCTTCTAGAGGGGAGGGATGGGTGGTAGCGGGAGCCGCCAAAAAGGCAAAAAAAGCCGCCAAGAAGGCGGCTAAGAAGGCGGCCAAAGCCGCTGCGGCGAAGGCGCCGAAGAGGCTCCGCGCCCCACGCTCCACAGCCGTCGTCCTGACGGTGACGACGGAGGGTGTGGAGAAGGGCGTGGGGTACGCCCAGGTCCTGAGGCAGGTGAAAGCCTCTGTGGACCTGAAGGCCCTCGAGATTGAGGTTGGGCTCCGGTGCAAGACGACTCGCACCGGAGCTCGCCTCCTTGAGGTCTCCGGTGCCACCAGCGGCCCCAAAGCTTACGCCCTAGCGGCCAAGCTGAGGGAGTCGCTGCCCAACAAATGCGCAGGTTTGCGCATTTCGGGTCTGGATGATGCGGCCACGACGGAGGAGGTTATCTCCGCCGTCGTGGAGGCGGGCGGCTGCCCCCGGGATCAGGTGAGAGCTGGAGAAATCCGATTCAGCTCCACCGGTCACGGCACGGCAGTCGTCAACTGCCCCGTCGCAGCGGCGCCGAAGATTGCGGACGAAAGGAGCCTCTTCGTTGGGGGCTTCCTTAAGGCGCGGGTACAACTCCCCCGCAGCCCCGTGAGACCAGGTGCTTCAGGTGCCTGGCAGTGGGGCATGTGGGAGTGCAGTGCACAGCGGGAGACATCGTGGGGGACCGGTGCTTCCGCTGTAGTCAGCCCGGGCATAAGGCCAGCACCTGCGATGCTCCGCCGCGCTGCTACAAATGCGTAGCGGAGGGCAAAGCGGCGGAGCACCGGGCGGACAGCCGATCCTGCGCCGCCTCGAGGCCAAAGCCCCGTTCATCCGCAACGGGTAGTGGGGGTGCCGCTCAGGAGCGGCCACATTCCCGGCGGGATGCGGAGATGGACGTCCATTAATGGACACACCAATCCGCATCCTGCAGGTGAACATAAACCACTGCACCGGTGCTCAGGATCTTCTGTACCAGAGCATCGTGGAGTGGTCTATCAATGTGGTCGTGGTCGCTGAGCCGTACTGGGTCCACCCCGGAAGCCCGGTGGACCTGGACGGCGTAGCGACCGTTTTCGGGGGTTCCGCCGCGGACACCTCGCGCCTTGCACTCATTGCAAGGGGCAGAGGCTGTGTCGCGGCGGACTATGAGGGCTTGGCTGTCGTAGCCGTCTACTTCTCGCCAAGCCTTGACCAGTATGAGCTTGAGCTGTGGCTCGCTGAACTGGACATCGTTCTCGCTGCGTGCCGTCCTCGCCCTGTCTTGGTCCTGGGAGACTTCAACGCCTGGTCTCTGGCTTGGGGCTCCCGGGAAACCAATGCCAAGGGGCGAGTTCTGGAGGACTGGGCCAACACCCGTGGCCTAGAGGTCCTCAACCGGGGGAGTGTCGCCACCTGGGAGCGGCGGGGGCTCAGTTCGGTCGTGGATGTTGCATTCGCGACACCTGCTCTCGCCCGTCGCGTCCAGGGTTGGCGCGTGGTGGAGGAGGAGGAGACGTCGTCCGACCATAAGTACATTCGGTTCAACGTCTCCCCTCCACCTAACCTGCCGCCGACTATAGCGAACCCCCCGGATCCACGTTGGGCGCTCAGACGCCTGGATCGGGAGGCTCTCCTGGAGGCATCCATAGTGCAGGCCTGGATTCCGTCACCGGCCAGGCCTGCCGATGTTGACGCAGAAGCGGAATGGTTCAGGAGAGCCATGTCGCATATCTGCGATGCGGCGATGCCTAGGGTTAAGCCCGGCCCGGCAAAGAAACAGGTGTACTGGTGGTCGGCGGAGATCGCACAGCTGCGAGCAGCGTGCGTGACCGCTCGCCGCCGGTACACCAGGTTTCGCCGGAGGCGTCGCCGCCCAGACGATGCGGCAGCTCGAGAGGCGGAGCTATACGAGGCGTACAAGGGGGCCAAGAGGACCCTCCAGGTAGCTATAAAGCAGGCCAAACGGCAGGCCCGCGAAGAGCTGCTGGAGTCTCTGGAGAAGAACCCATGGGGGCGCCCTTACCTTGCGGTCAGGGGCAAAATCCGCCCAAGGGCGCCCCTACTGACCCAGAGCCTCCAGCCAGAACGGCTGGAGGGGATCCTGGGCTCCCTGTTCCCAGTGAGAGCGGAGTAGCATGTACCTCCGCGTATGGCTCCGCCTCAGGCGTCTGACGCTGATAATAGCGAGAGCGATGTGCCCGAAGTCAGGGAGAGTGAGCTAGGGGTAGCAGTGCTCCGGCTTAAAGCTCGGAAATGCACTGCCCCCGGACCCGACGGCATTCCAGGCCGAGCATGGGTCCTGGCCCTTGAGGAACTAGGGCCTCGACTGGTGGCGCTCTTTAGCGCATGCCTCGAAAGGGGCCAGTTTCCAAAGGCTTGGAAGACGGGGAAACTGGTCCTTATCCGGAAGGCGGGGCGGCCGGCGGATCAGCCATCCGGTTACCGGCCGATCGTGTTGCTCGACGAGGTGTGCAAGCTCTTTGAGCGGATTATTGCAGAGCGCCTCGTCGAGCATCTCACGAATGTGGGGCCAGATCTGGCGGATAACCAGTTCGGTTTCCGCCGGGGGCGCTCCACCGTGGAAGCGATCATGCGCGTTAGGCGCCTGGCGGAGGAAGTAGTCTCGCGGGGTGGGGTGGTGGTGGCGGTGTCTCTTGACATCGCCAACGCCTTCAACACCCTAACCTGGAGCTGCGTTAGGGAGGCTCTCGCGTATCACGGAGTGCCTCCTTACCTCCGCCGCATTGTCGAGGCATACCTATCTGAGAGGGCCATAGTTTACCCGAGCTGGCTAGGGCCAGGGCGGCGAGAAGTGTCGTGCGGTGTACCGCAGGGGTCGGTCCTGAGGCCACTCCTGTGGAACATCGGATACGACTGGGTGCTGCGCGGTGCGTTGCTCGAGGGTGTCAGCATAGTTTGTTATGCTGACGACACCCTCGTGATGGCGCGGGGAGTAATTTACCGAAGTGCGGCACTAAAGGCCACGGCAGGGGTTGCTCAAGTCGTGGGTCGAATACGGCGGCTGGGACTCGAGGTGGCTCTACACAAATCCGAGGCTATGTGTTTTCACGGGCCTCGGAGGGGGCCACCTGCGGGAACCAGTATAACCGTAGGGGGCGTAAGCATCGGCATCGAGCCCACGATGAAGTACCTTGGGCTCGTACTCGATAGCCGATGGGACTTCGGACCTCATCTCCGAAGTCTGGTCCCGAAACTGAGGGGGGCTGCGGCTGCGCTATCGCGGCTGATGCCCAACGTTAAGGGACCCAACGCCCCCACTAGGAGACTGTACCTGGGGATCGTGCGGAGCATGGCCCTATACGGGGCCCCCGTATGGGCGGAGACTCTGGCGGCCCGCAACGTGGCTGTTCTAAACAGCCCGTTAAAGGCGATGGCCGTCAGAGTCATCAGGGGGTATCGCACGATTTCCGTCGAGGCGGCATGTCTCCTAGCCGGGACCCCTCCATGGGACCTGGAAGCGAGAGCCCTTGCGCTGCTGTACCAGTGGCGCAAGGAGACGTTGGAGAGGGGCCATAGGCCGGAGTCCCGAGAAATCAGGGCTCAGCGGTCCCTGCTCCGCCAGGAACTCATGG
Source organism: Cybosia mesomella (assembly GCA_946251805.1). Classification (NCBI taxonomy): domain Eukaryota; kingdom Metazoa; phylum Arthropoda; class Insecta; order Lepidoptera; family Erebidae; genus Cybosia; species Cybosia mesomella. The sequence goes on along the minus strand of OX276408.1, from coordinate 12,901,692 downwards.
AGACATGGAAGGTGCGACTTGAGCACCCAAGGTGGGGGGAATCCACCATTGCGGCGGTGAGACGGATCATGAAGGAGTGGTTGGAGAGGGACCATGGGGACCTCTCCTACCGGATGTGCCAGATGGTTACCGGACACGGGTGTTTCGGTAAGTATCTGTGGCGCACCCACCGGGAGACAACGCCGCAGTGCCAGCACTGCGAGGATCCTGGCGAAGACTTTTATTTTGTGACACCTTATACAGAGTGTCTATAAAAGAGCTCCGGGGTTTTAAAAATTCATATCTCACTAACTATAAAAGATAGCAAAATTTAGTCGATTTCTCTGAAAAGAGTAGCTCAAAAAGTTTTACTCATACCATTTGGGAATGTTTTTATCAACTGTTGGCGGCGCTGCAGGGCGTTGACCTTGAAATGACGTCGCGAAATTTGAAATGATGGCGACTCCGCAACAAAAGGCTCAATGTGTTATTTGGCTCATGGAAACGAAGTCTGTAGTTACCGTACAAAGAAACTTTCGACGTAACTATGGTGTTAACCCGCCTTCTGACAAAACCATTGGTCAATGGTTCAGTGCATTTAAGGAAACAGGAAGTGTTTTGAAGCAAAAGTCGCCGGGTAGGCCGAGTGTGTCTCAAGAGAAAGTGGACAGAATCCGAGCTTCATGCCTTCGAAGCCCTAAGAAATCGTTGACAAGACGCAGCCTGGAGTTGCGGTTACCAAGATCAACTGTCGGTAAGGACATGGGAAGAGGTAGAATACCGTTTAGACGTCTGCCGTGCCACTAACGGGGCTCATATAGAACTTTAATAAGTGTTAAAAAAAACTTGAAAATGTAAGCTTTACAGTCATGTATAAAACATGTATGTATGTTTTTTATTTCATTAAAATATTTTGCTTCAAAACCCCGGAGTTCTTTTATAGACACCCGGTATAATGTTATTTGGTTCATAGTTACCGCGGCGCATCGGTCAGTGACGGGCGTGCATTTTTGTTGCGCAAATTAACTTACGAAGATGTCTAACGTCTTGAAATGTAATAGTTGTAACATCGTAATAAGTGAATTGTTTGCCTATATACAAAACAAAAATTCGGTAATGGATCAAGTGTCCTTAGTGAGATTATGTGTAACGGCTTTTTCAAAGGAAGAAATCGCGAATTCCAAACTGTTGTTGTTTGAGTTTGAGAGGCCTTTCGAATCGGTTTTACGGCGTTGCCCGCCGAAGAACGTAAAACCGATTCGAAAGGCAGGGGAAAGAAGGAGGTGCGTGATTTAGAGGACATAATAAAAGTGTTCAAAACATGTGAACCGAATATCATCCCCGTGTTTGTGGCTCAAAAGTTGGAAAAACTACCTCCGTTGACATTCGATTATCTGGACTGTACCAAGCTTTTAAAGGATATAGCTCGACTGCAGGGTGAGATGGAGGAGATTAGATCATCCTACGTCACAAAGAGTCACCTAGATGAGCTTGAAACGCGGATGATGTACTGTTCGATACCGCCAAGTCCGTTTAAAAATGTGAATCGCAAAAGGGGAGCCTGGTGTGCGGATAGTGGCCCCATAGGAATATCCTACGTTGACGAGACCGCCTCTGCGACAACACAGGGAGCCAGGAGTTTGGAAGAAAAGGAAAAAGAAATCCATAAAGATGATGATACAAACAAATACAAAATGTGGGTAATTGTGAGTCAGCTGTGCATTACCGCTCGATATCGTCCCGTCTCAATCACCGTGACGACTTACCACCGCGGACCCCGCCTCCCCAACCTCCTGCACCCGCGCAGCCGTCCGAACCGTTACGGAGTGAACAGCTGATTAATTCGTCTTCGCTGCCTAATGATGAAAAGTCGCAACAAGATTCACAAAATAACGGTGAATGGCAAACTGTGGTGCGTAAAAGAAAATTAAATTATAGGTACTCAGGAAAGGCAGGAGTATCTCGTGATATAGCAGGGACCTTTAAGGCCGCTGATAAGAAAGTCCCAATTTTTATATCGAACGTGCACAAAGATACGGTGGAGTCTGATATTATCGATTATATACAAACGAAAACGCATGAGACGGTTACCCTGGAGAGAATAGATTCTAAGAACCAGAAACACTACACAGCATATAATTTTTTTGTGAACGAAAGCAAGCTGTCCTTGTTCTTAGATACAGAACTGTGGCCTCAGGGTATAATTTTTCGGAGATTTGTAAATTTCAAAAAATACTCGAATAAAGGTGGTTAAACAAAAACATACAATGAATATTTACAAATTAAGTACATTTAATTGCAAAAATGTGAAACGCTCTGTTGATCACGTAAGAGAACTATGCCGCCATTCTGATATAGTGGCACTTCAGGAAACCTGGCTGCTACCGGATGAAATTCCCTACTTAAATTCTATTGACAAGACTTTCAGCGCAATAGGGACGTCAGCCGTCGACACTTCAGCGGGTATGTTACAGGGCAGGCCGTACGGAGGCGTTGCTCTGTTATGGAGGTCTGCTGTATTCCGGAATGTGTCTATGATACCTTGTGCGGACCCGCGGATTTGTGCTATCAAAATTGATGCCGGTGATCGCCCTATCATAGTGATGAGTATATATATGCCTACGGATGAAACAAAAAATCTGCCGCGCTTCATGGACTGCCTCGGTATGGTGAGTGCTGTTGTTGATGACTGTTCTGTTGAATCTGTGTACGTTCTGGGTGATTTTAATGCTCACCCAAGCAAGCCGTTTATGCGTGAACTAGTTTGTTTTTGTGAGGAGGCTGGATGGTCTGTGGTGGACATGGACATCTTAGGCCCCGACAGCGACACTTACACGTACCTAAGTGAAGCCCACGGGACTAGACGGTGGCTTGACCACTGCCTGGTCACTCACGCAGCCGTTGACTCAATTGGATTGCGATTAATTGACTTTCCATTTGAATTTAGATTATGTAGTGACTTTTATTGTAATGACATTCAACACAGACATATAATTGACAATTTACACAAAAGTATTGTACACGCTCTTAGCGAAGCTTCAGTCTGTAGTAGCAATAGGACCGTTCATAGAAAAGGTGGGCGGGTCATGGGTTGGAATCGGCACGTCAGACATGCTCACGGGGAAGCCAGGCTTAAATTTCAGATGTGGGAGTTGTGCGGGAAACCTATATCTGGGAGTGTGTACGAGGAAATGAGGGAGAGTAGAAAGTACTTTAAGTCTCAATTAAAATGGTGTCAAAATCACCAAGAGAAAATTAAAATGGATATAGTTGCCTCTCTTCACTCTAAACGTGACTTCCGTGGTTTTTGGAAAGAAACTAATAAGCTAAATCCGCGGCCTGGCTTGCCTGTGAGTGTGGATGGTGTGAGTGATGCGAAGCAAATAGCTGATCGCTTTAGGAGTCACTTTTTTGTGAAATCTCAGCTAGGAGGACCCCGTTTAATATCGGATGCGGGTACTGGTCGTGATAGAGTGGATACCCGATTTACTGCCAATGAAATAGACAAACTAATAAGAGGTTCATCTCGTGGTAAGTCACCCGGACACGACGGACTCAGTATCGAGCATCTGTTAAATGCTGGACCTCATTTACCCAGAGTTCTGGCTCTCCTGTTTAACCTGTGCATCAGTCACTCTTACCTTCCTCCTGACCTGATAAAAACACTTGTTGTTCCTATTGTAAAGAATAAGACGGGTGATCTGTCCGATATAAACAATTACAGACCAATATCGTTGGCTACGGTGTTTGCTAAAGTGCTTGATTGGCTGCTTGACATAAAGTTGAACAAATATATAAACATACACGACAACCAATTTGGTTTCAGACCTGGCTTATCAACAGAAAGTGCTGTCCTGTGTCTCAAGCAGACTGTCAGGTATTATACATGTCGGAAGACACCTGTCTTTGCGTGTTTCCTAGACCTGTCGAAAGCTTTTGACCTGGTCTCCTACGAAGTCCTTTGGAAGAAGCTGGAGACCTTAGGTATCCCTATAGAACTGCTAAGTACGTTTCGCTTTTGGTATGGGAACCAGGTCAATAGTGTGAGATGGGCAGGAGCTTTATCGGAGCCATACAAACTAGAATGCGGAGTGAGACAGGGGGGGCTGACCTCACCAGCGCTCTTTAACATTTATATTAATGCACTGATTGAGGCGCTCAGCAGCCAGCGTGTCAGGTGTCATATTGACGGAATATGCGTCAATAATCTTAGCTACGCAGACGACATGGTCCTGCTGAGTGCCTCAGTCTGTGGGTTGAGATCGCTCCTAGCCACGTGTGAAGCATATGCAGCAGATCACGGGCTTATGTATAATATTAAGAAAAGTCAGTACATTGTTTTTGGGGCCGGCGGAGCCCAGTATCAGGATAGTGTGCCACCCGTGCGGCTCGGAGGTGTTGCACTCGAACGAGTGTATCAATTTAAATACCTGGGTCACCTGGTCGCCGCCGACCTCAGAGACAATGCTGATATCGATCGGGAACGGAGGGCTCTGTCCGTCCGAGCTAATATGATAGCTCACAGATTTGCACGTTGCTCACCACAAGTAAAAATTACTCTTTTCAGAGCCTACTGTATGTCTTTTTACACGTGCAGTCTGTGGGCTGACTACACTCAGAAGGCGTACGGGGCCCTTCGGGTCCAATACAATAACGCATTCAAGAGGTTGATGGGACTGCCCTGGCGCTGCAGCGCGTCAGGCATGTTTGCTCAGGCGCGAGTAGATTGCTTCTACACTACGATGCGGAAGCGCGCTGCCTCACTCGTGCGCAGGGTCAGGGCGAGTTCCAACTCCCTCCTGAAAATGATTGCTGATAGGGTGGATTGCTTGTACATGAACCATTGCTGCAATCTACATCTTCCAATAGTTAACAATTTAAGAAAATATTGATGTCTGTAATAATGATATTCTATGAGTGTATTTGCTTGAAATAAATGATAAATAAAAAATAATATACCAGCTTGCGAACTTCAATTTCGTGGTTCAGGAGCGGCAGTGACGTAGTAGTATCGAAGTAGTTCAACTTATTGTCACTAGATGGCACTAGGTATAGAAACTCTAGAACTTACTCTCCTCGGCGGCAACTTCTCTGCGACTGATGAAGCGAAATATTTCTATCATGAAAATGCTTGTTAGCGTATTCGTTGCATAAAACTAGACGGTACTGTATATTGAAAGCAAAATTATGAACTGGAAACCTGTGAACAATATGGAACATTGAATACGAGAAATAACAAGAATGAGATGCAGTTGTCGTTGAGCCATGAGTTCCTACGACGGCGAAGTCTAAAAGTGACTTTAACTTTTTACATGACTAGCTGATAGTAGGTTATAGCTTTTTTGGTCATATCTCCGGTTCTACTTAACCATTTGCAATCAACCATACAGCAGATATGAAGTTTGACCACGACCTTTCTTAAAGAAAAAAAACCTCATTAAAATCCGGTCTGTGGTTTTTGCGTCCAACGCGAAGAAACAGAAAATAATTTAAAAAAAAATTGGTCCATGTAGATTTTAAATTATAATTTTTAAATATATGTAATTATTTTTTGCCGATTTTTGCTCGGTATTAATAACGGCAATAACCAGGCTCTATCTCATGAGAAATTTTGAAATTTTCACAGATGGTGTATTTCTGTTACGGCTATAACAACAAATACTAAAATCAAAATAAAATAAATATTAAAGGGGCTTCACATACAAGAAACAGGGCCACTGGTAGACGCTAATAGAAAATTTAGTTTTATATTACCTTCAAAAATGAATAATTCAATTAAATAAATTCAGAGGGGCTCCAATTGTATAAATAATGGTATGGAACCCTTCGTGTGCGAGTCCGACTCGCACTTGGCCGATTTTATTTATGATTTAATTTTATGACAGCAACAATTAGCAAACGTAACACTATGAACAACCTAACCAACTACCTAACCTGAGTTTTCACATTTTTCTCAATGAAATTAGGTAGTAGAGTGAAATGTACTGAAGCAGTTTAAATTTAATAAAATAAGATTATAATCATCAGTGAATTCCAGTCTTATACACGTAATAATTATAGTTGTAAAAGTAACGAATATTATAGATTATATATTAGAATCAAAATTAATTTATTATCTTTAGGTGACCTAGACGTCATCTTGAAACTCTTGATTCGAGGAATTGTTTGATATTATAACGTGCATCCTTGGCCTACGGTAGGTACCCATTCGCCATCCCGTGTCCTGCCACAATAATGACTTCACACGTCCAATTAGTAGAGAGTGGGATGCCCATCTTTCCATTATATTCTATGTATACTGGCACTGCCCCACACAGTACTATGTACACACATAAAAACTCTCCCGTCTCAGTATCTACCTCGCTTCATTTTCGATCTTTCTGATAAGATTAACTTACCAAGAAATAGACTACTTCAGGGGTTGGGTGAAATTCAGTTTCACTATTGAAACAGGAATGCAACGTATAGGTAACTCCTGGCACAAGATGATTGACGACACTTTCATTTCTCAATTGATCAACTCGTTATTTTACTACTAGTTTTTACTAGTTTTATTTACTTACTAGTAGTTAGTGAGTGAGTGTAGTAACAGCTAGTTAGTTTGGGCATACAGGCCTGCAAGATGGAGAAATCTTTTATATTCTCGTTTTATATATAGGTTTTATGTAATAAATATAATACAAATAAAATCGCTGGTCACCGCCTCAGCTCTAGTAGTCTAATAAATTTATAAATAACTAATTACACAGCACACGTATACAGAATATGTTGCAGTAACTTAAATCCAGTTAAATCCGGAGAGACTTAAGATTTAAGGATACTATGTTAATCCAAAAATCCTTTCCACTTATGGAGGTACAAAACTCCTATATTTTTTCTTGCTGCTAATAGTGACCCCAGATGTCTTTAAAGCTTGACTAAATCTTTTTCCCATAAAAGTGTTTATAGAATAAGCACTATCAGAATGAGTCTAAAATATTTTCTTCAGTAAACAAATACTGTGTATGAGAAATAAAATTTTGAGAGAGAGAGCGTGAGTATAAAACATTTTTCCTTGTAGGTGCAATCTGTTCCTAGAAGACTGAAAAACTTTTCCGTTGCCGAGCAAGTAAATGTGCAATCGCATCGGCGCACGACAAGTCGCATGTAGAATATACGACTTACTACCGTCGAGTTGTTAGCCCTGCACCAAGTTCTACCAACGGAATACTTTATGTGATATGTTTGCGATTTAGGTACTAATATTTTTGACTACGTTTTCTGCAACTTCGTCTTATTTTCACTGTATAAAAAAACCTGGTTCACTATCAAGTTTGGAGGGCGTCATAGATAATTAAATATTACGCTATTATAGAAAAAAATCTATGATAGTTGAAAAGTATCAGGATTATTTGAAGGTTTCAACAAAATGTATTAATTTATTAGTATCATCATTATCTTAGCGTTGTTTTCGGTTGAATCAGAGGCTTTCACTACGGAGCCTGGACTCAACTCACTCCTCGTTTTGGTTTGGCTTATACGACTTTTAGGGGAGCGACTATCATCTGACCTCCCAACCCCGAGGAAAGTCTGTGCGAGAGTCTCACCTGTCAATCAGCAGGTGTACCAGCTTGAAGGTGAGGTTGACTTGGGCACCAAAGATCTTGTTGGGGCCCCAAAAGCAGCCGGTGGGCCACCAAAATATCCAGCAGGTAATACTCGAAATGCAATTTATAATTTCTAAACAAAACAAATTCATTCTCAACAAAACATTTATTCATTAAAAAAAAAGCGTGGGGTGCATGGGTCAATAAATATAAATATTTTGTTGACAGACATGAGTAGAGTGATTATTATTTTGATAATATCTTAAAAGCAACCCACGCTTTTTTTTAAATAAAATACTTTTTTTTTTATTTACACTACATATGTATTATTAATTTATATTTATTGAAATGTTTAACACTATTTTTAATTTAAATTTATTAAAACTTATTTTCTATTTTTTTGGTTCGGTTTTCTATAAAAAGCGTGTTTTTTTTTAAACTATTATTCATTTCCTACTTTTTAGTTTTGTTTATTTATAAAAACGTTTTTTTTTGAGCTTTTTTAAAGAATATTAGTAACCGAAATTACTAATATTCCCCCTAACCCCTCCAGCTAAGCTAAATTGCTTGTGTTGGGAGTGGGTTCACGTCGGTAGTGTAATGGCCAGAATTCGAACCTGTTTTTTTTTTAACTATTATAATATGCTTTCTTGAATTAAAAATTCTCTTTTCATTACTCATACTCTGAAAGTAGGTCTGAAGTTGCCTGAGGAGCGGGATGAAAGTAATACTTTTCATCCCTAGGGAGAATCGCTTTCAACTGACAGCTGTCAAATTATTAAAAAAAACTAATTCTAAATTCACATTTTTAATGTACCAACCAAGTACCAACTTTCTATACAGCCACTCAATTACAGCGCGATGTAAAATTGAAATAAAATAAAGTTAAGTATTGATTAAAGAATATATATTTTTTAAATAACTTTACTTTAGTTTAGTTTCAACAATTTCCTTAAAATAACATAGATTTGGGCAAAATATTTACCATTTTTTCAATGATGAAAATTCAAAATAATGGCTGAATAGCTGGCCAGCCACAGAAAAAAAAACTAACAAAATATTTGAAGGTTTTGATTATTGTTTTGATATTGATTAAGGTTTTGGTTATTTCGATTTGAAGGTTTTACTCATTTTTTCTTTGGCTAATTCATGTTTTTATTTTTACTTTCCTTGTATTCGTAATGAAAAGCACAGTGTTTACCTCGGGTTAAAGACTTATTTAGTCCCTCGAACTATTGGCGCCCTCACTTCGTTCGGGTGCCAAACCTCGTCTCGGGACTAAATAAGTTACTTTCACCCCTAGGATAACAATGTACTATTGGTGTTCGTAAATTTGTTAATATTAAATAAATCGGCTAAAGATAATGGTTGGAAATTAAAATTTCTGCCTTATCGACTATAGATGAAAATTATATAAATTAACAAATATCTTATTTTGCAAATTGAAAAATGAAATAATTTTATCAAATTAGTGTATTGTCATCGGTCCTCGATAATCTACAAAGTTTGAACGAAATCTGGCCGTTTAAAGTGGGTCAAAATTGCGCCCAAAGGAGTCGGTTACAAACAAACATACAAACAAACATACAGGTGAAGCTAATAAAAAGCGTATAAAAAGGTTTGATAAAACACGCTTTTTTAATTTCATTATTCGAATGATTGATATTACCTCAATGCTGTTTAATTGGACGCCTGGCTATGGCAAATTGATTGCAATGGCCAATTGGGTTCACGAATAAATTAATTATGGCGAAAACAATTATAAATCGTTGCAATGGTTCGTGGTGTGGTAAAATGAAGTCGGATAAGCTACCGCGCTTTTACCGCACTTTCAGCGAATAGCTGCATAATACCTCAGATGAAATAATAAAGGTAAATATACTTAATATTTTCGAACTAGTTACTGGAAGGTACCATTTTATTGCTACTAAATGTTTACTAATGTGACCATACGAGCGTGAATATGGAATGTGTAGGTACATTATTTATTTACGTAAATAATTAACCCTACGCTGTCAACTAATGTTAGTAGGTATTTGAGCATATCTTTTTAATTTTAATGGGGTATTTTAAGTTAACCGGTTATGCAATATTGCGAAAGGCATAAGAAAGCCCGTGAAGTGTGTAAAGACAGATGTGTGTATAGAGAGAAAGAGAGACTGATTACATAGTTACGAATGTACTTGATCTAAAATGAATATGAAGCTCTTATTTTTTTAATCTTTTATTTAATTTAAATTTTTAATAAATTCAGTTGCTATCTCGGTAGGTATACACTTTCAGTGTCAATATATTATATTGACACCTAAGACCTGACACCTACATATATACTTACTATTACTACTACGAGTAATATACCACACCACACAGTTTTTTTTTAAATAGTCATGGGTTCTCCTTGTTACCTGAAATTGAGTTTGATTTATTCATTATATAGTTTCCTATGAATAAATTGAATTATTTAACTGTACTTATTAAATAAAGAATTACGTCACGTGAATATTACGTCCGTTCTTAATTTAGTAGTTTGTATGCATTATATTATACCTACTTATAATATCCACCCAACCGCTAATTGTAAACTATTTGCCAATTATTTGACTTCATACCTCGTTATTTCATACAAGTTGCCTAGAACTTACCGTTTTAACGTTTACTAAAAAGAAATTGATTTGATTTGACAGTCAACTACTCTATTAGCAATTGTTGTAATATAATCAGTTTTCGATACTAGCACTGCTTGCTTTAAAGAAATGCCTTAAATTCAATAAGCATAATCTTTTGTATCCTTATAATTTTATCGGAGAACACAATGATTTACGAGGAACGATCCAAACTAAACTTTGCGATTCATATAACATAATTTAGGTTTGGTCGAAATTAATTCAGCTAAGGTACCTATATATATATCCACAGGGATCGGTCCTGGGGCCGCTCCTGTGGAACATCGGATACGACTGGGTGCTTCGCGGTGAGCTCGTAGGCGGTGCCGCCGTCACGTGCTACGCGGACGACACGCTCGTGACGGCGTGCGGGGCGACGTACCGCGAAGCGACCCTAAAGGTCACGACCGCGGTTGCCCAAGTCGTTGAGCGGATCCGGCGGCTGGGTCTCGAGGTGGCTCTGCATAAAACCTCTGCATAAAACCTCGAGGTGGCCCTGTTCTTTCATGGGCCTCGGAGCAAGCCACCCGAGGGATCCAGTCTCATCGTGGGAGGGAATCGCATCGGCATCAAGTCCCAAATGAAATATTTGGGGCTCGTGCTCGACGGCCGATGGGACTTCGGAGAGCACATCCGAAGTCTGGCCCCCAAATTGAAGGGCATAGCTCTTGCTCTGGCTCGGCTGTTGCCCAACATGAGGGGGCCCAATGACGCCTGCAGGAGACTCTACGCGGGGATCGGGCGGTTCATGGCCCTGTATGGGTGCCCAATATGGGCGGAGGCCCTGAGGATCAGAACTGTGCGGATGCTGCGCGCTCCGCAGCGAGTTATGGCCATCAGGGTCATCCGCGGGTACCGCACGATCTCCTTTGAGGCGGCGAGTCTCCTTGCCGGAACTCCGCCATGGGACCTGGAGGCGAGAGCCCTTTCGCAACTGTACCAGTGGCGAAAGGAGGCGCGGGAGCAGGGACGGAACCCTGAGCCTCGTGAAATCGAGGCCGTGCAGTCCCAGTTCCGCCAGGCCATCGTGGTGGAGTGGAAGGAACGACTTGGGCGACCAAGCGCAGGGCACGCCGCAATAGCGGCGGTAAGGCCCATCATGGAGGATTGGCTAGAGAGGCGACACGGAAGCCTCTCGTACCGACTGACGCAGGTGATCTCCGGGAAGGGGTGCATCGGGGATCACCTGCATCGGATCAGGAAGGAGCCAAGGCATGAGTGTCATCACTGCGATGCGAGCGAGGACTCAGGGCTGCACACGCTGGCGGAATGCCCGGCGTGGGAGGCGCCGAGGCGTGACCTCGTGGCAGCCATCGGGGTGGGAGTCCTCTCGCTCGGCAGCATGATTGCGGCAATGGTGCAGAGCGCGAGTGCGTGGGCCGCCGCCACCTCCTTCAGCGAGCATGTAATGCTCGCGAAGGAGGTGGCGGAGCGCGCCCGGGAGAGATTTAGAACTCTCCCGGCCCGCCGAACCCGCAACTTGCTCGCCGCGCGTCGCAGGCGACTCAGGCGCCGGAGGTCACTTAACACGACCTCCGTCCTCCATGAGCGCAGGCCTGGGGGTGGCAGGTGAGGCCTCCTGTCACCCCAGCAGAAGTAGGCCGGGACGGTGGGGCGACTAGCACCCCTCCCCCAAACCGGGGCAAGACGGGGACACCGTGGTTTCCAAACCCGAGGGGGCCATCTCGAAACCGGAGATGGCCCAGGGTCAGTCGGGGTGCGAGGGATGCGATGGGCAACCTTACACCCCGGCGTCTGTAGACCCGAGACGGCGTGCGGTTTTAGTCGGCTCAAGCCCGACATAACCGCCCCCGCTGGCTGGCGGGAGGGTATCCGAAGGGATTTCCGCACGAAAATAAAAGGTACCTATAAATAATATTTAAGGTACCTTAAATATTATATATAGGTACCTCAGCCGCACCTTTTTTTAATTTTTTTTCGTGCGGAAATCCCTTCGGATACCCGATAAATTGTAAATCTACTGTGAAAATGTTTGAAGATGACTCTTTGCTAATTACATTTACGTTACGTTTATTTATATTTCAGCTTTCACATAAAAGCTCCATCATGTATAATTACTTTATTTGCACTTCGGTGCGTTCATATATTGCTGGGTTCACCAGCGTGAGTCCTGATCTCGTGGAAATTTCGGAATAAACAGTAGGATGTTTTTTTTTTTGAAATCGTTTCAGTACTTTTAGAGTTTATTGATTACAAACAAACAAATCTTTCTTCTCTATAGGAGAATATATCTCTTAATATTAGTAAAGATTAATCTAATTACCTTGAATGTTAGTTTTTATAAAGTAGTGCAAAGAGAAATTATATAAGTACACAATAATCTCAGGCTCAGACGGCAGTCGCTTCCGTGAAAGCTAAGATATGCAATCAAATTCAAATCAAAAGGAAGAGTAGAGAGCAGACTCCGGGCTCCAAAGGGCAAGTCTTGGATGCAACCGGGACTAACGAGAGTAATGATGATGATGACGCATATCTAGGAAATGAAGAAAATAATGTTAAAAAGAATTGTAAACACAAAACATATTTCAGGAGACACTTAATATATACGGCTACCGTGTTTTGTGGTATTAGATAAACTGGATATTCAATAACCATGAACTGAAAAATGATCGAAGTGCAAAAATAAACCACTTGATTTGCGGTGATTTCTAATAATAGTTAATCTGTATTTCATTTAGGGTGTTTTTGGGGCCCTACCATGATCTTCGGGCCTAAGCCAACCTTACGTACAAGTCAGTACACCTGCTTTGATTGAAAGACGAGGCTCTGGCGCTGGCTGTCTTTTCGGGGTCAGGAGACATGTTGTAATATAGTTTCTAGATGCGGATAAACATACTTATTGGTGTCAATTTAAATAAATTATTTAAAAAAAGTAGTTTGAAACACACAATACTTCTCACACTTCTCTACACAAATAAAAATACAACAAAAGGTACAAAGTATTTTGGCGAGTTAGTCTGTTTTACACTCATGAAAAGTTTACAAATTCATTGTATTTTTTCTTGAAAATAATTCTAGCTATGTAAATTTTTACGATTTCCTTTAACCTCAGTATAATTCTAAGTATAATTACGTTAGTACGCACTGATTGACTGACAACTTTCGTCTCTTGATATTTAATTGATTTAAAAATAGTATTATCTGTTTTTACACTAATTAAATGATTGGATTAGTCAGTTAACTCAACGTACCTGCCAGTCTAGCGTTTTCTCCATAAACTAAACACTAAATAGCAACACAGAAACACGATGGAGAGCTCCTTACTCGATATACAAAAATATTTTGAAGAGCGAATGGCAAGATTTGAGGCAGACCTGCAGAAGAAGTCCTCAGCAAGTACTGGGAGCCTGGCTGATGAGTTTGGTGCATTTAAAACATTCGTGTTACAGGCGCTTAAGTCGTTCTCACAACACCTTGATACAGTTGCACGGGAGGTAGATAATCTGGAGACACGTAGCCGCCGAAAGATTCTACTCTTACATGGCATTGCAGAGACGACAGGTGAGGAAGCGGTTGAAGCTGTTACTAAGATCGTACAAAAACACCTCAAAATCGACCCTTTTACATCTAAAGATGTCAAACGGTGCCAAAGGATGGGACGGCAAACATCTAGTCAGCAGCCCAGACCGATCCTTGTTAAACTCCAGGGTGTAGCAGTAAGGGACAGCATTTGGTTCTCGAAGACGAAGCTGAAAGGTACGGGTATTACTTTTTCTGAGTTTTTGACTAAGTCACGGCACAGAGCTTTCATGGCTGCTCGGGATAAGTTCGGAGTTCACAAATGCTGGACGAGGGAAGGTTCCGTGTATGTCCTTGGTTCGGATGGAAACCGGCACCGCATCGTATCCATTGGTGACATCGCAAACATACAGTGCCCAGATCTCGAAGACACTGCTACAGTCAAAACCATTTCTACAAGATCCAAGCGTGCAGCACAAAAGAAATAAACTTTCTATGTCATTCGTACTTGGCCGGGTAACTAGTGTTGATGTCTGTACTACTTTTGAACTATTCATACTATTTTATCAACATTTAATCACTACCTTCCATAAAGAAAACTAGAAATTGCATAATAGTAACAGTATTCTGACTATGAAATGACATGACATTACATACAAACAAATAAACGACAAATGACAATCAGCGTTCCATGTTACTCACAATGTAATCAATATTAGCATGTCTTTTTGTCAGAAAACTAGTCTTTTAAGTCTTAAATAATAGTGTAATCTGTCATATCGATACTTCTCATTGTTAAATAAATAATATTGATATGATTTATGCTTTATGTTATAGTACGTTACAAATTGTTGCCCGGTATAGGTATTTGTGTGTACCGCTGTGATATTTGTGTATGTTGTAAATTTTTAAATTACGTTTAATATTGTAACACGCAACTGGCGGGTGGATACTGTATATTGGTATTTAGAGTACTTATACTGATATACACATTGTAATATATAGATACATATATATATATATATATATATATATATTATTTCAATTTATTGCATACATATTTATATTATTTTACTTTATTAATATTGTTGTACTTAACTATTCTTATAGGTATCATATTTTGTAGGTATTTACATTCTCAGAGAACTTAAATATATATATTACATTACATATTATGAATGATTCAGATAGCGATAATGATAGCTTTGTTTCTGCCAGCAGTCTAAACGACAGCTTCGTCAGTTTGCCGTCCGTTTCGCTAGAAGACACTCTCCGGTTCCAGTTTTCAGATGTTCCGCGAAATTTTAATGTGATCCACATAAATGCCCAGAGTATTCCTGCTCATTTCCCGGATATGCTGGCTAACTTTCACTCTAACCTTATCGATGCTATTCTTGTCTCTGAAACTTTCCTCAAACCTTGCCTACCGACTTCATCTTACTCTCTTCCAGGTTTCCAGCTGGTTAGGAATGACCGTGAGTTTGCTGGGTGTGGTGGTGTGGCTATATACTTGCGTTCACATATTCCATTCAATATTATTAGCTTGTCACCACAAACATCACCAAACTCGAGTGAGCACTTGTTTATTGAGCTGGAACTTAACCACACAAAAATTCTACTTGGTGTTTTCTATGCACCATCTCTGAGAGTGAACTATTTTTCTTTCTTAGAACAAATGCTGGAAACTTTTTTACCTTCTTACAGTCATGTCATTTTGATGGGAGACTTCAACACTTGCCTACTTAAAAATGACTCTCGTTCTTCCTCCTTGCGTCATATCACTGAATCCTGTAATCTATCTATCCTACCTCTCAATGCTACTCATCATTTTCCAGATTGTGTCCCTTCTCTTCTTGACCTCATAATAGTTTCTTCTTCTAACCATGTCGCTAAGTATGGTCAATGTTCAGCTGATAGCTTTTCCTACCATGACCTTATCTATCTATCTTATAAAATTCGGCCTCCAAAGGCAAAACCAAAAATTATTATGCAGCGCAATTTTAGTGGCATAGACGTTGACAGGCTTCGCGAGGATGCTTCTAGAATAGATTGGGAACCACTTTTTACCTCAAACTCCATCGACACTAAAGTGCAAATTCTTACGTCTAACATAACACAGCTGTATGATGCACATGCTCCTATTCGTGCAATCAAAGTAAAACATTTGCCATCACCTTGGCTTACAGACGACATCAAAAAGTTGATGACGAAAAAAGCTGCAGCCAAGTCAAGGTACAAGTTTCGATCGACCCAGGAGAATCTGGAGAAGTATGTGGCCATTAGAAACCGTTGTAACAAGGTGTGTAGGAACGCACAACGCCAACACATTCACAAGTCTATCGAAAACGGAGATCCAACTAAAGTTTGGAAATTTCTTAATTCATTGGGAGTTGGAAAATCACGCCAAGACTCAATTCCTAATAACTTAGATGTCAATTCACTTAATGTACATTTCTGTTCTTCGACCCATTTAGACGGGACAACTAAATCAAATACAATGCAATATCTTTCAACTATTCCAACTCCCAAGTATCCTTCTTTTGTCTTCGAACAATTGACCGCTTGTGATGTTAAGAAGAGCATAATGGCAATCTCATCCAATGCTGTCGGTAACGATTGTATTAGTCGAAATATGGTCATTCCTATAATGGATGAAATTCTTCCTATTTTATGTAACATTTTTAATCATTCCATATCTAGTGGAGTATTCCCATCTACTTGGAAAGAGGCACAGATAATTCCTTTACCCAAAAAATCAAAACCATGCTCTTTATCTGATTACCGTCCCATATCGATCCTCCCATTCCTATCTAAAGTCTTAGAGCGCCTTATTTACTCCCAACTTAGCACTTTCCTCAATAAAAATTACTTGTTGAACTCATTTCAATCCGGATTTCGTCCTGGGCATAGTACTTACTTCGACAGCATTGGTGAACATCACAGATGATATAAGGCTAGCAATGGATGGCGGAAATCTTACACTTTTATCCTTACTGGACTTTAGCAGTGCCTTCAACAGTGTTGATTTCCACATTTTGCTTGGCATACTAAGCTCTATTAACATATCTCCAACGGCAATTGATTGGTTTCGTAGTTACCTGTTTGGTCGTCGGCAACGTATACGCATTGAAGAATCATACTCTTCATGGTGCAGTACTGAAGCCGGTGTACCACAGGGTGGCGTTTTATCTCCTTTACTCTTCGCAATTTTTATAAATTCCATCTCTGACAAGCTAGTTTCATCCTACCACCTTTACGCGGACGATCTCCAAATTTATACACAAGCCCCCTTGAATAGGTTATCTGAGGCTTTCTATACTATTAACACCGATTTGGAGAGGATCTGCGATTGGAGTAAGAACTACGGACTCACGATAAATCCCACCAAAACGCAAGTCATTGTTATTGGCAGCCCCAGCATGGTCTCGAGGATGAACTTGTCGCAACTGCCTCAAGTTCTGTTTGACGGAGCCGAGCTGCCCATACAGGACTGTGTTAAAAACTTGGGTATTTATTTCGACAAGACCTTCTCCTGGGGCATCCAAATCCAAGAGACAAGTCGTAAACTCTTTGCGTCAGCGGGTTCTCTACGGAGGCTAAAGAACTTTCTTCCAACTGCCACTAAAATTGCGCTCGCACAATCCCTTCTTCTTCCAGTTCTAGATTACGCCGATGTCAGCTATCCTGATCTCACTGAGGAGCAACTTGATAAGCTTGAGCGTCTTCAAAATTTCTGCATAAGATTCATATTTGGTTTACGCAAATATGATCACGTATCTGAATTTCGTAACAGACTCAAGTGGCTTCCAATTCGACTTCGCAGGGATTCTCACATTCTAGCATTATTATACAATGCTATGTTTAATCCTAAGACCCCCACTTATCTAAGGGAGCGCTTTAGATACCTCAAGGATACACATAGTAGAGTTTTGAGGTCGTCTGAGAATTTGGAACTAGAGATGCCAGTGCACTCCACCAACTATGCTGGGAAATCATTCACCATTAGTGCGATTCGCCTGTGGAATGCACTGCCCTTAAATATTAGACAGGCAAAATCACTTTATATATTTAAAAGTATGTTGAAAAACCACTACTTAGGTATTATCCAACCATCATGAGTATTCATGAGTGAAAATTACGTAGGTACAAAATTTTCACCTCTGGGATATAGGTTGTACTTATTTAAATTTATATATATGATTTTTAGTTTATTTACTATTTTAGTATGGAGTATTGTAATTTATATGTATGTTTTTTTTTCTTCTTATTACTTTTCTTATTACTCTTTATTTATATTTGTCTACTTAGTGATTTCATCCTGACAACTACACCACTGTCTAACAGGCATGTCTTGAAATATTTTTTTTCCATCCTAAGGTTGCCTGGAAGAGATCGTATTTAGCGATAAGGCCGCCCATTGTGCATTTAACTGAGTTACTGTTATCCGTAATACATTATGTTCAAATCTAATGTTGGTGTACAATAAAGAGTTGTCTATCTATCTATCTATCTATCTTTCTGCAAGAAATAGAGAAAAGAAAGGCTTAGTCTTAATGTAAGTACTTCAACTGAAAGGAATGGAATGAGTTGCTTCTGTCAAACGGCTCGATGATAATATTGCGCTATTTACTTAACCCTAACCCTGCCGACTCATCTTATAATAATAAATACAAGCGATATCTATAGAATATTTAAAAATAGCGATCCCCAAACCGTAGAGGTGCCACGTAGGTACTTAGCATTAAGACCCGGTCGCCTTCGAGATGTTCACCTCGGAGCCCAGGGTCCATTTTCCGACTTTTACTCCTGTACTTCGCTCGGTCTTTGGCATCCTTGACAGTGAGACTATTGTCACGCATGTCATCGGTTGCAACGCCTGCACTACTTGGGTCTTTCCCTCTTTCCGGGGCCCGGCGAAGGATCGACTTTTAATTTAGCGTAAGCAAAAAGAAAAGATTTTGACAATGACTATAAACTGTCATTAACACAATAATATTGGTGCTAAAATTAAGCGATTATCATAATTGCATCATAAAATTGTCGTTCTGGTTACTACAACTCGCGTCAACTACGTAAAGTTTGCGGCAATCAATAGTCGTACATCACAGAACACTGATTAGTGGCGAGCCGCACATAGCCTAACTTCGTGCACGGCAAAAATATTCAATATTCGCAGCCAATACACTGGACAGTCGGGGGTGTAGGGTGCTTGGGGAGGGTCTGACCTCCTCCCTCACCGACCCCGGTCCATTAAACCCCCCTGCGCGTTTATTCGCCGGAATAGTGTGCAATAAAACACGAGCGCCGACCCGCCACTGGCCACAGCAAAAAATATACTCCCTAAAAATTATTCTTCTGAACTGACTAACGGATAGATACCACGCAGAGTGTATGTACCGACACACACTGCGTTTTCATACCATAATAAAAAGATCAACGCTGGTAAAAAGTTTGTTGCTGCATTTTCCCTTTGCATGAATTTTGAACGTTTCCATGGCTCTCAATGGTAGGATGTACCTTTTGATAGCTCTTATTTTAAATTAGTTTTCAAATAAAATAATCCAGAATTCAAACGGAATGAAAACTGGAATGTTCAAGTGGCATGCCTAATTTAATATTTTCAAGCTGGAAAAAGGAGTTGATTTTTTATGCTACGGCTTAATAAAAATTTCCGGTGAATAGTCTACTTTACTCACTACTTTACTTTCGAAATACTTTTGGCCATTACCCGCTATTTCTATCGACAAATTACTAAAAGTGGCGTATATTTTACTTTTTCAAAAATGGTTAGTAATTTTGTTTGATCATTGTTGTTTTGTTCCACGCATGTATGTGACAAGTCCAGTCAAGGACTTGTCACATACATGCGTTATTCTGTGCATGCGGGTAAGTAAATACAACCAGTATTTACTATAAAATATGTAAAAAGTAGGAGTGGTAATTTAACTTTTCTTAATTCTTGAATTCTTAATTCTTTATTGTACACAAAAAAAATAGATAGAAATGTTTTACAATTAAAATAAATTATGTACAAAGACTCTAAAAGAGTTCTCTACCAGCAAACCTTTGAGCAGTAGAGGTAGAAAAAAAGAAAATAACAGAGGGAAGCAAAGTGTACAAATAAAAAAGTATACATAAACGAAAGATGGCAAAAATAAATCAATAGACATACATAAATTATACATTCAAAAAGTAAATATAATATACTATATGTAAAATAAAATAATATACCCACATCCATACATTTATATTTTATACATAGTTATATATATATGTATATATATATATATATATATATATATTCGTTAGAACCCATCACTCTAACTGTATAGTTAAGTTTGCCACTAACAAATTGTATAAATATTAACACGCCTTTAAAACGAAATTAAATCCATTTACCTATTTGCTAAAATGCAAAGGAAATTACATTATGCCATTATATATAACATTTTGGTACAAAATATTTACCATTTACACATATAAACATTGATTAACATTAACTACAGAACCAGGGGTAAAGTAATATCTTATAAGAAACTAGAAACCCGTATGGTTTTCCTTTTTATTTTATCAAATAACCGATTAGAGATAAATTGATATAATATAAATTTGCCTCCAATCGGTCAAGACGTTCATTCTTTCTCTCTCTAATTACAAAATGTTTGACATTGCAATTTTGATATTGATAAAATAGTTAAGGTACTCGTAACTATCGTTAAGTACACGAAAGAGAAATCAATGACAAAAATAGAACTTTCTTGTAGTTATTTATTTATGATTTCGGATTATGATTCCTTAGATCGTGAAAAGGTCCCTCTATTGAGATGAACCTTACGTAGATATTCGTATATATTACTTACTCTATGGACGTGAATGCGGTACCCTAATCTATATGTGACCCACCACGCAATCCACCCGTTTTTTATGATGCTTAACTAACAGCATTGTAGTTATCGTGCGCTTTTCAGTAAACGTATTTCAAAACGAAACCTTTAATTGTGTTGTTTTTAGTTCATTTGTACATGTCTTGATTGCTTCGGTCACAGAACAGGAAAAGTTTTATTTCTGTGGCTTCAGTCGACAACTTGATTTTTATTTACATAACATAACATAACATAAACTCACGCCTATATCCCCGAAGGGGTAGGCAGAGGTGCTAGCACCCACGTTTCGCCAGTTTATGTTTTAGGTCCCAATGTAATAGGTGGCGAGCCTATTGCCATTAACCGGGCACTTATAAACCTGCGATAAATACACACATAACTTCGAAAAGCATCGAAAAGTCATTGGTGTGTGCCATGGTAATACCTGGGATCGAAACCGAGACCTCGTCTCAGCAGTCCTTTACCCATACCACTAGGCTACCGCGGTTTTTATTTGATATGATATTATTTCGCGGCAGTTCTTAATTTTACCTCACTCATTCTGTCAGTGGTATTTTTCTACAAAACCCTCAGAAGAAAATAAGGTAGTTCAAACATGAAGGTCTTTATCACTTTGGCAAACCCTATGGGGATAAATAAGTGTAAGTAAATAAAATAAATTAAAAAAAAATTAGAATTTTAGATAGGCAATATTGTATCCAACATTGATTTTCTTCTTGAACGTTTGATGCATTGCATGCACATTAAACTCTTGATGCAAGTTCAGGTTCTGTTAACCTACCCTACCCTATTCTAAAGACCAATTTGATTGGTATACATTCTGTTAGGTTGAACTAATTTGTCCATTTGGTGTATCATTTGCGCAGTACTCATTCGTTTTACATGCCTTTACGCGTTACTACCTTCTGTTTATTTTCTTTCTATCAAACAGTTTTACTCTACAAAAGATGAGGACGTATAATTTAAAATTTCATAAATAATTGAGATGGAAACCTCGAAACACGTTTGAAATAATTCGTAAGCCATTAATTCATCTCTTTACTCATTTATGCCGTTCAGTTTGAAATGCGGTAGTAATTTCACCACGTTACCAAGTCAAATTAAAACAGTGAGGATTTAATTAAATGTAATGGGAACTCTTGTAAATATCGCGGCGGCCGGCCGGTCGGCTAGAGTGCTTGCTGCAAGTGACTTAAACCTTTATAGACAGAATTAATGTCTGGTATATATAGATGTAAATTGCTTTAGAGAATTTTAAATGCTGACTGCGTCTATTTTTGCTTACATTTTCTTCGCTGTGAGATCTATGCGACTTGCAAATTGAATTGTCCGCGCATATGAGTTTTTTATCTGCGGAAAAAGCCGGAAATATTGTTTGTGTTCATTCATTTAAATATTTTACCTTCGCTCCGAACATGGTTGTTTTTTTAAAAAACGTTCACGTCGACAACTAATAGTGCAATCGAGAACGAATATTCCCGACATGTATTGAAATTACTTACGCTCACGGCTATACCAAAGGGGTAGCTAGAGGAAGAGGCTTATTATACACTGCGTTCGCTATATATTTTTGGCCCCCGTATAAGCGGATTCTATCACCAGCGGGGCACTTTAGAATGAAAAAATGAGGATAATAGCGTTACACACTAGCTATACACTGGATGTAGCCCACGGCTCCACCTGCGTGGAATACTGATCTCGTTCCATGGCTTACAGGATACTTGGTAGATTTCTTAAGTCCTAGAAGTCCTTAAAAATTGACGGCATCTGTTGCGTAAAGGTAGAGCGTTTGACTGATAAGTCAGAGGGCATGGGTTCGATTCCCGCTCAGTATTTTAGTGCGACTAATAAAGTATTTTGTGTGATGGTTATATGTATTAGGTAGATAAAAGTATTACTGAAACCTTTTAAGGAAGTATTACAGTTTATTATCTATTACAAACGCCGTATTTACAATAGCAAACTCAGCATTTCATATTCGAATTGAAATCGAGCGAATCCTCTAGTGGGAAAACTGCTTATAAAATATTATAAGCGGCGGTTATTTACGATTCGCCCCAGCCCCGTCCGATAAAAAGAAATATTTAAATTTGAAATACGCTTTGTTGGATTATTTTATATCTCGATGCTTGCTTCTTGCCGCACGATTGGAATGCTCTACCTGCACACGTGTTTCCTTCTTCGTACAATGCAGGGTTCTCTAAGCGGGGCATAAAAGCAACTGTCAAGGTAGGCCTTATCTTCTGGCCTTCACCCCAGCTTCTTAACATCCAGTGGAGTGCAGTCAATGAACTTTGACAATTGAGTGGCGACAGTGGTAAAAACTTGAACAATCATCAGAAAAAAATATTCACACAGGTCTCGGTAAAAATTCTAAAAACTTCAAGAACTCCACGAAAAACTCAAGAACTTCAAGAAGCCCACAAAAAACTCAAGAAGCCTCAAGGACACCACGGAAACCTTAAGAACCCTCAAGACACCTACGAAAAACCCTAGAACCCTTTAGAACCCCACGAAAACCTCAACACCCTCAAAAACCCCACAAAAAACTCAAGAACCCCTTTAAAGAGACGATTTATAAAAAGATGTCGCTAACGGTAACAGTGTCGCGAATTTCGATTGTTTTATCTCACAAATGCCCGAATGTGCCTTTTTTTTTTTTGTTTTTTTTTTATCCTGCTGAAATCCCTTTGGATACCCCCCCGCGTGCCAGCGGGGGCGGTTATGTCGGGCTTGAACAGACTAAAACCGCACGCCGTCTCGGGTCTATAGACGACGGGGTGTAAGGTTGCCCATAGAGCATATCCCTCGCACCCCGACTGACCCTGGGCCATCTCCGGTTTCGAGATGGCCCCCTCGGGTTTGGGAACCACGGCTAAAGAAGATTTCACTCAAGAAAATAATTGTACTCTCTATCGCTCCACTTAAAAATTATGCACCAATTGTACATGTGCATAATTCACATTAGCAAAAATTACATATTATGTGTGTGGAAAAAAAAAATTACATGTAATGTAATGTACATTTAGCAAAAATTATATCTAATGTACACGTAATTGTGTTTAATTCATATGTATTATGATTCACACTTAACCTTACACCCCGGCGTCTTAAGACCCGAGACGGTGTTTTAGTCGGTGCAAGCCCGACATAACCGCCCCCGCTGGCCGGCGGGGGGGCATCCGAAGGGATTTCCGCACGAAAAAAAAAAAAAAGGGCCTCTGTGCCTTCACGTAGTTATCATTCACGAAATGTAGCACATGTAATTCATATGTAGTAGAAATGAAAAATATTAACTTCAGAGTCTGCAATTTTTATACTATTAACACGATAAATAAGACGGTAAAGGTATCAAAATAAAAACGCTTCTATTACCATATTTCTTTTGCTTGCTACTCTATCGAGTGGGGGAACCGTCGCTCTCAAAAGCTGCTTAACACTAACAAATTGACAAACCATCATTACATTGAAATACTTAATTAAAAAGTTGATGTATAGTATTTTTGTGCCCTTTAAAGGATAAATTTAATATACTTATTTCATAAGTAATCAAAAGAAGGTGGTAAAGGCCCTACCAGGTCGAGGTGAATGTGTGAGAAACGGGAAGAAGAAGTAACAAATGTGGCAGGAGGGGATATTGTATGTCCGGAAATCTTGCTTTTTTGGCATTGCAAGCATTGCCTAGCCCACTCTCTACATTGCTTACGAATCACTGGCCACACACATCTTTCTGAGACCAGCCGTATAGTAGCAGTACCTTTTTTATTTATTTTTTTCGTGCGGAAATCCCCTCGGATACCCCCCCGCCGGCCAGCGGGGGCGGTTATGTCGGGCTTCAACCGACTAAAACCGCACGCCGTCTCGGGTCTTAAGACGCCGGGGTGTAAGGTTACCCATAGAGCATATCCCTCGCACCCCGACTGACCCTGGGCCATCTCCGGTTTCGAGATGGCCCCCTTACTTGCTCTCCACTATGCCATCTGCTAGTCAGAGGGACACGTGGAAAGCTTCCGAACAGCCCTCAACAGGGTCGTCCTCGCCTCGGTCGGAGTTGGCCGTAGGCGGCAGCGTCTCTCCCACCCTAGGAGACAGGCACTGCCGTCTCCGTTGAACAGGGTGCACCGCGTGGAGGTCCCCAACCAAGCACCCCTATAGTAGCAGTACCTCCAGAGTGATGTAGGTTATGTACCATTTCAAACACGTTCTCAGCTGTGGTGGTACATAAGGTCTCGGTGTTTGGGTAGATATATCGCAATATACAGGTAAGTCACAGTTGTCAGTGCGAATTTTGTTGAATTGTAGTGAAGAACCATGTTTCATCAGGTCATGAAGTTCTGAATCATTTTCCTAAGCCTGAGGCAGGCCCTGAACTACAACCTTTGTCCGGTTTCTTTCGTCAAGCGAACCATCCGTAAGGACTCGCTTGGCGAATGGAACCGGAGATATATGTCAGGCGAGACCGCTTCGGTAACAAGGCTCTTCTTCCCGAGTGCGGTGGATACATACAACATTATAAGAAAGTTCGAACCAACAAAATACACCACGGAGTTGTTGACGGGGCACGGTGGGTTCTCCGCGTACTTGACAAGGTTCAAGTGCAAGGAGAATCCATTGTGCACCTGCGATCCGGATCAAAATGAGGATGTTCGCCACTTTATTGTCGAATGCCCGGTCTTCTCAAGTCAGCGATATGACCTGGAACAAAGTATAAAAATAAACATTACCAGAGATAATCTATGCAATGACCGGTAAGGAAGGACCGGGAGGTTTATAGATTATTGTGTTAAAATTATAAAAATAGTCAACAAAAAAGGTTATAATAAGAAATAAGGTTGCATAAGACATTATTAAAAGGAATAAGGTTTGGTTATCCCAGATATTAAAACTAAATAGTAATAAAATAAAGTAAATTAACGCAATAAAATAAGAAACTGGCTCAGAAAACGAGATTATAATAAATATACGTAGTAGAAAGTATGACAGATAGTTATAAGGTTATATAGGAAACAAGATATTACTTACTAGAAATAAGAACCCGCGCCCCTAGACAAACAAGAAGAGAATAGGAAATAAATAAAGAAATAGAAAATAGTCTTTAAAAGATAGAAGAAGAAGAAAATAACACAAATAAGAATATAAACAATTATGTATAATGGAAATCCAAAACAAAGATATATTGAATTTGAATTATAGAAAGAATTATTATGAAAGGAATAAGACTGAGAAAGTCTCTGAAATGTTGAAATCGGAGGTGCTAGTTAAAAAGAAAAAAAAACTCCTGCAGGACGGTTAATCTCAGGGAATTGGCGTGGCCTTAACAGAGAGTATGGTATCGCCAGGCAACGTAGAACATTGTACATACTGCCCCGGTCGGGTAACTTCAAATCTGAATTTCCTAATTTAATTTAGGAATACATGATAATAAATACACATACATACATAATATTCAAACAGATATAAATTATTGATTTTCATGTTCGCCACCCTAATACCTGCAAGCAGTTAAATATAGGTTTAATACTTATACTCATCTATTCATTTGCTTGGACGATATAGTATATAGCGACGATTTTCACAATTTGCAGGTAGATATCGATTTCCCAATGAATAAATAGACACAAAGCTGCCTATATTATGACTGACTTAGGCATCCATACATATATTAGGTCGATACATATGAAATTGCCGTTTTTCTTGAAGAAATTGGAGGAAACCTAATTTTCAGTACTAACATTTTAGATTTTTTTTTAAGAATGACAAATCCTAATTTTATGTTTTTTTTTGTGTATGAATGAGACAACATTGTGCTAACAAACAGCAACTTTTATTACATGTTTGAAAAGTGACAGCTGTTAAGTGATAGGAAATTTATCATCAAAATGGATAGCATTTAGAAGTATTGTTTATGAAAATCGAATTAATTTATCAAGCGGCCAATAAAAACAAAATTTAATACAGAGTTGTAAAATCTTGAAATCAACTTTCAAACAAAATATAAATAATGGAAATAGCTATTAAATTACAGGAATAACGGACTCATGAATTTGTAAGAAAATTTCGGCAATTTCATAGGTAAAGACCTATTATTATAAAATATATACCTACCAGTTGCTTTTTTTTTTTTTTTACGTGCGGAAATCCCTTCGGATACCCCCCCGCTGGCCAGCGGGGGTGGTTATGTCGTGTCTCGACTAAAACCGCACGGTGTCCTCCCCAAGTGTCCGTTGCCGGGCAGCCCGGGTAAGCCCTCGAAAGGATAACCCCAGGGTTGCCGGCGGACTTTGGCCGCCTTCGCGGCCTCGCCTGGTGGGGTCGGGTTTTATCCCGCTTCGGTGAGTTGGCAGGCGTGTGTAGGGCACACACGACACGCCTCCGCCACGGCCTGCTTCTGTAAGGACGGCGAGTCGGCCAACTGCCGTCCTCAGGCCCCGATCATGGAGGTCGGTAGTCCTGGGCGTAGATGAGTCTGCGGCGTCCTCGCCGCAGACTGCGAAACTCGGGGGGCAGGGTTCTTTCCCGCTCCCTCTCCGCCGTCTCTTTCGCGCGCATTACCTGCTCGCAGAAAGAGGCGGCGGCGTGCCACTTGCTCCCGTCGGAGACCACGGCCCTCACCATGGTCTCCAACGAGAGAACGTCCACGCCTAGGACCGCAACGAGATCCCGGCGTTGACTCGCCCACGCAGGGCACTCCACCAACGTGTGGAGCGTCGTGTCTTCGCCAGGATCCTCGCAGTGCTGGCACTGCGGCGTTGTCTCCCGGTGGATGCGCCACAGATACTTACCGAAACACCCGTGTCCGGTAACCATCTGGCACATCCGGTAGGAGAGGTCCCCATGGTCACTCTCCAACCACTCCTTCATGATCGGTCTCACCGCCGCAATGGTGGATTCCCCCCACCTTGGGTGCTCAAGTCGCACCCTCCATGTCTCCATGAGTTCCTGGCGGAGCAGGGACCGCTGAGCCCTGATTTCTCGGGGTTCCGGCCTATGGCCCCGCTCCAGCGCCTCCTTGCGCCACTGGTACAGCAGCGCAAGGGCTCTCGCTTCCAGGTCCCATGGAGGGGTCCCAGCTAGGAGACATGCCGCCTCGACGGAGATCGTGCGATACCCCCTGATGACTCTGACGGCCATCGCCTTTAACGGGCTGTTAAGAACAGCCACGTTGCGGGCCGCCAGAGTCTCCGCCCATACGGGGGCCCCGTATAGGGCCATACTTTGCACGATCCCCAGGTACAGTCTCCTAGTGGGGGCGTTGGGTCCCTTAACGTTGGGCATCAGCCGCGATAGCGCGGCCGCAGCCCCCCTCAGTTTCGGGACCAGACTTCGGAGATGAGGTCCGAAGTCCCATCGGCTATCGAGTACGAGCCCAAGGTACTTCATCGTGGGCTCGATGCCGATGCTTACGCCCCCTACGGTTATGCTGGTTCCCGCAGGTGGCCCCCTCCGAGGCCCGTGAAAACACATAGCCTCGGATTTGTGGAGAGCCACCTCGAGTCCCAGCCGCCGTATTCGACCCACGACTTGAGCAACCCCTGCCGTGGCCTTCAGTGCCGCGCTTCGGTACGTTGCTCCCCGCGCCATAACGAGGGTGTCGTCAGCATAGCACACTATGCTGACACCCTCGAGCAACGTACCGCGAAGCACCCAGTCGTATCCGATGTTCCACAGGAGTGGCCCTAGGACCGACCCCTGTGGAACACCGCACGACACTTCTCGCCGCCCTGGCCCTAGCCAGCTCGGGTAAACTATGGCCCTCTCGGATAGGTATGCCTCGACAATGCGGCGGAGGTAAGGAGGCACTCCGTGATACGCGAGCGCCTCCCTAACGCAGCTCCAGGGTAGGGTGTTGAAGGCGTTGGCGATGTCG
This sequence comes from Cybosia mesomella, assembly GCA_946251805.1. Lineage (NCBI taxonomy): Eukaryota > Metazoa > Arthropoda > Insecta > Lepidoptera > Erebidae > Cybosia > Cybosia mesomella. The sequence goes on along the minus strand of OX276408.1, from coordinate 12,873,233 downwards.
AGAGACACCGCCACCACCACCCCACCCCGCGAGACTACTTCCTCCGCCAGGTGCCTAACGCGCATGATCGCTTCCACGGTGGAGCGCCCCCGGCGGAAACCGAACTGGTTGTCCGCCAGATCTGGCCCCACGTTCGTGAGATGCTCGACGAGGCGCTCTGCAATAATCCGCTCAAAGAGCTTGCACACCTCGTCGAGCAACACGATCGGCCGGTAACCGGATGGCTGGTCCGCCGGCCGCCCCGCCTTCCGGATAAGGACCAGTTTCCCCGTCTTCCAAGCCTTTGGAAACTGGCCCCTTTCGAGGCATGCGCTAAAGAGCGCCACCAGTCGAGGCCCTAGTTCCTCCAGGGCCAGGACCCATGCTCGGCCTGGAATGCCGTCGGGTCCGGGGGCAGTGCATTTCCGGGCTTTAAGCCGGAGCACTGCTACCCCCAGTTCACTCTCCCTGACTTCGGGCACATCGCTCTCGCTATTATGGGCGTCAGGCGCCTGAGGCGGAGCAATACGCGGAGGGACATGCTCCTCCGCTCTCGCTGGGAACAAGGAGCCCAGTATCCCCTCCAGCCGCTCCGGCTGGAGGCTCTGGGTCAGTAGGGGCGCCCTTGGGCGGATTTTGCCCCTGACCGCAAGGTAAGGACGCCCCCATGGGTTCTGCTCCAGAGACTCCAGCAGCTCTTCGCGGGCCCGCCGTTTGGCCTGCTTTATGGCTTCCTGGAGGGTCCTCTTGGCCCCCTTGTACGCCTCATACAGCTCCGCCTCTCGGGCTGCCGCATCATCTGGTCGGCGACGCCTCCGGCGAAACCTGGTGTACTGGCGGCGAGCGGTCACGCACGCTGCTCGCAGCTGTGCGATCTCCGCTGACCACCAGTACACCTGTTTCTTGGCCGGGCCGGGCTTAACCCTAGGCATCGCCGCATCGCAGATATGCGACATGGCTCTCCTGAACCATTCCGTCTCTGCGTCGACATCGGCAGGCCTGGCCGGTGACGGAATCCAGGCCTGCACTATGGATGCCTCCAGGAGAGCCTCCCGATCCAGGCGTCTGAGCGCCCAACGTGGATCCGGGGGATTCGCGATTGTCGGCGGCAGGTTAGTTGGAGGGGAGACGTTGAACCGAATGTACTTATGGTCGGAATCCGTCTCCTCCTCCTCCACCACGCGCCAACCCTGGACGCGGCGGGCGAGAGCAGGGGTCGCGAACGCGACATCCACGACCGAACTGAGCCCCCGCCGCTCCCAGGTGGCGACATTCCCCCGGTTGAGGACCTCTAGACCACGGGTGTTGGCCCAGTCCTCCAGTACTCGCCCCTTGTCATTGGTTTCCCGGGAGCCCCAGGCCTGAGACCAGGAGTTGAAGTCTCCCAGGACCAAGACAGGACGAGGACAGCACGCAGCGAGAACAATGTCCAGTTCAGCGAGCCTTAGCTCAAGCTCGTACTGGTCAAGGCTTGGCGAGAAGTAGACGGCCACGACAGCCAAGCCCTCATAGTCCGCCGCGACACAGCCTCTGCACCTTGCAATGAATGCAAGGCGCGAGGTGTCCGCGGCGGACCCCCCGAAGACGGTCGCTACGCCGTCCAGGTCCACCGGGCTTCCGGGGTGGACCCAGTACGGCTCAGCGACCACGACCACATTAATAGACCACTCCACGATGCTCTGGTACAGAAGATCCTGAGCACCGGTGCAGTGGTTTATGTTCGCCTGCAGGATACGGATTGGTGTGTCCATTAATGGACGTCCATCTCCGCATCCCGCCGCGAATGTGGCCGCTCTTGAGCGGCACCCCCGCTACCCGTTGCGGACGAACGGGGCTTTGGCCTCGAGGCGGCGCAGGTTCTGCTGTCCGCCCGGTGCTCCGCCGCTTTGCCCTCCGCTACGCATTTGTAGCAGCGCGGCGGAGCATCACAAGCACTGGCCTTGTGCCCGGGCTGACTGCAGCGGAAGCACCGATCCCCCACGGTGTCTCCCGCTGTGCATTGCACTCCCACATGCCCCACGGCCAGGCACCTGAAGCACCTGGTCTCGCGGGGCTGCAGGAGTTGCACCCGCGCCTTTAGGAAGCCCCCAACGAGGAGGCTCCGTTCGTCCGCAATTTTCTGCGCCGCTGCGACGGGGCAGTTGACGACTGCTGTGCCGTGACCGGTGGAGCTGAAGCGGATTTCTCCAGCTCTCACCTGATCACGGGGGCAGCCGCCCGCCTCCACGACGGCGGAGATGACTTCCTCCGTCGTGGCCGCGTCATCCAGACCCGAAATGCGCAAACCTGCGCATTTGTTGGGTCTGGTGACGCGGACGGCTTCGGTATCCAGCGACTCCCTCAGCTTGGCCGCTAGGGCGTCGGCTTTGGGGCCGCTGGTGGCACCGGAGACCTCGAGAAGGCGAGCTCCGGTGCGAGTTGTTTTGCACCGGAGCCCCCCCTCAATCTCGAGGGCCTTGAGGTCCACTGAGGCTTTAACCTGCCTCAGGACCTGGGCGTACCCCACGCCCTTCTCCACACCCTCCGTCGTCACCGTCAGGACGACGGCAGTGGAGCGTGGGGCGCGGAGCCTCTTCGGCGCCTTCGCCGCAGCGGCTTTTGCCGCCTTCTTAGCCGCCTTTTTGGCGGCTTTTTTCGCCTTTTTGGCGGCTCCCGCTACCACCCATTCCTCCCCTCTGAAGGAACGCTCGGGTGCAGCGGGAGCGGCGGTTATGGCGGGGGCGGGGGTGCCGCGTTTCTTCCCCTTCCCTTGTGGCGTTGGGGCCACTGGGGCGGCGGGGCCGGGCTTACCACTGACAGCAGCCGCGAAAGACGCAGTCCGTGTCAGTGGGGGACGGTAAGCCCGGTCCTCTAACACGCCAAGCCGCCTCTCGATGGCCGCCAGGAGCTGCACCACACTAGGCGCAGGCTCAGGCGGCGGAATGGGCGCCGTCCTAGGCGCTGTTTTCAGCGCCGGCTTGGTTGCCGACTTTGTGGCCGGCTTTGGCGCCGGTTTTGGCGCCGACGTAGGCGCCCCCTCTGGCGGCGCAAGAGCCCTCGGGTGGTCCGCCACCTCCTGGGCTCTTGGGGCCTTCTGGGCCTCCGGGGGTCCCCTGACCATCTGGGTCAGTTGCCTGACCTCCTCCCGGAGGACCCGCTGTTGCTCCAAGGAGTTGGCCAGCTCAGTTTCCAGGCTTGTGACCCGGGCCCTGAGCTTAACCTCCTCCTCGGAGACGCTCCTACCAAGGAGCTCCTCCAGCGCTGTCCTGGCGACGGCGACGTTTTCCGCCACCGTCTTCTTCTTGCCCGACACATTTTTGGACCCTTTTATGGTGTCCGTTATGCGGGCAAGTGCTGCGAGGAGTTCCCTCGCCGCGGGGACGCCTTGGTCCCTGCCACTGGGTAGTGGAGGGACGTGAATCGGCGGCTTCGTCGTTCTGGCCGCCGCGGTGGCCAATATTTTGGCCGGCCGATCGTCCTCGCTCGAGGAGATCGTCCCTTGCCCGGAGCTTCTGCTCCGGTCAAGGGACGGTCCACCCGAGCGTGGCCGCTTCCGACGGAGACCCTCCTCCGTCTCCATGCGGCCGGATACTGACTCATTGTCAGTACCCGCCGTTGACGCCGCTGACGCAATTTCCGCGTCCGTCTCCCCGCCTATCGGTAGCGGAGTAGCGGGTCTAGTGAAGACGGCCTTAACAGACCGCGAGTGAGGCCGCCGCCTCACCTCCTCTTCACCCCCAACTACCTGCACTCCTTCATCTCGGATACCATTGTCCGCGCCAAGGTTTTCGTTTGTATCGTCCGGTTTGTTTTGGTTTAAATTGATAGTATTCATTACATATCCCACGAGTATGGGGGAAAGATGGTCCATCCAGGCGGAGCCCCCTGCACCTGGATAAGCCTATATACTATGGAGGTCGGCTGGTATCCATAGGTTTTGACGACTTCGCTGTCGGGTCTTATAGACTTTTCCTTGTCGTGGGCCGGCCAATAAAGGCAAGCCCTCCGGTCAGCAAGTTCACAGCGTACCCTTCTGTAGCCACCAGTCAGGTCGTTGCTGATCACCTGCTGATTACGGAACGCGAGAGGATGGCTAGTCCTCTCTCACCGGCGGCGGCACAAGTACCCATCGGCCCCTGCGTCAGCAGTGGGCCAACCCGCCCCTGGATCCCCCAGGACCCTACTGTGGCCTCCACCACTAACAGCATCGCTCATCCTGTCTCCTCTGAAAGCAGAGGAGTACGGTGAGCGATGTGTTCCCGCCACGTTGGGTATTGGCCGACGATCAATGCCAACCCCATGATGGGGAAGCCATTGACCGCCGCCCAGGGTGTACCGGCCACTCCGATTCCGTTCCCCCCGGACTCCAGCGGGATCGGAATCGGAATGACACTCGAGGAGGTTACCCAACATACACCCCACCTACCAGTTGCTATAAAATGTTATGAACCAAGACCTATTTAAAATTCTGTGCTGTGATATTATAGATATTTTATAAAGGCGAAAAAACAAATTGGAATAAACATTTTAAACGATGAGACAACCACGATCTTTAGTCTCCCCGTCGCGTCGGTATCAGTGATAACCAAATAAATCGTGATAGAATGCGTTAAATAGTTTTATAGTTGATTTCCATTAATTGTTTAACGTGCTGTACACTTTGGAATCACAATAGTGATTCCAAAGTTTAGGTCTAGATATGACATTATAAACGTGATTATTTAATCATGTTTATAATGATTTAATCACGTTTATAATGTCTTATCTAGACCAAAAATAGAGTGGTTATTAATTTCATAAATATAGTATTTACGAAGCTTTAATAACTACGCGGGTGTCAGGGCCACTAATTTGGCGAACCTGTATTTTTACTGGTTCTAGCACAATTCTTGATCCCAGATTCCCGATCAATATAACTGCTTGCTGGTTGCCTGTTATTCCCCAACAATTTACACAAACCACTCACCTTGCCGTTCAGCGTAAGCAGAGATCTCCAGAAAGTTCCGTACGGGAGCAATGTCGTCACACGCAGACAAGAGTTCTAGATGCTTTCACAGGTCACCTTAGTTCTTTATTTTTTCTATATGTATTATACACAGCACAGTTCAAAGGAGTTCATAGGTAACACGACAATTAAGAAAAAGAATAGTTCTTGCGAGATGCGGTAAGAAAGCGAGGAGCGAAAATTATGCGTCCACCCTCAATGAGTGACGTATGCGAACCGCCCGAATGAAAAAATGATGACCAAGGAGTCATACTCAAAACGCCTAATAGACTTCAAAACGCAATGAGCAGTATTGCGCCAATTGCCGGGTTACAATAATCAGGCTTTAAGTAGCAGTAATACCAACCATAGAGCGTTGTCCGCAATACTTAACGGTGTACGTGTCTACCGATCATTCGGATGATTCAGTATTGTAGGTAATTATAAACTTGCTCATGTTGTTATTCTTGGCCTTCTCGGTCGAATCCAATATCAACTCGTTTGAAGTTATTGTTACGAAATGACGTACCATCGTAACATACGTAACAATAACTTTAAATCAGTTGATATTTGATTCGACATGATGGTTGGTGTTGTATTTGGACGTTAGCTGATAGAATAGACAAGAAACATCTCATTATTTGCCCTCGTAGGGATCACTGCGTACCACCTAATCAAGGTTGCGAGAAGCAAGCATGTCTTGGCTCCCATTGGCGAAGGATTCGTCTCTTTCGTAGTAGAATAAGATAGCCAATGTTGACTAAATGCGAATAGCTAGTGAAGTTGCAATACTTCAGTGTATCTCTTCAAATATAGGTCACGAGCTGCCTGTACTGTCATTAAACCTTCTAACTAACCAATAACTAAGCCACATAGTTGAAGACCGAAATGCGAACTTTCCTCCGTTGACATATTTGTACTGCGATCCCCAATGATCTAATGATTTTCTTCACGAGTACGGAGGTGCATTGAGGATGAAATTATGTATATCTATAGCTCAAGTAAGACAGCTTATGACATTTTATTTTTTTAAATTTATTTGTTTAGGTCCACTAACAACTATTTCATTCATACCAGTATACATAGCGATATAAATAGATAACATGCCTTAATGTAACAGTTACTCTATTTTTTATTTATTTAGGTAAACAAACAGCAACACAATGCAATATTTGCTCAAGGAAGAGTTCTTTACATGGGTTATAATCGTGTTACCAACGACATTTACCACAGCTTGGTAAGATAGTAGTTTAAAAAAAGCGGCTAAGTGCGAGTCGGACTCGCCCATGAAGGGTTCCGTAGCAGTTAGTATTTTTATATTTGAGTTGATCGAATGAAAGGTAAATTGCGTTTTACGATTTATGACGTATTAAAAAAAAACTACTTACTAGATCTTGTTCAAACCAATTTTCGGTGGAAGTTTACATGGTAATGTACATCACATTTTTTTTTTGTTTGGGGGGACACACACATTTTACCACTTTGGAAGTATCGCTCGCGCAAACTATTCAGTTCAGAGAAAAATTATATTGGAAACCTCAATATCATTTTTGAAGACCCATCTATAGATACCTCACACGTATGGGTTTAATGAAAAAAATAATTGAGTTTCAGTTCTAAGTATGGGGAGCCCCCAAAATTTCTTGTTTTTTTTTTCTATTTCTGTGTGAAATCTTAATGCGGTTCACAGGACATATCACCTTACCAAGTTTCAACAGCATAGTTCTTATAGTTTCGGAAAAAAGTGGCTGTGACATACGGACGGACAGACAGACAGACATGACGAATCTATAAGGGTTCCGTTTTTTGCCATTTGGCAACGGAACCCTAAAAAGAAAGCGAATACATAACACTAAATAAATATAAGAGAATGGTTATGGCTATCTGAAAGTGGTTATGTGTGCATTAATAAATGTTCATTTATCGCTCGCTTAACAATGTGCCCGGTAGATGGCAATAGGCTCGCCCCATATTACATTGGGACCTTAACATAACTGGCGAATCGTGGGTGTGTAATACACCTCTGCCTATCTCTTCGGGGATACAGGCGTGAAGTTATGTTATGTTATGTTATGTTATGTTATCTGAAAGTTTCAATTATCTTATTTCTAAAGGTACTGGGACGCGTTGCCGCAATATCAATATCGTTATCGTGACTAAGCGATGCATCTTGGAACGTGGTTCTGCGTTAGTTCGGCAGCGATATGTTGCAAAAAGTTGGCAAGGATTCCGGCAATGCGTCCTAATAGGTATTCTATATGCAATTTTATTAAAAAAGGCTGTACAATCATATCTGTTATTACAAATATCATATAACAACATTGTTTGAAGCTATACATATACGTCTAATTTCAAGCGTAGGGATAACGGGATAACGGGATAGGGGATTGTTCGTAGGTTAAGTAGTTACGGTAACATTTGTATTGCATAAATCGCATGAACTTCTGTTGGACAGACACTAAATTCTGCTTATATCTACTACAGTAAGGGTCCCATATAGACACTGCAAATTCCATTTTAGGTCGCACCTGTGATTTATAAAGATGGAGATAAGTGGTTGGCCGTGCAAATCTTTTGGTATTTCTCATAACAAACCCGTACATTTTAAACGCTTTATTTACTACATTATTGATGTGTGAATCTAGAGGCAGCTTGCAATCCAACGTGACACGTAGATCTCTAATAGAATGAACACTATCTAGTGTAACACAGTGTATATTTGTATTTGAAAATTTGATTTACATTTATATAGGTTTAAACTTAATTTATTACTGACGCAATAGGTGGAAAAACAGTCAAGATCATATTGAAATTTAATAAGATCATCGGTATTTGTGATTGTATGAAATATTTTAAGGTTATCAGCGTATAATGAAAAGTCACAAAATTTAAAACAATTAGGTATGTCATTTATAAATATTATAAATAATAGGGGACCCAAAATAGAACCTTGTGGTATAGCTGAGCTCACAGGTACAAAATTGGATTCAAAGCCATTTAGTACGACCTTTTGAGTTCGATTGCTAAGATACGCCTTGAACTACCGCCATAAATTTCCACGTATGCCGTTGAAGGCGAGCTTATCGAGAAGAATTTTATGATCCACCCTGTCGAAAGCTTTTCGAAAGGCTGTGTCCACGATGTCTGTTTGCATGTTGTTAACCATATTTTCAAAATAATTAGTTGAATAAATTAATAAATTTGTGTTTGTTGATCTACGTTGAAGGAAACCATGTTGTTATGGTATGATAATATTGTAAATTGATCGGTAAACAATATTATGTACCAGCCTCTCGAAGAGCTTCGACAGAGCGGGTAAAATCGAGATAGGACGATAATTTTCTACTTTAGTTTTAATGCCTCCTTGGAATACTGGTATGATACGTGCAGCTTTCCAGACGTCTGGGAAGACACCTTTACGTAAACATAAGTTAAATAAATGTTTTAAGGGTTGGTATATAACCTCAGCAGTTGATTTCAGAAAAAAGGAGTAATGTTGTCTAGACCAGATCCTTTTGTTATATCAAGGGCTCGCAAATTCATGAATATCCAATATAGGTATCGTTGTTTGAAGTGTGCATTCTCATATTTTTAAATAAGTAGTTTTTTATGGTTCTAAGTTATCACAAGAGGCATGCGATTAGCCGGGACCCATGGGACCTGAAATCGCCGTACTATAAGTACACTATAAATATAGGCCAAGACGGAAGCGTGTCGTGTGTGTCCTACAAACGCCTGGCAACTCACCGGCGCGGCGCGGGATAAAACCCGACCCCATCAGGCGAGGCCAAAGTTGGCGGTGGCAGCCAAAGTCCGCCGTAAAAAACGTATAAAAAAAAGGGCTCGCAATTCTTTAAAGGCAGCCTCTTCAGTTATTTGTATGTGACTGATAATAAGATCAGATTACTGGTTAGTATCTTGTATATTTTTAACATCATAGGTATCAGGAACATAAGAGGGTTCATATACAGTCTCAAAAAATGATGAAAAAAGATAACCTGTTTCTTTGGAATTGTTTGAAGTAACATTTTCATATGTCATGTTATTTGGAATGCCAGGTCTTGTTTTCAGTTTTTATATATGCCTAGAAATATTGTATATTGTCTTTAATGCCATCCTCGACAAAAGTCAAATATTTTTCATAACATTCCTGTGATACGGTACTGAATCTAGAAAATACCCTGTACATAGACCCCTGTACATGGAAAAGATTTGATGATCAGATATTTTTTTGTACTTTTTCCATTTAATCCATGCTTTTTTTTTAACTTTATTAATGTGGATGTGAGCTGGTGAGAACCATATAGGAAACTTAGAAGATTTGATTACTTTAGAAGGTACATGGTTTTTAATTATGGAGAAAATATGTTGACAGAAAACAGATACAGCACTTTCTGCATTAAGATTGAGAAATAGGTTGTGCCAGTTCGTGTCAGATATATCGCTATTAATTACTGAGTAGTCAGCCTTATTAAAGTTATACTCGGTTCTAGGCTTAGTAGCAAGCGGTACAAGATGGTCCTTAAATGGCATGACGGCAAAGAAGGGTGGATGTAAGGGATCGGTTGGAACAAGTGGCGCTGGAGCAAGTGTTGACGTGCTATCGGGAATATTAGTAATAAGTAAATCTAAAGTTCTATCATTAATATTTTTGTACTTATTTGTTTGCTAAGCGTTGAGAATGTTCGTAAAATTTATTAACTGTTTATTAGATTGGCAGTAATTGCTATGCATTACGGCCTGTGTACTTATAAATGATATGAAAAGATGTATAAATGATTAAATATACTTGGGGTCCCATCAAGACCTTTTGGCCAAGCTAACCTCACCTGGAAGCCGGTAATGGATTAGGCTAAACATTGCCTCTTAAGGTTGGGAAGTCAGACGGCAGAAGTTCTAGGTACTTCTGCCATCTGACCTGGATAGTTTAAATTTTCTTCTTCATCCTCAAAAGCGCTTCTCTACCGTGGCAAATATAATTTATAATTTGATTTACTGTTATCGTAACTACTTTTATCCCTGACATCACTATTGTAACAAATTATACACTGAAACCTATTGTGCACTAAAGCCTACAAAATATATTGCCTGTCATTTAATAACGCCGCCGGCCGCATGCAACTCGAAATTGGGCAACGAGGATCCCCACCGGCATATGATATAAGTAGTATAGTGTTACATGAGTGGTACACTGCGAAAAGAAGGAGTATCACTTTTTTACAATACTTAACAATAATAATTATTAATTATTTGAAGCTAATATGCATCGTATGTAGTAATGGTGGATAACGGACTCACCCCGCTAGCTTTGGCTAAAGAGAACTGGCGCAAACCAGTGGTATTAAGTATTAATGACCGTATGGAAGTATGGAAGAGCAAGGAGTTGCATGGACGTTTCTATCGGGCACTCCATGGGCCTTTTATAGATATACCAGCATCTGTGTCTTGGCTACGCTTCGGTGACCTATTTGGGGAAACCGAAGGTTTTGTTTTAGCAATTATGGACGAAGTTGGACGAGAATCTTGTGAAAGCTGAAAAAGAAAAACAAATAAAATATAACATAACATAACATAACATAACATAACATAACATAACATAACATAACATAACATAACATAACATAACATAACATAACATAACATAACATAACATAACATAACATAACATAACATAACATAACATAACATAACATAACATAACATAACATAACATAACATAACATAACATAACATAACATAACATAACATAACATAACATAACATAACATAACATAACATAACATAACATAACATAACATAACATAACATAACATAACATAACATAACATAACATAACATAACATAACATAACATAACATAACATAACATAACATAACATAACATAACATAACATAACATAACATAACATAACATAACATAACATAACATAACATAACATAACATAACATAACATAACATAACATAACATAACATAACATAACATAACATAACATAACATAACATAACATAACATAACATAACATAACATAACATAACATAACATAACATAACATAACATAACATAACATAACATAACATAACATAACATAACATAACATAACATATTGCCATCTACCGGGCACAATATTAAGCGAGCGATAATTAATTATCATTTATTAATTGCACATATAACTACGAAAAGTCGAGGTGTGTGCCCGGGGTGACTGGGGATCGAACTCGAGACCTCGTCTCAGCAGTCCGTTACGTACGCCACTGGGCTATCGCCGCTTTTTTTAGTTATATAACCTTATATTTTACGCTATATTATGATTACGCTTACATGCTTAAATATGTATCTACCGCAATTTTCAACGCCGAAAAGCACGTAAGTATGAAATTTATTCTTTAATATCTTCATTTATTGTGCGTCCGTCGGACAGTTCCGAAGATTGCCGAGCAAAAATATTAAAGTAGGTAAAGAATAAGTTGTCGCATAAACCGTGTCTGTACCCTCCCAGGGGAAATGAAATTGCAAAATATTTCCCCAGGATGGAGTGAATGTGTCGCGCCTATTCATAAAGTGGATTTTGATAATATAACATGGTTGTACGTTCGTCACAGAAATTTTTCATCTTTTCTATAATTATTTTTGCTAAACTAGCTGTTTGTACCTGGCGTTACCCGGGCGCTAACTATTGCGGTGGATTTTCCAAATTTTTCCTTCATATAAACCTTATCCTTTGAATAATTACGGACACAACAGATAATAAATCATCCAATTCGGACGAGTAATCCTCAAGTTTTTCCCTTGATAACTAATTTAGCGATTCATTTTTATATTTTAGGACACCAGAATTTCACACGAAACGTTTGGAAATAAATACACCCAAACAACTTCGCCTAAACTATTTAGTCTCAGGAATTCAGTGTTCACTAAAGAAGGCAGGCACTTGATTCGTGAGACTTAAAAAGAAAGTCCCAAGTACCTGCTTACTCTAAGACCCTGAAAACCGAAGTAGAATAAAAAGTAATGAGTATGAGTAATGAGATGAATGAGAAATAAGAAAAAAATGTAATGAGAGGTCTATTTACCACAGGATACCTATATATTGAATGCTTGCTCTCATTTAAAAACGGAATGTGTATTGTATTCTCAGCCTATGATGTGAATAAAAATTACCAATACAAATGTATGTGTTGACTAAAATGTATGCTCATTTCATTTCATAGGTCTGGTCTTGAGTAAATAAAGGTTTGCCTGATATCGGAGCGCAAGGTTATAAAGAGAATATTTTTTCACGTGATCCCAGTAGTGATCCATCGCGTCGGCTCACGTACAGAATTTATTGGCCTCTCTAATAAAACAGAACACATTTTCTGCATTCTAGCGTAACGTGCCTCGCTCGGAGCCCCACACCTCGCAGGAGACCGACCCCGCCCGTAATCACGAATGGCTTAAGGTGTTTACTTTGAGACACAATCATGAGACTTCCAATCACTTATTTCTGGTTGAGTATCTCATTGCGCTAGTTAGGTTAAAGAAATTTAATACTAACGTTTTATAAATATATTAACTCCATTTTAATCAACGCGGTGTATTAATTGGGACCATTTTGGAGAATAAAGCTTTGAGTGTATTATAAATTTTAAAAAATGATAATTGGATAGAATTTTAAGGGATATTGGCGGGTGTAAGTGATATTAAAAACTCAATTACATTTAAAAGGGGTTATATTTTTAACATGATTATTTCATTACAATACTCATTGCTTTTGATCTTCAAATGACATTTTTATATTCGCAAGTGGTCAGTTCATCGATGCTTTACTTTAACTGAGTTCCAAGTTTACAATTCAATCAAAAATTAAATATGTAAGCTCTATACTTACTAAAAGTATTTTTTTACAGCAACAAACTCTCACGAGTGCCAACTCGGTTAGAGTCTATATACCTACCCGCGTCTGTTTTTATTTTTCAAAAAGTTGAGAAAATTTAAAATACATATTTCAAATCTACTACAAATGGTCACCGTCTACCAAAATTGGCAGTTTATATGATTTATCACAGTCGGTAGCCAAGGGTAGAAAATAAAAGTAAAAATGTTATTCGAAAATTTCAATTTTATGCGAAATCGAACCATGATGCTTCGGAAAGTCGCTAGAAATTTGATATGGAGCATTCGGCAAACAGTTTATCTCAATAAGTAATTTCCTTTCCCTTTCCCTTTGCTTTTCCCTACACTTCGCACCTTGGAATACGAGTTTGGATTATATTCCTATTTTCGACGAATATTTGCAGACATTACGTCTCACCTTTATCATAGTATAATAAGAAAATAGTAGGTTATTTAAAGCCTCTCAGCGAGTTAATGACAAGTACGTCTCTTATAGGCTACAAGTCCTAAGTCATCTTTTCAAATACGTGACATGGTTCTAGGTGCTATCTGAATCTCCCGAGATAAAATCTTTTGCTTTCGTACAGGATCTTTTCGGACTGCGTCGGTAGCTTAGTGGTTAGAGAGTCGACCCTATGATCGAGAGGTCCCGGGTTCGAATCCTGGCCATTACACTACCGGCGTGAACCCACTCCTAACACAAGCAATTAAGCTTAGGTGGAGGGGTTAGGGGGAATATTAGTAATTTCGGTTACTAATATTCTTTAAAAAAAAATCTTTCCCTTACTGCTTTGACCACCTTTTTAGTACGAACGTTACATGGACGGCCAGATCTTTTTCTGTCACAAACAGAGGTCTCATTGTACCTTTTTTTTTTTCGTGCGGAAGAGACCATTAGTATCCCGGTACACTAACATTTTACTAATACCATACTATATAATAAGAGAACAGTAGGTTATCTAAAGCCCGGCGAGTTAATTACCTCAGCTGCGTTGTCACGTTTCGTTCGAAAAATTCGTAAAATATATATACGCAAATACGTATTATGAGCAGCACTAAATTTTTTAATCCGCGACGCCAAAACGACGCGGGTTGTTCTAAGTTTGATGTGTCTGTCTGAGTGTGTCTGTCTATGGCATCGTAGCTTCTGAACGGATGAACCGATTATGATTTTGTTTTTTTTTTATTTGAAAGGTGAATTAGTCGGATGGCGGATTACATTTATTTTTTCACAACTCCCTCAATGTGGGTATCAAATGAAAGGGACAGTGCTTCCACAGTTATGGAGTATTCATCCGGACGCGTAGTCAGCAGAAGGTCCAGTAGAGACCTTCTATGGGTCTGGATATCCGGTATTCTAGTGATAGACTGAAACACTTGCGAGAACTCATAGGTCAGGGCAAATTTGTGAGCAGCTCTTCCTGCAAAATCAGTGCTCGAGGACCCCAGCCACTCAATGTGATGAGCGTTGAAGTCCCCCAAGAACACTAAGTCTGCGGTGGGGTACTGCTCAATTGCCTTGCCTGCCGACCGCTGCAGGTACTCAAACAGTTGGGTTGTTCCCAAGTCACCGCTATGAGACCTGTATAGATACGGCACGCATAGATACGGGTGTGGCCACCGTGATCTATACGTACCCACAAAATAGACAGGTCCCTGCCTTCAAGGCCATTAAGACGGCGGCAACAAATATCATCCCGGACGAACAAGCATACTACGGCACGCCTGAAAAAATTGTGCTAGAGTTTGTACCCAGGTTACATTAGGTAGGCTATAGGCAGGGGATGATATTTGTGTCTCCGTAAGGAAAAACAAGGTCGGCTGAGCGGTTTCAAGGTGCTGATGGACCGCGTTAACGTTAGTATGTAATCCCCTGATGTTGCAAAAGTCCACTTGTAATGTGGACGAGGATGCTGCTGTCTAAATATTTTTCTTTTTATCTTTGGCCATTTCGAGAAGGGTTGGTGGGGGAGAAGGTTAAGAGAGATTCTGTGCTGGCGGCGTAGGAGACAAAGCAGAACTTTATGCCACCACCGACGAGTAAGGGTTGTGTGACTGGCTGGCGGAAGGGCCCCCGGCCCCCTCCCGAATACTGTAGCCGGGTCCACTCTGGTCTCCTCCTCCGGCACGACCACAGTACCAGGCACTTAACACAGGCAGCTGGTTCAGCCTCCTGGGGCGGAGATTATGTAGTCCCCAGGTTCGGGAACCATTCTAGCCTGCGGGCGGCCAGCGGATAGCCGTTTCACCGGGTCTCCCTGACCGCCACGCCAACATTTCACGCCCACACAAGTCGGTGACGATTACTAAAACCCTTGGTCTCCCCGCTGACAGCACAAAACCCCTCCAGTGAGCTCTGGCTACCCTACTTACCGCCGGGAACACAACACAAGGGTTATTATGGCCGCGGTCTTCTGTAGGGCGGAGGTACTACCCCAGTCGGACTGCTCAATTCGGACGGGAGATACCGTCATGCCCTACCTCCTGGAATTATGACCCTATTACGTAAGTAAAACCTTTTAATAAATTTATGCAATTTCCTAATGTAAATACTAAATATTTAAAAGGCCTTTTATGTACATACCTCATTATTTTATTCATATAATTTATAGATAATAAAATAAATATTTCATTATCGTCTATATGTTATAAACCGCTACATAAAAATAAACTGCGCTAATCAAATTAAATCCAGTGGGAGAATGCGAATGCAAGCAGCCGTGCAGTACCTACCTATGCTACGAGAACGCGCGCGATCTCACTCACTGCGACCAACGTATTTTACTTTATATTATGCTAATGTGTGCGTGGCAGCGCGTGCCTACACGGCGCCCGGTGCGCGCTCACACATCTAAACTGGCAGCGGCCCATTTCTATGAAGATAACCTTTTTTTTTTTTTTTTTTTTATCGTGCGGAAATCCCTTCGGATACCCCCCCGCCGGAAAGCGGGGGCGGTTATGTCGGGCTTGCACCGACTAAAACCGCACGCCGTCTCGGGTCTTCAGACGCCGGGGTGTAAGGTTACCCATAGAGCATATCCCTCGCACCCCGGCTGACCCTGGGCCATCTCACCACTAACAGCATCGCTCATCCTGTCTCCTCTGAAAGCAGAGGAGTACGGAGAGCGATGTGTTCCCGCCACGTTGGGTATTGGCCGACGATCAATGCCTACCCTATGAAGGGGTGAAGGGGAAGCCATTGACCGCCGCCCAGGGTGTACCGGCCGCTCCGATTCCGTTCCCCCCGGACTGCAGCGGGATCGGAATCGGAGCGACACTCGAGGAGGTTACCCAACACACACCCCTCTATGAAGATAACCTACTGCTTATATTGTGCCTTTATCTTGTCAACATGTGGGTGGTCGATAAACTTGAAAAGGGCATGGGAGTTTTGAAAACTATAAAGTACAAAAGATTAAAGTTCTTCAAAAAAGAGCAATCTAATATATACGAAAAAAAAAAAAACTTACTTATGTATATTTTTAAATCAACAATTACCGATATGAAATATTAATATTAACAATACATATAAAATATTGGAAGCTCTTATAGGCTCTTATAAAGTAAGTAATATTTTGAATAAAAGTGTGAGTTTTTAATTTAACTTTTAACTTTAAGCATATGAAAACTTTAATTTTTATGATATTTCGATGTATGAATTAAACTTTAAAATTGGTATTTTAAAACAATAATTACCTTGAAAATAAATCTGCAGTAAGAAAATTCGTAAAGGAAGTTTTGTTTGAAAGCCGAATATTTTGTTGCAATCACGTTAATGATTTTCTCCTTATCATTCTGTCACCCACGTCTCGAACGTTGAATTATTCAGATAAGAAAGGAGTACCGAGTAATGCAATAAGAATGTCTCAAAGTTTTATAAAAAATGTAATAAAGCTTGATTTTTTAGGTATGCCACTGTTAAATATTTGTGATATACGGTTTGTGGTGAATGTGCGGGATAGCCAACAGATAAAGTCACTTGGCATTATTCCAAAAAGCATGGAATATTTATAAAAAGTGACAGTTTTACCAACGTACGTTTATCTTTTTTTAAATTTTTGTACATTCGAAACTGTGTTAAGAAGAAATACAATATGATTTCACCTACCATTACTGTGATTGATAGTTGTATCTGAGAAAAGTTTTTCTGAAATACATATTGAAAGTGTCTCATTATGATGTGTGTTTTGTTATGAATAGTGTAAGGCTGGAGTGGGAAGAGTCTTTCTTTGCCCAGTATGCTGGGTTTATTCGACTTGGAAAATACTAACCCGTCTCAGAAAAATGCTGTATAACATGTACTTATAACTCTTTTACTCTATTCTTCAAGTGACACAGACATTTAATACAATATATATGTAAGGGAAAAATAGGTTGTCTAATTAATCACGGCACAATAAACCCAACTAAACACACCCCCTCACCATACTCACTGATTATAGCAATGTAATTAAACTCCTACATCGCTTGTCTAGTAGGTAAGTATAGACAATTATTTTTGTTACGAGTATTGTGATCTATAGTATATAGTCTATATAGTCTATACATCTACACATATAATAAAATCGTAACGAGGTGAAAACTGTACATTGAATATTTTTTTCAAAAATATTCAAGGAACGATACCGATGTCAAAAATGAGATTTTTAGAATTTTTTTCTGTTTATCTGCTTTTTAGGGTTCCGTTGCCAAATGGCAAAAAACGGAACCCTTATAGATTCGTCATGTCTGTCTGTCTGTCCGTCCGTATGTCACAGCCACTTTTTTCCGAAACTAAGAACTATGCTGTTGAAACTTGGTAAGTAGATGTATTCTGTGAATCGCATTAAGATTTTCACACAGAAATAAAAAAAAAACAATAAATTTTGGGGGTCCCCATACTTAGAACTGAAACTCATTTTTTTTTCATCGAATCCATATTCGATCTATCGATCGCTCTTCAAAAATGGTATTGAGGTTTCTAATATCATTTTTTTCTAAACTGAATGGTTTGCGCGGGAGACACTCCCAAAGTGGTAAAATGTGTCCCCCCCTGTAATTTCTAAAAGTGAATGATAAAAATAAAAATAAAAATATGATGTACATTACCATGTAAACTTCCAACGATAATTGGTTTGAACGAGATCTAGTAAGTAGTTTTTTTTTAATACGCCATAAATCGTAAACCGCAATTTACCTTTCATTCAATCAACTCAAATATAAAATTTAAAAAAAAAACATTATTATATTACTTGGTGCTACGGAACCCTTAACGGGCGAGTCCGACTCGCACTTGGCCGCTTCTTTATTATCGATGTCCGAGCATCACTTGAAAACCGCTGAACCGACTCAACTGAAATTTTGCATGAATATTCTTCTAGGGTATGATCATAAACTGCGCTATATATATTATCACGATATTATAAGTGTAATAGGAGGAGCACGGTAAAATCAACCAAATCTATTATTATTGATAATTCCTTTATTATTACAAAGCAGATCATTACGAAATTCTGCAGTTTGATAGAATTCGCACATGGTCAAATATGAAATCTCGAAACTACAGTATATACCTACGTATAAAAGATAGTTGATTAAAGAATCAACTTTTGATAATAAATATCATCACGCTATTATATTAGGGAACCGGGTAGAATTGATTATTTTCCATGTAAATATCTATTTCTTCATGATAAATGATTGAAAATATAACGATGAAATAGGTAATCTAATACATGTTGGGTTCGAAGCTGCAGAAGTAAACATACCTTGATCTATTCCGAATTCAACGCGGACGAAGCTGCGGTATATAGCTAGTAAGTAATATATTAATTTACACTGTGTAGTTAAAAATTGTCGTATACTATTAAACAAGTAATTATTGTGTGTCTTAGTTAAGTGTAAATATACACTACTATCTCAACAAAAGTTCTATAATATCCTTGATGCCCGACATAACCACCCCCGCTGGCCGGCGGGGGGGTATCCGAAGGGATTTCCGCACGAAAAAAAAAGGTGTCCTTGATATTGTCGGAAGTTTACGCGAATGTCACACATTGAAATAAAACTATTTTAACGGATTCTATAGCTTTATTTGATGTTATTTTATATTTTACATTGATCCCGACGTTTCCCCCCGTTCTCCCCGTGACCATGGCTGCTGAAAAGCAACCGAAACGTCGGGATCAATGTATAATATAAAATAACATCAAATAAATCACGCTAGATTCCGTTAGAAATAGTTTTATTTCAATAGGTATCCTTCCTGAAAAAGAAAACAAAAAATCCAAGCGAAGTTCAGTCAGCCAGGTATTTACTTTAATATTACTGATAAACTTCGTTTTAAAATGACTAATTCTGAATACAAGGAAACCAATTGTTGACTAAAAATGAAGGTGACGTTATTCCATTTGCTGTTCAAGCTCTCAGTCTATACAAAAATAGGAACTAATTTTTAGGATACCGTAGTCACCAATATAGGCATGGATATAGAGAGTATTCACGCTAACAAAATGATGAAATAAAATATTGAAGTTTTTTAGGGTTCCTCCCCTACGAGTTTGTGAATACAATTTTTACCCGACTTCCAAAGGATGCCTGTCCGCAATTTTCTCGCGGGTGGTTGAACCGATGTTAATACGGTTTTTTCTTCTCTTTTTTAGGGATTTTTGTCCGTTACGGATATGTCAATCCCATCGTATCTTACAACAGGAGACATGCTTACACAGTATAACAAAAATAAAAATTTAACTATCCCTAATGGAGACGAATATTTGTTACGTTCTGGAGAAAATTTTAGTATACTTATATAACAGACTTAAAAAGGTATGCTTGTCCGTGATAAGGTATCTCGCGTTTAGTTGAACCGATTTTAAAACGGTTTTCACCAAAAATATATTTGTTACATTCGGGAGAAGCTTGTGGTGTACTTAACCGATTAAAAAAAGGAGGTATGTCAGCAATTATCCCGCGTTTGTTTTAACCGATTTTAATGCGATAACAAATGGATACCTAATGACGTCGTCCACATGTAAGGGTTATTATGCGATATATTAGTTCAACTCGATCGATTTTTTGGTATTGATGCGGTTTTTACACGTATGGTGTCTAGTTTTTATTGTTCAATAAACAAGTTACGGTCACTAAAGAGAGATATATATTATATATAAAATCCATACATAACAATTGAACCGACTTCAAAACCAAGAAACGCCGCGCCATCAAATGAAATGTGTAACCGTAGTGACACACATGTGGATTGGCGTCAGTCTCCGACGTCAAATCCCCTCGTGAATTAAATCTATAAATTAGTTGTGTTTAGGGTTCCATACACAAAGGGTACAGCGGAACCCTATTACTATGGACCCGATGTCCATGCGTCCGTCTGTCACCAGGCTGTATCTCATAATCATAATCATAATCATAATCATATTTATTGTAAATCATAGGTACAAAAGATGTTCACAGAATATTAAGTAGGTTATTAATTAAGTCATCACATAAAATTAAATAAATAATACAAATCGCACAATATCAAAATTGAAACAATAATAGAATTCATTAATAATTATCATGCATCATATTCAAGTTGTCATAGGTATTAATTACAGTGAGTTATCCTCCAAAAATTCATTTATAGTATAATAACATTTTTCTATTAAAAATTTGCGAAGTTTTATTTTAAAATTGTCCATTTCAATTACATTTCTAATTGTTACTGGTATTTTATTAAATATTCGTGGTCCTAGGCAAAACAAACTGTTATGTAGCAATTCTGTTTTACTTGCTACTATGGCCAATTTATCACAGTTCCGGGCCCTAGTCCGGAACTCAAACAATTCTATATTAGATTTGATAAATATTGCAACTTCATATATATAAAGAGAAGGCAATGTCAATATGTTCAGTTTCTTAAAATGAGGTACACATGAATCGGTATGTTTAAGTTGACAGATGCTTCTAATACAACGTTTTTGGGCAATAAAAACCTGGCCTCTATATGTTGAGCTACCCCAAAAGATTATTCCATATCGTAAGGTAGATCCTACGTAGCCATGGTAAGCAGTTAGTACAGTGGGCTGATTGCTGATTTTACATAATCTATAGAGTGCGTATGAGAATTGATATAGTTTTTTACATATATGTTCGCAATGAGATTTCCAATTCACTTTACTGTCAATGTAAAGGCCCAAGAATTTTGTAACATCAATCTCTCTGATTTTTGTGTTTTGACAAGATATGTTCAAATTGTTTTGTGGCGTGTGCCGTTGTTTAAATAACATTAAATTAGTTTTGTCTATATTGATATTCAAGTCATTTTCAGTCAGCCATTGTATTAATGATGTCATAGATGTATTTATATTAATTTCTAAATTACCACCAGTATAAAGTATAGTACTATCGTCAGCAAATAAAGTCATTTTATATGTCATTATTGTGGGCATGTCATTAATATAGATAAGAAACAAAAGAGGGCCTAATATACTACCTTGAGGAATTCCTGTGATTACGTTCCTTATATCAGAACCATGTGTTACCTCAATTTTACTAGTTACAGATACCCTTTTTATTTCCGTCAGTTGTTTCCTATTGGTAAGGTAAGATTTCAGAATTTCATGTACGTTGCCTCTTACACCGTACATATATAACTTACTTAAAAGTATTTCGTGATTGACACGGTCAAATGCTTTGGACATATCCATAAAAAGAGCTATTGCTGGTGATCTCTTGTCCATATTATTTAGTACCTCGTGTAAGAAGTTATACATAGCTAAGTTAATTGATTTACCCTTTCTAAATCAGTATTGACTTGTCGTGAATAAATCATTACTTTCGAAGAAATTATACAGGCATGTGTATATGATTTTCTCAAATATTTTGGAAAATATTGGTAATAGAGCAATAGGTCTATAATTATTAATTAATGACTTGCTATCTTTTTTATGAATGGGTTTTTATTACTGTTAATTTCAATCTATCCGGAAATATACCATGTTCTATGCACAGATTCATGATGTGGCTCAAAGGGTCTGCAATGATGATTGCTACATCTTTCACTGTTCGCGTAGTAATACCATCATACCCTACACTAGACGTATCCTTTAGGGAAGTTATTATTTTTAAGATGTCATAGGGTATTGTAGGGGGCATGAATATAGATTTACCATTGCATTGAATTTTAGATAGCTTATTAGTTGGCCGTTCTTTGGTATTCTTGTGTGAACAGTCTTTAACTATGTCAGTGAAATAGTTATTAAATGCATTTGCTATGCATGTACCACCAGTTATAGTTTCACCATTTATGACTAGTTTTTCAACACCCTCATTTGGATATTTATACTTAATATCATTTATCACTTGCCATGTTGCTTTTCCCTTGTTTGCGGAGGTATTAATGAAATGATTGGTTCGACTTTTTTTTGTTAATGTAATTATCTTCCTATAACGCCTAGAAAAGTTTTGAAAGATTATTTTATTTTCCTCGGTAGGGTGCTTTCTATATTTCCATAGAAGATCCCTTCTTCGTTTACTACAGGCTTTTATACCTGTAGATAACCATTTGGGTTTTGTGATAAAGCTTACGCGAAGTTTTTTTAAAGGGAAACACAAGTTATAAGTTGAGTTAAATAGATCTGAAAATAGATTGTAAGCTAAGTTTGGATCAAAGGTTTCGTAAATTTTGTTAAAAGAAACTTGTTCCGTATAAGTTTGAAACATATCTCTATTAGTCCGAGTGAAACAACGTTTATAGGTGTACCAATTTTTCAACAGGCAAGTTCTTTTTACAGGACACGTTAGTATTTGGGCAGAATGGTCAGAAAGAGAAAAATCTATGATTTTTCCTTTACACCCCTTGATATTGTGAACAACGTTGTCAATGCATTTTTGGCTGACGTTGCGCGTAGGTTGTTTAAATTGTATTATTAAATCAAAACTCATTAGCATTTCCATAAACTCTCTGCTATCCCGAGTCTGGGCTAAAACGTCTATATTAAAATCGCCACATACAATTATTTTCTTACCATGTGCACATAGTTTCGTCAGTATTTTATTTAACATTAACAAAAAGATATTCACCAGACCACTTGGTGATCTGTAAATACATAGAATATTTATATCGTGTTGCATCAGTTCGACTCCAGAGCATTCAAGGATACCTGTGATTGACATTTTATTTATCTCAGTCAAGGGCTTATACTGATAGTTATTTCTTAATAAAATACATGAACCTCCATGTCTGTTAGATCTCATGAAATAGGATACCAGCTTATAGCCAGGTAGGATTAAATACATTTCATCGCCCTGTATCATATTATGTTCTGTTATACAAACAATATCAATCGAAGTTCCCTCCATTGCTAGTTCATTTAGAGATACAGTTAATTCATCATTTTTAGTCAGTAAGCCATCTATGTTTTGGTGTAATAAGGATATATAATTATTCACGAAATAACTGATTTGGGATTGACAATTCGGTTTGTTTTTGTGGTTCGGGTAATTTGTTACAGGGCATGTCATCATTCGAGTCCACAATTAAATCTGTCTGGGTACAATTATCAACATAAATTACGCCATGAGCTGTTGTGCTATCTGATAAAGCTGCTTTTTGCGGTGATAATCCATGCGTAAAATTTCTTTCAGTAACGTTCTAGCAGTGTTTACTGCATAACGTGACCCATATGGTACAAACTTAGAATAGTTCATGTCAAGAAAAGTGGCGTACTTATGTTTTTGACATATAAAACGCATTGCATAATTTAACTTAGTTTCCCGTAGGTGTTTATTATACGGTACCTCACAAACTATAACATTCGTATTTGCTACATTTGATATCCAGGAACTTAAGCTATGCTCTAATTCATAGGGGTTTTCATCATGTATACCGCCTAACACTATAACATAATCTCGAGCATTTAGACTCTGGACATAGTCCTGCGGCACAGATAATATGTTGCCAAGCCTTGCACCCGTCCGGATATAAGAAAATACTGAGAAATCCGTTCCGAGAAGATTTTGGAGGATGTCTCTCAAGCCGCGCCCCTGTTCATCGGCTAGTATTACAACCCTGTTTTTCGGTATGCTGTGTGATTCTTGTCATCATAATATTACTGCTATCTGTTGGTCGCACATTACTATTGCTACTTGGAATATTGCGGGCGTTTTTCAAGATCAGTGATGTTTCAGCAGTGAAGTGCAGCTTCCGCGTTAGGTTGTCTATTTCTCCCCTTAGAGTTATTACTTCTCGGCGGGAGTTATTTAACTGTTCTTGTAGTTGGGTTATTTGTCTTTGCAGGCAAGTTATTTTAAGATTTGCATCGTCAAAATGCGTTGATGCCAAGGTTGGAGAAGATGGCGTGGAGGAGGTATAGTGAGCTAGCAGAGAATGTCTTTTTTTTTTCTTGGCGCTGTAATGATGTGTCATACTTTCCGTAGAAGTGGTAGAACATAAGGATTTTAATAATTTATTTTCATTTGTGAGTTTATTCGTGGCTGCACGGAGCTCATTATTTTCGAGGATAGTCTTTTCTAATTCGCTCTGGGTGGTGGTCAGGTCCCGCGTTAATTGGCCTATTGTATCTTTTAACTCTGTAATAGTGACTAAATCAATCATTGTACCGTCCACGCTCCTTGACAACATACTGGTAGAAAGCAATTCCCCCGAGGTATCGCACTCAGTAAACATATTATTATGTGAGTCTGTGGTTGATGCAATAATTTGTGGTATGGTTTGTATGGGGCTAATAATTATGGGTTCTTTGTTTTCATGATTTTGTAGTTTTTGTGATGTGGTTTGTTTTGGTGAACACTGTTTTTTCCTTCTCATAGTAATATTGCTTACATTATTCTCTTGACTCGGTTTGGTACGCTGTACTGGTGGTGTAGGTATTTTGAGGTTGGTAGTGGTAGCCTTTTTGATGCCTTGCTTGGAAGACATTTTTATTTTGGTCCGCTTGTGTTGTGTCGTCACCGACGTGTTACCTTTATAGGAGCTGTACACAAATTCTAATTCTTCACAAAAAGTATCGAGTAGTCAGCTTGGACGCGAACTGACGCCCCGTCACTGACCAACATGAATTTTTGCCTCGAGGTCAAATCGACGTTAAGTCAGGTAAACAAATTTTTCGATCTCTTCAATTTCGTCTTTCTCCTCAAAACAGATAATAATAAGAAGCACAAGTGTGGATGAGTTACCCTCCCTTTTGCGCTGAGGTACTATTCACAACAATATTTGAATAAAAAACGGTCTACCTTTCTGAATATTTCGAATTTTACGAAATACACGGATGTTTTCAGTTTTAAGGCTTATCATTTATTAACACCTTTGTTTATGCTATTTTTAATGTAAAGTACGGTCATAAAGCCACGTCTGTACTTGTTTGACTAGTACAGGTGAACCACTGTTTTGTTTACACTTCTTAATTTTTATTTTTAGAAAGTCAGTTTTTTGAATTATTAGCTTTAAGTTGGTTGGTTTAATTTTAGTTTAAGTTAGTTCCACACACTATCACAGTTTACATTCAATTTAAGGGCAGTTGCAAGCACAGTTCGTCAGTATGTTACACCGACTTTTTACTTTTACTCATGAACCGTGATAACTAGACAGTTGAAAATTTAACAGACGATGTATTTCTGTTGCCACTATGACAACAAATACTAAGAAACAGAATAAAATAAATATTCAAGGGGCGCCCATACAACAAACGTGTTTTTTTTTACTCAATATTGATAACGGCAACGAGTAGATAATGAAACGGAACCCTTCGTGCGAACTCGAATAGCACTTGGCAAGTTTTATTTACTTTTTAGTTCCTTCATAATTTTTGAAGTCGTTTCCATTTTTATAAAAATAATATTTGTGAAAGAGGCAAGTCAAGTGTCCCCGACCCCTACCAGTAAAATGGTAAGTTTAGGAAATGCGAAAAAGTCACAGTAAAATTAATGGATGTATATCACAAATTTAAAAGGAACAACTATCATAGCTATTATCCCCACGCTAACAGTCTACATGCAGGGCAGCTTCTTCACCGTCGACGATCCTTATATCTTGCTTCAAGGCATCTGAAGTTTACGAGAAATAGTCGACCAACTTATAAAATGTACTTGTAGAAGTAAAAATTTCGTAGAAACAATATATTGATATGCCAACCTGCAATAACATCAGAAGGATAAAATAATATTATGGGCAAATACAGAACCCTACATTCGTGTGGCCCGACGCGCATTAGGCCGGTTTTATATTTAGAATATTGAATATTATGTATTTCAATTATATAATGCTTTATATAGCGGCAACATGGTAAGGATCGATTCAAGGGTACGTATGTCAAATCAAGGGCATTTTTAGGGAAGGCATGAACAAGAGTATTTGCCACAGCGATGCATGTATGAAAACAATTATGAAATTAGTAGAAGTGAAAGGTGTTCACAAGGATCGCAGCAAGTGGAAACAAGCAACCACAAGTGAATACAATACTCACACTTCACTAATCTCTGTGTTTGATTCGAAGGCCTTCGGGTCCCAAGTTAATCACACCTGCTAGGCGGTGCACCTGCTAAACAACAAACAAGGGTTGGGAGTTCAGATGACAGTGGCTCTCGTAAAAATCAACAAATCAATCAAAAGTAATAAGCGGTTCCCGGGCTCCAAAGTGTAAACATAAACGCAACCAGGAAATCGCTAGGAGGAGAAGTAAGGGGGGGGGGGGGTAAGTCATCTTAGTACATGATAATACAGGTTTCATCCCGCGGTTCACAAATCAATATAACTTGCTCACCTATGATTTCGCACTGTTAGGTTCTTCAAAGTTATAAAAAGTTTAATAGCGTTCATATGCTACTGTAGTGACCTGTTTCCAGGGGTCTACTTGTTTACCACCAAATTTTTATAATAAAAAGATAGTTTCATTGGGTAGATTTGTGTAATAATTCTTTTTGCGTTAACTGTTTGCAATTTGACACAAATCACAAAAGCGCTTCAGTATAATTCAGTATAATTTGTATTGTACTAATATATACTAAAAAGATTACAATAAGCCGTAATTTATATAACGTCCAGGTGAATATAATATTAAATTAATGGAATCACATTACTTTTCCATTCCGGTATTGCTTTATATTGATAAGTTCAACAAAGAAGGCGGTGAAATACGAATAAATTTATTCAGCGTCGCAAAATTGAAATCTCAGGTGGTCGGCTTGCCCGCATGGTGTACCATCCAACGTTTATAGAACTACCTTCTCCCCTCGTCTTCCTATCATAACGAAGGCAAGGGGGAATTTAAAAAAGACACGAGGGATCTCAGTATCTTGGTCAGGTATCACCTCGGATTTGTATTCTACAGACAACCTTCCACCCTGCCAGCGATCCAGTGTGATTTTGTAAAAATCTACGCTGTGTATTATCGAATTTTATTATTTACTGAAACTTGTGACAGAACTGCTCTTGATTTAGGGTTAATACTGTTTTTTTGAAGCTTTGTGTTAAAAATCGATTCAAAGCTTGACTACAGTAAAAAGAAACGGGTAGTTTCTTGAAATATTGCTTTCGATTTATCCAATAACCAATTTATATTGGCTGATGCTCCACTTGTCATAATTTTTGTATCGTATATTCTCAGTTCCTATTCAAATATTGTGAATAAAATCGTTGTTTGATTCGTATTCCTGTTGAGAGTAAAGATTGAGTACCTAAGTATACAGGAGCAGGTATCTATCTAGGCAATAAAAGTGGCAATGGAGACGAGACGAATTTTGTTCGAAACAAGCACAAATAAAATTTGTAAGCATATGTAAGTGTGGGTTGCGACGACGTTTCAGATTTTCGTATATATGTTGTCACCAAGATTGACAAAATGAAGGATTTTGATACCAAGAGACGGCGGGTCTAATTCGATTTCACGTTAGATACTTGTGTGGAATTTCGACGAGATAGGTGCTTCATTTTTTATATACATAAGCTGTAGCAGGTACTCACTGATGTATTTGCGAGGAATGAAGTTATGTACTTAGTATATTTTCCTTTCCATTTATTTGACCAAACTACGATTTTTAATTTTTTTTGGAATAAGTAAAGAATTGACTCTCGATTGCATGGATGGCATAACGGCTTAAATGGTTGTGTGTTGTAGGTTCACTTCCCATATGTGACTCTTATTTATGTGCTTTATAGCTAAGCCTTATTGTACTTTACGTTCATTATTTGCATGTTTGTGCCTGTGCTACAAGGATAGCTCGAGCTCGTGAGTTGTCTTTTAAAATAATTATCTCGTATATTTGGAGTTACTCGATTGCGATACTATTGCCAGTTCCATCCGATTTCTAGATCAAAATAACCAAGAACTCTGAGGCACTGCATTTATCCAATTGTGGTGAACTCAAGAAGGAGGGCTATTTTACCAACATAGCATTCGGTAACAGGCATTTTTTTTTTTTTTCAGCCTACTAACATCTTTCTGGACCCAAGCCAACCTCGCCTGTCCGCGGTGCACTCTGCTGAGTAACGGAGAAGGCTCTGGCGACCCTCCAACACGCACTGGACCAGCGTGGCGGGTTATGGTCCAAACCCCCCCAAAATGACGAAAGTCAATAGGGGAGGCCTATGTTCAGAGTGGACTTCCTACGGCTGATATGATGATGATGATGATGATACTACATTGTTGATTGAAGAGCGATGGTGCTGTGCATCACACTCGTATCTTCTTTCATTACCCAATTATTATCGTACGAGAGAAATCAAATGTTTCTTCAACCATCTGCACGTCACAGCATAATATTATAGAGACTTCGTAGCATTCGTAGCACAATTGTAGCACTTCGTAGCAATGTGGTTTAACTTTATTAATAGTAAGTGCTTGCAGTGTAAAACATTTTTATTTGTCAGTATTCATATATAGGTCACTTTTCTATGGGGTATATCCAAATGAGCAATTGAGCACCTTGCATCCACACGGCTCCAAGTGATTTGCCTGGAAATGGTTCAACAATTCAGTCATACCAACAAAAGTAAGCAAAACACATGTTTAAAAAGATTGTATTATTATTCTTTTCAAGCACTGCCCAGTTGATAGCAATAGTCTGACCTCCTATTACGTGGAATCGAAAATAATTGATGAAATGTGAGTAATATACAGTTCTGTATTAGCCTATCATTCGTTTTGGAACTAATGTATAGTTCCAAAACTAATGATAGGCTTACGATCGAGAGGTCTCGGGTTCTTATACTGGCACTTATATTACCAACGTGAACACACTCCTAATACAAGTAATTTAGTTTAGCTCGAGAGGTTAGGTTAGGTTAGTATTTTCTAGTAATTTCGGGGATATGTTCTTCCAAAAAAAATTGGTATAACATATATTATTTGTTCGGGATACAATGACGGAAGTCGGAAAAACAAATTACAAACAAAGCCAAAACAAGCTTATTTATAAAATAAAAGTGGTTTCCATGAATGTTTGTTATTTTGAATCCCAACTCCATGTCTTACACACCTTCAAGCCATTCGCAGTAATTTACGAGTTCAACATATATCCGATCAGATGTTCTCGGCACCACCACCGGATATTGGGGAATAACATGTGGATTTGACGGTCGCTGAGAGCTTCCACTGGCAATGTACAGTCACTCTCAGTAGTTCCTGAACAAAAGGAAATACTCAGTTTTGAGTCAGACAAATCTAATAATTCAGACTTAATCTACTAATTACGTATTTATTTTTATTTTTTCTTACTACCCCATGTTAATCTTAGCCTTGTAACCAATGGTCAAGTCCTAAAAAATGCATTTTCCATAACAACAAAAACCTGAAGTATAATCCCACTCTCAGGCCCCACCTATATCATAAACGATCCACGAAATTAACTAATTTTGCCATTTTAGCAATGGCTTTAGCATTTCGCCATTGCTAATAGTTATGGAAATTATGCTTTAGAAATCTTTCTAAGTGCTCTAATTATTGCCTGATTTCCAGTTCTTTATCAACGTCAAGTTCATGTTGGTATTTGAATCAAACTACTCCTTCACACACACTGTTTAGTTTAAAATAGATCAATAAGTACATTATCTATGAGTATATTTGTAATCTTCAGTGGACATATTTCATGCCTTGTTTTAATCCTTTATGAAAGGTTCTAGAGCTAAGGTGATCGATCATATTTTTGAGCACGACTATACTTATATGATCTATTTTAGTGAAAACCTTGTCTCCCACAAAACCTTTTGTACTTTATATATAGAGGGTGATTGGTTTAGAAGGGTCAGTATGAGTCTATCTCAAATTAGGTAACCAATCAAGTAATTTTAATTTAGATATTTTACATTTAGGAAAACTCTGGTTCATATCTAAGAATAAATTGAAAATTCCTCAGTTTTTGTTTAAAAATATTTATATTTCTAAAGGACACACATCGTTCACAAGATGTCATATCATATACCTACATACAAACACTTATCTGAAAGTATTATACTTAAGCATAAAATATAAACAAATAAAGATGTAATTTCTAGTGAATCGTACTGTAGCTTTTTCATGAAAAGTCTGTTCAATATAAAATTTTTATGTGTATTTTCACACAGTAGCCGTTTCCAGGAATGAAGTGATTTGTGTTCATATCCAAATTTATAAGAAGTAAATTGGCGGAGTTGAAAATATAATAAATCCATTTCTCTCCTCAGCAAACTGGGGAAAAAGTGTAAGTTTAATTTTACATCCAGACGCGTCCAAATTTTGCTCTTTTTTTGAAGACTTACGTTTTCGTTTTGATTCCTTCTAATATTAAGTGTAAAATTTTCTAATAAGCTATGTGTGTGAAACTGTTATTTCTAACACCTTTTTTTTTCATCAAATCCCTTCGTATACCCCCCGCCAGCCAGCAGGGGCGGTTATGTCGGGTTTGAACCGACTAAAACCGCACGCCGTCTCGGGTCTACAGACACCGGGGTGTAAGGTTGCCCATAGAGCATATCCCTCGCACCCCGACTGACCCTGGGTCATCTCCAGTTTCGAGATGGCCCCCTCGGGTTTGGGAACCACGGTATCCCCGTCTTGCCCCGATTTGGGGGAGGGGCACTAGTCACCCCACCGTCCCGGCCTGTTCTGCTGGGGTGACAGGCGGCCTCACCCGCCACCGCCAGGCCTGCGCTCATGGAGGACAGAGGTCGTTAAGTGACCTCCGGCGCCTGAGTCACCTGCTCGGCTCGACGGACCGGGAGAGTTCTAAATCTCTCCCGGGTGCGCTCCGCCATCTCCTTCGCGAGCATTACATGCTCACAGAAGGAGGTGGCGGCGGCCCATGCGCTCGCGCTCCGCACCATTGCCGCAATCATGCTGCCGAGCGAGAGGACTCCCACCCCGATGGCTGCCACGAGGTCACGCCTCGGCGCCTCCCACGACGGGCAGTCCGCCAGCGTGTGCAGCCCTGAGTCCTCGCTCGCGTCGCAGTGATGACACTCAGGCGTTGGCGCCTTCCTGATCCGATGCAGGTGGTCCCCGGAGCACCCCTTCCCGGAGATCTCCTGCGTCAGTCGGTACGAGAGGCTTCCGTGTCGCCTCTCTAGCCAATTCTCCATGATGGGCCTTACCGCCGCTATTGCGGCGTGCCCTGCGCTTGGTCGCCCAAGTCGCTCCTTCCACTCCACCACGATGGCCTGGCGGAGCTGGGACTGCACGGCCTCGATTTCACGAGGCTCGGGGTTCCGTCCCTGCTCCCGCGCCTCCTTTCGCCACTGGTACAGTTGCGTAAGGGCTCTCGCCTCCAGGTCCCATGGCGGAGTTCCGTGTTATTTCTAATACCTATCAATTTTAAACTTTGTAAGTACGATCCGGATGACAATACATAATTCCATACTAAAAAGTTGAATCTGACTGTGAAGCCAGGATGAGGATAGTGGGACCCTTCAACGATTACCAGTACCCTATAATCTGGGTTCGTTAGATTTGTTTTAACGAGTCCCAAACATTGGTAACAAGCCTGGTTTTTAGATTTTCGATTCATCATCATCATCATCATCATCATCAACCTATTCTAGTCCGGTTTTCGATTATAATAAACTAAATAATGTAATTTATATCAACACAAATGAATGAAATGGGAGTGTCTATACGTAATCTTAAAATAACAGCTTTTTAATAATTGGCGGACGGCGAGTTCGGTTGAGGACCAGTTTCCCCGTCTTCCACAATTTTGGAAACTGGCCCGGCTCCAAGCATGCGCTGAGAAGCCTTCTCAATCGAGGCTTCGAGAGCGTCGTCGACTAGAGCTAGGACCCACGCTCGGCATGGAATGCTTTCGAGTCCCGGGACAGTGTTTTTGGCTCTTTGTGTTCTCAGCGCCAGCTCTAGTTCTACTCAAGTGACCTTGGGCACGTTGTCGTCATCCACGCCAGGCGCATCAGGAGACCGAGGCGAATTCGTCTGCGGTAGAACATGATAAACCGGCCGCGCTGGGAACATGGAGCTAATAACTCCTCTGCGGACCGAGCGGACCTATTTTGACGGACTTTTTATTACAAATAGCTGATGTTATAAGACTTCTATGTTAAAAAAAAGTATTAGAGTTCTGTGTCAAAAAATTAAAACTTAGATCAAAGTATACGCGGACGAAGGCGCGGGTAAACCTGACCTGGTAGAATAAAGAATAAAACCCAGAATAGACAAATAGTATGTCTTGATATTGGGAGGGATTTAAATGAAATACTATTGATAGCGTCATTTGAATCCCCTAGCTGGAAAAGTGGAATCGCTATTCCATTAGGATCCCCGGGAGGAGCCAGTTAGAAGATTCAAGTAAAATACGCCGTACTGACGATACTACTGCGACATTTGAAATGCATTAAATTCTTAATTTTCATTTGGCACGTCGTCGTCCGGAAGAAGAGTGAAGTTTGACTAGGATCGGCTTGTTTAGGTTAAGCATAGCTTAACTAGCTTGTGTTATGGGTTCTAGAATGGGTATAAACTTACTTATATAAATATTTTATTTTGTAAATACATACAAATTATGCATAGAAACACCCAGACCAATGCAAATAGACATCTTCATGCATATACATATTTGCACTGAGCGGGAATCGAACCCGTTGAACGCCGACTTAGAGACTCACTCGGTTTTTTTTCCGACGTTTTCTAAAAATGAAATCGCAATGAGATCTATGTATCTCCCCCGAACCTCCTGTATACTAAATTTCATTTTAAAAGGGAAAATGACATTAAGCCTACGTTGGTAATTTTGACTACATTAATGTAATAATCGACATCCTAGTAATAAGCGTACGCCGCAACCAGCCCAGCGTGATCAGATTAATAGGTTACCAATATGGGTCCACATTTACTTGGCGGAAATTTGAAAATTACTGTTGTGGAATGAACTTGTTAGATTAATGAAGGAGGTTAGATATATTATAGACTAGCTGATACCCACGGCAACGCCCGCGCGGAGGTCGGTTACCGTTTTTTAACCATATCTCCACTTCAACTTAACCAATCGCAATTAAACATACGGCAGATTTTAAGTCTGACCAAAACCTTACTAATAAAAAACCGCATCGAAATCTGTTTAGTTTAGTAGTTTTTACGTCCATCGCGAACCAACAGACAAAACAGATAAACAGACAAACTAACAAAAAAACGACTTTATAAAAAAATTGTGTTCAGAATCGTTCATTTAACTTAATCCAAGTTTTCTTTTTATATTTCCAATGTACAGACAATTTTACAATATAAAGCTTAAGGCTTTCACGGCCGGCGTTGCATGTAGAATATACTGCTTCCGGGCTGTATGGCCGTGGTCCATTGGAAACTTGAATTCCAGACGTTTCGTCGATCACTGCGGTCGACATCTTCAGTGGTACAGCTCGGGACGCCGTCGAGTGCGGAGAACCTTCCTCGGTGGCGAACTCGCTGCGACTGATGTAGTGGCCCGAGTCACTGGCGTATTCATAGGCGCAGTTGGAGGGGGAAACAACGTGATCGGTCGTGATTGGTTGAGAGCTGCGCAACCGATGCGCTCGATCCTGATTGGTCGAGACTAAGTAAGGGGGGTGTGGCCTCCCGCTACCGGGGATGGTGGTGGCTTCATCATGTTTGAATTGTGATGACGCGCAGCTCTCGGTGCTGGGTACCAATCTTCCTGGAGATGAAAACCGTCGTTTTTTCTATTAAAATTGTTGGGATGCTTGAATATTTCGATGGCTTCTCAACATAGTCGTGGGAAGAAATGTGAAGTGGTAGCTAGAACCTTCGTGTTCCGAAATTTAATGGTATGAGTACCATCCTCCTGGGTGTGTTCTGCAACCGCTGACTTGTCGAAGTGGCTGAGGTGACAATTTCGTTCATGTTCCGAAAGGCGGGTCTTGACGCTTCTTTGAGTAGTGCCCACGTACACCGAGCCACACGAGCAGGGGATTCGGTAAATTCCAGCTGAAGATAGTAGGTCACGAGGGTCCTTGACTGAACGGTGAAGATTACGTAACTGCGTCGTGGGCTTGAAAATAGGCTTAATGTTGTAGGCTTCTAGCAGTCTCCCGATACGACCCGTTGTACCATGAATGTATGGTAAAAAGGCCTTCCCTAGAGGGGCAGGTTTCTCCTCATCCTGGTTCGTTAGAGAAGATTTCCTCGGATGAAGAGCTCTCCGTATCTCCTGGGCAGAGAATCCATTGGCTTGGAAGGCCGAGTCCAGGTGGCGTAACTCGTTTTGAAGGTGTTGAGGCTCACAGATGCTCTTAGCTCGGTGGACCAGGGTCTTGATGACTGACATTTTCTGTCTGGGATGGTGGTTGGAGTCCTTGTGTAAGTAACGGTCTGTGTGTGTAGGCTTTCGATAGACCCGGTGACCAAGGCTGCCTTCCTGTTTTTTGGATACCAGGACATCGAGAAATGGCAGTTCTCCGTTCTTCTCTACTTCCATTGTGAACTGGATGTTAGGATGGATTCTGTTCAGGTGTTCCAGGAACTTAGTCAGCTCCGTGTCTCCATGACTCCAAACCACAAAGGTATCGTCTACGTAGCGGAACCAGACCTTAGGCTTCTTGGGCGCTCGTTCAAGAGCGGCTTCTTCGAAGAATTCCATGTAGAAGGCTCACTTTTAGAAGAAGAATTTCCTTCCCATGGCGATGATTTAGAGTTGTTCTATTCAGCGTATCAAGCCAAAGAGGAGAATTCGGTCAACTATTGGTACAGATTGTGCAACTTGGCTAGTAAAGCTAAGGTTACAGATGACAAAAAAATAATAAATAGACTCCTGAAGTCAATGTCGCCTAGATTTCGAAATATTTTAGCGGCTAGGGTGTACAGTGATAAAAAAGAACTTCGCGACGCGCTGTTGCAATTATCGGATGTACAACCCGACGTGCAGGGGAATAGAACACAAAACTTACCTACGAACCCTCCACAAGGATATAACCGTCAAGTTGGATTCCGTAACCGCTACGGGAATAGAGGAGACGCGACATCTTACGATGCACGTCAAGCTCCGTCTTCGTCGAGTCCACGGGATGAAGGGGACAATTTCCACACTCCGAGATACAACCTAAGACCTTGGAATGTTGCTAACACTAATGTTTTCCTCAGTAACCCGAATTCTTCGGGATCTAACAGAAGAGATACTCCAACTTCGAGCCGGCAGTTTTTCCGGACTCGAGAGAGGAATATAATGAGCATGGAGCATACCGAGTCTGCGAGTGCAGATCAGCTTCACAACGAAAGCAATTTTTCTGGTCAGTTTACGCCATTTATTAAAGTTACAATTAATAATTCTGACATCGAAGCATTACTTGATACGGGAGCGACGGTAAATGCTTTGAGCAAAGCTTTAGCTAAAAGCTTGAACCTACAAATAAAACCGTCAACGTCGTTGACGCACATCAAAAGCATAACTGGTTCTACGGCAACTATCTGCGGTGAAGTCGACGTGAACGTGATTTTAGCGAACATTTTAGTTAGAGTGAATTTCATTGTATTAAATAACATTGAATTAGATTTAGTCTTGGTCAATCGTTCATGTTTGCTAATGCTGTATCAATTGATTTCAGAAAGAACTGTTTATGGATTAAAGGCTTCAAATTAAATTGGACGCGCAGATATGACGATAAAACCGTGAGTAAGGCTTCAAATTGCACAACGTTAAATATTATAAAAAAAAAAAAATTTGTTTAATTATAAAGCAATAAATGAAACCATTGACTATTACCCTAATAGTAGTTTTAATAATGTGATGTTTAAGTCTGAAGAATCCAAGAAATTAATCGATGGGGGCATCCCAGCGAACAAAAGGAGTTGTTTGGTGCAAGCAGTACAAGACTGCGAGGATGGAGTTATGTTCGACAATGGAAGCACGGGCGGATGCGAAATGACAGATATTCCTTTACATACAGCTCCGTACAGGTCAGCTACGAAACAATCAGACTTGGTGAAGGATCCAATACAAGATGTGGATTTCGACGTCGTACATCGTTCCGGCAAGAGGAATATCGTTGCTGATTACCTAAGTCGTAATCCTTTAAAGACAGAGGACGAGGAGATGAATACACCAGTATCGGATGACATAGAGATATATAGCATCAGCACCGATACAATGGTAGTGAAACAGTGCGCAGATCTTTTCTGTAGACCACTAAGGAATGTCTTAACAAATAATAATGTAACAAACTACAAAGGATTTTTATTAAGAAATAACATATTAGTAAAGGAAGTGCTAAGGAATGGTCTAAGGAAAAATATTGTTGTTCTGCCGAGAGAACTACTGAAGACAACTCTCGAAGAACTGCATGATCATCCATGGTCTGGAGGTCACTTCGGAATCGCAAAGACATTGTCGAAGTTCCGCAATAGGTTCTTCTTTCCCAAAGCTGAAAAAGATATTGAGAAATATATTAAAAGCTGCATAGTTTGTCAACAAAGAAAGAAATTTAGACAGCGAGCTCCTTTACATCCGATGACCACGGAAGGTTTATTAGAAAGAGTGGGAATGGACATTATTCTTTCGTCAGCTTAGCTGTCACATGACATGGCCATGGGGCGTAGCTGGATGTAGTGTTCGGACCTCGTTCGAGCACTACAGTTAGTTTACCTGGCCATCATGTATCAGAGATTAAATAAAACTATTGTATCAGTTTAAATATTTTGAATGAGGAACGCGATAAAACAAAGGCGGCCTGGACAGTTGGAGTCTGAACGGGTCTGGAGGAACCGTTCCGACTGAAGCTTCGCAAAGTATCTTGAGGAGAATCTCGCTTTAAGCCCTATCCTTGGGCAGAGTCCGCGTTATACTTCCCAGTCCGCTATTTAAAGTTAAACAACCCCGCGTAAATCCCTGATAATATAAGTAGGAAGTGCGCGTGGTGAAAATAAATAATATCTTTTCTTTCGAAAAAGTCTTGCGATTTCATCGCCTTACACACACATGGTACCCAATCCCCGGGTACTACAGTACCAATCTTTCTGGAGATGAAAACCTTCGTTTTTTCTATTTAAATTGTTGGGATGCTTGAATATTTCGATGGCTTCTCGATATAGCCGTGGGAAGAAATGTGAAGTGGTAGCTAGAACCTTCGTGTTCTGAAATTTAATGGTATGATTACCATCCTCCTGGGTGTGTTCTGCAACCGCTGACTTGTCGAAGTGGCTGAGGCGGCAATTTCGTTCATGTTCCGAAAGGCAGGTCTTGACGCTTCTTTCAGCAGTGCCCACGTATACCGAGCCACACGAGCAGGGGATTCGGTAAATTCCAGCTGAAGATAGTAGGTCACGAGGGACTGAACGAGTAAATCTATATCATCAACTTCATCACCACAGCGTTAGTTTCGGTGGCTTCCAAAGCTTATACTTTAGAGCCCTGGGTCCAATCTCCTACTCTCTTGATTTGGCTAATATTGTCTTTTAAGAAAGGGACTGCCGTCTGACTGTGAGAGGAAAACCTGCACCAGAGTCTCGTCCGTCTCAATCAGTTGGTTATTGGCGAGCAGGTGAGGTAGGCTTGGGTCTCGAAGGTCTTCTGGGACACCATGCACGTAGACATAGCCGTACAATATTTTTTCTTATTTAATTTCTTTTACAATTATTTGAACACATGAAAGTAACCAGTTGGAGACCTACGGTAAATACTAAGCCCGTTAGTTCAATATACTGATCGTGTCTCACGTTCACTTCTCTAGATGATAAGTGTTCACTATACAGTAAGGCTATTGGTATATCATCTCTTGCAACACCAAGCCAACAGTGCGATATTTTATTGCATAGGCAGAACAATATCTCTAAGGTTTTTTTTTATATATATTTGTATGTATTTGATATTTAAGGTCTGTGTATATATATATATATATATTTTATATAATAAATATGTATCTTTATTTATTGTTTAAGTATAATATATAATAATATTATATTGTATTCATAAACTACATAGATATAACATTATAGGCATAATATTCTTTTTTTTGTATTCAATTTGTTTTATTTTTTTGTACCATTCTTTCGTTTATTGAAATCCTTCGAGCACCTACTGGGACTTATCTCTGCATCACCCAAAGGTTGACTTGTAGATAATGCCTCTGGCATTAAGTCCGCCTTTGTACAATTTTATTGTTGTGCATAAGTTTAAATAAATAAATAAATAAATTTTTAAAGCACGTAGCCAGGTGGTTGCCGTAAAATGTGGTCTCGATTCCTGCAGTTTATCCGTGAAGTCGTAATCCGTCAGGTTACTACGAGGACTACCTACCTTTCAGTTTGAAACAAAATAATTAATTTAGTCTATGAAAACTGCCTCTATACCTATCCGTTAGAGGCGGAAGTCGACACGTTGAGAGTTTTTTAGTTCCATTGTGGATGATGTATTGAGCACAGAACCTAATTAATTTCACTTATTGACACAGTGTGTAAACAGGAACATTGTAATTATCGGCGAGTGAAAAACTGGAAATTCGTTTATTTGCATTGAACCTCAATCTGTAAATGTCAATGTAAATAATGAGTTTGTGAGTCCTGTCTGTGTTTCAAATGTTCAGAGACGAATGTTGAGAGGAAGTATGGTACAACGGGATTTCCTGTTCGAATTTGAGGCCACCAAACTGAAGTAGGCTCCCACATTATATAGAAAATACACAGTTAATAAATAGTTTTTGTACTAGTATAGTATTTGTGTAGTGTTGTATTTTGTAATGTGTTCCCGCTACTGAGAGGGTAACGTATCGACAATACTCAGTATTAATCATTTATCTGTATACTGATATTAAAGGATGTATTTGTATATTTCTTTCAACACGCTACTTTAGAATTACCAGTGAGATTTGAAATAAATATTCCTTCATATTTATAGCCTAATCCTTTGGAAAGGTTATTAGCTATTCAACATAACGCTAGCACCCCTAGTAGTAAAAAAAAAGGGCATGTGAGTAATGCGATGCAACACGCCAGGTGGCAACCGGAATAGAACCGAGTGCCGGATGATCTGATGACCATCATATGTTGCCTTTCGTCCCTTAGAAAAGACTGTGCTAAGTGAACGAAAAGGAGCATTCCTCATTCAATGAAAGGCCATGTCTATTCTGGAGCATACCCCCCTCATCGTTAGCTTCAGTGAGGGTCGTCACCGAAGGGGTATCAGTAAGTGAAAAAAAGTAACGTATACCAATCAATCCCAGGATTTTACTATCGCGCACAAACATAAGCGCAAACTTATGCCACAGTATGAACGAGTCAGTTCTTTTTCCAAAAAGCTGCACGAACATTGAGTGAAATAACTTGAATAATTTATTTGTAAACGGAAACAAGGAATGTTACGAATGCTAATAAGATACTCCGTGAATGAAAATAAGAATGTAACGTTGATATAAATACTTACTGAACTTTGAAAGTTCCGCTGTTACAGTTTAATATCTATTATGGAGCTTTTTTACAACTTTTTTTACAACGCGTTTAAAAGCAGCAGGTAGTGATTATAGTAGATATTGAATATGCAAATCCTACTACCCTACTAATATTATAAATGAGAAATTAAGTGCAGTTGTTTGGATGTTTGTTAATCAATCACGCTCAAATGGCTCGAAAGGATCTTAGTGGCATTTGGTACTGGGATAGATTATAATATGAAATAATACATATTCTATTTTCATCTCTGAAATAGATTCCCAGGAGTTGCGGGAACGGGATAGAATTCCACGCGGGCGGAGCCGCGGGCAACAACTAGTATTATAATTATGGAAGTTGTAGTTTTGGTGGTGCAGCGGTAACAAGTGCGACTATTACAAGAGGTAAATATTGAGTTCGATGACCGAATCGTGCAAAAAGTATTGCATATTGGATTCTTATGTTACGGCTCAGAATCAGAAAAAGTGCCCGTCAATTCAAAAGCTTGCTTTCTATTACTAGAGGGCCAAGATAGTTCGAAAATGTTGATAGTTAATACATCTCTGACTACTCTATCACGGATACACAGGTGTGAGTATATAGAATTTCTAAAATCGTACCTCTATAACTTAACAACGAAGTAGAATATAGTTTGAAATCCCCAGTCATCTTGTTCTAAATAGGTATATGTCAGGCTTGCAATGTGACCTATTTCTATACCTACATGCCATACATGAACAAGGTGATTCAATTGTTCCATTCATGCAATTGCTATAACACCGCCAGACCACAACTGAAACAAAATAAACGCTGGATTCGGAGAAACTATTTCATATTGAACAGTGGTTAGCTGTAATTTAACAAGTATTATAGGGATAGTGACAACAGTGCGGACCGCACGCTGCCTGATGCGGAATACCGCTTCTCATAAAATGATAATAACGGATGCTTCTACTTTCCAACCGAGGGCAGTGAAAGATTTATTTACACTTAGAAACTCATTTGCCAGCGAACCCCAAAATAAAAAGCAACTCAACAGCTTGAAAAATATTATTTCAGTAAACGTGGGCGTGGGAGGTCGGTATCGCGTAATGTCCCCTAATGTGCGCGCATAAAAAATCCAACGCTGGCCGCGAATTCTCTTCAAATGGACTAAATTTTATGCAAATTTTCTTTATGATCTTTTGGCGTTTGACAGGGATTAACGCGACGAGGATATTCGACAGTTTTATCTTTTTGACGACAGCGCTAAAGGGTTGGGCTAATATCACTCCCCTCAAAGATAAATATTTGAAATGGTGTTCCTCATGCAACTGATAGACTTGTTGATAATTACGAAATAAGATTATTACGATATTAAATTACTGTTTTAGGAATAGACTTCACCCGTATCCATGGAGAGTTTGATCACTGTATCGTTTTTCTTACGTTGGGTTCCTGCGACTAGAAAATCTCCTTGTGGTGCGCTCTGAGCAACGGAAGCAGCAACACTTCTCTTTCCTTCTACTTACGACTAACGGCTAATAATCTGGTATGACGGGTGTGCGTATAACCCAAGTTACTCGATTGACTCTCTGATTAGCAGAGGGCACTGTAGAGGGTGGAGGGGGTCACCACCTCTGTATTCGTACAGAGTGGTGGATAATAATAGACAGGCACGTGTTGACTCACTTTAGCCTCCTGCTAAGCTTTTAATGATTTTGTAGGTTTATCTAACTTCTATATTTGTGAAAAAAAATTATCTATTATTTTCGATGGAATAGGGACTAGATACATTATTTAGAAAGCGTAGATTTTAGATTTTCGACGATTAAATGATTAATACCTTTTTTTTTTCGTGCGGAAATCCCTTCGGATACCTCCCCGCCGGCCAGCGGGGGCGGTTATGTCGGGCTTGAACCGACTAAAACCGCACGCCGTCTCGGGTCTTCAGACGCCGGGGTGTAAGGTTAGAGAGGTATAGAGCACATATAGTTTATTTTTTAACCTTGCGAATAATAATGAAATCGAAGTGGTCCTTAGTTAAAAAAGGTTGGAAACCAATGCTTTATTTCGACAAAATTTAATTACGTCGTAGATTGTAAGACAATTGTTAGATCAGGATAAACCCTTTATTTAATTAACTTTTTTCCTTAACACAGACTATGCACGTAGCCTAGCTAGGAAAACAGTGTACAAACCAAAACTTTGTGCAACATTATGGTATACATTTTTGTAGGTATACCTATAAACTATGTTAAGTTAAACAGTGTACAAAGACAAATGTAACTTTTTTTGGATATAAACATTATTATTAATATTAATTAACTTTAAATCAGTATACTAGTTGTCAAATAATTTTATATTTTTAATTTAAGATTATGCACAACTTAATTGACATAAAAATAGCAGATAAGAGAAACAACTGTCATGAAGTCGACCACGCGGTCTGGGCGTAGTAGCAACCAAAAAACTAACTAAAGCCATGTATTTACATCATAATGGCGCACACACTGAAACTCCTCTCCAAGCTAGGATAGACGTCACCGTTGCACGCGCCGGGAATCTATTTAAAAACTCATTTCTCAGAGTCACGTAAATAACGTTATAAGCTGTCGATCTAAGTCCGTCGTTGCAGAGACACCGTGAAAGGATGATGTAGATGTACATTTACTTAATAATATGCAATTGTTTAAGTGAATATCACACATTGAAATAAACCTATTTTTAACGGATTACATCGCGATTTATTTGATGTTATTGTATTATTTACGCTGAACGCAACGTTTCGGTTAAGGTTGTGCTGCTGGAAAGTAACCGAAATGTTGGGGACAGTGTAAATAATAAAATAACATCAAATAAGTCGCGATAGAAACCGTTAAAATAGTTTTATTTTAATATACTTAATTTTTTTTAAATGTACCTGCCAGAACTAGCTATGATGCATCAGTTCTTTGAACGTGATGATAAAAATACCACTTCTATGTATTTTTTTAATACGCAAATTTTTTCGGTACATTTTAGGTTCGATGTTACTTCTAAAAATTGTGATTGAAAAATCGATCCGGAATAGACTTCAGAGCTTCAGGATAGCATGTATACATAGATGTGAAAAAAAAGCCAAGAGAGTCAAGCGCTATTAATTCTATATTCTAAATTAAATTATAAACCGAATCAAAGGTTTCATCCGCAATTTTTTTCTTTTTTCTTCTCATTCATTCTCTTTCATATTCGTAACTGATCTGTTTCTGGTTATATAAGTACTGTGGTTAAATGAAAAAAAAAAACTATAATTGATATTGTTTTGTTTCCTTGAGCTTAAGTTTAAACCTCCAAGGTTTTGTATTTTTGCTCCATGTTATCGATGTTTTCGAGTAAGAGCAGTGCTTTTATACACTTGTGTAGTAAATAAAGAGATAAAAATAGCGAGGCAACAAAGTTGCACTTCGTCATACCATTTGTTCTAGCCAGTGCACGTCAAAATGTCGTGCCGGTCTCGGTTGGCACGAGTATTGGTGGCAGATTATATGGGGAGCTAATACCTGTAATTTGCTGAAAACAGTGACAACAGTCGTCTATGCTAATTTTACTTTTATAGATTCTACCAAAATAGCACAGTATTAGACTCTTTTAACATTTACAACCGATGGTACAAGAGACCACCACATAATTTCTTATTCTGTTTTTCTATTAAGTGTCTTTTTCTACAGAA
The DNA here is from genome assembly GCA_946251805.1 of Cybosia mesomella. Lineage (NCBI taxonomy): Eukaryota > Metazoa > Arthropoda > Insecta > Lepidoptera > Erebidae > Cybosia > Cybosia mesomella. Next base: position 12,829,908 of record OX276408.1, on the reverse strand, counting down.
ACAGAACAGTACAGAACACACATTAATATTTTATTGAAAAAATATTCAATATTTTCACCTCTAAGATTTTACTATATGTATTGATTAAAAAAACCGTTTTCATTTGGTTTCCCACTGTTTTTTTCTGCTATATTGCTCTTTTGTAACATAATATGCTCTTATCATTTTGGGAACTTGTAAAACTCTCTTACTTTGTTAGTTAGCTGTTTACGATAAAAACAAGGATCGTAAATCGACATAAGACCAGACAGGGCGAACTCTTCAATTTTGTTCAGTGTACTAACTTTGTATCTATTTCACGTATTACAGCCTTAAAGTTACCGTACAACGAATTATGTGTGTTACTTTCCTCCTGTTATTCGTTAAACGGTATTTATTGATGTTCTTTGCAAGGTGTAAGAATTCTTACGAGGAAGGAAAGTTATAGGTTATAACTTTCCTTCCTCGTAAGAAGTTCTGTGTCGACATTCAGTCTGGAGATCTAGGCTGCATCTATAGCATACGGTGACCACTTATCATTCGTATATTTGTGTATAGCTTTTGTGGTATATAAATATAATCTAAATAAAAGCATACTTGATTAAAAATTAGAATTCAAAATGGACGAAGTTGCTATTCACTTCGTGCCATCAAAAATTCAATAGAAAACAACTTTCATAGAGTAATTAGAGCAGTAACAAATTGCTTCGTACACAGACTGACATCGGTGCAAAATGAAGCGAGTCTGGTGGCTAAGTAATTTCCGCCACCAATGCACCTTTCGACTGGCACAGCAGTGAACCAACTCATTTCTTGTAATTGGAGAACTGTATCGGTATGCAATTTTGTTAGGTAAACACGATTTGGAATGAAGTATCATCAGTACTCAAAGCTTATTCTTCGAACTTTTTTCTGCTTGCACAAACAAATTAATTTAAATTTGCCAGAAAATTTAAATTCATTTGTTTTTGATATTTATGTCAATTTTTGAAGTGTTTTTGTTTATATGTAAACTTAGTATGAGAAAGTAATGTAGTGATCATTAACGAATGTCATCATGGAATATTCAAAGTAAGGATTCAGAAGTTAATCAATACGAAATTTAACATGGGAGATGAATTATATCGGCAATTTACCAATGAAATCCTGAAAATTTTTGACACGACTAGAACGTGATTGGACTGGAGCGGATTTGTCCCCAAATTCACTATTGAATTATGACAGAATTTCACGTCTGTATATCCGGTTAATTTAGAAAATTCACATTTCATCAAATAGCTATATTTTCGGTCAGGTAGTGGTTGCATATGCATATGCCATAGCTGTGAGATCGAGGTAGTCATTCCTTCCTCTCTCTTCATTGTAGCGTTAGTCCTGTTGGTGTCCAAAGCTTCTAGTTTGGGCCCCAGGATTCGCATTCCTACTCCTACTACCATGTTTGTTTGGCTTTAAAGGGAGGCTTGGATCCGGAAAATCTTGGTAGAGCTCATAGACTCAAACTAAGTATTTATTATTTATAGAAGTATATTTCCCAAAAACGGCACGGGAACGACCACAGAAATGCGGGGTTGGACCACAGCTTGGGTATGGAACCTTTCAGGCTTCGGCCACGAAGAGATCTCGGCCGCAGTTGTACACTAGTGTAACAGTACTAGATACATCCTTTCTTCGTTCATATGTACATTTGTTTCAATTGGTTCATTGTGAGAGCAGTATGTTGTTCATAGCAAACTGATTCAGGTTTTGATGAAATAAGATAGTACCTTCGACATCATATTGGCTAGAAAAGGGATCCTCTGATTTCCATTTCACCAATGCACCAGCAATTTCACTTAGAATCTTAACATTCTGTCGTCGACATCTACGTTTTTTGCAGCCAATATTGCACGTTCACTCAACCAAACATGGTTGTTTAATTTTAAACCATGTTTGGTATTCCTTTGATACAGCGAATACAGTAAAAAAATACAGTGTCAGTAAAGATTTGAAATAGAATTGTTTTGAAAATACTTCTTTACATTAATAGTTCTGTAACGCGAGATTCATGAGTAGGTATGTATTATTCTTTATCATCATCATTTCAGCGTATGTCCCAGTTGCATCCAAAACCTAAATTCTGGAGCCCGGGATCCGCTCTTCTACTATTTCCCTTGATTTGACTTATCTTGCCTTTTGCGGCAGCGACTGTCGTCTGACTTCCAACCTCGAGAAGAAAGCCTTTGTCTGTTTATGCAATTGGTGCTAACGCTGTGATAATGATGAGTATGTTGAATATTGACAAATTGTACTCGCTTAATCATCCTCAATGAAGTTACCATGTACCACAAAAAAGTAAACCAGAAGTTCGGTCTATTATTTGGAATAATATAAATAAAGGTGTATGTTCGATAGACAGCACATTATAACGTTGTAAAGATACAAACACGTAGTTCGAATTGATCAGTACTCGGAATATATACTATTCATAAAACATCATTACGGCTCGTCGAATTGGGATTACAAAGTTGTCAGTAAGCGGGAGTCATGCCGCTTACAAACCGTTCACCAGCAGAGATCGAAGTATACAATAAACTATATTCATCCCTAACTCCTAGAGATATGGTTCAAAATATATCTCTAAATTTCCAGCCAGGCAGGATCAACGTAAGCCTGTTTAATCAACCGACCGTTGACCGATACGAAACAAAGCAAAAGTTTAGTTTTATTTATAAATCATATTCACAGTATTTTAGAAAATTGTTGTCAATGTGTAAACTAAAATAACCTATGGTAATCTGTACAGTTACGGGTTCATTTACCGTCCAACACACTACAGATGTGCTTACTCTTCTCTTACTTTAACCGAGAGTTGTGAATTAACTTACAACGGAAAAGATAATAAAATACTTTATTTGAACAGTGTTAAAGCGTAAATAGCAATTATCTTAATTCAACAACATAATATTGCTATATACTATCTTATTGCAACCTCTGCACTTGGTCGGTAGTGACAGATGTCCTAAATATACTTTCTGATAAAAAATCGATTATTTTAGAACAATATTAGCTGATGGTTCCTTTTGATTGATTTCCGTGTCAGATTTTCAATTTATGACGTAAAATACGTCTTTAAAATTGCAGCAGTACCGTAATAATGGTTGTTTTTAAATATACATGCCGTTTGGAGAAGGGTGGTGCGAGGTTTACAAAAGTTTAATAGCATTTGATTCACGGATATCATCTCAAAGAGATTATTTGCGCCTTTTTCATTCTTAAATTTGCCTGCAAAAGCACCTGGACTCAGTATATTAGAGCTAGCAACGTACAAGTAACGTCCGTATGTGCCTTGACTTTACCTAATTGAAAGTTCCGAATGAGTGGCCTTGTGCGTGTCAGTTGTCAACGATGGTCAACCATAGTTTTTAGACAGCTCCTTATATTAAGCACAGATTAAACAGCAGGTTTTAAGTGTGGGGACTGCGTGTCCTTTTCACGACGGTATCCTTAAGGTAATTTTTTCCTACTATAATATAATAATAATGGTATTGGATGGGGCTTTATTCAACTAACTGTTAATTAGAAGCATGTGATTATTCACCTGAAAATGAAGCAAAACAAACGTTTCAGATTACGCACGTGGAATGTTTTAGTGATCTACTACATTAGCTCGTTAATGAACCACGAAACTGGGATAGACGCACAATGCAGCCTCGTTTATGTTGTTGTAGAATTATTGAATTATAAGTTTTCGGGTTTCAATCAACGCAAATATAAAAGTCAAAAGAAACATTTAATTTCATAAACAGAAACCTTATGCATAAACCGTGAATCATTATTTTCTAATAATAAATTTGTAATTTGTACCTAAGTAAATAATAATTATAATTCGTGCGGGGCGTGGCTTGACAAACTACAAGAACTTTTATATTATGTTACTTGCTGCTACGGAACCCTTCTCTTATTTTAGAAGTTACAGGGGGGGGGGGGAGAAACATTTTACCATTTTCGAAGTATCTCTCGCGCAAACTATTCAGTTTAGAAAAAAAATGATATTAGAAACCGCAATATCATTTTTGAAGACCTATCCATAGATGCCTTTTTTTTTTTTCGTACGGAAATCCCTTCGGATACCCCCCCGCCGGCCAGCGGGGGCGGTTATGTCGGGCTTGAACCGACTAAAACCGCACGCCGTCTCGGGTCTACAGACGCCGGGGTGTAAGGTTGCCCATAGAGCATATCCCTCGCACCCCGACTGACCCTGGGCCATCTCCGGTTTCGAGATGGTCCCCTCGGGTTTGGGAACCACGGTGTCCCCGTCTTGCCCCGGTTTGGGGGAGGGGCGCTAGTCGCCCCACCGTTCCGTCCTGCTTCTGCTGGGGTGACAGGCGGCCTCACCTGCCACCCCCAACCATAGATACCTCACACGTATGGGTTAGATGAAAAACAAAAAATTGAGTTTCAATTCAAAGTATTTATTGCCCCAAAATTTATTGTATTTTTCTATTTCTGTGTGAAAATCTTAATGCGGTTCACAGAATACATCTACTTACCAAGTTTCAACAGCATAGTCCTTATAGTTTCGGAAAAAAGTGACTGTGACATACGGACGGACAGACAGACAGACATGACGAATCTATAAGGGTTCCGTTTTTTGCCATTTGGCAAAGGAGCCCTAAAAAGGACCACGGGATAGATTCAATACTTAAAGAAGATACAGAAACGAGAATTAAAGAAAAAAAGTTTTAACATTTCAAGTATTGTGCTGCTTGAAACAAAAGACATTTTAAAATATTTCAATTTAATTTTTTTATGTACCGACTGTTTTTTACCGAATGTTTTTATGTAACTTGGGTGTTGGCCACAAGCAATTTTGAATTATACGTACGTCATTTTCAAGACACAATATGCGTTGTGTCTAAAGACAAATGAAAAGTCAAGACCAAGTGTGGGTAGTTTCTAAAACGCTCATTCCTGAGCTTGGTCGACTCGTAACCACGATAGTCTAATTGCTTTTAGTACTAGTAGTTAATAAATATCACTGGTAATGCGGAAGGTCCCTGGAAAAAAGGACCCACCTAAGCGGGTGAAAATAAGTGGACTGTAAGGCGCGGGTTCGAATAATGAAGACAGGACTAAAAAATTGGTTGACACACGGTCTGCGGGGGTGAGGAAATGGAATGGCACAGTACCTTGGTAGTGGCTTCTCCGTGGCTTGAGATCCTGGATAATGCAGGGGCTCCTTCCGTGGCTTTCAACTCACAAATTAATTACACACAGCACTTAATGTTATGTATATGAGGTGCACAACACAATTATAGTATCTGTCGCGGCGGGTGGCTATTTCATGGGAAACAGCGAAGGGATGCGGTGGCGAGAGCGTCTTCCGTGACGTCTCGCGAAAACTCCAAACGACGACTGATTGACACATTAGTTCCGGTAAACATAACCAAAATTCACAGCCCGCTGTCATAGCGTTTTGTTGCTTTCTCTCTCCCACGTATGCGCAAAGGTCGTGCCAAAGTAGGACAGAGACAGGAAATGCATTGCGAAGTGTCAACCAAGAAAACTATGCGGGTAGGGTAACATGACCCAATGTTGGCACCCCTCCAACTTATTGGCACTCCAATTTTATGAGTAAAAAATAAGGACCTAGTTCAACAAACGGTGTTTCTACAAAAACAAAACGAATCTGTGGTTAACTAATTTTATAAATTGGCAACACTCAACTGTCAGTAAAATTTCTCAGCTTTCAAACTTTCAAATTTCTTTCACGTCGTAACAGGTTTTGTGTTTTGTTACCAGTTACTTAAGATTTTATTAAGGTGAGTGCCACCCTGTTTTAGCTATTTTCGTGTTAATTTATGAAGGCTACACATGATTATTAATGTTTTTTTGGGTTTTGAATAGTTTACACACGTATTTTTGTCCGAGTATTCGTAATTAATAAAAAATGTTTTGAATTTACCGCCCTGACAATAACCGGTATGCGATTCAAACATCATTCTAATTTATTGGCACTCTGACAATAAATGGGGTTGTATGACAAATATTGTTTTGCAATTGGAACCTTATTTTAATCAGCTTTTATAAGTTTTTAACATCAATACAAAGAAATCATCGTATTTTCTACAAGATTTCCAAATGTTGGCCCCATGCCAATAGTTGAAATCTAATTACTGGCAGTAATGCCAATAATTGGTAAAAGCATGTCAATAATTGGTTTTAGGTGTCGAAGATGAATGGAAAAAAACCTAATAAGAAGCCAGATAAAAAATGAAGTGAAGTAGGAGTACAAAAACGGAAAAGTATATAGAAGAAAGTGTGCAAAAAGCTCTTCAAGCTATTCGAAATGCTAAAAAAGGAGAGAGAAGGAAGAAAAACAGGAAGGGGTAAGAAAAAGAAAAGAAGAGAGAGAGCGAAAGAAATTGGAAAAATCTAAACCAAAAAAAGAAAGTAATAATAGTAAACCAAAAAAAGGGACATTCCTTGTCCCTTTACATCAGTATTTCAAATACGAAAATATTGCAACGAAGCTCGAGTGAAATTACTCAGAGTAAGCATACTTTCATAAGTGACAAAAACAATGATTTAGATGAACGACAAAGTCAAAACCTTGGTGATAAGAGTGATACAGACAATGAACACAGTTATGAACAGGAAATTATAATAACTAATAGGAGACCTAGTAAAGCCTACACCACAGAAGAGTTGGAAAAACTTTTGTCTGAAATGGTAGAATGAAATATGAGGGAGAATGAAGACTTTACTATTAAGTTACCTGTTTGATGCTTCATCATCATCATGATGATGTAGCATCTATTCTAGTCCACTGCTGGACATAGGTCTCTTCTAATGAGCGCCATAGCGCCCTGTCTTCAGCTTGCCGCATCCAGCATCTGCCTGCAGTCTTTCGCAGATCGTCATCCCACCTGCCCGGAGGGCATCCTACACTACGTTTGCCGAGTCGCGGTCTCTCTCTTGACGGTTCTTCGCGAGATATGACCGGCCCAATGTCACTTCAACTTGCTAATTCTTTGAGCTGTGTCGATAACCTTGGTTCTCTGTCGGATGTATTCGTTACGAATCCTATCCTTCAGAGAAACTCCGAGCATAGCTCTTTCCATAGCTCGCTGAGCGACTTTGAACTGGTGGACCAGCCCTATCGTGAGTGTCCACGTCTCAGCTCCGTAGGTCATTATGGGTAGGACGCACTGATTGAAAACTTTCGTTTTCAAGCACTGCGGTATGGATGACGAGAAGACTCGACGTAGTTTCCCAAATGCTGCCCAGCCTTGCTGGACCCTCTTCTTGGCCTCCTTCTCAAAATTGCTTTTACCTAACTGCACAATCTGCCCGAGGTAAGTGTACTCAGTAACAATTTCGAGAAGGTGGCCATCCACGATGACCAGTCCCGGATCAATGTGGCCATTGATCATGACTTTGGTTTTATCTAAATTCATGCCAAGACCGATGCGTCGCGAGGCTGAAGCTAGGCCGTCCAGCATCCAGCTTAGCTCCTCTAGCGACTCCGCCATTAAGACTATGTCATCAGCGAATCACAGGTGTGAGATGTAGTCGCCGTTTATATTTATGCCCTTACCTTTCCAGTCCAGTGTCTTAAACATATCTTCCAATGCGCTCGTGAACAGTTTCGGGGATATGACATCCCCCTGTCTCACTCCTCTGCGCAATTGGATGGGTTTAGACTGCTGACCCTGTACTTGGACACTCATAGTGGCGGCTTCGTAAAGGCATCTCAGCACCTCGACATAACGATAGTCTACTTGGCATCGCTGTAATGATGCCAGAACAGCCCAAGTTTCTACGGAATCAAAGGCCTTTTCATAGTCTACAAAAGCGAGACACAGGGGCTGATTATACTCTTCGGACTTCTGTATAATCTGCCTTTTTTTTTTTTTTTTTTTTTTCGTGCGGAAATCCCTTCGGATACCGCCCCCGCTGGAGAGCGGGGGTCTCCAGCGGGGGCGGTTATGTCGGGCTTGCACCGACTAAAACCGCACGCCGTCTCGGGTCTTAAGATGCCGGGGTGTAAGGTTACCCATAGAGCATATCCCTCGCATCCCGACTGACCCTGGGCCATCTCCGGTTTCGAGATGGCCCCCTTACTTGCTCTCCACTGTGCCCTCTGCTTTTCAGAGGGACACGTGGAAAGCTTCCGAACAGCCCTCAACAGGGCCGTCCTCGCCTCGGTCGGAGTTGGCCGTAGGCGGCAGCGTCTCTCCCACCCTAGGAGAGAGGCGCTGCCGTCTCCGTTGCCCAGGGTGCACCGCGTGGAGGTCCCCAACCAAGCACCCCCTGTATAATCTGCCTCACTGTGTAAATGTGGTCTATGGTGCCATATCCTCCGCGGAACCCAGCCTGTTCCGGTGGCTGGAACTCGTCGAGTCTCCTGTCGCGACGATTCGGGACCACTCGTGAAAACAGCTTATAGACGTGGTTCAGGAGTGTGAGGGGTCTGTAGTTTGTAAGGAGGGTCTTATCACCTTTCTTAAAAAAGAAACAACCAAACGCCCGCTCCACACCTTAGGAGTTCCCCACTGTGAAGGACGGCATTGAAGCGTTTCTGTAGCTCCTGTATGACAGGAGCTCCTCCTGTCTTCAGAAGCTCTGAAGTAATTCCGTCCTCACCGGGGGCTTTTCCATTTTTAAGCTGCCTAAGAGCTAACACGATCTCGTCTTGACTAATATCAGGCAGTTCGTCGGTATAGTGGCGTGTCAGGGTGGCTCAGTCATGGTCGTCTCATTGAGGACGGGGAGCATGTGCAGTGTATAGCTGATTGATGCTTAAAGTTCATTAATTTAAGACTGAAATAATATTATGTTACCAAAATGTTCCTAGATTACATACCCCTTGTACCTAAGAAATGTACCAAATTGCAATTATTATGCAGGCAGGTACCTAAATAAAATATAATTTAGAGAGCACTAGTTTTATTTCGCTTACACAATATGTAGATATCCAGGGTTTCACAACATCTAGACGTCCTAGAAGATTTTTAAGTACTAAATGCCAATAATAGAGTAATTAATGCTTATTATTGGCACTGGAGTGCCAATAGTTGGTCCAACACATGCCAATAATATGTCAAAAGATGCCAGTAAATGGTATTAGGGTGTATTTGAAGAAAACATGTGTAATGCTTTATTTCTCATTTAAATATTGAAAAAAGGTAGTCAAATATGATCGCCACATTATAGTTAATTATTTCAACGGATAGTATAAATCCCTCTACCCAGATATTAAAAATTTGAGCCAGGTTAAGGTACAGTATTGCTTAAAGTGCCAATAATTGGGTAGTTTACCCTATATTAAAATATTGAAGTACGAAACTAATCCTAAAATGAGCACACAGATGGCGCTATGAGTAGGAAAATGTATGTGGCGTTAACAATCACAGAGCAAGGAGCATAATTAGGATAACAATCTCTATGCTCTGAGTAAATATCACTCTGATATTTTGGCCTATTATATGGCACAAACATTTTTTCGCATTAATTTACATATTAAACCGCATTACTCGTCAACATCATTGAGATGGAATTCTTTATTGCTGGTCACCCTATAACTATGCAGAAAAGATATGCATTTTCCGCTTGTATAGTACAGTTGGATGCAGTGCGTAGCAGAAAATGGATAATTTCCATTACAGAGCTCAGAATTATGAACTTCTGCCGACGACTCTCTCAAAGTGATTGTTACATTTTATTATGAGGGCTTAATATGTGTATCGTAGTTTCAAATGCATATAATAAGTGCTCACATCAGCTGTAATTTGCAATGCAACCCATTTTAAAAACATATTTTCGCAGATCCTTTTGAATAATACTAAAGGAACTGTTGAGAAAAAAAGTTGTAAAGTTTTTGCTTGAGCCCTTGATTCAGTAAAAATGCACTTGAACTAGGTGGAGTTTAATTAAAACTAGGAGAGTAGAGAGCAGTATTAAAAATACGCTAGCTGCAAAAGAGAAGGTTTCTGAAAACTTTGCAAACGAGATACTTTTATTGCAGGTACGATTGAGTCGACGAAAGATGCAACTCTAGGAATCATTATTGGTGTAAACTCAAGTTAAATTTCTAAGTGATTGGTTGCACTACAGTAAATAGGTTTATATTTATTGAAATATTTGAATACTTGTCCGCTCAAATATCATTATTTTTAAACTAGTCTGGAAAATAAAAAGAAATTACACTTATATTAGAATACATTGAGTACATTTCTAGTTACAGCTATATATTCTGTGGTGTGGTCAAGAGTACCCACAACCGTCGAACTGTCGAACCGTCAGAAAAAAATTGCCCAGCAAGGCTCTAACATTTGTGGATCCAAGGTTCGTTATCCTCCGCCATCCTCCAACCCTGAGAGGTATACCAGCTTGTAGGTTAGGTTAGTAAGGCCCCGCAGATCTTAATGGGGCTGGGGCCCCTAATTATTATTAATTAATGAATTACGCTTTAACAGTCCACTGCTGGACATAAGCCTCTCCCAATGTGAGCTATGTCGGTAACTTCAGTTCTTTGTCGGATGACCGTTTTATTTTACGTGCGGAAGTCCCTTCGGATAACCCCCCGCCGGCCAGCGGGGGTGGTTATGTCGTGTATCGACTAAAACCGCATGATGTCCTGCCCAAGTGTCCGTTGCCGGGCACCCCGGGTAAGCCCTCGAAAGGTCCTTACAGAAGCAGGCCTTCTGTAAGGACGGCGAGTCGCCCAACTGCCGTCCTCAGGCCCCAATCATGGAGGTCGGTAGTCCCGGGCGTAGATGAGTCGCATTATATAACCTTACTTAATAATAGGGTCTTATTAAGTAAGGTTATATAATGCGACTATTTACCAGTCGCTTACTGAAATTAAGACGCACTTGCATAGTCGTATTTTGCAATCCGTTAGATTGTAATTTATTTCTTGAGCTCGGGTAACTTAAACTCAAGATTTAATTTTATCGCAAGACCGCCTAATTATAGTCTCTAAATTAATACTACTGGCAGTCATTTGGATAGAGCAAGGGTTGTTTTTGTTTGTTTTACAGGTTATTAAAAACATTTTTTGTGCTCGGGTCTAATCTTTTTTTAATATAAAGACTAAAGAGTACAAGAAGAAATCACCTTTAGGTGAACAAAAACTTAGTGAAGAAATTTTACTTGCTTACTAGAGAGCTTTTCATAATTTCAATTTTATTAACAATAATTAAGCAACTTGAACTAACTATTATCTAACTAAACCCACCCATAGTGAGATGTGTGAGGTGTGTCACATAGAGGCAGTTTATATAAATAGCGTGGAATGTGTAATTTATATTTAAAAACTAATATTCATGCCAACAGCCCTCTTTCCGTCTTTGTCTTTAGTGTAATCGTTCAATTTAATCAAACGTTAACAATACTTTAACCACCACTTCATAACCTTCCGTCTATATAATTTATATTACAACTAGTTGACCCGGGTAACTTTGTTCCGCCCTAGAATCAAGTTATGTTGGCTACAATATCAGTTGATATTCGTAAACGTTAATCATCCTAATTGCTAGTATCGAAAAGTATCCCGAGGGTGCCATCTAAGAGCCGTAGATGGCCCAGGGTCACCCGTGGTGCGAGGCTTATTTGACCACCTTACACCTTAGAGACCTGAGAGTGCATGCGGTTTTGGTCGGTTCGTTTCCAACATAACTACCCCCACTCTGGCCGGCGGTGGGGTAACCGTGGGAATTACAGCAAAAAAAAACCACAAGAAGGCGGAGACAAATCTAAAAACCAAAGATCCTGAAAATCGGTACACCCGTTCTCGAGTTCATCGCGGTCATCACTAACACAACTTTGTTTTATATACATAGATTTAATTCTCCCAAAATATAATTATATATCGACATTACAAAAGTCTAGAGCTTTAACCATACCTATCAGTAACGATTCACATATCAGTCAGGTGATTCCTGTTGAAGCATTAAAAATTAACGGAGGGTGGACGACGGATGGGCTTTGTTGTGGTAGGTAAAGCATTAACCTACCACAACAAAGCCCGCCAATTCGGCATCAGCCTTTAGGCCCATAGTGCTGCTCGACGAGGCGGGTAAGTTGTTCGAGAAAATTCTCGCTGCCCGCATCGTCGAGCATCTCACTACAGTGGGGCCCGACCTGTCGGACGCTCAATTCGGTTTCCGGGTGGTGCGTTCGACGGTCGATGCGATACTGCATCTGAGGGCTGCTGACGAGGAGGTTGTGAGCCGCGGCGGAGTGATGTTGGCGGTGTCTTTGGACATCGCCAACGCATTCAATAGTCTGCCGTTCAGCTGCATCAGGGAGGCGCTCCGCTATCACGGGGTGCCCGTCTACCTGAGGCGGCTAGTGGCAGACTATCTGCAGGAGAGGCGTGTATTGTACGAGGACTGCGATGGACGTGTGCTGCAGCGACCCGTGTCGTGCGGTGTTCCTCAGGGGTCGGTCTTAGGGCCGCTCCTATGGAACATCGGCTATGATTGGGTCCTCCGCGGAGTCTTTCCTCCCGGGCTGAGTGTCATCTGCTACTCGGATGATACTCTCGTCACGGCCCCGGGGGAAAGCTTCGAGGACGCGGCGCACCTGGCCACCGTGGGAGTCTCCCAGGTGGTCGGACGTATTGAGGCGTTGGGCCTGCGGGTGGCGGTTGAGAAGACGGAGGCCGTGTTCTTCCACGGGCCTTATCGCCGCCCGCCGCCCCGCGCCTCGATCGAGACCGTACCGATCGTACCGGTGGCGGCCCAGATTAAGTATCTGGGCCTATATATCGACTCCAGGTGGCACTTCGACGAGCACTTCCGTAGGCTCGCCCCGTAACTCGTCGGCACCGCGTCCGCCCTGGGGAGGCTTTTGCCAAACCTGGGCGGAGCCAGTATCGGCTGCCGACGGTTGTATACCGGGCTGATCCGGTCAATGGCGCTGTACGGCGCACCGGTGTGGGCGGACGCCCTGACTGCCCGCAATAGGCCCTCGCTTTTGAGGGCCCAACGTATTGTGGCGGTCAGGGCCATACGCGGGTACCGCACTGTTTCCACGGAAGCGGCCTGCGCATTGGCCGGAACCCCTCCATGGGATCTGGAGGCGGAAGTGCTCGCCGAGGTGTATTGACTGACGACGCAGCATCGGGCAGATAGTGGCAGTCGGCCTCCGCCCGAAGAAGTCCGCGGGTGGCGAGATGCCGCCCGCCAAGCCATCATGGCTAAATGGTCGTCCCGACTGGAGTCCCCGAGTGCAGGTCATCGCACCGTGGCGGCGCTCCAGCCGGTCATTGTCGAGTGGACGGAGAGACAGCACGGGACCCTTTCCTTCCGACTGACTCAGATGCTTTCCGAGCACGGCTGCTTCGGAAAGTATCTGTACTCGGTCGCTAGGAGGGAATCGAGTCCCGCCTGACATTACTGTCCCTGCCGCGAGGACACGGCGCAGCACACGCTCGAGGCCTGTCCGGCCTGGGCGGTGCAGCGCCGTGATCTCGTGGCAACAGTGGGAGTCGACCTGACATCGCCTAGACACGGGCCCGCACCGCACCTTGCGGGCCGGTGCATGAGTGTTCCGTCGATGAGTGCGTAGTATTTCCGACGGTTCACTCACTAAGTCGCGGTGTATGGCACACGGCAGGTTGTTTTAGTGTGGTGAGAGCCCCACATAATCGCGCGGCGTCCCCGCGCCGCGCGGTATGCGGATGAGGTACATTTTTTCCTGCCTGAACAAAAAAAAAAAAGGTAAAGCATTAAGAATATTGTTACATATTCGATTATATTAGTTTGTAACCTTCATTTCACGGGAACAAATTTTTCGGATTATTTCATTCTTGATGCGTGACCAATTATAATAATAATATTAGGTGCCGTTATGTATGAAAAAAATTAAACGATTTTTTTTCATGTATTTTTTATTTGTATTAATCGAAGTAATTACCCATGCAATCAATGTATCTTTGCCAACGCAGCGGCAGTTTATTGATGCGCTTCTTAAAGAAATCAGCTGGACGGGAGGCAACTAACAACTAATTCTTCAAAGGCATTTTGTACTGCCTCTCGGGTATTGAATTTCTTTCCCGCCAAGAAGTTATCCAAATTCTGGAAAAAGTATTAGTCTGTAGGCGCAAGGTCTGGTGGGTATAGTGGATGACGCAGAGCTTCCAACCCCAGTTCTTGCAACTTGGAGACCGTCTGCTGTGCAGTATGAGGTCGCGCATTGTCGTGCAGGAGCAGCGGAGACGAGCGATTGACCAATGCTGGTTGGAGATGTGCCAGCTTCTCCATTATTGTGTTCAGTTTTTCACAGTACACATCTGCAGTAATGCTCACCCCGTTTGGTAAGAAGCTGTTATGAATCACACCGGCGCCAGACCACCAACCAGTGACCATCACTTATTTAGGGGTAAGTTTTCGTTTAGGGCATTGTTAAGGTGCTGAACCAGGATCCAAACAACTTGCTGAGCGCTTGCGGTTATCAAACAGAATCCATTTTTCATCGCAAGGAACAATGCGTTTCAAAATTCCTTCATTTGTGTGTCTGTTGAGCAATGCAAGGCATGTCTCGACGCGTACTTTGCGCTGGCGATCATTGAGTTCGTGGGGCACCCATTTGTCAAGCTTTTTTACCTTGGCAATTTGACGCAAATGGACCAATATTGTTGTGACGCTAACGTCGAAAGCTGCTGCTAATTCAGCCGTAGATTGTGTATCACTAGCTTCCACAATCGCCTTTAATTCGTCATTGTCGACCAAAGTCTTCGGACGACCGCGAGGTTCATTTTATAGGTCGAAATTTCCAGAACGGAAGCGAGCAAACCAATAACAGGCGGTGCGTTGGTTTGTAATGTTAGCTCCATAAATGACGTTGATGTTGCGTGCCGCTTGTGACGCGTTGCTGTTACGACGATACACATATTCCATAATTACTCGAATTTTTAACGTATCCATGATGACGAAAAAGATTGAAATGCGATGAAAACGTAACACTAAACAATAAACAAATGACTACTTTTGGAAAATGAATTCCATGTTTTAAAAATAAAATTAATTTGAAATTAGAATTCTTAGCCAAACAAAAATTCTTTTGATTTTTTTATTTCTTGATGATTTCGATTTGAAATGGCCAGTACTGCAGAACGGCTATTACATAGGTAAAGACCTATTATAATAATATTAATCTCTAAAGTTTATTTTCCTCACATATCAGACATGTTACAGTTTACGGTACAACAAAGTTTAAATTAATTAAAATATATGTTTTGGCACAGTCCAGTATATGTGAGGATCTGGTGTCTGAAGTAGGTTGATTCCTGTATTATAGATCACCAGGTCCCCATCACAAATAATTAAAGAGTACAGCTAGGGTTAACAAGTATTACATATAACATTACAAGATATAGGATAAAGTAATCTTGGTTGAAGGAATTATCGAGGTAACTATTTAAATAATAATATTTTTATATTTAGGTACTAGGAGCGTCCGATTCCGATCCCGCTGCAGTCCGGGGGGAACGGAATCGGAGCGGCCGGTACACCCTGGGCGGCGGTCAATGGCTTCCCCTTCACCCCTTCATAGGGTTGGCATTGATCGTCGGCCAATACCCAACGTGGCGCGAACACATCGCTCTCCGTACTCCTCTGCTTTCAGAGGAGACAGGATGAGCGATGCTGTTAGTGGTGAGATGGCCCAGGGTCAGCCGGGGTGCGAGGGATATGCTCTATGGGTAACCTTACACCCCGGCGTCTGAAGACCCGAGACGGCGTGCGGTTTTAGTCGGTGCAAGCCCGACATAACCGCCCCCGCTGGCCGGCGGGGGGGTATCCGAAGGGATTTCCGCACGATAAAAAAAATAAAAAAAATAAAAAATAAAAAGGTACTAGGAGCGTCCCCTCCCCCAAACCGGGGCAAGACGGGGACACCGTGGTTCCCAAACCCGAGGGGGCCATCTCGAAACCGGAGATGGCCCAGGGTCAGTCGGGGTGCGAGGGATATGCTCTATGGGCAACCTTACACCCCGGCGTCTGCAGACCCGAGACGGCGTGCGGTTTTAGTCGGTTCAAGCCCGACATAACCGCCCCCGCTGGCCGGCGCGGGGGTATCCGAGGGGATTTCCGCACGAAAAAAAAAAAAAAATGTACTAGGAGCGCGCCCGGGAGAGATTTAGAACTCTCCCGGCCCGCCGAGCCCGCAACATGCTCGCCGCGCGTCGCAGGCGACTCAGGCGTCGGAGGTCGCTTAACGACCTCCGTCCTCCATGAGCGCAGGCCTGGGGGTGAGAGGTGAGGCCACCTGTCACCCCAGCAGAAGCAGGCCGGGACGGTGGGGCGACTAGCGCCCCTCCCCTAAACCGGGGCAAGACGGGGACACCGTGGTTCCCAAACCCGAGGGGGCCATCTCGAAACCGGAGATGGCCCAGGGTCAGTCGGGGTGCGAGGGATATGCTCTATGGGCAACCTTACACCCCCGCGTCTGTAGACCCGAGACGGCGTGCGGTTTTAGTCGGTTCAAGCCCGACATAACCGCCCCCGCTGAAAAAAAAAAAAGGTACTAGGAGCGCGGGGTGCGACTGGTTGGATCACCTCCAAGTTTGGTGCACCCTGGGCAACGTGGGCGATGACGCATCATTGATTGCTCCTCTGGAGTAACTGGCGTCAACGTCAACGGCCAAGAGTCTGACCAACCGGCCCTTTTCAGGGCCAGCTGACCCCATTACACGAGGGGATCGGGGCATGGCGGGCCTGTAAGGGCCGCGGGGGTTGGGGCCGCTCCAGGTACCCCTCTGCTGTTATCAGAGGGGACACTACGAATGGCCCAGGGTCAGTCGGAGTGCGAGGGATATGCTCTATGGGTAACCTTACACCCCGGCGTCTGTAGACCCGAGACGGCGTGCGGTTTTGGTCGGTTCAAGCCCGACATAACCGCCCCCGCTGGCTGGCAGGGGGGTTTCCGAAGGGATTTCCGCACAAAAAAAAAAAAATAGGTACTAGGAGCGCGAGGGTGTATGTGTGTGTGTGTGAGTGTGTACACGTGTGCGGATGTGGATGTGGTTGCATGTGTATGCATTTCTATTCACCATGTAAATGCAATAAACTTTCTGTAGATTTGTAGTCAAGGCTTTGCAGCCATTCCTTGACTTTCAACTTACATCTGTTCTTAGTCAGTGAATAAATAGATAGTACTCTGTTCATTTTGTTGTAAAGATTGCTACCTTGATAGTAATAAAAGCGATGTGAAAAACTCGTGTTTGATTTATTTCTTTCACAGACCCTATCCTTCCTACGCACATTGTCAGTGTTGTCAGGATCATACTTGATTATACAATGTTTTTTGACTACAGTGTTTAGAATAAACAACTGACGTATTGTAAGCACCTTTTTTTGTTTGTAAAGTTCGATGGTGGGGTGAACAAAAGGGGAGAAAGTTACTTACTTCTAGGATTACTCTTTTAGCTGTTTCGATTTTGAGATAGTGAGTATTTGTAGCACCCCCCAAGTGGTAATACAGTATGATAGCTGTGATTGACATAAGGCCAAGTATACGGAGTTGATCAGATGCTTATCCGCTACGTGTCATAAATTTTAAAAAATTGCTCTGTGTTTACGGATCCTAGCAGTCAACATATGAATATGGCAGTGAAAGTTTAAATTCTCGTCTATCATAATACCCAAATATTTAATAGTGGACGTTTTTTGGAGCCTGGGACATGAGCAGCAGGAGGTATTTAGATTGCCACACGAATGGGATATTTTTTTGTATTTAATTGTTTATTCATAAAAATAGATACAAGTTCTTAAAAGTTATCTTCGCCAAACTGCTGGGGCAGTTTGTAGGCGTTCGCTCATACGTTTTTATATACATACCTACTTATATCTACTTTAAGTCTTACCCATTCACCCAATTTATATAATTATATCTTGATACATTTAACATTTAATTATTATCTCCTTGCATTAAAATTATTATCTCGAATACATTGTACTACATACCTAACTATGCTATATTTATCATTTGCATTACAAATAATAATCAGCAAAGGCCAGTTATTAATTGTGTATTATTATATCATCATTATTACATATATCAATTTACAAACATATTTTTTAATTTTCTTTTAAATGTAGCTTTATTTTTAATTTTTTAATCATTTCTTAATAGCATATACTTGTTATAAACTCTTGGCACTGTATAGTTCCTTGTTCTTTCGCCATAATAATGATTCACTCTATTTAGAATAAATTTACCTATTTTACTTGACCTGACACTGTATTTGTATAACTTCATAACCCTAAATTCTTCTTTGTAATATGTTTCTACAGCAATTAGATATTTTACCTTTACATGGATTGCATTAGCTCGTAGTCTGTGCGAACCTTTAGTTTTTTTTAAGGAAAATTTTATATATTTAGTTTTTTCCACATTAAGTGTCAGCGCGTTATCATTAAGCCATTCGGTAACCATGTTAAATCCCTTTTGTGCATTGAGAAATACTTCATCCCAGGTTTCACCGCTAAATAGCAGGGCTGTATCATAAGCAAACGTTACGATTTTAGCTTTAGGGAGCTCCAGCTGGCAATCGTCATTAATATAAGTTTAAGTACCTGGGACATGTGGTCACCGCTGACCTTAGGGATGATGCTGACATTGAGCGTGAGCGGAGAGCGCTGTCGATACGAGCGAACATGATAGCTCGCAGGTTTGCACGTTGCTCGGTAGAAGTTAAGATTACTCACGCTCTCCGCATCCTGTACAATAATGCTTTTAGAATGTTGTTGGGGCTGCCCCGATTCTGCAGTGCATCTGGCATGTTTACGGACGCTCGTGTAGACTGTTTTCACGCTACTATACGCCAGCGGTGCATGTCGCTGGTACGCAGGGTGCGGCCAGCTCTAACGACATTCTGGCCATGGTGGCAGATCGCCTGGCATGTCCCTATGTTCGACATTGCTGCGATAGACATGTTGCCGTCCCAATGCCGAAGAGAAGGTACTAGGTAAAGTGATTGGATTAGATTTTGTTTTATTAGTATTATTTGATGGTATGTGATCTCATTTGATTTTATTTATTTTATGTGATTTTATTTGATTTTATTGGATTTTATTAGGTTCTATTGGATTTTATTGGATTTTATTTGATTTTATTTTATTGTACTTTATTCAATTCAATTTTTTAATGTTATCATCAATTTTTTAATGAATTTAAATGTCATTTTAGTTTAATTTAATTTATTTTAACGAAATACTAACTAGATTGGCAGAAATCATTATATCCAAGTTGTAACTTGTACCTACTAATATCTACTAACATAGACGTAAGAAAAATTGTTACTAACCTTAATGATATGAGTCCTCGATACTCGAAATAAAGATTATTATTATTATTATTAATATAACCGAGAAACAGTGTTGGGCCTAATATGCTCCCTTGTGGAATTCCATAATTTACGGGGACTTCATCACATTTGGTTTTTTTTAAGGAAAATTGTATATATTTAGTTTTTTCCACATTAAGCGTCATCGCGTTATCATTAAGTCATTCGGTAACCATGTTAAATCCCTTTTGTGCATTGAGAAATACTTCATCCCAGGTTTCACCGCTAAATAGCAGGGCTGTATCATCAGCAAACTTTACGATTTTAGCTTTAGGGAGCTCCAGCTGGCAAATGTCATTAATATAAGCGAGAAACAGTGTTGGGCCTAATATGCTCCCTTGTGGATTTACATAATTTACGGGGACTTCATCACTTGTTATATTATTTATTTTAACACATTGTTTCCGGTTTGTCAAGAAGTTGTCAAAGAGTTTCAACTGGGGCCCCTGATTCCAAGACACTTCAACTTTCTGATCAGAATTGGGACAGAGACTGTGTCAAATGCTTTCGCAAGGTTCAGGAAAATAGCAACAGTTTTCTTTCTATTGTCAATGTTGGAAACAACATAATTTGTTAGTTCATGCACTGCATCTGAAGTAGATTTATTAGACCTAAAGCCAAATTGTGCCTGGTATAATAGATTACTCTTTTCTAAGAAACTTACTAACCTTTTATTCATTTTTCTTTTTAAAATTTTTGACAACGATGGTAATATGAATATAAATATAATACAAATATTCTACGACATTCTACACAGCGCTTTCTAGAACCAAGGTAAGCATAGTTTAACTAGCTTGTGTTATGGGTTCCAGAATGCGGATAAACATACTTATATACTTTTTTTGTAAACACATACATATTATACATAGAAACACCCAGACCAATGCAAATAGTCATATTCATGCATACAAATATTTGCACTGAGCGGGAATCGAACCCGCGCCCTGTCGTAGCAGTCGAATGCTCTATCGCTACGCCACAGAGGCCATCAGGTAAGATTGAAATGGACCTGTAGCTATTGACACAGCCTCTGTCACCAGCCTTGTGAATAGGATTTCTTAAAAGCCACTGGGAAATCTCCTGTAGCTATACATAAGTTACAAATATAGGTTATATGTAGAGTTAACAAGTCCTTATTTGCCTTTATGATATCTGCTGGAATCATGTTCAAGCCAACTGCACTATCACATTCAAGATTTGATAAAATGACTATACCTATTTCGTTATCATTCGATATGGATCATTCAATATTTCGAAGGTAGAGTGAACAAATGAATTGGGATTGGGTTTTAATGGCGTATGTTTTGGTTGCGAAATTATTTTTGTTATATTTTCAGCCAATGTTTTTCCTATATTGACAAAAAATTGTTAACTTGATTAATAGCCTGGAGTGGATTTCTCCCGGTCATTAATTCGACTGCATTCTCCTTTGTTTTAGTGGTGTAGGTTATGTCTTTTATTTCTTTCCATTCTTCATTCATTCCATTCTTGTTATCTGCCTTTACGTTCTGGAGCCATTCTTTTCCATAATTTCTTTTTTTTTAAATAATGTACAGCAGAAGTTCCTGTACCTTTTATAAATTTAATTGTAGTGTGGTGTTATTGACATCTTTTTTTGGTTTTTTGTATAAGTTATCCCTGTTTCTAATAGATTTTAGGACACCTGGTGTTAACCATGGTTTCAAAATTATTCGTCGTTTAGCTGGTTTAATTTCTTTTGAATTAAAGGTTATTAGTGTGCGAATTGATTTCATAAAATAATCCACAGCATCATCCACACATGTAGTCATGTACAGGGGACTGAAATCTGTATTTTTAATATCATTTGAAAAACCTAGATAATCAATACGATTGTAAAGCTTAGTTGATTTATGTTTAAGAGTAGTGGCTATGCAAAGAACAACAGCATTGTGGTCAGTAACATTTTTCTGGAGTACCAGACAAAGTGTTGGGTATGTATAACCTGTTTTTTTTGCCTGTAGTTTCCAGTAATGTCTATTTTCTTACTATATATAGTTTTGGGTAGATATTCTTGTCTATGTACATCTTAAGATGGCTTAGTAATCGATTCGCACTTAAATGTTTCCGCTTTTCGTGCGAAACGACCCTTTTTATAATAATATTTTTTTAGTGGCTGAGCCCGCACGTCCTTCATTTATTAAAGTGCTAATTGACACCTCTGAAAAAGTTTTGTGGTGATTCGCAAGCAATATTCTAAAATTAAAGCATTTAAAAAAAGGATACAGACACGCACAATAGTGGCATATAAATAAAACAAATAATGAAACAAATAGTAATCAACAAAATATATTTTTTTACATATTCGTCATTATAGTGACTACCTAGTCACTATAATTGCTCAAGTAGTTAAAATTTCTATCTACTTTCTTTAAGAAAAAAATCATGGAATTAAAAAATCATGAAAAAATATTTATTTCAAAAAGGGTAGTTTCCCACGAGACGTGTGAGCATTTTAGTGTGAATCGGCTAAGCCCTTAAGATGAAGTGGGATCCTTCTGCCGACAATACTTTTAAACTAATATTTTTGTTTATTTAATTTAAAAAATTTCCTATTTAAAATTAGTAATAAAATTATTATATGAAGAATTAGTAGTATTGCATTAAAATTTCATTAATAAAATGCACTTTAAAATAATTTACTAGGTTAACTTTTTAAAAATTATTCTTCTTATTTTTTTTGAATCGGCTAAGCCTCTATGACGCAGCTTTAGTGCATTCGACTACTACGACGGGGGGGTTCGATTCCGGCTAGTGCAAATATTTGTAAACATGAATATGTCTGTTAGCATTGGTTTGGGTGTTTCCCATATAACCCAATAGAAAGTTTTACATAATAAAAATATATAAGTATGTTTATCCGCATTCTAGAACCCATACTACAGGCTAGTTAAACTATGCTTACAGCGGGTTTAGAGAGCGCTGTGTAGAATGTTCTAGAATTTATTTATTATATTACAACACTAAATGGAAGACGTGATTCATTTGACAAATACAATCTCAAACTTCCTTTGAATAATTTTAAAAGGCCTTTTCTCTCAGAGTGCGGTAGCCTGACGTGCACTTTCAATCTCCCCACAAGAATAAATTTGAATAGTTTCAAGTTTAAGTCCACGCTAAGTACTGGTAGGTAGCTAGTCCTTTTCTCAATATTTGTTCAGTTTCTATTTTCTTTCTTCTATTAGTTGCCGCAAGTTTTAATGTTAAGATTGAGAAACCTAAGGCCAGGTGCAACCGAAGTGGAATACATTGAATTTACAGTATTCTACATAAAAAGTAAGGAACAGCGTGGTAAGGGAACATTGTGGTATGCTAGATGTTGTAGTGACCAATATAGAGAAAGGAATGCTCGTGTAATCATCCCTTGCTCTATTCACTTTCTTTCTTTCTCTATTACACCCTGTGGTTCGGACACATAGAGAGGATGGAATTAAAAAAAATTATGAGGTGAGAGTGAATGGGCCACCCGGTGAAGGTCGACCTAGGCATACGTTTGTCAATCAGATCGAGGACATTTTAGGGAAAGACTAGGTCAAGAGTACCCGCAACCGGCGAGTATGTATCTGAAACAATATGAAGCGAAAGTGAAGCAAATGCGAAGACTTATGCCAGGATCGTAGCATGTGGAAAGATGCTGTCTCTGCCTACCTTAATGGTGAAGAGACGTGATTGTATGCATGTTCAAACTTAATCCTTTTAATAAATAAATAATGCAAAGCTTAGCCGCAATATGACTTTGTCGCTCCATTATAGCCAGTGTATTAAATCTTAATTAAATTAAATAGTAGCCGCGGTAGCCTAGTGGTTATGGGTAATGGACTGCTGAGACGAGGTCTCGGGTTCGATCCCAGGTTTCACACACCAATGACTTTTCGATGCTTTTCGAAGTTATGTGTGTATTTATCGCAGGTTTATAAGTGCCCGGTTAATGGCAATAGGCTCGCCACCTATTACATTAGGACCTAAACATAAACTGGCGAAATGTGGGTGCTAGCACCTCTGCCTACCCCTTCGGGGATATAGGCGTGAGTTTATGTATGTATGTATGTATGTATGTATGTATTAAATCATGCAGTAATATTTTATTTTGTGATGAGTAATCAAGACTTATTATTGCATAACATTGGAAGTTGACTTCCTAAATATACATGACTAAATAATTTTTACTTGTATTTGTGAATAATATTACGAGTATAATAAATTTGGTAAGATACCGGGTGGGATTCGTAACCACAATCTCATTTGCGAGGCTGAAGCCCTAACCAATACGTCACAGTAAATTATTTCATATTTTTAGGTAATTTTTCTTAACTGAATAAAGCTATATTTTCATATGTGTACATAAACAATACGTAACCAGCTATATTGCGTGGTTTCAACCGTGATAACTGATCATGTGTATAATGTTCTCAACTTTTTAGATTCGATAAAATATGATGTAAGAATGTAACCCACATTAGTCAAGTGCTTCATAACAATGCATGGTGCCTTAACTAAAAAGGAATGAAAGTAAATGTAAGTAAGATGAAAGTGATGATATTTGAAAAAAAAGAAAACATAACAAATTGTAGAATTCTGGTTGAAGCAGAAACAGTGGAACAATTGAAAGAGTTTGTATATTTACGAGCGATGGAAAGTATGACTATGATGATGAGCGAAGAGTTTTGGCTGGAAATCAAAGTGAATGGGGCCCTGCTTAATTTTATGAGCAGCCAGAAAGTATCTAAAGAGGCACGACTTGCTGTACATAGAGGAGTACTCGTCCCCACACTTATGTATGGTAGTGAATATTGGGTGCGGCAGAAGGAACATGAAAATACACGGAATGCTGTTGAAATGAGAAGTCCGAGAAGTATAGCTGAAGTGACCCTGATGAACCGAGTGAGGAACAGCGTGATAAGGATAAGGTAACGTTGTGGTATGGTAGATGTAGTGACCAAGATAGAGAAAGGGATTCTTTGGTGCGTACTTAGATGGTTCGGTCATGTAGAGAGGATGGATGAAAGGAAATTAACGAAACAGATTTATGAAGTGAGGGCAACTGGGCAACCCGGTAAAGGTCGACCTAGGTGTACGTATGCCAATCAGATCGAAGACGTTTTGAAGAATGGCTAGATCAGAAGTACCCATAACCGGCGTGCATGTATGAAAACAAATTATGAAAGTGGAAGAAGGCGTATGCTAAGATCGTAGCAAGTGGAAAGATGTTGTTTGTGCCCAATCCAATGAGAAAGAGGCGAGACTATATGTATGTATGTATGACCAATTGATAACAATTTTATTACATATTTATATCTTATAAACTAAACAAATCTCTTACTTATTAAAATTATTTTGCCAGGAAAGCGTAAGGGATATATAAAGAAATATGTTTCTCAAACGCATATTTAAAGTCCACAGTTAGCTTTCCTCCAACTCGACCAATGTTAATGAATACAAGCTCAAATGCAAAGCTTTTTTCAGTGAATGATTTTAGTCCAAATTGAACAGCGTACCGGCATTAGAACTGCGATATAGAGAAGGAAAGCTACGAAAACATAAGAAATAGACATCAGGAAATCTTGTTTGAGTATAATTTAAAATAAGATGAAAGTTAGGTTAGGCGATTTCAAATGATTAATATCAAATGTGTGCGTCAATAACCTTTCATACTGCGTAACTTTGGATAATAGCTAGATATTTTTAGTATAAAGATAATATTAGCTAATACGCAATGTGCGTAAAATGGCGTACCAAAATTTCATCGGTGTCGGACAAATTCATGTTTAATTCATATATAAAAGTGTACTGTATTCAACTCGTAACTAACTTCGACATAAAATATTTTACGACATATTTCGTAATTAAAGACTTTGTGAAGTTTTCAGAACAATGTTCGTGAACAAAACCTCAACTATGTTTTCAACAACATCATTGTTCACGGAACAAAAACTGGATTTGAAGCGCAGAACAAAAGGTGCGCTGTTCTCGTCGTTTGGCACTATGAACCAAATGGCCCACGGCATTTTAAACACTGCACTTTTCCTATACAAGTAAATCTACAGGGTGATTGTTAACAATTGTTTCTTTTGCATAACATAAGAGTAAAAAGTAAAATACACTTCTGTATTACACACTAACCATAGATTTCTAACTTACAATAAATTTATTGAATGTAGATAAACATACTTATTTTTTCAGCCCAAGTAATCGGCACCTGGTAGTTGGATAAACTTTGGATTCAACCAGGAAATCGCTAGGAGAATGATCAGTATGCCTGGCAATATAAAAATTAGTTGAATATTGATACCACTGCGCCTATTTATAACACTTGCTTATATAGTTGGATTACATTTCAAAGATTATCTTTTACTCGTATACCAGAAGAAACTATTTTTTAACTGTCAATGTGCTTCTTACCCCTAAAGAAGTAAATAAAATGTCTTATGTGTAGCAATGACGAATGTTAAAAACTTAGCTCAAGTATTGATGTTATGGGCGTGGACGTTCTCTCGTTGGAGACCATGGTGAGGGCCGTGGTCTCCGACGGGAGCAAGTGGCACACCGCCGCCTCTTTCTGCGAGCAGGTTGGTGCGGCGAGGGCGCTGCAGACTCGTCTACGCCCGGGACTACCGACCTACATGATAGGGGCCCGAGGTTAGAGGATAGAGGCAGTTGGCCGACTCGCTGTCCTTACAGAAGCAGGCCGTGGCGGAGGCGTGTCGTGTGTGTCCTACACACGCCTGCCGACTCACCGACGCGGGATAAAACCCGACCCCACCAAGCGAGGCCGCGCTGGCGGCCCAGGTCCGCCAGTAACCCTGGGGGTTAATCCTGGGGTTAATCTTTCGAGGGCTTACTCGGGGTGCCCGGCAATGGACACTTGGGCAGGACATAGTCGGTTCATGCACGACTTAACCACCCCCGCTGGCCGGCGTATCCGAAGGAATTTCCGCAAAAAAAAGCATTGATGTTAAATAAATAATATATAAATTTAATAGTCAACTATAGTTCACAGGCAACTTAAACTACAGCGGAGTGCCAAAACACTGTAACTGACAGCTTATGCGGTTTATAAAGTAACACAACTTACGGTTGTAGATACTGCCAAGTGGTTAAACATATTGTTGTGGGATAAAAGCGGCAGTACGTCATTTTACGTGGTGCCCGAGTTTCCATTTCTGAATGCTCCTACCATCCTCCTTCCTACTAATATTATAAATGTGGATAGTGAATATTTGTAAAGATGTGTAGATATTTGGATGTTCGCTACTCAATCACGCTCAAACGGCTGAACGGATCTGATCATTTCTTTTGGGTCTTCGCTACATGTGCACCTTATTCATTCTGTTTGCATTCATCTCAACCCAACTATACCATCTTTCACATAGTTCATCCCAATTCATACCGAATGCTTTCATTACGACATTACTTTCATCCTTACGCTTAAGATGAAAAAAATATCATCATCATTTCAACCGAAATTAAAAATCTAAAATATAAAAATGTATATTATTTAAATTTCGAAAAAAATTCTAAAAACATTCTCTTATGTTTTTCCTGACTGCAAATAGAACTTGCATTTTATAGCTGAATCAGATATTAAACAACAGTTTCAGCTGTAAATAAACAACTTTAATTTCTGCAGAGTGATTACAATTTGATAGCAGCCACTGTGGTTGCCAATATTTCATATGAAAAAAATCTACCTGGCACTTAAACGCAGGTATTTGGTCAAGTTATTTCTTTCGTATCAGCATTATGATGGTTTGTGTTTTTAAAATATAAATCCCGCTATTCAAAATTGACGGGACAAACATTTAATTGATTGAGATTTGGGTTAACTGTCAGCGAATTACACTACTATCAGTGTGATAGTAGATAGTGATCACAACATATATTATGGTAGTCGTCATCATCTTAGCGTCGCTCCCAGTTGCTTCTGAATCTCCCCGGCTTTTTCCATCTTATTTTGAATTATTTTGGCCACTGAAGTTGGGGACTGAAGTTCTGACTCGCTAAGTGCAACACCGAAGCTGGTGCCAGAGCCTCATCCGTTGATAGACAGGTGTACCAGCATGTAAGTAACAATAGCGCAATCTATGTATATGTATAGGACAACAAAAATCACTATAATTATTGATCAGTGCAATCTTCGTGAATTTCCTAAGTCTATTACTTCTTAAGAGGGTACATTTGAGGTTACCAAAGTTTTTGCAATTTTGATTTTTGGATGTCTAGAGGGGGCTATTGGAAAGCTAAATCCAAGTTTACGGGGTCGCAACCCTTGTCCCCTGGGCGCCATCTAAAAAAAGGGGTGCACATTTTTTTACGCTACATTGGGCAAACTATTCGTCACATTGAAAATTGGTAAAAGCAGTTTCATTGCAAATTAAAATCTCTTCAACTTTGATTCTGTAAGTTTTTATCGTAGAGCTAAAGGTAACAAAGAACATAGATAAAAATCTGGGAACAAATTTACTTTTAACTAAATCAATTAATACGTGTTTGATACCCTATCGAGATAATCAGGAGCCAAGCCAACGTCTCCTGCATGCCGGTATCCCTACTGATAGATGGATGAGGTTCTGGCGCATTCTTTCCTATCGGGGTTGGGGGAGTCTATCGGCAATCTCTCCTGTAAAAGCCAAAACAACCTTAGCTCGATTATTAATTCAAGCGGCAATCTCAGTTGCCCTCGAAACTTGCAATTTGGAGCCCGGGGTCCGCTCTCCTACTCATATTCATCTTTTATGGTAAAGGCTTTTACGGGAGCTACTTTCATTTCAACCTCCCAACCCTGAGAGGAAAGCCTGCTCCAGAGACTCGTACGTCAATCAGCTGGTATACCGGCTTGCAGAAAACTCACCTATAATCTGGCTTGGGCCCCGATTAACTGGATAGGGCCCCATACACCATAGAAAACTTTTTTGTGCGAAAATCCTTTCGGATACCCTCCCGCCGGCCAGCGGGGGTGGTTATGTCGGGCTTGAACCGACTAAAACCGCACGCCGTCTCGGGTCTACAGACGCCGGGGTGTAAGGTTACCCATAGAGCATATCCCTCGCACTCCGACTGACCCTGGGCCATTGGCAGTGTCCCCTCTGATAAGAGCAGAGGGGTACCTGGAGCGACCACCCTCCCCGCGGGCCTTGCAGGCCCGCCATACCCCGACCCCCTTGTGCAATGGGGTCAGCTGGTCCTGAAAAGGGCCCGTTTGTCAGACTCTTGGCCGTTGACGTTGACGCCAGCTACTCCAGAGTAGCAATCAATGATGCGTCATCGCTCACGTTGCCCAGGGTGCACCAAACTTGGAGGTGATCCAACCAGTCGCACCCCACCCTAGAAAACCCTAATAAAATAACAAAATTGGAAAATAGTTGATTTGATTCACAGAAAACTGGTTACCAACTTTTTAACTATTTTCGTCAATAATTTTGTTATATTTGGTTTTGCGACTAAAAGTCACGGAATCACAAAGTGGTAGAGAATTCAATTTGTAACAAAATTGCTTTTACAAATTTTCTGGTCGACCAATAGTTTACCCAATCTCTCGATCTAAAGAACTGCCCTTGTCCCAATTATTTGGGGTCGAGCGTGAAAACAATTCGCACCTCTTTCTCAAAATGACGGCCCGGGACAAGGGTTGCGACCCCACAAAGTTGGAAGACAAACTCCCTCTAGACATCCAAGGAATAAAATTGCGTTCTCTGACTTTAGCCAAGCCTTGAAAAATGTAACATTTCAATGGACTGTATCTGCTACTTTGGTTCTAATAATATATACGCAATAGACTAATACTTATTTCTTTACCAACAAGATTATCATTGGGCAGCTTTATGGCATAATTCTGTTCACCACTAGTTGAAGAAACTGAAGCGTACGTTTAACAACATGAAACAATTAGCAACTATTATATTAAGCAGTTGTAGAAAACTTCGGTATAGCGTGTTTAATGCTCGATTAAACAATGCTGGTACCGCAAACAAGTCAGGAGAGCTTCCAGGCAGATTATAACGCTATCTTAGCTCATTTACATCTCAGTGGCAGTTAGTTTAATGACTCTACCGCTCCCATGCTATATTTAGAAAGCTGTAGGTTAAATAAGCTCAAATATAAGTTCACAAAGTGTTTTAAAATACGGTTATCATTATTACACATTCATTGTTACTACCGGATTTCTTTTAGTTATGCGTCTAATGCGGGTCATCGCGTGCTACGGCGTACGTATATTGGGAGTAGAGGCCTGCAAAAAGATTGTTTGACGAAATTGATTGAATGGTTTTAGTGAAGTAACAGTATTTGAACTGTTGCGTTCCGTTTGGTGAGTGAGAGTGCCGGAGCCCAAACTCCTTTCCCATCCCCTCCCAAACTCCTTCCCATCCCCTCCCAAGCTCCTTTCCCATCCCATTTCCTTTACAGGGTCGGCAGCGCGAGTGTAACGCCACTGGTGTTGCACACGTCCATAGGCCGCGGTAACCGCTTCCCATCAGGTGGGCCGTGTGCTTGTCTGCCACCTTAGTGGTATAAAAAAAAAGTGTTTGGTATAGGGTTTAGTCATTAGGTTTAGAACTTGGTATGGCATTGAATATGGTATCTATTTGGTCAGGTACCGAGAAAAGGTCTAGACAATGGAAGATTGCTCATCACTCAAGCACTCACGCTGCAGTTTATTATTTGGGAAAGTTTAGTACCATGGTAATAATTATGTTGGTACGAATCTGTCCTACTTACGATTTATGACATAAAAAGTTGAAGAAACAGTTAATTATTAATAAATAATACAAAAAGCTGAAGATGCATTTCATTCCAAACATAAATGAGCAGTGTCTACGTAAAGCAATCGTATCGTGAGAAAGCTGCACTTTCCCACATAGTACACGAGTATCGAAAAAGCTATAAATAATTAGTAAATTTTGGCACCGAGTGCATTTGCTCTACCGCTTCCCCCGTATAGATTGTCTGAAATAGACTAGATAGAATTCTGCTCCCAAATTAGAACAAAACACAGTCCCAGTTATAGTAGGTCGAAGTAAGAATTTCGTAGCGTATTTTCATTCTTGGGTGTTTGTGTATTTACCTAGAGCTGTCCTATTTTTCTTGCTTTGTATTCTATTACTGAACTTAGGATAAATGTTCAGCACAAACCATATGAATGTAATACTCCGACGCTAAACTAAGGCAGATATAAATCGAGCGGGTATGAATGGAGACTTGTAAGTTATAGTAATATCTCAATTTATGTGCATCCTTGTTTTATATAAGTGGAAACTAACAGAGGAGATAGTGATGATGTTGAAGTTGCCAATATTAGAGCTCTTATTGGGAGAGGCAGTGTGCCCCCGGAGTAAAGTATTAACCAACTCTGCTACTAGAGCTATCGGAGCAAAAGTACATTATGCAGCATACTGGACGTGAGATATGAGTGACAGCATACTCCCTCGGTTGAGCCCATTTATTCATCTTAAAAAAAAAGCGGCCAAGTGCGAGTCGGACTCGCCCATTAAAGGTTCCGTAGGTAGCAGCAACTAACATAATAATGTTTTTTTTAATTTATATATTTGAGTTGATTGAATGAAAGGTAAATTGCGGTTTACGATTTATGACGTATTAAAAAAAACCACTTACTAGATCTCGTTCAAACCAATTTTCGTTAGAAGTTTACATGGTAATGTACATCATATATTTTTTTAGTTTTATCGTTCTCTTATTTTAGAAGTTACAGGGGGGGGGGGGGACACATTTTTCTACTTTGGAAGTGTCTCTCGCGCAAACTATTCAGTTTAGAAAAAAATGATATTAGAAACCTCAATATCATTTTTGAAGACCTATCCATAGATACCACACACGTATGGGACTGATGAAAAAAAATTTTTGTGTTCCAGTTCTATGTATGGGGACACCCAAAATTTATTGTTTTTTTTCTATTTTTCTGTGAAAATCTTAATGCGGTTCACAGAATACATCTTCTTACCAAGTTTCAACAGCATAGTTTTTATAGTTTCGGAAAAAAGTGGCTGTGACATACGGACGGATAGACAGACAGTCATGACGAATCTATAAGGGTTCCGTTTTTTGCCATTTGGCAACGGAACCCTAAAAATTGAACACTACCTTCGTTGGTAACAGCGAATTGTTACCAACGCACCAATTTATGGCTAAACTAATTTTTGTTCATAAGTATATTAGTTACCGAACTTACTAGTATTCCACCCAAACCCGCCAGCTAGGCTAAATTGCTCGGTAGTCTAATGGCCAGGATTTGAACCTGGGACTTCTTAACCTCTAAGCAAAACGTCGATTTAGATTTAATATAATATTATTTCTAAGAAAGAAACTCAAGTGAGAGTCGAACTCGTGCGCCAAGGGGTTCCGTACGTACCCATTATTCTGCCATAATAATTGGTATATTTTTTATTGACAAAGTATAATTTTTTTATCAACCAGTCAACACGATAAAAAGATATGGGCAAATTTAGATTTTCATAAAACTTGTACGTAACAAAATTTACCTTAATTTTCAACTTTTTATTTTTCGGAATTTTTCCTTTCCTTGTGCTGTAAGACCTTTCTTTTTGCCAAATTTTGTGATTCTAGTTCAATGGGAACTAAGATTATAGGTTTTCGACTCAAAATATATAGGGTACTTCCTGTTCACTGGTGGTAGAAATTTGATGACACAAATTTGTCACAAAATTCGGCCGGGTAGGTACCACCGTGCACGATTGCGAAAAACCCTCCATAGTAATCCAATTTCGGTTTGATTGAGTTCAGGGGTCAGCAAGTGCATAGCTGGGCAGGGGGATTGTGGTCGCAGCAATAGTGGGACCGGTGGGTGTCACGCGGTGCTGCGACGACAATCCTCTTCTGATGAGGCCGTCAAGCTGAGTGCCACCATTGTTAACATGGTACGTGTATGTAATGGTGACCCTCTTTCCTGAGACTTTACCTTCAGCTTACCATCAGGCGAGGTGAAGTCAAATTGACGTGTCCTAAATATATATTAAAAAAAAATTGACCTAGAATTGTCAATTTCGGTTTAAATCAAGGTCTTATATCACAAGTGAAGGGAAAATTCCGAAAAAAAAACAAAAAAAAATAAAGTCAGTTTTGGTACCTACAGGTTTGGTCACGAAAACTTAAATTTGCCCATATCTATATATCGTTTTGACTTGGACCTTGATTTTTATACACCTATTAGGGACTCTAGACCTCGGTATCTAGTATAAATTTCTACTTGCTAAGTCCACCTTACATACGGACAAGAGAGTGATCGTGTAAGGGTTCTTTTTTTACCTTACGAAAACCCTTGAAAGGAAAAGTAGTTCACAATCGAATGTCATAGAACATTATCTTTATTAGAGAATCCCTACAGCGTACTATTACTGATTTTATCAGTTACTATATTTTATCAGATCAAATACCAAGGAAAACTGTATCCAAGCATAAATTTATATGATTCCAATTTTGTTCAGTTACAGTTACATAAGGGTCAGAAACATTTCATTTCTAATCTACTGCAAGAATCAATTTACTGAAACACATTACAGATATCAAAGTAAAGTAAGTCGAACAAGCTTTCGCTTAAGTTTATACTACATTTAGTTAGGAACTGTATGGGCCTAATAGTTTCTGCCATTACCACTATGGTGGAACGGCACTTATTACTTTTATGGTCAGTGGATGAGAGCGGGGAACGTTTTTATAGATCCACTGTTCATGCTACTTGTCGACAACTTACCAGTTTTACTTAATTTGTCTAATTCTTACAGCGAATAATTTAAAGTACATTTTCTTACTAACGCAAATTTGAAGATGGAAGATTATTTTATAATTTCAGAGTTAGTATTTTTTAATTTTTAATTTTTTTTGAAACTACTGTGACAATTTTATGACCTCTGGAAGATTAGAATTTACTGCAGAGTCTTCATTTCTAGCATAAAAAATATATAATGTTTTAAGGCAGAAAAATGCGAAATTCAATACTAATGAATAGGAATGAAAAGATGCGACTGATGAATAGAGATGAAAAGAGTGGAGAATTACTTTAGTAAATAAATAAATATTCTAGGACATATTAAATGTGATATCTAGACCCAAACTAAGTAACATAACTTGTAATGTGGATTCTAAAATGTGTTAAACATACTGGCATTTATTTTTTCAAATGTCGAAGTTAGCAACTATCTTAAAAACAGAATAATTTTGAAGAGAAAAATTTTGGTGGAATGAGAATAGTACATTATGATACAAGTGTGCTAAGTTGGTCATTACACTCGAGTCGGTTTTTAAGCCTGAGTCGAAGGCGAAGGCTTAATGGATACGAGAAGTGTAATGACCAATGCTCACGTGTTTCATACGACGTTTTTCAACACACTTGCGAGGAATAGTAAATAAAAGTTCACATTTATTTAAAATGCAAACGAAATGCAATACTGTGAATAAACTTAACAAACAGATACCCATTTAAAAGATGGCGGCCGTAATTTAATTTTTCCGCGCGCTCAGCGCTGCATGCGCGCGCAAGTCTGAGATAAGGGCACCGGCAAAGTAGCTAATCAGCCACATATTTATAAATTTTGAAATTGGGTATTTATAGGTAAACATACACCATCAAAATATGAATATCAAGAAGCTAACAAGCAGTTTCATGAAATTCTTTAAGTATTTATCACATTTTGAATTGAATTTTATATTTACGCAAATAACTACTTAGCTGTTTTTGAAACATTAATACTTCTTGCTAATATTTAAAAAGATATGTAATGAAAAGGCACTAGTACGATAATGTAATGTAAAAGGCACGGCATGGGTAATATTCTGCATTATCAGTGTAAATACGCTGTAATAAGACCTACTTTACGAGCAGGTGTGTTGAAAAATATATTTTTACCGAAGCGATAGTAAATAGTAACACTTCCCTGTATTTATATCGCACCTTTGAAAGGTAAAATACGTGCAGAATACATTCACAATATATAAACTAAAGTTTGTACACATGTTTCTATTACAGTCGATGCAATGTCAGAGTATTCCAATAACATTATTAACTTTTTCATTCATGAGCGCGTTCGAGTGTAAAACGATATTACGACAGTACGTAATTGAAAAGCGTATTTTGTGAAGGTATCACCATTTACGTAAGTAGGAGTTGCTGATTCAATAAGTGAAATGTAAGAGATCGTCTCGCATCGTGTGACGACAGTGTTAACACAGGTATATAGGATTAGTCCGAATGCATTGAAACATATAGTCCTTTGAGTCTCAAACAGCGCGCACACAGCAGGAAATTGCGAAAAATGTACACAACTTGCGACTATAATGGACATGTTTGTGCGATAGTTTGTACACACTCATTCATTTCAACATGCTTTAATATTTACAGGTCTAACGAACATATAGTTTTAACACTTTTATGTTAGTCTGTGACATCTTCATCAACCAATTTATAGTTTCTTTAAAATATTAATTTATTATTATTTGAAAGTTCACTTAAGTAGGGACTTAAGTAGCACTTTACCAACTGCGACCACGTTATGAATTGTGCTTACAATCCTTGTGTGAGACAAGTATTTGTAGACTCACTCTGCATTCATAAAGAGGTATTAAAAATATAGTGCAACTTATAGATAGATATATGGTTTATTATATAGGTATACCAATTTCATGTTGTTATGTTTAATGTGCAATCTCTTCCAGGCTACCGTAGGATAGAAAGAAATACAAGTTTAGTATCCACATTTGTTCTAACTTTCTTCGCTGATACTGCAACATAACTGCTGCATATGTTAACCTTCCTGAGATGAAACAATAAGGGTAAACAATAGAATGCATGTGAATCGTCCAGAAGTATAAAATAAAAACTACACTCATCAACTGTAGAGAGACTTGCTACGGAGAAACAAGTAGGAGTTAGCAAATTGAATATGTTGCTGCAGTTGTGGAGTTCGAGATGAAATTGGTTTATGTATCGACAAATATCCTGTTAAGCCAAATCATGCAATTAAATTTTGATTGTATTAATTCAGTGTTTCGAGATTCTGTTAGGCAAGGCTCAAGTTTTAACTACGTCGTTTATGGTGATGGAAATGAGCTACAACAGTTACAGATGTTACGAATAAACTCTATTTATTAATCATGCTGTGTGATAGTTTAATACTAATATATGCTACTAATATAATAAGTATGAAAGATTGTAAAGATCTTTAGATATTTTTAACTCAATCACGCTCAAATGGTTGAACGGATCTGGCTAAAATTTGTTACACGTGTAGATATAGCCTGTAATATCACATAGGCTATTTTTTATCCCTAGAATAAGTTCCCATGGGTTTCAGGATTTACATCACATATCATCTGTTGCCCGCGGCTTGCCCTGGTGAAATACTGATACCTTTCTCGCGATCTACAGGAACCTATTCTCGGCATAAAAAGATAGTTAATGCCTTCATATTCTACCTTTGTACCAATTTTCATCTAAATCTGTTCAGCTGATTTGGCGTGATTGAGTAACAAATGTCCATCGTCCCAATAAACTCTCATATATCTCAATATGAAATGATTTACAAGTTTTTTTACGGTTGCAGGAGAAGGTGTCTACCCCTCATAGTATGTTAGATATAATTATAAGTTGCAGACAGTAGTAAAAATAATATTAACAAGACTGAGTAAATTGTACCAATTTCTACAATGGCGCTAGTTATAAATTTACAGAAATGTAAAGATTAAAGCAGTCATCGGATCGTTCCATTGCGACATTTTTGTTATAAATGAAATTTCGTATAATTTTCCGCGTCGCTACGTTTGGATTATTCACTTCATTACGGTTTAATCCGGACCCTTTAAAGGTTGGACGTCACCTCTCACTCAACATACATAGTATATACGTTCCAGGGATTTTATCTTGTTTTTAATTTCATTCGTATTTTGTTACCCAGTCGTGTTGTTGAGTAGAATGATCAACTGATTGCTTTTCGTGCATGCGTTTGATGTTTGTGACTAGGTTGTCTGTGGGTGGCTATAAACTCAAAGCCAGTTTAGAAAGTAATTTTAAGTTTCAATTTACACTACATAAAATGGGAAGGACTATATACTTTCAAAAGTTGTATCCCAGTTGAAGATATTTTTAAAGAAGAGTTTGAATCTAGGGGCCCGGATCCCAGCTTCGCATGGAAATGAATTCGTAAAAATAAAGGAATCCTATGATCTGATTGCAGAGCGTGAACCTTTAGATTTTGTTGCGTGACTTCCTTCTAATATTATAAACGCGAAAGTTTCTCTGGATGTATAGATGTTTGTTAATGTTTCACGTAAAATGGGCTCAACGTATCTGGCCAAAATTTGGTACAGGGGTAGATTATAGTCTGGAATAACATAAATGCTACTTTTCATCCCTGGAATGGGTTCCCATGAGAACGGGAACAGGATCAGAATTACACGCGGGCCAAGCCGCGGGCGACACCTAGTTTTTAACATTACGATATTTCCAAAGATATTCAATGAAATTATTTGGTGTACAATTATTATATTATCATATACTTATGAAATGTTTAAGGTCTCTTATGTATTTAATTTGATAAAGACTATTTGTAATAATTACACAAATTGTGACCATTTTTAGGGTTCCGTAGCCAAATGGCAAAAAACGGAACCCTTATAGATTCGTCATGTCTGTCCGTCCGTATGTCACAGCCATTTTTCTCCGAAACTATAAGAACGATGCTGATGAAACTTGGTAAGTAGATGTATTCTGTGAACCGCATTAAGATTTTCACACAAAAAAAAACAATAAATTTTGATACTTACAACTGAAACTCAAAAATATTTTTTTCATCAAACCCATACGTGTGGGGGTATGTATGGATAGGTCTTTAAAAATGATATTGAGGTTTCTAATATAATTTTATTCTAAACTTAATAGTTTGCGCGAGAGACACTGCCAAAGTGGTAAAATGTCCCCCCCCCCCCCTGTAACTTTTATAATAAGAGAACGATAAAATTACAAAAAATATATGATGTAGATAACCATGTAATCTTCCACCGAAATTTGGTTTGAACGAGATCTAGTAAGTAGCTTTTTTTACCTCATAAATCGTATACCGCAATTTACCTTTCATTCAATCAACCCAAATATAAAAAAAAAACATTATTATGTTACTTGCTGCTACGGAACCCTTCATGGGCGAGTCCGACTCGCACTTTGCCGCTTTTTTAGAAGTTGAAATAGCTATAGCAAGCTATTCTTAAGAGATAGATATATGTAATGTAAAAGATTAACAATCCCAAAATACATTGTTTTGTTACATCTCCAAGGGATTAGGTATTCGATTTAAGCTTTCGTCGACTTGATTTCTATCATCTTCGTGAACAATTACCGTCAAATTTTAACAAATTGACAGAAAACTATATCAAAGTGTTAATATTATGTTTACTCTTGAAAAACTCTATCTATTGATGAAAACCACAACAAAAGTTGCTGGGTAGTTTAAAAGATGTCAGCGAACAGACACTGGACAGCGACTTTGTTTTATACTATGTAAAGATTTCACAAGTTAATGTTTTATGTAATAGTACTAAGCAGTCATAACAAAGATTCAATTTCCCAATTGTTAAGTAATTATCCTTCTAAATATTCCCAATGGTTTCGCCAGTTTATAATAATTTAAATTTTTGGTGCAAATTCCATATTCCTACCTCCCTTACTCAATAGTACTGGCTGTCAGTTGCACGAAAGATATACATCTGCGCGCACGCTAATATGGCCGCATGATCTTCGTTGCCGATTACTGACGTCGAAACCTTACCGAAGGCTACGTCCATGTGCTTTGTGCATCCGTAAACTCATAACATACTATATCCACCGTGGTTTAGTGAAAATTGCGTGTTGGACCCCATAAACGATAGATGATTGTGCATTACTAATAAACTTACGATCTAGTGTGAAGAATTGTGATAGCAACGTAACGTGTGCCAGTCTGCCTGCAGGCGAGAGATCCAGCATTCATCAGCCTGTGAGTACTAACCCGTCTATCCAATCCTATTACAATTTGTTGCACGCACCAGATAGTTCTAGAAAAAATACAGTCCACTTTTCATACTTAGGGCTTACTACCGCCTACCATAAATTCTGGCGCGATCATCTTAGTGGTCCCTCGGCCGAACGTTCGAATCTTAGTGTTCCTACTTCGTACATATTTGTGGTCCTTAGCCTAAGTCTGATATCCATTGTGGATATTCGGCTTGACTTCGATCATTGGTTCTACCACCGGACGGTCATTGCGACCATTCCCCGGGGGTCACCTTTAACCGCCCTTATTAGAATACTCTCATAGGCTCTATTATGTGAATTATATTAATTGCGAATATAATTATAATCATAGGCATAAAAATAGCGTGCCATTGCGTCACCTATTTTTCTTGTCTAATATTTTAGTATTTATCGCTCGTAGCATTGAGCTACTTGCTTTCTTGGCTACTTATCTATACATATTAATATATACAATACATAAATATAACCATATATATGTATAAATTAAATATATATACCTTATTACCTGCATGACATTGCGTCATACTTTTTCTCGTTCGAATACTAATATTTTATAAGACATAGCATTGAACTAGTTATTTTCCCGGCTAGATAAACTATTTATCTATGCATATTAATATATATCATACATAAATATTATTGTATTTAAGTAGAAATAACCAAATTAAAATATTTTTATTGTGATCTTTCGCTACCCTCAACGGCTTTAAATATAACGGCCTACGTAACTAAGCGCGCATTCGGTCGAGCGTCACTCGACTTTACCCGATAGTACAGCGGAGTAGCGCGACGCTTAGCGCGTGTTCACCCGTTCAAATCCGTAATTAATACGTATATACATAATCATATTTTATTTTCATTTCTGCTCAATAGCAATTACTTAGGTGTGTATAATCACGATGCCGCCGAAAAAAGACCGTGTGCCTAGCGAAGGTTCAAATAATTATGATGAATCTCAAGATCCTACCTTATGTATTTTACTTGCTAAACGCGAAGCAATATTTGGGATTGTTCAGAACATTTTTGATTT
Source organism: Cybosia mesomella (assembly GCA_946251805.1). NCBI lineage: Eukaryota > Metazoa > Arthropoda > Insecta > Lepidoptera > Erebidae > Cybosia > Cybosia mesomella. The sequence goes on along the minus strand of OX276408.1, from coordinate 12,790,515 downwards.
ATCTTCTGAATGTGATATAGACACTAACCACGTAAAGAGGGAACGTTTTCTCGATGAATCTTCACAGATTGATTTATTGCGTGAAGAATTTAAGCAAATATTAGATGAATATAATAGTAATTTATTAAAATTAAATCCAAACATACAACCTGATTATAAGTGTCTGTATGCATTCGAGACCTTGTGTAGTAGAATTAAACGACTTCAGTCGCGATACCCGTCTTCTATAGGATCATCGGAGGTGCAGTGCATATCTACTGCGCTGCTTAAGGCCAAGCCTAAACTCCCTCCTATACAACTTTTAGAATTTAATGGTGACATTAAATCATGGCATATGTTCTATACGACTTATAAATCTGTAGTTCATGATAATCTTTCGCTCACAAGCGCCGAGAAATTATTTTACCTTTTACCTAAATTTACGGGCAAGGCTAAATTAGCAATAGCAAGCATTTCTCCGTGCGCTGATAATTATGAGCTGATTTTAGAAACGCTTATAAATAAATATGATGATAAGCGAATGTTAGTTTCCGCTTATTTAAATGAAATGTTTAACTTTAAACCTTTTGAAGTCGCGTCTACTGCCAACTTTCAATCCTTTAGTGATCACTTTGCCAATGCGGTTAGTGCATTAAAGAACCTAAAATTAGATAATTTAACCGATCTTATTATACTTCATATTGCTCTAAAAAAGATAGACTCAGAAACTGTTCGGGCGTTCGAAATAAAACACAGCCAAAAAATGCCTTCATTTGACGAGTTTGTTCATTTTATCACAACGCGTGCGAAGGTATTCGAGCGTACATCTACCAGTGTTAGTACATCTATTTTACATAAAAATAAAACAAATACTAAACAGCCACATACGGCCAGTAATTCCAGCATCGCGCCAAAATACCAAGCTTATGTAAGCACAGTTGAGAAGTCTGCCCTTAAGTGTTTATGTACAAATATATTACATACACATCTATTTAAATGTGCTAACTTTAATAAACTTAAACCCTACGAGCGTTTTAAATGTGTAAAAGATAATAATGTGTGCGTGAACTGCCTAGCTATTAACCACAAGGTAACTAGCTGTCCTAGCACCTCCCGATGCAGGGTCTGTGCTCAGAGGCATCATTCGACTTTGCACTTTGAGCGCCCGGGTCAAACGCCGAGTCGCATGACTCCATCGACCGCTCCTGAGTCCAGTGAGAGCGTGTTGCCGACGCAAGCGCCCCACGTAAATGATGTTTTTCCCAGCGCGGTAAGCTCTTGTACTGCGGCGCCGCGAATAGCGAATGAGCGTTCGGATGTTGCATTGTGTGCTACTAGTATAAGCAACAATAGCCTACCGTTACCTAATACAACAGCGCAACATAAACAAACCACTGTTTTATTATCAACTGCGCAGGTTGCCGTTTATGATAATAGTGGTAATCGACACATAATTCGTGCGTTATTAGACACAGCCGCTCAGAGTCATTTTATCACTAAAGAGTGTTGTAATAGATTAGGTTTACAAGTTAAAAACATCGAACGTACTATTGTAAAGGGGTTCGGTGCAACCGAGAAAGCTATCCGAAGTAGCGCGATTCATTTAAAATTTTATTCTCGTTTCGATGATAATATTAGCTTTGAAATATCGCCGCTTATTGTCGATAAAGTGACGGACTTAATACCCACAGTTGTCGTCGACACGTCAGTTTTTTCGTATTTAAAGGGTGTCCCGTTTGCCGATGAAAGCTTCGGTGTGCCTAATAAAATAGATATTCTAATAAGAGCTTCCCTATTTCCACACTTGCTCCTCCCCGACGATGTCCACAAGTCACGTGGCTCGTCGGTGCCCGCTGCATTGCGCACGGTTTTAGGTCTCGTATTTATGGGTACTGCACCCACGATGCCTACTGTGAATGCCCACGTAGCTTTGACATGTTGCCATGTACAAGAGAAAAATGCTATTGACTCTTTAGTCAGGCGTTTCTGGGAACTTGAAGAAATTCCCGCTGTCTCCCACCAACATCCAGCGGACGCTGAATGTGAAGATTTTTATACCTCGACCACAACGCGCGATCCTATTAGTGGTAGATACATTGTTGGCCTACCATTTAAGGAAGATATTTACTCCTTAGGGGATTCTACAGAAATAGCCCGCAAACGTTTTATGTGCCTAGAAAGGAAACTCATGGCTTCGTCAAAATTAAAATCAGCATATGATGACGTCATAAAGGATTATCTTGCGAAAGGTTATATATCTCCGGCACCTCAATATGATACTCGGGACTCTGTTCCTATCTACGTGATTCCTCATCACGGTGTAGTGCGGGAGGATAAATCATCGACTAAGCTTCGCATAGTCCTGAACGCTAGTAGCCAATCCAGCTCTGGACGGTCACTCAACGACATTCTACATTCAGGTCCAAACTTACAAGGCGATCTATTAAAAATTCTTTTGAATTTTCGTCTTCATGCAGTTGCAATCACGGCAGATTGTCGTCAGCAATTCCTGCAAATCATAATTCGTGAAGCTGATCGTCGTTTTCAGTGTATCTTTTATCGTTTTAATTCGCAAGACCCCCTCACACTGTATCAGTTTAATCGTGTATGCTTCGGCTTAACATCGAGTCCTTACCATGCATTGCGCACTGTAAGGCAGCTCGTTGACGATGTTGGGGCCAAATATCCGCTAGCGAGTAGTATTGTACTACCATCGTTATTTATGGATGACGTCGCCTATTCAGTTGCTATTGAGCATGAGGCTATAGTCTCTTCACAACAAATGATCGACTTATTCAAAGGTGCATAGTGGGACCTAGCTAAGTGGAATAGTAATTCTCACACTGTTCTAGATAATCTTACTGCTTCACATAAACTTACCACTGAAGTGGAATTCGACAAAACCGTACAACATAAAATACTTGGCTTGTATTGGTCTACTGATGAGGACGCATTTTATTTCAAAATCGCTACTCAAGATAACATGCGGTGCACTAAGCGCTTCATTTTATCTACCGTGGCTCGTCTGTGGGACATAATGGGCTTTGTTGCTCCCACAGTCGTTTACGAAAAAATATTGCTAAAAATGCTCTGGCAGCTGAAGTTAGACTGGGATGATACGGCCCTACCACACATCATTAAAATGTGGCAACAGTTCTGCTACGAATTACCGGCTCTAAATAAACTCCGCAAACCACGCCATGTGGGCGCATCAAACGACAGTGAACTCACGCTCCTGGGCTTTTCAGATGCCAGTTTGGTCGCCTATGGTGCTGTAGTATATATACACGTTAGTTCTCCCACTGGAGGAAATACGGTACGCCTTGTCTGTGCGAAAAGCAAGGTTTTACCCACAAAGCCGCTCTCAATTGCGCGTCTTGAACTACTCGGTGGCGTTCTTCTTTCGAAATTGCTACGCATGGTGCAGGACAATTATACAGAGCGTATCTCAATTAAGGCAACTTATGCGTTCCTTGATTCCAAGGTCGCCCTGTATTGGATAAAAAGTTCACCACACCGGTGGCAAACGTTTGTTGCAAATCGTGTTGCCCAAATAGCAGAACGAATTCCACCTGAAAATTTCTTTCACTGTCCTGGAACTGAAAATCCGGCAGATATTTTATCTAGGGGTATTACTCCTAAGAAACTAATCTCACACCCATTATGGCATCATGGACCTCCATGGGCTTTATTACACCCATCTCAATGGCCGCTTCGGAGCTTAGAGGGAGAGTCTATTGACGACATGCCTGATCAGAAGGTTGTGACACACACTGTGTGCACCACAATGAAGGAGCATATTTTGCACGAACTTGCTCTCCGCCATTCTTCATGGAGCAAGTTTCTTCGCATAGTTGTTTACATTTATAAATTTGCTAAAATACTTACCCGTAGCAGCACTGCTGCAGTGACTGCTTATGAGTTAGATTTCGTTGAGAATAAAGTGCTCCACGCACTGCAACTATTACATTTCTCAGACGAATATTCTGCCATACTTAAAAATAAATGTTGCTCTCAAACATTCAATCGTCTAAAGGCCTTCATAGATGATGAGGGTTTGATTCGTGTAGGAGGTCGCCTAGCCAACTCTGGACTCGATTTTACAAAAATACACCCGGTTATATTGCCTCGCAATGGCCACGTGATCAATATGATCATTGATTATTATCACATCAAAAATTTACATGCTGGACCGGAATTATTGTTAGCGCTGCTTCGACAAAGGTACTGGATTTTGTCGGCTCGCCGTATAGTCAGGCAAAGAATACACATGTGCAATGTCTGCTTCCGAAATAAACCGCGTCCAACGTTTCCACTTATGGCAGATTTGCCAGACATTCGCACGCGACCCGCAATTAAGGCATTTACGTATACAGGCTGTGATTACGCGGGTCCTATCGCTTACACGCCCGTGCGCCGTCGGGGCGTACGTAGTGAAAAGGCATATATTGTTTTATTTACATGTCTTACAACGAGAGCAACACACATCGAGGTTGCTAGCGCTCTTAGCACTTCGTGCTTTCTAGCCACATTCAAAAGGTTCCTCTCTCGACGAGGACCAGTACAGGTTATGCACAGCGATAATGCTACGAATTTCCAAGGCGCTGCCTCTTACTTGCGTGATCTCTATAAATTTCTTAAGGAAGAATATTATTCAAAATTAGAACAGGAGTGCGCAGAAAATAGAATAGCTTGGAAGTTCATTTGTCCTAATTCTCCGCATTTTGGAGGGTCTTGGGAGAGTATGATCAAGGTAGCTAAAACCATTTTATTTAAAGGGATTGGGCAACAGCTTCTTAGCTATGAAGAACTTTCTACTGTTCTAACTCAGGTAGAATGCTTGCTTAATTCGCGTCCGCTGACAGTACTCAGCTCTGATCCAGCGGAGCCGTCAGCTTTGACACCGAGCCATTTTTTACACACTGCTCCTTTATATTCCTTACCTGCCCCTGAGGTACACGCTAATGGACAAAATAGTTCAGTCTTTCTGGAATCGCTGGAGGATTGAATATTTACACGGTTTACAAGTTAGGCAAAAATGGAATACTCCCTCCGTTCCTATTACTCCGGGAACTGTCGTGGTAGTAATTCAGGACAACATACCGCCTTTGGCTTGGCCTTTAGCAGTTGTAGAGAAGGTACACGCCTCGAAGGACGGTGTCATTCGTGTAGCGACTGTGAAAATTTCTGGAAGAACTTACCTCCGCCCAGTCGTTCGTTTATGCCCTCTTCCAACACAATAATTTTTTAAAAAAATTGCTTGCGTATTCTAACATTAAGTTATCTTGTAAGTTTAGATTATATAGTATTAATTACACATAAGAATATTTTATGTATCTTTATGAATCATTTGACTCATACGCATTGTGCGTGTTTCACGGAGTCGTAAATATAATTCAATATTATATTTATACGATACTTCTTTACATCTTATGAGAGTTTTCTTAAAGGTGACCCTAATAATAAACTTACGATCTAGTGTGAAGAATTGTGATAGCAACGTAACGTGTGCCAGTCTGCCTGCAGGCGAGAGATCCAGCATTCATCAGCCTGTGAGTACTAACCCGTCTATCCAATCCTATTACAATTTGTTGCACGCACCAGATAGTTCTAGAAAAAATACAGTCCACTTTTCATACTTAGGCATTATTCATACTTAGCATATTACCATAAATTCTGGCGCGATCACCCAATATTAGAATAATAAATATTAACGGAATCAGAATTCCACGCAGGTGGGGTCCTGGGCAATAGCTAGCATAATAAATTGGCAACATGATACAAACAAGCAACTCAAATATTCAGTTTCTTTCCACAAATGAGAAGCATTCTTCTGCATTTTCACACCATACATATTTATCCTTCGTTACACATTCCTTGTAAATCTCGACGTTGATGTATAATTCCTCGCCTTCTCTTAACTTGTGTGGCCATTCTTTGTGACTATAAAACAAGTAAGCTCTTTTTCCTCCAGTTTTTATAACCGTGATAAACTTTAGTTCTCCGTCTTGTTTTCCTGGCTAATAAATATCTACCCACAAACCGCACGAGGTCGGCGGTAAATCTTGTTTTACTTCTATTTTAAACATATGAAAATCTACTTTACCTAATAAAGGGTTTTATGAGCTTCGTAGAACGTAATAGAATACATTTAGATTGTAGTTTACAGTTACAAGCTGTTTTATCGTTTCAGGTTTTGAAAGAAAAATCTGACAACATTCTCATTTTTTATCATTTATTAATTAATTGGTTTCACATTACAACTATCAATACAGGGTTTATCTTTAATCATCAATCTTCAATCAAGATAACTTATAAGATTAGAAAGTTCGAATGGATGGATATTTGTTACTCAGAACGACTGAACGGATCTGGATGAATTTTGGCACAAATATAGATTTTAGTCTGGAATAACACGTAGGATATCCTGGGAATAGGTTTCTATGGATGGCAGGACGGAATCAGTATTTCACGTGGGCGTTACTAGGTTTATTGATTTGTAAAATCTTGATAGCAGTTCAAACTGTAAAGACATCTTCATTAGACGGTAATAATATAGTTTTTTACCGAAGTGGAGGTATAAATACATATCTGTCTACCAACGCATAAAATGTAATCAAACAAACATTATTTTTTATACGAGTATATTAAATTATATTAGTATAAGATACATATAGATTTATGTGATTATTGTGTAAGTTAACGGCACGATGGAGCTGGGATGGCTATTCAGTCCAAATGCTCCTGAATAAAAAATGTTCCGACGATGAGGAGGATTTCGAGTACTCCAAAGTGAGTTCGATCCAGCAGTATTACGTCCTACGTCCCCGGCAGACCTCTCTACCCTATCAGTATTTATTGGATGTTTAATTTATGTTTAATATATTCCTCCATACGAGGTTTTCGGGAAATGGGTGGTGTAGTGGTAAAATGCAAATTGCAAATGGTGGATAGATAAACGATGCTGCTCAAATTCATCTATCCAAGATAAATGATAATCAGCAATCAAAGAGTGGAATATATGTTATATTTATCTGTCTTAAAATAAATGTTTTCAGTTACATAAGTTGCTGAACATTTATATTTTGAAATAGGTAAATAAATAAATAACATTCGTTAATAAGTATTTTTTTTATTTTTATTTTTTTTATCTATATACTATTATAAAATTGTAAATTAGTTGTGTCTGTACATTGGACATATTTAAAAATAAACTTGGGGTATGTTATATAAACGATTATGAACATCAAAAGAGTATGCATTAGCACATATCCTTTCTTTTTACCTTCGATGTTTTGGCCTATTAGCTATATCATTCTGGAGTAGTTTTTCGCTGCTGTGGGCACCTGACAGCGTTGTCTGTACATGGATATCTTTGTTCAGGTTCTAACTGCACTGCTTAGGTGTGCAGAACCTGTGATGGGAGGAATGGTGGGCTGAGTATAGATGTATACATAAAGGTGATGTTGTTAAATATTGGCAAAATTATTGTTTTATTGTTGGAATGTTTGGGAAATTACTTAGTCTTTTGGTGTGCGGTATTCTTCTTGATACTTTGGTTTACTTGTTAGGAACTATGTTTGTTTTTGAATTATATAGGGAGCGATATTGGGCCTGACGACGTCAGGTGGCACACATGGGGGTGACGCTGAAAATCAGTACTTTGGTGGTTGATACCCACCTTAGTGTATGCTGAGTGTCCATCCCTTATTGCGGACATGGCGTACATAATGTTAATATTGTTTCTTTTTTAATATTGAGAAATTAATATCTATTTAACACGTGTTATAAATTGCCACGTAACATGACACTTTGTCGAGTTGTCAATGCTGCCATACTTGACGATCTTGACATACGTAAAAAGGTCATACGTATGCTCAGGTGGCGGCGAACACAGATAAGTACCTAATATATTTATCGCGACTTTCAGTCAAAGTTTGTATACGAGCATTCGCCGCCAGAGTAGCTTTGTTTTTATTTTTATTTTTTTGTTAGTTTTATTGTATTTGTACCTTTTTTTTTTGTGCGGAAATCCCTTCGGATACCCCCCCGCCGGCCAGCGGGGGCGGTTATGTCGGGCTTGAACCGACTAAAACCGCACGCCGTCTCGGGTCTACAGACGCCGGGTTGTAAGGTTACCCATAGAGCATATCCCTCGCACTCCGACTGACCCTGGGCCATTCGCAGTGTCCCCTCTGATAACAGCAGAGGGGTACCTGGAGCGACCACGCCCCCCCGCGGGCATTGCAGGCCCGCCATACCCCGACCCCCTCGTGCAATGGGTTCAGCTGGCCCTGAAAAGGGCCGGTTGGTCAGATTCTTGGCCGTTGACGTTGACGCCAGCTACTCCAGGGGAGCAATCAATGATGCGTCATCGCCCACGTTGCCCAGGGTGCACCAAACTTGGAGGTGATCCAACCAGTCGCACCCCATTGTATTTGTACCTAATCCGCAATAAAAACACTTTACTTTCTTTCTTTCTTCCAAAATGAAAACAAAATACTTTGAAATATAACTATTTCTGACTTCCGACAATATCATGTATAACAACATACTTTTTTTTTAGAATTTATTTATTTTATTTATTTATTTATTTATGTACACACACAATCAGATGTAAAAATACTAAAATGGAAAAAGTAGTACAGAGGCTCTGCTTATTTCTCAAAGAAATCTCTTCCATCAGACCTGCGAGAGGAGAGTTTGAATAGAAGAAAATAAGTTAACAGTGTGTGGGGAAGACGAGAGACAGTATAGGTATATATAAGTATATGTAGATATATATATATATATATAATATAATATATATATATATATAATATATATATATATATATATATATAATGTATATGAATATATATAATATAAAATAAATACATGCATTGCTTTATGTTGGTATACAAGATCAAGAATTTTTGTCTGTTTGTTCGCGATGGACGCAAAACCTACTGAACGGATTTTGATGCAGTTCTATTAGAAAGGACTTGGTCAGATTTAAAATCTGCCATATGTTTGATTGCAATTGGTTAAGTAAAACCGGAGATATGACCAAAAAACAATAACTGACCTGCTCGCGGGCGAAGCCGCGGGCGTTAGCTACTATTACAGTAAGTTTGTTATTTCTGTATTTTCAGGTTACCATGGACTATTCCTCAAAACATTCCAATATAGATACTTAACTGAATACTATATATACTTTACTACTTGACGGCCTCTGTGGCGTAGCGGTAGTGCATTCGACTGCTACGACAGGGGCGCGGGTTCGATTCCCGCTCAGTGCAAATGTTTGAATGCACGAATATGTATATTTGCATTGGTCTGGGTGTTTCTATCTATAATATGTATGTATTTACAAAAAAAAGTATATAAGTATGTTTATCCGCATTCTGGAAACCGTAACACAAGCTAGTTAAACTGCTTACTTTGGGTCTAGAAAGCGCTGTGTAGAATGTCGTAGAATATTTATTATTATTATATATATGGTAGTGTGGACCATGGTCCATGGTCTAATCCTCAAAACATTCCAATATATAATATAGTAGTAAAGTATATATAGTATATAGTATTCAGTAAAGTGTCTGTATATTGGAATGTTTTGAGGAATAGACCATGGTAACCAGTTACCATCAGGTTTGCGAACTTGATTCCTTAATAGTCGGACTGAAAAAAAAATATCTCAGCAAAGTTTTTTAACGATACAGTGTTATCAAATCTCAAAATCACTTTGTGAGGAGCTTTTAATCATTAACCATCTTATTCAAAAATATTCTGTAAAATATAAATTATGTAAAAAATATGGTGAAAGAAGCAAAGTTTCCCCTGATTTGTTAGCAAGAGTTCAAATACTGCGTGGAAGTTGGTTGTAGTCTGTATAAAATTTTATTTACAAAATTTCATTATGTTGATTTCTTTAATATGATTTTAACTACAAACAACAGATTTTCTTCTGTACTAAATTGATTATTTTATGTAACAAATGTTTTTTTTTCGTAGCCGCAGCTTCTACGACGTAGCGCTACGTGGTTACGAAACAACGACTACGACCACCGAATGAGTGAATTGAATTAGAAATTGTAGGTATATTCTGTAAGTTGTAAAATTGTTTGAAATAGTCTAATTCAATTTTAGTTCAAATACGAAGACTTTGTAGTTTTCTTTCAAAACAGTTTTAGTTTTAAAAATGTCAATGCATTCTACAGTTTTTTTAAGTGTTCCTTTACCGTCATAACTGTTCGTTTGTGGAATAAGTTAAAAATCGAAATAGGAAGAGCTCAGACGGTATTGAAATTTAAAAAAATGGTTAAGGAGCATTAATTTTCCAGTGTAATACTTGTCATCATCATCATCATCTTAGCATTGTGTCACGATTCCATCCGAGGCTACACCTCGGAGCCCAGGGTCCGCTTCCCTGCTTATTCTTCTCCGCTTCGCACGATCTTGGGTATCCATGGTAGTGAGATTATTGGCAAGCTTGTCATCCCTTACGCCATCAAACCAGCCTTTCTTGGACCTCCCCCTCCTACCACGGCTCAGCGGTTGTGGCACGGCCAGATATTTGCTATCCACGTAACCTGGCGGTTGCTGCAAAATGTGGCCGTACCAGCGAAGGCGATGCTGCTTCATTTTATCTGCGATGTCTCGGACTTGGAGGCTGCTATGGGTGCGGGAGTTCCTCACGCGACCTTTGCGCGTGACTCGGCACATCAATCGAGGTATATTCACTTCCGTGACACGCAGCTTCTGCTTGTGTCACTCCAGCACCAGTTCAGTGAACAGTGTAACATAGACAATATTCTATGTATAAGTATTTATATTATTTTATATTTGTTCAAGTAGCGAAATAATGAAAAATGTTGAAATGTCCATAAAAATTAAAAGAACTGTATATAACACTTGCATACTCCCTTGCTTAACTTACGGATGTCGAACATGGGCTTTAACAGATCAGCTATCGAATAAAATAAAAGTGTGCCAGAACAGCATTGAACGAAGTGTAATAGGGGTAAGAAGAAGAGACAGAGTGAAATGGGGAACAATAAAAACCAAAACAAAATTCAAAAATGCGCACATCGTTAGTAGAAGCTTAAAATGGCGTTGGGCAGGACACATGTTACGGGATACGACAGAAAAGTGGACCAAAATAATAAAAGAGTGGTACCCTAGGAGCGACAAAAGAAATAAAGGGAGACAGTGTAAACGTTGGGAAGACGACTTTAGACAAACAGCGGGCCCAAAATGGACCCGAATAGCCAGAGAACGAGCTGCATGGAAGTCCTTGGAGGAGGCCTTTGTCGAGAGACAAGCTGCGACGAATTAAACCGATTACCGATATAAGATATAACAAGTATCAGTGTAAATAGCTATTAGTATAAGATGTAGGAATAAGAGTGTAAACGGTTACAGTAATAAAGGCTTATTTTATTTTTTATATATTTGTTCAAGTATGTACATGTATATTTAAGTATGTATTTTTGTATGAATTTGTATTAAATATACCTTATTAATAGAACGCCAATAAATAACAATTACTCCAACTATACAATATTTCCCACCCAAGGTTGCCTGTGCGTTGAGCGATAACAGTCCAGTCATTTTAGAGTGAAATATATGGGTACCCTTGCATTAATTCCAAAGAAGCTGAAAATTTGCATAAATACGAAATAGTGAAAGATCCCCATCGATACAATGGGTGCAATTTTCTTTATTCAAGATGACAAAGTTCCATTTTTTGCATTTTTCTCATTGATGGTAAGTTTTATCGTAAAAATTAGTAACACGAAGTTATAGATCATGCCATTATATATGAAAATTGTTTCTTTGTTTTTTTTTCCAACAATGCTCCCTTTTTTTTTTCTTTTTTTCGTGTGGAAATCCCTTCGGATACCCCCCCGCTAGCCAGCGGGGGCGGTTATTTCGGGCTTGAACCGACTAAATCCGCACGCCGTCTCGGGTCTACAGACGCCGGGGTGTAAGGTTGCCCATAGAGCATATCCCTCGCAACCCGACTGACCCTGGGCCATCTCCGGTTTCGAGATGGCCCCCTCGGCTTTGGGAACCACGGTGTCCCCGTCTTGCCCCGGTTTTGGGGAGGGGCGCTAGTCGCCCCACCGTCCCGGCCTGCTTCTGCTGGGGTGACAGGGGGCCTTACCTGCCAATGCTCCCATCCGTGAGACTGAACTGAAAATTCTTTAATCGATTAGATTAATTGTTTTTTTTTTGTGTCTTCAAAGCTTTCTTTTGCTTGTGCTATAAGATCTTGCTTCTTGCTAAATTACATAATTCTAGATCAACAGAAACTACTCTAACTTAGATTCTTTAATAAGTGTTTAAAGTATTCTTACTCTTATATCCAGGGCACCCAGCTCAGTCTAATTCCTTCTGAGTATGCTAAAGGTCTCAGTACTAGAATGAAAATTCATTATAGGCACCATACGTTCCCTGGGGTTATCCTTTCGAGGGCTTACCCAGGGTGCCCGGCAACGGACACTTGGGGAGGACACCGTGCGGTTTTAGTCGAGACACGACATAACCACCCCCGCTGGCCGGCGGGGGGGTATCCGAAGGGATTTCCGCACGTAAAAAAAAAAAAAAAAAGGCACCATACGTTGTTACCGCCTGATAAAAGAATCTTCAGTACTTTCAGGTGGCAATTAATACTCCCGATTGTTTTATACCTAACTCTTTACCTAACGCCTGTGACATGCCCGATAGATGGCAACAGGCTCACCCCCTAAATTTCGGGGGACCACAAACATATTTTGCTAAATGTCACACAATGGTTCCTTTCTTACTAAATACACCTCTGCCTATCCCTTCAGTTGTGTATGCTGGTATGTAATTTAAGATCAACCTTAATACCTTTAACCCTTTCTACTTTAGCAAAAAACCATGGACCCTGTGCATTAGTGATAAAAAATACTCTTCTATTTATTTAGTTACAAAATATCATTACTCAAGGACAGGCCCTTTCCACCCACTGGTTTTATTCGGGGAGCACTTTAGGTCAAATTGAAACCATTAGGTGAAAACGTGTTAGTTGAAAGAGACAAGTAAAGCTCCATCTGACCTACTGGAAATACATTTGTTTCTTTTTTACACGACTACCCGAAAGACTTTAATGTATCCAAGATTTATGTATGTGTACGTATTCTAGACGAACTATAGTTACCAACATAGCAGAGCGAGTCAGCAAGCTGAAGTGGCAGTGGGCAGAGCACATAGCTCGGAGAACCGATGGCCGATGGGGCAGAAAGGTTCTTAAGTGGAGACCACGTGACGGCAAGCGCAGCGTAGAAAGGCCTCCCGTAAGGTGGACAGACGACCTAGTAAAGAGCGCAGGGACTCGGTGGATGCAGGCTGCTACAGACCGGTCGAAAATCACTTTATTTTAGTGCACCAACACATGATGACAGGCAAAATTAAAGTGTAAGTACTTTAATTTTGCCTGTCATCTAAATAAATTCCGCGCTGCACCAAAAAAGGAGCCAGTTCAGCCTAATGCCAGGCACAAGTACCTTTTTTTTTTTTTTTTTTTTTATCGTGCGGAAATCCCTTCGGATACCCCCCCGCCGGCCAGCGGGGGCGGTTATGTCGGGCTTGCACCGACTAAAACCGCACGCCGTCTCGGGTCTTCAGACGCCGGGGTGTAAGGTTACCCATAGAGCATATCCTGGCGCTGGTTTTCGACTGGCTGTTATATCGAGGACATCTGATATATTTCTCACAATAAAAAACCAAACTAAACAAAAATAGAGTCAATAAATAAATGATATAAAACAAAAGTAGCCAGTTAAAAACATTAACAAAAATAGGCTTTGTTTGGTGAGTCTGTGGCCCGGACCGCCCGTTTATGACAGGTCAGCTTAGCTTACCATCCATAGCCAGGGTTATATGTATAACATACTAGCTGACCCGGCGAACTTCGTACCGCCTTAGCGTAAATTTGATGCACTACTTTATTTTGTATAGCTGACCTATCTTATGTATGCGTACCTTTGGGTACCGTGCGGAAATCCCTTCGGATACCCCCCCGCCGGTTAGCGGGGGCGGTTATGTCGGGCTTGAACCGACTAAAACCGCACGCCGTCTCGGGTCTACAGATGCGGGGGTGTAAGGTTGCCCATAGAGCATATCCCTCGCACCCCGACTGACCCTGGTCCATCTCCACTTGCGAGATGGCCCCCTATTCAATTTGAACTGGAATCTATAATAACTTGACATTTGTTAGCGCGGTTATGTCTGTGGTGTTATAGATCACCACAGAGTTTTTTGTTTTAAATTGAATGACGTTGACATTCGTAACGCGCTTTTTTTATAATATGCAAAATTAAATGTATATTTTTCAATCTTTCTGAGAGATTTTCTTAATATTTTTTTCCGTAAGAACCTTGTACGGAGTATTAGAAAACTACAAAAAAAAAATCAGCCAAATCGGTCAAGCCGTTTTCATGCTATGTCGTGACAACGGAAAACGGGTTTCATTTTTATATATATAGATTAGCAAATAAAATCCATTCCATCACAATTTTAAACTGAGACACAAACAAAGGTAAGTTTAAAAGTATCAGGAGAAACAGTACTAGCTTAGTCCCTGTACCTTTTTTTTTTTTTTTCGTGCGGAAATCCCCTCGGATACCCCCCCGCCGGCCAGCGGGGGCGGTTATGTCGTGCTCGAACCGACTAAAACCGCACGCCGTCTCGGGTCTGCAGACGCCGGGGTGTAAGGTTGCCCATAGAGCATATCCCTCGCACCCCGACTGACCCTGGGCCATCTCCGGTTTCGAGATGGCCCCCTCAGGTTTCGGAACCACGGTGTCCTCGTCTTGCCCCGGTTTGGGGGAGGGGCGCTAGTCGCCCCACCGTCCCGGCCTGCTTCTGCTGGGGTGACAGGCGGCCTCACCTGCCACCCCCAGGCCTGCGCTCATGGAGGACGGAGGTCGTTAAGCGACCTCCGGCGCCTGAGTCGCCTGCGACGCGAGGCGAACGTGTTGCGGGCTCGGCGGGCCGGGAGGGTTCTGAACCTCTCCCGGGCGCGCTCCGCCATCTCCTTCGCGAGCATCACATGCTCGCAGAAGGAGGTGGCGGCGGCCCACGCGCTCGCGCTCCGCACCATTGCCGCAATCATGCTGCCGAGCGAGAGGACTCCCACCCCGATGGCTGCCACGAGGTCACGCCTCGGCACCTCCCACACCGGGCAGTCCGCCAGCGTGTGCAGCCCTGAGTCCTCGCTCGCGTCACAGTGATGACACTCAGGCGTTGGCTCCTTCCTGATCCGATGCAGGTGGTCCCCGAAGCACCCCTTCCCGGAGATCACCTGCGTCAGTCGGTACGAGAGGCTTCCGTGTCGCCTCTCTAGCCAATCCTCCATGATGGGCCTTACCGCCGCTATTGCGGCGTGCCCTGCGCTTGGTCGCCCAAGTCGTTCCTTCCACTCCACCACGATGGCCTGGCGGAGCTGGGACTGCATGGCCTCGATTTCTCGATGCTCGGGGTTCTGTCCCTGCTCCCGCGCAACTGTACCAGTGGCGAAAGGGCTCTCGCCTCCAGGTCCCATGGCGGAGTTCCGGCAAGGAGACTCGCCGCCTCGAAGGAGATCGTGCGGTACCCGCGGATGACCCTGATGGCCATCACTCGCTGCGGAGCGCGCAGCATCCGCACACTTCCGGCCTTCAGGGCCTCCGCCCATATTGGGCACCCATACAAGGCCATGGACCGCACGATCCCCGCGTAGAGTCTCCTGCAGGAGTCATCGGGCCCCTTCATGTTGGGCAGCAGCCGCGCCAGAGCGAGAGCTGTGCCCTTCAGTTTGGGGGCCAGACTTCGGATGTGCTCTCCGAAGTCCCATCGGCTGTCGAGCACGAGCCCCAAATATTTCATTTGGGGCTTGATGCCGATGCGATTACCTCCCACGATGAGACTGGATCCCTCAGGTGGCTTGCTCCTAGGCCCATGAAAGAACAGGGCCTCGGTTTTATGCAAAGCCACCTCGAGACCCAGCCGCCGGATCCGCTCCACGACTTGGGCAACCGCGGTCGTGGCCTTCAGGGTCGCTTCGCGGTACGTCGCTCCGCACGCCGTCACGAGCGTGTCGTCCGCGTAACACGTGACGGCGGCACCATCTGCGAGCTCACCGCGAAGCACCCAGTCGTATCCGATGTTCCACAGGGGCGGCCCCAGGACCGATCCCTGCGGAACACCGCACGACATCTCACGCCGGCCGAGACCGGTCACGGTTGGGTAGAAGACGGCTCTCTCCGTCAAATACGCCCCGACTATGCGGCGGAGGTAGAGAGGCAACTTAGTCCCTGTACCTAATGCCTGTTTAGTACTATTTTTTATATTTTCAAATCTCTACATATAATAATATCGGAATGAGGTGAAAATTGTACATTGAATATTTTATTTTTTATTTCATAATGTGATTATAATTCATTTGAGGAAATTAATCAAGTTCGATCCAAAGTCGCCCCGGGCACACGCCACTGACTTTTCGTAGTTGTGTGTGTATTAAAAATGTTAATTATCGCTCGCTTAGTAATGAGCCCGGTAGATGGCAATAGGCTCGCCCCCTATTACATTGGGACCTAAACATAACCGGCGAATCGTGGCTGTGTAATACACCTCTGCCTACCCATTCGGGAAAAAAGGCGTGAAGGTTATGTTATGTTTAATAGTACTTGATGGAGGAGATTTTAAAATGTAAAATATACAAATAGTAAATAAAAAGAACAAAAAAAATATGTTCTTCATAACATAATGACTCAAGCTAGTATCCAACGTCACAAATGTTTAATCCTGCAGAGATGGTGGAGCAGGCATGTCGTGGTTTTGGCAACCGAGCCTAGTGAAGAAACAAGCAACCAATTGTACTTATTGCGGCTTTTATACGCCTGTCTCTTTACTGTGTGTTATTTATTACAAGGCTTTACTTAGAAATATGCTAGCACAGTAATTCCATAGTATTATAAATTGTATACTGTACATTTCTAAGTAAGATTAAAAATCCTGGGTGTGTAATACACCTCTGCTTTTCGGGGATTCAGACTTGAAATTATGTTATGTTATTTTATGTATTAAAAATGCAAAGTGAGTTTATCTATTTGTTTCATCATCATCCCGATTGCATCCGACGCTTGCATTTTGGAGCCCGGAGTAGTGAACGTCTACGTCCTACTTTGTCCTCCTGATGTTACCTATCCTCGGTTTTACGGGAGTGACTGTCGTCAGACCCTTATGCTCTATAAAAAAGCCTGCGAAAGAGATTCATCCGTTAATCTGCATGTGTACTGGCTTGCAGGTTAGGTTGGCTTAAGCAAACGGTCTTGGGGGCTTAAGCCCTTTTAGCTTAAACCTTTTTGGGTCCCAATTCAGCCTAGTTTGTTTGTTAGTAAATCACGTGAAAGGGCTGGGTAGTTGATGATTTGCAGACAACATTTGAAGTACTAACGGGAATATTTCTTACCTATTTATCCCGGGAATAGGTTTCCGTGGGTGGCGGGAACAGGAAGTGGAGCGAGTAAGTTAGTGCTAACGCTTTGTGGCAGGCAGATAAGAACAGAAGACAAACAACCAGCTGAACTGAATTTTCTCCACAACTTTAAGGTTATGTGAAAAATGGTCCAAACAAAAGCTATAGACGAGGAAGTCTAGTTTCGCTGCAAATCATGAAAAACCATTTTCACTCTACAAATGCACCCTATTTCAGTCCCGTAACATTTTTTTTTTCAGTGCGTAAATTCCTTCGGATACCCCCCCGTCGGCCAGCGGGGCCGATTATTTCGGGCTTCAACCGACTAAAACCGCACGCCGTCTCGGGTCTACAGACGTCGGGGTGTAAGGTTACCCATAGGGCATATCCCTCGCACCCCGACTGACCCTGGGCCATCTCCGGTTTCCAGATGGCCGCAGATAGGTAGCATAATATCTTTTGAATCTCCTAATTTTGTATGAAATAAAGTCATATGTCCTAAGTATTGAATTATTTAATGTTGTTCCTGAAGGTTAGTCCAGTAAGGTTTTAGTGACAGAAACGAATTACTGTTAATCCGACTCCACACAGTCTGGTCTGCCCCATCCCTAAAGTGTAAGAGATGGCCCCCTCGGGTTTGGGAACCACGGTGTCCCCGTCTTGCCCCGGTTTGGGGGAGGGGCGCTAGTCGCCCCACCGTCCCGGCCTGCTTCTGCTGGGGTGACAGGCGGCCTCACCTGCCACCCCCAGGCCTGTGCTCATGGAGGACGGAGGTCGTTAAGCGACCTCCGGCGCCTGAGTCGCCTGCGACGCGCGGCGAGCAGGTTGCGGGCTCGGTGGGCCGGGAGAGTTCTAAACCTCTCCCGGGCGCGCTCCGCCATCTCCTTCGCGAGCATTACATGCTCGCAGAAGCAGGTGGCGGCGGCCCACGCATCGCGCTCCTCATCATTGCCGCAATCATGCTTCTGAGCGAGGGGAATCCCACCCCTATGGCTGCCACGAGGTTACGCCTCGGCGCCTCCCACGCCGGGCAGTGCGCCAGCGTGTGCAGCCCCGAATCTTCGCTCGCGTCGCAGTGATGGCACTCAGACGTTGGCTCCTTCCTGATCCGATGCAGGTGGTCCCCGAAGCTACCGAAGGTTACCGGAGATCACCTTCGTCAGTCGGTACGAGAGGCTTCCGTGTCGCCTCTCTAGCCAATCCTCCATGATGGGCCTTACCGCTGCTATTGCGGCGTGCCCTGAGCTTGGTCGCCCAAGTCGTCCCTTCCACTCCACCACGATGGCCTGGCGGAGCTCGATTTCTCGAGGCTCGGGGTTCCGTCCCTACTGACCGACTCCTTTCGCCACTGGTACAGTCTCATGGTGGAGTTCCGGCAAGGAGACTCGCCGCCTCGAAGGAGAGTTTCATTTAGAGGAGAGTTTCATTTATTTTTCCTGTCATTTTCACTACATTTATTTTAATTTTCGATAGGCCTCATGCTGTTATAAATTTTTTATCTTTTTGACGATTTTATAGCTATATCTGCACTGGGCTAAATTGTTTTGGGCGGGTGTTATGTTCTGTAAAATTTTGAGTTGCTTATTGTGTCAGTGAGGTGATCGGGTAAAGTGTCAGTAGCGTAATTGCTCAGGCAAATGAATAGTAACACTTAGTCGTAGAATATTTGAAAGTCACACCAGCGTATCCAATCAACCTCGCTCCTATAGTTCGTTAGAAAAGCGAAACAAAATCAGCATTAGTTTTGAAATTATTTAGATCTAACATTAAAATAATTCGTGAATCTATACTTAATATTTTAAAAGTGAAGGGTATGTTTGTTTGTTTGTTTTGAATGAAAAAATATTTTTATGTTGGTTCGCCCATTTACCGGGAAAGGTTTATAGACTATATATCATCACGCTATTACCTAGAAGAGCGGAGCTGTAATCATAAATGTCAACAAATCGGGCACATTTCCATACGTTATTGTAGAATTAATAAATTAAGGACATTAATAAAGTATGGGACAAATGGGTGCCACTGAGACGAAGTATGCCACAGGCGAAGTCGCGGGGCACAGCTAGTACATAATAAATAATGCTGTTTTCTAACATAGCATTACTTTATTTAAGTTTAATTTTAAAGGTACCCGCAAAATTCATGATTTTACTGTTTAAATTATACTTTCTACTGTCAGTAATGTCACAAGATGTAGGTCAGTACAATCAGGAGCGAAGAAAGCTTAAGGAAATAGTCCTACTTCTGTGATGAAATGACTCGAGGAATAGAAACAAAACGTTTATTCAGTGAAACGTTCACTGACAATCATCGGGGCACAAATTAATGTATTCTGTATTCTAAGAGCCCTAATACAACG
The DNA here is from genome assembly GCA_946251805.1 of Cybosia mesomella. Classification (NCBI taxonomy): domain Eukaryota; kingdom Metazoa; phylum Arthropoda; class Insecta; order Lepidoptera; family Erebidae; genus Cybosia; species Cybosia mesomella. Next base: position 12,770,710 of record OX276408.1, on the reverse strand, counting down.
TACAAATATTAAACAACCTGACAATATAAATATGTTTTCGTAACTATACATAACTGTGATGTTTACATGTTTTAAAGTAATTATTTGTTTTGCACAATTGATGCAGTACTGCAAAAGGGTGGGGGTCTTACCATTAGGTTAGACCCTATGGAAGATGGTAATACGTTCATACATACATACATACATATCTATATACAGTTCCTTCCAGATCCGCTCGGTCTCGCCCCATCTGCGCATTGCGGTGGCAGCCGTGCTACCACCCTTTCGACTATGGATGGCTGGAGTTACTCCATGGTAATAGTACTTGATGACTATTAAACTATAATGACTCAACCGATTTCTCCACAAAAGAGTACAACTTATTTGTAGATCTGTAGGTATCAACGAAAATACTGGTGAGAATTAACATAGAGTAACGTGGAGCAACGTATGTATTTGTATAAAATAGTACGCAGTCGGTGGGTCAAAGTAAAGTTCCACCTAATATTAGTTGCCATAACTTCACGTTATTTCAAGAACTACTGTTCAAGGTTAACGAACACTAACATACGAATGCTGCATTTCTATAATATACTAGCAACCCGCACTCACTTCGAGTTTTTTTAAACTCAAGCCTACGTAATTTACAAATAATATTTTATATAAATTTCGCCTCTCTCTTTATAATATTAGTAGGTATAGAAGATTTTTTCTACACAAAAAATACCGTCATCCAGGTACTATTCTGAACAAAATTTTTTTTAAATTCGTAAACAGGGTTATGCTATCAGCGAAAGGATAATCTTCGTCTTCGTAGCCAAAGTAAGATTATGTCTGAGTGAACTCAATACCTACATGTGATATCGAATTTTTCCGGTCCCTCACGATGTTCGGATTTACTTTAATCAGGGTAGAGTGAAAGGGTAAACTGTAAAGTGAAAGTTTTCATAATGCTACATGACTTACTCACTTATAGATCTATATATTTATATCGGAAAAAGAGAACATCCAGGACTTGAACCCGCGACCAGTCCCTTACAAGGAGAATACTCTGACCAACTGACCTATCTGGACACGTTATACGTGCGCTATACGGCCAGTCTCAATAATCTACCTACAGTTAAAGGTAGAAAGCTATCCCAGATAAACAGTCAACTTTAAACTCTCTGTAACTGCCGTTTCAATATTATAAACTATGCTAACCTATCTTAGATCAAAGATAGATTTATATATTAACTTCAGGCACGATTTATATATTAACGTAGGCGTCACTCTGAAATGTTTTATTTTTGCATTTGCAATTAATAACGTCATGTTATAAGATAATTATTAACAATATTTTTTGAGTAACCATTAACGGTGATTGGTGCTTTTAAAAAAAAATATGAATAATTCACGGAATGTGAATATGAACAATGTCAAATAAAAACTTCTTCCAAAGATTTCATATTAACGAAACGCATCGCATTCGGTGTGGGTGAGTGACTGTTAGTGAAAAGAGTTTTTATAGCCATAGGAAAACAATTTTTTCACTGACTTATACGTTGTATACTGACGTATATGTTTCATATTCCTTTATTTTTAATTCGATTTTCTGTCTGTCACTTTTGAGTATGTCTTCTGTTAATCAATAATTTATGACGGCGTGCGGTTTTAGTCGGTTCAAGCCCGACATAACCACCCCCGCTGGCCGGCGGGGGGGTATCCGAAGGGATTTCCCCAAGAAAAAATAAAAAAGGTACTAGACTTAGATAGTTTCATTATACAATCACTGAGTTTTACTACTGCTGTTGCTCTACATCTACATCAATAGTGACGCTGGAGCCATCTATCGTAATTTTTGCAATCTACGGATCCCCGCTTTCCGATATAATACTTTAAGAAAAGTTAGCTAATTGCTTCGAAATTTAATTGAATCACTTATTGTTGGTCGGTTGGTTGGTTAGTTGGTATGGTGAATTAACTTCTACTGATCAAGAAGATGGATGGTCTATGGCACAAATTGGGAGAGAACTATATCCGGTAGTGGACTACAATTGATTGATCCAGAAAAAGAACAAAACTATAAACTAAGTTATATGATAAGTTAAGTTAATAGACGCCCTTTTTGGAAGTGGGACAATCAATACTGGAAGCTTCAGTTATTCCATACGTGGCCCGTCTGGTGCAGTTCTTGTCGGTGACCATAAACACTCATCACGTCATCTTTTACCGGTTTTGTTCAACTATATCATCACTATAAAAACAATAAGAATATGTCAATAGTATTATTTTGTACGCTTCGGCCGTTTGTGGTTACATCCGGATTTTATATAAGTGTGTCGCTAGAATGCCTGAATCAATGTGGTTGAACTTTGGCACAGAGATGGAGAGAGAAATAGATTATAGTCTGAAATAGGTTCATGAGGGCGAAGCTGCGGGTAACAGCCAGTATCAAAAATTTCTAATATATCCATCGTCGCACTAGATGTCACACTATTCTGAGATTGTTTGTTAAATTCCCTCGTATCTGTATATGAACTCTATCGCAGTTATGCTATTTCATACATTTTTGAAAATTTCTAAGCTACACGTATCATATTCTTAAAAATATTCTGACCTTAATTTATGTTGAATGGTTTCGGGATGTGCTTAGAAAACTGAGGGAGCGTGAATTTGATTCAAGTGCTCTTGGCGCACCTTCCTTCGCATGAATATTATTCCTACCTATTTATATTGCCTCTTATATTAGAGTGGTATATTATGTGGGCTTCAAATCACCTCAACTTAACTTAATTTCTGGATGCTTAGGAAATTATTAATTAACGATTAGGTATTCTTGTCATTCATTTTATTTGCATCAAAAATGCATACTAGGTATATGCAAGACAAAAGAGGATGATTTTGTTCTATTTTATCTCGATTTGCCATATATTCCATTGTGTCAAATTTCTTGGTGTGGAATGATGATAGAGCGTTCGACTGTAACGTCAGAGGTCGCGGGTTCTCGTCTAGCTCATTGTATAAAATTATTTGCATGAATATGTCTATTTGCATTTTTTTAAAGAATATTAGAATATTACTAATATTTCCCCTAACCCCTCCAGCTAAGCTAAATTGCTTGTGTTAGGAATGTCTAGTATTTAGTGTTGGTCTGGGTAGTCTCTATTTTATATATTACTAGTATATACAGTTGATATTTACAAAAAAACGTATCTAAGCATGTTATATCATGGAATATACGTTCTAGAATTGGCGTCTAAGTTGCGCTGTATGTACCAAATTATTAGTATTATTATTCTGCGACCATCGTTTGAGGCCGTAAATACGAATTTAATAAAAACCTAAAGCGCCATCGATTACAGGCAGTATGCTGGAAAGCGACGTAACGCTGGATCGAGTAATAACGAGTGATCGATGCGTGTTGGCCGGCCGACGACGACGGCGACTTGCACCGTTGAACATTATGCGCCACCGCCCACCAGCATATACTCACTGACATAAATTTCAAATGATGCTGACGCTGGCAATATTGAACGGCAGATGCTGAAAATATAGAATTGCTTTACCAACAATTGTATATCGGTTCGATTTTCGGATTGCGCAAAAAGTGTTATCACGTTTTTTCTGTTAAGAAATTTTCAGTTGCGGCTCGGAGTCAGAAAGTCCCATTTAAAATGGGGTGACCCCTTTTATGTGAAACAGAAGATAGCTGGAGAAACGTATACTGATCATTAAGTGACTATTCATGCACAAAAATAATTTAATCATAACGTGTGCAGCGCCTCCTACTGGGTTTAATTGTAAATATATAAACCGGATGAAAGGAACCTATTGAAACGGACTTAAAAAATGAGCATAAAATAATTAAATTTATCCTAGAGCTGATTGCGGTACCTTCAACCGAGTTCAATTTGAAATCTGAAGCGTGTAGTCTCTGCATGGTTCAGATTTTGACCCTGTATGCTTTATTTACTTGAACGGGTCTGTCGTCTGACCCCTCAACACCGAAATGACCTTGTGCCAGCTTGCAGGTGAGGTTGGCTTAGGCCCCAACTAAACCGGTCAAGCTGACCGTATTTTTAGCAGGAAAGACATGACCCTGCCGTTTGGTAATATTTACGAGGATAGTTATTTGTCTCATGTTTTATTCTGTAGCAGTAAATATGTAACATAACATAACATAACATAAACTCACGCCTATATCCCCGAAGGGGTAGGCAGAGGTGTTGGCACCCACATTTCGCCAGTTTATGTTTAGGTCCCAATGTAATAGGTGGCGAGCATAGGCAATAGTGCCATTAACCGGGCACTTATAAACCTGCGATAAATACACACATAACTTCGAAAAGCATCGAAAAGTCATTGGTGTGTGCCATGGTAAAACCTGGGATCGAACCCGAGACCTCGTCTCAGCAGTCCATTACCCATACCACTAGGCTACCGCGGTTATTGTATATTAAATAAATAATAAATATGTATAATCTATTAACACCAAATTATATATAAATTGGGAACGATTGATGTGATTGAAATTAACTACGAAGATTGTCTCAATACTTTCACGTATTTTTTCACGAAATTAAATTAAATATCGTTTAACGATTTGTTTAGCTACTAGTTGTGTTCAAATATTTAGCTTTGTTAGGCTTTAATCAATTAAATACTTGAGGGTTGTGTTAGGTGTGGTAGGCTGATGCCCTGCATAATACTACATTGAGATAATTCATATTAAAGAACTCTGAATGAGTATTTATCGATAATATGCAATTTCCATCGGATTTCCTTTTGAAACAATGATCAGCACTACTGCACCAATTACTTCCTGGTAAACATAAGCTCAAAGCTTATCTCTCGATAATATTCAGCATTCGCTATCGGTATCTACACCAATCATAACAACGCATATCCCCCGGCCATAAGCGAACATACCAAATTGCAACTCATAGAAATTGATAAAATATTTCCACCAAGTATAATTCACAAAAATGAAAGCCATAAATCGAAGCGAAATATTTCGTGGGTCGGCATTCAGAGCATTGCGCTCAACTACAGAACGAAATAGTAGAAAGGAAAGGTATAAAAGCTTTACCCTTTCTAAAAACACGTAAATAGGAACGCTCGTTCGTTTCGTTCGGCTACGGACCGCACACACGCGCATCGCACCTACACTGCCCGCGAGCCTTACATACGGGGAATAAACGATGTGAAATGGGAAAAAAGTTAAATATGTATGAGTGCGGGTAAATATATAAATCGGTATATAAAGAGTGTTTATATATAATAGATGGAAGAGTGCGGGCTGCCGGCAGCGCTCTGCTCAGTCTCACGCGAGTCTCGCAGCCGCCGAACGCGCCCAGGACCACTCCGATCTCCGCTTCGGCGGGACACTTCTCGTTTTGACGCGAGTTACACGTTGTTCATAAACAATGTAAAATAAAATTTAAATTTTGTTCAAAGTATAAATATGACTCATTTATTTGGAACACAGTGTTTTTGTGTTATGACTTAAGTTTTTGTATCTTGTGGAAGGTTGGGTGGAAGTTCGCCGAACTTGGTAAGTGTTTACAAAAGTTGTAGAAAGTTTCAGGGACAAATATGAATATTATGATGCAAAGTTACTGTTTTGGAATACCTTTATCAGTATTTAATTCAATATAAGTGCCTGGAAATACTTACAAACTAAAACGTATTTTATCACAGTTAATTTCAATAAGTCTAAATAAATAAAGAAAAAATATTCAAAACAAACATAAAAATTTTGACATATTTTTTTGAAATTTAAAAAATATCTCATACTCAATGCAAATTTATCATTAAAATTACAAAACAAGAATGATTGTATAACAATCATTCTTGTTTTGTAATTTTTTACATGGGTAAAAAAATCTTAGCAAATATAAATATTGCTATGAATTTATGTCTTTAAAATTCAGAAATATTTTATTTGAAACTAACTGTTGCCCGCGACTTCGTCTGCGTTAAGTTCAGAATACATCAAGTTATGTTAACTTTTGCAGTTTCGAACACAACATGTATTAGGTTTTTTTAATCGTTATGTTTTCAATCATCTATCATGAAGAAATTATTATTATATTTACATATAACATCCAAATAAATTCTTCCCGGTGCCCTAATATAATGGCTAATAAAATGTATTGTCAAAAGTTGATTCTTTAATCAACTATCTTTTGCACGTAGGTAACTCTGTGGTTTCGAGATTTCATATTTTATTGCTCATCACCTTTTAGCCATAGCATTATGATTTATAGTACGAACGTTGACCATGTCTGAGTTCTATCGGACTGCAGAATTTCCTGATGTCTGATTCCTCATGAAACAAACTGACAAAAATTCTAAATATCACATTTTTGGCATCGTTACTGTTCCTAGAACACAGATTATTTTTTGGAAAGAATATTCAATGTACAGTTTTCACCTCGTTACGATTTTATTATATAACTATATAACTCTGTAGTTTCGAGATCTCATATTTTACTGCTCATCACCTTTTAGTCATAGCATTATGATTTATAGTACGAACGTGTCTGAGTTCTATCGGACTGCAGAATTTCCTGATGATCTGATTCCTGATGAAACAAACAGACAAAAATTCTAAATATCACATTTTTGCCATCGTTACTGTTCCTAGAACACAGATTATTTTTTGGAAAGAATATTCAATGGACAGTTTTCACCTCGTTACGATTTTATTATATAACTATATAACTCTGTAGTTTCGAGATCTCATATTTTACTGCTCATCACCTTAGCCATAGCATTATGATTTATAGTACGAACGTTGACCATGTCTGAGTTATATCGGACTGCAGAATTTCCTGATCATATGCTTTATAAAGGAATTATCAATAATAGATTTGGTCGATTTTACCCTGCTGCTCCTATCACAGCGCAGTTTATAACCATACCCTAAAAGAATATTCATGCAGAATTTCAGCTGATTCTTTTCAGCGGTTTTCAAGTGATGCTCGGACGTCTATAATAAAAAGCAGATAAACAAACAAACAGACAAAAATTCTAAATATAACACAGATTATTTTTTGAAAAAAATATTCAATGTTTACAGTTTTCACCTCGTTACGATTTTATTATATGTACCTATAGATATAGATATTTTAAACGAAGTTTTCCGAAGCTTTTGCGGACAGCTATAAATCGCAATTGAAAAGGGCTGCGATTTTTTTTTAAACAAAATCAGGGAATCGCGGGCGACACATGGCTGTACTTGATGGTGAAAATTTGTGTGGAAATACAAATAAAGTAATGATTGTGGACTAAACTGAATTACATATTTAAAATATTATGAATAAGTACAATACCACTGATTTCTGTAAGAATGTTTTTAAATACACGAAGAATGAATGTCAATTAAAATAAAATTTTACTGTACATATTTCTTTTACAAACATAACTTCAAAAAGCACTTACAAAAAAACTATAATATTTGTAGAGGAGAGATCCGATTCTCAGCACTCCATGGATTCACCGTGCGGTCGCCGGGTCCATAGCGTGGTACAGAGAGGAACACCATGACGGCGACTGGGACTTGCGACCCAGATGTAGGTTTAGGGTGGCCACCTTGTGATGCATCAGCGCTCACCTCCACCGTCAGTAGTGTTCCCCCCCCTACCTATCCAAATTTGGTAAGATCCTAACAATGCCGCTTTTGATATACGTTTTAATAAAGAGCTTACTGAAGCTCTTGGCAATCCGAGGTCTTTAAGTAAGTTGTACAGGGATTTAGCTGGAATTCCCCTTGCTCCTACTTCTACGGCATAGAGTTTAACCACGTAGCCGTTTTTGGTTAACTCGTTAGTCAAATCAAAGTATTTGTTTGTCTTTATAGCGTGGTCTTTAGGTATATTAGTTTCCCACGGTACTGTGAGTTCTACAAGCACTGCACGCTTATGCGATCGTGAAAAAAGGAATATGTCGGGTCTGGATGATGAGGCACAGACCTCCTCCGGTATCCTATAGTGCTTCTCATACGTGTCTACGAGTATTGTCCAGTCAACGGAAGCTATCAAAATTGAATAAGGCTTTTGAAGTGATTTCTTTGAGCAGCCTTCCTTTACAAACGCAATGTCATTTCTTTGGTTTGTGGTTAATCCTTTTTTCGCTCTAGCTACCGCCAAACTTACAGCCTCACGTATGATTTCTAATACCTTATCATGACGGCGCGAGTAATGACCCCGGTCTAATAGCGTTTTACAACCCACTAGTAGGTGCCTAGCCGTACCAGTTGCTTCACCACATGAGTTACATGTTTTATCTGTGGCTTTTCCCCATCTGACCAGATTGCTTTGGTCGGGGAGGGTCAACTGGAATGCATTCAGGTAAAATTTAAGTAAGGCCGGTGACCAGTCGTATATTATGGTACGCCATTTTAAGGCTATGGGAATACAAAATTCACCTAGAGTCAACCATTCGTTTTGCATTTCTAGGTTCATTGCGTGCACCTTATAGGTGTTGTTTTCGTCTGCTTGAAGAAAAGATTTTGTTATTTCTTTATCTGTTTGTCTCTGAATATTACCTAGACCTACTCTACCAGTCTGCGAGCCTATCATGAACCTTTTATGGAACTGGAGGCGTGATTCGAGCTCCGATGCATTTTTATCTTTTGGAAGGACTTTTACTATTTCGTCTTTAGATTCCGATAAGACGTGCATTTTAGTTACTCTTAGGTGTTTATAGAGTTCTGATGGCTTCTTAAGCGTCATTCCAAAATTATTCGCGGATCTATATAGTGCCGACGGGTCGGCCGACTGAGCTAGCCCTAGCCACGACTTCAGTGTCTTCGTGACACTCGCATCTAGTTTTTTGAGGAGGCTCTGGTTTATATCATATATAAGAAACGGCCAGTTAAGACGCGAAAATATATATATGACTAATAACGAAACGTAAATAATAAAATATATTTACAAGACTAGTTGGTGTCATGAAATTCCTCTTACTAGAAGACAGTAATTTGGCAGCATTCTTTTCCCTTTGTGGCTAATCGTATTGAAGTCTAAGATATAATTACCATAAGTTACAACCATCCTATCGCCGTACAATCAGTCGTTGGGGGGAAATATTAAACGGAGCGAAGCGTTGAGGCCATTTGTTTTGCGCCAGCACAAACAGTGACAGTTAAATTAGTCCTCCCCGCAAATGAATATAATGTTATACTCCAAACGATGCTTAAACCGACTGTTATTAAGCCCACCGTCCTTTAAACATGAATTTGGTTTAGGTTAGGTTTTTTCTTTAAAATAATTCTAGTAACCGAAATTACTAGAATTCCCGTTAAGATCTCCCTCCACCTAAGCTTAATTGCTTCATTCTCTCGATCACAAGTACGATGCTGTGGCCACTAGAATCAACTTTTCTATATTTGTAATCAATCTAGGAGAACAGTTTTTAAGCTACAATTAATTAGTGTAAAGCTGGTGCCTTTACACTAACTTAACACTTCATGACAACCAAAGAATGCCGTTAGAGAGTAACAGTCTTATTCATAAAAAGTTATGGGAGGTTTATAAGACTGCTATAAGGTGATCGTCGAAAATTTGTATTCATAACAGCATTTTAGCACTAATATGCTCTATAAACCCTCGATAAACTTCATATAAGTTATGGAAGGCAGGAACCTACTATAGCCGTGCCATAAAGCAATATTAGAAGAAAAGATGGCCGACCTGCGCAACAGCTGATGTGTTTGACAGCTCTGACTAGCATCGTTGCTTTGTTCGCATTAGTTTGGTGAATTATTGAATATATCTCTAATATCTCTGATTTGTTTCCAGACAAGCACAAGCCTTTATTATTATTATTACTTATCTAGGTCAGTTACTTTGTGGAGTTTGTGTTTTTACGGCAGAGTGTTTATCAGTGTCTTCCACCATGCAAGCTTTACAAAGCCTAGATGTACTTGAAGCTATTGAAAATATTGGGACTATAAATTCATTAGGGAGCCATGAACTTATGTCTTCACTGTCTATTTTGGTAGGAGGTGGTGGACCTAGTAATGCATAAAGAAACAGGCATATCAAATAACACGGCAGAAAGGACTTAATAATTTTAATTTCAGTTAAATTTTGATAGTCTACAACTTTTAGTAACTATGAAAAGTAACGTACCTTGTCCTCGTCTAGCCAAATTTCACTTCTCTGCCTTTTTTTGGCACTCGTCGCATGTTCCTTTCCTTCCATTTTTATTTATGCTTGGAAAAAATTGCAATAGGTACGAACGAATTTTGAATACATAAACTAGGGGCGGGAATCGGTGTGAAGTTAACGAAATAGTGACATGACAATGACAACAAACCAAATCTATTGTCAATTTGAGTACATTTTTCCTATGATTTTTACCCTGCATGCACAGCATGCAGGATGATATCTGAATTTTTTAACCAAGTGGCAACATTTTCATCTATTAATCTCTTATAGCGACACTATAGTTATCGACGGGGTGCCCGGCAACGGACACTTGGGGAGGACACCGTGCGGTTTTAGTCGAGACACGACATAACCACCCCGCTGGCCAGCGGAGGGGTATCCGAAGGGATTTCCGCACGTAAAAAAAAAAAAAAAAGCTTATAGAGCAGTTATGAATACAATATTTTAAAATACGTATGATAGCGTTATGAGACGTTTTAACTAATGTACGCTATAAACCTTCGATAAGCCTTTTTTATGAATTAGACTGTAAGGATACAAATAGAATAAATTAGCAACTAGATATTAAGCTAGCTTTATGTCCAATCATTATTTCATAAGTGCGTACACTTGTGAAATTAAGATTATAATAATATAAAACTGTTAAAGTTTTAAGATGTTTATACGAAATTCAGATTCAGTAATATTAAAATACGTGGACATTCCCCGTATTTTAATATAACAAAGAGGGTAGAAATGAATTTTTTTGTGATGACTTTTCAAATTAAGATGTAACATTTTCGTGGAATTGGCTGTGGTGTGAAATGCTGTGTTGTGCGGTTGGAGCTTAACTCCTTCTACATACAAACGAATTCATTTTAAATGTTGGAAGTTTATTTCAAAAATTGTTAGTATTATTTTAACAATTCAAATTCAAATCAGTCAGCCTGTGACCACGGCCAGTGCAACCTGGTCGAAACGTCAGGCAAACCAGAGGTATGTAATACCTTTAAATAAGTGATCGCGTTAATCCCCGTAAATATAATTATTATATCATGGAACGCGAAAGTTTAAAAGTTAGTAATTCAAATTCTGTGGCTTAAAATGAGGTGTTGAAAACCAAATTTTGGATAGGGTAGCAGAATATATTATTTTTTGCTCCAATGCATAAAGGAATGTCGATTTCTTTCGACTTTCGTTTCGGGTACGTGATAGTATGTGAAAACTTACAGTCACTATCATCAGCATCCTCACAGCTATTTCCCATATTGTTGCGTCCAAAATTTGTACTTTGGAGTCCGAGGTTTGTTTATTGTTTTTGATTGGTATGACGGTTTTTCCGGGAGCGAGTGCCATCTGACCTCCTAACCCTGAAATGAAAGCCTGCGCCAGATTCTTGTCAAAATTCAGGATCAGCTAAGCCAGCTTGCAGGTGAGGTTAGCTTGACTCTAAAGGTCTTGGTAAAGTGGCGCAAGGGTAGATAAAAAAGTTTTAAAATCGTGTTCGTTTGCGATGGCTGATCAGAAGTCAAGTATATAGATAAGGTAACTAATGTAATTCTCATAAATATTAAAGGACTTAAGATGGAGTAACCACAAAAGAACACTAAACTAACATAAAAATTATTTGGCTGAGAAAGTAAACTTACGTATAAATTTCATCGCAGTTCCAACAGCAAAGGAAATATAGTAGGTATCTTTATAAATATGTGGTTAACATTACAGTTAATTTTCTTGGTCCATATTTTTTTTAGCTTCTATATTGTCTAATTCAATTATTTTCATCTCCCGCTTTAAGGGATGGATGTGAATGGAATTGCTTTGCTATCTCTTCCAATGAATACAACTGCAGACTTTGTGTTTTCGTGAGCCACTTACATCTGTGAAACCTGGTGTACATAGAGCAGTGAAAGAGTCTTCTTTCCAGGGTGCCTGATTCTACAGACGATCGCGGTTTAACTCGCATTGATGCAACGCGGCTGTCACTAGATGGCGTTGGGTACATATAGTATCGTCACACGAACAAATCCGTAGCAGTGCCTCAGATCAGCGGCTTCGAAACTAACCGACACGCACTGTGAAAAGTAATGGATTTGCAATACGTAGGTGTCTGTCATGGTCTACCGTGCACTGCCGTGCGTCATCAAACCCGACTTTAAACACCTCACGAGCTACCTCTACTGTCATAAAGGGTTTCATGCAAGTTCATCAGTAAAATAAGACCCACCTCCCTTTTTTTTTTTTTTAAAGAATATTAGTAACCGAAATTACTAATATTCCCCCTAATCCCTCCAGCTAAGCTAAATTGCTTGTGTTAGGAGTGGGTTCACGTCGGTAGTGTAATGGCTTGTCTCCTTAACCACTAAGCTACCGATTGCTGATCATTGCTGATTTGAAGTTATTCCATTAAAAAAAACCATGTAACTTGCAATAGTCAACGTGTTTGATCTTTTATTATAGTAATACTTACTACACACACACATAGTTAGTTAGTTTATAGTGACACAGCACGGCGTCGCGTCGCGGCGTTTAAATATAATTTCGTAATTTTAGCAACTTAATTAGTGTAGGTAGGCAATCTTTGCGTTTTTATTAACAGTTTTTAATAACCTTTTTACATTTTACCTAATAATTATCATATTCAGTTCTCGTCCTGTTTTCCTTGTCCATTTTCCTCTTCATCTTTCTTACAGTGGGATGGGACCCTTAATTATTCTCAATTTCTGATTTTCCCCTTTCCATTTCCCTTCTCCTTAGTAGGCAACAATGCGTGTAAACCCTCGCATGCTTACAGCACCCGAAGCCCATGATATTCACTCATTGTAAGCCTTTGTCTGCTCATCATCATCATCCCAGCACTAACCCTGGTTGCATCCAAAGCAGACTTGTACTTTGGAAAACGGGCTTCGCTCTTTTTCTCTTCTTTCCTCCGTTAATTTCGTTTATCTTGGTTTTTATGAAGCGATTGCCGTGAGACCAGTCCCCCCACCGCTCCACCGCGAGAGGAAGTCCTGTGCCAGAGCCTCATCCGTTAATCAGTAGGTGTACCCACTAGCAGGTGGTTAGGAGACGCCACCTACGTCTCTTTACTACCTGCTTCTAACTATCTTGGTGAAGTTGTACCATTTCGAGCGGTTTTTTTTTTCATGTTCGTTCCGTCAATTGACTGCACCCCGCTGGATGGTGAGAAGCTAGGGTGAAGTCCAGAAGATATGGCCATCCCAGATGGTATATGCCATGGTAGATTCGGTAAAATACAGCCAGTGAGGCAATGTCTCTACGCAGCTGCAGAGGTTCTAAGCTATTAGTAATCTCAGGACTCCCAATGATACGGATGGCATGCCGCTGCAATCTGTCGAGAGCGTCTAATAAGTACTGTGCGGAGCCATCCCAGAGATGAGAGCAGTATTCTACGCAGGGGCGAATTTGTGTCTTGTACAAAAGACACCGCTGCTCCGGCGTGAAAAACTTTTTTGTTACTGTAGTATAAAAGCAAAAATAAGAGCATCGATCAAAATTTAAGTTTTACTCTAAAATACAATAGTTTTGTCCTAATTTCAAAGCAGTCACTACCATATCATAGTAAAACTAATATACAGGTGGTAAACATCGTCGATGAAGAGTCGCCATAACACTTAAGCGATTTATTAGTTAACGTCGCTTGACGAACTTTGTTGATTAGTTTATAACAAGAGATAAAATAACTTTCTCTGGTAAACTTATGTGAACCATTAACAATGTTTACCAAACTAGATGTCAGATCAATAAGCTCAAATAAATCTTGTCAGTTTTCCTTCTCAGTGCTGTCGATCCGCCGTTAAATATTGTCATTGTAAATACAGGCGATGATTAACGGATTGATTTTGACGTTCATAAGTGTTACCTATTGACTTAAATGAATAAATAGGTATATTTAATATAAGGTATAATAAGGTATATATTATAAGTATATAAAGTATATTATATAAGGTATATTTGACATCGACGTTTTGTAAATTTCCTTTTACCTATGGATGCATGCCTAGGACATCAGAAGTATTAATTTGGTATTTCTGACTAGTATTACTTTGCCGTTTAACAGTCTTTCATGGTCATTCAAAGCTACTTTATTTCAATTAATCCCTCCCGGACACGACCTCCAATGGCCGGTATGAAGGTCTCGCAACCGTTTACGCACTCAGGTCACCTGGTCGACAAAAAAATTATACAGGTGGGAAAAGTAAGATCCGGGCTTAACAGTAAGTGACTGCGGGGCCCTCGTGCAGTCCATTTACTTTCGTTTGTTGTCCAATATGTCTTACCCTCTGCACTAAAGACGATCTAAATAAAGCCGCCGACAACGCGGTCGAGACGGCAGAATTTTAAGCTCGAACAATTATATTTCCCAAATTATGTGCAAAATAAAGTGAATCATTGACATGATTGAAGAAGAAGAATCCCTTTAGGGACACATACAATAGGTGGGTACTAGATAATTCTTCAAAGGATTCATTTAACTATTGTTATTTTAATTGCGTAATTGCATTATTGTAACTTCTGCAACGCATTGCGATGTTTAGTCTCACAAGTTACGGCCGGTGTTAATAATTCTAACTATTCGGTAGAGCACTTCATTGTTTGATTAATTACATTTACAAAATTGTATGTTATCAACTATTTATTAATTACTAGCTGACCCAGCGAACTTTGTTCCGCCTTAGAGGCAATAAATGAGCAGACTTTGACTTTATCAAGGTCAATTTTTTATTTGGATAATTAATGTAAATTAAAAAAGGAAGTATTTTAATGACTTTTTATTGGCCATGTATTTTAGTGCATGCTCTTTAGTGAAGCACCTTGAGATTTTTCGTTTTATTATCAGGTGCAAGAACAAATAACACAGATGGTCTTCCGACCCGTGAACATACCACATATAATTGGATATAACATGGATTTTCTAGATTCAGGCAACAAACGTTTAAGGATTGGCCTTGTGATTTGTTGATGGTCATGGCGAATGCAAGACGGATCGGAAATTGAAGTCGTTTAAGCTCAAACGGCATGTCGGTTGGGATCATCGGGATCCTTGGATGAGAACTTCCTCACCTTCGAATTTTCCTTTGAGTATCGTCGCGTAAATCACATTGTTCATCAATTTCCTTACCACCAAACTCGTTCCGTTGCACAGTTTTGGTTGGTTTATGTTTCGAAGCATGATTACTGCGGAACCAACCTTTAATCGTAAATTGTGGGGTGGTAAGCCCGGTACATCCAAGGAGTTTAAAAATTCAATTGGATAGTTGGTGGCCTCATTTTCATTTGTTACCCAGTCAATTGATTTGAAAGAATGCCGTATACCAATTATCTCATTCTGAATTATGAAGTTTAAGTCATTTACATCTTTATTCTTAGCCGCCAAAATTGCTCGCTCACTCAACCAGTCATTATTTTTGTGGTTAGTAATGATGTTTGGGAATACTTTGTTGATGAGTTCGTCTTTTGATGAGACAAAGTTAAAGAAGTTCTGAGGAAATGAAATCAATCCGCTCGATTGGTCGACAGGTACTCGACCATTACCGATAGTCAGTAATGCAACTCTCATGTTTGTTGTCAGCTGAAGTTTCTTTACATAGCGCCATTGATTCGATGATTTGAATCAAGCATTTATTTCGTCTGCAGCAGTTGATGTTGGAGTTACTGGTAGTGTTTGGCGGAAACCTCCAGACAGTAAAATCATTGCGCCTCCAAAACATCTCAAGTTATTGCGCAGATCAGCGCCATTGTGCATTCGTTCCATGGATAGAAATTGTTCAATTGCTGCTTCCCGGACAATGTTCACGTTTTTTTTTTTTTTTTTTTTTTTTTTTTTTAATCTTTATGAAAAGAGTATCCTATGTCCTTCTCCTGGTTCTAAGCTACCTCCCCACCAATTTTCAGCTAAATCGGTTCAGCCGTTCTTGAGTTATAAATAGTGTAACTAACACGACTTTCTTTTATATATATAGATGATTAATTATATATAATATAATTACTTGCTACTAAGAAAAGTGATTACGATATGACGTAGCCAGTCACAATATGTGAGTGGTAGTACTCCTGAAGTAGTCGTGCAACCAAGAAGTGTTCTGTTACATTCTCTTTGATTTCGCAGATAGTTCGGCTTTAATTAAACTAGTAGGTTGATTTATCTATTGCCGTATTTATTCTAGCATGGTGTCCGTTACATTAACTGATCTAAGATCGCTAGTGATATTCAGAGAAGCGCCACAAACGTGAATATGAACTCATAATCATTATCTGCCTGTTCTTGCCCAATTATTTGAGTTCGGCGCAACATGTCATCCTCTTTCATACTTTCTTGTTAGACATCTTCTCCTCAGTTACTTTTCTTTAACGAACTTCAAGAAGGAGGACGTTTTATGTTCGTCTTTACCTATTAATTTTCTAACAGACTTTTTTTTCATGAACTATACATAGACAGTGCTCTGAGATAATGATGTGACTTGTTTCGCATTTGACTCTTTACCTATACCGACCATAGGTTGAGTGGGATCAGCTCCTCGTTAACGTATCCTCAGTATTCTTCTTGGATGTATTTCTTTACTTCATAAAGCATTCGAAGTCAAGCCAGAAAAATTACAATTTTTTTGGCAAATAACTCTTAAGCATAACAATCATTGTAAAATTGTTAATAATCGTTTGAATTACAAATAGTCTCGCAAATAGCCAACTCTCTGCCTCTCTGAAGATTTGACGATAGCAAGCCAGCCTAATCGCAAGCTTATCCAATGCGACTTCAAGACGGTAAACAAAGCAAAACAATATAAATGATTTGAAATTGTGATGTAAATAATATTAGCAACAGAATTGGATTATTAATAAAATCAAAATTAATAACTGGATTGACACTGAGCGCTCTTCTCGTGCGGATATCGGATTCAACTCAATAAAGTACAAAATACGTATTCCTGGAAAGCTCGTATAGTTTCTTTAGTAAGAATTCTTTATTACGCAATACCGATTTCTTTTGAAAAGGAAAATTCTTGACTTCCCTATGAAACGACTGAGACGCGAGTAATTGGAAATTTTTCAGTTTACGTAATGAAGTAGAAAAGTGCTCGTCTAATGTTAATATTAACAATGATGAATATATAAGGACTCAACAATATAACTGCTCAAATTTTTACAGGATGTGCAGAATGTGTAACTGAACATGTACTATGGTCGTTCATGCTGACTATAGAATGAAGCCAACGGTTTTTGAGATAGATTTTTATTTATATATGATTTTATATTGACATTGTCATTTACATTAAAATTATAATTATTAACGGGATATTTACCATGTCTGTTATGTTCATCGAGTATCCGATATTTCGGCACTGTTACAAGTGCCATGATCACGGATGCATCAATATCCCGTTAAAAATTATAATTTTAAAGATTTTTATTTCATATTTTTTTCTTTACATTGGTAATATTCAGTCACACATTCTGAACATTCTGTAAAAAAATTAACCGCTATTTTGTTAAGGCCTCATATATTTGAAGGTTGAAAGACAAAAGGGTGACAGTGACGTCGATTTTTCAAATAGAAAATATTCCAAACTATGTAACAAAAAATTATAGCTGATTATTATAGCACACTGACCTTCCTCATTGCTTTTATTTTGCCGTAGTCTGATATACATTATTTATATATCGACGGAGATTTGATAATAAACAATCTGATATAAATACTTTGGTATAAAATAAAAATATGACATATTGGTTCCAGATAACGGCCGTTATAGCCTATCTAATCAGGGTCATGGGTACAAATTTCAAGTGACCATAATTAAGGTGGCCCACTTATCCTTAGATCTTGTTTATGGCAACGCAGGCGCAGCGCATCACATCGAGCGTCGCGGCGTGCACTAAATTTAAACATAAATGGCGTTGCATGGGATGTTTATGGAGAAGTGATTTTACACGGGTTTGCTTAAAATGGTGTGGCGGGCGTCGCAGCGGGCACCGCCATCACAGAGTATGCCGCCTCCCGCTCCGTAAACGGAAAAAATGTCCTACGCGGCACAAGAAGGCAGGATTGTTGGCGCAGCACTAGTGGGGCCGGTGGGTGTCACGCGGTGCTGCAACGACAATCCTCTTCTGATGAGGCCGTCAAGGTGAGTGCCACCATTATTAACATGGTACGTGTATGTAATGGTGACCCTCTTTCTTGAGACTTTACCTTCAGCTTACTATCAGGCGAGGTGAAGTCAAATTGATGTGTCCTAAATATAAAAAACAAAAAAAAAAGAAGAAGCCACCTCGCATCTCTTCTCCTTTTCTATTCAAAACACATGTTCCTGTCTTCCTCCCTAAGTCCTTTAGTGGAGCGTGAAACTGAAGACTAATTATTTCGGTGTCGGCATTTATAATGGTTGCCTTCATTTTTAAGACTTCGCTTACAATTTATTATAGGTACAGCGATAATATTACATTGACGTGTCATTATATCATATGAACTAAATACATTTTGGGGCTTGTGCAACTTATTATAAATAAAATTAAATAAGCAAAATAAAACCAGGGGAGAGACTCCCCATCGATGTCTACTGGGACCGTGCCCAGGATTCTTTGAGCGAGATAATGGCCAGTCATATGAAATTAAATTACATCAAATTTATTTACTTGAAGTATAGTATGGTAAAAACATAAGCGCAAAACGCTTTGCTGCCACTTTCGACTTCCAGTACTAATTTTTGTCTTCTACTATCTACAATCTAAATACCTGCAAAATATATAAGTTAATTAATATCTCTTAGCGTACGCTATCGTAAATTCCATTAGCGATTACATGTGGTGAGCAGCGATCACCAACGGAAACCGTCACGGATGAAAAGAAAATGGTGCTACAAAAATATCTGTGTATTAATATTTTATTATATTATTTTCGGTATTCTGACTTATGTAAATGAGAATGTTACAATAAATATTGAACGGATATTTTTAATTTCAGGATCAACGAAGATGATGCCTGTACTGGTGTTAGCAATAATTGGTGAGTATACTGACCATTATCCATATCCATTATATTTATTAACCAACTACAAAAAAAAGGGTTCTCAATTCGTCGGAATCATCATCATCATCATCGTCATCCTAGCGTTACTCCTGGCAGCATCCAAGGTCTTCAACTCGGATCCCGGGGTCCGCTTACTCCGTATCCTCCTTTTGGTTTGGCTTATACGGTTTTTATGGGAGTGGCTGCCATCTGACTTCCTCACACCGAGAAGACGAGGAGCGCCAGAGCCTCGTCTGTTAATGAGCAGGTGCACCGGCTTGCAGGTAAGGTTAGCTTGGCCCTGGTCTGGTAAGGTCCTAGTGGACCCCCACACAATCGGAATCAGAATATAATATTTTACACAAGTTTAACAAAAAATCAGAAAAACAGCAGTATCAGGGGTTATAACTGATGATGGAATCTATGACAACATCTTACTATTCGTATAAAGTATTAACCGTTTTAGCTTTCTGTAAAACTCACTTAGTTAAGAGTTTCTAACAAGAATGTCCTATCTTTTTTAGGCATTTTTGAACATCCGTTAGTATTTGGTCGTAGTTTAGTACCTTAAAAAGTTAAGACGAGTACTCTTTGGAACAGTGGGCGTAAACTGAATGATTAATGTGAAATAGAAAGCTGCCTCATACTGCGCTGTATTGCGCTATTCCGTCAATGGGAGAACTAACATTCATGCACCCGTTACCATTGTAGTAATTCTACTAGACTAGTGACCCCGTGGGATGGTCGCAAGTCGACCTTTTTTGAGGCTGTCAGTGTAACGGGAAATAGCCCTTAAGGCTATCTTCGTCACTAGCTTGGCTGTAATCGTCTAAACCTAATTAAACATAAAACTAAACTGTGAAATTAAATTCCTAACCGATTTATTTTAAATAATA
Source organism: Cybosia mesomella (assembly GCA_946251805.1). Classification (NCBI taxonomy): domain Eukaryota; kingdom Metazoa; phylum Arthropoda; class Insecta; order Lepidoptera; family Erebidae; genus Cybosia; species Cybosia mesomella. The sequence continues at coordinate 12,750,671 of OX276408.1, read as the reverse complement.
ATGTACGCCGTGATTATTCTCCTCACTAAATTAATTTAACCTACGGTTTATATTATATATTATCTAATGTTCTAATCTTTTGAGTTTTGTTGAAATAAAATGAACTCTATCTGCATAAAATCTAGTTTCTATTTACGATATTGATTTAAATGTCAAGTTATCATTTACGGTCGTAGATTGTATCTACCAGGTAACTGAGGTTTTCTGGATCCAGATTATATGATAATGGCCTGTATTTTTTTATATTTCATATGTTTTGTCGTGAGCTCATATATTTTTTTGGTTGATATTAAATCAACATATTTTCTCCTCCTCTCTCTCAAGAGTAATTTAATTCTGTTATCAGTACCTCAACTAACGCTAAACGTATAATAGTATTCTTCTCTTTTTTTATATTAGTATTCACTAATTAATACCATTACAAGTTTAACCGACCCGTCGTAAATCGCCTCACATATCAAGGTTTGCCTGCATTCCAATGTAGGTTTCGTTCGAGACTGGTATAAATACTGATTTAACATGAGTTCATCTGTTTTAGCTTGTAAATATAATTTATGGATTTCAGGCAGACCCCAGAAATGCTACACACTGATAACTTGCTCAAACTGAAAACCCAAATGGTTCCAGGAGCTAAAATTGTATTTAAATGACCTATTAAGTGAGCTGATTGTAACACATATATTTATTTATTGCTGTATTCGACTAAAATACTCCCTCTCGTTAGAAAACTGTGTGCAAATAATGATATTTCAGATGTCTCTGAATGAACCTACTAAAACCACACGCCGTCTCTTATGTGTTCTTTGCACTTTACAAGTCGAATATTAATTGAGTTCACCAACGACCATCTCTTTGTATTACTGATACTATTTTCATGTGTTACTCGATATATTGCAAATGTTAGATGAATAATCAGCCACTTAGATAATTTACTCTAATATATTACTCGTCAACTTCTGCCCACTCAAATCAATGTTCTATAACTGATAACGGAATAATTATTTATACTTGCTCTAATTCTCGAATGATGTATTCAGCTGTGTTATAATGCACTTAATTATTTGATTACAGTGCCTAGATAAAAAGTTATAATGATAATAATACGTAATTTTATATAAATTCAGACAACAGTTCTTTATCTTGCTGTTCAAACCAATATACTATAAAATAGTAGAAATTTACCAGAAACCTTCAATTATATTATTTAGTAATATATTTAAAGTTATATAACAAACTATCACGATTTATTCAGACAATGTTCTGGAACTATCTTCGATATATCTATTTTTTAATAATTGAATAACGTATTTATCCACAACTTTACTATAAAATTTACGGTTACTTTAATTAAAACACAATGGATTTGGCGTTGGATTGATTAAGTTATTTATGATAATTATCTTGTAAATAAAGACTTAACGCGATATAATTTACGTAACACTTCACTTCGGTTAGTTATCACTTAAATAAACGTATTTAGTATGATGTTACCTACGAGTCCTATTAACCCGCCTCGACGGATTAACCCTGAATAACCTTAGACTAGAATTGGCCCTAATGTTTACCTTTGGTCTACTGTCCCATACCAAAGACAGTAGGTGTGTATGATTTGATATGTGTGAATTTATGCGAATTGTATGAAAGGGAATAACACTGCGAACTAAACTAAATATAAGGAATGGAATAGCTTGCGAAAACCCCTAAAACTATTCCACGGATCCTAGATTATAGGAAATAGGTGTTTGAAACGCTTCCGAAATCAGACTCAATCCCAGAATTTAAGGCTTGTTACCTACAAGTTCTTTTTAGCCACGTTTCAGGAATTTGGATTTTATTGAGAAAGGTATTTATAAAATATAGGAATTTTTAGATATTCACTCCAAAGAGCGTTATCATTTGTCACTGTCTAGTATGCACAACTCGTCAAAAGAATCACCAATTATATTAGCATAACACAGCCAACGAAATTACCAACTATTTTAACAGAGCATGTGCACTTCAACCAGCTACAATGAAAACTATCCCCTGTCCCCGTTCGAAATCAGTTTTTATATTCCACTGACTCCCCGCTTGGTGCGTCCTAGTGACGTCACACGTTTCTTCGTCGCTTGGGTATCAGGTAGTATTTTTTTATGAGAAATGACCTACGCATTGGATCTTTATTTAAAATAGCGTGCCAATATTATTTTAAAACAAACATCTTAACTAGTTCAAATTAAGCATATTTTAATTATATACACACCATTAACCTTAAATTACCATCATTCCATGCAACATGCCACGCTTATCACTTAACTCTCAATCTACGTAATACACACTCATTGTCAGGCAAAGCATAGCGACATTCAATCGTGCAAAATTTGGTAAACGCGTCCGTTTACATAACCAACAGTCTCGTATCAAAGCTTGACAAAGAAACCAAATTACATCTTATTTGGTTATTAAAACCATTTATAAATTATTTTAATACGCATTAACCAATGAGATAATGTAGACGTCCATAGAGTTCATTTTGCAATTATTAACACGTGTTAATATTTCTTTATTTCAAATACGTCGTGAAGACGAATAATTTTTTATGTTGTATGAATGGTATTTGCATTGTTAACAGATGTGAGGTAAAAGCGTTGTTTCGCCATCGTGGAGATATAAATAATACCATTTCATCAGAAAGTTAAATTCCATTACATTTCTTTTTAATTTTGTTATATACGTCAGCTGTGAACATTATACCAATTTTTTTTTATTTTTTTTTTATTTTTATATTTAGGACACGTCAATTTGACTTCACCTCGCCTGATGCTGAAGGTAAAGTCTCAGGAAAGAGGGTCACCATTACATACATGTACCATGTTAACAATGGTGGCACTCAGCTTGACGGCCTCATCAGAAGAGGATTGTCGTCGCAGCATCGCGTGACACCCACCGGTCCCACTAGTGCTGCGACCACAATCCACCTGCCCGGCTATGCACTTGCTGACCCCTGAACGCAATCAAACCGAAATTGGATTACTATGGAGGGTTTTTCGCAATCGTGCACGGTGGTACCTACCCGGCCGAATTTTGTGACAAATTTGTGTCATCAAATTTCTACCACCAGTACTCATAATCACAATATGTCATAATACGTTTGACATTTTTTTTTTTTTTTTTTTTTTTTTTTTTTTTTTTTTTTTTAAAAGAATATTAGCAACCGAAATTACTAATATTCCCCCTAACCCCTCCAGCTAAGCTAAAATGCTTGTGTTAGGAGTGGGTTCACGTCGGTAGTGTAATGGCCAGGATTCGAACCCGGGACCTCTCGATCGTAAGGTCGACTCCTTAACCACTAAGCTACCGGTACTTACTTACGTAAGTAACATGGGTGTGCGTGTTCCAAATGCATGATTTATGCATAATTAAAACAAAAATGTCATTCTGCACTTCCTTCTTCCTTATAAGCTATAACTGTGCCAAATCTCACACTCCATCCGCACAATTTTCGTGAAAAGGGATGCAAGATTTTCCTTCTCGTATTAATATATAGATACTAAATACAGCATATGAACTACTATAATACTAGATCAGATTTGATATTTGTCTCATGTAAGTAAAGAGAAAAAAAACAAATGAAATTAAAAACCATCTATTGCTACAACATCATCACAATATTTAAAAAGAAAATAAACTTTTTAAATTAAAATTATATGATTATAGTTTTCATTCCATCTCTTTCTTTATTATTTGTATTCTCTTATTTTATTTGCGGGTAAAGATACAAAATTTATGTACAATTTATTTTTTAATTTATAATTTAACAATACACGCAGGTGCACTTCGGACGGGTGCTCTAAGGATTACCTCAATAAATAATGCAAATTAATATTTGTATGCATTATTGTGTGTACTCGCATTGGTTTAGAGAATTCTGTAACAAAAACAAATTAAGTATGTTTACATTTATAATATGCTACTTCTAATGTAGACATTATTATAGTACTTACTTATATGACTTAGCTATTAAGACCATAATTGTAAAACTAGTATTAGTACAATGTACAGCCCTCATTTTTGATGAATAAATTATTATTATTATTCCTCTTTATTAACTTTTAAATACATATAATTACATTTTTAAATATATATATAAAAAAATACAAATATATTTAAAAATATAAAAACAGTGCTCCACAGGCATCGGGTACAGGGACCAAGCTGCCGGTGGTTACGGCTCCAGGGAGAGGAACTTCCTCACTATGCGTGCCGTGCCTAGCAGAACGGCCTTCTGCATCAGGCCTTTGAGCCAGCTGCCTAACGAGAGCCTTATTATTATTATTATTAAGTCATTCGTTAAAAATTAGAGTTTTTTTTTTTTTTTTTCTATTCGTTTTTTTTTTTTTTTTATAACTATGATAAGTTTTATCAATAAGTATTTCACCACTTCTTGCCCTTTACCCTTGCAATCGCGGTTGATTTACTAGCTAATTATTGAAGAGTTCCGTTGTCTATCAAAACTCATCAGACCATTACTAAATTCCAATGGCAGCTTTAAAAAAGAAGAATTTTGCAAATATGTATGCAAGTATGTTTTGCAAATGCTCTTTAAACAACAAGCTTGATAGATAAAAGGTGAATTTTATTACTAACTAAATAAACCATATAGCAGTGGACTAGAATAGGTTGATGATGATGATGATGATGATGAAATAAACCATAATTTGTAAATAAAATAAATAAATGTATATGTAAAAATGTAGCTTATTTGCATACATATTGTAGAAAATCTTTGGTTTTATCATAGAAATTAGAGTAATTTTCAGTCCCTTTTCTACTATTTCCTCCTCCGTTTTTAAATTCCGAATAAACCAATACACTGTGTATATTCTGAAGAATACAGCATATATATTTCAGATATGTAGCTTTTATATTAAATAAGAGAAACGCATTTATAATAACCGATTATTCAACCGTCGGCCATTATAATCGCTTTAATGATACGTGAATATCTGCCTCAAGTCTCGCGAGCGCTTATCTCCTTTTTGCTACCTCTACTTTATACGAGCTTAGGACCAAATTTTAATGTTGTTATAAAAAGTTTTATGTTTAATTTTTTTTTCTGAATCTATTGGTTTAGTGTATAAAATATTCAGTTCCACAAAAGCATATAAAATCACGATGTAGGTATATTGTATGTCATTGCTATCACAAAAGCACCATTATCATAATTTTAAATATGTCAACATGACGGTTGCGGTAACGAGCTCTGCTCTAATAACCTATAAGATATTATACTAACAAAACTATCAGAATATGAGACATAAATGCGAATGGCCTCTTGCTTATAATCCGAGGGTAGAAACATAAATAAGGCCTGTGCCGCTAGACGTCACGTAGAGGCATAAACCACCCTACCGCGGGTCCATAGAGTGCCAATTTTTCACAATAATGACTTACATTCGATATCTACGTGTGCATGTATAGGAAGTCTAGTATTTTATGACAAAGTGTTGTTTATGGCTGGAAAATGAGTAAGTGCTTTGAAAAAAATTTAAAAAACTTTCGTGTGTATTTTTATTTTATGCAATACACATATATAAGTGAAAGCTAAGATGGGCCAAATCATGGAAAGGAGCTGTGGGAGAGCAGGTCCCGAGCTCCAAAGGTACTTCTGTTGCATAGCGCTAGAGAATATAATTGCTGTGTAGTTCACATATTCTATCCGGGTATTTCCGCAAATGTTTGGTAATATGAATACTGGAAAAGAAAATAGTTTACGAAAACAGACTCGCTCCTTATTTTGTGAGATCAAAAACATAGTTGATGAAAAATGTGGATATTAAAAGAGCTCCACATACCCCTTTTAGTATATTCAGATGTGCGTTTATAAATTAAATTTAGGTACACATATAGGAGGGCACGCCGCAATAGCGGCGGTAAGGCCCGTCATGGAGGATTGGCTAGAGAGGTGACACGGAAGCCTCTCGTACGGACTGACGCAGGTGATCTCCAGTAAGAGGAGCTTCGGGGACCACCTGCATCGGATCAGGAAGCAGCCAACGCCTGAGTGCTAGCTCCCCCCCCCCCAACCGGGGCAAGACGGGGTCAGGCCCAGGTTCAGTCGGGGTGCGACGGAAATGCTTTATTTGCAACCTTACACCCCGGTGTCTGTAGACCCGAGATGTCATGTAGTTTTAGTCGGTTCAAGCCCGACATAACCACCCCCGCTGGCCGGCAGGGGGTACAAAAGTTTTTGAGTTTCAGTTCTAAGTATGGGGAACCCCCAAAATTTATTGTTTATTTTCTATTTTTGTGTGAAAATCTTAATGCGGTTCACAGAATACATCTACTTACCAAATTTCAACAGCATAGTTCTTATAGTTTCGGAAAAAAGTGGCTGTGACATACGAACGGATAGACAGGCAGACATGACGAATCTGTAGGGGTTCCGTTTTTTGCCATTTGGCTACGGAATCCTAAAAAGCACACATATAGGTATAGAGGTCAAAATGGATAGATATTTTTATGCATCATTAAAATCATCAATTAATAACTTTTACATCTCTCATGTTCGGTAAGTATGTTCTTATTACCTCCAAATGGGGCTTGTAGGTGACTAATTAGCGCTCTAGGGTAATAATGTAGCTAGAAAAGCCCTAGGGCGGTAAGTAATTAAAAAAAAACACTTCTTTCTTTCAAAAAGTTCGCGTACATCTAACCATCATACTGGCAATAGACATCATGCATTCAGCCCAATGACCAAAGAGGTTGCTTTGCTATTCAGCCTTGTCTTCGTGTGAGTATAATAGTCATCAATTTTAAATATCGAACGGCGAAGCTCAATTTCGATCTTGAAAAAAAAAAGTTCTTTACGTGATTCTTTTTAATGAAAAAAGGCGGGAATAGAAAACTTTTACTTTAAATATTGTTTGTTTTTGGGACATTTTTATAATTACGTGCTAATTAGGAAAAAACATGAGTTCTTCAAGTGATGAAGATATAAGCTGCACTCCCGATTCAAAAAAAAAGGAAAATGGAAGCTGAAGCAGCAATTAACAATATTTTGCCTGAAACTTCTAAAGAGAGATATTTGAAAACTTACGACGAGTTCATAAAGTGGCGAACAGAAAATCTACTAAAGTCTTTATCCGAGACTGTATTTTTAACATATTTACCGCAACATATTCTTTAGTGAGCTATCAAAAAAGCTGCAGCCATCTAGTTTGTGGTGCATTTATTCAATGTTAAAAGCAACTATGAGTACTAACCACGACATCGATATCAAGAACTATTCAAAATTATCATATTTTCTAAAAAGACAATCTGCTGGGCACAAAAGCAAAAAGTCAAAGGTTTTTACAGCGCAAGACGTGAAAACATTCATAAATGAAGCCCCTGGTGACATATATTTAGCTGTAAAGGTACGTAAAATAATAATCATATAATGGTAATACTTCATAATTAATTTTTTATACTCTAATATCCTAAACATACTCATTTTTATATTTAGCTTGTTTTAGGTAGTTCTTATCTTCGGTAGAACTGGCGCATGCCGAGGTATTGAATTGACAACTATATCAATAGAGAACATAGAACAACAGGGTCAGTTGTTAGTAAATAAACTACCGAACACAAAAACTAAAATTGACCAAATATTTGTAGTTTCTCAAGAATTCTCTGAATTCGAACAAAAATACAGAAATCTTCGTCCTGAAAATGTAAACACCAACCGATTTTTTTTGAAGTACCACCACGGCAAGTGCTACAAACAAGTTATTGGAAAAAATACCATCAGAAGTATAGCGAAGCAAATCGCAAGTTATTTAAAGTTAGCACACCCGGAATTGTACACAGGTCATTGCTTCCGGAGAACATCGGCTACACTTTTAGCCGATTCTGGGGCTAACTTAACCACTATAAAAAGGCACGGTGGGTGGAAATCCAGCAAGGTAGTTGAAGGTTACATTGAAGATTCCATACAAAATAAAAGTAAAATACCAACCAAATAATGAAAACTATTCAGCTTTCAAAAAATGAAACATCTTTTTCAAGAGATGGACCATCAACTTCTGCTGAAGAAAGCTTCACCCCGTCAGATTTTGTCCATGACCAACAAATATCACAATCTCAAACTATTAACATACCCAAAAAACACCTGTCCTTAAAATTTGAAAATTGTTCACATTTGACTATAAATTCCAACAAATAAAATGTTTTATTCTTGTAATGCCGGTTTTTTTCTACTTACCTCACAATCGAGATGTAAAGCAGAATAGTTAGCTCGGGAGTAAGCATCAATTGCACGCTCGAACTATAGGCGCCCTCGCTGCGCTCGTGCGCCTAAATATCTCGGGCTGCAATTGATGCCTTACAGCCCTTGGCTACTAATCTACTATTATATGAAATCAAGATAATATTGAAAATCTATCTTTCAATACCATTATACAATTGTAAATAAGTTGTGTCTGTAGATTGGAGATATTTAACCAAAAGAATTGGGTTATGTTAAATGAACGATTCAAAACATACAAATATTTTTGTTTAGGATCTTGTCTGTATTTTCGCGATGGGCGCAAAAACTACTGAACGGATTTTAATATAGTTTGTTGCATTACAAAGGTCTTGGTCAAGCTTATATACCGTATGTTTGCTTGCAATTGGTTAAGTAGAACAGGAGATATGACCAAAAAACGATAATGGACTCCCACGCGGGTGGAGACGCGGGCATCAGCTAATGATTTAATGGAATTTTGGTATTTTACTCTCTTAAAACCGAAGAGTTTTATAGCCTAAAGCAATAAATTACCCTTTGAATAACGTATTTATCCACAACTTTACTATAAAATTTACGGTTACTTTAATTAAAACACAATGGATTTGGCGTTGGATTGATTAAGTTATTTATGATAATTATCTTGTAAATAAAGACTTAACGCGATATAATTTACGTAACACTTCACTTCGGTTAGTTATCACTTAAATAAACGTATTTAGTATGATGTTACCTACGAGTCCTATTAACCCGCCTCGACGGATTAACCCTGAATAACCTTAGACTAGAATTGGCCCTAATGTTTACCTTTGGTCTACTGTCCCATACCAAAGACAGTAGGTGTGTATGATTTGATATGTGTGAATTTATGCGAATTGTATGAAAGGGAATAACACTGCGAACTAAACTAAATATAAGGAATGGAATAGCTTGCGAAAACCCCTAAAACTATTCCACGGATCCTAGATTATAGGAAATAGGTGTTTGAAACGCTTCCGAAATCAGACTCAATCCCAGAATTTAAGGCTTGTTACCTACAAGTTCTTTTTAGCCACGTTTCAGGAATTTGGATTTTATTGAGAAAGGTATTTATAAAATATAGGAATTTTTAGATATTCACTCCAAAGAGCGTTATCATTTGTCACTGTCTAGTATGCACAACTCGTCAAAAGAATCACCAATTATATTAGCATAACACAGCCAACGAAATTACCAACTATTTTAACAGAGCATGTGCACTTCAACCAGCTACAATGAAAACTATCCCCTGTCCCCGTTCGAAATCAGTTTTTATATTCCACTGACTCCCCGCTTGGTGCGTCCTAGTGACGTCACACGTTTCTTCGTCGCTTGGGTATCAGGTAGTATTTTTTTATGAGAAATGACCTACGCATTGGATCTTTATTTAAAATAGCGTGCCAATATTATTTTAAAACAAACATCTTAACTAGTTCAAATTAAGCATATTTTAATTATATACACACCATTAACCTTAAATTACCATCATTCCATGCAACATGCCACGCTTATCACTTAACTCTCAATCTACGTAATACACACTCATTGTCAGGCAAAGCATAGCGACATTCAATCGTGCAAAATTTGGTAAACGCGTCCGTTTACATAACCAACAGTCTCGTATCAAAGCTTGACAAAGAAACCAAATTACATCTTATTTGGTTATTAAAACCATTTATAAATTATTTTAATACGCATTAACCAATGAGATAATGTAGACGTCCATAGAGTTCATTTTGCAATTATTAACACGTGTTAATATTTCTTTATTTCAAATACGTCGTGAAGACGAATAATTTTTTATGTTGTATGAATGGTATTTGCATTGTTAACAGATGTGAGGTAAAAGCGTTGTTTCGCCATCGTGGAGATATAAATAATACCATTTCATCAGAAAGTTAAATTCCATTACATTTCTTTTTAATTTTGTTATATACGTCAGCTGTGAACATTATACCAATTTTTTTTTATTTTTTTTTTATTTTTATATTTAGGACACGTCAATTTGACTTCACCTCGCCTGATGCTGAAGGTAAAGTCTCAGGAAAGAGGGTCACCATTACATACATGTACCATGTTAACAATGGTGGCACTCAGCTTGACGGCCTCATCAGAAGAGGATTGTCGTCGCAGCATCGCGTGACACCCACCGGTCCCACTAGTGCTGCGACCACAATCCACCTGCCCGGCTATGCACTTGCTGACCCCTGAACGCAATCAAACCGAAATTGGATTACTATGGAGGGTTTTTCGCAATCGTGCACGGTGGTACCTACCCGGCCGAATTTTGTGACAAATTTGTGTCATCAAATTTCTACCACCAGTACTCATAATCACAATATGTCATAATACGTTTGACATTTTTTTTTTTTTTTATTTTTTTTTTTTTTTTAAAAGAATATTAGCAACCGAAATTACTAATATTCCCCCTAACCCCTCCAGCTAAGCTAAAATGCTTGTGTTAGGAGTGGGTTCACGTCGGTAGTGTAATGGCCAGGATTCGTACCCGGGACCTCTCGATCGTAAGGTCGACTCCTTAACCACTAAGCTACCGGTACTTACTTACGTAAGTAACATGGGTGTGCGTGTTCCAAATGCATGATTTATGCATAATTAAAACAAAAATGTCATTCTGCACTTCCTTCTTCCTTATAAGCTATAACTGTGCCAAATCTCACACTCCATCCGCACAATTTTCGTGAAAAGGGATGCAAGATTTTCCTTCTCGTATTAATATATAGATACTAAATACAGCATATGAACTACTATAATACTAGATCAGATTTGATATTTGTCTCATGTAAGTAAAGAGAAAAAAAACAAATGAAATTAAAAACCATCTATTGCTACAACATCATCACAATATTTAAAAAGAAAATAAACTTTTTAAATTAAAATTATATGATTATAGTTTTCATTCCATCTCTTTCTTTATTATTTGTATTCTCTTATTTTATTTGCGGGTAAAGATACAAAATTTATGTACAATTTATTTTTTAATTTATAATTTAACAATACACGCAGGTGCACTTCGGACGGGTGCTCTAAGGATTACCTCAATAAATAATGCAAATTAATATTTGTATGCATTATTGTGTGTACTCGCATTGGTTTAGAGAATTCTGTAACAAAAACAAATTAAGTATGTTTACATTTATAATATGCTACTTCTAATGTAGACATTATTATAGTACTTACTTATATGACTTAGCTATTAAGACCATAATTGTAAAACTAGTATTAGTACAATGTACAGCCCTCATTTTTGATGAATAAATTATTATTATTATTCCTCTTTATTAACTTTTAAATACATATAATTACATTTTTAAATATATATATAAAAAAATACAAATATATTTAAAAATATAAAAACAGTGCTCCACAGGCATCGGGTACAGGGACCAAGCTGCCGGTGGTTACGGCTCCAGGGAGAGGAACTTCCTCACTATGCGTGCCGTGCCTAGCAGAACGGCCTTCTGCATCAGGCCTTTGAGCCAGCTGCCTAACGAGAGCCTTATTATTATTATTATTAAGTCATTCGTTAAAAATTAGAGTTTTTTTTTTTTTTTTTCTATTCGTTTTTTTTTTTTTTTTAACTATGATAAGTTTTATCAATAAGTATTTCACCACTTCTTGCCCTTTACCCTTGCAATCGCGGTTGATTTACTAGCTAATTATTGAAGAGTTCCGTTGTCTATCAAAACTCATCAGACCATTACTAAATTCCAATGGCAGCTTTAAAAAAGAAGAATTTTGCAAATATGTATGCAAGTATGTTTTGCAAATGCTCTTTAAACAACAAGCTTGATAGATAAAAGGTGAATTTTATTACTAACTAAATAAACCATATAGCAGTGGACTAGAATAGGTTGATGATGATGATGATGATGATGAAATAAACCATAATTTGTAAATAAAATAAATAAATGTATATGTAAAAATGTAGCTTATTTGCATACATATTGTAGAAAATCTTTGGTTTTATCATAGAAATTAGAGTAATTTTCAGTCCCTTTTCTACTATTTCCTCCTCCGTTTTTAAATTCCGAATAAACCAATACACTGTGTATATTCTGAAGAATACAGCATATATATTTCAGATATGTAGCTTTTATATTAAATAAGAGAAACGCATTTATAATAACCGATTATTCAACCGTCGGCCATTATAATCGCTTTAATGATACGTGAATATCTGCCTCAAGTCTCGCGAGCGCTTATCTCCTTTTTGCTACCTCTACTTTATACGAGCTTAGGACCAAATTTTAATGTTGTTATAAAAAGTTTTATGTTTAATTTTTTTTTCTGAATCTATTGGTTTAGTGTATAAAATATTCAGTTCCACAAAAGCATATAAAATCACGATGTAGGTATATTGTATGTCATTGCTATCACAAAAGCACCATTATCATAATTTTAAATATGTCAACATGACGGTTGCGGTAACGAGCTCTGCTCTAATAACCTATAAGATATTATACTAACAAAACTATCAGAATATGAGACATAAATGCGAATGGCCTCTTGCTTATAATCCGAGGGTAGAAACATAAATAAGGCCTGTGCCGCTAGACGTCACGTAGAGGCATAAACCACCCTACCGCGGGTCCATAGAGTGCCAATTTTTCACAATAATGACTTACATTCGATATCTACGTGTGCATGTATAGGAAGTCTAGTATTTTATGACAAAGTGTTGTTTATGGCTGGAAAATGAGTAAGTGCTTTGAAAAAAATTTAAAAAACTTTCGTGTGTATTTTTATTTTATGCAATACACATATATAAGTGAAAGCTAAGATGGGCCAAATCATGGAAAGGAGCTGTGGGAGAGCAGGTCCCGAGCTCCAAAGGTACTTCTGTTGCATAGCGCTAGAGAATATAATTGCTGTGTAGTTCACATATTCTATCCGGGTATTTCCGCAAATGTTTGGTAATATGAATACTGGAAAAGAAAATAGTTTACGAAAACAGACTCGCTCCTTATTTTGTGAGATCAAAAACATAGTTGATGAAAAATGTGGATATTAAAAGAGCTCCACATACCCCTTTTAGTATATTCAGATGTGCGTTTATAAATTAAATTTAGGTACACATATAGGAGGGCACGCCGCAATAGCGGCGGTAAGGCCCGTCATGGAGGATTGGCTAGAGAGGTGACACGGAAGCCTCTCGTACGGACTGACGCAGGTGATCTCCAGTAAGAGGAGCTTCGGGGACCACCTGCATCGGATCAGGAAGCAGCCAACGCCTGAGTGCTAGCTCCCCCCCCCCCAACCGGGGCAAGACGGGGTCAGGCCCAGGTTCAGTCGGGGTGCGACGGAAATGCTTTATTTGCAACCTTACACCCCGGTGTCTGTAGACCCGAGATGTCATGTAGTTTTAGTCGGTTCAAGCCCGACATAACCACCCCCGCTGGCCGGCAGGGGGTACAAAAGTTTTTGAGTTTCAGTTCTAAGTATGGGGAACCCCCAAAATTTATTGTTTATTTTCTATTTTTGTGTGAAAATCTTAATGCGGTTCACAGAATACATCTACTTACCAAATTTCAACAGCATAGTTCTTATAGTTTCGGAAAAAAGTGGCTGTGACATACGAACGGATAGACAGGCAGACATGACGAATCTGTAGGGGTTCCGTTTTTTGCCATTTGGCTACGGAATCCTAAAAAGCACACATATAGGTATAGAGGTCAAAATGGATAGATATTTTTATGCATCATTAAAATCATCAATTAATAACTTTTACATCTCTCATGTTCGGTAAGTATGTTCTTATTACCTCCAAATGGGGCTTGTAGGTGACTAATTAGCGCTCTAGGGTAATAATGTAGCTAGAAAAGCCCTAGGGCGGTAAGTAATTAAAAAAAAACACTTCTTTCTTTCAAAAAGTTCGCGTACATCTAACCATCATACTGGCAATAGACATCATGCATTCAGCCCAATGACCAAAGAGGTTGCTTTGCTATTCAGCCTTGTCTTCGTGTGAGTATAATAGTCATCAATTTTAAATATCGAACGGCGAAGCTCAATTTCGATCTTGAAAAAAAAAAGTTCTTTACGTGATTCTTTTTAATGAAAAAAGGCGGGAATAGAAAACTTTTACTTTAAATATTGTTTGTTTTTGGGACATTTTTATAATTACGTGCTAATTAGGAAAAAACATGAGTTCTTCAAGTGATGAAGATATAAGCTGCACTCCCGATTCAAAAAAAAAGGAAAATGGAAGCTGAAGCAGCAATTAACAATATTTTGCCTGAAACTTCTAAAGAGAGATATTTGAAAACTTACGACGAGTTCATAAAGTGGCGAACAGAAAATCTACTAAAGTCTTTATCCGAGACTGTATTTTTAACATATTTACCGCAACATATTCTTTAGTGAGCTATCAAAAAAGCTGCAGCCATCTAGTTTGTGGTGCATTTATTCAATGTTAAAAGCAACTATGAGTACTAACCACGACATCGATATCAAGAACTATTCAAAATTATCATATTTTCTAAAAAGACAATCTGCTGGGCACAAAAGCAAAAAGTCAAAGGTTTTTACAGCGCAAGACGTGAAAACATTCATAAATGAAGCCCCTGGTGACATATATTTAGCTGTAAAGGTACGTAAAATAATAATCATATAATGGTAATACTTCATAATTAATTTTTTATACTCTAATATCCTAAACATACTCATTTTTATATTTAGCTTGTTTTAGGTAGTTCTTATCTTCGGTAGAACTGGCGCATGCCGAGGTATTGAATTGACAACTATATCAATAGAGAACATAGAACAACAGGGTCAGTTGTTAGTAAATAAACTACCGAACACAAAAACTAAAATTGACCAAATATTTGTAGTTTCTCAAGAATTCTCTGAATTCGAACAAAAATACAGAAATCTTCGTCCTGAAAATGTAAACACCAACCGATTTTTTTTTGAAGTACCACCACGGCAAGTGCTACAAACAAGTTATTGGAAAAAATACCATCAGAAGTATAGCGAAGCAAATCGCAAGTTATTTAAAGTTAGCACACCCGGAATTGTACACAGGTCATTGCTTCCGGAGAACATCGGCTACACTTTTAGCCGATTCTGGGGCTAACTTAACCACTATAAAAAGGCACGGTGGGTGGAAATCCAGCAAGGTAGTTGAAGGTTACATTGAAGATTCCATACAAAATAAAAGTAAAATACCAACCAAATAATGAAAACTATTCAGCTTTCAAAAAATGAAACATCTTTTTCAAGAGATGGACCATCAACTTCTGCTGAAGAAAGCTTCACCCCGTCAGATTTTGTCCATGACCAACAAATATCACAATCTCAAACTATTAACATACCCAAAAAACACCTGTCCTTAAAATTTGAAAATTGTTCACATTTGACTATAAATTCCAACAAATAAAATGTTTTATTCTTGTAATGCCGGTTTTTTTCTACTTACCTCACAATCGAGATGTAAAGCAGAATAGTTAGCTCGGGAGTAAGCATCAATTGCACGCTCGAACTATAGGCGCCCTCGCTGCGCTCGTGCGCCTAAATATCTCGGGCTGCAATTGATGCCTTACAGCCCTTGGCTACTAATCTACTATTATATGAAATCAAGATAATATTGAAAATCTATCTTTCAATACCATTATACAATTGTAAATAAGTTGTGTCTGTAGATTGGAGATATTTAACCAAAAGAATTGGGTTATGTTAAATGAACGATTCAAAACATACAAATATTTTTGTTTAGGATCTTGTCTGTATTTTCGCGATGGGCGCAAAAACTACTGAACGGATTTTAATATAGTTTGTTGCATTACAAAGGTCTTGGTCAAGCTTATATACCGTATGTTTGCTTGCAATTGGTTAAGTAGAACAGGAGATATGACCAAAAAACGATAATGGACTCCCACGCGGGTGGAGACGCGGGCATCAGCTAATGATTTAATGGAATTTTGGTATTTTACTCTCTTAAAACCGAAGAGTTTTATAGCCTAAAGCAATAAATTACCCTTTGGACGTTTCATAAATTGGTTTATATAATGAATTCTAAAAATAGAGTAGAAAAATACACTTGTCACTTCTCAGTAAGTAAAGTGACCGATGTTAAGAGATTCTTTAGTTAGTTTTAACAAGATTCAAAGTAAACACCAAAGGCAAAGGCTGAACGCTTTGTACGATTCAATCAAAGCTTCCTGGATACCGACCCACTTTATTATTGTTGGTAGATAGGAGTACTGGGCAACATGTAGAAAACGAAAAAGGAATCTGTTTTCACAGGTGAGAATCGTGTCCGAATTAGCAAAATTTTAATTAGAAAACGTTCGTGTTACATCTAAAGAGGGACAATTTAATTTTCTGCTGTTTTAGTATAATTTTATACGCTCAGTAAAAGCGCAGAGAGTTATGTTGTTTGTAATAAAATGGAAAGTGCTGAAAATCACATGGAACATTATGTCTGCTATTAGTGTACGAGGAATTTCGAAATTACCATCCGTTGCGATACACAAGACAACAGAATACAAGAATCGACATTTTAATATTAAACCTTTCCTCTTTCATATTTTTTATGATTGTTAAACAAATTACTTTTATTTCTGTACAATATTTTCCTCAATAATTAACTTATAAAAATACGAAGAGTTGTTTCGATGTTGCTTTGTGATTTTCGAGTAATTACGACTTTATAAATATTTCAACGTTTAAAAACTTAGAATGTCACGACTTGTTAACATTTAGAGCTACAGCCAAATCTGTAAGGCCATGGGCCTGTGAGAAAATAATACATTACACACATCTTTCTACCTCTGTGGTAGTCAGGGACAACAGCCCACTTTGACGACCTCTGTGGTGTAGCGTTAGAGTGTTAGATTGCTACGTTGGAGGTCGCGGGTTCAATTCCCGCGCAGTGCAAATTTTTGTATATATCAATATATCTATTTGCATTGATCTGGGTGTTTCTATGTATAATATGTATGTATTTGCAAATAAAATATATCTAAGGATGTATATCCACATTCTAAAACCCATAACACAAGCTAGTTAAGCTATGCTTGTGTAAGTTGCTAGTTAAATTATGCTTACTTTGGGTATTCGAATATTTATTTATTTATTTGCGTCTGTCCTTACACACTTCACGAGCTACAATCAACCTATCCGAATAGCGTCTATTAGATTGCATCTTCGCCACATTGCAGTTGTCTTTTATCCGTCGCTTGTAAGGCCAAACAAACATGACCACTATGATGGTGTAGTTGGAGGGCTGAGTGTGATCAAATTGTAGGTCAAATGAAAATGCCAATTTCAACTAGCAACAAGTAGCACCCGTTACAGGCATAATATATGAACCAACCGTAGATCCCCTCGTTATTTCATTTTACCGTTCTCCTTATCGCCCCATCTTCTTTGCAAGTGCCAAGGCGTAACAGATATTCTTGTTTTGACAAGGTCAAAACAACCGCTTATATCATCAGATGGGCCATGCCTAGTATGCGGCCTTGCAAACTTAAGTAGGTAATCTAAAATTTAGATGGGCCACTCGCATTGGGTAACCTTCCTCTAAGTCGTTATAATTATTTAGTTACGCTTAGACACTGAGCGACATGTTAGTCAATAACCAACTTCTGCATACAAATCGCTTCGACCAAACATGCCCGCTATAAAAGTGGTCCTGATTAGACTGTCATGCATTTTACGGGAATTCTATATGCCCTGGTTCTTTGAAAGGTCCCTTCCACAAATAAAATAAAATAACTGCGTTCTTTGAAAGCATGCGACGTTCAGGAAATAATTCAGTTTGAGTATTATCCATAGTTACCAGCAGCGGGTTTTCGAAGAAATTAGCCCATAGCCGTGAACGTGTGCATATTTTTTTAGCTGAATTTCCTAGTGCTTAAATGCTTAATTTAAATTTGGTGCAATTTCTTGGTTTCTATTACATAACTGTTGTTTAACCAGTAGTATTTCTTTTTACGTGCGGAAATCCCTTCGGATACCCCCCGCCGGCCAGCGGGGGTGGTTATGTCGGTCATGAACCGACTAAAACCGCACGGTGTCCTCCCCAAGTGTCCATTGCCTGGTGGGGTCGGGTTTTATCCGCGTCAGTGAGTTGGCAGGCGTGTGTAGGACACACACGACACGCCTCCGCCATTAACCAGGTTAAAGTAACATATATGTTTGGTTGGTGATCATATTTTCTCCTAGACACCGGGCAAGATAATATAAAAAGGTAAAATAATAAATGGTTTTAAAGCTAAACTAAATAATAGACAAATAGTATGTCAAATCCATGCGTCCAATTACCAATTGGTAATGTTCCCAGAAGGCTGACAGCATACCCTCTCACCTTAAGTTGCTATCGTATGTAAACATTGCCGCTCATGGGAATACCGAAGGTTAAGACTATTCCCATGAGCGGCCATACCATAATTTTTCTCAGTCTCCTATTTGCCCACCACAGGTAGCAACGCGCGAGTGATACCTCTGGTGAGCCATGTATTTTTATGCCTCAGTAATATATAAAGAAGCATTTACCATTATCTTTACCGAAGCACCTATATTCATTTGTATAGTAAATACTTGTTTTCAGTCAAACCTGATAATGGCATGCTATTCAATTCCGTGAGCAAACTTATGCGATTTATTTAGAACTTGCGTCAATCGCTCGTTTATCTGAATATGAAGGATGCCTCGTTATAATGCAATTAAACGCTTAATCGAAAACACAGGACCCTCCATTGCTCAAGTGAGCCAGGCGCGATCAGAGACGACAAATTGCCTCTCTACGGCACGCCGTTCATACTTTTGAACAAGGAAACAATTTAGTAACGAGAACGTTCTCATGTCGATTTTTCACATTTTTTATGATCCGCCTCAGGATGTTGGGAATATTAATGTAACTTGACATCGACATCGTAATTCGAGCCATTCAACTTTGAGCTTTATATTGATGATAAAATGTAGGCTCTGTCGATAAAGTCTGTAATCAAAGTGGCTCAATACATTTCAATTTACTTAGCACTTTTGATTTAGCCTTTCATTAAAGATTAGAATTAACATGTAACAAATCAAGTTCGTATTTACAGGTTCAAATACTGATTATTTACTTATTTTAGTTCGTTATTCTCTGTTTCTTGGTCATGTCGTAGTCATCGTAGTGTCGGTTACTGTTAGCCTTCAAGTAGGTTGTTTTGTCAGCCACCGTCGAGGAAAAAATATCTTTGAGGATGTGACAGGTTGCTAGAGCCCATAAATACTTGTAATAACTGAGGTGTTGGTTCCCGCAGAGCCCCGACGACTTTACTCTTAAGCACTATTAAGACTTTATACAGGACTAAGCAAGTAGTATTATTTTTATTTCAGTTTCCTGTTCGGTAGAGATACAGTCAGGGGCAAAACCTCTCGTAAAATAATAAACAAAACATGAAATAGAGTAACCTATTCCTCCGAGGATTACATGGCAACTTAATAGAAAGATAGTTATAATTTCATAGAGTTTAGCAACTTTTGTAGCTGACTGTACTTTTCGAGAGATCTTTTAAGCTTTCAAAGTATTATACAAATATACAGAGTTGACTAATCAAGTCATTTAACCCTTTCTCTTTCATTTCTAGACCCAACATAGTGAAATTAAATCGGTACTTCAGGCACGGTACTTTTCAATAAAAACATAAAAAACATAACATAAACTCACGCCTATATCCCCGAAGGGGTAGGCAGAGGTGCTAGCACCCACATTTCGCCAGTTTATGTATATTCGGAATAATCGAGATATATTTGTTAAGGGGCGAAGAAAAATAGAAGAATTGATAGTTTTATATGATGAATAGATTTATTTGGCAATTAATTATCTTTACTCTAGTAGGCACGTTCTTAGATTAAGAGTTGGATTGATTAAGTAATTTATGCACTATGTAGACCTAAGTTGGTAAATAAACTTATCGTTTGATGGTAAATGATTATATTATCTGTGACTATGTACGCTTGCGAGGTCAGAAGTGTCACTCATTGTTGCTTACCATACCCTTCTTCTTATTGGCTGTTTGGATTACAATTCTAAAGAAGAGAGAGGCCTATGTCTAGCAGCCGTCTGCAATAGGCTAATTGATTGATATTTACAGCTACAACGTTAAGATGAGTGCTCTCGGTAAATACATATTTTATTAAATTAAAATAATAAAATAAATTAAATAATTAAAATAAATAATAAATTAAATTGTAACTAAGTACATAAAATAGGGTCGTGGGGTCCAAGTGCTCGTTTATTTCATTAAAACTAGAAAACAAACAACAAAGCGTATAGAAGCTACCCTTGACCAGAGACATGTTACATACATGCCCTCTGGTCAAGGGTAGATTGCTTGTTTGTAATGTTTCAATATTTTATTTAAATATTTTTAATATTATGTACCTACCCATGTAAATTATATATAATTAGTTAATAAATAGCTGTTAAATGTAATACTTATCAAATACATATTACAATGGTATACATCATTATCACAGTGGCAGTAAATATTTCTATATTTTTATTCCTGACGTCCAGATTTACCAGGAATATGTATAAAAAGTTTGCATTACTCCTGAATGACTGTAAATTTTCTTTGAACATATTTTATTCCGGGAAATGTATTATTTGCATTGTAGGTAAGGTTTAACTGTAGAAAATAACACGCTGTCACTTAGGATTTTTAATTTGTCTGAGTTGTCTAAAGAGCAGACTTTCTAACTTACTACCTATTTCTGAAAAAGTATATAATAGTACTACTTCTTATCATTTATGATCTTATTACACCAGGGTTATCCTAAAATAAACTTTAAACTTAGATATTATTACATGAATGCTGAGATTCGTGGACTCACAAACGTATACAAATGCTGAGTTTTTAACGAAACTATTGTATTTTTTACGACGTATATTCATAGTTTCCCAGTTAGAACAAACCCATTTAAGCCGAACTAGAAAGTACCAACCCTCTTTCAATTAATATGAAAAGCACGATGATCCTTAATTACGACCTTAAATATACATTTTATTTTTATTAACCGCACTAAAGTTAAAAATGCGAGAGTAACTTTATCTGTTTCTTATTTTTACACGTGAAGGCACCTGAAGCGATCATAATGAAAATTGATAACGAATCATGGCCTGCAGAAGGATAACCCACGACTTCGTACGCATCCGCGATAACCCACATTTACGTATAGTATGCCCATCGCGTTGAGATAAAAAATGTCGACTGAGACAGTCTTACATTATTATGTGTGAAAGAAAAGGATAGAGATCAATATATTGCCCATTGTCGTTATTTTTAAAAAATATAAAAAATAGTTTAATTTTTTAATTTCAAACAGTGTAATTTCTATTTGATGAAAACACACAATAGAAATTTTTCATCATAGAGTTCTATTTAAATAATTATATCGGCCTATGCTAGTGATCATAAACTTTTTTTGATGTGTGTACAATATGTGTTTACATACTTCATCATGTTCCGTAGGCTTTATATAGATCAATTCGAAGACTAAAGTATTGGCAACGTGTGCGGCTGTTGTATTTTAAGTGCGCGGTTTGTATTTCTAGGTCGGGTTAAGTACAGATAGTTTCCGCACGAAAAAAAAAAAAAAAAAAAAAAAAAGGTCGGGTTAAGTAAGCAAATAGAAACTGAAAATGTGCCCGGTAGGTGACAACAGGTTTACGCCCAATTAAGTAAAACTAAAAAAAATTGTTAGCGTAATGTGGGTGTGGATCTACCTAATACCTTTCCGGGTGTATGTAAGTAAAGGAATAAAACAAAATCGTAAAAGTATCAGAACCAAAATATATAACAACAGTATAATATTAAGTTTTATATAGCAGGAAGACTCCTTTCCCATCCCCTCCCAAACTCCTTTCCCATCCTCTTTCCTTTACAGGGTCGGCAGCGCGAGTGTGATGCCACTGGTGTTGCACACGTCCATAGGCCGCGGTAACCGCTTCCCATCAGGTGGGCCGTGTACCTTAGTGGTATAAAAAAAAAGTTTTCTAATGCACTTATGACATTAGTTATAATATAAGCTTATAAGTGACAACCAACTTGGACTGTGACAAATTAGCTTTGGTGACATCACAATAAAAATGTGACGCTATTATTTGTTCATTTGTTGTCCTCAACGGCTAAGTCCTGGTATACTGGTATACCCCTACTATGAGTTCCTATTACCAAACTATGTTAGAAATCGGTTTTTTTTATTAGCTTCATCCCTTCACCTTGTATGCTTGATAATTTCAAAGAGTAAAGACCAGACTATAATGATGAACTCACTTGACTTGACAATCACTTTGACGGTCTCGAAAGATATTCATGTTTAGCCTGGGTATAGGAAAAGGGAAACACAGGGTATATATAGAATTGAAGTCGTAGTAATGACATTTCAAGAAGAAAAACCGTTTTGATAGACAGGCGGACGAACCACGATGTGATCTTAAAAGGGTTCCGTTTTTTTATTTTGAGGTATGGGACCCTGGGGTGTTTGTTGGGTAACCTCCTCGAGTGTCGCTCCGATTCCGATCCCGCTGCAGTCCGGGGGGAACGGAATCGGAGCGGCCGGTACACCCTGGGCGGCGGTCAATGGCTTCCCCTTCACCCCTTCATAGGGTTGGCATTGATCGTCGGCCAATACCCAACGTGGCGGGAACACATCGCTCTCCGTACTCCTCTGGTTTCAGAGGAGACAGGATGAGCGATGCTGTTAGTGGTGAGATGGCCCAGGGTCAGCCGGGGTGCGAGGGATATGCTCTATGGGTAACCTTACACCCCGGCGTCTGAAGACCCGAGACGGCGTGCGGTTTTAGTCGGTGCAAGCCCGACATAACCGCCCCCGCTGGCCGGCGGGGGGTATCCGAAGGGATTTCCGCACGATAAAAAAAAAATAAAAAAAAAAAAAGGTATGGGACCCTAAATTTTGGGATTCGTGTTATAAAGGGATTTTCTATGTATAAAAATGTCGTGTCGTGTACTACTATCCCTAGCGATTTACGAAATATATATCCTATGGTAGCCCTAACGTAACGAGTTTTCAAGTATACTTACTCCTAACAACCAAGATTATGTTACACGCTTCAATTTGCGAAGCATCTTGACACCTTTTTGATAAAGTCGTTCATGAGACCGTTTATTATTCCTAATTGGCTTCCTTAAACGTCGAGCATGCTCTAAGAGAGAAAGGTGCAAACGGAAAGAAAACAGTAGATACATAATAATTATTTTCTTTTACTTTTTCATTTGGATTTCAGAGTATTTATCACTTTATTACATAAACTTACGATTATAATACTCACTGTAAATAAAGTTTTATATTTCAATGCCCTTGGCTCCGCCCGCGCGGACGTCGGTTACCGTTTTTTGGTCATATCTCCGGTTCTATAAAACCAATTGCAATCAAACATACGGCAAAATGCGAGTGAAATGCCCACCCTCACGCAAAAACCGCGCCCTGTCGTGGAGTTGCGGATACCAGCTCGCGAAACCATACCAAACATACGGCAGATTTTAAGTCTGACCAAGACCTTTCTAATGGGAAAAAACCGTATCAAATCCGTTAAAATAGTTTTTGCGTCCATCGCGAATTAACAGATAAAAAGACAAAAAATCAAAAAAAAAAAATTGTGTTCAGATTCGTTCATTTAACATAACCCAAGTATATTTTTTAAATATCTCTAATATTCAGTACATTTACTGATTTACCATTTTACTATTCTACAGATTCTCGTACGTCGTTAGGGATGAGTTATGTAAGGTGCCTAAGATAACCATGACATTATTTAATAATTTCAAAATATAATGATTTAAATTGAATTCAGATGGGTCAATTTTAATTATAAAAAGTCTTTAATGGTTTAATATAATATATTGTTTAATGTTAATGTTTGCATGCCATAAAATGAAATGGTTAATGTGGTGAACGAAAATAATGTGACATCTTGTACTACCACATTTCCGCAAATGAAGAATTTGAATTTGAAGTATTTACTAAATACGTTATTTCTGTGTTGCATACTATTGCATATGACAATATGAATAGTCTATCATAGTGAGTGTACAACGAAAGATTTCTATCTCGTCAACGCCTACTTATGCACACAAAACTGTGCATATAGTGAGCGTTGACGAGACTCAACTTCAATTTCTCAATTTCATTAAAAAATCTGAAACCGGCCAATAGTAACGACCTTAGTGGTGTAACGGGAAATGGCCCTTATGGCTATCTTCGTCACTAGCTTGGCTGTAATCGTCTAAACCTAAGTAAAACGTAAAACTAAACTGTGAGGTTAAATTCCTAACCGATTTAATTTAAAATAATGTACTCCACGATTATTCTCCTCACTAAATTAATTTAACTTACGGTTTAAATTATATATTATCTAATGCTCTAATCTCTGAGTTTTGTTCAAATAAAATGAACTCTATCTGCATAAAATCTAGTTTCTATATACGATATTGATTTAAATGTCAAGTTATCATTTACGGTCGTAGATTGTATCTACCAGGTAACTGAGGTTTTCTGGATCCAGATTATATGATAATGGCCTGTATTATATTTATATTTCATGTGTTTTGTCGTGAGCTCATATATTTTTTTGGTTGATATTAAATCAACATATTTTCTCCTCCTCTCTCTCAAGAGTAATTTAATTCTGTTATCAGTACCTCCACTTCTTTTCTTTTTTTATATATATTAGTTTCCACTAATTAATACCATTATAAGTTTAACCGACCCGTCGTAAATCGCCTCACATATCTAGGTTTGCCTGCATTCCAATGTAGGTTTCGTTCGAGACTGGTATAAATACTGATTTAATATAAGTTCATCTGTTTTAGCTTGTAAATATAATGTTTTAGCTTGTAAGTATAATTTATGGATTTCAGGCAGACCCCAGAAATGCTACACACTGATAACTTGCTCAAACTGAAAACCCAAATGGTTCCAGGAGCTAAGATTGTATTTAAATTACCTATTAAGTGAGCTGATTGTAACACATATATTTATTTATTGCTGTATTCGACTAAAATACTCCCTCTCGTTAGAAACTGTGTGCAAATAATGATATTTCAGATATCTCTGAATGAACCTACTAAAACCGCACGCCGTCTCTTATGTGTTCTTTGCACTTTACAAGTCGAATATTAATTGAGTTCACCAACGTCCATCTCTTTGTATTACTGATACTATTTTCATGTGTTACTCGATATATTGCAAATGTTAGATGAATAATCAGCCACTTAGATAATTTACTCTAATATATTACTCGTCAACTTCTGCCCACTCAAATCAATGTTCTATAACTGATAACGGAATAATTATTTATACTTGCTCTAATTCTCGAATGATGTATTCAGCCGTGTTATAATGCACTTAATTATTTGATTACAGCGCCTAGATAAAATGTTATAATGATAATGATATTTCACGTAATCATTTAAATCACTTTCGAACGTAATTTTATATAAATTCAGACAACGGTTCTTTATCTTGCTATTCAAACCAATATACTATAAAATAGTAGAAATTTACCAGAAACTTTCAATTATATTATTTAGTAATATATTTAAAGTTATATAACAAACTATCACGATTTATTCAGACATTGTTCTGGAACTATCTTCGATATATCTATTTTTAATTATTGAATAACGTATTTATCCACAACTTTACTATAAAATTTACGGTTACTTTAATTAAAACACAATGGATTTGCCGTTGGATTGATTAAGTTATTTATGATAATTATCTTGTAAATAAAGACTTAACGCGATATAATTTACGTAACACTTCACTTCGGTTAGTTATCACTTAAATAAACGTATTTAGTATGATGTTACCTACGAGTCCTATTAATCCGCCTCGACGGATTAACCCTGAATAACCTTAGACTAGAATTGTGTCGTGTCGTACCAAAGACAGTAGGTGTGTATGATTTGATATGTGTGTATTTATGCGAATTGTGTGAAAGGGAATAACAATGCGAACTAAACTAAGGATAAGGAATGGAATAGCTTGTGAAAACCCCTAAAACTATTCCACGGATCCTAGATTATAGGAAATAGGTGTTTGAAACGCTTCCGAAATCAGACTCAATTCCAGAATTTAAGGCTTGTTACCTACCAGTTCTTTCTTGCCACGTTTCAGGAATTTGGGTTTTATTGAGAAAGGTATTTATAAAATATAGGAATCTTTAGATATTCAATCCAAAGAGCGTTATCATTTGTCACTGTCTAGTATGCACAACTCGTCAAAAGAATCACCAATTATATTAGCATAACACAGCCAACGAAATTACCAACTATTTTAACAGAGCATGTGCACTTCAACCAGCTACAATGAAAACTATCCCCTGTCCCCGTTCGAAATCAGTTTTTATATTCCACTGACTCCCCGCTTGGTGCGTCCTAGTGACGTCACACGCCTCCTCGTCGCTTGGGTATCAGGTAGTATTTTTTTTTGAGAAATGACCTACGCATTAGACCTTTCTTGTACTTAAAATAGCATGCCAATATTATTTTAAAACAAACATCTTAACTAGTTCAAATTAAACATATTTTAATTATATACACACCATTAACCTTAAATTACTAGCATTCCATGCAACATGCTACGTTTAATATTTAACTCCCAATCTAGGTAATATACACTCATTGTCATCCAAAGCATAGCGACATTCAATCGTGCAAAATTTGGTAAACGCGTCCGTTTACTAACCAACAGTCTCGTATCAAAGCTTGACAAAGAAATCAAATTACATCTTATTTGGTTCTTAAAACCCTTTATAAATTATTTTAATACGCATTAACCAATGAGATAATTTAGACGTCCATAGAGTTCATTTTGCAATAATTAACACGTGTCAATATTCCTTTATTTCAAATACGTCGTGAAGACGAATAATTTTTTTTGTTGTATGAATGGTATTTGTATTGTTAACAGATGTGAGGTAAAAATTCTCAGCGTTGTTTCGCCATCGTGGCGATATAAATAATACCATTTCAGTGGTAGGTTTAAGTATGAAAAAATACGTATAAACACAATCTAGTCTATAAATTTTAATCCATAATACCATCGCATTATTTGTTATCAAAATAGTTCCTACTTGCAATACCAACCTGAAACAAATTTTGTAGTTACGAACCTATTCTAGTTTTCACGTTTATGGTGTTTATACTTTTGTCGTTCAGACCAGAACGATCTGAACGACAAAAATATAAACACCCAAAGGCTGTCTATCGGACTCCAATACTAAGAAAAGAAAAAAAAATCCGTTCCCGCAGGGGGAACGCACAGGTAGATTTCGTGAAGCAATTAATATTATTTTATATAGAGAACTACGGACTTTAAACAGTTTAATTTTTTTTTCTCGAAAACGGTAACTTTTAGCGAAAAACTTTTCAGACATTTATTTTAGACTTAAAAATAGCCTATCGATTAAAAATGTTTCCGACGGCAAGAATGTTCACCGGTTAGAAGTTATGATTTTTTTCCCGAAAAATTTTGGTTTTTCCCCCCTCCACTTGTAGTTAAAGTTTTAATCTTATAGGTTTATATTTGAAAGTTGTTGGTATTCATGTATACTATGGGATAAAATTAGAACGGTTCGAATATCTTTCATGGAACGTGAAATTTTGAGGAAAAACTGATTTCAAAAAAAGTGAGGCCCTACCGTCCCCTTAGGCCGGATTGCACCCGTTCACGAACTTAAACTAAGTTTACACCCAAGCAATTTTTGACCGCAGTTTGAAAGCGATCGGGGCAAAAATGCGACCGTGAGAGTGCCGCAAATTTTGGGAAGTGGAACCATACATACGTATATATATATATATATAAACTTTTTGACCAGTGGTCATTTCGGACTCAGGGGGTCATAACTAGACCTCCTGTGAAGAATTTTTTTTTAAATTCTACAGTAGTCAAGAAACCAATAGGTAGATCGATTTCATCGAAATCTACCTAAAAGATTATACCGCCCGTGCGTTCCTCCCTCTCTGTAATAATATTTGTATCCAGATGATATTTTAAGTAGTACTTCTGTTGACTTAAAAGTAGAGCTCTATTGACGAATAAAAGAGGCAATACAGACCCCAAACACGAAAAACGTTCAAAAAGTTTCCGTATTGCAAATATTTTTGAAATGAAGAATAATATTAAAATTGAATTATTTTTATTCTGGAGTAACAAAAAAAAAAAATTGGCATTTTAATCTCAGACAGGGCGCTATGGCGCTCATTAGGGGAGATCTATGTCCAGCAGTGGACTAGAATAGGTTGATGATGATGATGATGAATCTCAAAACGGATATCTATAACTAATTTTAATGTTGAAATAATAATGTTAAAATTGTTGCATATGCTATATTTGGATTATTCTCTCGACTTAATAAGTAACTATTTCCAATGTTTCCTGTCATGCAATGGCTGTAATCTGTAAGTGTACCTTCCAGAAATAAATTAGACAAGCATTGGACTAGAATACGTCTTCGTGGTGCACACTGAGAGGTTTCTCCGTGACCATGGCTATAAATCCATAAATTGCTATAAATCGCGATAGAATCCTTTAAAAATAGTTTTATTGTAACCCAAAATGTATTTTTATTATAACTGAACTTTGAGTTAAGATATTAATTTTACCGCTCGAAATTGGATATCCAGATAAATTATATTAAAATGGTGTTTTCGTCACACTTCGTAATCTTAGTTATAAAACAATTTCATAGAATCTATAACCATGTGTCAATTCAGAAAATCGGTTGTTAGTTTTGATGAATTCTCAAAGTAACATATATTACACAGTCACAGTGCAAAAAGGTCTAACTAAAGAGCCCATACTTACAAAAAGGGAATAAAACGTTTTCTAAATAGAATAGGTAAAACTATATAGTGAAAGACGCAATATTACAGAAGCCTCAAGGTAAAGGAGGTAAAATGGGTTCGTTACGCAAGTAACACGCGCATGTGTACCTTCAAAGGAATACCTTAAACGCTTGTGATAACCTACAAGTATGATTGGCTTTTTCACTAAGAATTGCAGAAGATCATACTTGAGCCGTATTTTCTATTGAGATTCACAAATTCAATTCAATCCGAACGTCTTTACTCATTTACGATACAAAGTAACGTTTAAACAGATTTGCATAGCAATAAGTTCAAACAGTCTACAAGATAAGAACCTGGTAGTAATACCCACGGTATTTTTTTTCAATTGCTAGTAATTACCATAACTATGTTAACGATAAACAAACATTTCTGAATTTAAAATTAAACTGCACCTCTATTTCACTCTGACAAAAAAAAATGGTAAGAGCGACCAAATTGTGAAGAAAATGAAAATCGTACCTACGCTTCCTACGAATTAATTAATTAATTAGATTTATAAGATCATAATGCTCAGTTCAAACAGTCAACATAAGTAGCACCCGTTTAGATGGCACATTATCACACAAACCTTGTTATTATTTTCTTTTATTATGCAGTTCTGCAATCTATCAGATTTACACTTATCTGGAAGGTACTCTCGAAACATACAGTAACACAAAGTGTTGCTACCGTAAACAGATCCTGGTATATTTAGAAATAACAACCAGATATTGCGTTGGCACTAAACTGTATGTGTTAGTGTAGGTATGAGAGTAGGATTTTTTTCGAATGCTGAAATGCATCCTCATAATAAATTATAAATATAAAAGAAACTACAATAGTTGCTGTGGTTTTAAAAAAATTCTAACCCTATATATTAAAAAATGAGTTGGAATATCCTAAAACAAATCTTGAATTGAGTTGCAGACTCAGGTAAAGTACTACCAGATATATGACCTTGGCTACTTTTATCCCCAGAATAGGTTATATTATGTCTCGGGAACGGGATTAGTATTGCTCATATGTGAAAACACGGCCATAAGCTAGTATCTAATATGCCTGAAGCAATCACTTCGAAAACATTCATATAGAACCCATTTTCATTGGAACGCTACTCGTATGATATTATTAAACGGTAAGGTTGAAGAAGATACACATTTCAATCTAGCAGCATAATATAACACGTACTCATACGGTTCTACGCGAACGAATCACCCAGGGAGTTCGTAGTGAAGAGTAAATTGTAATCTCTTTTGATTACTTTGACTCTTCGAATGAAAACAAAACATTGGATATTTCGTTTCTTTTGTGAGACCCAATTATTCGAGTTGAGGGAACACGTTAAATATAATTTACTTTTGACCTTTACTTACTTTGGTCTATTCGCGATTCGAGTAATGGCATATAAAATTTAATAACATGAGAAATTTGAATGTACATCATGATAATTTTTTAGGGATTTTCTTTAGAAAAGCCCTATTGCTATCGAGTTGTCGTCGACGTCGTCGACGTCGTCGTTGCCAATTTTCTGTCACGGTTTTGGGTATGAAGGAGATGACCTATCGAGTTGCTGTTTTCGGTAATAGATTCGTGCTGGGGTGAACCATTGCAAAAATCGCAAAAAAAAATCCCTTGTATTCGGCTGAGCTCGTCTCAGGAATTCAACTTGTTTCGTTATAGTCTTGAGACGCTTATACGGAGTCGGTCTTAGGATCGAGAGGTGCCGGGTTCGAATCCTGCCATTACACTACCGACGTGAACCCACTCCTAACGATTTAGCTTAACTGGAGGGGTTGGGAGTAATGTTAGTAACAGGCATAACAGGCATTTGACTATATTTAAAACATTGCACGAATTGTTGGCATCCTAATAAAATGTACCGTAAAAAACATATTTTATTAATTTTCAATATAATAAGCCGCGGTAGCCTAGTGGTATGGGTGATGGACTGCTGAGACGAGGTCTCGGGTTCGATCCCAGGTTTTAGCATGGCACACACCAATGACTTTTCGATGCTTTTCGAAGTGATGTGTGTATTTATCGCAGGTTTATAAGTGCCCGGTTAATGGCAATAGGCTCGCCACCTATTACATTGGGACCTAAACATGAACTGGCGAAATGTGGGTGCTAGCACCTCTGCCTACCCCTTCGGGGATATAGGCGTGAGTTTATGTTATGTTATGTTATGTTATGTTCAATATAAAATAAGTTTCTTTTTTTGTTAAAAAATCAAGATTAAAATCTCACTTTTTGAGATTTGATCACGTGCTTATAAACGCTCTGTGACGTCACACATAAGTAAACAGAGTTTTTCAATACAGGCTGTCTGCATTTCCTAGTGTTAATCGACTGGTTCAATTATTAATTACTAATAATGTTTCACTTTTATCTTATATATCTCAAAATAAACCATTATTTTTGCAACTAATTTCAATAATTATATAAACGTGCTTTTAAGTCGCTTACTGTTTACTTTGGTGTGACGTCACATGTCACGGGATCCGTTATGGCGCGTACTTTTTTTTAATCAAACTTTAATATCGATTTTTATCGTAAATAAAACAGTTCTCAAAAAAATATTGATGCAATCTGCATTTTTATGTTGTAATACATAATACAGAACTATTTTTTAGCAGTAGTCAAATACCCTATTTCTGTTATTATTATTCTTATGGGTACATAAACACGGTAACACGGGGAATCTGCCTTCAAAAATCTCAAATTTCGCATTAATAACGCGTATTTAAATTTAGTATTCAATGCCACCCAGCAATATTACCTTAAGCTTTATTTTATTTAAAAGTATATAAAATGGACATAGTCATATCAAACTTAGCCGGCCATAATAGTGTACGACTGTGTGCTATTACCAGTATAGTTTTATTAGCATTTCGAGGTCTGACAGCAGGCGTTGCTTTGGCATTGCTTTCTTTTTGCGTCTGGTGATTCCGATGTTTACGCTAATAACTCAGCATGAGTTTTAAAGTTTCGGCCTGAGGAGATGTACCTATCTTCAGTTAAAGCTTTGTGAATGTATAAGGCGTATTGATATTATAACCACCCCCGCTGGCCAGCGGGGGGGGGGGGGGGTATCCGAAGGGATTTCCGCACGTAAAAAAATTTATAAAAAAATACATGTTAGGATTGGTGTGTCAATCCAAAGTCATAAATGTTAAAATAACGCTCAGATTGTAAGTGATATCATTGATCAAAAATGCACATAAAATGTATAATATTATTGTATCTTTGGATTTTCAAAGAAAGGAAAGTAAGTAAGATGATGTTACCTCTCTAACAAAACACACCTTTATAAAGTATGGCTTTATCGTCAATGAAATTTCCCTTTTGTAAGAAACAATTGCATTGCGAGTTATACATTAAAATGTAAATATAAAATCTTACTGTTCAAGTAAATGTAAATTCTTTCGTTATTACATTAATCAATTTTTTTTATGTCGCTTACGTAATGAGTAGTGGTCATGGCGTAATTTATTTAGAAAGTTGTATTCAAAATTGAAATACAATCTCTTCCAGATAAACGTAACGTCGCGTCGGCGTTGATCTACGTGCACTCATCCATACCATTTAAGTTGAAGGGCGACTCTCCGAGGCGGCCGGCTCCCTAATGGAAAGATAATAACTGTTTAGTGACAGGCCCTTGTATTTTGCTCATTTAATACCGTCAGACAAGTCTGGTTTTAGGATCTATCTACAATTTGAAAACGATACATAAAAAGCTTCTTTGAAAAGGGATATACTTCCTTCCCGTTTGAGGTCTGTTAGTCGTTAGGTAATCGAAGCAATAGATATTTACTTGTTGTACTTTGCGTTGACGGTCATATTATCTGACGAGTAAACGACAACTTTAAAAATTATAATAATACAAGACTGAATACAAATCCGGGCTTGAGGACGTTAGTCGGCCGACTCTCCGTCCTTACAGAAGCAGGCGAAAACGGAGGCGTGTCGTGTGTGTCCTACACACGTCTGCCAACCCACCGTCGCGGGATAAAACCCCACCAGGCGTGGCCGCGGTGGCGACCAAAGTCCGCCGGTAACCCTGGGGTTATCCTTTCTAGGGCT
The DNA here is from genome assembly GCA_946251805.1 of Cybosia mesomella. Taxonomy (NCBI): domain Eukaryota; kingdom Metazoa; phylum Arthropoda; class Insecta; order Lepidoptera; family Erebidae; genus Cybosia; species Cybosia mesomella. Next base: position 12,717,455 of record OX276408.1, on the reverse strand, counting down.
TACCAGGGGTACCCGGCAATGGACACTTGGGGCGGACACCGTGTAGTTTTAGTCGGTCCGATTCCGACAAGCCCATCCCATCGTTGGCGCCGATGGGGTGCAGCCCGTGGGGGTTCCACACGTTAAAAAAAGTCTGAATACAAACAAGTACTACTTTATATGCATTTCAAATTGCTAAGAATGGCAAGATACAAACAGAGAGGCGTTCCCAGTATTAGTGTCAAGATAATGTCTTGACACACACAGTCCATTTAATGAGGCTTAGCTTACCTCCTGTGATGCTCGGTCATTCAACCATATGAAACTTAAATATTTTACGAATAAGAATTATTTAGCTGCAGGCAAGGACTAGAGCCTCATCAGAAAAAAAACCTTAATGTACAAGCCTATGGTGTTAGACGCACCCAACCTTTTGTCAAAAAATCACCAATTTGATTGGTCTATCTTCATCAAAATCGTCAGTTACTTTTCGCATTTAAGCTTGATTTATGATACGACTCATTCATTTGAAACCATAATTAGTAAGCCGCTACATAGTATGTGAAGTCGGTTTTACGGATCTTTTGCCGCTTATTATGCGGTTTTCAGTTTCATTTTCTTAAGATATTTTTATATAAACTTTTGAAGAACGGAAAATCGAACTGTACCGCGGCGAAGCGGGTGCCAGTCGCTAGTAGATAGTATAATACATTGATGTCTATAATAATAGGTAAAAAGTTCCTTTAGTCAAGTTTGCAATAAACTAATCGATGATGATTCGAAAAGTAGCTGAATAACTAATATGTTATGAAATCTTCAAAGATCAAGTTTCAATATCCTACAATCAAAATTAAATCTCTATAACCCAGCGTTGCTGGGAATTAAAAGCAATGAATATCTAAACATTGTAGCATTGAAATTTTTTTGGATTTAAAATCACGTTGATACATTTTTTAATAAAACAAGCGGCCAAGTCGCGAGTCGGGCTTGCCCATGAAGGGTTCCGTAGCAGCAAGTAAGTAACATAATAATGCTTTTTTTTTAATTTTTATATTTGGATTGATTGAATGAAAGGTAAATTGCGGTTTACGTTTTATGACGTATTAAAAAAACTATTTACTAGATCTCGTTTAAACTAATTTTCGATGGAAGTTTACATGGTAATGTACATCATATTTTTTTTAGTTTTATCATTTTCTTATTTTAGAAGTTACAGGGGGACACACTTTTTACCACTTTGGAAGTGTCTCTCTTGCAAACTATTCAGTTTAGAAAAAAATTATATTAGAAACCTCAACATCATTTTTGAAGACCTATCCATAGATACCACACACACGTATAGATTTGATGAAAAAATTAATTTTTGAGTTTCAGTTCTAAGTATGGACCCCCAAAATTTTTTTTCTATTTTTGTGTGAAAATCTTAATGCGGTTCACAGAATACATCTACATACCAAGTTTCAACAGCATAGTTATTATAGTTTCGGAAAAATGTGGCTGTGACATACGGACGGACAGACAGACAGACATGACGAATCTATAAGGGTTCCGTTATTTGCCATTTGGCAACGGAACCCTAAAAATAGTTACAGTCAAACATAGAACCTCCTCCTTTTTAAAGTCGGTAAAAAAAATGAAACAAAAAATTCACTTGGACGCTGGAATATGTACGATGCAGCGAAAATTCAATTAAGGTGTGCAATAAAAGAAGGAGCTGCAGGGTATATTCGTGTCGTTTATGCTGGCTCGGGTATAATTTCCTAGAGTAACAATTTGATCTACGTAGTATGCAGGTTATACGGGCACTTATGAACCTATGCGACGGATTAAGAATTTACGTTATGAAATATATTGACTGGGGACTAGACATTGGTACTAGATTATATAGCGAGGTATGATATACAAGGATAAGTAGTACACAGGATTAGTAGCAGTCTATCGATTAGACTGGGATGGAAATGGATGACATTGCTTAGTAAGAATTCGAAGTTACTTTGACGGCCTCCGTAGTGCATTCGACTGCTACGACAGGGGGCACTGGTTCGATTTCCGCTCAGTGCAAATATTTGTATGCATGAATATGTCTATTTACATTGGTCTGGGTGTTTCTGTGTATAATATGTATGTATTTACAAACAAAAAGTATTCAAGTATGTTTATCCGCATTCTGGAACCCATGACACAAGCTAGTTAAACTATGCTTACTTTGGGTCTAGAAAGCGCTGTGTAGAATGTCGTAGAATATTTATTTATTTATTTAGCTAGTGTACTTCGCAATAGGTGTGAATCTTCTTACACGGTACCGAAAAAATCTAAAACCTTCAGTATCAGTTTTCAGATTTTTTCAAACATGGACGCATCTATTTATCAGTGCAGTTTAAACGGTACAATGCGATCGCAACAATTTCTCGTAGCGTGTGTTAACCACCCATTAAACTATCAAAAATGTCACATTAAAGTCGTATTACATAGAAATGATAAAAAAATTTAATAAGTACCTGCATCATTCTTTTAGATTTCACAGAGAATATAATAAGTTAGATAGAAAACGTACCGAAAATTTACGATTTATTAAACAATGTTCTTTTCCTTCCTTGAACTTCATGCATAAATAAAGTGGATTTTTCTCGTTATCATGTTCAACGCTAGGCCAACATTGATCCCGTAGTCAGCTGAATACAGAGCTCCGTGAATAAATAAGGCTCTCTCAAACGGTCGTGAGGTTTCGACGCGTTATTTTTTCATATCTAAATGAGTGGACCGAGGTAAAAATATAATTTATTATTCGCTGTCCCGTAGCGAGTTGTAAGTACATTAGGCACCGGAAACCGACCTTTATTTGTTTGGCATTATTACTAAACAAGCTTTAACATAAGTACCTGCATATTATTCATGAATTCAATTTGATGATTTTTGATTTTGATTATGATGCGTTCATTATAGTTCAATAGGCTTAACGGTTGGTAAGCAACAATTCATTACAAATTAAGTAGTCTAACACATTTATGATCACTGAAATATCCAGCTTAGCATAGGATAAGAACAAGTCAATTCAGTTAACCACAAAATCAGATTCACTTCAATTTGTTTACTTAAGTGTTACAAATTAAAACCACATTTTCTATATAATAGTCAACTACATTTTGTTATTTAATTTTGATTAACTGCCGCACTCTATATACAGTAAAATATATCGTCCGTAAAATATCTGTATATTCGTAAAATAAAACATTTTACGGATATTTTCGTGTAAACTTAACGTTGAGGCTACAGAGATTCGCACGGTTTTTTGCGTTATGTGTGGGTAGTCTGCACCGTCATCTCCAGAACAAATAATCGGTTGTCTCTTTTTTCTAGTTGGCGTGATGTAAACAGATGACCGCGGGTTCAAAGCTCTCGTTTCCGTACGGGGCACGGGGGATGGAAACAAAAGATGCTCGTTTCCTCGACTGTACCACAGCGGGGGTGGAGACCGATTGCGCGGGGAGCGCGTGCCGCAGCCCTACAATGGAGGCATTGTTTGTGCCCGGTGACAGGAAAAACTCCGACCTCCGTGTTTCTGTGCATTTTTATTTCTTTCTTTCGTTGCTTTTTCTCGGTACGCTTCTTTGACTATGCCGGGAGGAAATCAAAGTTGTTTTGAAAGCACTATCTCGAGGGATTTTGTCGGTCGCGAATTGATATCAAAATTTCATTATTTGTACTAAGAGGGATCAAAAAGAAAATCTTATTATAGCAAATCTCTTGAAGGACAGCTTGAGCGTTTTAAAAGATATTCTTAATTTATTTTTCTCAGATAAATAATACAACATAATACCAAGTTTCTATGCCCGGTATTTTTTAGATTAAATTCTTTCAGGTTAGGAAAAATACTTAGTGAGCAAAACTTTATAATAACATTATGTTCTTATTTATAAAATGATAGTTAAGACCTATTGCCAGTTCAGCGGCGAATTGTCTTTTTTGGGCACTGTATTGAATATTGGACTCTTGATATAAATAATAGTGAAACGTATATTCGTAAATAATATAAATATCGCTACTTGTTGACGTTTGGGTGCACCGTGTGTTTCTTCACATCCCTGCGTGTGGAGAAGCAATCTATAGCCTAGGACCTATCATGCAGTAGGAGCGCAGGCCGTATGTCCCGACAAGCCAATTTCAACGACATTATCCGCCGGGCTCTTGTCACCGCCGCCGGTGCTCCAGCTATCCTGGAACCTGTAGGTTTAGCATGCGATGATGAGAAGAGACCGGATGGTATGTCGTTAATGCCTTGGACGATGCCTACCCATCCTTTGGTGGGGAACACAACATGCGTGGACACCCTGGCGCCTTCCCATCTTCCAAGCACAAGACTCTCAAACAGCGCAAATATATTAATTTAATCAATAATTATGTATTTTAGCCGTTTGGAGTCGAAACGCTAGGTCGGGGTCCAAGTGCTCGCTCCATATTAAAAGAGATTGCGAAGCGACTGATTGACGAAAGAAATGGTATTGCCATTCAACGCGGTAATGCCACCAGCCTACAGGGCACGGTCCCAAGAGACATCGATGGGGAGGAATTTTACGATGCTTAAGCTTACAGTCTCTCCCATTTTTATGGTTCCGTATAGCCAAATGGCAAAAAACGGATGTATGTCACAGCCACTTTTGTCCGAAACTATAAGAACTAAGCTGTTGAAACTTGGTAAGTGGATGTATTCTGTGAACCGCATTAAGATTTTTACACAAAATAGAAAAAAAAGCACTAAATTTTGGGGGTTCTCCATACTTAGAACTGAAACTCAAATAATTTTTTCATCAAACCCATACGTGTATCTATGGTTAGATAGATCTTCAAAAATGATATCGAGGTTTCATATATCATTTTTTCTAAACTGAATAGTTAGCGCGAGAAACACTTCCAAAGTGGTAAAATGTGCCCCCCCCCCTGTAACTTAGCACGAAAATAAGAGAATGATAAAACTAAAAAAAATATATGATGTACATTACCATGTAAACTTCCACTGAAAATTGGTTTGAACGAGAGCTAGGAAGTATTTTTTTTTTCAATACGTCATAAATCGTAAACCGCAATTTACCTTTCATTCAATCAACTAAAATAAAAACTTTTACTTGTTGCTGCGGAACCCTTCATGGGCAAGTCCGACTCGCACTTGGCCGGTTTTTTTTTTATTTTACTTATTTTAGTTTTATATATAATTTATGATTAGTTGTACAAGCCCAAAATGTATTTATTTTAATATCCAATAGTGAAATGTAAATTAAATTATGGGAAATATAGTGCTTAGTTAAAAACAATTAACCGTGTATGTACGTCTGCAGATAGGCTGTTATAACAATGAACCGAGCTTCAGTGATGGAGGTGCCAGGATGCCAGCCGGTTCGATACATGTGTCCGCCTACGTGAACATGCCGTAGCGTAGTAGTCGTTGATTGAAAGAACTTTAAAGACATGTACTTTCACATAAATAATAGTAATAATAACATCTTTATTTCGAGCAACTTTGACTATTGGGGTTATTTACAATTCAACTTACAACTATGTTAGTGTTCACTTTAATAACACACACACACACATTCTTCACGCCTGTATCCCCGAAAGGGTAGGCAGAGGTATATTACACACCCACGATTCACCAGTTATGTTAACCAATGTAATAGGGGGCGAGCCTATTGCCATCTACCGGGCACATAATTAAGCGGGCGATAATTAACATTTATTAATGCACACATAACTACGAAAAGTCAGAGGTGTGTGCCCAGGGCGACTGGAGATCGAACTCGAGACCTCGTCTCAGCAGTCCGTTACGTTCGCCACTGGGCTATCGCCGCTAGTTTAATATAATATTCACTTTAATAAAATAAAATAAAAACTGTAATCATTACAAAACAAAAAACAAAATTACAATTAAAATAATAAATATAATAAGAATAAAAACTACTGAACGAATTTGGCACTGCTTTCTTAAATAGAATTTCGGCTAAGGCAATTATTTATAAAAATAAATAAAATTCAAGTGTCTATTTGTACAATTTTTATTTTCGTGCTCTGGCCAGCGGGGGTGGTTAATCGGGATTGAACCGACTAAAACCGCACGCCGTTTCGGGTCTAAGGTCTCAAAAAGCATATCCCTCGCACCCGACTGACCCTGGGCCATCTCCCGTTTGGAGATGGCCCCCTAGGGTTTGGGAACCACGGTGTCCCCGTCTTGCCCGTGTTTGGGGGAGGGGCGCTAGTCACCCCGCCGTCCCAGCCTGCTTCTGCTGGGGCGACAAGTGGCCTCACCTGTCACCCCCAGGCCTGCACTCATGGAGGATGGAGGTAGTTAAGCGACCTCCGGCTTCTAAGTCGCCTGCGACCCGCGGCGAGCATGTTTCGGGCTCGGTGGGCCGGGAGAGTTCTAAATCTCTCCCGTACACGCTCCGCCATCTCCTTCTCGTGCATTACATGCTCGCAGAAGGCGGCCCACGCGCTCGCTGTTTGTACCTTTTTTTTTTTTCGTGCGGAAATGACCGACTAAAACCGCACGCCGTCTCGGGTCTACAGACGCCGGGGTGTAAGGTTGCCCATAGAGCATATCCCTCGCACCCCGACTGACCCTGGGCCATCTCCGGTTTCGAGATGGCCCCCTCGGGTTTGGGAACCACGGTGTCCCCGTCTTGCCCCGGTTTGGAGGAGGGGCGCTAGTCGCCCCACCGTCCCGGCCTGCTTCTGCTGGGGTGACAGGCGGCCTTACCTGCCACCCCCAGGCCTGCACTCATGGAGGACGGAGGTCGTTATGCGACCTCCGGCGCCTGAGTCGCCTGCGACGCGCGGCGAGCAAGTTGCGGGCTCGGTGGGCCGGGAGAGTTCTAAATCTCTCCCGGGCGGTCCATGCGCTCGCGCTCCGCACCATTGCTGCAAGGACTCCCACCCCGATGGCTGCCACGAGGTCACGCCTCGGCGCCTCCCACGCTGGGCAGTCCACCAGCGTGTGCAGCCCTGAGTCCTCGCTCGCGTCGCAGTGATGACACTCAGGCGTTGGCTCCTTCCTGATCCGATGCAGGTGGTCCCCGAAGCACAGATCACCTGCGTCAGTCGGTACGAGAGGCTTCCGTGTCGTCTCTCTAGTCAATCCTCCATGATCTTTTCGAAATTACGTCATTGTTTTTATGATTCCGTCCACAGAAACTAATAGTTAGAGCACGAACTCAATGTTTCATAAAAGTACGCAGCATCATACCCCCAGGCTATGAAATACACTCGCTGTCCGGCAGAGCTGCGGTGTGTATCCGCCGGATGAGCGGCCACCCCCGCTGACCCTTTCCGGTCCTGGAAGCCTCTCACGATTCCTTATTTACCCGTTTTTCCTTATCAACCCGTACCATTCGCAACACATTACTGAGGATCTTGTTGGTGAAATTGAGGTTATTTCATCCTTAGTTATACATAGGATATGTATTGGATTAAGGTTTGTTTGGAAACTCTATTTCATTCTACCAATTTCGGATTTCACGTGTCATTAGGGAGTTTCATAAAAGTGTGATTCTGTTCCGTTGTCAGACGTCGGCCATTGCTATTTCTGTAGCGGCTGCTGAATATAAAATTGGGTATATTACGCAATCGCTTTATACGCGACTGAACTTACTTCGCCTTCGTGAGATACGTGGAAGCTTTTTGGTGATATATAAATTTATATCACAACCAATCCTGTGAAATCATTTGACCGTAAAACATGGAATATGTGTTTAAGTTTAACTTTTTTATATACAAACTCACGTATGTTTACTTCGAGAGGAGTAAAGATACCAATAATAAAATTAATTCTTGCTCCGCCATCGACCTCATCATCACTTATCAACTCGTGAGTTGATAAGTGATGATGAGTGGTAAAACGCAAGCTTTTTAATAAAAAATAACATACAAGAATCATTCAATGCATGCTAATAGCTAACAGTAAAGACTGCAGTCTTAACTAGCATTAGCATCACTTTGCCCGAGTCGGGAATTGAAGCCGGGACCGAGTCACTATCGTTGCACCAAATTTCGGAGATATTCCACAAAAACTTGCTTCAGAAATTTACTCTTGCTCTTTCGTTTTCCATTAGCTATGAGACAAAATAAAAAAAAGCATAAGCACGTCGGTATAACCGGGGAAAAGACACTTAAATAAGCGTATAGACTGACCGAAACCTCTGTACCGCGCCTTGGGTTATATGCGCAGCGCGACGGAGGGTGAGTATCGGCCGTCAGTTAGGTATTGAAACATCGATATTTGAAAAAAAAACGATGTGAAAAACATCGCTTAGAAAAACATCGATGTAATATCGATGTTTTTTTTTGGAATAAAATAAAATAGTAATCAAATTGTTAATTTTTTTTAATTAGAATTTAAAGATTAATTCGGACATCATCCAGACACTATATGAGTGACGGCCGAAATTTATGACGAAAGGTTTTTAGGAAAAAGCAAAAAACACTCGGGAAATTGGTAATTTTAAGAAGTCATTAGCGATCTGTAGGACTTGAACGTGTAATTTTAACCAAAATATCGTGAACATTATCTTAAAATCTACATTATAGGAAAGTTCACCCACTTTTGTAACATATTGTAGGTAGATTTAGTTCGAATTTAAGTTAACATCCAGGACGGGACTTAAACCCGCGATCAGTCCCATACAGGGGGAAAATTCTGACCAACTGAGTTACCTAAACACGTCTTAAATATTCGAATATCAGAAAATTTCAAATATCCGATATTATATATTTTTCTCAGCTAAATCTATTAGAAACATTAGCATCCTATTGCTTCAAAATATCATTGAATATTTTAGATAGTTTAACAAAATAAGCTGAATACGAAAACTCTACAACAGTATGTGTACATTATCCTAAAAACTACATAATAAGGAAGTTGATCGACTTTTGTAATTTACCTATTGTAAATAGTGCAAAAAAATAAACTGAACACGTAAACGAAGAAGTCATCATAGGAAGTCCCTGTCCGACAATATTGATATATTGATCTCATCGACTTTGCTCTTTCCTACCCCATCCCCCACCGCGCCGCGCGTACCATGGCAGCGGTACAGCGCTAGCGGTCGACCTATAGTACCGGGGTTCTTCACTCCCTCTCCTACTGTCCGATTCTTCACGATTTCGGCCCACACAGTATGTTGGCAGACGCTCCCGTAACAAACCAATCGAAAGGAGTAGGATAGGCTTCAAAGTATAAATTTTGATTCTATCGGGATTGGCACTAAGATGATGAGGATCCAAATTCTAGAACTCATCTTATAAGCTTTGCTTATCTAGATAGATTAATATCCCAGAATATTATTATTCGTGTTATAAAGAAAAGAACAGATATATTTATGTTTTGGGTTATTTTATCATAACTTGAGGATTTCACAATAGACGCTATTCGTTAACGAAGCCATTTTATTTTAAAATGGTAAATAAAATGTTGAAGGACCGAATCCTTTACCTTTCAATCCTCTACCTTTCAATAGGCCGATAATCAGGGTCGCCTCTTTCAATATACAGTGAGTTATCAAACAAAATACTGGACTAGTATGGGCTCGTTTGACGAGGGTTGCGGCGATATTTTTAATCAGGATTTACCTTAGTTTTACTGTAAAAAGCAAAACGAAGGTATCTATTTCTAGACAATTATAAAATAGAATACACCTTATTGTACACCAGTAGTACAGATTAAATTGTTGTTTTTTTTATTAGAATATAAAGAAAAATTTAAAATAACATCAAATAAATCGCGATAGAATCCGTTAAAAATAGTTTTAATCCAATGAGTGATATTCGCGTAAACTTCCGACAATATCATGTAGAATTTAAAGATTAATTCGGACATCGTCCAGGCTCTATATGAGCGACCGCCGATTTTTTTTTAGGAAAAGTAAAAGATACTCCGGAAGGTAGTAATTTTAAGAAAATAATCATTGGTGATCTTGTAATTTTAATCAAAACTTGAACCTGCAACCAGTCCATGACAGGGGGAATACTCTGACCAACTGAGCTACCTGGACACGACCAAGATATTCGAATATCGGAGAATTTCGAATATCTGTTATCATATATTTTTCCGAACCAAATCTATTGGAAAAAAGAGCATACTATTACTTCAAAATTTCATTGAATATTGTAGGTAGTTCAACAAAATAAGCTGAACACGTAAACTCAACAAAAGTGAGTGCACATTATCCTAAAAACTACATAAAAAGAAAGTTAACCGACTTTAGTAAACAGTGCAACAAAATAGCCAGAACGCGTAAACTCAACGAAAGTCCAGTTTACCGCATTCAATAATATTAATTATTAAATTTATTTTCTCAAAATATTATAAAAATATGCTATGGCTTCCTAGATGCCACACTAGGATTCCCTGTGTCGTGGGATCTTATCTTAAATTCTTAAATATTCTACGACACAGCACTATCTATTGGGGTGACTCAAATTAAGTAAAGCTTAATTAGTTTGTGTTAAGGGTTCTAGAATGCGGATAAATATACTTAGATATATTTTCTTTTGTAAATACATACATATTATACTTAGAAACACCAGACCAATGCAAATATATTCATGCACACAAATATTTGCACTAAATCGAACCCGCGACCTACGTCTTAGCAGTCGAACGCACTACCGCTATGCCAAAATAGATAAATACTGGGAGTAAGATACTAAGAGTAAGACATCTCAGTCAATGACTTCTGTGATAGGGGTCAAAATACATTATCTCATTTATCTAGTTTCTACGTCCCATTCTACATTCGATATTCAAACTCCATTTTCGCCTCACCCAGGAACCATGACACATTTTTTTGTTCTGAACAACTTATCTAGTTATACACTATAAATAAATAATAAATACATTTTCTACGACATTCTACACAGCGCTTTCTAGACCCAAAGTAAGCATAGTTTAACTATCTTGTGTTATGGGTTCCAGAATGCGGATAAATATATTTATATACTTTTTTTTTGTTTGTAAATACATACATATTATACATAGAAACACCCAGACCAATGCAAATAGCATATTCATTCATACAAATATTTGCAATGAGCGGAAATCGAACCCGCGCCCCCTGTCGTAGCAGTCGAATGCACTACCGCTACGCCACAGAGGCCGTCAACTCAAATAGAAGTCATTGATCGCCCTCTGTCCTAAAACCTATCGCAGGTCTCTTACAGAAAACTTATTTTCTGTTATGATACATTACTTAAATCTCATTTGCTTCATTGATCTAGTTGTATAAGTTTGGATTTCTAAAAATCCGTTCCCGCAGGGGGAACGCACAGGTAGATTTCGTGAAGCAATTAATATTATTTTTTAACATGTTTATTTTTTTTTCTCGAAAACGGTAACTTTTAGCGAAAAACTTTTCAGACATTTATTTTAGACTTAAAAGTGGCCTATCGATTAAAAATGTTTCCAACAGCAAGAATGTCCCCTTAGGCCGGATTCCACTCGTTCACGAACTTAAACTAAGTTTACATCCAAGCAATTTTTGACCGCAGTTTGAAAGCGATCGGGGCAAAAATGCGACCGTGAGAGTGCCGCAAATTTTGGGAAGTGGAACCATACATACATATAAATATATATATATATATAAACTTTTTGACCAGTGGTCAATTCGGACTCAGGGGGTCATAACTAGACCTCCTATGAAGATTTTTTTTTTAAATTCGGCAGTAGTCAAGAAACCAATAGGTAGATCGATTTCATCGAAATCTACCTAATGGCGTGCAATCCAATAACACTTTGCAGGACTCGAGAATCGAACCCAAGCATCTCATGCAGAATCCTCACATTAGTACCTTTCAATGCTGTTTAAGTTAAAACTTATATATAAATCAGTCAATCCTGATGATAATAAAGACTGTTTCTACTACCCACAACTCTCTGGCATTACCTATTAATTAAAGCAGGTCTTACCACTTGAAGAAAAACCGAAATAATTTTAATAAGTGATATGAATTTCGGAATGTCATAACTGAATAATCTCAAGAATAAGTGGTCAGACCATTTGACTATGACTGCCTGCTAGGGTTTTTTGAAAATACAAGAAACAATTCAATATTTCGTAAGTGTGCAAGTGTGCAGCGACTTGCTATTTACCGGCAAAAAATTGCCACTTGGGAGTACGTGGTACGGGGTTGAGTCGAGCGGGAACAGCCCATTGTTTCAATATTCACCTACTGCGGAATGCGAACAAGTACCTCTTTTTCCTCCCTTAATGGTATCGTCGAAGTTGAATGAGTATTTGCCATAGTGCCACCGTAGCAGCACTACACATAAAAAATGCATAAAAGCTAATGACTGATCGAGATAGGGCAATCGTGCAATTGCCACAGATAGAAAAGAAAAAGTAATAGTTTTAAATGAAGTAGAAAGATAAAAGACTCTTCGAGCTTTATTAAAAACAGCGTTCCTTTAAAAACACTAAGTAGAATACCTAATACAAAGTGAGAGTGACCTACATTGTAGACTCTTTAAATATTTATCTTCGTAACCAGATAAAACTGGAACTTTGAGAATCTTGTAACTTTGACTTGATTATATGATATTGTTGGCGATTGGTGGTAAACTTTGGAGGATGATAGAAGTTCGATTTTATGATATAACAAATAAAAAGGAATTTTTAAAAAGCTTATTTAAAAATTGATGATGTATTGAAAAAGGCAGGTCAAAAGCACTTGACACTTGCATGAAAGGTTTAATGACAGTAGAAGAAGCTCGTGAAGTGTGTAAAAGGAACAGAAGCCATTGGCGGGTTGTTATTTCTGCCTACTGTGATAAAAACTAAAAACACAAATATTCAAAAGAAAACAGGTAGGTAATAGCAGACTATCTTTTAACTGATACACGTAGCACATAAGCCTATTGGCTAAGGCATATTACTTTCAGCCGTGAGTCATGTAAACCCACTTTTGCTTAACTGGAGGGGTTAACAGAAATACTGTCGTCGTAGTGGTTGATAATATATAAGAGGAGATCCGATTCTCAGCACTCCATGGATTCACCGTGCGGTCACCGGGTCCATAGCGTGGTACAGAGAGGAACACCATGACGGCGACTGGGACTTGCGACCCAGATGTAGGTTTAGGGTGGCCACCTTGTGATGCATCAGCGCTCACCTCCAACGTCAGTCCCCCCGTACCTATCCAAATTTGGTAAGATCCTAACAATGCCGCTTTTGATATACGTTTTAGTAAAGAGCTTACTGAAGCTCTTGGCAATCCGAGGTCTTTAAGTAAGTTGTACAGGGATTTAGCTGGAATTCCCCTTGCTCCTACTTCTACGGCATAGAGTTTAACCACGTAGCCGTTTTTGGTTAACTCGTTAGTCAAATCAAAGTATTTGTTTGTCTTTATAGCGTGGTCTTTAGGTATATCAGTTTCCCACGCTTATGCGATCGTGAAAAAAGGAATATGTCGGGTCTGGATGATGAGGCACAGACATCCTCCGGTATCCTATAGTGCTTCTCATACGTGTCTACGAGTATTGTCCAGTCAACGGCAGCTATCAAAATTGAATATGGCTTTTGAGGTGATTTCTTTGAGCAGCCTTCCTTTACAAACGCAATTTCATTTCTTTAGTTTGTGGTTAATCCTTTTTTCGCTCTAGCTACCGTCAAACTTACAGGCTCACGTATATTGTATTTCTATATACCCATATAATATAAGAAATACTATGTATAATAATATAAATAAAAATAATTTGGGTTGCTAACATTCTATTCAATGAAAAAAATCGAGTGAAAATATAATTGAATTTTTCAGTCTTATATGGTTAAACTCCTTTTACATTTTTTTGATACAATAATGATATAGTTAATAATATATAAAGGTTAATAATATCATCATCATCAACCTATTCTAGTCCACTGCTGGACATAGGTCTCCCTAATGAGCGCCATAGCGCCCTGTCTTCAGCTTGCCGCATCCAGCATCTGCCCGCAGTCTTTCGCAGATCGTCATCCTACCTGGCCGGAGGGCGTCCTACACTACGTTTGCCGAGTCGCGGTCTCCACTCAAGACCACGTTTACCCCAGCGGTTGTCGGTTCTTCGCGAAATATGGCTGCCCAGCCTAGATGGATCCTCCTCTTGGCCTCCTTCTCAAAATTGTTTTTACCCAACTGCACAATCTGCCCGAGGTAAGTGTACTCAGAAACAATTTCAAGAAGGTGGCCATCCACGACGACCGGTCCTGGATCAATGTGGCCATTGATCAAGACTTTGGTGTTATCCAAATTCATGCCAAGACCGATGCGTCGCGAGGCTGAAGCTAGGCCGTCCAGCATCTGGGTTAGCTCCTCTAGCGACGAATAATATAGTTAATGGTATATAATATCTATACTTATAGTATAATAAAGCTGGAGAGTTTGTTTGTTTGTTTGGTTGAACAGACTAATCTCAAGAATTACGCATTCGAATTGATATTTTTTTTAAATGTGGGATAGCCCATTTATCGGGAAGGTTACAGGCTATATATAGGAGACCAGAGCAGTATTCATAGGTGTAAACAAACCGGGCCAATTTCCATACATTTATATAATTAATAAATTACTGACATGTGGGGACTAATGGGTGCTACGGGGATGAAGTATGCTACGGGTGAAGCCGCGGGGCACGGCTAGTTTTATTATTAACATAAAATCCTGGTTTGCTCTACTATTGTTTGGGTCTAGATGGCGCTATCATCATCATGCCGTCCGACCTACCAACCCCAAAAGAAAAAAGTGCGCCAGAGCCTCGTCCGCCACTAAGCAGGTGTACCAGCTTGCCAGTGAGGTTGGTTTGGCCCCTAGAGTATTGGTGCGGCTCCATACACACATAATAGTAATAACACATAGATGGCGCTGTGATATTACTATTGATTATGAAACTAAAAGCTACTAAAGCATTGAACGGTGTAGTGTAATATTTCTAAAATATCACGTGTGGAATATCTTGAAAACCTTTCAAGGTTATTACAGCGATATAGTTGTGTTTTTAGTAGAAGCTCTAGAGAAATCTATTGAAATGGTACTCGAAGTATTTTTCCGCTCCATCAAGTAGGAAACGAACGACGGACAGGGGTTTTATATCTCCGACAATATTAAATCATGATACTTATTGTGTTCGTAACTTTTTGGCATGTGAACGGCAATCATAGGATGTTATCAGATTTGTACGTCACTAGACTATAGCAAGCGCAAAATTGCGCACAATGGAAAAACGTAACTGAGTTAGGGCGGGCCTCGATTGGTTCGTTCGGCTAAATCGAAGATTTACGAGTATCAGTCAGAAGTGTTTGCTCCAGTTCCATATTTGCGCAACAAAGGCAATAAATTATGCCAGGTGTAAAGGTATTTGATAAAATGAAAAAACTGGCAGACACTGTTGTGTAGTTTGATTAAAGGGCGAGTGGGGTGGGAGGCTGGTAGGCTAGCATTTTTGTTTACTGTTTTATTAACTTTAGTAAAATTTTAGATCATGGAAGATAAATATTTTACATTCGACGACCTGCATGGCGTAGTGGTAGAGAGAGATTCCCGCTCAATATAATTATTAGTAGTAAAGCTATTCTGTCTATGCTTACTTTAGGTATTGCTATTTAAAGTGTCTTAGAATTATTACTATTATTCATACCTTGAAATAACTTTGCAGCTGATCGACGCTTATCGCAGCTTTTGTTCTGGGCATGCTATCATTATACAGAGTAATTCTAGAGTAATTCTTCGATGCCTGTACATGCAGTTACTCCTTTTATAGTATATTTTATGCTATGCTGCTTGATGTACGACGCTCTAAATCAGACGGTAGTCGCTCTCACAAAAGCCGTGTAAGTCAAACCAAGAGTAGTGGTCAAACCCGGAACTCTGAGGTGAAAGCCTCGGATGCAAACAGGATCAGCGTTAAGATGATGAAAACTCACTAAGACCTTCGTCCCAAGCGGAGCTCCAAGCCTGATAGGTCAATATAGCAGTTGACTATTTTCTGTAGTATTTAAACACTGTCAATTGCAGGCGGATAGCTTTACCTAATTGTATAATACCACTAGCTGTTGACTGCGGCTCCAATCGCGTGGAATTCTGATCGGGTTCCCTTAACACATGGAAACTTATTCCAGGAATAAATAGTAGCCTGTGTGTTTTTCCAGTACCAAATTTGAGTCAGATCTGTTCAGCTATTTTAGCGTGATTGAGTTACAAGCATTCAGACACCTTCACAAAGTTTCACAATTATGATATTAGTACGAAGACAGCTTTTTAACTTGTCCTACCTACTATAGGTAGGACAAGTTAAAAAGCTGTGATAGTAGTAACGGACATAAACCAATCTTATCTTATCCACATCACTCAAATTGTAAACCTGTTTAACAGTGCAAACAGCCACACTGAGCCTCCCCGCAATACTTAAGTGCTTACCCATTGTAGCTTACTCTCCATTGTGAGAAGTGTTTTCCTTATTTTTCGGATAGAAACTTCGGTCGGGGGCACAATGAATCACTCATCATGATAGTTCAATGGACGGTTCGACTCTGATAAACACATCTATTGGTATCGAAACTTATATCATTAGATTTTTTTCCTTCGGCCCGTAATCCAACACAGCATACAATCCGCGCCGTGTAACCGAGCTTATCATAATATAACCGATACGTTCTGCCTATCCATTCTAAGGATATGTTCTTTTGGAGAAAGCAAACCGAAAAAAAGAGAGTGTAGGCTCTCTTGCACTTGAGGCACCGCCTCTTCTAGCCCATTCATTATGTAATAGACTGCCCTTTCATCATGCCCTCACCATCTGATTCAGTTGTTACAGATATTTTATTTCTGAACATCCTAATTAGTGTACTTCAGTGAAAAAATGCAAGGACTATGAATCCGCTGGCGTCTGTACCATTGTAATTCTACTATCCTTGTTTTTCAGACAGGGGTAAAAAAGCAAAACTTCTCCCCTCTCACGCACGCAAAATGTAGGGCACCGCTTCTTCTAACGTATTCATCAGATATGAGGCTGTATTGCCGTTTCTACCCCAACCGCACCATCTCAGTGAGTTGTTACAGATAATATGTTATTTCCTAATATCCTAATCAGTGGTCTTCACTGAAAAATGCAAACATGATGAATCTGTACTATATTTTCACTGTACCCTCTATTGTTCAGACAGGCCTAAAAAAGTGGCTTATAAAAGACATTATTTTTGTCTTGGTAAAATGTTAAACAGAAGTAGCATGCAGGGAAGATGCAGGGAGTGGTTGCTGTCTCCGTTGCCCAGGATGCACTTTAAGGTGTTTCAGGCAAACAAATAAACACAAATAATAATAAGTGATCGTGTCGTTTAGTCTGGCTGTAGGTTCACTATGTATTTGAAAAATTCAATTCCATTGTCCACATTCCGTTTTTTAGGGAAATACGCTGACAATTGAGTTACCTGGACTCGTTATGAATAGCTGAAATTCACGCCCTCATAGAAATCGCGGGTGCTAGTCCGAAAAGAAGCAAGTGGGAAAAAGTTAGTTAGTGCTTAGATTGAAGATGAATAAATACATTAAAAAAAAATTCATATGCATTTGGACATAATGATTAAGAAGCTCGAACCAAATTCATACAAACACCCCGGAGACAATTTCGATCTATTCGTATGCCAATTTATTGTATTTTATTTTAGTATTTGCTCCAACCATATCTTACCTTCATAAATATTTTATAGGAATAAACATTTTTCTCACTTGAGTTTAATAACATTCACAGAGCATCTTTACTTGCGACTATAAAATGTGTTTAGTGGTTGCTATATCGCGGGGAGACTGTATTTCCGGCGCCACCCCGCCTTCCCACCCGTGTCCCCACGTCGTCATGATTTCCAATGGATTTCTCATTCGTTCTTGCCTCTTATTTTCACTCACGCGGAAAGTATTATACGTATACACGGCTTGTTTCACAATTTGTTTCATAAATACATTTTCGGATCATCGAACTTCGAAAATCGTAAATAATTACTTTAGAAGATGCTTCATATTCTTAGCGTGATTGATTGATTGGTTGACGTTTTCTAATTTTGTTTCCGAGTCAATTATTATTTATTATTAATTATACAGTAAGGTAGCATCTCTGGTAGCTACAGATAAGGTAGTCCTGTAACAATTAATAGTTAAGTAACATTTTAGCTACTCTTGGAGCATAGAGGTGGTATTTAGGTAGTAAGCTTACTGATAATAATATTAACTAGCTGACGTTCGCGGCTTCGCCCGCGCGAAGGGCGATTATCGTTTTTTGGTCATATCTCTGGTTCCGGTTAGCCAATTGCAATCAAATATACGGCTAACTTTAAGTCTGACCAAGACCTTTTCAATAGGAAAAAAACTGCATCAAAATCCGTTCAGTAGTTTTTGCATCCATCGCGGACAAACGGACAAACAGATAGACAAGATTTTCAAAAAACATATATTCTTGCGTTCAGAATCGTTCATTTAACATAACTCAATTTTTTTTAAATATGTGTCCAATGTACAGACACAGCTAATTTTCAATTTTATAATACAATACCAATTGACACGAGTGTAAAGGGCTCTCAGCTAAATCTTCGGGGTCCAAGTCAGCCTCACCTGATGGACGAGGCTCTGGTGCAGGGGTCTGTAAAGGGGTTGGAGGTCAAAGTTAAGTAATACACTTATCCGGGATATACTTTAACCATACATCATTCATCAAATTAGTTCAGTCGTTCGGTAGTTACGAAAGAACATAAGGATGGACAATAGTCATGCATCAAATAGCATAAAGAAATAACCCTCCTTTTCACTTTGATGCAGTCGGGTGAAAGAATTCCAATTAGAGCAAATTTTCGCTTTTAAGAGTTGGAACGAGACTCTCCCTTGCAAATTGCCCATTGTTATTATTATGAGAAAAAAATAATATGAGAATGTTACGCCAGGCCTGGCTGTCATGGGGAGGACACCGTGCGGTTTTAGTCGATACACGACATAACCACCCCCGCTGGCCGGTGGGGGGGCATCCGAAGGGATTATTTCCGCACGTAAAAAAAAGGCCTGGCTGTCGTCTCTCCCGTATCGTAAAAATGGGCACAGAAAATCTGCTTATTTTTTACAATAATTTAACGGTAATTAACGCGATCATGTATAGGTATATACGGGGTATGTTAGGGATTATGAGATATGTATATAAAGAGACGAAACTCATAGACCGAAAATTGCAAAGTAAGCAATAGGTATTATGTACCTTTACAACGCTACTTATAATCTGAAGTTGTATAGACGGCGAATAGATGGTTGAGTCTGACATGACCGCCCCCGGCTTCCACGCTGGCCGGTGGTTTTGGATATCGGAGGGAATCTCCGCACGAAAAAAGGCCTAAGGCCTAAGAAGGCCCACCACAAAAATAATCCCAATTACTAATTCTCATAATTTCACACACAATTGGTTTGTATACAGTGGCATAATGACTTGGTTATGACAAAATTATAAGTGAGTGTGGGCTCAAAATACTGCTTAGAATCGTAGCGCTAAGGGTTCGGATTATACGTTCCATTCACGGTTAGAATCTTCTACTAATGAGGCACTTTGTAAAACGAGCTCGAACAATTTTCAACAAAATACACTCTACGAGTAGAAGGTGCGATTTACTTCGATAATATTCTATGACGCCCCCTCGTTAGAAAGCTTTAACTTTAATGTAACAATGTCACTAGGATAGTATAGTAACAGGCATTTCAGTTTTCTGTAGTTTATTACTATAAACTATCACAACCACTAGAATGTCTTGTTATTTTTTTTGTATTGTATTTTCGATTATAACTAGAATTTGTGGGTTATAACTGGAATTAATGGTTTTACAAGTTTAATATTGTTACTATTAAAAGAACGGCAGGTGAGGTTGGCTCGGCCTCGAAGGACTTTCCCATAAATCCATATTTCAAATAAAGGGTATATATGAGCAATCTATACTCATAAATGAATATATATATATTAATAGAGTTATAAAGAGAGAGGCCAAATTTAGTGAGTTTGTTTATATGTCTGGCATAGTCTTTGGAACAACTGCACTTATTGGAAAATCTTTCACCATTTGTAAGGTACATTATCCCCGATGGACATAGGCTATATTATTTTACGATATATAAATTACGATGGCTTGAGTTAAGAAAAAACTCATATAAACCGAAGCAAAGCTAGGGCGCGTTGCTAGTACAGTTACGAAAAATTATATAGAACCAAACATGAATTATAAAAACAGATAAATATAAATAAAATCCTTCTACTAATGAATAAATAAGTAGGTCCCTACCGACATATTCATAATTTGTGGTGCGGTGGGATTAGAAATGGGTTGGAAATTGGAAGCCGCATGACTGTCTGATTCTGGCTCGTTAATTCACTGATGAATGCGGAGGATTGGTTATATATAAAACTAGCTGTACCTGCGACTTTGTCCGCGTTCCCGCGTTTTAATTCTTTTACGAGGACTCTATTTTTATTCCTGAAATAAATGTAGTCTATGTTTAGTTATGATTAATTTCTTTGGAGAAAGATAGACTGTAAAGGACGCACA
The DNA here is from genome assembly GCA_946251805.1 of Cybosia mesomella. Classification (NCBI taxonomy): domain Eukaryota; kingdom Metazoa; phylum Arthropoda; class Insecta; order Lepidoptera; family Erebidae; genus Cybosia; species Cybosia mesomella. The sequence goes on along the minus strand of OX276408.1, from coordinate 12,696,906 downwards.
CCATCCTTAGATGAAGTTGTCGATATGTTTATAAATGACCTACATAAGATAGATCAGCTACCACTGAACAATATCAAAAAAGCTTGGATATATGACAACTACTTAACATCACGTCTGACTTAGCCTTTTCTGGTATATGATTTCGGCAAAACCTTGCTAGCGAAAATAGATGCAACTGTCATAAAATCACTGAAATCGTGGCTTGGACTAGCGCATTCTGCTGATCCCTCTGTTCTATTTAGGGATCAAAATAATTTTTGGGATGAAATTAAAGGAACCATCGGAGCTCTATAAACACCTTATAGTTACCAAAGCCCACATCTTAGGTAAATTCCAAGATGACACAGTCAGGACACTCCCGAAAGATAATAAGGCGTCCGAGCTGGAATCTAGACTCATATTCCATAAACGATTTATGATAGGGACCCAGTCGAACAGAGTGGGGTTGGGAGGAAGACAGCCAGAAAGGGACCAGGATATACTTAATCCTTTCTAAAACAAGACGAAAATGATAAAATACACATCCATTCAGTCGTTAGAGCGTGATTGAGTAAAGGCCGATTTACATAAGACAAGCGGATGCTCATTCTATTCCCACTCTATTAAATTATTTTAATGTAAACAGTCGTAGAGCATTCTTTCGTTGTTCTGTCCGCGTTCACAAGGATTCTATGGAATATTCTAAGAATGCTCGCTCTCTGCATGTGTGTTCTTACGTGTTCGAACGTACTCGCTCCCAGTGGTCTCTTGTCTCTTCAAAGCGTTCTTGTGTTCTAACGATTTGAATACATACTTATAGATTTAATTATGGACTGGTCTCAAGAAAACTTACTTTTAATGATAGAACCTTTCATTTCGTTCTAGCATATACGTCATGGTTTTTTATCTCCAAAGAAATTAATCATAACTAAACATAGACTACATTTATTTCAGGAATAAAAATAGAGTCCTCTTATCTTTTTTTTTTTTCTGTCCGGAAATCCCTTCGGATACCACCCCCCGCTGGCCAGCGGGGGCGGTTATGTCGGGCTTGAACCGACTAAAACCGCACGCCGTCTCGTGTCTACAGACGCCGGGGTGTAAGGTTGCCCATAGAGCATATCCCTCGCACCCCGACTGACCCTGGGCCATCTCCGGTTTCGAGATGACCCCCTCGAGTTTGGGAACCACGGTGTCCCGGTCTTGCCCCGGTTTGGGGGAGGGGCGCTAGTCGCCCCACCGTCCCGGCCTGCTTCTGCTGGGGTGACAGGTGGCCTTACCTGCCACCCCCAGGCCTGCGCTCATGGAGGACGGAGGTCGTTAAGTGACCTCCGGCGCCTGAGTCGCCTGCGACGCGCGGCGAGCAACTTGCGGGCTCGGCGGGCCGGGAGAGTTCTAAATCTCTAATGGGCGCGCTCCACCATCTTATTCGCGAGCATTACATGCTCGCAGAAGGAGGTGGCGGCGGCCCACGCGCTCGCGCTCCGCACCATTGCCGCAATCCTGCTGCCGAGCGAGAGGACTGCCACGTGGTCACGCCTCGGCGCCTCCCACGCCGGGCAATCCGCCAGCGTGTGCACCCCTGAGTCCTCGCAGCTACTATTAGTATCTATCGGGGATTTTTTTTGTTTCAATAAACAAAGATAAGCAGAAAATGACTTTGATAATATTGAAACCGCAGTTACAGATAGATTAATGTTGACATGTAGAATATACTGCTTCCGGGCTGTTGACATGTTTATCTGAGATAACTTCTACCTTTAACTGTAGATAGATTATTGAGACTGGCCGATAGTCGCATTAAATTTGTAACCCACCAACGTCTCTACTTTCTTTTCTTTTAGAGAGTTTTAGAAAAAATAACAAATGCAGCACTTGCAACAATATTGCTGTCCTACAACCCTCCTTTTTTTTTAAAGAATATTAGTAACTGATATTACTAATATTCCCCCTAACACCTCCAGCTAAGCTAAATTGCTTGTGTTAGAAGTGGTTTAACGTCGATAGTGTAATGGCCAGGATTCGAACTCGGGACCTCTTTATCGTAGGGTCGACTCCTTAACCACTAAGCTACCAACGCTTGGGACCTATAAAGCGAATGTACCGTAGTAGATAACAGTAAACGAATAGCAGCCCGGCAATTGATTTCCTTCGGTAACAAAGAGAATAAGCGAAGATACTGATACTGAGAGAGATTTCCATAAATATTACGTGCTGCTCTTTATTATAAACTGTCATAAAAACTTAGTATTGCACTGTATGTACTACTATATCCATTTTAATACTTAATAAAAATGGGCAATGGGTAATTTGATAGCTATTTACGGGGTTAATCTTCATCATTTATCGGTCATGATGAGCGGGATAAACTCAGGAACGGGTGGACCGATTTTCATCATCTTTGATTCTTTTAAATTTTGTCTCCGCCTATACACCACTCCGAAATCGCCGCGGATATACCCGACCTCTCTAGCCAGCGGGTGTGGTTATGTCGGACTCGAACCGACCAAAATCCCACGCCGTCTCAGGTCTTTAATCCCGGGGTGCAAGGAGACGTTCACGAAATAAATTTAGAAACAAACATAACTTAATTCTAAGGCGAAACGAAGTTTGCCGGGTCAGCTGATTGACGATTAATAAACTTCTGAGCCAATGAACGCAATAATTTTCGAGTTTGGTTTCTCATTATCTTATCGTGAGAAAAACCGGGCATTCCTATTTGTAGGCACTGGACTGGGAAAGTGACTTTGCATATATTTTTGTTCTAACTGGAGAGTACGGTCGCTAGAACTGCGTGCGAGGGTTGTAGGGTCAGAACGTGAGTAAGCGGGAACGTCAAACGTGTATTTGATGTATTTATGGTCTTTAGTAACTGCTTATATCAATATAGGTATCTATTGCTTATCATAATTAGGTAGGTCATGTTACTTGTCTATTTTAGCAGCATAAAAGTAATTTGATGCCAAAGCTCAATAACTTTTATAGCATTATATTGTTGAAGTAGCTACTTTCGGTACCTGATACAAAGTTTATTAATTCTATCAAAATGTACAAATATTTTCCTATAGTCACAGAAGCCTAAAATTTTGATATAGACTTCATACTGTTTCGGTAGTTCTGTGATCAATTTTTACTTAGACAACAAATGAACTTATCTGAACATAGACAATGCAAGAAGTCCTCCGATATACAATACTCTTTTTACAATTTGATTTTCTAATTTCGCATTTAGTCATCGGAATACCAGTCGACCTTTTAGATGCCGTGTACGGTATAATACGGAATGAACCTTTTGACAGCACTCTCTAATGAAATATTCATAAACATTTCAATTTCATCTAAATTTAGCTTACTTTTTTCGCACCGACGCAATTCCTAACTTCGGCTCTGATATTTTAATAGGCTGAAATGAAACGACTTTTTCATGATGTACACCACAGAAGGGCAGGCAGAGATATGTTTTACACCCACATTGCCCCAATTACTTTTGTGATCTCACCTTATATGAGGTGATCTATTAGCTTAGGATAACGAGACCCCACCATTAGGACCCAAGCCAACCTCACCTGCAAGCCAGTATACCTGCTGAGTGATGGACGACGTTCAGGCGCAGGCTTTCTTCTCGGGGTGGGGGGTCTTTTAGATGCAACCGGGATTGGCGTTCGGATGAATACGGTAGAATTTGTACATTGGACTTATATAAAGCAACTTATATAAAGTGATAATAAATAATATCAATAACATTAATTTAACACATAAAAAAAAACCCTGACAGTAATTTATTAATAACTAAGAACCATCTCGATCATATCGGCTTTTGAACGAAAATACCCGCATCAAAATCGGTGCATTCGTTCGGGACCCACGATTCCACAAACAGACTTATCAAACTTACAACAATTTTTTTTTTGCGTCGGGGTTAAAAATAGCAAAAACTATTCAATATGTAATAATAAGATTAAACATTTTAAATATCAGACGAAAGGTAAAAGCATTAAATGATTACGACCCCACTATTAAATAATTTCATTAAATTTCGTTTAAATTACCCATTTATTTTGAGTGAGATACCTACTTGTAACCGCATTATAAAAGTAGAGCAGCATTTCAGTTCAAAAAGTCAAGAATGTAATAATAATAAATAATAAATTCATTTATTTGTCAGAACAGAGTTTGTATCTACATGTGTCTTCCATGAACAGTCAACGACAAAAGTTGCTTAACATATTCCAATTTTTAAAGCATTTTAGCGCTAAAACCTTCACTAATATAATAAATGAAACATGAAATATATTTTATATCAATTATTTATGGATGTATCTAAACTATTATAATATTGAAAATTAGTTGTGTCTGTACATTGGATATATTTAGAAAAAATAGGTTATGTTTTAAATGAACGATTCTGAATACAAAAATATTTTTCTTGGAAATCTTGTCTGTTTGTTCGCGCTGTTGGACGCAAAAACTACTGAACAGATTTTGGTGCCGTTTTTTTTCTATTAGAAATGTTTTTCTCAGACTTCAAATCTGACGTAGGTTTGATTGCAAATGGTTAAGTTGAAAAAACGATAATCGACATCCGCGCGGGCGGAACCGTAGGCATCAGCTAGTAGGCTGTAAATGTGTAAATTACGATGACTTGAGTTATCAAAACCTCATATAAATCGAAGTGAAGCGAGGGCAGGTTGCTTTTATATAATATTTGGGCATATCTGGGGTTGTAACTTAGTGTGTCAGGCGGCAACCGCTCCCGTAAAAGCCAAAAACAAAAAATGGATAGGAGAGTTGAACTTGGGGTCCAAAGTACAGGCTTTGGATGCAACCGAGATTGGCGCAGATGAAGAATAAGTAGATTTATATTTATATAACTATATTTAAAAACGAAACCGTTTGTTAATGTGTTGCGTGTTCAGCAACTTTTGTGGCTGACTGTACGTAATATTGGCGAGGCTCCCACAGCTAATGGTAACAATATTTTCAGCTTGTATCTATTTGGCACTATTAACAGTCAACCGTTTGGGTAATGACGGTTGTTCGCATTCTTATAAATTTATTATACCTTATAGCCATTTTTTTTTACAAAATAATAAATTTAAATAAATAGAATAACACAAGAGAGAGTTTATTTAATGTCAGAATGCGTGAAGGGGGCCCCACCTGCAATGCTGCACCTGCTGATTGATGAACGAGGCGCTGACGCAGGCCTTCCTTTCGATGTTGGCGGATCATATGGCAGATTCATAGATTTTAGGCCCTAATAGATCCTAACACTGCTGTGCCTCCAGATTTTATATACATACTTCAAATGATATTTATATGGGAAGATGAAGTTTCTATGACGACGGAGTACCTACCACTCCCATGATTTTAAGCGAACTTTATGAGATGGAGATAGACCTGGTCGTTATTTAATGGCAGCTACGGAAGGAGAGCGAGAAGGCGATTTACTTAATACTGTAAATTGAATCCGAAAGAGTTCATGCCATTTTACAACACGAGTAGGTTCCATTGCGAGAAATCTGATTACTTTTATGAAGTTCAACGTAATTGCTCAGTTATTGCAGACTAGCTGTTGCTCGCGGCATCGCCCGCGTGGTATTCTGTTCCCTTTCCCGCTGCCCATGGGCACCTATTCCAGGAATAAAAGTTATTCCAGATTCCTATGAGTTATTCCAGACTATAATCTATTCCTGTACAAATTTTCAGCCAGATCCGTTTAACCGTTATAGCGTGAGTAGCAAACATCCAAACATCTTTAGAAACCTTAAATAAATAAATAATAATAAATAAATAAATTTTCTACGACATTCTACACAGCGCTTTCTAGTCCCAAAGTAAGCATAGTTTAACTAGCTTGTGTTATGGGTTCCAGTATACGGATAAACATACTTATATAGTGTTTTTTTCACACATATTATACATAGAAACACCCAGCCCAATGCAAATAGACATAGTCATGGATACAAATATTTGCACTGAGCGAGAATCGAACCTGCACCTCCTGTCGTAGCATTTGAATGCACTACTGCCACGCCACAGAGGCCGTCAAACATTTATAACATTATATAACATTTATAATATTAGTAGGATAGTATGAATGTAAGAAAGTAGGAATTGGCTAGTATGATAGTAGGAAGTAGGATGAAACATAGATTTAACAACGCGATCCAGAATGAAGCACCAATCGTTAGTTTGATAGTTTTTTTTAAGTTAAACGGGTTTTTTAAACTTAAACTTCATTCTGCCTTAGAATCAAATTATGTTGGTTACCTTATTGGCAGAATTTGTTTCGTGAATATTTTTATTTATCTTAATAATGGTAGTATAGGCACAGTATCCCCAGGAGCCCATCTCAAACCCGTAGATGGCCCAGGATCAGCTGGGGTGTGAGGGAATTGCTTTATTAGGCCAGAAAAATACAAGACGCTCAAAAATTATTAGTTGGTCCTAGGAACTAGTTAGCACACCATTTTCCTCATCAATCTAGGGCATAGATAAAACAAAAATTTAACACTAACTAACTTTTCTGCGGAACCCACTTCACGGAACATTGCAGAAAAAAGGTCATTGTTCGATTGTTGCTTATCCAAAGTTTTCAATTATGTACAGTTGCAGACACCGGTGTTTTGCTCAACTTGCAGTCGGTGTGGTCGTTTGTAGCGTAGTCGAACAAAGCGCAGCGAACGCAAAAGTTAGGGCTACACGCTTGTGTACCAGGGATTCTCATCTCATACCCACGTCAATAATTGGAGCGGTTGTTCATGTGCTTTTTTTATTTGTGCAGCGGTGCTCTCGCCAGGGCCGCATTGTTCGTGTGCGCCCTCCTCGCTGCGGCCCCTCCCTCAGCCACCCAACGCAAAACGGTTCGTATTTTTCATTGTTGCTTTAAAGCCTTATAGGTTTTGCTTTATTTATGCCCTTTATAACTCTCCGTAGAGGATAAATGCTTGCGGGGCAATGTTCTGTTTTTTAATGGTAATATTATTTAATGGCTTTTCTTACAGTGTCTTTATAGCGTGACGCCTTAAACATTAAGGCGTCACGCTATAAAGTTACAGTGTGATAGCATGATTTTGTAGATTTTATAGATGGAGATTTTGTAGATTTTGGAAGAGTTTTATACAACTTATAATAGAATACACGCAAGACTCAGAGACTTCAACACACTAAATAAAAACTAAAATAAAATCTAAAATTAAATGATGCATTTGGGTTTCAATATCCCTAAATTAAAGATTTTTAAAACTTTTTATGATGCGATGGCGGTTGATTGTCATATGAGTTAAATATAGGATGAACTAATTTCAGGGCTTGCATTTATTCTGCCACAGGTTATAGGTATAATATGTAACTAACTAATGTCTGATATTCTTTGCAATGCCATTTTTTCATCAAAAAAACCTGCAAATTTTCATCTTTGTTTTACCAATGTTCAATATATTAGATGTGGAAATCATCTCTCAGTAAGCTAAACTTCACAGATATTTGATCTACCCACAAGTTGAGCTGACTGGCTATGAATACATAAACTAAACCAACATCAGCTGTTTGGGTACTATTTGAAGTTCTAATAGGTATTACATTACCCTAACACTGGTTCCGATCCCTTGCAGATCGATTGAGTCATTTGATATGGATATTTAAGACGGATTATTACTACTACTTGATACCTTTTTTGTTTTTTTTTTCGTGCGGAAATTCCCTTGGATACCCCCCGAAACCCCCCCCCCCCACCCCCGCCGGCCAGCGGGGGCGGTTATCGGGCTTGAACAGACTAAAAAAATACGATTTTTTATTAAATATTGTTTCATAATGTGTTCATATGTCTCGACTCGTTGGTCTTAGTGTAAACATGGACCAAATTAAAATTATGTTTAATCAAAAGGTCCCTTCAGTTGATAACCTAAACCGGCATCACAAACATCAATCAAATATTTAATACGTCCAAGTCTATAAACTATCCAGTGCTTAGTAAGTCACTTGTTGGTGTGCCATGCATATCAACTAACATTTTCTCTTTGTTTAAAGCTGCTAGCACATCGATTTACAAAAGCATGTCCATATCCCGCACAGACATGCGTGTCCGGTACACGTTGCGAGTTACACCGGCTTATCTTGTTTCCGCAGACACAGCGATGCTCGATTACTTGATGTCTATAGTATTCTGTTTTGCTGTAACAGTGCCTTTATTGTACATATGAAGATATATGCACAAAGGATCTTTATGTCGGTTCATCAATCTATCCTTTTTGAGGGTATTTGGTGCTGACGGTAAGCTTAAAGTACCTACATGGCTCGAGTTTACTGCGAATTTGTTAAGTAAGCTTTTACTAAAACTTACATGTGTGTATCTGCAAAATATCTATTCAAATTTACTTTTAGTAATTTTGTTACGACGTTTTGTCATTTAAATATAAAGCAATTAAATTAAAAATAATCTTATATTCAAATGCGGTGGAGCACTGAAGCTTAAAAACGGTCTCTCAAAAGTAGGTTGTAGCCTACCCAAACGCAGTCTCATGTTACTTCAAGCTAATATAATAAGGTGTAACTTGAGCTACTTATTTTTTAGAAAAATATGAAACATACTTTCGCGTAAAAAGAATTAAAATCCAGATCTAAGTCCAAGCGGATGTAGTAGCGGGTACAACTTGTTGAAAAAATAAGTTAGTTTAATTATTTCACCTAAACATTAAGGCTATGTATGATGGTACGTGTCGGTCTGATAACTTTACATTAGAGAAAGAGAAGATAGAGAAATTAGAGTTAAACATAACATAACATAACTTCACGCCTGTATCCCCGAAGGGGTAGGCAGAGGTGTATTACACACTCACGATTCACCAGTTATATTTAGGTCCTAATGTAATAGGGAGCGAGCCTATTGCCATCTACCGGGCACATTATTAAGCGAGCGATAATTAACATTTATTAATGCACACATAACTACGAAAAGTCAGAGGTGTGTGCCCGGCGCGACTGGGGATCGAACTCGAGACCTCGTCTCAGCAGTCCGTTACGTACGCCACTGGGCTATCGCCGCTTTTTTTATTTATTAGAGTTTAAAATAAATGTTATTAGAGAAAAAACCTTTGCTATTGAACCTAAATACAATGGCATTTGCTAGGGGGAAAGAAATGCTGAGGAAATTAATAAATACCTTTTTTTTTTTTTCTTGCGGAAATCCCTTCGGATACCCCCTCGCCGGCCAGCGGGGGCGGTTATGTCGGGCTTGAACCGACTAAAACCGCACGCCGTCTAGGGTCTACAAACGCCGGGGTGTAAGGTTGCCTATAGAGTATATCCCTCGCACCCCGACTGACCCTGGGCCGTCTCCGGTTTCGAGATAGTCCCCTCGGGTTTAGGAACCACGGTGTCCCCGTCTTGCCCCGGTTTGGGGGAGGGGCGCTAGTCGCCCCACCGTCCCGGCCTGCTTCTGCTGGAATGACAGGCGGCCTCACCTGCCACCCCCAGGCCTGCGCTCATGGAGGACGGAGGTCGTCAAGCGACCTCTGGCGCCTGAGTCGCCTAATACTGAGTTGGTAATGATGAGTTAAAGAAAATAGATTTCCGCATAGATTTTACTCAATGCGGTGATTTAGTTTGTAATAATGCTCAACATGAAATTTTGTTGGATAAAATGTATGAGAACATTGTGTGTATATTGTGTGAGGCTCCTTGTAATAGGAATAAAAAACCGGCCAAGTGCGAGTTGGACTCGCCCATGAAGGGTTCCGTCACAGCAAGTAAAATTTTAAATTTGTTTTGATTGAATGAAAGCTAAAGCGTCTCGTTCAAACCAATTTTCGTTGGAAGTTTACATGGTAATGTACATCATATATATATATATAATATATATTTTTAGTTTTATCGTACTCTTATTTTAGAAGTTACAGGGGGGGGGGACACACATTTTAGCACTTTGGAAGTGTCTCTCGTGTAATTCATTCAGTTTAGAAAAAAATGTTATTACAAACATCAATATCATTTTTGAAGACCTATCCATAGATACCCCGCCCCCCACACGTATGGGTTTGATGAAAATTTTTTTTGAGTTCTTAGTATGGGGACCCCCAAAATGACGAATCTATAAGGGTTCCGTTTTTTGCCATTTGGCAACGGAACCCTAAAAATTGAAATTACAAAAAAAAGGGTATAAAAGGGTGAAATAAACATTTGAAAGACTATCACGCCCAAGCACGGCGTATGTTTAAGAAATGGCAATGGTATGGTCAACCCAGTAGGTGACCTGTCTTTGAGGATATGAGGCTGGCTCGTAAAATATTGAAATCAAAATTAAAATGGTGTAATAATAATCAAAACAAATAGAGATGGATGTCTTGGCCTCTCATCACGCTAAGAAATCTTTTTCAGCATTTTGGAAAATATAAAAAGCTAAATATGAAGCCTTGTGGAAGGCACTAGTGACAGTATTGAGACAGCACATATCTTCGAAGAGTACTTTGAAGTGAGTTCACTTTTGGTGTCTACGCTAAGGATGAGTGATGGCGAGTCCAAACACCTAGGAGCTCCCATTAGGTTCACATATAAAGAGATAAAATCTGTAATTAATGGAATGAAGAAGGGCAAATCTCCAGGAAATGATGTACGCAGTATCGAAAATTTAGAAAATGTGGGAGTGCATCTACCCAGAGTCTTAGCTATGTTTTTCAATTTTTGTATTGGAAATTCTCACTTACTACAGGAGTTGCTGGACACAGTGGTTGTACCAATTGTGGAGGACAGGATAGGAGACAGCAAACAAGGGTAACTACAGGCCTATTTCACTGGCTACAGTGATTGGCAAAGTTTTTCATAGTGTGCTTGACTCGCATCTCAGTCAATCTCAGTGCAGTCTCAGTTAGTGAAAAATTATATGACTCTCAATTTGGGTTTGGCCCGACGCTATCTACTGAGAGTGCCATTTTTGTAAGGAAGCACTGTCACATACGACACAGATAGGAAAATAATAATGCATATTTGTTATCTGGACCTTACAAGAGTATTGGACTTAGGGACCTTTAAAGTGTTATGGGAAGAGCTTAAATCAAAGGACGTTCCAGATTCGTTAATTATACTATGCGATATGACAGAGAAATTTTGGTGAAATTTGTGAAATGGTCAAATGCTTTATCAGATCTATATGTGCTCGAATGTGGTGTTAGGCAGGGAGGTTTCACCTCCCCGAGGCTTTTTGAAATATATGTACATGACGGACTTTTTGAGCTCAGCCATGTCGATGGCATATGTGTCAATAATTTAAGTTATGCAGATGACATGGTGATGCTGAGCTCATCAATTAATGGTATTGACATGGATTAAAGTATACAAAAGTGAGAAGTTGGTATTTGGAGGGATTAATAAAAAGTCCATCTCAAGTCCCTCAGCGCACGTTTAAAAAGGATTACGAAATTTAAATTCTTGTGCCATATTGTTACTGAGGATCTGAAAGATGATTGGGATTTGGAAAGAGAACGCAGGGCGTTGGCTGAGAGGGTGAACTTGGTGGTCCAAAGGTTGCGCAGGAAAGTTGCCTTCTTACTACGCAGGGTCAGGGGGAGCACCAACAGTATTCTGAGAATGTTTGCAAGGAGACTAGATGGGCCTACCTTCGATAGATTCGTCAAACTACATGTAACTTGATGAATATGTCAAAGACTTGAACTATAATATGTAACAAAAAAAAATTAGATATAAATATGCCTACAGAGCAATACTAACATAGTTTCTAAGATGCGTACAAGTTATGGACCTTGGAGTCTGAAAACAAGAGTTTATTTTAAAGTTCCTAAAAGTTTATCTAACTCAATAAAATCGTCTGTTTCTGCCACTTCTGTAAACTATAAGTAGTTTCATGAAGTGTATGTCAGCTACAGAATATGGCCTCACCTGGAGCTGGCTCCAAAGTACTTCACGTTCTTGATAAATGAGGCTTTAAGAAATAACGACCCGTGTGATGGTCGTGCTTACATGCAGTTTTGTTAGTCCTCTAAAGCAGGCTATTAATTTTTGGTATCAAAAAAAATGTCTAAAAAGTACATCAGTTGACTACGTACGACCATAAATGTAAACCAATTTTGGGTATTTCAACACAATTTCTGTTTTATTTATAGATTTGTATATATAGATTTGCACAAAAACTACTTGTCTCATTGGGCTTACAATATTACAAATTATATAAACCTGTCAAGTGCGAGTCGAACTCGTGCGCCGAGGGTTCCGTGCCTTTTTTTTCGTGCGGTAATCCCTTCGAATACCCCCCGTCGGCCAGCGGGGGCGGTTATGTTGGGCTTGAACCGACTAAAACCGCACGCCGTCTCGGGTCTACAAACGCCGGGGTGTAAGGTTGCCCATAAAGCATATCCCTCGCACCCCGACTGACCCTGGGCCTATTATACCACCACAATAAAATTGGTATCGCAATAAATATTTTCTTTTGTTTTCTTTCACACAATAACATACTTCTATTTTTCACCTTAACCCGTACTTCTGGTTGATCTAGAATTGTCTATTTTGGTTAAAAGCAAGGTCTTACAGCACAAGTAAAGGAACAATTCCGAGAAATAAAAAAGTTGAAATTTAAGGTAAATTTTGATACTTATAAGTTTTCGCATAAATCTAAATTTATTTATATCCTTTTATCGTGTTAGCTCAGGACTCTGTTTTTTATATACCTATAGGGACGATAGACCTCAGTATGAGGTGTAAATTTCAACTTGCTAGGTCCACCCATTCCTGAGAAAATCGGTCCTGTCACACGGGCAGACGGACTAGAGAGTGATCTTATTAGGGTTCCTTTTTTAGCTTTTTTAGCTACGGATAACTTCTTTTCGTGCGGAAATCACCCCGACACGTCCAGCGGTGGTGTTTATGTCGGATTCGAACCGACTAAAACCACGTGCCGGCACAGACGAAGGGGTGTAAGGAGGCATTTCCCTCGCACCCCGTGTTGACCCATGGCCATCTCCGGTTTCGAGATGCAAGACGCTGAGCGAGAGGACCCACGCTCCAAGGGCTGCCACGAGAGCGCGCCTCTATATTATACTACTTACTTTACTACTAGTATTCATACTTTATAAGCAACAGACACTATTAAACCATATAAACAAAACATCATACTGTAGATGTAGTTAACGTGTTCTGTGATATGCTCAAAGAAAGAAGAAAGAAAGAAATATATAATATAGAAAGACGTACGACGCAGTGTCGTTTTTTATTTTAATTAATTAATTAACTACAAATTTAATTATTTTATGTAATGCAAATTTATTTAACTACTAAACTGATTGTCGATGAAAATGTTTTGCCCAAAAATACTCGAATCAGTTTATGTAGCATCATAAGTTTTTTTTGTACTGAAATTGTAACTTATATATAAATAAATAAAAATAATGAGGTTACGGAACGAATAAAATATAATAAAATTTCGAGACATGCTACACAGTGCTATACATACACCCAAACATTAATTACGTGTAGATAGATTTAAAAAAAAATAGGCTGTGCCCAAACTGAGCCTAGTGTATACTACGGATTCTTTATTACGAGTACACATATAAATTTTTATGATTGAATTCTCACGAAATATCATTTCTTATTATAATGTAATTTCTCACAAGAAAAAGGCTAGTGGTTGTTTTTCGATAATTATTAATTTATTTACTATTGTAAAACTAATTCAAAACCCCGAGACATGTCGGATATTTCAGACAATTTCAAATATCTAGGACGTCTCCAGGTAGCTCCGTTGGTCAGAGTATTCCCCTGTAATGCACTGGTCGCAGGTTCAAGTCCCGTCCTGGATGTTCTCTTTTTTCGATATAAATCTATAGTTCAAAATACACTATACTATAGCTATATACTATTGCTAGACGCAAGCAAAAGCTAACACATTAATTACGTATTTACGAATCCCTCCAATACCGTCCTTATCTTGGGTCCAAGAGATTACATACACATATAATAAAACAATATCTCAGTGTTTAGCAGTTAAGCTTCTTATCGAATAAACAGACGATTATTGTAACTATAAAAGATTTTTTCCCGTGCTTAGCCGGGGTAGCAGAATTATAATACATACAAGTTTTGGTATATTTACAGAGTGTGTATGTGTGTGTACGTCTTTGTGTATGTTTTTGACGGTGTACATGTGTATAAGTATAAGTATAAGTATAATTTATTAATCTGATTAAATGTGTTACAATTTGATTTTCCACGGTTTTACATAGGTACATACAAATAGTTACAAGTAATTTTACAGTAGAAAAGATCTCCTGTCTCCTGTACTAGTTAAAAAACTGTATCACAGGCTACAGGGTCTCTCGTCCAGTGCACGGGTTGCTGTTTTAGTAACCAGACATAAAATAAAAACAAATAAAAAAATGATAGACTAATAATATGAAAAGTAAAATATAAGTAGTCCAATACAATCAGAAGGCCTGACATATCAGGCTTTGATTCCATCTGCTAAACTGATATACAAAACAAAATAAAAAAAAAATAAGTGTGAGTATTTTAAGTATGTGTGGAGTGAGTGTGTTATGAGCGAGCGTGTTGTGAGTGTGTGTTGTGGGTATGTGTTGGGAGTGTGTGTTGTGAGTGTATGTTGTGAGTGTGTGTTATGAGTGAGTGTGTGAGGTGAGTGAATAATTATAATTATGTGTTGTGAGATAATATAGACGTTTAGGTTTTGTGGTTGACGAATTATAATCGCATGTTGAGTGTTGTCACGAAAGCTAAATAGACTGGACAAGTAGATTCTCTGTGTCCTTGTAGGATAGTGTTAAGAGCCAGTTTTTAACTAAGTTTTTGCATTGGAAGATAGGGGCTGAGTATATATTTTTGTGTTTACATGCTAATTTATATAAACGAGGGCCGAGAACGAAAAAGTGTCTACTAGCTAACGAGGTTCTGTGACGCACAGCAGAGCACACATTGTGTTTTCTGCGTTTGTCTCTAATTGTGTCAGGAAAATATCCTGTGGATGCGTGTTGTCGTAAAATTACTTGAGAGATAAATATTTGCCTGACCGAAAGAACTCCAATGTCGTTGTATAAAGCTACAGTAGGGTATCTTCGTGGCCTTTTAAGCATGACCTTTAACACTGCTCTCTGTGCTCTCTCAGCCTTCAGCATTGAAGTTATAAAGGTTCCACCCCAAACAGCAATACAATAGGAGAAAAGAGATTGGACTAAGGCGTAGTAAACGGTTAAGAGTGATTTACACTGTAGTGTTGATCTTAGTCTTTTGAAGACACAAATGAGTTTTCTGATTCTTCCTACGAGTATCTTGAGGTGTGGTTGCCAGCTCAGGGTAGAATCGACGTAAACACCGAGATATTTTGTAACATTCACACGTTCTATATGTTCACAAGTGCAAGTGGAGCTTGTTGGACTAGTACAAACGTGAGCCCGAATGGAGATGGAGTCAGGATTTGGTAGGAATTGGATGCCAGGAGCAAAGGTAACATACTTGGTTTTGCAGAGATTGAGTGTCAGTAAGTTTTTCTTTAGCCATGTCATAACTACTTTTAGGGCGTTCTCGGCATTAAGTTGCACATGATGCCAAGACCTACCCTGAATTAGTAAGGCCGTGTCATCAGCATAAGAAAATATTTGGCAATGAGGTATTTTTAGTTGACAGAGCTCGTTCACATAAATGAGAAAGAGTGTAGGGCCAAGAACGCTGCCCTGTGGCACGCCAAAGCCACCAAGGGAAGCATCATCGCTTACAAAGGATTGTATTTTCACACGTTGACTGCGATCGGTCAAATAATGCTTAAAAAGTTCAAGAGCTACTCCTCTTATTCCTATATTCTCCATCTTTCCTACTAGAGTAGTAACAGAAACAGTGTCGAAGGCACGAGACAGATCTAGAAAGATACAAAGGCATTTGATTCTGTCGTCTATGGCTTTCACTATACAGTTTGTAAGCCCCAAAACCGCATCTTCTGTAGATTTATTTTTTTACAATCCAAATTGATTCTTAGCGAGTACATTATTTTGTTCTAGATACTTCATCAATCGAGAATTCAAGGCTTTTTCAAAAACTTTGGATAGTGTAGTAAGCACCGATATTGGCCTGTAATTGGTAACACTGTTTCTGTCACCCCCTTTATGAATAGGATGAACTAATGCACTTTTGAAGACCTTGGGAAATACACCACTTGACAAGCAGGAATTAAAAATATGTTTAAGTGGGGCAGTAATAAAGGGTGCGATCGCCTTTACAAAAGTTACTGGGATTTTATCAGTACCAGTAGCGCTATCGCTACGAAGGTTCATAATGATAGAGTTGATCTCAGCATCGTCTAGTGGTATCAGAGCCATGGAATTACCCAAGGGATTGAGGATTATGTTACTGTAATGGGTTGTACTCTCGCTCTCGGTCTGCGTGATTCTAGATGCCAGTTCTTTACCTATGCTTGCAAAGTAGCTATTAACATAATTTATAGAAAGTATAGGATCTGCTGCAGTGTTCAAGAGCTCCGTGGGAGGTTGCAAACTTTTTTTCATATTAGCAATATTTTTGATGATGTTCCAAGTAGCTTTAGGGTTGTGCTTGTATTTTTCCAATTCTATTTGGTTAAATTTACATTTAGTTTTCTTTAGTAGGTTATTGCAGAAATTACGATATCTGTTGTACGTTATTTTTAAAGTTGCATTATGTGGATCTTTTTTGAGTAACTTGTGTAAGGTATCTCTGTTTTTTATGCATTTTAGTAAACCTGGTGTAATCCATGGGGTTGTAATCCTTTTTCGGTGCGAAATTTTTGTTATTTGAGTATTCATTCTTACCACTGAAGCAAGAGTACTCACAAACAATTCCGAGGCCTCACTAGGGTCTGTACTACACATTATACTAGAAAAATTGGTAACTTTAATATCTTCTACTGCTTTGATTAAGTCAATCCTTTCTGTGCATGTCTTGGGCCTAGGCTTAATATTTGTAAGTTCAGTGTGGAAGAGGATCGGGACGTGATCGGTAAGTGGGGCATCAAAAACAATTGTCGTAGATTTTTTTCGACTCTTAAACAAAATATGGTCGAGACATCTATCTTCTCGTGTAGGTTGTACGTGTGCTGGTAGTAGGCCGTGGGATGCGGTCATGTTCAAGTAATCTTCAGAACTATCATCTTTATTGACAGGTGTAATGTCGATATTAATGTCACCGATAATGGCGATTGAATTCATCCCAACTATTGACGATAGGAAAGAGTCAAGGCTATCTAAAAATGGTTTTTTGTTGGTTGCTGATGGAGAGCGATAAATTGCGGCTACAGCAAGTTCTGCATTACATTTTACGAGAAGACATTTAGCGTCACATATCTCTTCCTCAATGATGGAATAGTCAAGATCAGAGCGAAGGTACACAACAACTCCGTCATTTTGGTTTTTGAAACTACTTTCATGAGTCGTATAGTTAGTCAAAGATGGACATTCGGTAGACACCTTGCTGAGCCAGCATTCAGTTAGCAAGACTAAATCGCATCTGACATTGATTCTATCCATTAGAACAGTAAGTCCATTAATATTACACATTACACTACGTATGTTTACATGTAGAATGGTAATAGATAATGGGGTATTATGAATAATCCTAGAGCAGTTTTCGGGAGGACATGATATGTGTGTCTATGATATGGTAAAAGAGTCAAGGTCTTCGGAAATAACATCCTTGTTAGCCATTGATTTTTGGTATAAGGTTGTGAGGTATGAGTGTGACGTATTGAATTACTTCAAGCATTAAGTGTGAAATGTCAGGGCAGTACTCAATTATTGTTGTGAGTCCAGCTGTCATAGGGTAAATGAACACTAAATTGTTATATTTGGTTACGTATTGGAGTTCATTATGTAGTGTGATAGTACGATAAGGTTTTTGTGAGGGTTTGTGAATGTGATTATGAAATAGTGTGTAGGTGTGGTATGTTAGTGTTGTGAGGTGAGAGTAATTATTGTAATGTGTGAGTGCTTGATGTATTTTGTAGATTAGTGTAGTAGACTTGATACATGCATAAGCTACTCCAGCGCAACAAACATCATTAATTACTGCAAAAAAGTTATACATCAAGACATAAATTTCAGAAAAAATAAAATATGAACTTATAGGACAATGTAAAGATACTACAGTTAGTCAGTCGACAAGCCCAATTTTGTGAAGATCTGTCTCAGTATCTATGCGGATTGCGGAGAACCCCTCTTTTTTCCGGAGATATATTCTCCCGTGGGTAGTCCAGCAGAAGATGAAATCGTTGGCTTTCGCAAAACTTCGGGCAATAGAGTATAGTCGTCTAGTTTTGAAAGTTAGGTTTTCTGAGACATATATTGGTTTATCTGGGCCTTCCATACGTAATGTCGATGTCGATATCTTTTCATTTTTATGTTGCTTATTATAGGTTTTTACAGCCTGTAACAGTTTTTCCTTTGTCAGTATTGACGTGAATTCTACAACGAGAGGTTTATCTGCAGCTGTTTTCGTTTTAAAGCGGTAGATATCCCTTATATTTGATTTCTGCAGGGGCAGTGATAAAGTATTGCTGAGATTCAAGATGGTGTTACACAATTCTTCTTTGGTTTCAATTTTTAGCTGACCTATTGTTTCTTTCCAGATGTTCTATTCTATCCTCAAGGGTTTGCATATAGCTCAACTTAGTTCTCCAATCGCTTTGTAATTTATCAAAGTGTTTTTTAGGTCATCGTACTGGTTTGATATATACTGGACTGTTTTTTGAATACCCAAACTTTGATCTTTTATCTATGTATGTGAGATGTGTCTCTCACTGTATGTGAGAGGGTGTGCATGAGTGTGAATGTGCGTGTTGGCATGTGCGGTACGTACATGTGTACAATAGACAGTTAACAGTTGTTTTACGTTTTTGTAAATATTTCCACCGGTAGCTAAAGTGTGATTAAAGTTAAAGTGGAAATTGTACTTCAATTGCGGAGCCATTAGCGACTACAAATACGAATATGTTTGAACAGGATGTGGCTTTGGGCGCGAGTCCACAAGTACCACACTCGGTAAAACTGTTACACGTACAAACATAGCTAGCGAAGAGAGAAGCTTTTAGAAAAAATATATTTGGCTGATGGCTCAGATGATAATCCTTGAGCAATATATGCATTATAAAATAGAATGTAATAAGTTTATTGTCATTTGAATCATCAATTCTTATTTCTTACTAGTTGATGCCAGCGGTTCCGCCTGCGTGGAGGTCGGTTACCGTTTCTCGTTTCAACTTAACCGAACTTAACCGAAACATACAACAGATTTTAAGTCTGACCAAAACCATTCTAATGGAAAACACCGCACCAAAATCCGTTCAGTACTTTTTGCTTCTATCGCACCATCGCGAACAAATACAAACACCAAGAATTCTAAAAGAAAAAAGTTTTGGTGTTCAGAATCGTGCATTTCACATAACCCAATTATTTTTTTAGGGTTCCGTACCTAAAATGATCCTTTTGGTAAAAAGGATCATTATAAGATCACTCCCTTGTCCGTCTGTCCGTGTCTTCACCGATTTTTTCAGAAACGGGTAGTCCTAGCAAACTGAAAACTATAGCAGATACTGAGGTCTATAGCCCGTCATATATTAGGTGTATAAAAATCAAGGTCCTGAGTCAACATGATAAAAAGATATGGGCAAATTTAGATTTTCACGAATACTTGTAAGACCAAAATTTACCTTAATTTTCAACTTTTTTATTTTTCTTTCTTTCCTTTACTTGTGCTGATACCTTGCTTTTAACCAAAATTGTCAATTCTAAACCAACCCGAAGTACCCTATAGGTTTTGTGTCGAAAACCTCTAAGGTTGTTCCCGTTGACCTAGAATCAATCATTCTAATAATAAAACATTTAAAATATAAACTAAACCCCGGTCCACCCCCCCCCCCCCTCCCTCGTCCTCCCCGTGATCATGGCTGCTGAGAAGCAACCGAACGTCGGGATCAATGTAAAATATAAAAAAACATGAAATAAGTCGCGATAGAATCAACGTTCTAGAATCCACCTGCTTTGCTTAGGTTAGATCTAAATAGCGCTGTGCAATATTTGTTAGCTAGAATATTATTATTTGTAAGAAACATAACCCATCACGACGTGGCGCCTCTACAAACTTTACTATTTAGCGCTAATCACATTGCACTCGGTAAGCCCGCCGCGGATTACGTGCCGTGTAACCTAATTTTGTCATAGGCAAATATGGGTTAGCTGCTGTTAGTATTTGACCTAAAATAGACTTATAATGACGTTGTAGTTCGAATGAGAGAATCATCTTTTGATAGAATTAGAGATGAAATTGACATAATAGAGACAGTGGCGTAGCTACCATAGGGTTAGGTGCAGCCGTTCACCTGGATCTTGAATGTCATGGGCTCATCGAGAAACCCTTTGGATTTTATGAAGCTGAATTGTTATCGTCGAGAAAGAGATATGTGCAGATCCCTATATATCTATCTCGAAACTTGAATTTTTCTTTGCAACTTGAGTTTATTTTCTGCAGACACGATTTTTCTGGACACTTTACTGAAGTCTAATCATTTCCAAAAAGAAAAATTCAGTAACATTTTGCCTAAGCCGATCCCTAACCCGAACCTAAATCAAATCTGTTACAAAATCCGCCTACTATGCATGAGGTCTCCTTCAACAGTGGCGAAGTAATAGGCATGAACTGATCTCGACCTCGTCCAAACACGTTTAGAACGGTAGACATAGTCCAGCAGCGACTTCCACCTGGCCAACTCGTTACGCCAGATGGGGCGAGTTTTCTTGTTATCTCAATTAGTCCAAAGAAGGTAGATTTGGTATAGAGATACCTTCCTCCTTCTAACCAATCGTACAGGAACAGGTGGTTACGAAGAAAATCTATACAAGAAATTAACCTAATAAAAGTTGAGTGTATGGGGCCCTTTTAAGATCTTCGAAGCCCAAGTCAATTTCATCTGTAAGCCAGCACACATGCTGATTGACGGATGAGACTCTGGCTTTCCCCTCTTGCTTGGGGAGTCAGACGGTAGTCGCTTCCGTAAAAGCCAAGATAAACTAAATTATAAGAAGGACTGTGAGAGTAGACCCCAGGTCTGACTATTAATCATACATTCTGCCTATTTACCGTTACAAGAGATCCCTTGCTCTGTTTTCACTCATTCATATGATTGTATTCACAATAACGTTGTCAAGCTGCAAACCGATAGAGAGAGTAAAGTGTGTAACCTATTTAGGTATGAAAATTGACGAACACTTTTCCTGGTCAGAACATAGCTTAGAGCTTATTATGGAAATTTCACCACTTGAGTTATAAAGTTCCCAGAGGTACCCTAACACTGTTGTATAGTATTATGGTGGAGTCCATATTGGACTATGCGCTCGACTGTTATGGACTAACTTTTAAAACATATATAGATAGGGTAGAATACATACAAATGAGATTTATTAAATTATTAGTAGATAAAAAAATAAAAATAAGTACAGTAACGATTATCATAAGCTGTATAAAGTATGTAAAAGCGGCGGTAGCCCAGTGGTGTACGTAACGGACTGCCGAGACGAGGTCTCCATCCCCAGTCGCCCCGGGCACACACCTCTGACTTTTCGTAGTTATGTGTGTTTTAAAAATGTAATTATCGCTCGCTTAGTAATGTGCCCGGTAGATGGCAAGAGGCTCGCCCCCTATTACATTGGGACCTAAACATAACTGGCGAATCGTGGCTGTGTAATACACCTCTGCATACCCCTACGGGAATACAGGCGTGAAGATATGTTATGTTATAAATTATGTAAAATATTACCAGTTAGTGTGAAAAATAAATACATACTTGCAACCAACAACCATGGCAGTCTAGAGCACGATCCGGTGGAGACATGCTATGTTGACAACAGGTACAAAACACGAGCAATGAGGGCCGGCAATGTTATTGTCATCATCATCATCATCATATCAGCCGTAGGAAGTCCACTGCTGAACATAGGTCTCCCCCATTGACTTCCATTCCATTTGCCTACCTACGTTGCGCTTGCCGTCACGTGCTCTCCACTCAAGGACCTTTCTGCCCCAACGGTCATCGGTTGTGCCCTGCCCACTGCCACTTCAGCTGGCTGACTCGCTCTGCTATGTTGGTAACTCTGGTTTGTCTACGGATCTCCTCGTTTCTGATTCGATCTCGTAGAGAAACCCCAAGCATAGCCCGTTCCATAGCTCGCTGTGTGACCGAGCTTCCTTATGAGGCCCATAGTGAGAGGCCACGTCTCGGAACCATAGGTCATCACTGGTAACACGCACTGATTAACCGAGGGTTAATATTGTGTATGGGGATAGGACGCTTAAGAAAAGAATTCCTTAAAGAAACTAAACATAGACTACATTTATTTCAGGAATAAAAATAGAGTCCTCTTATTAGTATCTTTTTTTTTCCGTTCGGAAATCCCTTCGGATACCCCCCCGCCGGCCAGAGGGGGCGGTTATGTCGGGCTTGAACTGACCAAAACCACACGCCGTCTCGGTTCTTCAGACGCCGGGGTGTAAGGTTGCCCATAGAGCATATCCCTCGCACCCCGACTGACCCTGGGCCATCTCCGGTTTCGAGATGGCCCCTTGGGTTTGAGAACCACGGTGTCAACGTCTTTCCCCGGTTTGGGGGAGGGACGCTAGTCGCCCCACCGTCCCGGCCTGCTTCTGCTGGGGTGACAGGCGGCCTCAACTGCCACCCCCAGGCCTGCGCTCATGGAGGACGGAGGTCGTTAAGCGACCTCCGGCGCCTGAGTCGCCTGCGACGCGCGGCGAGCATGTTGCGGGCTCGGCGGGCCGGGACAGTTCTAAATCTCTCCCTCAAGAGATGCTCGCGAAGGGAGGTGGCGGCGGCCCACGCGCTCGCGCTCCGCACCCTTGCTGCAATCATGCTGCCGAGCGAGAGGACTCCCACCCCGATGGCTGCCATGAGGTCACACCTCGGCGCCTCCCACGCCGGGCAGTCCGCCAGCGTGTGCAGCCCTGAGTCCTCGCTCGCGTCGCAGTGATGACACTCAGGCGTTGGCTCCTTCCTGATCCGATGCAGGTGGTCCCCGAAGCACCCCTTCCCGGAGACCACCTGCGTCAGTCGGTACGAGAGGCTTCCGTGTCGCCTTTCTAGCCAATCCTCCATGATGGGCCTTACCGCCGCTATTGCGGCGTGCCCTTGTATAATTAGATACCTACTTCCTGATCCCACAGTCAAACCATTTGTACGGTTTTTTGGGTCATTGTACTAGATAATAAGATAAAAAAATGTGCAAGCTTTAAGTTTCACTGGGATTGGACCTCGGCTTGCGGTCAAGATAAATGTAGTATATTCAATTATTTTTAGATACATATTATATCCATGGGCCTTACCATGACGCGCTAAAAACAATTCAGTTTCGGGTGCAGGGAGAGAGATGGAGCTATACACCGTGTATAAATCCATCTCTCTCCCTTGACTGAGCCGCCCGAAACTGAATTTCAATTTAAGCGCGACGTGGTAAGGCCCAAGTTCATTAATCTAATAAGTGAGTCATTAATCTTGTGTAGGTACTTATCGAGTCACTTCCACTTGCCGGAATTAATTAGGTACCCGTCTCTAATCCGAATAGTTCAATTTCTAATACAATATTATACATTCCGTAGACATTAATTATTTGATTCATCAAAAAAGCTACATGCATATACTCACACGCACGCAATCTCATAACTACGAAACAGTTTTACAATTCATTCATTATGCGTACAGCTAAGAAGAGGAACTCGCTGCCTGAGTCTGGTTTGCCGGCATGCTATAACCTGAGAATCTTCAAGTCTCCAGTGAACAGGTTCCTTCTAGTCAAAGGTGTTCTATCGTAAATCACATCACCACTAGATAGAGATCAAACGTAAGTCTATCAATGATAAAAAAAGTCTTGTATTATGTAATGCTCGAAATCAGTTTATTACCTACCGCGGGTATCCTAACCTACCGAAACTTTCGGAGTCAACTTCACGTGTCAGAAGATTACTTATCACTGGGTGAACAGCTGTGCCACAGTTCCCGGGTTTTTCGGAAATTCTCAGTAGAATCACGGACCACGAGTCCGGGCGACGGTACTAGGCCTTTCCCCTAGTCCATGGTACCGAAATATCTAGTTAGGGAAAACTGAGTTTTAATATATCTCTGCCTACATCTTTGGGGATTTCCCCAAAGTTCCCCAGGTGTAGTGTACCTACATTTAAAACTCACACTTCGGAGCCCAGGGTCCACCCTCGTATTCTTTCTTTCCATAGTTTCGTTTATCTTGGCATTGACGAGATTGACCACCATCTGACCACCCAATCCTGAGAGAAAAGCCTGCGCCAGAACATTGTCCCTCGATCAGCATTTAGTGGGGTTACTTATTATACTATGTCAGTAAATAATATATCACAGGAGTTTTGTTTAGTGTTAGTCACATCGCGAGACAAGAACTATAAGATATATTCAGTGCGCTTAGCAGATAAGACACGCTTAGTATTAAGTCTTGCTTTTCTTTAGCAGTGTAACTAAGAAAATAAAGTAAAACTGCACGCTGCAGACTAACTTAGATTTAAAGAGATGTAAGCAGAGAATAGAACCTTTAAAGCTTAGCGGCACTATATCTTTAAGCTATGATTAGAAAAGAAATTGATAGCCGACCAATAAAGGGAAAAGGTCCTAGATGTTGACTTTTTCGATCTTAATTTTGATTACTTAGCAGGCTAAGCTAACGTTAGTGCCTCAGTCTAGACACGTCAAGTATAGTATACATCAATGAACATGTTAGATTTAAGTGGAGTCTGAAGCCTTAATTTCAGTTCGTTTTTTGAAGATTAATGAAATAGCTAGTTAGAAGAATTAATCTGCAAACTTTTTTTTTGCTGTAAAGGAATTTGTAAGTAGCTTTAACATTATATTTTTCTTTTTAAAATGTAAAATATCTCACATTTTAAAGATTATTGTTTCAAAATAAATGTACACAACCCAAAGCCAATTCCGTCGATGAGACTTTATCTGCTCAGAAACACGACTTCGACGCAATGGGTGTGTACTTTGGGGGTTTGCTGGGATTGTGGATGTCGTCGTGGTGCTGTACTTAAGCAGAACACTTATTATGGGCAGCCTCGAAGAGTACTTGAATTTTTCAGAATTAAAGAGAGATTTTTTCATGTATCTTCATTTATTCCTTGTGAAGAGGAGAGAGCACTTCTCGCTTGACTTTCTATTTGCCGACTGAGGTGTCGAGTCAATTTACAGCGGTTTTTTATACTCTTAATCCAATTAATTCGAATTTTCTAATTGGCCGATCGAACTCTCGCGGCTCGTTAGTGACACCGCGGCTTAACGACTTTTCGCGGATATACCCTAATGGTCGATCGGTCAATCTTACAATTATGTGTTTATTTTCTATTTACAATGATTTATATACCGTATTATGTATTCTAATAGGTAGTAGAAATAAGGTGACACGAAATAAGATACAATTTACACTTATAGATTGGTAAACAATGACGATTTCTTCGTCGCAAACTTATAACTATTATACACGATTATTCCTACAGTTTTTTGTTAAATCAGTTTAATTATATACACTATTACTTATGTACTAACAAAATAAGCTTATATACTAGTTGTTCTGCACATTCTCCCCCCGTGAGACGCAGTCACACTTCTTCGCGTGCAGAACTCGTGTCTTCGGTCAGCAGGACGATCAGCTTCCTCACCGGCCGGCGCAGCACTCCTCCCTTGGTCTGGATGTCCACGGTGCGTGTCACGTTGTCAGGCCCGGGGTACGTTGCGATGACTCGTCCTCGGATCCAGAGGTTGCGGGGTGCGTTGGGGTCCACCAGTAAGACCAAGTCATGTAGGCTTACTGGGGGTCCTCGTCCATGCGGCATGCGTCGGTGTTGGAGCTCCGGCAGGTATTCGCGGAGCCACCTGGTCCAGAAGAGGTCGGCTAGGCGCTGTGCTGCTCTCCAGCTGGATCTCGATGCGGCGTCTTTTTCACTGAAGACGCCCGGCTGCTGTACTCCACCGGGTCCTCCCAGCAGAAAGTGGTTGGGAGTCAGGGCTTCAGGGTCCTCCGGGTTCACTGACACATGCGTCAGTGGGCGACTGTTGACGGTGTACTCTACTTCGGCAAGCAGAGTAGATAGAACTTCCTCGGAGGGCCGTCGCTCGTGCAGTGTGGCGGTGAGTGCTGTCTTTACTGAGCGCACCATCCTCTCCCAGGCTCCCCCCATGAAAGGAGCGCCGGGTGGAATGAAGCGCCACGATGTCTTCTTCTTGGCTGCTTCTTGCGATGTTGCTTCGTCGATGGCTCGTCGCAGCTCGCGGTCGGCTCCCTTCAGGTTGGTCCCATTGTCAGACCAGATTTCTTCAGGACATCCTCTTCTTGCCATCATGCGTCGGAGAGCGGAGATAGCGGAGTCGGTGCTTAACGAGTTTGCTATCTCGAGATGTATGGCACGTGTTGTGAGACACGTGAATATCGCGACGTACCTCTTCTGATTGGTACGTCCGACTGTCACTGTGAGTGGGCCGAAGTAGTCAACCCCTGTGTGTGTGAAGGGTCGCTTGTGATGAGCCAGGCGACACTCGGGTAGATCACCGGTCCTCGGGTACGGTGGCGCTTGAGTCTTGATGCGGCAATGTAGACACTGTCGTAGTAGTGAGCGTGTTACCGGGCGTAGGCGTACAACCCAGTATGCTGTTTGCACTCGTTGTTAGTGGCTTCAACTCCCGAGTGATGCAACTTCTTGTGGGTGTGTTGAATCCACAGCTTGACCGTAGGGTGATCTCCGTCTAATATCACAGGCGTCTTGATGTCGTCGGATACGTCTCGAACGGCTTGTATGCGGCTTCTCAAGTGCAGCACTCCGTTGACAGATACGGTGCTCAATTGATGAAGGCGACTTTCTTTCGGGATCACTCTTCCTCGTTGCAGATCTTCAATCTCGCTGCTGAAGGAGTCTTCTTGTGATGCTCGCATGAGGAGGTCTTCGGCTGACCGTAGGAGCTCGGCGGTGATAGGTATGTACTTCCTATCGGCGCTAGAAGTCCTTTTCAGTACGGAAGGTGATGCTGTATTCTTCTGTGGTGCCTTCTTCCAGTCTGGATCTGCCTTAGGGTTTTTCTTAGTCCGTTTGTAGTTGACTCGTTCCGATTTTCGTCTGCACAATTGAATGAACTGTAAGACTCGAGCTGTAGCGTAACGTAGTCGGTCCCAGTTAGAGAATCGGGTGACTACCGGCAGGTCTTCAGATAATTTTTCTTTCTTCTTGGTACTTATAGTGTGTACCCTTTCTTCTATATCTTCGGACTTGTCTTGTCGCGATGTATCTCGTGGCCATGATTCTTCTGATGAGTAGAGGAAGTCAGGGCCTCTGTACCAGCGATGCTTCTGGCTGAAGTCCGTAGGTACGTCTCGGGTGGCGTCGGGTACGTTCATCTTCGTGGGGACCCATCGCCATTCGTTCACTGTTGAGCTGTCTTCTATTGTGTCCTTTTCTTTGAAGCTCGGGTCAGGATCTAATTTGTTTTCAATGATGAGAACTCTCTTCAACGAGTTCTCGTTGTTATTCGGAAGCGAAGTCTCTTCATGTTTCCACAGCTTGCAAGTCTCATATCTTCTATCTTCGTTGTGGACTGTATGTTCTTCCAAGATGCGAGATGCTTGCTCATCTGGATCTATCTTCGGCTTCCGAGCGTTGAGGAGCAGGTCGTCTGTCTCGAAGTGTTTTTCCTCCATCTGTTCGAGTCGGCTGTCTTCCGAGTCTTCCACTGCGTGGGAGACGTACTCGATGCGGTGTCCTAGGGTCCTCGTGTCACTGCCGTGGAGCACCCAGCCTAAGGGTGTTCGGGATGCTACTGGCTGGTCTGGTTCGCCCGTTCTGGTCTCGGACGTCACCAGCAGGTGCCAGTTATCTTGACCGATGAGGATCTTAGGTCTTGCTTCTTCATAGGTGAGGTCGTTGGTGATATCTTCGAGATGACTGCACCCTCGTAGCTGTCTATAGGTGACCCGTTGAGATGACACTTTTACCTTCTTCAATGTTCTGGCTTGAACTTCTTCTTCAGCTGGATCCTTAATGCCTCGTATTTTCAATGAGACTCTTCTTGATTGTTGATCCGCTGTCTTCGTACTGTTGATGGTCTCGACCCGCAGTGGGTCGATAGGTCCCGTCGCGCCGATCTTTTCTGCTACGGTGTCGTCGAGTAGTGTGACTGTTGACCCGTCGTCTATGAGCGCGAAGGTGTTGACCATCCCTGCTGGCCCCGTCAGTTGGACCGGCAGTATCTTCAGGAAAGTGGTCTTCTTTCCCGTCCACGCCGAGTTGATCGTCTCGGCCGTGTTCGTGCTTTCTTCTTCTGTGGAGTCCCTTTTTCTTCTGTAGTGCAGCAGGGTGTTGTGCAGTAGCTTGCAGCCGTCGATGCCGCAGCGTCGTTCTCTGCAGGTGTGTTTCTTCTCCATCTTCTGTAGACATCGGAAACACAGCCTGTGTTCCTTGGCTAAGTCCCATCTTGCGTTGACGTCAGCTGTCTTGAACTGCTCACACTTGTAGATGGGGTGTTGCTCGTTGCAGATGGTGCACGTCTTGACCTGCTGCTGGGCTTCCATCACCGTGTTGATCCTCTGGGGGCGCTTCTGTTGATGAGTGGTGTGCTGGACTGCTAGGTTTTCAGGTTGAGCGTAGGGTCCGCATAGATCTGCTTCTCTTCTCATGAACTTCTCGAACTTCAAGAGGTCCGCTATTTCCCTCGGCTGAGCTGCTGCGAAGTCGTAGTACCTATACTTGAGAACAGGTGTAAGTTTCTCAACCATTGATCTTGAGACTTCTGGGTTGTATAGGTAGTGCATGCAGTTCAGCGCCTTGAGTGTTGCCACGGCGTTGGTGACCCTCGTTGAGAAGATGCATATGTCCCTTGGTGATTCGCTCAGTCTTGGTAGTCCTCGAAGCACTTCCATTTCTGTAGTTGCTATTGCTTCAGGCCTCCCGAATCTTGATTCTAATGTTCTGATGATATCAGCAGGCTGCGAGTTGGTGATGAGGAGACTCTCGACTGCCTCCCTCGCCTTCCCCTTGAGGTTTCTTCGTAGCCTGTTGAGGTTTTCCACGGCGGTGTAGCCATCTTCTGTTTCGGAGTAAGCTGCCTTGAACGGCAGCCATTCCTGGTGACTTCCACTGAAGATTGGTAGCTCGATGAACTTCGGTCGCTGGGCTGCCTTGATCGCTTGAGTGATGGCGGTAGCTAGTTCGCTGAAGTTCTGCTGCTGGGCTGGTGGCGCTGCTGTCGGCGTTGGTTCACCTGGCCCCTGATGTGGTGTATCGGCGATGGCCAACATGGGAGGAGGTGGTGATTCGTGACGGCTGAACCACTCGCCGACCTTCTCCTCAGCTGCCGCCGACACTTCTTCTTGATTCATTTCTTCTATTTCTTGATCTTCGTCTTCATCTTCTTCCAGGGCGGCGATCTTCGCTGCTGCCAGTTCTATTTTAAGACGAAGTAATTCTTCTTTTGCTTTTGCGATCTTCGCGGCTTTGCTCTTCGAATGCACAGATGAACCCCCCTTTACCCCTTTCTTGGATGGTTGTGGATGAGGCGGCTGTGACTTGCTATTCTTCCCTATCTTCTCTGTTCCAGGTGCCGTTGCTTTCGGACCTGGTGCTGTAGCTGACGGTGGCTCGATGGTAGTCACCGTCTCGGTGCTCGTAGTTCCCTCCGTTGTGGTGTTCTCCGAGGTAGACGTTTCCGTGGTTGTCCCGGATTCGGCGGTCCCCTCGGTGTCTGATGGACCCTGAACGGAGGCGGCTTTACGGCTTCTTTCTTCTGACCTCGTAGTCGGCATCTTCAATTTTTCAATTCTTCACAGTGGAAAATTCAGGCACGCACTCTTCGAGACCACCCTCGTGTTCCACTTAAGGTTTTCTTCAATGTTGACTCCAAATCCGGCTCCGATAGGACCAAAAATGTACACAACCCAAAGCCAATTCCGTCGATGAGACTTTTTCTGCTCTTCAGCACGACTTCGCCGCAATGGGTGTGTACTTTGGGGGTTTGCTGGGATTGTGGATGTCGTCGTGGTGCTGTACTTAAGCAGAACACTTATTATGGGCAGCCTCGAAGAGTACTTGAATTTTCCAGAATTAAAGAGAGATTTTTTCATGTATCTTCATTTATTCCTTGTGAAGAGAAGAGAGCACTTCTCGCTTGACTTTCTATTTGCCGACTGAGGTGTCGAGTCAATTTACAGCGGTTTTTTATACTCTTAATCCAATTAATTCGAATTTTCTAATTGGCCGATCGAACTCTCGCGGCTCGTTAGTGACACCGCGGCTTAACGACTTTTCGCGGATATACCCTTTTTTTTTTTCGTGCGGAAATCCCTTCGGATACCCCCCCGCGTGCCAGCGGGGGCGGTTGTCGGGCTTGAACCGACTAAAACCGCACGCCGTCTCGGGTCTACAGACGCCGGGGTGTAAGGTTGCCCATAGAGCATATCCCTCGCACCCCGACTGACCCTGGGCCATCTCCGGTTTCGAGATAGCCCCCTCGGGTTTGGGAACCACGGTGTCCCCGTCTTGCCCCGGTTTGGGGGAGGGGCGCTAGTCGCCCCACCGTCCCGTCGCGGATATACCCTAATGGTCGATCGGTCAATCTTACAATTATGTGTTTATTTTCTATTTACAATGATTTATATACCGTATTATGTATTCTAATAGGTAGTAGAAATAAGGTGACACGAAATAAGATACAATTTACACTTATAGATTGGTAAACAATGACGATTTCTTCGTCGCAAACTTATAACTATTATACACGATTATTCCTACAGTTTTTTTGTTAAATCAGTTTAATTATATACACTATTACTTATATACTAACAAAATAAGCTTATATACTAGTTGTTGTGCACAATAAAGATTAATGAGGAGGAATGTTGTGTAAATTAATATATCTACTTACTATATTATATATGACAGCCTCCGTGGCGTGGCAGTATTGAAAGCGGCCGCTACGCAGGAGGCGCGGGTTCGATCCCCGCTCAGTGCAAATATTTGTATGCATGAATATGAGTATTTGCATTGGTCTGGTCGTGCCTCGGAGAGCACGTTAAGATGTCGGTCCCGGTTGCCATACGAATATGTATGACAGTCGTTATAGGGGAAATGGGTGAAATGGCCCCACATAGAAGGGCTGATCACCCGTCTGGTCAAACGGCATCCCCACTGGCAGTATATATACTATATTATATATTATTTACATACTATACTTTGAAGTTTAGTTGAAAATCTATTTCATGATATAAATATGTTAAATATAACTGAAAATAGTTATGTACCTAAGAATGACTTATTAGAAAATAAACCTAAATAAAGATAAAATTACTGAAAGAAAACTTATATTTATGTTATGCATACAACATAAATATAAGTTTTCTTTCAGTTATTTATATAATAAAACGAACCTAATGTAGAAAGTCAGTTAGTACTCAAAAACGAGACGCACATTTTTAAATTATTGAACAAAATCTTTTTCTTCACTTTTTTGCGAGGATATTGTCTAGAAACAAGAAGTGAACGAAATAAAAGAATACATTGTTTCCTTGTTTTTTTCGTCACAACTTATTATGATTCTGTACGAGTTTGATAAGTTAAGTGCAGGAAATGAATGGATGACTTAAGGTGCTCGTAACCTTATAAGCTTACAATCTACTTCGACTTATTAGCGATTTATTTTATCGCTAAGAGAGCTAATGCAGATGAACCTTGTATATCCTTCACTACAGTATAAACTACTTTCCCGGTATATATTACCCAAATTGATCGATGACATCTGTGAATTCGGGCTTTTCTACTCGTTAGATTAATTCTTAGTAGTATTTGATGTTATTGAGTCCTTTACAGTAACCAATCATATAAAATGTAATCAAATATAGTTGTACACAACCCAAAGCCAATTCCGTCGATGAGACTTTATCTGCTCAGAAACACGACTTCGACGCAATGGGTGTGTACTGGTGGGGGTTTGATGGATTGTGGATGTCGTCGTGGTGCTGGTCTTAAGCGGAACACCTATTATGGGTAGCCTCGAAGAGTACTTGAATTTTCCAGAATTAAAGAGAGATTTTTTCACGTATCTTCATTTATTCCTTGTGAAGAGGAGAGAGCACTTCTCGCTTGACTTTCTATTTGCCGACTGAGGTGTCGAGTCAATTTACAGCGGTTTTTTATACTCTTAATCCAATTAATTCGAATTTTCTGATTGGCCGATCGATCTTTCGCGGCTCGTTAGTGACACCGCGGCTTAACGACTTTTATTGGATGTACCTGGAGCGACCACGCCCCCCCGCGGGCCTTGCAGGCCCGCCATACCCCGACCCCCTCGTGCAATGGGGTCAGCTGGCCCTGAAAAGGGCCGGTTGGTCAGACTCTTGGCCGTTGACGTTGACGCCAGCTACTCCAGAGGAGCAAACAATGATGCGTCATCGCCCACGTTGCCCAGGGTGCACCAAACTTGGAGTTGATCCAACCAGTCGCACCCCTCGTGGATATACCCTAATGGTCGATCGGTCAATCTTACAATTATGCGTTTATTTTCTATTTACAATTATTTATATACCGTATTATGTATTCTAATAGATAGTAGAAATAAGGTGACACGAAATAAGATACAATTTAAACTTATAGATCGGTAAACATTGACGATTTCTTCGTCGCAAACTTATAAATATTATACACGATTATTCCTATAGTTTTTGTTAAATCAGTTTAATTATATACACTATCACTTATGTACTAACAAAATAAGCTTATGTACTAGTTGTTCTGCACAATAGTGTCAAATTTATTTATTAATTAATTTATAATTATTACTTAAATTGGAGACGCTGTTTTATTTTTGTATAATCAAAAATCTCGTTGTTAAGGTTCCGAACCCGAAGACCAATCAACAGAACCCTATTACTTAGACTCTCCTGTAGTCGCATCTGTCAGTGGACTGTATTTCATAAACCGCAATAATTAGTCAGTTAAAATTTTGTCAAAATGTGTGCAATAGCAACAAGTAATAAAATTAAAATACGAGTTTCTTAAAACGGGGGGAATAGCGATCAAAAGGTGAATAGATATAAAATGGTTATTAGAAATTTGTAAATTACCATTATTATCATTTCAAGTACCTTTGACGACCTCTGTGGCCTAATGGTAGTGCGTTCGACAGTTAAGTCAGAGGTCGTAGGTTCGATAAGTATAAATTTCGCTTAGTATAAAAAATTGTACTCATGAATTTGTATGTTTGCATTGGTCTGGGTGTTTGTATGTACAATATGTATGTATTTACAAAAGAAAATATATCTAAGTAAGTTTATCCGCATTCTAACACAAGCTAGTTAAGCTATGCTTACATTGGGTCTAGATAGCGCTGTGTAAAATGTCAGAGAATATTTTTTATTTCTTTATTATTATATTTACCTTTTTTTTTTTTCGTGTGGAAATCCCTATTATTATATTTACCTTACATAAAAATTTCATCGAAATGCTCCGTAGTTTATAAAGAAAATAACTGCAAATTTTATCTGACCATTTTATTTCTATTCACCCCGTTTTGCCCGGTACATGTTGTTATAGCGTCTCTAGTTGCGACAGTTAGTTATGGTGGATTGTAGTGTTCACTTGTATTGTAAATTTAAATGTGTTATACACATTTGGAGCTGACTGTACGGTAGTTCGGAACTCTGCGATTGTGAGTCTGACTCGTGTTTGAATCTTTTTTTAACTAAAATCCAGAGTATAGCCCGTCTAAACAAAGTTTCCTATATATTTTAATATGAAGAAACTTTTCATATCAGAGCGGTGACAGCTTAGTTTTATTTACACATGTTCCCACCACGTGCAGGTTACATAAATATGTATGTGCACTGACGTTCTATGATGAATTGGAATAAGTTAGCCATTATTCAAGAGCGTCCATCTATCATAGCTGTCTTTGCTTATACAAAAGGAAGGTATAGGTACGCTGCTCATATACCTACACAGTTTATGTACAGACGTCTATAATCTTATGTAAAACAAAAAACCAAAAATAAATCTTAAGATGACGTATATTACAACCTTTCTTGTGTAGATTCTATGTTATATGATAACACCAAATGTAGCACGACCTGTAGAAGTTTTTATATGTGCCGCTGTGTACGATACCTGAAAAGACAGTGTGGGTACTTTTAATAAGGAGATTGTTCCACAACCATATAACCTTCGGTCGCAACGTCAGACATTTCAAAGGTATATATATATTTACCTATACCATGATCGCGTTAGTTTCTGTTAACATTATTGTATTGTAATGGAACGCGGCAGTTAAAAGTTTCAATTATTATGTTATACTTTAATTTGGTTTGGCTATTCAAAACGTTGACAAATAAAATATTATATTATAGAAATTGTGATCTGCCGTGATTGAGTAATAAACATCAATCGAAAGTTTCGCATTTATAAAAGCAGTATAATGGCAATTATAATAGCACTGAGAAGAAGCAATAACTGAGAGATATACAAGTCAGATTAGTCTTGAAACATGATAAAAGCAATCTTAAAATAGCTTTTTTTATTTATGCAAATAGTTAGTGAGACATGTGTTTTTCAAGTCGTAAAAAGTGCCCACTCCTCTCTAACTTTGCAACTATTCGGTAGAAAATGCTGGGGAATGAAAAAAAAATACAAAAAAAAATTGCGAAATGCAATTTACATTACTCTTTTATATCATTAGTTGGTCATATACTTGAATGGATAGAACTCATCATGACTCTGGGGGCCTTGCCAACCTCACCTGCAAACAGGATACACTTCGGAGTGATCGACTGAAGCAGGAATCTTTCTTGGGGTTGGGAGATCAGACGGCAATCGTTTCCATAAAAGCCGCATAAGCCAAGGTCAAGGCGGAAAAGTAGTAAGCGGATCCCGGGCTTAAAGGTGAACAGATGCAACCGGGAACCACGCTGAACTGATGATGATGAGATAGTCAAGTATATCCAAAGTTCAATCCTTCGGGCATACACAGATTTTAGTATATCTAATACATTTAAGATTATAAATAATAATAAACTAAAATATTTACATCCTAAAATTTTATTTTATTATATTTTATTTTATTTATTATATTATTAAAATGTATTTCATATGTAAGGACCTAATATAAGATACTTTTAAACGAGCAATTCTTGTATACCCATACTATTATAAACTTGTAAATTAGTTGTGTCTGTACATTGAAGGTATTTAAAAAACTTGGGTGAAAATGAACGATTATAACCGCTTTTTTTTTAATTTTTTGTCTATTTGTCTGTTTGTTCGCGATGGACGCAAAAACTTCTTAACGGATTTTAATGTTTTTTTCTAATAGAAGGGTCTTGTTCAGAATTAAAATCTGCCGTATGTTTGATTGCAATTTGTTAAGTAGAACCGGAGATATGACCAATAAACGATAACCGACCTCCAAGCGGGCGAAGCTGCGGGCATCAGCTAGTGTATATATATAATCTGAATCTCGGAAACGGCTTCAACGATTTTCATGAAATTTAATATACAGGGGGTTTCGGGGGCGATGAATCAATCTAGCTAGGTTTCATTTTTAGAAAACGTCGAAAAGAAAACTGATCATCGGTCGGTCACCAAGATATTAATATATTATGTAGTTAAATTTCAATGGTGAACTCACTGTGCGTGTCCCAATGCGCACTTAACTGATTTAATTTAAATTTAATCAGCAGTCAGCTAAATGTAACTCGACTCTAATGACGTTATTAAAATTAATATTATTGCTCATAATATGTTGACAGCCAACCTCTGTAAAAACAAATTTGAGGAAATAGCATCTATGCAAATATTGGGCCGTTACACACGTAATTGTTCAAGTTTGCGTTTGCCGATAGCTACTTCATTACAAAAGTCTAAGATATAAAAGTATAATGATTTCTTTTCCAAACGCCCCAAGTCACATACCAAACCTTTGCAATCTCTCCCAATGACCGCAAGCCACCTAACAAACTTTGGAATGGGTACCAAGATATCGCCGCACCACTTCATGTTTGATTTCACTAAACGCCATACATCAGAACCTATAACTACTTATATATTAACGGTTTGGGATTTGAAGAGCCGTATTTCGTGGCGGTATCAGAAGTCGCGGGTTCGATTGCCGCTCAGTACAAATATGTATATTTGCATTGGTCTGGATGTTTCTATTTATATGTATTTATTTTACAAGTATATTATATTCTATATCTATGTGTATTTATTTACAAAAAAATCTTAGTATGTTTATCTACATTCTAGAACCCATATCATAGATGGCGCTATGTTGTCCTAGAATATTTATATTCCCGGTCAGTGCATACAGTTGAATGTATGAGTATTGTCTATTTGCATTGGTCTGGACATTTAACAAAAATATAGTATAAACATACTACATCCGCAATCTAGAACCCGTGTTACAAGCTATGCTTAGTCTAGATAGCACTGTTATAATGTTCTAGAATATTTATCTGTATTTAATTTATTTGTATTGTATCAAAACAGTGTTCCGAAGGCATCATTTTTATAATCGTCGAATATCAACTAAAGACAAAGCAAATACAATAAGTCTAAATGAAATCGTGAATGATCAGTGTGTGATAAATTGGTATGTCGATACCAATATATTTTCCGACGGTACCCACCAGTATTACCCATATGCATCATCAATCAAAACTGTCGATACATTTAACAGCCTTGCCTTATAACAATACTGCGAGATCGTCTCGTTAAAGTTATACCTTATACTTAAGGCTTCTAACAAATACGTTATACCTGTTTTTTATCAGAAGATTAAGATAAATCGGATTCATCATTCAGTGAATTTACTAGGTATACCCACTCCAGTCAAATAAAAAATTGAAGGACTTTGAATTGTAAATTATTAAAGTGAAAGTTTATGAAGATGGATGGATGGATAGATGTTGGCTACTGTTTCTTGCAAAAAGGATGTTGGCCTTTTCCTTCCTTTAATTTGGCTTATACGACTTTCATGGAAGTGACTGCCGTCTGACCTACCAACCCCGGGCTGAAAACCTGCACTAGAACCTCGGCTGTCAATCAGTAGGAGTACCAGCTTGCAGGTGAGGTTGACTTTCTTGCTTAGTGCATAATGTAGGCGGTGACACGCATGGCAAGGCTCCTATTTCTTAGTGCTTTGTCACAAGTAACCTATCACGAACGCTATACACTTCTAACCTAATTTATACATGTCAGGATGCGCTGTTTTGGTAACTCCACTCCACTTTCGACTTCACTCTCCACTCCACCTTTCACACCACTCTCCTCTCCACTACATTTTCCACTCCACTTTCCACTCCCTTCTCCAGTTCACTTTCCACTCACTTCTTCAGTTCACTTTCCGCACGACTCTCCACTCCACTCTCCACTTCACTCTCCACTTTACGCTCCACCTCACTCCGCTCCGCTCCACTCCATTCCACTCTTTACTCTATTCGCCATTCCAGCACTCAGTCACTGTTGTATTTAGTGTTCGAATCTTTGACGTTACACTACAGGTGTATTAGATTTATATTTGGTCTCCGCAAATACGATCACGTTTCCGAGTTTCGCAACTTGCTCAAGTGGCTCCCAATTATACTTCGCCGGAATGCTCATATTCTTTCCATGCTTTACAGTATTATTTTTAATCTATTTACTCCTAGTTACCTAAAATAACGTTTTGTGTTTCTTAATGACATACATTCAAGGTCCTTGAGGTCATCAGTATAATTGGAATTGGCAGTACCCAAGGATTCCACCAAATTCTACTATAAATCTTTTACTGTACAGGTGGTACGGCTGTGGAATGCACTGCCTTTATCCATCAGGCGCGGCCAATCTCTGGCCACCTTTAAAAAGATGATTAAGAATCACTACCTGGCTTCTTAGTTTCTTATTGTGTATCGTATATTTCTTATGTAATTATGTATGTTTATGTATATACCCTATAAGTTGACATTGATATTTATATTATATGAATGAACAATATTTTTAGTTATTTATTAAATTTTTTTTTATCCTATTAACCACACCCATAAATGTTCCAATTCGTGTCCATCCAAAGGTTGCCTGTAAGAAATTGCTTTTAGCGATAAGGCCGCCATTTGTACATATGTTGACTGTGTACCTTTTGTTTTTCGTGTGGAAATCCCTTCGGATACATACCCGCCGGCCAGCGGGGGCGGTTATGTCGGGCTTCAACCGACTAAAACCGTACGCCGTCTCGGTGTATTCCAAGTACCTATGCATACTCTGATTGGTATACGATAAAGTTTAATTCTATTCTATTCTACAGGTGCTCCCGGTGAGTGAGCATCTTAGAACAAATCTTTGCTTTGCTATTGAAATCACTAAATGGCATTAATTATGTTGCCCATCTCACTAAACTAAACTATCTCTAAAACTATTTCGTTTGAATTTCGAAATTTTGTTCTATGTGCCGTCGGTGTAAATCTTTACTTTATCAGAAAAATACTCTAGGATAGCGAGTTTGTAACTGGGGATCGTGCGAAGCATGGCCCTATACGGGGCCCCCGTATGGGGCAACGTGGCTGTTCTAAACAGCCCGTTAAAGGCGATGGCCGTCAGAGTCATCAGGGGATATCGCACGATCTCCGTCGAGGCGGCATGTCTCCTAGCCGGGATCCCTCCATGGGACCTGGAAGCGCGAGCCCTTGCGCTGCTGTACCAGTAGTGCAAGGAGGCGCTGGAGCGGGGCCATAGGCCGGAGCCCCGAGAAATCAGGGCCCAGCGGTCCCAGCTCCACCGGGAACTCATGGACATGGAGGGTGCGACTTGAGCACCCAAGGGCGCACCCAAGGGCGGAATCGACCATTGCGGCGGTGAGACCGATCATGAAGGAGTGGTTGGATAGGGACCATGGGGACCTCTCCTACCGGATGTGCCAGATGGTTACCGGACACGGGTGTTTCGGTAAGTATCTGTGGCGCATCCACCGGGAGACAACGCCGCAGTGCCAGCACTGCGAGGATCCTGGCGAAGACACGGCGCTCCACACGTTGGTAGAATGCCCTGCGTGGGCGAGTCAACGCCGGGATCTCGTTTCGGTACTGGGTGTGGACGTTCTCTCGTTGGAGACCATGGTGAGGGCCGTGGGCTCCGACGGGAGCAAGTGGCACGCCGCCGCCTCTTTCTGCGAGCAGGTAATGCGCGCGAAACAGACGGCGGAGAGGGAGCGGGAGAGAACCCTGCCCCTCGAGTTTCGCAGTCGGCGGCGAGGACGCCGCAGACTCATGTACGCCCGGGACTACCGACCTCCATGATCGGGGCCTGAGGACGGCAGCTGGCTGACTCGCCGACCTTACAGAAGCAGGCCGTGGCGGAGGCGTGTCGTGTGTGCCCCACACACGCCTGCAAACTCACCGAAGCGGGATAAAACCCGACCCCACCAGGCGAAGCCGCGGTGGCGGCCAAAGTCCGCCGGCAACCCTGGGGTTATCCTTTCG
This sequence comes from Cybosia mesomella, assembly GCA_946251805.1. Lineage (NCBI taxonomy): Eukaryota > Metazoa > Arthropoda > Insecta > Lepidoptera > Erebidae > Cybosia > Cybosia mesomella. The sequence continues at coordinate 12,657,385 of OX276408.1, read as the reverse complement.
AGGGCTTACCCGGGGTGCCCGGCAACGGACACTTGGGGAGGACACCGTGTGGTTTTAGTCGAATAAACATACCTATATAAAAAAATTAGATATAGACGAACAAAGAACCTCCACTTTTTTGAAGTCGGTTAAAAAATACGATTTTATATTTCTTCTTCTTCCTGTTTTCTTGCGTCCTATTTAAGTGACTAAATATTTAAGTGGTTCTGACACTTTAAGGTTAACTGCCACCTAATATTGCTTAGCGTAAGTTTAGCACACAAATAAAATTAAGATTACGGTTAAGCTTTCAACTATCATTGCACCATTCGAGCGTTAGTAATTCAATTACTAAAAGGACGCGTATTGCTACCCAAAGACGTAAATCAGTGAGGTGATAATGTTGAATTGTTGATTATATATGTAGTACAAGTGCTAATTAACAAGCAATGGTGTCTGCAACGCAACCTATTACGAATATTGTGGTACCCGGGGGGTTGGGTACCACGCGTGTATGAAGTGATGAAATTATAACACTTTAATAGGAAAAGATATTATTTATTTATTAACCACTCGCACTTCCTACTTATATTGTTAGGGATTTTACGCGGTTGTTTTAACTTTAAATAGCGGACTGGGGCGTATATCGCGGTCTCGGCCCAAGGATAGGGCTTAAAGCGGGGTTCTTCCCAGGATACTTTTCTCAGCTTCAATCGGAACGGCTCCACCAGGCCCGTTCAGATCCCGAATGTCCAGGCCGCGATTGTTTTATAACGTTCCTAACTTAAATTGTTTAAACGATACAATAGTTTTATTTAAACTCTGACACATGATGGCCAGGTAAACGAACCGTAGTGTGTCGAACGAGGTCCGAACACTACAATATACACGGCTATGTATGATGATTATTTGAGAACATTTGTTATCAATATTATTTAGTTGGAAATATTATTGCGGTGAGTATAGTTTATATTTTATTATTGATACGCAGAGTGCAAAATCACAATACGCCTGTAAAGCCCCTAATAGAATATGCAGAACTATAGTAGACCCACATTTTAACTGCTATCACCAATGTGACCGAGTACAATACCTATACAAAATATTGGCAAAAAAAATATCGATATTTATTGAAGTTTTAAAGTTATAATTATTAAATTGGATATTTAGGTTCAGTTTCTCGCTGCTGAATAGCTGGTATCTTAATCTGAATTGCATTTCAACGGCATAGTTAAAATCTTTATAGATTTTAACTATGCCATTGAAATGCAACACGCTTTATGAAATCGTTGGCATTCCGAAACAAAATCATATCTCGAGTCTTAAAAAAGTTTTCGCTTAGGTTTTTTTTAACTGTTGTCAGCTGTTTAAGTCAAGTCAAGCGTTAATTAGAGACAAAATTGACAGTCTTAAGACAGACTTTTCGTGGCGTGACTTATAGGTTATTAGACAGCTCTGGTTTGTTCTAAGTATGCGTTGCTTCATATGTTTCCGTTGAGGAATAGTCTATTTTAATACTGTCTTGTCTCTAATGAGCGTTTAGCCTCACTTACCACGGACGAATCCTGGTACCATTTAAAAATTCCTATCTTAAATCACCGATGGCTTAAGTGATGCCCTTAGCATCACACTTGTGTAGTCAGTCTATTTTATTTGAACCTTCACATAACAGGGAATACATTGTCTTCTTACCAAGTCGCGCGACCAATTTTCACACATGTACTGATCTAAAAAGATGTCCAGAATTTTGAATGTGCTCAGGATAACAATGTCTTTTTATGAGACACCCTAAGTCACCGAGCGCGCCCTCAAGTGTGATGTGAGAGCTGTCAAAGTGCCTGTATTGTCTGACGAGGTAGCAACGTATTGTGTTCAAAAGGGACTCTTCAATTTCTTAATACATGTAGAGTAATGGAGTTGAGTGTGCCTCCTGCTTCCTGATTCTTGTATGCTTGTGCGAGTATTTGTAATCGGATACTCGTGTAGAGGTAAAAGCATGTCAGTTTTGTTTCAGCGGTAAAGGTAATTTGTTATTTAATCTGGTTAAGAAAGGTGGAAAATGGATATGAAAAGTTCAGTTTATGAGGTACGAAACATATAAGAAATATTTACTTTGTAAATTTTGACCAAAAGTGTTAGATACGATATGAGTTATTGGTGTGTACGAAGCTGTGTCTTTCTTTCTTTCTAATTGTTATTTTATAATATATTCTTATTTTTGAAAAAGTATTTTAAATACATTTAATATATCCTTTTGGTGAAATATAGAGGTTTAAATATCTGTTAAGGTTGAAAAAAATGTATCACTTGTAATTTTCCACCAATATATTCGCACAGTTTCGCCATATATTTTTACATTTATTGATACGTTACAGTCACTAAGTATATCCAATGGACTATATATATATATATAATATACGGTCAGGTGTAATTTATTAAATATAATAGAGGAAAAGTACAAGTGGTACATTTATTTCAATATGTGTAGCAAGTTCCACCAAGTGCATCAACAGTATAAAAAACTAAAAAAAAACTGTTAAGGTAGGTTGTTTATAGAAATCTCTTTTTCATCCCAGAGCACCAATAGTACAATCATTGATCAACAACCTTCGAATACCTACTTCAATTTATTTCTGCATCGCCCCAAGGTATATTCTCCTCCTATCTAGATTTGGTATTAAGTAAGCCTTGGTACATATTATTGTGCATAAAGCTTCAAGTAAATAAAATATAGTGGAAAGTTTTTACAACAGTCATTTGATATTCATACATAACTTCATTCATGATATTCATGATTACATTAATTTTATATTCATCATTATCTTTCGCAGATTTCGGCGAGGCACTTTGAGTGAAGGGAGTTTGGACTTATATCAGAATAGAGTGGACCAGCTACGTAAGTATTTGCAATATTTATAACGTTATTGCATTGGACTTATTGCGTTACGTTATTGCATCCTTTGTTCTAGTATATGGATCTAGGATATAGTCGTAATTTGATTAATTTATTAAAACTACTGCAAAATTTTATAAATGTAGAATAAAAAGACTTGACAGCTTATTAAAATCTTGAATAATAAACTAAAAACAGAAAAATGTTTTCTACAAAAATACAAAAATATTTTTCATTATGTTCCTGTTATATTATTTGCTTTATATAATTTTGGGGCTTAATTTAATACTTAAAAACTAATTTTATAGGTCTCATTGACACTCTCTTTAACACTAATTTTAGTTTTAAATTTACTTCTGGTCGGTCGTCCATTAGATCATTTATTTTATGGCATTGCTTTGAAATCTCGTCGTAGCATCAGAATTTTCATTTTCGATTTATTTAAAATTTACAATGTGAAGATTATAACTTTAAATCACAATTGACAGTTGACGTCAAGTTGTACAAATTGTGGGAAAAATACTGCAATTAATAATCTCGTGTAAATTGTGAATCTGTTTCTATAAAGTACGTTATAGTAAAGTGTCCTCAACGATCGTATTACGTAACAACATCAAAATTAAAGAGCATTTTATACGAACCGTATTCGTTGGGAAACGTATCTCATTATGTGCAATGGAAATAAATTGGAACAGACTATTTGTCGAACACTTGGTTGCCGCGCCTGATCCGCTTCGATTCAATTTGCCCCAAATTTAATTGCAATTGAAATGGTTGAGTGAAATGAAAGCCGCTTGTGAAGATTATCCTTTACGTATAACGTTGAAAAAGGTTAGGTAATTAATTTTAACAAATGTTTTCATTGCTTTAAATCAGCTAAACATTAGCAATTATTATATTTATGAAATTAGTGTCATGGACTAAACTATACTCTTATCATCAATCTACCTTCACTATTGGTGATATAAGTGTAATTTATTCACTGTCTTTGTCGACACTAGACCACGTCCATGTACGTGTAAAGTTAAAAGACGTTAAATAAAAAGATTACCATTAATATGAGTTTGTAGTAGTTCGTGGGTAGTTTTAACAAATTGGACCTACTGCTAATAAAACTATAATATCTACCACGGTGACCGAGCTTTGCTCTGTATTTTTTTTCTCGATGTCATCTAAAAACGAAACTTAGCTAGATTGAATTGATTTAGATAGATATTTTTTTAATAGAAAGGTCTGGGTCAGTCTTCAAATCTGCCGTATGTTTGATTGCAATTGGTTAAGAAGAATCGGAGGGAGGGTAACCGTGGGGAAAACAGTAAAAAAACACAAAAGGCACTGTATAAGCCGAATCAAATCAAAAAAATTAAAGATCATGAAAATCATTCCACCCGTTCTTGAGTTTACCTCGGTCATCACTAACACGACTTTGTTTTATATATATAGATGTAATATCTAATTCAGGCAACCGAATTATTTAAAATAAAGGCTTTCGGAGCATACAGCATGAGCATGCATATGCATGAGTGGCATACACAACAAACGCGTATCTTTATAGCATATGTTTAAACGGGGGATGTTTTAAAATATTTTTGAATATAAATTAATATCTCCTTGTTGGTCCCTTATAGGATGATATGCATCCTATTATGATAAAACTTGTGTATGTTGCTGTGGCCTAATTTAGTTTTTATTTGATTTGATTATAATTTTGTAGCACTTTTTTTTTTTTTTTTTACGTGCGGAAATCCCTTCGGGTACCCCCCCCCCCCCCGCTGGCCAGCAGGGGTGGCTATGTCGTGTCTCGACTAAAACCGCACGGTGTCCTCCCCAAGTGTCCGTTGCCGGGCACCCCGGGTAAGCCCTCGAAAGGATAACCCCAGGGTTGCCGGCGGACTTTGGCTGCCACCGCGGCCTCGCCTGGTGGGGTCGGGTTTGATCCCGCTTCGGTGAGTTGGCAGGCGTGTGTAGGGCACACACGACACGCCTCCGCCACGGCCTGCTTCTGTAAGGACGGCGAGTCGGCCAACTGCCGTCCTCAGGCCCCGATCATGGAGGTCGGTAGCCCCGGGCGTAGATGAGTCTGCGGCGTCCTCGCCGCAGACTGCGAAACTCGGGGGGCAGGGTTCTCTTCCGCTCCCTCTCCGCCGTCTCTTTCGCGCGCATTACCTGCTCGCAGAAAGAGGCGGTGGCGTGCCACTTGCTCCCGTCGGAGACCACGGCCCTCACCATGGTCTCCAACGAGAGAACGTCCACGCCCAGGACCGCAACGAGATCCCGACGTTGACTCACCCACGCAGGGCACTCCACCAACGTGTGGAGCGCCGTGTCTTCGCCAGGATCCTCGCAGTGCTGGCACTGTGACGTTGTCTCCCGGTGGATGCGCCACAGATACTTACCGAAACACCCGTGTCCGGTAACCATCTGGCACATCCGGTAGGAGAGGTCCCCATGGTCCCTCTCCAACCACTCCTTCATGATCGGTCTCACCGCCGCAATGGTGGATTCCCCCCACCTTGGGTGCTCAAGTCGCACCCTCCATGTCTCCATGAGTTCCCGGTGGAGCTGGGACCGCTGAGCCCTGATTTCTCGGGGCTCCGGCCTATGGCCCCGATCCAGCGCCTCCTTGCGCCACTGGTACAGCAGCGCAAGGGCTCTTGCTTACAGGTCCCATGGAGGGGTCCCGGCTAGGAGACATGCCGCCTCGACGGAGATCGTGCGATACCCCCTGATGACTCCGACGGCCATCACTTTTAACGGGCTGTTTAATACAGCCACGTTGCGGGCCGCCAGAGTCTCCACCCATACGGGGGCCCCGTATAGGGCCATGCTTCGCACGATACCCAGGTACAGTCTCCTAGTGGGGGCGTTGGGTAACTTAACGTTGGGCATCAGCCGCGATAGCGCGGCCGCAGCTCCCCTCAGTTTCTGGACCAGACTTCGGAGATGAGGTCCGAAGTCCCATCGGCTATCGAGTACGAGCCCAAGGTACTTCATCGTGGGCTCGATGCCGATGCTCACACCCCCTATGGTTATGCTGGTTCCCACAGGTGGCCCCCTCCGAGGCTTGTGAAAACACATAGCCTCGGATTTGTGGAGAGCCACCTCGTTTCCCAGCCGCCGTATTCGACCCACGACTTGAGCAACCCCTGCCGTGGCCTTCAGTGCCGCGCTTCGGTACGTTGCTCCCCGCGCCATAACGAGGGTGTCGTCAGCAAAGCAGACTATGCTGACACCCTCGAGCAACGTACCGCGCAGCACCCAGTCGTATCCGATGTTCCACAGGAGTGGCCCTAGGACCGACCCCTGCGGAACACCGCACGACACTTCTCGCCGCCCTGGCCCTAGCCAGCTCGGGTAAACTATGGCCCTCTCGGATAGGTATGCCTCGACAATGCGGCGGAGGTAAGGAGGCACTCCGTGATACGCGAGCGCCTCCCTAACGCAGCTCCAGGGAAGGGTGTTAAAGGCGTTGGCGATGTCCAGAGATACCGCGACCACCATCCCACCCCGCGAGACTACTTCCTCCGCCAGGCGCCTAACGCGCATGATCGCTTCCACGGTGGAGCGCCCCCGGCGGAAACCGAACTGGTTGTCCGCCAGATCTGGCCCCACATTCGTGAGATGCTCGCGGAGGCGCTCTGCAATAATCCGCTCAAAGAGCTTGCACACCTCGTCGAGCAACACGATCGGCCGGTAACCGATTGGCCGGTAACCGATTGGCCGGTAACTTTTGTAGCACATACGTAAATTAATTTTAAGTTCTATTTTAATAGCTGCCCATAGGATATTACCAAAATCCAATGGAATGTGTACCAAGAAATCATTTAGAGGTAGAAATGAGATACTTTGTACATAAAAATACAGCGTAGCGCCGTCAATCATATCAATATGTCGTTTGACGCTAACGATAAAAAAGAAACCTCTGTGACATAATTGACGAGGGTACCATAGAATAAGAATTTATGAACCGAGTACCTTTCAATCGCATAATAGGTCAGAGTTGAGCGTCGCTTTTAGTTGTCCGGTCAGACATTGTAAAGACGTTCCTATATTGACCACCGTTATCTACAATGTCAAAAAAGTGACGAATTCGATTATCAAATCACGTGATTTGAAAATCGGATGCGAAACTTATTTTTTTATAGATTCAGATCGGAAAAAGAGAACATCCAAGACGGGACTTGAAGCGGCGAACAGGCCCTTACAGGGGGAATACTCTGACTAACTGAGATACCTGAACACGTCCTAGATACTATTCGAAATTCTCCGATATATTATACGTCTTGGGGTTAATATTAAAAAAATGTTAAAATCTATGTAAAAAGTTAGCATACTAATTGCTTCAAAATTTCATTGAATCAAAGTATTTTATTGTAATTACTAGTTGCAGTTGTAAATTTGAAGTCACTAATGAAATGTATTAAATTTGACTTTATGCTAATAATGTTCGTATTAATACTGCTGAGACAACAAACTCGTACATAACACCCAAAAATATGCCAATTATCATAACCTATGAATCCTTTTAAGAGTAGATCTGTCACCCGCGGGTAGTTTCCTGTATAGGTAGACAGAAAAAAGGAACTTTTTTTTTATTATTATTATTACATCTTGCAATCAGTCATAAGACTATAAAGAGATGTGATGACGGGTTCTTGTCATGTAAGGCGCTACTCTCAGCAGAGTCAGCCTTTTCCTTAATTAAGTCAGTCCATCTGACTGTCTAGCATGTCCCGGCGCTTCTTTAGCCTTCTTATTGTTTCCGGAACTGTTAGTTGACCCGCAAGTTGGTTTGGGTGTTGTTCAAGCCTCCGTTTGTAGTTGGCTATATGGGAAATGATTTCATTTTTTACCATGGCCATATTCAGGTTTTCGTGGACCTCTGTTATTGTAGTGAACCACAGTGCGTTGGAAATTTGTTTCAAGATGTAGTTCTGCGCTCTTTGTATGACCATTATATTTGAGGCGCTAGTAGAACCCCATAACTGGATGCCGTATGTCCATATTGGTTTCAAAACAGTCTTGTACACAAGCAGCATGTTGTCAACCGATAGTTTTCAATTCCGTCCCAGTAACCAGTAGAGGCCCTTGTACCTTTTTTTTTTTTTTTTTTTTTTTTTCGTGCGGAAATCCCCTCGGATACCCCCCCGCCGGCCAGCGGGGGCGGTTATGTCGGGCTTGAACCGACTAAAACCGCACGCCGTCTCGGGTCTGCAGACGCCGGGGTGTAAGGTTGCCCATAGAGCATATCCCTCGCACCCCGACTGACCCTGGGCCATCTCCGGTTTCGAGATGGCCCCCTCGGGTTTGGGAACCACGGTGTCCCCGTCTTGCCCCGGTTTGGGGGAGGGGCGCTAGTCGCCCCACCGTCCCGGCCTGCTTCTGCTGGGGTGACAGGCGGCCTCACCTGCCACCCCCAGGCCTGCGCTCATGGAGGACGGAGGTCGTTAAGCGACCTCCGGCGCCTGAGTCGCCTGCGACGCGAGGCGAGCATGTTGCGGGCTCGGCGGGCCGGGAGGGTTCTGAACCTCTCCCGGGCGCGCTCCGCCATCTCCTTCGCGAGCATCACATGCTCGCAGAAGGAGGTGGCGGCGGCCCACGCGCTCGCGCTCCGCACCATTGCCGCAATCAAGCTGCCGAGCGAGAGGACTCCCACCCCGATGGCTGCCACGAGGTCACGCCTCGGCACCTCCCACGCCGGGCAGTCCGCCAGCGTGTGCAGCCCTGAGTCCTCGCTCGCGTCACAGTGATGACACTCAGGCGTTGGCTCCTTCCTGATCCGATGCAGGTGGTCCCCGAAGCACCCCTTCCCGGAGATCACCTGCGTCAGTCGGTACGAGAGGCTTCCGTGTCGCCTCTCTAGCCAATCCTCCATGATGGGCCTTACCGCCGCTATTGCGGCGTGCCCTGCGCTTGGTCGCCCAAGTCGTTCCATCCACTCCACCACGATGGCCTGGCGGAGCTGGGACTGCATGTCCTCGATTTCTCGATGCTCGGGGTTCAGTCCCTGCTCCCGCGCCTCCTTTCGCCACTGGTACAGTTGCGAAAGGGCTCTCGCCTCCAGGTCCCATGGCGGAGTTCCGGCAAGGAGACTCGCCGCCTCGAAGGAGATCGTGCGGTACCCGCGGATGACCCTGATGGCCATCACTCGCTGCGGAGCGCGCAGCATCCGCACACTTCCGGCCTTCAGGGCCTCCGCCCATATTGGGCACCCATACAAGGCCATGGACCGCACGATCCCCGCGTAGAGTCTCCTGCAGGAGGAGGCCCTTGTACCTTAAGTTTATTTCGTCTCGTTTTGTTTGGACGTGCTTGTTCCAGGTAAGCCTTCTGTCTAAGTGCATTCCCAGGTACTTTACTGCGTCATGGTGTGGCAATTGGATTCCATTTAGGGTGACTGGGGAGCAATCCTCTTTTCGAAGGGTAAAGGTTACCTGTACTGATTTCGTTTCATTGGCTGCGATCCTCCATTTGCCCAACCACTTTTCTGTTTCATCTAGATTCTTTTGCAGAAGCTTTGAAGCATGTATCGGGCATTTGTTCGAGGTAAGTAGAGCTGTGTCATCAGTGAATGTCGCGACTGTAACTCCTTGGCTTTGTGGTAAATCGTAGGTGTACAATGTGTACAAGACTGGTCCAAGTACGGAGCCTTGTGGCACGCCCGCCATTATGTTGTAAAAGCCTGATGTGCAATCATTTTCTCGAACTTGATATATTCTGCTAGAGATATATGAGTTTAGGACTGCACAGAATGTATGTGGTAACAGGAGTTTTATCTTGTAGATCAAGCCCTTGTGCCAAACTCTATCAAACGCTTGCTGTATATCGAGAAAAGCTGAGGAGCAGTATTCCTTTTTTTCAAAGGACGTTCTAATTGTTCTGCAGACTCGGTGTACTTGCTCAACAGTGGCATGTTCTTTTCGGAATCCAAATTGGTGGTCCGGGATAATAGTCCTATCTTTGATCTCCATTAGCATTCTGTGCAATAAGCATTTCTCAAGCAGTTTCGACATTATTGGCAGAAGACTGATTGGTCTATATGATGTGACCTCGTGCATAGGCTTTCCTGGCTTGTGAATCATTATCACTTGTGACACTTTCCACAGATCTGGGAAGTATCCAACTCTAAATATGGCATTGAACAGTATCGTCAGGTATACCATTACTTTATGAGGTGACTCCTCAAGAACTTTTTTGTCGATCATGTCATATCCCGGAGCTTTGTTGTTCTCCATTGAAATAATGTTCCTGTGTATCTCCCCAGGAGTTACTTGTTTCAACCGTAAGTCTAGCTGCTGGTCCTGTTTGAGAATTAGATCAATATCGGATTCATCAGCATTAGGCATAGGTTCATTGGGTTTGAATATTTGGCTGAGATGATTTGCAAAGGCTTCGGCTTTGTCTTGAGCTGTCTTAATCCATTGTCCGTCTTGACCACGCAGGCTTTTGATACAGGGGTTGGTCAAAATTTTTACATGCTTTCCACAGCGAGTAGTTTGTTAATTTTGTAGCTGATAGGCTTGCCAAGTAAGTATCTAAGGCAGCAGAATTAGCTTCAGCTATGAGGGCTTTAAGTTCCCGAATGGCTTTGTTCAATGCTGTTTTATCACTTGGGTGTCTACTAATGTGCCATACCCGCCGTAACCGTCGTTTTTCAAGAATGTTCTGCCTTATTGAGTCCGAGTACGTTTTACTCTGTGAAGGTCGGTTTATAATATCGGGTGTTGCCATCCCACAGCTTTCTTGAATCACCAACGTTAGTGTTCTTGTAGCAACATCAATATCAGAGTTGGTTTTTAGGGCTACATTTAGGTCCAATCTTTCATGGACAAGCTCACGGAAGGAGTCCCAGTCTGTGCGCTTGTTATACAATTTCAAGTTGCCTTCCACATTGAGAACAGTTGTGCCAATGGACAGAATCACAGGAACATGGTTAGTGTCAGAGTCCAAACATGTCTCTATTTGATAGAAAAGTCTAGACAGTCCCTTAGTGATGAAGAAATCTATGACGTCCGGTAGTCGTTTAAGGTCAGTAGGCCAATTGGTCGAATCCGTCGTCGAGATTGTTTTCAGGTTGTTTTTATCTATACTTTTCTTTAGTTCTCTTCCTTTCGTATTATTTGTTCTGGAGGCCCAATGAACATGTTTGGCATTCCAATCACCTCCAGCTATGAAGCGCGCTCCAAGGTTGTTAAATAGTTCATCATATTGGTCTTCCTTTATATTGTGCCTAGGAGGACAATATATGGCGGATACATTGAAGGCTCCATTTCGATCTTCTATTGCCACTGTAGCCGCTTGTATATGTGATTTTTGGAACTTTGGCTGTTCGTGGTGCTTAATATTAGACTTTATAATTACCGCTGCTCCCGCATGCGCAGTATCATCCGGATGATTGGTAGGGTAGATATTGTAATTGCGTATCCTGATAGAAATGTTTTTAGTAAGATGGGTTTCAGACACTAATAGTATGTCTATGTTGTGTGTGTTTAGTAGGACCTCTACCTCACCCTGTTTCGGAGATAGGCCGTCTAGGTTCCACGTGGCTATCTTGAGTGACGCCATTATGGGATTTTGGCTACTAGCTTAGTTATGAGACTAATAAAGAAAAAAAGGAAAAAGGAACTAATAACCGAAAATGGAAAATGATAAGAAAATTCTAGAAGCCTCGGATGCAATTGGTACCCACAAAATGTGATGATGATGGTGATGAGTTAGCAGACCTATAAATCTGAAATTGGTATTTTTTCATGCAGAAATCCCCCCGGATATCCCTCTGCCGGCCAGCGGGTGTGGTTATGACGGATTCGAACCGACTAAAACCGCTCGCCTTCTCGAGTCATCAGATGCGGGTGTAAGGTGGGGCCCAACTTACACCTTAAGGCATTTCCCACGCCCCCCAGCTGACCCAGAGCCGCCTACGGTTTCGAGATGGCCCCCTCTGGTTTATAAACCACGGTGTCCTCATCTAGCTCCCGGAAAAAGGGGGGCGCGCAACGGACCGCTGCCCCAGCCTGCTACAGTGATAGGCGGCTTCACCTGTCACCCCAGGCCTGCGCTCATAGAGGACAGAGGTTACTGAGCAACCTCTCATGGACCCTCTCCACCGCCTCCTTCTCGAGCAGCAGAAAGTGGTAGAAGCAGCCCACGCGCCCGCACTATCGCCGTGAGCAAAACGCCGAGTCAAAGGACTCCCACTCCGAGGACTGCCACGAGGGCCCGCTTCGGCACCGCCCACGTCGGGCGCCTTCGTGTGCATCTGAATATGTCCTAAGAACGATTTCTTATACTGCCATGTGTTAATGGTAAATAATGTTAAAAAATAAATGTTAGGCCAGTTTTACTTCTATTCCAAACCACTTTCTCACTACTATAAATGTCAACTAAGGGTTGTAAGTGTAAGTGCTCTCTGTATCTCATGAAATTCCTTAATGTATGCATAAACACGTGCCAAGAGCTGACACTACACTAGACCTGTCTGCTTGAGGTTTTCTCTTTAATACGCTTTATTAGATTCCCATATAAGGAACAAAATAACGAAATATTGACTTTTGTAAAACTAAAATATTAACAAACCTTTTTTATATTGGAATACATGTATCAATAAATAATTTGATGTGCAAGTAGTTTTATAATCCATAGAGAACAAAGTTAAGATATTTCATGTTTTCTTTACTTTTTCATGAATTCTTGATAAGATGAGATGAGATGAGGAACGACTTTTGTCGATGGCTAAATATTCTACTGTGCAAAAAAAAAACAATAAGCAATCTCCCAACGTGTAGTGCAATGCCTCCTGGTCTATTTTATGAATTTTTTAGCTACACAGACTTGCGCATAGCATTGTACCAAAATTTTATCACTATCAGATGTATCGCAAAGGAATGCATTCATGGCAGTGTATTAATCGAATAAATATATATATATATATATATATAAAATAAAGTCATGTTAGTGATGACCGGGATAAATTTAAGAACGTGTCGACCAATTTATTATCATTTACTATCATGATCTTTGAATTTTTAGATTTGCCTCCGCCTATTCTGTGCCATTTTGTGATATTTTTTGCGGCAATCCCCACGGTTATCTCACCGCTGGCCATTTTGGATAGTTCTGTCGAACTCGATCCTACCAAAACTACACACCGTCTCGAGAATGCCGGGGAGTAGAGTGGCCCAATAAGGCTATTCCCTTGCACTTTGGCTGACCCTGGGCCATTTACGGCTTTGAGATGGCCCCCTCGGGTTATTGTGCCTATACACACTCAAAATTCATTTTCTTAATAAATATATACTATTACAAAAATAATATTCAGTATCAAAACTACTTTTGACTCTGAGTACTTTTGACCGGTTAAGAATTTTGACTACATCATAAATCCACACACATATAAATTCTAATTTTATGCGAAAAATAACGGATGCGTGAATATATGCATCTTTAAATCTATTCGTTTATTAACATGTGTATATTAACCAGGTCCCACGAACAAAGGAAGTTACAGCATGTGGATGTACCGAGGTGACGAAAAAGTTAAAGCGAAGTGTTCGTATAACGCACCAAGAATAACAGCCGAGAGGGGAGAATATAACAGGTAACATAATTTCTTACTTATTACACCTTATTTTGTCTCTTAGCTGTCTGGCAAATTTCATCCACACACAATTTGTGAGTACACAAAATTACACTTTATGGTAATTTGTTTACGTATCACATTAGTATTATTTCTCTCACGCCGGGCACTCCGCCAGCACGTGCAGCTCTGAGTCTTCGCTTGCATCACAGTGTTGCTCGGTCCCCATGGGTAGCACCGTGATGATATATAGCCTATAACATTCCTCGATAAATAGGCAACACAAAAATCATTTTTCAATTCCAACTGGCGAAAAGACGGGCGCTGAAGACTGTCGCCAATCCCATACTTTCAGGCAGCGTGAAATTTCTCAGCCTTAGAAGAGATTTTGCCTCTCTGTATGTGTTCTACCACCTATTTAATGATGTGTATTCAAAAGAACAAATAATTGTTTGACATGATGCCACATTCTATCATCGCAACGCTTGCCACAAACAGGGAATTCATCCTCACACATTCCAATCGGAAATGGTACGCACAGTGAGGTATGAAAGGAACTTCATCCCAAGCACTCTTTAGCTGTTGAATGATCTCCCCTGCTATGATTTTTCAAAGCGACTACAACATGGAGTTCTTCAAGAAGGACATTAGAAGGTTTTTCTAGAAGGTTTTTTTAAGAAGGTTGGAAGCGCGAGTGTGACGGCCCTTGTGCTGTAGACATCCATAGGCCGCGGTAATCGCTTCTCATCAGTTGGGCCGCGGGCTTGTCTACCACCTAGTTAGTATAAAATAAAGAAGTATTGTCGGACGGTGTCGATATGAGCAAACAATATCTTGTTAACTAAAACCATAAGTAGTATCCCAATGTCAAACTATTACAGACCTACGGCTAGACTTAATTAGAGATTTTTATTTCATTTCTCATCTATCTATCTAGTCCCGACTGACTGACTGACTGATTCATCAGCCCAAACCACCGTACCTATAAACTTGAATTTTCAGTAGTAAATAGATGTTTTGTATGTTGTAGGTATCCACTAAGAAATATTTTTTGGAAAATTCACTCCTAAGGTGGCAAAACAAGGAATTAACGTTTGTATGGAAGTCCTTCAATTTCACAAAATTTCATACACTTACTTCTGGTTAAAAGCGTTTTTCAAAATTTTACCCCTAAGAGGGTGAAATAGGGGTTGAAAGTTTATATGGGAAGTTTATCATTTTTGAAGATATAAGCACGAAATTTTCATTTACCTACTTCTGGTTAGAAATAAATTTACACGCATATCAGCTTTCTTCAAAGTTTTACTACTAAGGGGGTATAATTATGAACCATGAAACCATATTATGAACGGTTGTATGAAAAGTCCATCATTTTGGAAGTCAGAAGCACGACATTCCTTATAGCTGCTTCTGGTTAAAAATAACTGTACAAGTGTACCAACATTTTTAAAAATTTTACTACTAAGGGGATAAATACGAAAGAGCAGTTGTATGATAGTCCGTTATATGGAAAGTTCTTAAGTTTTGCAGTAGGAAGCATGAAATTCGATGTAACATCTATTGTTTATGTTTACTATTGGATCTACTGGATCCAATAGTAAACGTAAACAAATATAAGATATGCTGCAATCGGGTTATAGGATTTTTGACAATTTTATTCCGCTGTCCGCTAGTATTATAAAATGGTGCAAATGGAATTAGGTATATTTTTTCCCCTAATTGAAGCCCTAAACAATATTTTTAGTTATAAAAGAGACGAAAATAATAACCAAGAAGATAAAAATAATCTAGGCTGTCCGAATTATAAATAGCTACTACACGCCACATCAATATACTTGAATAGTAAAAGAAAATTCTGAGCTACGAATATAGGTGGGAAGTTACAAGTACCTACTACAATCATGACTCGTTTACGGCTTTACCAGGTATGATATATTTGTGACTACCTGTGCCCGTGAATTCGTCTGTGTGAATTTCGATTTTATTTTGCAACGCCGTTCGTGAAAGCCTAAAGATTTACAATCAATAGCGGTTTGAAATATTTTCTTATAGACAATTTCTTGTTCACAGTTCATTTTTGGGTATTAACGTCACCGATGCCTCATCAGCAGTAACTCAAAATATGGGTAAGTTAATATTTTGTTACAAACTTAACTTGAGTATAGCTATATCATCACCGAACGACCAGCCTTAGTAAGAATTTTTATATCGAAATTATCTTGTAACTTCATTTCTAACAACAAAGTTTCTGTTAAGTAACTTTTCAAATTTTCAATTTATCTGCTCAATTTGTGGTTTCATTTCACTCGAAACTTGCTAAATACTGAATATATTTTGTTTGGGGATACAACTGATTCGTGTGCCGTTACGCCAAACGGTATGACGAATGCATAGTAGCACGAAATAAGTTTAATCTTCCACTCCTGCCAGTCATCCCGATTCATGTGACGGCTTCATATTTATTTTTGTGATGAAATACAAGACGATTATAATAATAATAACTTTATGTGTCCCTTACATAACAATGGATTGAAAAAAGAATTAATAGTTAATTCTTAGTGAAATTAGTTTGTAAGGGCCGTCTTTTACGATAAAAACAAGTCAGTAGTTGTGTATAGCTTTTGATTTCCTTTTAATATAGTAATTAATTCAAAGACTTAGCTACACCTACATCGGCAGCTTTCTCAATGCGACTTCAACCACAATACGATAAATTACAGGCCTAATTCGATCCGCTCCCCGTAATGTGGGCTCATCAAACATCTTGTTTGTGCTACATAAAGTACAATAGACGAGTCTCGACCCGCCCGTGGCATTAGCGACGTTGTCGTTCCCGCAATTTTGTTCTACTTTGTCTCCATTGCTTGCTGTCTCCACGCCACGGTCACGGAACAAATGAGAAATGAAAATGGCATTGCCAAGTTTCTTTTCAAGAAGGGTGGTTACCAGTATCGTTTGTTACCTGATACTAATAATAAAACAAACTAATAGAAGACGAATCAATGAAAGGGACAAATAAATAATGATTTAATTACTCATATATTGACGGCCTCTGTGGCGTAGCGGTAATGCATTCGACTGCTACGACCAGGAGGCGCGGATTCGATTCCCGCTCAATGCAAATATTTATATGAATGAATATGTCTATTTGCATTGGTCTGGGTGTTTCTATGCATAATATGTATGTATTTACAAAAAGAAAGTATATAAGTATGGTTATCCACATTCTGGAACCCATAACACAAGCTAGTTAAACTATGCTTACTTTGGGTCTAGAAAGCGCTGTGTAGAATGTCGTGTAAAATTTATTAATTTCGTAGAATATTATATTATATTGTTCGATTTAAGAGAAAAACCTATTGAAATAAGTTTCAATAAGATTTTAATTAAACTACTATAAGCTGAGTCCTCCGAATACAATTCACAATAATTAAAACGTTGCAAAAAAAAATCTCGCGCGGAATAGTTAAAGAAAAACGCAAACATAACATTCAACCCGTATGTTTA
Source organism: Cybosia mesomella (assembly GCA_946251805.1). NCBI lineage: Eukaryota > Metazoa > Arthropoda > Insecta > Lepidoptera > Erebidae > Cybosia > Cybosia mesomella. The sequence goes on along the minus strand of OX276408.1, from coordinate 12,640,430 downwards.
TGAGTTTCCCTAGCTTTCAAAGGGAAAGATATTGCGCTCCGTTCTCGTATTTGAGGAACAAGAGTGTAATTCTCGGTGGGTTTATCTTGAGGCAACACATCCTACATATGAAAAGATACCGACATTCAAAGCAAAAGCTGCTACATTTTTAAATTCTAACAGTGGTCAGTCCGTCTGGTGCGAAACCTTTTGTCGTTTCGCCAACTAATGGATTATTTAAATGTGTTTCATTTCTTTCAACCTTTCTTGCATTTACATTCAAGAACACCAAGTATTCTGATCACGCCACGCTACTTACACTATGTAGCGCAGCGTGTACATTCAGTTACGATTAGTTTTAATTTTCCTCTTGGGACACTGGCGCTATTCTATGCCCGACTTTGTCGCGTTATTTTCTTGTGAGATTTATTACTAAATTTTACTACAGACCAACGTGTTCTTAAATGGTATATTATAATTTTAGACTATTTCATGTTTATTTCTTCAATAGTCATGGAAGTGGTCAGTGGTCATGTCAAATTCACGACTTGACAAAGACTGACTGTCTAAACCTATACATAAATATTTCGTATCATTATTCATTCCTTTCAAATACACTAGATACAGTTACAAAGCTCCTGTATAGTCAAAAATGGGGGAGACATAGCGCAGTTTTTCACAATGAGCTCGTAAAGCTTTGAGGGGATGAGACATTGCGATTCATTCTCGCATTTAAAAGCAAGACTGTAATTTCACAGGCCTTTGTCTCGGGCCCGCGTGGGACGCCGGCTTGCAGGAAAATATGCGCATTCAAAATGGATTTTTATCGCTTTTCAAGTGGTAGGCTTTAGCTGTGTAGTGTATTCAGAATACGTTTATGCGTTAGACTATATTCTGTTATGGTTAATTCTGGTGTGTACACCCATTCCATTTATAAACAGAGTTTTTGCGTTGCTAGTACTGTTTTCAATGTGTTTGGTATCATTCTTATGGATATGATGTTTAGGACCTACAGAATTCCATATTTGTTATGCGGTTCTTCATTATTGAACACGTATACTGTTGACTATAGCCTAATTTGATGATAAACACACGTAACGATATTCAAATTTTAGTTGGTTGAGTGGGCAGAGCCTAAAATATAAACTTACGAATAATAAAGGTCCCTCAATACTTGTGATGGTTCATCCAAGAACCCAACACCTCTAGTCACCTGTTAGCTTAGGATTTCACACTTACCTTTTAGAATATATATGTAGATGTGTAAGGCACTTAAAACAAAACCTTGTAAGACAAGGACTTGTTCAGAATAATTACAACCGTGACAAGGGACTTATTTACTTGTGTACCTGTGATATTCAAATGAGACACGCGTGAACGCTCTTGACGAGGCACAAACCTTTAATGGCTCTTATCAGACTGTGCCCTACATGATACGGTTGTATATGATTTTACGTTACCCGAACTTTATGCACTGTGCGGCCTTATTTAGAGTGAGCGCATGACTAGGTCACTGTACTCTTGGAAAGTTCACAGTATTGATTTTATTGCGCACGCCCGAAAATATAAATGGAATCGGGTGCTGTACGGAAGTAGCCATTGATTTAATAGTCATAAATAGTTGCGGCGCGAACACGTATCTACATCCGCCCATCAATGATTCAGATGGTGTGCACTGCTGTCCTACGTACACATGAGTCAAGTAACCTTAAGGCATGCGCCCTACACAAATTGAATTAACATAATGAAACATTTACAGCGTGTCAACTCAGTGGTTTTTGATGATTTGAATGTAATGGATTCGTGTTTATGTCATTAATTTGATAACAATTGATTTTATTGAACATCACTTTCACAGGGTTCATCGAGTTGGTGGAAAAGAAGAATGGATTTGAACTTGAAACATTGATAAAGTGCTGTCTCATTCACTCTAGTACCCAGTAAGTTGAAATTAAGTTTTTATAAATTTTAATTTAATACGATTCGATATTGCAAATGGGTGGTGGAGGTCAGATGGCAGTGGCTTCATGGAAAATATGGAAGTAGCCAACCCCAACTGAGTTGGGAAAAGGCTCGAAGGATGATGAATTTAATAGTATTTTATTGGAAATACAAATGGAAAACATTCCACATTTTTAGCACGATAATGTAATACGTTCGATCCCCAGTCACCCCGGGCACACACCTCTGACTTTTCGTAGTTATGTGTGTATTAAAAAGGTTGATTATCGCTCGCTCAGTAATGTGCCCGGTAGATGGCAATAGGCTCGCCCCCTATTACATTGGGACCTAAACATAACTGGCGAATCGTGGATGTGTAATACACCTCTGCCTACCCCTTCGGGGATACAGGCGTGAAGTTATGTTATGTTATGTAATACGTTTTTTTTTACGTTACGTTACGTTTTTTGTATGCGGAAATCCCTTCGGATACCCCCCCGCCAGCCAGCGGGCGCGGTTATGTCGGGCTTGAACCAACTAAAACCGCACGCCGTCTCGGGTCTACAGACGCCGGGGTGTAAGGTTACCCATAGAGCATATCCCTCGCACTCCGACTGACCCTGGGCCATTCGCAGTGTCCCCTCTGATAACAGCAGAGGGGTACCTGGAGTGGCCCCCACCCCCGCGGGCCTTGCAGGCCCGCCATGCCCCGACCCCCTCGTGCAATGGGGTCAGCTGGCCCTGAAAAGGGCCGGTTGGTCAGACTCTTGGCCGTTGAAGTTGACGCCAGCTACTCCAGAGGAGCAATCAATGATGCGTCTGCGCCCACGTTGCCCAGGGTGCACCAAACTTGGAAGTGATCCAACCAGTCGCACCCCAATTATATAGGTACCTATTCTTTTGGGAAAATTATAACAAAAATAAATGATGTGAAAATGATGTAAGTAATAATGTCATCATCTATGTGTATATGTTACTCTCTTTCACTTTCATAAATTTTATTTGCAAAGATACAGTCAACGACAGAAGTCGCTTACCAAATTCGAATCTATTGATCACCTTAGCTCTAAACCGTTTCATAAAAAAAGAACTTGAATAATATTACCTTTGTCCTCCACTATTGGTTGAATCCAATATGTATTCCGATGTAAAAAAAGTTTTGTAAATATTTTAGTGTTAACCAACTTTTATTTTTGACTGTACCTTGTACTTGACGATATCGTCTCGCCAATCTGCTGGATGAAATTTACAGAAATACACAGTACTATTACCACTCTCTCCGTCATCCATCTCATGTTATACGCACCTACTTATACATCTTATGTACCCATAAACTTTAAATAAATAAATAATAACTTGCGACATGTATTCAAAAATGTATTTATAACTCTATGCAATATGCAGGCAGGTTATTGTCTCGCGCGTCACGATGTCCTCGTTACGTAATTATTAGACGCTCGACGCTGCCGTGGGCCGTCGACCCCGACTCGACTTTGACCCACTTCTTACTCTAATTTCGCGTCTCAACCCCGTAGACAACTTTGTGTACACTCGTACTCCTATAACTAATAACATCAAACTGCAGAGCAATCTACTAGTATGTATTATGCTAGCGACTACTTGTTAATATTTGTTAATGCATATTACGAGTCCAACTAGTCCAGTTGACTGAGTAGTAGAGATACTAGAAAGGAACTGTCGCGGGTTCAAGTACTGTCCTGGATTTTGACTTTTGTCAATGATACAAAGTAATACTCTATCTAATCTAAGTATAAAACATTTATTGTCCATATGACGTCTACGAAAATAAGTATTACTGACCTAATCGTTCAGAAAAGAATACATACAATTTGCATAGCGTGTCTCCGCATGTGTGACACGCATGATGCAGCGTCAGGCCTTATATAGTAAGTTTTGTATCATCCATATGCACGAAATCTCATAATACTCCATCTATCGACGAAAACGGTTTCGTTATTGCATTATTACGAACCCATCCTGCACAAATATTTTCTCAACCTGGGCCTCTACTAAAAGTTATATCCTGTGTAGTGTTTTGTTTCCATTACCGATGATTCGACAGATTTTCGAACAAGCCTGAATAAAACAACATAAGGTATAAGAGCAGGGGAAGCTCGTGTTTTCTTTTGAAAGTGCAGGCACATTTCATCTCTTAATTGCGTAGACGTTAAATATTTGATATTAATTTGTTTCTTCTTCCCAATAAATTCTTCCCTTAATACATCATTTATTTTACATTTTAGTGAAGTAATTATTATAAAATAAAATGCTAACATGGTTTTACTTGATTTTCTTAAATTAAAATATGTTATATCGTGTTATATTGCCTAGTGAGGAAACCACAGATAGATCTAGTTTTTAAATTAGCTCTCTGCAGAGTGTTTCTCATTCCATCATAACAATACATATTACACAAAATCTGGTCAGTCACTGTATTTGTTCTGTTATAAAATTGTGTACCTATGTAACATTTTGCAGTAATAAATATTTTTCATTTTCATTTTCATATTTGTTTCGTATTTTATGCGCTTCCGTACCGTTCATGTTACTTTTCACTTTCTTTACATTATAATGAATGGATTGGGTCCGGTAAGTGGCGCTGCAATAGGGTTGTAGAATTATTTACAAAATTTTCCCATGCGAAGCCGAGACGAGACAGCAAGCTCTTTATAAAGTGAAATATTCTCATTTTTTTTTAAGTTAATGTACTTTGCGTTACAAAATACAATTCATATACTAAACGTATTTACATTAAACTGAGAGAAATAAACAAGCCACTGTGACTCAACTACTTAGTTGGTGTTAAACACGGATTTCTTATAGCTCCTCATTCGTCTGAATAAAATCACAATAAAACTTTCTTGATAACTTTTGCCAGACGTTCGCGTCGTCGCCTTCCAACTTTGTCAGACCCGAATGTTGGGCGACAACTTTCTTTATTTACATATTTCCACTTACAACGGCCTATTAAAAGTAAATAAACTTTGTTATTTCTGAATGGAAGTCCACATTATAACTTTTTAATAACAATTTTGTTGTTGATAAAAATATCAACAACAAAATATACCTAGTACTTGTCATCATCTTACACTGGTTTGTCCTGGTAGCATCAAAGCTTGCACTTTGGAGTCTGGGGCCCACTTTCCTTGTCTGAATCCCCCAACAACTACGGAAAGCCTTCGCCAGAGCCCTGTCCGTTAATCAGCAGTTGTACCAGCTGATACGTCAAATTGATTTGGGCACAACATGAGTAATTGTGAAGTTACATCTGTTTTTTAATTTTCTAATACGTTTTCGAAAATAAAAGTAGCTTATGTCACGCCTTATCATATTAGCTATCTGCTAATGAAAGTCCAGTTAAAATTGACCCTTGGTAAGCGCCGTGTAGACATTCGTATGTATTCATTGATAAGCTTTTATTGTAACGTTCAAAACATACACTTTATGAGCGTTGACCAGTCGCTTGGTGATTTCTTTATAAAGCGACCGTGTGTTTATGATTAAGCAATATGATTGATTATTATATTTGTACCGTGCAGCTGCCGCAGTAGCAGAAACGTAGCCCGTCATACTTGGAAGACTCTTACTACTTACTTGAAGCTCTCGACAGGTTGTAGTGACGTGCGGTCCGTATCATTGGGAGTCCTGAGATCACCAACACCCTTGATCCCTTGCAGTTTCGTAGAGATATTGTCTCTTTTCCGTTCCGTTCCGTCCCGATGGGCTCTTCCAATTAGTTCCACCCTCTTCTTTCCTATACAGGACAACACGTGAAAGGCTGAGGTATCACCCTCACACGTTGCAAACAATTCCATCACGAAACCAAGCTGTACGACACCTCTTTTTTTGCCGCTGCATCAAGATTTGGATTTTAATACCAGCACACGTGTTTCCTTCTTTCTACAGTCCCGGGTCCTTTCAGAGGGGCGTGAAACAACAACTGATGACTGCCGGCCGTCAAGTTGAGGGCCACATGTAACATTATCGGTATCTGTAATGGAGATCCTAATTCCTGAAACTTTACGTTTAGCTTACCATCAGGCGAGGTGAAGTCATATTGACGTGACCATTAAAAAATAGATGCGAAGGCACGAGGTTGTCTACGACGACGCCGGTGTCCCACACCAAAGGTGTCCAAGGCGTCAAAGACATAACGTCTGGTCTCTTATCGTCGTGCACCAAACCAACGGGTTCAAGCACGGCTAGAATGGCGGTGGTGACAAGAGCCAGGCGGAGAATATCGTTTTCTTTCTTTCTTTCGCTCCTTTCATGTTATATTTGAAAAGGTTCATTCACTTACACTAATAAAATGATTAAATAAAATTATATATAACCTATTCAAGATATGAATACGAATACGGTTAAGCTCAGTTTTACATAAAAGCGGCCTCGCTATCCTACAAATTGTTTATTCAAAAACTGGACGAAAAATGAAGCTATTCAAAATTCTCTTTCATACGTGTTTGCGTACTGTGAAAATTCACGATAACTGCTAATAACATCAAGCATACGGGTACTGAATGTTGATCGAACTTTATTTCGAAGCGAATTTTAATTTACACCGTATGTGCAATTTATTATTTCAATCTGTATCGTTAGGCATCGATTGCATCTGCATTACACGCATCAATTTTTTTAAAGGAATATTAGTTACCAAAATTACTAGCATTCCCCCTAACCCTTGCAACTAAATTGCTTGTGTTAGGAGTAGATTCACGTCGTTGGTATAATGGATTGAATCCGGGACCTCCGGATCGTAAGGCCGACTCCTTAACCACTAAGCCATTGACACTATTTATACATATACTAGCGACCCGCCCCGGCATCGCACGGGTGCAACTTGATTTCACATTCTTCTTCTATTATTTATTATATATATGAACCTTGCATAGAAAAATATCTGTGAAAGATATAATAACAGCGAAAATCGCATAAAACCGTGGCGGAATTTAGAAAATCTAAGCGTAGAAACTGCTGGAAGCGACTTTGTTTTATACTATGTAAAGATATTAGGGTGAGTATATAAATTTACTCTAATTTATCGCCAACTATGTTTACAGGCCAACTTAATACGGGGTGAATCTATTACAATCAACCGAGTACTATTTTCTACACTCCACGGAGCAACTGAGAATCTATTTTGACTAACCCGGCAATCGTTCCATGATCCATGCATAATAGTGAAATTTGCTATCGCTGTACTACCGCATAACATTTTGGAATTTTACAATAATGGTTCTACGCTTAAGTATATGAGCTGAATAATATTTTAAATGCCCAATTGCTCTGCCCTTTTGATTCGCGTAGGTCTTTATGTCTGGTTTTTATACTCTGGCAGGCCTTTTTAGGCAGAATAATGCTTTGATATTTTGTTTTTACGGCAAACTGTGTAAATAGGCAAAATTTTATCATTAGGGCAATATCCGGAGCCGTCAAGTTTGGGAGCAACCTTTCAGAATCTACATCATTTGAAATCCGTAGGCCTTACTTTTTTGGACTTGCTTACCATCAGCTCATCTGAAGGTGCAGTCAAAAGACATAATAAAAAAGTAAACATCTCATGGAACTTTATCAAATTATTGTATAGGAAAAAATTACGGAAGCTTTAAACATACTGGAAAGGATAGACAGATATTCGTAAGTCCATAATTGATTTACCATTTCGCAACAAAAATACCCAAAGCATTTTTTTCGTGTAAGACATCATGGATCCATTACACCACAGAAATTAATTAAGAGTTTATATACATTTTCCTCCGCGTTTTTCAGGCCTCCTATGTATGTAGGTAAGCAATTAGTAGAGGTTTGGAGCAAAAGGCGAGCTCGAGGAAAATTATTTCTGTTCGTTATTCAGTCCCCTGTGGGGTGTAATTGGTAGGCTCTTGTGTGCCTCCCCGGCGCGGCTGCGATGTGGTTGTACATCAAACAAAACGGCCCAAATTACTGCCTTTTAATTTTCTACAATTAATAAATTGAATGGCTTTCTTTGTGCCTCAGTCGGCAAGATGTCACTGTGCATTTGCTATTTCACAATATGTGTATTTGCTGGATGTTTTGTTACAACTCGACATGGATAGCTCCCCAATCCTTCAATTTTGACACATTATATTTTGATCTGAAATCCATACATACTTACATCATCACTTACTTAATACGTACTTCACCTTTTTTGATGTAAATCATCATCATCATCATTATAGCTAGTTTCTAGCTGCGTCAAAAGTTTGTACTTTGGAGCCTGGGGTTCGCTTATTATTTTTGATGGGTATATTGGCTTTTCCGGAAGAAAACGCCGTCTGAGCTCCCAACCCCGGGCTTTATTTCGAATACAATCAGTAGGTCTACCGGCATGCAGGTTTGGTGGTTGGTTCGACCTAAAGATTTTAGTGGGGGCCCCTATTCCCTTTCTTGGGGTAAATACTTTAGTATAACTAGTCTGGCCATAAATACTGTTACATCAAAACTTTTCCTTATTTTTCAACTTTTGAATTATCTTGAATTTGGAACACGTATATTATTTTAAAAACTTCTTTCGATTTCGCGCCATTTCACATATATTTTCGTGTTCATTATCGAATTACAATATGGAATGGGGTGTTAAAGAAAATAGGATCGCAGTGATCGCCTTGCACAAAGTGTGTATGGGAGCTGTCTGTCATATTCCAGACACTTCAAAAACTTGGTATCAGCCGTATGTTCGTATATCGTACTATCAATAGATACAACAACACTTCGTCTGTCGAAGACCAGAAAAGATCGGGGCGGCCGCGTGCTGTTAGAACTACAAAGGCTATTAATGCTGTTAAAGCCAGAATTTGTCGAAACCCCATAAGGAAGCAAAAAATCTTATCGCGAGTAATGAAGATTCCCGCTAGGACTCTGTCACGTATTATAAAACAAGACCTGAAGCTCGGTGCTTATCGTCGATATACAGGACATGCCCTAAATCAATCTTTACGATTAAAGAGAGTGGATCGATTAAAGAGCCTTCTGTCTACCGATGAAAAAATTTTCACGATTGAAGAACACTACAATAAGCAAAATGATAAAGTGTACGCTCACAGTTCTAAGGAAGTTGCTCAAGTGGTCGGAATAGTACAACGGTGTCATCAGCCTGCGTCAGTGATGGTGTGGTGGGGCGTGTCTTATCAGGGAGTCACAAAGCTACATTTGTGCGAAAAAGGAGTGAAAACTTCAGCCAAAGTGTATCAAGATACTGTCTTGGATCATGTTGTGGAACCTCTCAGCAATACACTTTTTAAAAATATACCGTGGACTTTCCAGCAGGACTCTGCTCCTGGTCACAAGGCACGAACTACCCTATTTTTTGTGCGGAAATCCCTTCGGATACCCCCCCGCCGGACAGCGGGGGTGGTTATGTCGGGCTTGAACCGACTAAAACCGCACGCCGTCTTGGGTCATAATACACCGGGGTGTAAGGTTGCCCATAGAGCATATCCTTCGCACCCCGACTGACCCTGGGCCATCTCCGGTTTCGAGATGGCCCCCTCGGGTTTGGGAACCTCGGTGTCCCCGTCTTGTCCCGGTTTGGGGGAGCGGCGCTAATCGCTCCACCGTCCCGGCCTGCTTCTGCTGGGGTGACAGGCGGCCTCACCTGCCACCCCCAGGCCTGCGACTGACTTTAATAAATATGTAGGTGTAAATTTTAATAATATTACATTACTTCATTTGAAAAAAAATGCATTTTCATTTGTAACAAAACTTATGACTGGACTAGGTATAATAACAGTGTATGTAGCAGTGGTGAAGATTCCATAACGCGGTTCATAACGAGATAACACTTAAGTGTTGTGAAGAGTTTAGTGTTTGAGGATGGATGGCATTTCTTTACCTAAAGTTTATAGACTTATTTTATTTACTGGTGGTAGAAATTTGATGACACAAATTTGTCACCAAATTCGGCCGTGTAGATACCACCGTGCACGATTGCGAAAAACACTCCATAGTAATCCAATTTCGGTTTGATTGCGTTCCGAGGGCAGCACTAGTGGGACCGGTGGGTGTCACGCGGTGCTGCGACGACAATCCTCTTCTGATGAGGCCGTCAAGCTGAGTGCCACCATTGTTAACATGGTACTTGTATGCAATGGTGACCCGCTTTCCTGAGACTTTACCTGCAGCTTACCATCAGGCGAGGTGAAGTCAAGTTGACGTGTCCTAAATAAAAAAAATAAAAAAAATAATCTTTGTAGGTATGATTAACATACTGAATATTTTTATGATTTAATTTAAAATTGAGAAGTTCTATGCATTAAAGGTACACTTTAAGTACTCCCTTGTGTTTCTATTATCCTCTATAACTCAAAGGTTTGCTAATAGAAGACCTATATTGCGTTAAGCTCGTTTTTGTAAATAATTTGTTGTTTTTTGTACCCGCTTCCCATGCGAATCTATTCCAGGGATAAAAACAGCCAGATCCGTTCAGACGTTTTTGCGTGAAAGAGTAACAAACATACACACTCAAAAAACTTTCACGTTTATAATATTAAGTAGGATTGTTTTGTGCACAATTAAGAATTAAGAATAAGACTTCCTTTGTCAAATGTTCTACTTCTCGTTCTGTAATTGGGCTGTTATTTAATATTGTATTTAACATCAACACTTACTGCCAGACTTATATACTTCAGTGGTGAGTACGGCTACTGTTCAAGGTTCCGGATTCATATCCTTTTTTGAACTATGTGAATTTCTGTTAAGTAATTCCCGATAGCAACTTCATGTCTGAAAAATGTGTTCTAATGAAATCAATAGGGAACGTACCGGAGTAGTCAAATCTATCAAGTTAAACCGAAGTAATGTTATGTGTAAACGGTAGGTGGTAATTTTTTTAACCAAACAGATAAAATAAAACGTGGAAATTAATACACAAGCCTACCCTTTCGGGTTACACAGTCGTGATTATATAAAATACAGCCTACAATCTTAAAAACACCTCCGTCTTGTGTCATGTTTAAGTGAAATACCATACAATTTAGTTGATTTGATTCGCTCGAATTTTACATCTTGCCAAAGGCTATTGAGTCTAACAAAGAAATGGCTTTACTTAGCAAAAACATTTCTCGACCATAAAATAAGAAACATTAAGGATGCTAGAAGGTTTTGCTTAAATGGGTCACAGTGGGTTGTAATCATAAATATTCTCTTAATACAAATGGAAAGTGGAGTACATCAGTAAAAATAAAGTACTCGAGAACAATGTGGATCTGTATAACTTGTATACATTTATTTTTTCAGTTCTATGGCGCCGTATTTTCGTTATATTATAAAAAATGCTGAGTTACTTTGCGAAGATATCTATGCGTGGGTGTATTTGTGTGAGAGAGAGTGACAGTGTGTGTGTGCGGGTGTGATAATACTCATTTCTCCTTTACTTGAAACAATTGGATATTTTTGTTTTATTTATTTATTTATTTATTTATTAGGGATTTACAAACAGTTACACACTAAATATAATTACAACGAGTAGATAAATTAACAATGACTAAATGTGCACTTACGTTATCCACAGAATATATTCTGATCGAAATCTTGTATAGCCAATACTCCGCAGTCTACGATATTTCGTAGCAGTTACTATGCTACGACGTCTCGTAGCAGATGCATTGCTACCATATTTCGTAGCATCTACAATAAGCTGCATAATTAATTTATTATACACACCTCAAAACTGTCTAGAGATATTTTACATTTATAGATGTAATTAAAAAGTACATTACAATCTGGATTCAGATCAGGACACAGCACCACTACTGCACTCCTGAAAGTAACGGGTGATATCAAGGACGGAATGGAGAAAAGTAGTATCACAGTGCTAGTGTTAGTTGATTTTTCTAACGCATTCAATTGCGTGAATCATGAAATCCTGTTAGAAATACTTGCACATCCGATGAGCTGGAATGGTTCTTTTCATATCTTCGTGGACGCCAGCAGTCAGTTTGCGTGGATGAGATTTCATCGAGCTGGTGCAATCTCGACTGTGGGGTTCCACAAGGCGGTATTCTTTCTCCTCTTCAATTCTAATTATTTATTAATCTAATTACTATTAATATCTATTATATGTATGCCGATGATCTGCAGTTTTACAGCCAAGCCAGTGTGGATAATCTTTCGGAGGCTATTGACAGGATCAACACTGATTTGAGCTCCATAGGCAGCTGGTGTAACAATCTGGGACTGTCCGAAAATCCTGATACGAGTAAATGTCAGGGTATTTTAATTGACAGTAGCCGTATGATGAACAGGTTAGACAAAGCAACTCTGCCATTAATAACATTCAACGGAAAAACGATTCCTGCCACTCTGAGTGTTATAAACCTGGGTTTACATCTCGACGCTACATTTAACTGGCAAGCTGAAGTGTCTTATGTCTGCCAGAGGGTAACTGCCAGGGAATGTCAAAAGCTTAATTCCACCAAAAACCAAGGCAATGCTGACAATGGTGATGTATGCTATCTGCTCAATAAACTTGACCGTCTCCTCAACAATTGAATTCGATTCATTTTCAACCTTAGAAAATACGATCACGTCTCAGCTCATCGTACGGAGCTGGGTTAGTTGCCTATTCGTTAGCGACGCAGCTTGCGAGCGGTGACGCTGAGTTTTACATTCTTAAACTCCCCTAACGTCTCTACTTACCTAACATCTCAGATACAGTTACTTAGATCTAATCACGACAACAATCTACGCTCCACCAGGATACCACCGTTACGACGAGATAATTGCGGACGCATACTTCAATGGGCCAGGGATTATTTATAAACCATAATCGTTCCATCTTGGAATGGGTGGACTTCTTGAGGGTATCGAAGGCGACTCTGTTATCCAGATGTTCGCAAGACACGTACTCTTCGTGAATCCGGATGGAATCCAAACCGGGATGCATCAGTCTATATCTGCATTGAAGTCTATTGCCATTGAAGTCTATATCTGCAATTGTCTCGGCGTAACGGAGGTATCCTCAGCGGTCTACGGGAGTGAAGACCAACTTCATGCAACCTATTCCTTGCAATTTGGTCGCTTACTATACAACTATGTTCCTTCCGCTGATTTAATACCAATTGCATCGTCTCATAATTGGGTTGTCTTCTCCCCATAAATTGTAAAATCGGTCTTACCTGGAGGTTGTGACCCGACCACTGCCTTGTTGTCGCTCACTTTGCCTTTTAGTCGATAGAAGTTTATCCGCAACATTCCTTTGTGTAGCACCTCCTTCTAGTAGGCCTACAGCACGAACCATTCCTTCTCGGTTTAAATGTCGTGGCATGGCATCAAGATATGCAGAATTCGAAATCGAAGCGTCGGTAGCTTAGTGGTTAAGGAGTTGACCCTACGATCGAAAGGTCCCGGGTTCGAATCCTGGTCATTACACTACCGACGTGACTCCTAACTTAGTGGGAATATTAGTAATTTCGGTTACTAATATTTAAAAAAAAAACTTATTTATTAAATAATGTTTTGAAGAAAACTATATTTTAGTTACAATAAACAAAAAACGTGAAAAAATTTAACATTATTTAGAGGACACCAAATCAAATTAAAATTCTCCCACCTTTAACAATCTTATTTCTTTTTATTTAAGTTTGGAATCCCAAACTTAAATTTGGTATTAAAAACTATTTTCTGGAACTGATATTTTTTGTAAAATATATAAATGTAAAATATAGACAGTTTTGTGGTGTGTATTATAATAACTGTTAGTAATCCTAGGAATAGTTAAACTAAAACTTACCTTTGTTGCAGACACACACACTATATCGAGTTTCACAGTGCTAAATCCGTCGGTGCCAAGTTGGCATGCGACGTAGCGAACTTTACTCGCTCCGATGTCCAGCAACACAATGGTATGTACCTTTTTTTTTTTTTTTTTTATCGTGCGGAAATCCCTTCGGATACCCCCCCGCCGGCCAGCGGGGGCGGTTATGTCGGGCTTGCACCGACTAAAACCGCACGCCGTCTCGGGTCTTCAGACGCCGGGGTGTAAGGTTACCCATAGAGCATATCCCTCGCACCCCGGCTGACCCTGGGCCATCTCACCACTAACAGCATCGCTCATCCTGTCTCCTCTGAAAGCAGAGGAGTACGGAGAGCGATGTGTTCCCGCCACGTTGGGTATTGGCCGACGACCAATGCCAACCCTATGAAGGGGTGAAGGGGAAGCCATTGACCGCCGCCCAGGGTGTACCGGACAATGGTATGTACCTAAAACTCAATAGTTTAATTAACTAAACTAAGATTTGTGTTGTGACTGAGGGTTTGATCCTTTGATATTCTCCACATATTGTACCGGTGTGAAAAATATCTGAGATTTAAAGTCACAATCATCATCAGATTGATGCATCCAGGAACAACCGAAGATTAGCATTGTTTCTGGTGCATCCAAAGCCTACACCTCGGAGCCCGGGGTCCGCTTACTCCTTTTTCTCCTTTTGGTTTGACTGATAAGGTTTTTTATAGGAGTGACTGCCTATTACGGAATCGCCGCTTCATAGGTACATATATCTATATATAGCTACGCCTGTTATTCAATGAGGTAGGCAGAAACCACATGTTTCCACTGACTACGATCCTGGCAATTATTTTCGTTCTAGTACACAATTTTTTTTTGATAAAGCTGATATTCAAACTGTTACATATAATAACTTAATTAAAAACCATTTTTTAAGAAAGTTTTTGTTACTAATATTTCTTTGTATATATTGAATATACCGCAGAAGAAGAACGATGCAAGAACATGTAATATATTTATACATTTGCTTTTCAAATGTCTTTATCCCTTTAACGTCTCGGTTTAACATTGATATAGAAACTGAAATATATTTTATTGGTACTACATATAATGTGTGCGATATACTTATGTAACATATAAAGAAAAGTATAAGGTCATTTCTTTGTGTAAGGATACCTTTGCCTCACGGCAAAGGTATCCTTACACAAAGAAATTTATTTACTTTTATGAGATCTGCTTTAATGTTTTTCTCGAACACTTTCGGTGGATCAAATTCTTTTTGCGTTTAATGGTTCCATGTAAACTATAGGTATTGTTGTTTCGTTTTATTACTATACATATTTTTATGTCTCATTTTATAGCCAATTCCAAAACGTTGTAAAAAAATTATTACTTATGTAAACAATCTTCGTTTTTCTAAATACTTCGGTTTTAAAACCCAAATTTTACTTTAAAAACACCGAGCATCATAATTTTGTGAAAACTTATTTCAATTCGTGTTTTCACTGTATAGTGGTTTTCTTCCCCTTAGTAAGTGATACTCTGACTACACCATTCTCATCATCATCAGGCTTTCATGTCTCTCGGAGTCTTTAGTCCACTTACTACTTCTCCTCCTTTTGAGTTGACTTATAAGACTCTTATTGTACAAACTTACCTGACCCGTAAACCAAACCGGGTCTCATGTACAGCTATCGCATTAGTCACCGCTGTGCCACCGAGGTTGTCGGCTATTTACATTATTTTCTCTTCGTATTCACTACACTTTTTAAATTAAATTCAAGTAAATTCGACATAGTAATTCTTTAGTTATAAGTTATTATTTTGTTTGAATTTTCCACACTTCCATTCCATATTTGACGGCCTCTGTGGCGTAGTGGTAGTGCATTTGAATGCTACATCAAGGGTGCGGGTTCGATTCCCGCTCAGTTCAAATATTTGTGTGAATATGTATTGTTAGCCTACACTACATTTAATCGAATGGCAACACTTGATATGTTTATGATGCTTTAAATAGGATACAAGTATTATTTTTATATTCACTCATTCGTTCTCAACGGATGGTTTCAACGTCAACGCGGACTTGACAGTTGACATTACCCGATACGAGTTTTGGAGCTTACACTTCTTGTTGGACCGTTGTATAGTGCAGATTAAATCTATAAATAATTAGACAATCTCTTGTTATTTGAATGAACCTGATCTGACCTCTTTTTGCATTGATCTGGGTGTATTTGTATAATATGTATGTATTTACAAACAAAACGTATCTTAGTATGTTTATCCGCATTCTAGTACCCATAACACAAGCTAGTTAAGTTATGCTTACTTTGAGTTTACAATATTTTTCACGTAGCATGGGTACGGTGACGTTTGGGATTTGAAGTTACTAGAGATGTAGTCAAGATAAAATCGCATGAAATAAAATCGATTATATATCTTATCGAGATCATTTATTAATGAAGAAGAAATCGATTCTATTAACTAATAATTTTGAAGAAAAAAAGTAAAACAAAATTGATAACCTGTTTAATTATTTATTAAAAATCAAACATGTTCATCATCTTCATCATCATCATCATCATCATCATCGTCATCTGACTCGTCGACGTGAATAATTATTTGGGAATCAATTATGCAGTCTATTCTAATGTCTCGCTCCCAGTCATGTAAGATTAGATTTTTGGTTTTCTCCACTACTTTCTTCCAGTCATCGCCAGTGACATTTTTGCATCCCTCTTTCAATAACCCCATCATTTTTGTGGCTGTAAAAGGCGGAGCTGTATTTTTTCGTGCAGCGTATCCTGAAACAAGATAAAAAACAAATTGAGTCATAGAATTCAAGTAATAAACATAATCATATTTTTGTCAGTATGTAAATAGACTATGGTTAAACAAGTTACCTTTGATTTGGGCCCAAATTAATTCAATGGCATTGTACTGACAGTGGTACGGTGGAAGCCTCAGGACTTCGTGACCATATTCGTTTGCCATCATATCTAATTTGTATGTCGTTTGGGGCTTGTGCATTTTTACAAGCTTCACTAGCTCCACCTTTAATTTCGTCTCATCGGCTTCCACATTATTGGCTTGGAGCCACTCGATCAACTCGCTCTTCTTATTGGAAGAAGTCGGCGGTTTGTTCAATTGCACGGAGTGATATGGGGCATTGTCCATAATAATTGTGCTGGGTTCTTCTAAATTGCTAAGCATATTTTGAAACCAGTCCGTGAATACTTCCGCATTCATATCTTCGTGATATTCTCCTCCTACCACTCCTTAGTACTAGCAATATACTTCGAATGGAACATAAAGTACGTTCACGTATTATATTAAGTTATTCGACAATTTATCGATTATAACGATTTTACTATGTCAATCTCTAACGCAACCTGTTCCGATTCACGCATCAAGAATTATGTATTTGGAATGTTTATATTTAAAGTTTAAATAATTACGGAGAAATAAAAATAGTTTTAAGTTAAAAATGCAAAATAAAACAGTTTTCTTTTTATCTTCGTATTAAGTGTTGTTTCCTGTATTCCGCGTTAGGTAAATTGTTTCGAAATGAATCATGCATGAAATGGAATTAGTCAAATGTCACCGTACCCATGCTACGTGAAAAATATTATAGATAGCGCTATGTAAAATCACGTAGGATATTTATTTATATATATAAACTTTAATTTTACCACTCCTTAGTACTAGCAATATACTTCGAATGGAACATAAAGTACGTTCACGTATTAATATATAGATTTAATTAGAAGCCATAGTGATCGTATTTCAACTATGAGCAGAATCAAGTTTAATCTTATATTATTGTTTGTGTAACATCCTAGCAATAAACAAACCAAGATTATTTTAATAAATCTGTTAGGAGCGACTTTTACGGTTTGTAATAAAACCGACATAAATCCTTATGCAATAAAATTCAATTTAAGCGCAACGTATTAACGGTAGGGACGCGCGGAAGTCGCTAAAACTAGAAAATAAAACGCATACTGTGTACAAGTTGGTTTTTATTTCGTATGTTTACTTTATGTGACTAAGAGAGAATTTCATGAATGAAAGGAATTGCAATCAAATCAAACCAAAGGAGGTTATCAAGCTTCTCATTGTACTAAATGAACCTCGTTGTGTGTACGGGGACTGTTGTATGGCTCTATCGCAGGCTTTCCTCTCAAGGTTAGGAGGTCAGACGGCAGTCGATCCTGCAAAAGTTAAGATAAACCACGTCAAGAGGCGAAAATGCAGGAGAGCCTACCGCGGGATTCAAAGTGCAAGCCTTGGATGTAAACGTGGTAATCGCTAAGATGATGATGACTGAATAGAATATATCCCGTAACATAATTGTAAATCATGTGATGCGAATATTTAAAACTTAAAAAACGATAGGGCACTGAAAACTGTTATGATGCAAACTGACTGTGAGATAATATTGCCTGGCTCATAATAAAACAGGTTATAAATATAACGGTTTATCGCAAACGGTAGTGAAGCGCGCGCTGTCCGCAAATGATAACTTGGTCTAAGTAACTGAACGTTTTTGTTATAAGATTGCCACTATGCATTAGGTTTAAGTTCAACTGCGAGAAATGTCGGCTTTAAAAAGTCTTTATAAAGTTTTTAAAGAGATTTATTCCTTGAATTGGAGACAATGCTCACAGAATTGAGCAGAGATTTGAATAGAGTTAATGTATACTATTATAAAATTGTAAATTAGTAATACTTGGGTTATGTTAAATGAACAATTCTGAACACAATTTTTTTTTTTGAATTCTTGTCTGTTTGCCTGTTTCTTCGCGTTGAAAGCAAAAAGTACTGAACGGATTTTGACGCAGTTTTTTTTAGAAAGGACTTGGTCAGACATAAAATCTGCCGTATGTTTGATTGCAAATGGTCAAGTTGAACCGGAGAAATGACCAAAAAATTATAACAGAAAATTATAGCAATAAATAATATCACTGAATTTAGCATGAACCGAATGTATCCAGAAATTGTTGATTATACAAAACAATAAACAGACAAATAAATTACAACCGTGGGACTCAAAGCAGGCAAATAATTTATCATCTCTCAAAGAAGGGACGGTTCTGCCTACATTGATAAAACATTCATTGTACGAAAAGCTCAGGGATCCACTTTGATACATGTTTAGATATATACAATTAGGTACTTACAACTTGTTGCTTGAATAGAATATATATAACAGGCCTCATCAGATCCATTAGGTAACGATGTTCAAATAACAGCAATATTTTATACAAAAATATAACGAGTGATGTTATTTATTTGTAATATATTCTGAGAAGTGTACGTAATAAGACCAAGTTATTATTATACTGATTTGTATAAAATGAGCTTCGGGATATCAGGCGTGTAACTGCATAGAATAACTAATTTTAAAAGTTCCGTCTTCTAGGATACATATAATTATTAATCTTATCGGTAGTCATACTTGATTTTATTTATGCTAGTCAACTTCAATCATAGGTACTGTCTATAAAAAAAAAGACACACATAAAAAGCGCACACATAACACATTTCATATAATTTGTTTTAGTGGCACACGTATATAGTACATACTAGCTGATGCCCGCGGCTCCACTCGCGTGGAAGTCGTCCAAAATTACGGCATAGACTGGTGTATCACTGGCGGTATAGTACTGGACAGTCTGCTTAAGGCACAGAACTGCAGCTTCTGTGGAAAGACTAAATTCAAATTGTGCATCATGAAGCTTGTTACTAGTATTTAATTTTAAATCAAGCAGCCTGTCCAACACCTTGCCAAGGCCGTAGCCAACGACGGTACCCTCAGCAGAGTCAGTACTCCTCTCACCCCCATCCCTCTGAGCTTCAGTCGAGACCAAAGTAGCAGAGACCCTACAATGTTCTTTAAACATGTCAGCGATGCGTGAGGGTTCATTTAGCCCCTCTACGCTTACTGGATCTTTTGTCAAGGAGGTCAACTCCTTTGTGTGCTTCCAGAAACTCTTTAACTTTTTATTTGTATGAGTCACATTAGAAATTACCTTTATATCTGTGTTTCATTGTTTTGACACCACTTTAATTTTTTTTAAAGCATTTCTGGAAGCACGAATCTCGTCATAAACAAATTTTCCTTGATGCCTATCATACAGGACCTAGAAATGCACGACAACTCAGAACATTTGGTATGTTTAAGGTTTAAATTTTGGGTTTGATTGAGCAGGCAGACTATTATGACTTCAATAACGATTTACTGATCACTATCTTAATGTAATGAATGAATAAATGTGATCAATCATGTGTTTCATTCACTCCTCTGATCCGATCGAATGCGGGACTGTTACATGAGACGGTATCATTTATTAAAAACGAAACATAATATCTAATGATTATAATTCCAAAGTTGGTATCTGCTTTAAAAAAGGAAACGAATGGACTTCATAAGACGAAGAACATTCCCATAAAATATATTTTCCCCGCAGATGGCTAAAACGGTCTCCCTCAAGCCACCAAGAAACAAATATATTGCGATTTGCTCCTTCATTTTCTCGCAAGGTATTTTATTGCGTTGGGGTCTCTCATAAATTTCGCAGTCACTCACAGAGAAAAATAAGGTCTAACCGAGGCTCAGAAGAAATTGGTGCGAAATTTTCTTATTAGTTTATTTTTATTACATAAGCCATTTGATCATTATTGCTTGTTACATTACGTGAGTGTTATTATTTTATCGTAATATTTTTTTATGATTAGGAGAAATTTCCTTTCGTAAATATCAAATTGAATTGAATTCAAAAAACCAGCCTAGTGCGAGTCGGACTCGCCCATGAATGGTTCCGTAGCAGCAAGTAACATAACATAAAAGTTCATGTAGTTAGTTGTAACAAAAAAAACTACTTACTAGATCTCGTTTAAACCCTTTTCATTTTTGGTGTAAGTTTACATGGTGATGTACAATGTACATACATCATATATTTTTTTAGTTTTATGATTCTCTTATTTTAGAAGTTACAGGGGGGGGGGGGCACACATTTTACCACTTTGGAAGTGTCTCTCAAGGAAACTATTCAGTTTAGAAAAAAAATTATATTAGAAATCTCAATATAATTTTTGAAGTCCTATCCATATGGGTTCATACATATGGGTTTGATGAAAAAAAAAATTTGCATTTCAGGTCTAAGTATGGGGAACCACCAAAATTTATTGTTTTTTTTTCTATGTTGTGTGCAAATCTTAA
This sequence comes from Cybosia mesomella, assembly GCA_946251805.1. Classification (NCBI taxonomy): domain Eukaryota; kingdom Metazoa; phylum Arthropoda; class Insecta; order Lepidoptera; family Erebidae; genus Cybosia; species Cybosia mesomella. The sequence goes on along the minus strand of OX276408.1, from coordinate 12,619,518 downwards.
CGCGGTTCACAGAATACATCTACTTACCAAGTTTCAACAGCATACTTCTTATAGTTTCGGAAAAAAGTGGCTGTGACATAAGGACAGACAGACATACATAGCTACGGAACCCTGAAAATGGCATACTAAGCCAAACTGGATTAAATATTTTTCTTAGTTTATAAAATCACAATCCTTTTTAAATTGCCCTTTTAAAGTAAGAGTGAAATTGGCTTAGCGTCAATGCCTAAAAGAGTGTCCCGGCGCGACCGTTTCTTTGCAAACAAAATGACATATCTGATTAAAAGTTTCAACAACTGGTCCCATTAATAATCTGACCTCAGCTTAAGCAAACATAAAATATTTTATATAGTATACACCTACGATTATTATTTATATTATAACAATTCTAACGATTTCATTCAGAAATATTAATAATATTACCCACTATCGCTTCAAGTAATAATTGTTTTTGCTTTCGTAGTGTTGAGATAAAATGACAGAATAGTTTAAGGACTTGAAAATAAAATAACTAATTTTAAGAACAAATTATATACTTAACTACTATGAATTATTTAGGAATTTATACTTAAGCACTTTTCTTTGTGGATTTTTCTCTTGTCGCACCTATTACTTCTTTGTAACATAATGAATTATCGAGTTGAATCCCGGTTGCATCCAAAGTTTACTTATATTAATTAGCTCATACGCTTATAAATCTATGTTATTGTATAATCATTTGTGGTATGACCACAAATGATATGACTTAAAAAAAAAAAATTGAATTTATTAGGCGGAGTCATCAAAAAACAATGTTTAAAAATGACTGTAAAATTATTCATTGTATCCGTTGTTCGCAAGAATTACGGTAGATGGCTCCAGCGTCGCCTTAAGACGTATATAGTATATCGGAGAATTTCGAATATCTGGGACGTGTCTAGATAGCTCAGCTGGTCAGAGCATTCCCCCTGTAAGGGACTGGTCGCGGGTCGTTCTAGATGTTCTCTTTTTCCGATCTAAACATTTAAGTCTATATTTTATATGACAGTGAGGGCGAATTGAGGGTGAGTGACCTTACCCTTGTTCCAAGTATCCATTAAATTCATGTTAACACAAAAATCTGGTGAACTTCAAAATTTTATACCTATTAAATTTGATTGAAATTATTATTTACATTAACACAACAAAACCATAGTAAATAATTTTAATGAATCCTTTTTACGCGTTGACACAATAAATTTGAAATTAAAAATGAAATATCAAATTTATTGAAATAATGTATTACAATTGTACTTTTCCACTGTACCTATGTTGAATAAATTACAGCTGACCAGTTTCGCCTCACGGTATTCTCAAAGGATTTTATATGACAGTTACTACATTAGAAGAGTACAAGTGATGTATTATTTCAATATGCTTAACAATTTCCAACAAGTGCCATCCATCAACAGTAGTTATAAGTAGTCTAAAACCACATTATTGTATATTCATTGTACTTCACGTATGTAGATTAAATAAATTGATACAAGCACGTAGGTATACAATTTTTTCAATATAAAGTTAAATGTTTATGTCACAGGACACATCCAGCCGATTGGTACATAGACTATACCAACAGCAATGACGGTGGCATATGGTAGATCAATACGAATACAAATATCGGGGATTCGAGGCTATCGAAATAATGTGATTTGTGTACGTAGCACCTCCCATTATATAACATATAAATACAAACGGGCGCATTTATCTTATTCATACGGTGTGTTCGTACCTTTTTTTTCGAGCGAAAATCCCCTCGTTTACCCCCCCGCCAAACCGACTAAAACCGCACGCCGTCTCGGGTCTTCAGACTGGGTTTGAGGTTGCCCATAGGGCATTTCCCTCGCACCCGACTGACCCTGGGCCATCTCCGTTTTCGAGATGGCCTCCTCGGGTTTGGGAACCACGGTGCCCCGTCTTGCCCCGGTTGGAGGGGGGGGCTAGTCACCCCACCGTCCCGGCCTGCTGCTGCTAGGGTGACAGGCGGCCTCATCTGCCACCCCCAGGCTTGCGACGGTGCGCTCGTACCTGGAGCTCTAATAATTTGATGTTAATCATACAGGTAAATATTGTACAGTTTAATATTGTGTAGTAAAAACTAAACTATAAACTTAGTGAATGCAAAAATCTAGGGTATTCTATCATACCCAATAACAAGTTAGGGATAGTAAAAATGAAACAAACAGTGGTGAAACATCCTCATAATATGATTTCTATCATGTGTTTTGCTCATTTCATTGCATTTCTCATACATAGCCCTTAAAAAGTTTACTATCCATAACATGTTTGCTATAAACTTCAGTAAACATAATGTTCAAAAATTCGAAATTTTATTTTACACAATTATCTTTACATTTAAAACTATTATCACAATAATACTAATACTAATTTATATGTATAATACTAATACTAATTTACATTTAAAACTATTGTCACATCCGAATGCTCATTTATAATAAAATTGTCAGTCTTAAAACATTTGCTGAAAATTAGGTTTTAGTGACAGAGACGAATTGCTGTAAAACCGACTCCACATAGCCTTGTCTGCCCTACCCCTAGAGTGTAATTTCACGTAGGCGTAGAGGCGAGGCGGCCAGCTGTCTGCGACGATTATGACGCATTGGACCACCGAAGAACCGCAGCGCCGCGCCACAGCCATGCCCAAAGCCATATTGCCGTAAATCTCACTTCGCGTAGTCTAGTCTGCCCTACTCCTATCGTGTAATTTAGAATCACGTAGGCGCATAGGGCGAGGCGGTCCGCTGACTAAGAAACAAGAGGCTGCGAGCAAACCGCCGCGGCTAAGGCAACCGGCGAAGCTGGCCACTAAGCCGAAGCTGCGATGGTGAACGAAAGCCGTCTGCGACGATTAGTAAGCATGGGACCGCCGAAGACCCGCAGCGCCAGACCCGTGAAAAAAGCCATATTGCTGTAAATCAGAGCCCTCGTAGTCTTGTCTGCCCCACCCCTAGAGTGTAATTTAGAATCGCGTAGGCGCGTAGGGGCGTGGCTGCCCGCATACTAAGGAGCAGCAGGCTGCGAGCGAACCGCCCCGACTGAGGCTGGCTAGCGAAGCCGGCCAACAAGCCGAAGTTACGGTGGTAAGCGAAAACCGTCTGCAATGATTAGCACGTGCGGGACCGCCGAAGACCCGCAGTGCCGGAGCCGTGACAAAAGCAAAATATAGCGGCTTCACGTAGACTTGTCTGCCTTACCCTTAAAGTGTAATTTAGAATCACGTGAGGCGTATAGCTTGGTAATACATTATTAGGATAAATAAACATTAAATATAAATTTCTTTCACGGCCGGCGTTGCACGTAAAATATACTGCTTCCGGGCTGTTTGGCTGTGGTCCATTGGAAACTTGAATTCCAGACGTTTCGTCGATCACTGCGGTCGACATCTTCAGTGGCACAGCTCGGGACACCGTCAAGTGCGGAGAACCTTCCTCGGCGGCGAACTCGCTGTGACTGATGTAGCGGCCCGAGTCACTGGCGTATTTATAGGCGCAGTTGGTTGGGGGAAACAACGTGATCGATCGTGATTGGTTGAGAGCTGCGCAACCGATGCGCTCGATCCTGATTGGTCGAGGCTAAGCAAGGGGGTGTGACCTCCCGATACCGGGGATGGTGGTGGCTTCGTCATGTTTGAATTGTGATGACGCGCGGCTCTCAGTGCTGGGTACCAATCTTTTTGGAGATGAAAACCTTCGTTTTTCTATTAAAATTGTTGGGATGCTTGAATATTTCGATGGCTTCTCGACATAGCTGTGGGAAGAAATGTGGTAGGTAGAACCTTTGTGTTCTGTTTGATGGAATGATTACCAAGGGGAGGATGGTAATCATGCCATTTGCGCGAGAGACACTTCCAAAGTGGTAAAATGTGTGTGTGTGTGTCCCCCTGTAACTTCTAAAATAAGAGAATGATAAAACTAAAAATATATATAATGTACATTACCATGTAAACTTCCACCGAAAATTGGTTTGAACGAGATCTAGTAAGTAGTTTTTTTAATACGTCATAAATCGTAAACCGCAATTTACCTTTCATTCAATCAACTCAAATATGAAAATTTTACTTGCTGCTACGGAATCCTTCATGGGCGAGTCCGACTCGCACTTGGCCGGTTTTTTTTTAATATCTCCAATGTATAGACACAGCTTATTTACAATTTTATAATAGTATAGATAATTATATATTTTTACTTACAATAGAATACTAATATAAAATATAAACTATAAGACACTATCAAATTGGAGCTACACATCGTTTGGTAGTTACGACTTTTAGTAGAAGTCAGTGTTGGATCGATGCAAGCGCCGTCATAAATATTTTACGCTCGCATGCATCTGTATACCACGTCAACGAATATTTATTTGTGACGCCTCGGGAATATGTCTACACCGAAAATATTTTACAGACGTTCCTACTGGCTGTATTTTTATGTAAGTCTGTATTTATGTGTTTTCCTAGGTATAAAGCTGAACGGTAACTTTGAAAGACATCTTTGAATGGTGTTCAATTTAATGAACTATTATATGAACGTACAGTCAGTATCAAAAGTTGATGATAATATCCAGGTGTCATAAGCATCACCTACTTTTGACTCTCTGTTGCATCACCTACTTTTGACACCTGGATATGATCATCAACTTTTCAAAATATGATACATTCACATTGAAGTTTGAGGATTTCTTGAGACGTTCTTGCTACATTTTTTCAAATGCTAGAAACTTAGTCCTGTCCACGTCTAGATTAGAATTATGTTCGAAGGCATATTCCATCAGTTTCTTTAATGGGTCGGTTTGCCTAATCCATGAGTTCCCTACGAAACCAATTCGCTATTCACCAGTTACGAAAATTATGTTACATTCTACCTCCTCTTTGTATGTTAATGATTGTTGTACTATGAATATAATATAATGAAGAATTCAAAAACAAAAATTGAATCCCAGTTTTATTTTGAACTACCTGATGCCCGCGGCTCCGCCTGCGCGGATTTTGGTCATCGTTTTTTGGTCATATCTCCGGTTCTACTTAACATACGGCAGATTTTAAGTCTGATCAAGACTTTTCTAATGGAAGAAACAGCATCAAAATCCGTTCAGTCGTTTTTGCATTCATCGCTAATAAACTGACAAACAGACAATTTTTGCGTTCGGAATCGTTAATTCAAAACAACCCAAGTATTTTCTTTTAATTTCTTCAATGTACAGACATAACTAGTTTACAATTTTATAATAGTAAGATGAATGGAAAAAATAATCTGTGAATAAGGGTGAATGTTTGTAATGTTTTCCGTTGAAACGATTTGCAAATCACTCACCATAGCGGTCACAAATCACGACTAACTTACAATGCTAACATATACAAAATCAATAAATATGGTAGAAAGTTGATATTATTGTTTTTGAAGAATGCTAAAAAAAAATTAAGCTCTCCTGCAAATGGTAGACCCATTAACTGTGTATAAATACAATTAACAAAGTGCCAGGTCGGAACTAATATTATAATTTTAGGCTTTGTAAATAAAGTGACATAATACCGTCGTACATTTTAGGCACCACAAATAAATACACATTCGTATACTTTGGAATACGAATTTATTTTACGTACGTACGAAAATACGAACGTATTTTATCAAGAAAAACAAACAGTACCTACTATAGACGGTATAGACCTACTACCTACTAAGAAGTACGGCAAATGTTTTGAAACTTTGCGCTTTTCACACATTCGTTGCTTGAATATTGTAATCTGTACGGTACTATAGGTACGATATCTTTTGTGTTCTCGAAGTTTCGATACCATTACAACGACTGTTGTCACGAGTAGACTTTAAATTTTGTATATAGTATATACTAGCGACCCGCCCCGGCTTCGCACGGGTGCAATGGATGTTATTATACATATAAACCATCCTCTTCAATCACTCTATCTATTAAAAAAACCGGATGTATATCCGTTGCGTAGTTTTAAAGATTTAAGCATACATAGGGACAGAGAAGGCGACTTTTTTTTATACTAGTTACTATACTACTACATACTATACTATATTATACTAGTACTATGTAGTGATTAGTTAGAAGAACTGAATTTACTTTGACTATTATTTACTTGTTCTCAATTTAAAATTATGATCAATCACGTCACTGTTTATTGTGTCCTGTAATATACTATATTTTTTAAAGGCCGGTCCTGTGCCAATCCTAAAAAAAGTGGGCTTAATGCCTGTGCTTAGCGCGTTCAAATACAGATATCTTCTTTTTTATAGTACTTACCAACAATCATCTTATAAAATCAATCTGTTGCTGCAATATTTAAAGAAGCTATTCAAAATAATGCCTCAGAAATAACGAATGAGATTTAAAAACTATCATCTTCTAGCATTTAGAAGGACAGAATAATAACATTTCTACGGTCTTTTGAGATTCTCTCTCGATGTTTATTTCCACCTTTTTATATTTTAAATTTCTCCTCAACTTGCAATAGTAATCAAATCATTTCATTAGTATTCTTCTTCTAGTATTCTCTACGGTAATTTCATGCTCAGTGTTGCCATTCATGAGCACATTTTGGTATATATTCTGGGTCTAAATGCGGTTGTTTCATGAAAAGGAAACTTTTCAAATTGGAATAGTTCACCGGATATTTCGCGTGTTGGCATCCATCTTTGTGGGAGCGGGTGTCACTGGGTGGTTGTGGTATGAGGCTGGGTGGTCAACTATGAGGGCAGTTGGTTTTTTCGGCACTACCCGTGTGCTTTGTAAATAACCTTTTTGTAGTATAGATTTAATCGAATGGTTCAGAGTCAGACTCCGTGTGATACAGGATTCTGATTCGATATATACATCTATGCCTTGTTTTTGTATCTATAGAGTATGAATTTGTCCTTAAACAAATTTAAATATTTTTATGCATATTGAAATAAAACTATTTTTAACAGATTCTATCGCGATTTATTTGATGTTATTTTATAATTTACATTGAACTCGACGTTTCGGTTGCTTTTCAGCAGCCATGATCACGGGGAGACTAAAGATGGTTAAAAAAAAAAATTGTACGACAAAGTACACAACGCCATCTAGACCCAAACTAAGCAGAGCTTGTCATATGGGTTCTAGAATGCGGATAAACATACTTAAATACTTTTTTTTTTGTAAATAAATACATATTATATATATAAACATCTAGACCAATGCAAATATACATATTTGCACTGAGCGGGAATCGAACCCGCGACCTTTGGCTTAGCAGTCGAATGCACTACCGCTACGCCACAGAGGTCGAGTTGGACCATGGCTGCTGAAAAGCAACCGAATGGGTGACATTCGCGTAAACTTCCGACTATTTATATGCATGTTATACCCGAACGGGGAGTCAAAAATGGTTAACACTCATTTCATTTCACTTGGTTCAATATCATCAAACGTCTTGCTGTCTACCGGATACTTTGCCGGAACTTCATGGAAAAACTCATTAAGTACTAGTTTATCCCAATAATCAAACTAAGGCTTTTTTGCCAGGGTCATCTTCTGTGAAGAAAATTTCATCCAAATCCTTCTATTTTTGCATGATTGACAGAGGGGGATTCCCCGTAAGTCCGGCTAGGCTAGGGTAGCCAGATATTAACGGAGACTAATATTTATTTATTTGATATACCTTACTTCTTCTTCTGAATCGATTTGAATTAAAAGAAAAAATGCATATCATATGTATCATCAAATGATAAGGTGAGTAGAGGCTGACGGGTCTGGCTAGTCAGCTTCTGATGGTTGTCAACAAACAAACATAAAAGCTTTCATGCCGCGACCATACATTGATCATATTTGCTCCAATGAAATGTCTTGCGCCGAAAACATTGTTTCTTACAGCAGTCTTGTACTCAATGCGATTCTTACGACCAATTACCGTCCAATGGTCAATACCGACGCGCACAGACTCGGTTTTCAAAGAAGTTCAAAGAAAGCAAGGTGAGTGTGGGTAAACATCTTGGATGAGACGCGGCATGTGCGCCAAATATTGGTCTGTTGTCGCAAAGGTTGGACCCGAAGGTGAATCCAATGTGTGCCGCTTCAGATGTAAAATAGTGGTAGAGAAGAATTATCAGAGTATGTGTGCTTTACTAAAGGATAACATTATAAAGTACGTTATGTGTAATGAAAAGAACACAAAAGTTTTAATACTACCGTTATCTCAACCCGCCATACGCTGTTTATGAGTCAAGATAAAAGTAATATCGAGCTTCAATTTATCTCAGCGATTCAGTATTCTGCACCGTTGTAAATTTTTTGCTAGCTTTTACGATTCACGGTGTTATAAATTTTGAACGAATGTGGATAGTAAAACGATGGACTGAGTAAATAATGAGCCCTCAATACTGTGTACCTACGATATCTGCCTCGCATACTGTGCACTGTATCTAATGTGGTACCTGCGTGGCTTCGATGTTATACATGATGCATTTTAATTTGGCTTTAAAATGCTGGCTCTGTAGTGTCCATTTTAGGTAGATTTCGATGAAATCGATCTACCTTTTTTTTTTTTTTTTTTTTTATCGTGCGGAAATCCCTTCGGATACACCCCGCCGGCCAGCGGGGGCGGTTATGTCGGGCTTGCACCGACTAAAACCGCACGCCGTCTCGGGTCTTCAGACGCCGGGGTGTAAGGTTACCCATAGAGCATATCCCTCGCACCCCGGCTGACCCTGAGCCATCTCACCACTAACAGCATCGCTCATCCTGTCTCCTCTGAAAGCAGAGGAGTACGGAGAGCGATGTGTTCCCGCCACGTTGGGTATTGGCCGACGATCAATGCCAACCCTATGAAGGGGTGAAGGGGAAGCCATTGACCGCCGCCCAGGGTGTACCGGCCGCTCCGATTCCGTTCCCCCCGGACTGCAGCGGGATCGGATTCGGAGCGACACTCGAGGAGGTTACCCAACACACACCCCGAAATCGATCTACCTATTGGTTTCTTGACTACTGTCTAATTTAAAAAAAAAATTCTTCATAGGAGGTCTAGTTATGACCCCCTGAGTCCGAAATGACCACTGGTCAAAAAGTTTATATATATATATATATATATATATGTATGTATGGTTCCACTTCCCAAAATTTGCGGCACTCTCACGGTCGCATTTTTGCCCCGATCGCTTTCAAACTGCGGTCAAAAATTGCTTGGGTGTAAACTTAGTTTAAGTTCGTGAATTGGTGGAATTCGGCCTAAGGGGACGGTAGGGCCTCACTTTTTTTGAAATCAGTTTTTCCTCAAAATTTCACGTTCCATGAAAGATATTCGAACCGTTCTAATTTTATCCCATAGTAAACATGAATACCAACAACTTTTAATTATAAACCTATAAGGTTAAAACTTTAACTAAAAGTGGAGGGGGGAAAAAGTAAAAATTTTCGGGAAAAAAATCATAACTTCTAACCGGTGAAGATTCTTGTCGTAGGAAACATTTTTAATCGATAGGCCATTTTTAAGTCTAAAATAAATGTCTGAAAAGTTTTTCGCTAAAAGTTACCGTTTTCGAGAAAAAAAAAATAAACTGTTTAAAGTCCGTAGTTCTCTATATAAAATAATATTAATTGCTTCACGAAATCTACCTGTGCGTTCCCCCTGCGGGAACGGATTTTTTATATATAACAAGCAGCCGGGGACCTGGCTTCACCCGGGAATAAATTCGTAAAAATGACCTATAACCCAATTGCCAATCCGGGTCTAATGGTAAATATAAGATAGCTATAAGAAGCTTTCAATTGAATTTCGTGCTTCTTACTTTGAAAATTACGAAATTTCCTTAGAATCGTTCATCACCTAATTTACCACCTTAGTAGCAAATTTTGAAAAGCACTGATGCACTTGTTCATTTATTCCTAACCAAAAGTAGGTATATGAATTGCCATGCTTCTAACTTTGAAAATGACAGACTTTCCAAGAAACGTTCTATCTATAGAAAAAAAAACGATAATTTGCTGTATCACAAAATGCTGTGGAAACTAAACTGGAAAAGCTGGGAATGCATGACAATCTGGCTTAAGATGGTTCGTTTAATAACCTCACTGAAACTGGTTTCAGTGAGGTACCCATACGTGCCCAGCAGAAGTAGGCCGGAACGGTGGGCGACTAGCGCCCCTCCCCCAAACCGGGGCAAGACGGGGACACCGTGGTTCCCAAACCCGAGGCGGCCATCCCGAAACCGGAGATGGCCCAGGGTCAGTCGGGATGCGAGGGACATGCTTGCGAGACGGCGTGCGGTTTTAGTCGGTTCAAACCCGACACAACCGCCCTCGCTGGCCGGCGGGGGGGGGGGGTATCCGAGGGGATTTCCGACAAAAACAAAGGTACCCATACGTGACACCATTCTTAAATAAAACGATAGTCGATACGATAGCTGAGAGAAGTCTGTGCAAGTAGAAGTAGTTGAAAAATTTGCAAATCGTCAATAGTAATTTACTTTTTAATAACATCATTACTACCATTAATAGCATAATATTAATAGCATTATTATCTACTAACGCACCTGTGACTGCGTGTAACATAAGTAGCCACGGGGGAACCACTAACTAGATTTAACTAAACCAATTTTGAAAACATTTGAGCAAATTTATGTTTACCAATGCTAATCGCATGTAACAGTATTTATTATACACATGTGAATTTTTAGTTATTCAAGAAAGAAATATTATTTATATTTTATTTTTGAATTACAATTACAACAAGTACTTATTTCATTATTAATTAATATTATTTATATAATTTTTTTTAATTATTTAAATTCATTATTTAAATACTAGCTAACTAAACTAAACTAAATAAAACTACACATGTTATACTTATTGATTCGTGAGAATTTATACTATTATAAAATTGTAAATTAGTTGTATCTGTATATTGGAGATATTTAAGTAAAACGTGGCTTATGTTTAATGAAAATTTATGTAAACATTTTTTGAAGTCTAGTCTGTTTGTCTCTTTATTATCTGTTTGTTGGTGATGGACGCAAAGACGCGGACTTTGATGCGTTTTTTTCTATTAGAAAGGTCTTGGTCAGACTTAAAATCTACCTGTGTTTTATTGCAATTGTTTAAAAAGAACCGGAGAGATGACCAAAGAACGATAACCGACCTCCACGCTGACGGAGCCGCGGGCATCAGCTAGTATTTTATAAAGAGGTTAAAGCGAGATCTGTTTTTTTTGGATTGGAGTATATTCATCATTGGACTTGAAGGAATCACATGTTATTCGTATTTATATTGTGGGAGACAGGTGTGAAGTGGTAGGCCTATATACATTTGAGGTTGACTTTAGGTCACCATCTCTATCATCTAAACGTATTAACGTTAACAGGAAAATATATATCAGAGGCGTTGAGAGTAAAATGTTCCACTGATATAGTGACAACAGTATCAAAGCATCCAGAGCGTAAGCCGATCTACTTTTTTCAAACAATGTAACATATATATACGTGGAATGTGTTTCAGATGTACGATGCTCGTTAGTGACAGACCCGAGCTCTGCACGTTCGTTCAAACGAAAACGATTAAAACGCTCCCCCGGTGAGTATGTGCTATACTTTTTATATATTTAATAAAAGGCTGGCATTTTCTCATTTAATCAATTTGTACAGATTCCCGCCCAGAACTGGTGTATACTTTTATAGAGCAGGCGGTACAGCCAGGGGCTCAAGTTGCGCTAAAATGTTCGGCAGTAGGGGAGCCACCTCCTCGATTTAGATGGACTTTAGACGGCCAACCTATACCGTCACATCATGGGTAAGTGATCAATTTTATCTCTATATATAGGAAAAAAAACAGAGAGAAGTGACAACTTGCACAATTACGTGTGGATTTTTGAATCCTCAGGAAATATTTACAGAGCCATCTAAGTTTTTCATTATGAATTAGTTCGAAACTTCATCAAGATCAGAACAAAATAATTTTGTTAAGATTCCAAACGAGTTCATCAACTACAACAAATATGGCGTTGTTATAAAAAAAGAAGCAGTGACGATGATGCCAGTTCCATGATTTTTGTTCACCCAAAAAGTGTTCAACGCACCTAAAGAAGTTTTTACTTCAAAAAAACTCGTATTTTTTATAAATTACTTAATATTATAAAATTTCCGATTTGAGTAGTGCTCCCGTTTGTACTATTTCTGCCCCTTTTATGAAGTAAATCGTATAGATTAAAAGTTTATGTCCGTATATGCAGGGCTATAATAACGGAGAGCCGGGAGAGTGGTCCCTCTGGACTCGGCAGCAGTGGTAACTATGTACTGTCTACCCTGTCATTGAGTAGCGCGCGAGTGGAACATGGCGGACGATACGAGTGCCGAGCGACTAACAACCATGGATCAGTTGCTCATGCTGCCCGGCTAAATGTATATGGTAAGGGCTCTTATATACTGTTACAACGATCGTCGATATCTCGGAAACTACTGATCGAATCTTCTAGAAATTAAAACGCATTGTTAATGTCGAAGTACTCTATCGATCCGTTTAGAAAAATCTAGAAAAGTCAATACAAAATCACACGCCCTTTTGTCTACCTATACCAACTTTACCTACAAATCGCGATAAAAAGGGCATTCACCTCTATCGTCGGCACGACTGTGTAGGTACTTATTTTCTCGAACGCCCCAGTAAATACCTACTATTCTCGAACGCCCTAGTACCTTCCGGAATATTCTACCCCGCTTATTAAGAGCTATAAAAGGACGCCCGGCTATCGACACGAGGCAGTTAATTTTCGAAAGTGAAAGCGAACACATCTTACCGAAGTGAATCAAGAGAGTTATACCTGCGACTTAAGGAACTACTGTGGACTACTGTGAACTGCTGAGCGACTGGAACTGTTGAAGAGTACTGTGTGTGCTAGTTATTTAGTTGTCTAGTTTGTGGTGAGCGAATAAACCTCTTTGTTGTGTAAACGGCATTTAATTTGTACCCCGCGCACGTAACAACTGGTGTCAGAAGTGCGATGCCGTTATTACCACGTGAAGACGAAGGGCGTACTCCACGGACCAGACGTCAAGTAGAAATGGATGCTGCACGTCAACGGAGCCTTAAAGAGGAAGGGCGTCAGGCCGATCCTGCTATCTCATCGGTAACTACGGGAGCACCAGATGGAACCTCGTCAGATACCAACATGATGACGCTGTTGGCTTCTATGCAGCAGATGATGCAGGCCTCTATGCAAGAAATGCAGGCCAATCAAGAGGCTAGTCGACAGACGATGCAGGCCTCCATGCAAGAGATGATACAGGTCAACCAAGAGGCTAGTCGGCAGATGTTACAGGCCTCCATGCAAGAGATGCAGGTCAACCAAGAGGCTAGTCGAAAGACGATGCAGGCCTCCATACAAGAGATGCAGGCCAAACAAGAGGCTAGTCAACAGATGATGCAGGCCAACCAGGAAGCTGTCATGGGTAAAATCGATGCAGGCATCCATGCACTGGGAGATAAAGTGAAGAACCTTGAAGACAGCCTGCAAATGCTGAGTAAGGAAGTGGCTTTGAAGACAGGAACCATCGACGACCGCTTTCAAGAGCTTGAAAAAGAGATCGTCAGGCTAAAAACCTGTGGACCTGTTGCCGTGACCATTGACGACCGCTTGCAAGAACTGGAAAAAGAGATCGTCAGACTAAAAACCTGCGGACCTGTTGCCGCGACCTCACCCTCATCAGCGAAGTTCGACCTACCACACTTCGATGGAACCTCCTCGTGGACAGCCTTCAAGTACCAATTTGAGATATTGGTAAAAACTAAAGCCTGGAGCAACGAGGAGTCTTTTATGGCCTTGACACTTGCATTACGAGGAGATGCCTTAGTAATACTGGAAAACCTGCCACCTGAAGGAAGGACACTGGAGTCTCTGATGGAAGCGTTAGACACACGCTACGGTGACAAGCACCTGGAAAATGTCTACCGAGCGCAGCTACGCGAGAGAAAACAAAAAGCTGGTGAAAGCCTCCAGGAATGGGCTGTAGAGGTTGAAAGGCTCGTTCGTCGGGCCTACTCATCGACACCCGTGATGATCGAGACCACCCTACTGGAGGCCTTCCTAAACGGTATACGGGACGCAGAAGTGAAAACTAGTGTACAGTTGCGTCACCACCAGACCTTAAAAGAAGCACTGGCTTATGCCCTTGAGGTGGAAACCGTACGGCAGAATGCCGGGATAAGTAAGGTCAGGGAGATCAAGGAGGTAGTTGAGGAGGAGAGGAAGCCACGGTATGTCCCAACGTGTTATTCCTGTAGAGGAAGGGGCCATATCCAGTCAGAGTGTCCTTCGAGGAAACGGAGGAGGGTCACGGACTCCGGGACCCAGGTCGATCAAGATGTTCCGTTAAACTAAATGTCGCCAGGGCTGCGGGGCGGGCGCTGGCTGGTCGACATGAGGCCCCAACCATCACAATAACTCAAGTTGTCAATGGAAATAGTCTGATCATTGAGGCCATCTTAGACAATCAACCTTGCAGTTTAACAGTGGATACCGGAGCTTCACGTACAGTTGTAAGGCCGAAATTGCTGAAACGCACCATAAGGTGGGAAAAACGATCTCCGAGGTGCCAGCTTCAGACAGCTACTGGCCAGCCAGTGACCGTCCTCGGTGAAACAGATGTGGAGGTAAGAATTGGCGACCAAATATACCACCAGTCAGTATTAATTGCTAATATTACTGATGATTGCATTTTGGGACTGGATTTCTTGACGAATCACCGATGTGTCTTGGATATACCTAGAGAAGTGCTGAGATTTCCTGATCAGGAAGTTTGTTTACAAGGATCGCACCCGTGTACTCTTTACTGTTTAACGGATACGACGTTAGCTCCTAAATCGTGTCCTAAAGTCAGAGTGAGGTTTCCTGCGAAGACTGAACAAAGAAGATGTCTTATTGTGGAAGATACCGGCAGTCATGAAAACTTAATAACAGCGAGAACCTTACTGATGCCGAACGGAATCGCTAGGGTGAGAATCCTCAACCTCAGTGACGAAATAGTTCTCCTGAAGAAGAATAGTGTGGTTGGAAAATGTGAAGAAGTAAAGTACCTGAGACGGCTGAACAGCACTACGACTAAACAAGGCGGTACACAAATCTCCGAAGATCGCATCCAGCAACTTCTCGAGAATTCAAAGGAAAACTTATCGGCATCAGAATTGCATCAAGCCAGAGACCTCTTGCTACGATTTAGAGACATCTTTGCAACCGGAAATGACTGTGGAAGGACTGGGCTCGTGAAACACCGGATTGACACAGGTGACTCCAGGCCTATAAAACAAAGACCTCGACGTTTACCATGGGCAAGAGAAGAGGAGGTAGCAGTTATGATTAAAGACATGGCCGATAACAAGGTGATTGAACCTTCAACGAGTCCATGGTCATCACCTGTGGTACTAGTGAAAAAGAAGGATGGCAGTACAAGGTTTTGTGTGGATTACCGAATGTTGAATAATGTCACGAAGAAAGACAGTTATCCTTTGCCTAGGATCGACGATACCCTGGACATGCTTAGTGGTATGAAATGGTTTTCAACCATCGATTTAAAAAGTGGCTATTGGCAGGTGGAGATCAGTCCAGACGATAAAGAGAAGACAGCCTTTAGTACAGGAATTGGAAACGGTTTATGGCATTTTAATGTCATGCCATTTGGTTTATGTAATGCACCAGCCACGTTTGAACGCCTCATGGAAAGAGTAATGGTGGGTCTACTTGGAGACGTCTGTCTGGTTTACCTGGACGATGTTATAGTTATGGGACGCAGCTTCAAAGAAAACCTGAAGAACCTGGAAAAAGTTTTTACTCGGATTCGTGAGGCTAACCTTAAACTGAGTCCAAAGAAGTGCGCTCTATTTAAAAAGGAGGTCAGCTATCTTGGACATGTGATCTCAACGGAAGGAGTTAAAACCGACCCCGAGAAGATTAAAGCTGTTCAAGAATGGCCTGTTCCAAAGAACAAAACGGAGGTTCGTGCGTTTCTGGGACTATGCGCGTATTACAGACGCTTCATTAAGCATTTCTCGGATATTGCAAAACCACTACACCGACTGACGGAAGATAAACGAGACTTCGTTTGGGACCTGGATTGCGAGCAAGCTTTTAGTACGCTTAAACAACGATTGTGCGAAGCCCCTATATTGGGTTATCCTACTAGGGAAGGTAGATTCATTGTGGACACGGACGCTAGTAACAGCGGAATAGGTGGAGTGTTGTCACAAGTGCAGGGAGATCGCCATGTTGTAATAGCATACTTCAGTAAATCGCTATCTAAACCGGAAAGGAATTACTGTGTTACTCGTCGTGAACTTCTCGCTGTGGTGAAGTCTTTACAGCATTTTAACAAGTATCTTATAGGACGAGAGTTTACACTAAGGACAGATCATGCTGCGCTACAGTGGTTGCTGCAATTCAAGAACCCAGAAGGCCAAGTAGCAAGATGGATCGAGCAACTACAGGAATTTCCCTTTGTGATAGAACACCGAAGTGGAAAAGGGCACGGCAATGCTGATGCTTTGTCACGAAGGCCGTGTGTCGAAGATTGCAAGCATTGTCAAAGAAACGAAGCCCGAGAAGAGATTAAAGTCATAAGGGTGAATGGACTTGACGACGAATGGACTGGAAGCAGTATGAAGAAGGCGCAAGAGGATGATGATGATCTGAAACCTATACTGCACTGGAAACAGCTTGGCAGCAAACCCCAATGGAGTGACGTATCTGCTTACAGTTCGACGACCAAAAGCTATTGGGCCCAGTGGGACAGCTTAGCACTGGTAGACGATGTCCTGTATAGGAAATGGGAGTCTAACGATGGTAAGGAAGTAACCATGCAAGTAGTGGTACCAAGAAGCAAGGTGGCCCCACTCTTACGGCACATCCACGATGGTGTTTCTGGCGGGCATCTCGGAGTCAAGAAAACCCTGGTTAAAGTGCGACAGCGGTTTTACTGGCTTCGTTGTCGGGAAGATGTCGAGGATTGGTGCCGTAAATGCACTGCATGTGCTTCGGTTAAAGGACCGCAGACAAGAAGCAAAGGAAAATTGAAGCTGTACAACGTTGGGGCACCGTGGGAACGTATCGCCATTGATGTTGCTGGACCTTTTCCAACGACTGATGAGGGTAACAAATACATCATAGTAGTGCAAGACTACTTCACTAAGTGGCCGGAAGTATTTGCGACACCCAACCAGGAAGCAGTCACTGTAGCCAAGAAACTAGTTCAGGAAGTGGTCAGTCGATATGGCGCACCTATGGAGATCCACTCCGACCAAGGACGGAACTTCGAGTCTGCTCTGTTTCAAGAAATGTGCAAACTCCTCGGTATAAACAAGACCCGTACGACTCCAGCGCACCCACAGTCAGACGGAATGGTCGAGAGGTTTAACCAGACGTTGGAAAATCACTTGGCTAAAGTTGTCGACGAACACCAAAAAGATTGGGACCAGTACATCCCACTGTTCCTGATGTCCTATCGATCTGCGGTGCATGACAGTACGGGACACACTCCAGCTAAAGTAAATTTTGGTCGAGAGATAAGGCTACCAGTGGATGCAATAACCGGCACGCCGCCCGAAAGTCCTAAGCCCGTAACGGACTACGTGAGTGAACTTCAAAACCGGCTGGACGAGGTGCACAGAATGGTACGGGAAAACAATTTGAAGACAGGTATAAGGATGAAAACCCGGTACGATAGAAATGCAAACACCAACGGTTTTGAAGAAGGAACACTGGTATGGTTTCACAACCCGCTACGCAGAAAAGGGAAATCTCCAAAACTTCAAGCTCGCTGGGAAGGACCCTATACGGTTGTCACAAGAATCAATGACATCACCTACCGCATTAAGAAGGGTCTTAGGGGAAAACCAAAGGTAGTCCATGTGGATAGGTTGACGCGATATCATGGAACAAATGATGCTCGGGACGAGCATGATTAAGAGGGGGGTAATGTTACAACGATCGTCGATATCTCGGAAACTACTGATCGAATCTTCTAGAAATTAAAACGCATTGTTAATGTCGAAGTACTCTATCGATCCGTTTAGAAAAATCCAGAAAAGTCAATACAAAATCACACGCCCTTTTGTCTACCTATACCAACTTTACCTACAAATCGCGATAAAAAGGGCATTCACCTCTATCGTCGGCACGACTGTGTAGGTACTTATTTTCTCGAACGCCCCAGTAAATACCTACTATTCTCGAACGCCCTAGTACCTTCCGGAATATTCTACCCCGCTTATTAAGAGCTATAAAAGGACGCCCGGCTATCGACACGAGGCAGTTAATTTTCGAAAGTGAAAGCGAACACATCTTACCGAAGTGAATCAAGAGAGTTATACCTGCGACTTAAGGAACTACTGTGGACTACTGTGAACTGCTGAGCGACTGGAACTGTTGAAGAGTACTGTGTGTGCTAGTTATTTAGTTGTCTAGTTTGTGGTGAGCGAATAAACCTCTTTGTTGTGTAAACGGCATTTAATTTGTACCCCGCGCACGTAACAATACCTACTGTAACGAATTTAAATTAGCTTAGGTAGTAATATACAATTTTACTTTGCCATTCATTGTGAAAACCCTTCTGTCTTTGAATGATTTCGAATAGGATGATTTCTACTACACTTAGAGCGTTCAACTGCTACTGCTATTTGTAAGAAAATCATGCATCTGTTTACTAAATTAAATAGTAAAAGAAAAAAAAATACTTTAAGCATCCCATCAAACAAATCGACATTGATGAATAGTAGCTTTCTGTGTATGACTCCTAGAATTCATAATAAATTACCAAGAAAAATTCAAGATTATTTTGTTAAATCGGTGCTATTACACAGTAAATGATTGTTTAAATGACAACACACTGGAGGTTAAGTAAATTTCAGTTATGACTTTGACATTGTTATTTTATATTGTGTTTTAATTTTATTAATGTATGACATTGTTACTTTATATTGTGTTTTAATTTTATTACTGTATGACATTGTTACTTTATATTGTGTTTTAATTTTATTACTGTATGACATTGTTACTTTATATTATGTTTTAATTTTATTAATGTATGACATTGTTATTAGATAAGATTTTTTGTAATTGTAATTGACTAATTTAATGTATCTTGCATGAAATTGATTAGGTACTATATATTATACTGTTATACGAAACACGGACATCTAAAATTTTGACAACATATAATCCTTGTGCACGGAGGCCTCTCGGTCCACGTGAGTCCCATGTAAAGCCTTAAAGAAGCGTCCGTGCAGGTCTTTACCCTTCCATACGGCCTCACGCTCAGAGGTACTAACTACTGCTGGTGCCCGCCACTCTGTGTTAGCCAGGGCTAGCGGGGTTAGTCCTTTATCACATTCAATGACCTCTCTATGCATCTCACTGTCCGTATTCGATAGGATATATTCCATGAGACTGCATACCTCACGATTGTGCATAACCTTGGCACTGAGAAGGCCTGGCCTCAGCACTTCGTACTTCGGGTGGAGCATTCTATGGAGAGTCATAGTTGCGCGGACTCTTCAATCCAGGGCGTCCAGTTGGGTCTAAGAACACCTGACCACGCCGAAGGTGTACAACAGGACGGGCATCACCCACCCGTTAAACGCCCGTGTCTTGTTCACGCCCGATAAACGCCGTGTCGACACCCACATTCTGCGACATGCCCAGGTACAGGTATGTTTCACCCTCGGAGAGTGAATGAAGGCTCACCCCACCGGACACTGGTGTACGGTCCGACGAGATAATTCTCCCCCGCTCCACATGAAGAACCGCACACTTGTCCACTCCAAGCTCCATGCCGATGCTGCTGCTGAAATCACAACCGCATCAGACCTGCAGCGTTTGGAGCAAACAACTTGAGGTCGTCCATGTAGAACAGGTGAGACACCTTCGGGCCCCCTCTCCGAAGCTGAAAGCCCGTCCCTGACTTATCCAGCAATGTGCTTAGAGGATTCAAGGACAGACAAAACCACAATGGACTCAGACAGTCACCCTGAAAGATACCCCGCCTCACCTTTATCCGGTCTTCCGCATCCGACAGTTGCACCCCGGAAAGACTAAGCATTGTGCTCCATTGCTCCATACAGGCACCGAGGAAGTCTCGAACTGTATGATCAATTTTATACAGCAGGAGGACCCTCTTGAGCCATGTCTGGGGGACCGAGTCAAATGCTTTCTTGTAGTCTATCCAGGCAGCGGAGAAATTACGTCAGTTGCGTTTGACCTGCTGGCTCACTACCGCGTCGATTAGGAGGAGTTCCTTGTCTCCACGACTACCACGCCGACATCCGTTCTGGGCATTAGCGACGATGCAACAGCTGTTTAGATGGCTCGCTATTTTTGCCTCCAGAACAGATGTCAGTGCCTTGTAGGTGGTAGGTAGGCACGTTATCGGTCGGTATTGCGATGGGTCCGTGGTACGCTCCGACTTAGGAACCAAATAGTGCCCCCAGTAGTGAGGAAGTTAGGGAGCTGTTTCCTGGCTAGGCCCTCCTGGAACTGTCTAGCTAGGGTGTCATGGGAAGCCCGAAAACTCTTCAGCCAGTAATGCTGCAGTCCATCGCTCCCTGGAGATTTCCAGTGCGGAGCTTTGACAACTGCTACGCGAACATCGTCCTGGCTGATAGTTATCGGGCTCATTGGCAATATATCCGCACACGACTCCTCAATGACCTGCATCCAGGATCCCTCCACATGCTCCACAGGTCGTGACCATAGGTTACGCTTTGGGAGAGGCAAGATAACCCCGGCGAGGTGGGCAACAGTCGGCCGGGGCGTTAGGGCCATTTGGCAGAGGAACCGCCGGACTATTCGGGCATTGACGAGCAAGACCGCTTTCTGCATATTGGCCGCGACCGACTTCCCACCGATCCCGAGCCTCTCAAGATAGACTGAGAGGCTCTTTGGGATCAAACCATTCGCTGAGATCACAACTGGGACTATTTATTATTATTATTATAATTATGTTAAGGTCCCAATGTAATAGGGGGCGAGCCTATTGCCATCTACCAGGCACATTATTAAGCGAGCGAACACTTATTAATGGACACATAACTACGAAAAGTCAGAGGTGTGTGGCCAGCGCGACTGGGGATCGAACTCGAGACTTCGTCTCAGCAGTCCGTTACGTACGCCATTGGGCTATCGCCGCTATTTAATCTCTATCGTGGGTGTGTAATACAACTCTGCCTACCCCTTCGGGGATACAGGCGTGAAGTTATGTGATGTTATGTTTTATTATAAATACTAAGTCAAAGGTCGCGGATTTGATTCCCGCCGAATGCAAATATTTGTATGCATGAATGTGTATATTTGCATTGTTCTGTCTGTTCCCATGTATTTACAAACAAAATTAAATTTAAATATGCTTAGCTGCATTCTAGAACCCATGTTACGAGGTAGTTATGGTATACTTACCTTGGTGCTAGACAGGGCTTTGTACATCTATACTAATATTATAAAGAGGAAAGACTTGTATGTAAGTATGTTTGTAACGAATCGGTTCAAAAAGTACTAGAGCGTTTTCCAAAATACTTTCACTATTAGCATGCTACATTATCCCTGACTTACATAGGCTACTTTTAATCCCGATATTCCCAAGGGATCAAGACTTACGCGGGTGAAACCTCGTGGCGATGCTAGTTCTACATATATTATTACTATCATAATATTATAATTTAATATTACATAAATAACATAACATAATATTACACATTTAACATAATATTACATTTGAAACAACATAAATCAAGCCTTAAAATGTATAACAGTGGAATCTTAATTGTAAACACTTTGCAATTATTAGTATCTATTATAGTAAATTTATTAGACTTCACATCCCTAAGTTCGGAGCGAAAATAATTGCTTTCAAGTTCAACTCAATTGGGTTACCACGTTTTACTCACTAAAATTCCTTATATAAAGAGTTAGAATGTTAGTAACCGAAATTACTAGTGTTCCCCGTAATCCCTCCAGCTAATCTAAATTGCTTGTCTTAGGAGTAGGTTCACGTCGGTATGTAATGGCCAGGATTTGAACCCCGGCTCCTCTCAATCGTAAAGTCCTTAAAAAATCGTAAAATCCTCAACCACCAAGCTACCGACGCTTATGTGATATACTGTCAAGCACGCAATAAAATTGTATAAAACTATTTGAAACAGAACATGTTATACTGGGACTCAAACACATTGGCACAGATGGCATAACTCTAAAATTAGACATCTATGGTACTTTAGTAGTACCATAGATGTCATCATCAACCAGAATATGAAAATAAGACTGTGTAATCTGAAGAATAAAGACACAGCCTACAGATTTTGCATACTCTACTGCTTGTAAAAACGCCTGATCTATATAATCAATATTTTTTTAATGATTAATGGCAGTGATGAAAAACGTCAAGTTTTTCAAGGAGTTTTCAAATATTCAAGCCAGTCACTCGCTTACGTCAGTGGAAACGCGCGCTTTGATTTGATGGTTGTGAACATAGGCTCTTCGTTACTGTTTTGCACGTTTCGACGTGTGAACGTATTCTTCGATAGGTTAGAGCAATCGTGGTCGACCTGAATAAGGGCCTATATTGGTTATGTACTCCATGGTTCTGTAGAACGTCATTATTTTATTTCGCCATATGCAATACTTGTGGCCGGGCGTCAGAGCAAAACGAAAGTTGCGCGATGGGGGGCGGACCAGTTAATACCTGTATCCGCCATAAAACGTACGGATTTCTTCCGATACAACTCAGACGAGCGGACACAAGTGCTGTGTGCGGCGACACTACCTGAAACCCTATCTT
This sequence comes from Cybosia mesomella, assembly GCA_946251805.1. Lineage (NCBI taxonomy): Eukaryota > Metazoa > Arthropoda > Insecta > Lepidoptera > Erebidae > Cybosia > Cybosia mesomella. The sequence goes on along the minus strand of OX276408.1, from coordinate 12,596,698 downwards.
TATTTTGCACCCCTGTTCCTGTCATCTACAATAGCCTAAAAAGGTGAAAGAAAACAAGTAACAAAATAAGAAACATGTACAACAGTGAAAATCTGCTGACGATAAGAAAAACAATACCAACAAACAGCGTGTTATATCATACATATTTGGTGTTTTGTATTTCCGACCTAAATAAATAGAGATAAGTATTATTTTGGCATTAGGAGGCATATGAGAATTGCTGTGCTAATATTATTAACCAATTTACATAGGTTCGCCTTACATCAGAGCTATGAATCCTGTGAAGGCCGTTGCCGGATCTGAAGTGACTGTTTGGTGCCCTTACTACGGATTTCCTATAGAGTAAGTGGAAATATTTACTTGTGAGATATATTTTGGAAGTCTGGTCAACGGTTTTATGTATTAAGAGCTACGAGATAACACTTTTTGCGTAATCTTCTTACCCTTCGTACAGTATGTATGACGTACAATTGGGAATCGGAGCACGGAATAACGCTACCGAAGCACCCACTCACGACAACGTGATCATGATTGCTAACAGAATATCGATACAGAAATATTATTATTTCATTGCTATACTTTTATTGTTATTGCACTGAAATAAAAAGGTTATTTCCTATCTTCAAAATAGCAAGCTACAGCTGCAAAAAGTTACTTAATAAGTTCATGTAACATTATAAAATTAAAGCCCGAGTTCGTTAATTATGCGCGAATAAAATTGAATACCAATTTAAAATTCTTAAGTTATAAGATTTAATACAGAAAGTATATTCAATATTACTGTTGACTGTTCACTTGGCTGTGAGCTAAGCACTTTGTTATGAGTTTAATGGCTGATTAAGAAATTGAACTTGAATTTCATCAACGCCTTCTTACATAAAATTTAGTACTGCGCATTGGTTAGCAAGATTTAACTTCAATTTCTCAATTCAGAATCCTGCCGTTAGTAGTTGATCAACTCTTCAATTGTTAACTGTGTAAAATATTGTCGGTTTGATTCTCACAGCTACAACAACCTATTTAAGTGAATCACAGCTAATCGAGTAGGTTGGCATATTGCAAGGTTAAGCAATTCTACCCAGGTCAATCTTAGGATGGGTAACTATTCTTAACACATCGAGTCGTCTCCATATCTCGAAGAGCACGATAAGTCGTCAGTTCAACGATCCCGACTAAGTTGGGAAAAGGCTCGAAGGATGATGAATTATGTTGCAACTACGTAAATAGTCGTACTTCATAAATATAATTAAGTACAATATGTTTGATTCAGTTCCGTGAAATGGGAGGGAGGTGCTGGTATGGATCCTCGGTATCAGCAAATGGATGGTCAGCTGACAATAGCGAACGTCGATAGAAACCGCGACCAAGGAGGGTGGACTTGCTCAGTGTTAACGCCTGGAGGAGAACTCGCTAGGAGAGAGGTTTGGCACTAAATAATATCCTTCTTACAATCCCGGGTTCTTTAAGCTGGGTATGAAAAACCATCTGTCTAGGCCGTCAAAGTAGAGACCACCCTGTTAGGATCGAAAGCATCTTGATGGTGCGTATCTACTGGACTTCACCCTCGCTTCTTAACACCCAGCGTTAGTAATTGACTTAGTTAATTGACGGACTCAATCTATGTAATATAAAAATAACTAGAAGAATTTATAAAATGTACACTACTGATGTAACTGAAACAATGCCGTATATGAGCACCCTGTCTCGGTTATGTCTGAAGCAAATCTTACATTATTCATAGTCATAAATTTACTTGGCATATTTTACACTAATTTATAACAACACTAGGTTAAGGTGCAACGCAAGTGGCCAATAGACTCACTGATACTGCAGCCGTTAAATAGTTTAGTTGAGCTGAGTGAGACGAAGTCGAGCGAAAGCTCCTCATACCAGACTTCAGGATTTTCTTTGTCACAGGTCTCCTCCTAAACTACTAATCCAATCAGAACCAAATTTGGCATGATTAAAGAGGTCAATCAGAGGATGGTTTATGAATATATTTTGAAAAAATTAATGCTACCACAGAGGAATGATCACCGTTAAAAAAATTCCAGATGTAATTACATAATAACCGCTCGAGACACTGTGACCGAACTTTACACGCTCAGAAAGCATGTCCAGAGTTGTGACTTTCAAAAAGAATTTTCAAAATCAGACTTGCCACGGAGGAATGATCACTGTTCAAAATTTTCAAAATCTGATTCACGATGTCTCACTCAGCTCAATATTGCAAGCAGCGATTCGCCTTGCAGACCTAGTTTAGTATAGTACAGTGGTATAACCACAATTATAAAAAAAACCTTACATAAAATAAATGAATACAATATGGGGTTCTTCAAGAAGAGCATTAGAAGGATTTTACAGGGTCGGCAGTACCAGTGTGATGCTCCTGGTGTTGCACACGTCCATAGGTCACGGTAACCCCTTCCCATCAGGTGGGCTGTAAGCTTGTCTGCCAACTGAGTGGTATAAAAAAATGGTTTTGCAAATAACTATAAAATTTAGCAAAATCGTAATTAAAATGCTGTAGCTAGGTAGGACATCTAGACACGCGACAACGTGTCCAGCCGAGTTCAAAGAAAAAGGAACTTGCGACGAATCAGCCATGTGTATTTACACGTACCATTTCGAGCTACTTCTGACCCTTTTACAACTCGAAAACTATTTAACCTACGTATATGAAATTCTACACATTTATTAGAACCTCTTAGCTTGTCTAGAATCCAATATTTCATAAATGTTGCTCAAACTGTTATTTATATATTAACATTTTAAAACCGGCATGTTTATGACTGACTCACTGACCCATAAATCAAAAACCTAACCCACTTTCAGATGAACTAGGAACTTGATATTTGACATCAAGGTAGACTTCCAAAACAAACGAAAAATTCTGAAAACTTAAAATTATTGATAACTAGCTATTGCCCGCGGCTTCGCCCGCGTGAAATTCTGAACCCGTTCCGGCAATCCATGGGAAATTATTCCAGGGATAAAATTAGCTTATGTGTTATACCACTCTATAATCTATCTCTGTACCAAAATACAGCCAGATCTGTTCAGCCGTTTGAGCCGTTTAATTGAGTCACAAACATCCAAATATCTGAACATCTTCACAAACGCACATTGTACAAATCGTATGGATTTTTTGCACGAATTTGTGCAAATTTTCTGCATGAAATCAGCTTAGTATTATTTACAAGACACGTACCCGCATGCGTTCACAGGCATGACGTAGTGCAGGCCCTTAAGCGCGAGGACCCCGATGCTGTGCAGTTCTCTCGAAATCTACTTAAACAGTTATGATTTATGCTTCGACAGAGTTGAGTTCCAACTGAATTAATTAATAAATATAACTAACTAACTATAATAACTTTCACCTTAGACGGACTGCATCTTATAAATCTCGATCCAAGTCAATTCAATGCAAAAGAAAGTTCTCTAGTAGAATACAACTGCCTGCGAACATTATACCGCCTCGACTTGACCAAATGAAACGTATAAAAAAATTGCAGATTATGAATGAATCTAATATTTCGAAGGTACAAGCGCACATGGAAAGTAGCATAAAAACAAAACAATGCAACGTAAACGTAGGAAAATAGAGTATTTTTACAAATTACAATGTATTAATGGTGAATACTAATAATTTATGTACGAAAAGTAATAATATCCCATGACAAACATAAATATGAAATGGGAGCCTAGTTCAATATTAAGAATATGTGTTGTCGACATCGCTGACAAAAGAATTAAGATCTATATGGTTGCCAAGTTCTGTATAAAAAAATCTTAAAATTTTAGTTACAAGAAAATGCAACATTCTGAAATATATTTATATAACAATTTCTTGTTTATTGGTGCTACCACAATATATTATACTTAATAGGTAATTATTAGAAAATTATTTTACAAAAAGTAATTATTTCACTTAGGATGTAATTAAATAATCAAGATTTATTTAATTCTGTAGTCTAGATCCCAACATGTTTTAGGTTATGTCATTGTTAAATTTTCAATTATTTAAGTATTATGAAGAAAAATCCTTTTTAGGGTGACTGTCTCTTCTTTATTCTAGCATTAATCTTGCACCCAAAGCTTCCGATTTGAGGCCCGTGGTTCGTTTTCTACTCCTTTTTACTATTATTATTTTGCGTATCAACCCTAAAAGAAAAATCTGCATGGCAAGCTGGCAGTGCACCGTCTGGTAATGTGGTTGACTTGGCCCCAAGAGACCTTGATAGGGCATCGTTCAGTCATGACAGAATACCATGTCTTATTAGAGATACTTGAATGTCTATAATGAGACCGATATTCTTAGCAATCCATGGATTCTCCATGCGGGTGCCGGATCCATCGCGTTGCTGAGTTCGATCGGGAACTCGGGACAGTGCCTGGGACTTGCGACCCAAGTGTAGGTTTAGAAGGGGCCCCTTTTGTTGATGTACATCAACACTCACCTTCACTACCCAAGTTCCCCTCCCTGCCTAACCAAATTTGATACGAACCTACTAGTGCCGCTTTAGACATTCGTTCTAGTAATGAGCTTATTGTAGCTCTTTATAGGCCTAGATCTTTAAGTAGGTTATAGAGAGATTTTGCTGGTATACCTCTCGCTCCCACTTCCACTGCATACAAATTAACCACGTAACCGTTTTCGATTAATTCGTTTGTGAGATCATAGTATTTATTTTTCTTTATTGTGTGGTCCTTCTATATATTTTTTTCCCATACAGTACAGTAAGTTCCACAAGAACCACATGCTTTAACCTCTTAGAATAAAGGAATATGTCAGGTCTAGATGACGAAACCCCAACATCCTCCGGAATTTTATAGTGCTTTTAATACGTGTCGATTAGGAGACTCCAATCTGGGGCAGTATCTAAGATTGAATAAGGTTTGTTCCTGGATGTTATGGATGAACCTTCAGACACAAAGTTGATATGACGTCTGTTAGTAGTCAATGCTTTTTGGGCTCTAGCTACTGCCAGACTCATTGCTTCACGTATGATGATAAGCACCTTATCGTGGCGGCGTGAGTATTAGCCTCTATCGAGAAGCACTCTACATCCTACTAATATGTGTCTAGCCGTCCCTATTGCCTCACCACAAGTATAACATTGTTTTTCTGTGGCCTTCCCCCACCTTACCAGATTATTCTGGTCTGGGAGGGTCATCTGAAAGCCGTTAAGATAGAATTTTAACAGGGCCGGCGACCAGTCATAGATCAAGGTCCACTTTAGTATGCAGAACTCTCCCATTGTCAACCATTCATTTTGGATTTCCAAATTCATCGCGTGCACTCGATATATATCATTTTAGTCTTGTTTTAGAAAGGACTTATATTTAAATTTTAGTTTCGACTTTTCTTCTTTATCCTCCTCTTTTTTATGACAACATGCATATTAGCCATACTAATATTATAAACGTGAAAGTTTGTGAGTATGGATGTTTGTTACTCTTTCACGCAAAAACGGCTGAATGGATCTGGCTGAAATTTGGTTCAGAAATAGATTATAGTCTGGAATAACACATAGGTTTTTTATCCCTGGAATAGGTTATTGTTAACAGAATTTCACTCGGGCAAAGCCGCGGGCAAAAGCTAGTATATCATATTGTCTTAGTCGATTGCTGCGGCTATTTTATTGAACAAACGCCCTTTCGCACAAAGAGGCTAAAGTGAACTAAATACACATCATTTTCCGTTTGACATTTCTTTTTTATCATATCAAAGAAATGTTAGTTACTGTAGTATAGTATATAGAAAACAAATATTGACTGGTGCAAATATCTATAGGTACCATTTATATTCATAGGTCGTACCAAATGTTTTCAGTATTGTAATATTCTCTTTTCCACTTATTCTGCTCGTTTCCAGTAGAAAATGTTTTGTTTAAGATATTCATTGTTATTGTTTATCCTATCACCCTGGGATCATTCGGAAACTGCTAGAGGCAAAGGTAGTTTCTAAACATATATTGAAGGGTTTTGTTTTCCATAAGCAGTATGTTTTTAATTTCTGTGAATCTTATGAAGCCACGGACTGATCTGTTAAATTAAAATGGTCATTTCAATGTTTTAATTTGATTTGATTGGTCAGTTAGATCAGTTTTGGTACGTTTTAGTGTTTTTCCTCAGTGGGTTATAGATTTATTGAAACTAATAATTTATCTAATGGATGATTTAAATGTAAAAATGTATATAAGAACATTTGCTCTTCTTTATTTGAAGGGTTGTATAAAAGATAATATTAAATACTGAAAAAAATCTCAAACATACAAGAATTTAAAAAATATTTAAGTAATTTTGGGGTTCCGTAGCCAAATGGCAAAAAACGAAACCCTTATAGATTCATCATGTCTGTCTGTCTGTCCGTCCGTATGTCACAGCCACGTTTTCCGAAACAATAAGAATTATGCTTTTGAAACTTGGTAAGTAGATGTATTCTGTGAACCGCATTAAGATGTTTACAAAAAATTGAAAAAAAAGCTCACCTCTCAACTTGACACAATCTATACTATTATAAAATAGTAAATTAGTTGTGCTGTACATTGATTATATTTAAAAAACCGGCCAGTGCGAGTCGGACTCACCCATGAAGGGTTCCGCAGCAAGTAAATTTTTCATATTTGAGTTGATTGAATGAAAGGTAAATTGAGTTTTACGATTTATGACGTATTAAAAAAAATACTTACTAGATCTCGTTCAAACCAATTTTCGGTGGAAGTTTACATGGTAATGTACATCATACATTTTTTTAGGTTTTATCATTCTCTTATTTTAGAAGGTACATAAATTTTACCACTTTGGCAGTGTCTCTCGCGCAAACTATTCAGTTTAGAAAAAATTATATTAGAAACCTCAATATCATTTTTGAAGACCTATCCATAGATACTACACATGTATGGGTTTGATGAAAAAAAAAATTTTGAGTTTCAGTTCTAAGTATGGGGAACCCCAAAATTTATTGTCTTTTTTCTATTTTTGTGTGAAAATCTTAATGCGGTTCACAGAATACATCTACCTACCAAGTTTCAACAGCATAGATCTAATAGTTTCGGAAAAAAGTGGCTGTGACATACGGACGGACAGACAGACAGACATGACGAATCTATAAGGGTCCGTTTTTTGCCACTCGGCAACGGAACCCTAAAAAATGATATTAGAAACCTCAATATCATTTTTGAAGACCTATCCATAGAAACCACCGTATGGGGTTGATGAAAATATTGGAAACCCTCAAATTTTACCGTTTTTTTTTCTATTTTTGTGTGAAAATCTTAATGCGGTTCACAGAATACATCTACTTACCAAGTTTCAACAGCATAGTTCTTATAGTTTCGGAAAAAAGTGGCTGTGACATACGGACTGACAGACAGACACGACGAATCTATAAGGGTTTCGTTTTTTGCTATTTGGCTACAGAACCCCAAAAAATACTTAAATATTTTTTTTAATTCTTGTCTGTTTATCTGTTTGTTCGCGATGGACGCAAAAACTACTGAACGGATTTTTATGCGGTCTTGGTCAGACTTAAAATCTACCGTATGTTTGATTACAATTGGTTAAGTAGAATATCGGAGATATCACCAATAAACGATCACCGACCTCAGCGCGGGTGGAGCTGCGGGCATCAGCTAGTTATATTATAACGATAATGTTTATATGTATAACTTTAACGAAAGAGTAATTGCAGGTTCAAATGACAGTAGTTTCACCACCGGTTCTGTCACCGATTGTCTTTCCACCTGGACTGAGAGCTGGTGACCGGTCACAGATAACATGTACAGTTACGTCTGGTGATATGCCAGTTTACTTCTCCTGGCTCAAGGATCAGATGCCAATATCAAGTGCACTTCAGGTATCTAAACACATTTAGATACAATTTATTATTTTGATTGTGTTAAAGTTTCCAGTTTCGACCTGACTGGCATTTATTTATAGAAGCAATATAAAGGTATATCTAGTACAAGGGCTACCCTATCTCTTTCTGTGGATTTCATATCTGTCGATTCAGGTATAGGCTGTTGTCTATCTGATAGTAAACACATAGCCAGTGGAAAAGTGCTCGGTTGACAAGCAATGGTCCACTCTTATTATGAGGGACTGAAAAATATAATTAGCGAAATGTGGGTGTTATATAGATATATATACAGGGTGGAAACGTTAAGTATGTCCAGCCGATAATTTCATCTTTTTTAAAGATATTGCAAAACTTTAAACTGCTATAAAAACTGCATTACATAATCTATAAAATGACATAAAAAAATAAAAATGTTACAAAAATATTAGTGTTAAACGTTTCTGCTTATCAGACTAGCGAATAAACCGTGCCATGATAACTGTTTGGGAACTGCAAAAGTACAAATCGTAATTTTATTTTACTTTTTTTAATGTTTATTTTATTTTCATTTTCTTTAACTTTACTACTTATCAGACTAGTGAATAAACCGTGTCATAATACATTTATCGGAACTGCAAAAGTAAGTACAAACTGTGAACACATATTTATTTTTAACTTTTTCAAATATTTTTATGTCATTTTATAAATTAAGTGCTGCAGATTTTATATCGGTTTAAAAATTTGCTATCAAAATGACCAAATAATCGGCTGGACACACTTAACATTTCCGCCCTGTATAGTGTATGTTAGAATCCTCAAAGGTCAAACATATTTCATGTATAAATTTAAAAATATACAATCACCTCAATATTTATGATGTATCCATCTCGCTTCGTTGGCTAAAAACATTCGTAAAATTGCAGGTCGATGAGCGAGGAGCAGAATTTTATAGTATGCTTCTATTTATAAGTCTGACTGCAGCTCATAGTGGTATTTATACCTGCGTCGTCACCAATACTGCTGGTAAAGCTAATATGTCTGCGGAGCTAGCTATTAAAGGTAAAATGTGTTTCTATGTTATAATATGTGTGTATTTATAAAAATAAATGTATCTGCATTCCGGCACTTTATCAGCATTCTAGAACTTAACACAAGCTGGTTAAGCTATGCTTAATTTGGGTTTAGATAGCCCTATGTAGAATATCCTTGAATATCAAAATATCAAACATCAAAGTATAACCAATGTTATACCTAACTTTTAAATTTAGTGTTCCCTGATATAAAATTACGGCTATAGTATAACGGCTATTACCAAGATCATGCCCGAGCCCAACATTCCAACTTGAATACACAGATCGTGGCAGTGGTCTGTCCAAATTGATTCTTATTTTACTATTTTTACAGTTCCACCATATTGGCAAATCGAGCCCACAGATATTGCAGTTCTACTCAATGGATCACTTACAGTGAGTTGTGAAGCGAGAGGACATCCTACTCCTTCAATATATTGGACAAAATTTTCTGGTACGAGAAATTAAAATGCATTTTTTCTTGTGAGCATACGCGAGCATCTTTTAACAGTTGGTTATTTTAAAGGTAGCACAGAGACAACTTTAGGAGGTGTGTCAGATCCTGTAGTACTTACAAATGGTTCTCTAAGATTGGAATCAGCACGTGCAGAACATTCTGGAAAATATAGATGTAGAGCTGATAATGGCGTTTCACCAGCTTTGTCTAAAACCCTCACCATACATGTTAATGGTAGGTATTAGTCCAAAATCCCGGGCTTCCCAGAAATCACTTATTTTTACAGGGCTAAAATGTATGGGATAATGTAGTGTACATAGATATGTGCCTTGAGTGTATGTATATTTACTAGCTTGTCCCGGCAGCCATTTGTCAGTGATCAGGAGCTAAAGGTAGGTAAAAATAGTACGAATTTCACTTAAATTTGTAGTGCTGATATTTACCTATGTGTTAGAAACTATTGTTAACATTCATTATGAACATTTCTAACATCGTTCCGTCGGCGGCAACTTTTACCATAACCTTGAAAGCTCCCAAAAAAGTATTTTGTTGAAAATTAGTTCTTCCTTTAAGTTTGCCGTATGTTATTGCTTCCCAGAATTCGTTCCTTATCACTGGCACTGTCGAATGGTGTAATAATACAAGGTATATATCTTTTCTTTGAAATTCAACGGGTTTAATACCGCTTTAGTTTTCATCAAACTTTGATGAAAACTAAAGCTGCATCATTTGCATTTTGCGAAATCAATATTCCTAGCCAGGAATCAAATCTGTTAATTTTTGTGGTAAAAAATATCCCCTCTATTATTGCACCATTCGATAGTGCCGCTAATAAGGAACGAATTCTGGGTAAGAAATAACGTACGGCAAACTTAAGGAAATATCTCATTTTTAACAAAAATACTTACCTACCTTTAGCACATAACCTAACCTACTTTTGGTACCTGATTACTAACAAATGGCCGCCGGGTCAAGCTTGCAAATATGCATACACTCAAACTACATACCTACACTACATTATCCTATACATTTTACCCTTGTGAAAATAGGTGAGGTCTGGGAAACCTGGGATCTTATTGTAAGATCCCAGGTTTCCCAGACCTCACTTATTTTTACATATATTGATTCATTCAAAATTAAATATGCACGGTAAAACAAGTTCAAAGATTAATGTATATTTTTTCAGAACCCGCAAGGTTTGAAATGCAATCTGCGAATGTATCAGCTAAACTAGGAGATACTGTGAGATTAGCTTGTGTGGCGCGTGGCGACAGTCCCCTTTCCACAGCTTGGAGTCATTCGGGACGGGCATTGCCTAACTCAGATTATAGGTATTTAAAAATAATATTTCAGAGCAATGTTCTGTTCCATCTTGATTATAATGTGGTATAATTTTTAGAATGAGCATATCAGAAACAAGAAGCGCGGAAGGGTTAAGAAGCGAATTAGTGGTAGAAAGAGCTGACAGAAGAGATTCGGGTGTCTATCGCTGTCAAGCTTCTAATCCTTATGGACGATCAGATCATTTTGTACACTTGGCTGTCCAAGGTATAGTATTTTATTTGGTTTTAATTTTTTAGCTTTGGTTACTATTTGTACTTTACACTATCTTCTTTTTTTTAGAACCACCGGAACCACCAGCAAATTTCAGGGTTCTGGATGCTTCTTCACGATCAGTTCGTTTACAGTGGCGAAGACCGTATGACGGTAATTCTCCAGTATTAGGCTATGTGGTTCAGTATCGCAAACATGATTCCACAAATACTGATTCTTGGCGTGACGCTGATACTCATAACGTGTCTGTATCAGCAATTAACACGGATTCTTATACAGAGTAAGTTCGCCTCAAACAACTATTAGAGCCTAAAATCTCCTAATAATAGATTCTAAATACTTTTTTTTAATTTTAGGACAGAAAGTGCAATAATAACAGGCTTGGAGCCGGCTACGGCGTATCTAGTGCGGGCTCGAACAGTAACTGCCCAATTTGCATCCGCTCACACAAGAGCTTTACTGGCCTTAACTTTGCATGAACCACCTTCGAGAGCGCCCATTAGTCTACGTGCATCTGCTCCGCGATCTTCTACCATTGAACTAACTTGGCAAGTATGTAGACAGGGAAAAGTACGATTAATTTAAGATTTTCGAAGTTTCTTGAGATTTAAAACAGTTTTATCTTGAAAGGCTCCGCCATCATCATCATGGAATGGTGAACTACTGGGATACACAGTCTGGTGGTGGCCATCAGCAGATGGATCTATGGTGGGAGGTGCAAATGTTGGCATGGAATTTGCTACTGTCAGGGGACAAATAACCAAATACACTATTGAAGGTCTGGAACATTATACCCGGTGAGAGCATAAGTCAATGCTACAAAAATGTTCATAAGTTCACTGTTTATTCACGCGTATATATCCACAGATACTCGGTGAGTGTAAGAGCATTCAACAGTGCTGGGGCAGGGCCTTCATCTACTCCTATTAATACCTTGACACAAGAAAGTGGTGAGTGCATTTCATAATGTTATTATCAAAGAAATTGCTTAAAATGTACAGTGTTGCAGTGACAACATCTCTATAATAAGCATGGAAAAGAAAGGAATATTTATTCGACTAATGAATGAATATTTCAAATACGTTATCAATATTATAATTATGTATTTGATATACTGGCAGTAATTGAAATCGAGAGAGAGAGAGAGAGAGAGAGAGAGAGAAGATTGAGATATTGGTGCACGTGCCTGTACCATCCAGGTCACTTGCTGCAAAAGCCTGCGCTGCTTCACGCGTTACAGGCATACTAGTCGTGACTCATGACACGTCAATATATGGATTTTTTGCACGATTTTATGCAAATCTGCTCACAGTTAGCTTAGTATCGTTAAAAAATCACTTTCGGAACTGGCAGATACAGCCCGATACTGCTACTGTATTTCTGAACGCATCCATATAACTTCTGCAAAGATTTGCAACCATATTCATTGTTAAACGGTTGTCGATTTTTTAAATTGATGCGTATTGTTGAAATTTTCAACAAAAATATTGCTCATTTCACAAAGAATATTTAATTGTTTTTTTTTACAAGCTTTTAACTTGCTTTATATGTACGATTCAATGTATGTAAACAGAATTATAAACGTATGTATGTTCGGGTCATCTTGCGACTGCAGTTTAAAGCAGTTAATCCTTTACCGATTGAAATGAAATTTTGCATACACGTTTAGTTTGGATGATAATGCATTAATATGGTACCTTGGAGTTGGTCTGATGATGGAGTAGACCGGAACTCCTATTTGAGTCGAATTGAGTTTGGGCTCATTTTGTTTTGTCTTGGTAAACACTCCAATGGTAGCATTAGTTAGCGTAAGCGAAGGGTGTATAATAACAAATCGTATAACTCCACTTGCAGTAACTTCCTATTTACTAATACTAGTTTTTGCCCGCGCCTTTGCCCGCGTAGAAATCTGTTCCCGTTCCTTTTTTCCCATGGGAACCTATTCTAAGAATAAAAAGTAGCTTTTGTGTTATTCCAGACTGTAATCTATATTTGTGCTAAATTTCAACCAGATCATTTCAGCCGTTTTTGCGTGAAAGAGAAACAGTCATACATCAATACTCACACTTTAGCGTTTATAATATTAGTAGGATTATAAAGAGGTAAAGTTTGTGAGTTTGGGAAGTTGTAGGGGGTAATCTCTAAGTCCACTGAACCGATTTTGAAAGTTATTTTACCAGAAAGCCACATTATTTGTGAGTATCTACTACGCTACTCCCGATTATATAGTATAAATATTTTATAGCTTTCTTCTCCAATATTTAAATTTGAAGATCTTGTTTAAATCTTCTCCAATACATAATTTTCGATAAATTATACTATACTAATTATACTATAATATATATACGTTCTCTATTCATGATTTTAATAATCATTTTTACGAACAGTTCCATCGGAAGGGCCTCGATCTGTTAGGTGTCGCGCCGTGTCACCACAAAGCCTTAAAGTTGAATGGTCGCCAGCTCCTGCCCACGCTCACCACGGCGCCTTGTTGGGCTATAAACTACTTTACCGTCCTGAACATAGTGAGTAAATATTGACACTGTTGATTGGATTTAAAATGGAATTCGTTGCGCTCGATAACTAGATTTTATTTTAAATCCAAGCTGAGTGATGGCAGTTGTTTGTCGGCAGCGACTGAGTGGTTAGAGTGGGAGGTTCGGGGCAACGCCGGGTCCAATCTAGAAGTGGGAGCGGGAGCGGAAGTGAAACGTGTTGCAGGAGTCGAAACACTTTTGCTGGCTCTACGACCGCATACAAACTACACCGTTCAAGCCCTGGCGTACACAGCCGCGGGCGATGGAGTTCCTGCAGATTCTATACATTGTACTACACAACAAGATGGTAATTTATTTATTCATTTTATGTTTTAAATTGTGGCTCTTAAAAAATATCTACTAATTGTAATTTCCTGGTGCAGTGCCTGGACCACCAGCAGCAGTCAAAGTAGTAGCAACGTCGGTTACATCCTTAGCAGTTAGTTGGCTACCACCAAGTCGCCCTAATGGACCTCTTCTGTATTATACAGTCTTTCATCGGGAGCTTGGCAGGTAACCAATCAAGAAGTCACCTTTTTAAGTTTCATTTTAGTTCATCAATTTGACTGCACCCGGCCTTATGAAAACCTTGAGTCTAGTAAAAGTAGCGATACCATTCCAGATAAATTCTCATCACTCCCGTTCTTTACACAAGGATTACTGCGTGGCAGATACTTTTGGCATTCTTTGGCGGTAATACTTCTAATAATAACTTAGTAATTAAAAAAATAGATAAGTGATGCAGACGTTGTTTAACTACGCAGTACACAAAAAGATCAATAAATCTGTCGTTGATTGCTACTGTACACATAATAAAAATTGACAAATCTCTAAAATCCCACGTTATTCAACAAAGTAAATGCATTTTGAAATAAATTTGAAATATAAATATATTATTTTAAATAATTAATTGCTATATACCTATATCGATGATGCGCAATACAGTAGTAGTAGTGTATTCAAAACATTTATTCTACTATAGGGATAGGCCACCTCAAACAACAACAGTCCAAGTAGAAGATGGAGATCCTTTTGTTGGCTTAGGAGGATCGACGGAACTAAGGTCTTTATCTGAAGGTGCTACTTATGAAGCCTGGGTATCAGCGCATTCAGCAGCCGGTGAAGGAGAACCTTCGGCGCCACAGCCCGCTACTACTACTTCCAGAGGTAGGTAGAACAAACGTTTCTCTTATCCATTTTACTAATTTACCACAACAGTCGCTATCATTTTCTATTTATGATATTATGTTGTAGAATGTGTTTGTGGCAAATCAAAGAAATAGTAGTTTGAGCGGTCACCACGTCAATTGCCGTACCGTTACCGCTTGATGACTTAGATACTCTCATTGAACACCAATTTGTGTATTGTACAGATAGTTCTGAGGATCTAGATGTTTTTAATATACATATCAAAACATGTTTTCATCTACTGCGAGAGTAACATGCACTGAAACTGCCCGTGAAAATATTTACTTTTGTTCTACTAGCTCGAGCAAGACTGCTATCTTTCGGTGTTTGGGCGCGAGTGCAGTGTGGACATTCTATCCGGCTAGCGTGCGCATGGCGCGGTGAACCAGCTCCGAGAACGCGATGGTTACGTGGTGACCGTCCTGTGACGCATGATCCACGGGCGCATCTAACTAATCTTGGGCATCTTGCTATTCACGGTATGTGAAATTATATTGATGTAAGCTATGTACCAGATGTATTCATTTATAGGTCGTTATTTGAATAATTTTCTTATAAAAGATATCGAGTAATTACGCACTTAGAATATGGTTCTGTAAATGAATCTTGATACTCAATTGAAACGTGTGTGTGCTAAGTCAGTGTAACGAGCTACTAGAGCAATTAAAAAAGATAAATAAATTATATAACGGTACGATTTATATTAGGGAGTCATCTAGTGGCCGAAGATGCGAAAGTCTTAATTCGATTGAACGGAAAAAGGATTGAATTAGTTGAGCAGTTTTGACATAGGTGGCAGTAAACTATATGAAAAAATTATCAGTCGAGAAAAAAATAAAATAAAAAAGTAATTACAAGAAACTAATTAAAAATAGTGTATAAAATGGTAAATTATAGTTGTGAATATACGTAAATGTATATGAAAATGTATTTATAAATATATATATATATTAATCGTTGTGGGAAAAATAATATTTATAAATGAATCGATTATAGTAAAAATTTGATTATCTGTATAATGCCGCATGGCAATTATTTGGTTTAAGACGACTGTTTAGGTATTGTTTATTTAGAGAAAATTCAATACGAAGATTAATCAATAAAATCTAAGTAAAAGCAATCACTTAAATAATATCACAAATAGTTATATGGAATGTATGTAAGTAATACATTCTAATGATGAGATAGTAATATTTGAAACGCGGAAATGCCGGAAGGTAGATTTTGTACTTTGAAAAGAAGGCCGCGCCTCCGTGTGGGTGATTTAGGAACTAATTAGGCTTTGGCGGACAAAAGTTTTAATAAGATATACGAGGAATTACTTGGGAATGTCATGCGTAATTGGTGAAATTCATTGTTGAAAGTTTTAGTGAAGAGATTTCAATGCTTAAAAGTATACATGAGCGTTGTAAAAGATAGGGAATTGTGTTATTTGGGGGGGTTTGAATTGTGCGGTTGGCATTACGGGGAGGTTTTTGATTGGATAGAGACACGGGTGGAGCGCGGTTGGCGGGGGGATAAATACGAAAGGCGCCAATAACTCTTTCACTTTTGTTGGGGAACTCGTCAGGGGTAGTGGAGACGTCGCATATTTCTGGTGAGACTGCTTTTTAGAGCATTTAGTGGGACTTAGTCGTGATATATGTGTTGGGGTTCGCGCGTTTTCTTGTTTTAAGGGGGTGTTTTGAGTTGGGAAGTAATAATTCGCGGAAATAGTGGTTAACATATAGTTATTTGAATTGGAGGGATCGCCATTTTGTGACATTGAATTTGGTTCGTGTTTGGTTGTTTAAAATGGGATTGTTGGGAGTAGTATATTTGAATAATAATTAGTAAAAGGTAAATTACATTTTGGGACGCGATCGACATAGGTTAGGACCTTTACGTGAATGAAGACACCTTACATTGGGCTGGAATTAATACACGCATACACTTGTGAATTGATATCAGTCTTGTACCGCTGAGTCTGGCGGTGCACACGTAAAGCAAACGCTGTCGTTTTATCATTTTTATTATGTTAGAAGTAGGAATTAGGGCTGTGGCGTACTTAGCTAGTATTCCCGTAGGAAACCCAAGGCGATGTGCTTTGGTTATGGAGGGATACCTAACAGTGATAACGACTCCATATTCCTCTATATTTCGCTAGTAGCCGATAACTTTTGAAGCGAGCGGCAATCTGATTTTCCCTGGAAACAGGATCGGATAAGCTTCCTGGATGTGGGTGACTGTTCGTTCTGTGATAGGTAGGCACCGTCGAAGTGGAGCCGTCCAATTCGGGCCAGGATCAGAACTTACGGAGCTCACAGTTCAGTCTTATGTATTTATTTATATTATACACTAACTATAATCTCGTCAGGGTTTCAGTTCACATCCCTGAGCTTCGGCTCGTGAACTGGGGCAATCACACCGTGGTAGGGATTACACAAAGTCAAGTTTCACGAACTTGCCCCCAAAGTTAGCTAGAAGGAAAACACAACTCACCACACGATTAAGTAAAATACAATGGGTTTTGAAAGGTAAATACAGGGATTAGATTCTGTAGGTAGATAGGTAGGTACACTCATTTGTTTAGTGAAAATCTTAGGCATCGCAACGAATGTAGGAAACCTAGTCTATTTCAAAGTCTGCTTAGTAAAATTTATTAATATCATATTCTATATCGATTGATTGTGCGGTTTTAGTCGGTTCAAAAGAGCCATATGAACTATTCGATGGTATGTAGGTAAACTACCATTATTAATATCATATTCTATATCGATATATCGTGCGGTTTTAGTCGGTTCAAAAGAGCCATATGAACTATTCGATGGTATGTAGGTAAACTACCATTATTAATATCATATTCTATATCGATTTATCGTGCGGTTTTAGTCGGTTCAAAAGGAGCCATAGGGACTATTCGATGGTATGTAGGTAAATTACTATTAACAATATCATGTTCTATATCGATTTATCGTGCGGATTTAGTCGGTTCAAAAAGGAGCCATAGGGACTATTCGATGGTATGTAGGTAAATTACTATTAACAATATCATGTTCTATATCGATTTATCGTGCGGATTTAGTCGGTTCAAAAGAGCCATATGAACTATTCGATGGTATATAGGTGGGCTACTACTGCTGTAGTTCACGTAAGAGTGGTGTTACAGTGTGTAAAAATGGTGGAAGTGAGATCTACAGTGAAATTTTAGTGATTCTTTTAAGAAGTGTTGATTGTGTACAAAGCCGGGTTATATATAATCAAAAGTAACCACACCCAAGACTAAATATTAATTACACTAAAACTTGGGTAATAACACCTACGATATCTGCTAATAACTGATTGACCAAGAGTGATTTTTATATTTGAATTCAGTGATTATCTCTCTTTACATGTGTTCGAATCAGGGTTCAAAGAGCCATCTCACGGTAGTTGGGAACCTTATCCAAGTGGATACTGCTCGAATCTAGAACCCCGGGAGTGTAATTCCTGTATACTAAAACCCTATATCATGGGTCAGTTATACCAATTCGTTTATGTGATCTGAGAGTGTATTATACTTTACAATAAACCTTTGAAACCACATTATTCTGAAGTGAATTGGTTACTAGCACCTTTTATAAGATTACACAATATATGTTAGAGTCCGAGCTGTGTACAGATTCAATTTATCGTTTAACATTCTAAAAACAAGTGAAGTATCACACCAGAATCCATGTTATTCGTGAATAGTATTTAAAGCGGCTTGAGCGAGGGACGCTGTAGTTTGCTATAATAGCTAGCAGTAGGAAAAGAATACTCCTTTGTTAGTTTCATAATAAAACAGTTTGTGTTAATATCCAAGCTGAGTACTGACTCAATTTATCGTCTTACATTTTAAAAACAAGTGAAGT
This sequence comes from Cybosia mesomella, assembly GCA_946251805.1. Classification (NCBI taxonomy): domain Eukaryota; kingdom Metazoa; phylum Arthropoda; class Insecta; order Lepidoptera; family Erebidae; genus Cybosia; species Cybosia mesomella. Next base: position 12,578,177 of record OX276408.1, on the reverse strand, counting down.
ATCACACCAAAATACATGTTATTCGTAAACAATATTTAAAGCAGCTTAAGCGTGGCGCTGTAAGTTACTACGGAAACTATTATAATCAAAACATTATGGCGGTAAGATTTGTATGTTCTTCTGTCAGGTTCATGTTTACTCTGAGTAGAGTATGGGGAATTATATTTACCGGATGTCTCGGTGTAATAGGGGGAAGATGTATGAAAATCTTCTAATGCCTATTTAGACATAGGAAGGACCATGATATATCTATATACAATACAAGTGGAAGGGTCCTACTGTGGCTGGCGTGATAAGGGGCCACCACCTCGGGGGGAAAATCCAATATAATTAGGTATTATTGTATAGGGGTCACCACCTCGGGGGGGAGGAAATTCAATATAACTAGGTACTATTGTATAGGAAAGAAATAGTTATAATGAGCAAGCACCTCGGGTAGATAACCTCAGAATAAGTAGGCATTATAGGAATAAGAATTAGTAAGTTCTAATCAATAAAGAAGTAGTCTAAATGAAGTTATTAAAAATGTCTAGATATAATCTACATGTTCTTGTCGTTCAAAGTACTAGTTTAAAGTAGTAAGCATTATAGGAAGAAGAATTAGTAAGTTCTATTTCAACTGATATTACTATAGTAAAATTGTTATGAAAGAAGTAGTGAATGACTAAAGCGGTGAACTGCAGGTACCTACGTAGTTGCAAATAGTTATAGGTATCTAAATAAACGAGGTAAATGACCGGAATGCTTCAGTTCCTAATAGATATTTTCTAGCATAGGTTATTTCCATCCGCTCCCATAAAAGTCACTAAAAGATATTACGGAGATTATGGAGGAAGGAGTTTGTTGGTTACATGTTAGGTTGAGGCGAATGAATTAGTATAGGTTGTTTTCATCCGCTCCCATAAAAGTCACTAAAGGGTATTACGGAGATTATGGAGGAAGGAGTTTATTGGTTACATGTTAGTTGAGGAGAATGAATTAGTATAGGTTGTTTTCATCCGCTCTCATAAAAGCCACGAGGGGATACTACGGAGAATACGGGGGAAGGACTTCGTTTGTTGCATGTTAGGTTGGGCCGAATGAATTAGTATAGGTTGTTTTCATCCGCTCCCGTCAAGGTCACCAAGGACATTAGGTTAATCCGGAAGGAATTTGTGTAAGTATAATGGAATTTGGAGGATTGTTAGTAAATACGGAAGGAATGAGGTTCTAATTATGGGATACTTGAATGAGACTTTTGTTGATTATTTAAGGAAGTACTTATGTTCGTTCACGTAATGTAAGTTTTTGAACTACCAATGACTAGAGGTTTTAGGAAGACTTATTTGGTTATTTCATGGTTTAATATAGTGTCATTAGAAGCTGTGTGAATTAGATAAAAATGAAATAGGTACGTATTGGTTAGGTTGGAAGGTAGGTTGTAAGGAAAGGATATTGATGAATTTAAATGATGACGTTTCGAACAAAATAGGTTTAAAGTTTAATGTGAAAGAGTAAATTAATTGGGATTTGCGATTACATATAGTTGGAATTAGGTTACCATAGGTTAAGATAGGAGTCAGCATTCTTCACCTTTATAGAACTAGGGATACTAGGTATCATGATAAGGGTTCCTTTTAACCACTAGATTGATCACAGGCCAAGTTTATTAGAAATAAGTACAATTATTCAGTGAGTTTAAGTAGGTTGGTGAGTTATTTGAATGAATCATACATGATAACAAGTAGGTGGAATAGGAATTAGGATAGCTGTAAGAGAGGAGTGAATGAGTGGTAGGTATAGGTAGTTATCTAGGACAGGAAATGTGGAAAGAGAGGAGGGAATAAGTTGGTTTCGGAGAAGTAGGAGGAGTAGTAGGAGTAGGGAAAAAGAATTTACAAAAGGGGTATAGGATTTAGATCGGGGGGGGTACATCAGCAAATAAGTGAATGACTTGAAGCGTTATGTCGTTCATCAACTTTATTTCTTGTCAGAAGTGGATGCTTCTACAAGTGGTAACTACACGTGTTCGGCCCGCAACACATTTGGTTCAGAAGAAGTGACTTACCGTGTCGAATGTACATCGCCGCCAGCCGCACCCTTTCTCAACTTAGACCACGCGGCACATACTGATGCACGGCTCACTTGGCGAACTACTCATCATCCAGCTGCACCACCACATGGTACGCTTTTTTATACAGTTAGTAATAAAATTACTTTGGAAAATGTACACTAATTTATATTAATATCTGGGTGATCGAGCTTGGCTTGGTTCTTTTAGGTAGATTTCGATGAAATCGACCTACCTATTGGTTTCTAGACTACTGTCTTTCTGAGATTCAGATTATATATATATATATATACGAGAATTGCTCGTTTAAGGTATTAGATAAATCCACAAACATGAAAGAAAAATGTAAGTATCATAAGGCTACTTACATTTTTCTTCTCATCATACATCTTCACAAAAGGATAACCTTTTGTGAAGATGTATGATGTTTTCTTTTCTTTTATACAAAATTATACTTTTCCTAAACTGATCTCGTCTCGATTCCGCTAGTTAGTAAAATTGTAAGAGTACTCGAAAGAAAAACTCTTTCAACGCGCCTCTTCAAGTAAATTTCCTCCACCGTGACGTTGTCAAAAATGTTCATTGATGCGCTGCCATCCAATCTAAATGAACTCACAATTCCAAAACTGTATCTGTTAATATTCAAATCAGATTCTCTGAACCGGAACGGGATATTAAATCCTTTTTATTTGCATAAACCAGTTGCCTTAATTAATTTATACTACATAGACATAGCGAGAATTGAAACTGATAGTATATAAAAATTAAAATTTATTCGTTGAAATAAAATCTGAAAGTGAAAATAAAAGAATATTTCCTATTGTGAAATAATTTCAAATGTATTAATGGTAAATGAAATAAAATTATGAATTTGAAAAAAAAAAAAAACTTTTAAAATGAATTTAAAAACTTTTTTAAAATAAGCCGTCTAGCAAGTGCATAACAAGAAAAATCAAATGAGCGTAAACATGACGGGTTTATCTTGTTTAGTTCAAAAGTTCTACGACCACCTCCATTTCTCCATCTTCAGACCCTCAGTCTCCATATTCAGACCCTGGATATCATGTAGTATCAGAGTCAAAACCACAAATAAGCCCTTTAGGAGGGTTTATCTAGTTTAGTTCAGGAATTCCTGTGGACACCTTCCGACTCCAGCACCAGCTTCATAGGACCGTATTATCGCATTGTCGCCGAAAATACGCAAGTAAACCAAATTTGAATCCAATCTAACTTCAGGAAGTGGTTCTAATTAGGCTTCCGAGATTTGACTTATACTAACAAACAAAATAACAGAGTAAGTTAAATAAAAGCTAATAAAAACATATTTGGTTTATATATAAATATTTGATTTGCGGCGCTTCGCTTATTTTGGCGCCAGTTTACAATTTCTGACCGATGACTGTGATAAGTAGGTAGAACACTGAACGCTATTGTTGGCGACGAGGAAATGTCCACTCAGTACCAATCGCAATCATCGTTCAGAAATTGACAACTGGCGCCAAAATAATCATGCGCAATTATATTGAATTGTGTTAAATAACATATCTCTTAAAAATGGTTTAATTTCAACTTGTAATATTCTTGTAAATTCCGACAATATCAAGTAAAATAGTATTTTTGAAAACAAGCTTGTAAATATCTTACTCATAATTTCATATCAGTACGGCGTTTTAAGACCCGAGACGGCGTGCGGTTTTAGTCGGTTCAAACCCGACATAACCACCCCCGCTGGCCGGCGGGGGGGTATCCGAAGGGATTTTCGCACGAAAAAAAAAGTTACTGGTGACCGCTGAAGAGTTCCATTATCTGGAACTAATCCTGGATTCAGTGGATTAAGTTCATATTTACCTTAAAAGGCATTGTCATCGGAGTTTAACGAACATATAAAATTCAACTCCGTCTATAAGAGGAAGTGTTTCTAATTGGGCTTGCAAGATTTGACCTTCACAAACTAATATACACACAAAGTTAAATAAAAGCTTGTAAAAGGGTAACTGTCCATGCAGTAAGCCTTTCATGTTCGACAATAGTTTTCAATATGCGCCATGACTGCCACAATTTTATTTTATTTATTTATAGTTTTATGTGGAATTCAATAGTTTTCATCCATGTGCGTAAAGAAACATAGATATTTGAATAATTATGTTAATAAGTTCTTAAATTTGCGTCAAGCTGATATCTCCATTATATAATTATAATACTTCAAGTAGTATTAGAAAGTTTTTACTTGATCGGCAGCACGAGTGTTACCTAATTGTAAATGTTATTTAGAGAACAGTTTATTAGAAAAAAAAAATACTGCCGTAGTGGTTCAGTAGTAGCAAATGCGATTGCTGTTCATGAGGTCCCGGGTTGGGCAAAAGTTGTATTGAGTTATTGTTAGTAATTACTCAGTAACAGCTCGGAGGTAGGCGTGAGTATTATTTGAATATATTAAAAAACATGTCGATAATTTTAATTCTTCAAAGTCATATCACAAGGTCCGAGACTTCATTGTAAACCAAAGTGAGCTTTGGTGTATGTGAGCGTGATGTGTTGAATGTAGCGATTGTCGATAATGTATTTTTAGTTTTTCTTTTTACACTATTACCTTTCATTATAATGACCACCACTAGTCATAGTCAATGTATTTTGGTTATTGGCCTGTTAGGTTTATTTTTTATTTTCAAAAGTCTACTCTATCCAAAGGTTTCACCTTATGGTGGATTCGTATCCGGGATGACTCGGGCGACGGCTTGGAGTCCAATCGTAATGAAGAAGAACGAAGACTGGAGACTGGTGGAGAAACTGCCAGTGTTATTCTGAGGGCTCTATCGTGTGGGGCCACTTACTCAGTGCGAGTTGTGGCTCATTCCAGAGCTGGGCCTTCACCACCTTCTGCACCGCTGCTGGTAAAGACGAAACCACCAGGTTAGATTCACATGTATACGTACTTAGTTAGAAGTTTAAGTGATTTAATGTTTATTTATGTAGTGTTTCTATGTATAATATAAAGAAGCTATGAACTTCCTTGAAAGTAACGGTTGATTTCTGGATTCTGAGGGGTTAATTTGTCTTTTTTTTTGGTTCCTTGACCGCGTAATCCACGGTTGTGTTATCAACAAATTTATGATCCCAAAAATTAACGTTTTTAGTTTATATAGCTAGTTACAAATTCTAGGAACTCATAGATTGTTCCTTGAATAAAACTAACCAATAAAGTAACAACTAATTTTGTTTTTCTACGATGAGGTTATCGTTCAATATATTTGGCTTTCGCCTGTTTACGTCAACTTTAATAATCTCAAGGAAAGTTTTATGTAACAAATAGACACGAAATTGATTCCGCAAAGTGCTTTTTTGTTATTTCGTGTCCAAAACTAAAAACAACTATCAATCTCGGTTATCAATAGGTACAGCTCTTAAGATACGCGTTTTGGAAGACAAAATATTTTATCTCCTTGTACTACATACCTATCTACTGCTTACAGTTTTCATAAATTATACGGATTTAAAGAAAAACACCATGTTTCATATTGTTGATTTCTTGTCTTTCTGCCAGATTGTCCATATCTTGGAATGTCCTTTCTTAAAAGGTCTTCCATAAAGTGTTTCTTTTTTTTTACACGTGATCGTAAAGTCCTGGGTTCAATTCCTGGGTTGGATGAAATGTTATTGAGTTTTACTTTAAGGAAATGTAAATGTGCCTGTTAAACCATTAAAAAATTCAAGCATCATTCCCGCCTCACCCAGGTCACCTCGCCTGATACGATTTTTGTTCTTAACAGCTGGTCTAGTAATATAAATAGAAGTAATTTTAATATACCTGCATTTTTTACTAGTGCTAGTTTGGGAAGGTGGAGGGCAGGATCGTCTTGAAGAGGGTGCTGAAGCCGCTGTTTGGAGCAATAGCAGTGCCTTAGCCCTAGATGCGAGACGTGCGGTACGGTGTGGTGCTCGTCTTGTCAGGCTGCAGTGGAGGAGAGCTGAAGCGTCAGGTGCCCCTGCGTGGAGGGACGCGGATCTCACATCGTTGCATCATCACAGAGAGGTGGTATTAGTGGTGGCTTTAGTAGATAAAGTAGCCTTGGTGTTATTCTAGATTGTAATCTACCAAATTACAGTCAGATCCGTTCAGCCGGTAGAGCGTGATTGAGGAACAAATATCCAAACATCCAAATATACAAACATCATCACAAACTTTTACAATATAACTACTTCCCTAGTTCGTGAGTTAAAGCCGGCACTCGTAGCAAAAAATAACTGCTCACTTGTTGCACAAATAGCTATTGTCCGGTCTATTAGTGTGTATAATCTGAGGGTCTAGCCTAAAGTCCAGTTGTCTTTACATAAACAAGTAACTAACAAAGAAAATAACTTAAAAACTTACACAATTGTGATTTACAAAGTGGTTTTATGTTAATACAGTGTTTGATTCAAATAATAAACATCTTATTAAATCCTATTACTAAATAATTTTAATAGATACTTTGCCAGAAACGTCGCCTGTGTGGGCTAGTTAAAATTTTGTACCGAATCTAACGCATGAGGCAGGCCAGGTTGAAACAAAACTTAACTTTATGTCGTTAACAAAAAAAAACATAAATAATCCTAGACCCCGATTGCAACGCCAGTAAGTGGATCTGTGAATCCAAACTATCCGCATAAACGAAAATTCATCAAAATCGGTTCAAACGCAAAGACTACAGTAGTATTCAAACGTTTAGAAGGCATTCAGGGACATACACGTCTACAGAAGACTTCACAAGAATGAATTTTGTTTCAACGTAAACACAAAATACATTTTCATATATAAAATTTTACTCCTTAAACGATCACTCATCGATAACATTAAATTGCGTCAATATATCAAAGGTACTTTGTGTGTCAAAACCATGTAAAACTTTGTCAACTAACCGTTAGAATGGATGTACTGGCTATCGTGGTCTGACCCAAGGAAACCAAATTTAACTTGCGACAAAAGGGTTTTAAAGCTTATGTAAAACTTTTGCGGAAAACAAAGAAGTCGTTATTGAGTGCCGATTTGAGGACGAATTATAATGTGCTGAGTATAGACTATTTAATCTGTGCCTACGACGCCATTTAAGCCGACCGATTTCACAAATATTTCGTATAGTGACTTTATAGGAAACTAAATCAAATGTTTGTAGGTATTACGTTTATTAGTTATAAGGACGCTCAGCACTACTTAATTATAATTTAATAATATTTTTTAATAATAAATAATAGTAAAATAATAATAACAAAACTTTCATATACTTACCACATGTGTAATTATGTGTATCCAGCACTCTTTCCTCAAATATACTTTTGATAAACTTCGACACGTTTCACGATAGTTTAACTTTCCCTGGAACTCGCCGTGTGTCGTGATCGGTGATTACACAGTAGAAGGAATATCCCTTCAATAACACATAAGGCACATAGGCTACGTAAGGCTACGTTTTAAAAGCATTTTATACCTACATTTTAGGCTGTTTTTAAGAACGTGGAAAGTAAATTCTTTACTGTTTTTCGATTTTGTATGTTATGTATGTGCAATTTTGTTAGACAATTTTTGTACTGGTTTATAAAGTATCATCAAATTCCGAGTTACGTTAAAAATATGAAGACTTTTGCTTTAATGCTTGCCATTAATAATGGTAAGTGATGAACTGGTCGAGGATGGAACTCGCTTACCTAGGAGCAACCTATTCTCTCTAGGCTTGAAGATTATAACTTTCTGGAAAAGCAAATACAGGCAAGTTGTTGCACTGCTGAGCAGTACACATAATGAACGTATAACCTGTATATGAGTGGACCTATCTATCAGGTAACGTCGGCTAGCCTTTTTTCGAGCGGCCCCGCCTGCCGTCAGGGGGTGGTTATGTCGAATTCGAATCGTCTATAACCGCACGACGTCGTTATGTTTAAAACCGCACGCCGTCTCGGGTCTTCAGACACTGGGGTGTAAGGTGGTTCCATAAGAAATTTCCCTCGCACCCAGGCTGACTCAGGGCCTGGAGTTGCATTAGGGAGGCGCTCGTGTATCACGAAGTGCCTCTCTACCTCCGCCGCATAGTCGGGGCGTATTTGACGGAGAGAGCCGTCATCTACCCAACCGTGACCGGTCTCGGTCGGCGTGAAATGTCGTGCGGTGTTCCACAGGGATCGATCCTGGGGCCGCTCCTGTGGAACATCGGATACGACTGGGTGCTTCGCGGTGAGCTCGTAGGCGGTGCCGCCGTCACGTGCTACGCGGACGACACGCTCGTGACGGCGTGCGGGGCGACGTACCGCGAAGCGACCCGAAAGGCCACGACCGCGGTTGCCCAAGTCGTTAGGCGGATCCGGCGGCTGGGTCTCGAGGTGGCCCTGCACAAAACCGAGGCCCTGTTCTTCCATGGGCCTCGGAGCAAGCCACCCGAGGGATCCAGTCTCATCGTGGGAGGAAATCGCATCGGCATCAAGCCCCAAATGAAATATTTGGGGCTCGTGCTCGACGGCCGATGGGACTTCGGAGAGCACATCCGAAGTCTGGCCCCCAAATTGAAGGGCACAGCTCTTGCTCTGGCTCGGCTGTTGCCCAACATGAGGGGGCCCGATGACTCCTGCAGGAGACTCTACGCGGGGATCGTGCGGTCCATGGCCCTGTATGGGTGCCCAATATGGGCGGAGGCCCTGAGGACCAGAACTGTGCAGATGCTGCGCGCTCCGCAGCGAGTTCTGGCCATCAGGGTCATCCGAGGGTACCGCACGATCTCCTTCGAGGCGGCGAGTCTCCTTGCCGGAACTCCGCCATGGGACCTGGAAGCGAGAGCCCTTTCGCAACTGTACCAGTGGCGAAAGGAGGCGCGGGAGCAGGGATGGAACCCCGAGCCTCGAGAAATCGAGGCCGTGCAGTCCCAGCTCCGCCAGGCCATCGTGGTGGAGTGGAAGGAACGACTTGGGCAACCAAGCGCAGGGCACGCCGCAATAGCGGCGGTAAGGCCCATCATGGAGGATTGGCTGGAGAGGCGACACGGAAGCCTCTCCTACCGACTGACGCAGGTGATCTCAGGGAAGGGGTGCTTCGGGGACCACCTGCATCGGATCAGGAAGGAGCCAACGCCTGAGTGTCATCACTGCGACGCGAGCGAGGACTCAGGGCTGCACACGCTGGCGGACTGCCCGGCGTGGGAGGCGCCGAGGCGTGACCTCGTGGCAGCCATCGGGGTGGGAGTCCTCTCGCTCGGCAGCATGATTGCGGCAATGGTGCGGAGCGCGAGCGCGTGGGCCGCCGCCGCCTCCTTCTGCGAGCATGTAATGCTCGCGAAGGAGGTGGCGGAGCGCGCCCGGGAGAGACTTAGAACTCTCCCGGTCCGCCGAGCCCGCAACTTGCTCGCCGCGCGTCGCAGGCAACTCAGGCGCCGGAGGTCGCTTAACGACCTCCGTCCTCCATGAGCGCAGGCCTGGGGGTGGCGGGTGAGGCCACCTGTCACCCCAGCAGAAGCAGGCCGGGACGGTGGGGCGACTAGCGCCCCTCCCCAAACCGGGGCAAGACGGGGACACCGTGGTTCCCAAACCCGAGGGGGCCATCTCGAAACCGGAGATGGCCCAGGGTCAGTCGGGGTGCGAGGGATATGCTCTATGGGCAACCTTACACCCCGGCGTCTGTAGACCCGAGACGGCGTGCGGTTTTAGTCGGTTCAAGCCCGACATAACCGCCCCCGCTGGCACGCGGGGGGGTATCCGAAGGGATTTCCGCACGAAAAAAAAAAAAAAAAAAAAAAGGCTGACTCAGGGCCATCTCCGGTTTCGAGATGGCCCCCTCGGGTTTGGGAACCACAGTGTCCCCGTTTTGCCACTGGAAAAAGGAGCGGCGCGCAGCGCACCGCAGCCCCGGCCTGCTTGTGCTAGGATGACAGGCGGCTCCATCTGTCATCCCCAGGCCTGCGTTCAGCAATCTCCGACTCCTGACTCACCTACGCGCCTTGCGGTCTTTGCGGATCAGGAGAAACTTGAGTATCTCTCGGATCCGTTCCGCCGCCTCCTAGCTACTACACTACGTCGGCTAGCCTACAACAACAACGTTCAATCATAGGGGGCATTGTAGGAGATTTTGGCTTCTATTTAAAATATATATTAAGTAGATATATACTTAAGATGTAGATCGGAAAAAGAGAACATCTAGGACGGGACTTGAACCCGCGACCAGTCCCTTACAGGGGGAATGCTCTGCCCAAATGAGCCACCAGACACGTCCCAGATATTCGAAATTCAATTAATCCGCCTAATTAATTCATTAATCAAAAAACAATGTTTAAAAATGACTGTAAAGTTATTAATTGTTTCCGTAGTTCGCAAGAATTACGGTAGATGGCTCCAACGTCGCCTTAAGACGTATTAATGTATCGGAGAATTTCTTTCTTTTTCCGATCTAAATCTTTAGAAAAAAGTAAGCATACAAAATGCTTAAAAATTTAATAGAATTAATTAGGCGGAGTCATCAAAAAACAATATTTAAAAATGACTGTAAAGTTATTCATTGTTTCCGTAGTTCGCAAGAATTACCGTAGATGGCACCAACGTCGCCTTGAGACGTATTAATGTATCGGAGAATTTCGAATATCTGGGACGTGTCTAGGTGGCTCAGTTGGTCAGAGCATTCCCCCTGTAAGGGACTGGGGGCGGGTTCAAGTCCCGTCCTAGATGTTCTCTTTTTCCGATCTAAATCTTTAGAAAAAAGTAAGCATACAAAATGCTTAAAAATTTAATTGAATTAATTAGGCGGAGTCATCAAAAAACAATGTTTAAAAATGACTGTAAAGTTATTCATTGTTTCCGTAGTTCGCAAGAATTACGGTAGATGGCTCCAACGTCGCCTTAAGACGTATTAAGGTATCGGAGAATTTCGAATATCTGGGACGTGTCTAGGTGGCTCAGTTGGTCAGAGCATTCCCCCTGTAAGGGACTGGTCGCGGGTTCAAGTCCCGTCCTAGATGTTCTCTTTTTCCGATCTAAATCTTTAGAAAAAAGTAAGCATACAAAATGCTTTAAAATTTAATTGGATTAATTAGGCGGAGTCATCAAAAAATAATGTTTAAAAATGACTGTAAAGTCATTCATTGTTTCCGTAGTTCGCAAGAATTACGGTAGATGGCTCCAACGTCGCCTTAAGACGTATTAATGTACCTATCGGAGAATTTCGAATATCTGGGACGTGTCTAGGTGGCTCAGTTGGTCAGAGCATTCCCCCTGTAAGGGACTGGTCCCGTCCTAGATGTTCTCTTTTTCCGATCTAAATCTTTAGAAAAAAGTAAGCATACAAAATGCTTAAAAATTTAATTGAATAGATATATACTTTCTTGTAAGTATATAATAGGATTGTATATTCTAATTTTCCTTATTCAAATTTACAATGGTCTAACAAGATTTTACATATTTAAATCATAAATCATTATTAAGGCTGCATTCCATTTTGCCTCAAGATTGAAATACCACATTTTTATTTGTTATATTTATTTTCATTTGTCAAACTTATTTTAAATTTTTGTAATGAAACGGTAAATGGAAATTAGTTTCATCAATTGCTTTTTGTTATAATGAGTCCGGGTACATATCAAATGCATTGTCACCTCTTTAATTGCATAACGAAATTCTTGAGAAACGCCTAACAGCGTGCATAGCCATCACATAGTTCTACAATAGCCTTATTCTGGTCTAATGAAATACATGCACTACCAGAAGCAACCTACGTATATCAGAATCACCGAAACATTTATTTCATTTAATACGCTACTTACCTGTGTGACAAAGGCTACATTTTTTTTTATTATTTATCAATTCGTTTACATTATTTATGTTGTTACAATTAAACCACCCGCTTATACCACGATGGTAAATCCTATGACTAACCTATGACTAAGGAGAAGATAGCATAGACCGATAATTGAAATTTAATTGAATATTTAAAAATGGCAAATAAAGTGTTAAAAAATAGCATCACCCATATGTTTCACCCGCGTAAGTCCTGGACCCTGGGGACTATAAGGATGAAAAGTAGCCCCGGTCACTCAGGAATAATGTAACATTTTAATGGTGATAGAATTTGTGAATTTGGTTCAGTAGTTTTTAAGTTTTATGGTCACAAACATATGAAAGTACTACATACTACTAAATTATTGCATTATATGCTTCACGCATGGTGCTTATCATCATGCGTGAAGCAATGAGTCTGGCAGTAGCTAGAGCCCAAAAAGGATTGACTACTAACAGACGTCATATCAACTTTGTGTCTGAAGGTTCATCCATAACATCCAGGAACAAACCTTATTCAATCTTAGATACTGCCTCAGATTGGACTCTCCTAATCGACACGTATGAAAAGCACTATAAAATTCCGGAGGATGTTGGGGTTTCGCCATCTAGACCTGACATATTCCTTTATTCTAAGAGGTTAAAACATGTGGTTCTTGTGGAACTTACTGTACCGTAGGAAACAAATATACCGAAGGACCACACAATAAAGAAAAATAAATATTATGATCTCACAAACGAATTAATCAAAAACGGTTACGTGGTTAATTTGTATGCAGTGGAAGTGGAAGCGAGAGGTATACCAGCAAAATCTCTCTATAACCTACTTAAAGATCTAGGCCTATAGAGAGCTACAATAAGCTCATTACTAGCACGAATGTCTAAAGCGGCACTAGTAGGTTCGTATCAAATTTGGTTAGGCAGGGAGGGGAACTTGGCTAGTGAAGGTGAGTGTTGATGTACATCAACAAAAGGGGCCCCTTCTAAACCTACACTTGGGTCGCAAGTCCCAGGCACTGTCCCGAGTTCCCAACTCAGCAACGCGATGGACCCGGCACCCGCACGGAGAATCCATGGATTGCTAAGAATATCGGTCTCATTATATTACATATTATTATACTACATTACTACTACTACTACATACGAAAGTACATATTATTATACCTAGTATAAAGTATGAATGAATTTCACGAAAGTATCATTCGCAAAGAATAGGATTTCACGCTTGTTCCATTTTCCGCAAAAGCAAGAAGCAATTGAAGTAAGTGTAAATGGAGAGTCGCGCTCCATACAAATTTGTACCTAGGTTATGAACCGGTGAGCCGGATAAAATACCTTTTTCGTACAAATATCAGCATCTTGATTGTATGTACATTTACGAGAATTTTTCACAGGCATACGCGTTGATTAAGTTAAGACGAAACCGGCGCTAAATGAAAACCTCTTCTGTCATATTTATGAAAAAAAAGTTTTTGGATAAGCTAAGCATGTTATTTATTTAGGTATATATATTATGTACCTTGAGTGTATTCAGATGGGCTGAAAACAAACTTTATATATAACTATTAATTTAAAATCGGAGAAATCAACAGCCAGCAGAGTATTTTTCGTAAATATAAAAAAGAAAATTGCGGTATCACCTCGTATCAACAGTAGCACAGTTTCAAAATTTTAATTCAGCATTACGGAAAACCTTGATAGTTTATACGTAGTATAAAAATATGAACTGGTGATTTCGTCTAAACAGACTCAAATAATAATTATATAGCTTTATGTTTCTTCTTTGTGTATATTATCCAATTTATTAATGGGCTATGTATTAATCCGTCACTGTCACATACAGAGACGATAGAATAAATATTTATTCAAACATCTATGTGTTATATTTGGCAGTGACGGATTGGTACATACCCATGCTACAGATCTATCTTAAACTCTTCATTGTAGTACGTGTTACTATACATTTTGTTAGAATTATAAAGGATAATGAAGTTACTAATTCTTTTAATAATAAAGGTATATGTACCCGTACAGTCGTACTTTTAGGTTTTATCAGAGAACGTTTTATACCGTTATTGATATTACCTGATCAACTGTTTCTGAAACTTATTCTTTTAGTTCAAGTGCATAAGTTATTAACTATTTTGTGTTTTCGATACGAGGCACGTCACGTCACAATGGCTCAAAAAAAATTGGAAGCGAGAAAAATTCATAGCAGTCTTATTTCATTTTTTGTTAAAACCTATTATGGCATAGATGATGTTTCGTTGTTTGATTGGTTGAGATAAAAACAACAAGTACTTTAAAAAATATCATTATCTGGCATCTAAAATTACCGAAAATACATTTTAGAACATTTCTGTATATTATCACCGATTGTACAAGGTTATAAATATGTTTGTTTTGAAACAGGTGGTGATCAGTGGCTTAACCGCGGGTGCTTGGTACTCTTTACGCCTGTGGACAGCAACTGAATCTGCCCGACATCAAGCGGTTATATACGCCGCTACTACAACGCATTCTGGTGGTGCGTATTTATGTAGTTTGGTAATTAGTATTTCAACTAAATATCTTAAGAACTGACTATATAGTAAAACAAAAATTCAAAAAGTGTTCGACAACTATTTGAAGATTTCTCATGGGATCGACAGTTATGTTAACTGTCGGTGGTAGTGGTGTAGAGGTGTTGAAAAAATTGTAAGGCACGCTTGTAGATTCTAAAAAATGCATAAAGTCCAGAAACTCATGTTTTAGTTTTCTTGGTTTCACTTCAAAATCCGATATTTTGTTAATGTTCACTAAAAAGAATATAGGTATATGTATATCTCCTCAGATGATAAAAATTTAATACAGAGATATATATAGCCAATGCACTTAACCCCAATAATGCATTTTGACTGTTCTACTGACGCGGCAGCGTTTATGAAAACGCTACCAGTATTCAGAGCTCAAGTAGTACTGAACTGCGGAAGGGTTTAAGAGCTTGAAAGGTTTTTAGGTTATACAGATACACTCGATAACATATAAATAATATTATTATTTCTGAGCTCGCTAAGGACTTCCATGTAATCGAGCGAAGACTAGAGAAAGGTTAGAATTATGATATTGTCGGAAGTTTACGCGAATGTCACACATTGAAATAAAACTATTTTTAACGGATTCTATCGCGATTTATTTGATGTTATTTTATATTTTACATTGAACACGACGTTTCGGTTGCTTTTCAGCAGCCATGGTCACAGGGAGACTAAAGATGGTTGTTGTCTTGTAGTTTGAAGTGTAAGTTATCTCAAAGTACCCGAACTATGTTGAATTGTTGGTGTTACTATTTACGCAGAATGAGCTCACAGTGTCATGAAGTCTTGCTGTATTTTGATTTTTCTGGGAATTAATTAAGTGAATGACTGGGTCCCAAGCTGGTGGTACATTCCAACCATCTTCTCTATTAAAATTAGGATGTTTTATTAATAGCCGGGTGAGCGAGCTTTGCTCGCTTTTTCTGTCATAGTTTTTTAAAAGTGAAACCTAACTAGATCGATTTATCGCCCATGAAACCCCCTGTATACTAAACATCATGAAAATCATTGGAGCCGTTTCCGAGATTCAGATTATACACGCTTATTGTCGTTTTGGAACGAAATATATTGTATTGGTACCGATTCGATAACAGAACCATCTGGAAGTATTTGGTTGTGCCAGTGTCATTAACGATCAATTATTAGGGCCCGTCTTTATTAAGGTCATCTCACTGGTAATTCGTGTCTAGAAATGCTTTGTAGGTAGAGTAATATCAGAATTATGAGAGGTTATGCTATTTTTGCACTTACCAGGTCGTCCATTCGGCGTATTATGCATATGCAGTGCGTGAATATCTAAAATATGAATTTGGTGCATGATGGATACGCCGCGGTAGCCCCATGACTTGACCCTAGACTTTTATTTGTGGTTAAAATAAAACGACTTGTTTACACTCGTGAATACGAAACTCGTGATGAATTACGCAGTGCGATATTGTAGGTAGATACTTCTTCCAATTTATGAAATGTGACAGAGACACATTAAATAGGTTCGCTAAAACGCAATAGTAAAAACCATAAAACGTGCTCATTCTGTATCGAACGTGAAGCTTGATTTAGAGCAATTACTTGGTACAGGGAAGTGTAAACTGTAAAATGGTACCTATGTAAGTTGATTATTCTGTAGCTCAAATTTTTTTAATGCATCTGAAATACCTACTCGCAGTCTGTTGTTGTGTTTATTTTATTATCACTACATAGACCATAAAGTAATTTATCGTCAAATAATATCTTAATAAAGTATTTACTTAGATTATTCCGAGTTCAAAACGACTATGAATTCAACGTGTTTAAATATATACAAGAATTGTGCACTTAAAGGTATTAGATAGCTATATAGATAGAATCATAACATAGAAAACTATTTATAGTAGAGATCTGAGTAGAGGCAGCATTTAAATTACGAAATCTTGAATACTACACCGGAAACCATACCCAAATCCAGATCGTTCGCAATGCTAAATGGTGGAATGGCTGAAAGTTACCCTTTATCAATTATTGCTGGTAAACCCTCCCGCAGGTCTGAATACTGGTAGAGTTTCCATATACGCAAGGCGACAAGCGACGATGACGGAGAAAAAAGTGATCTAAACGTATGAATAGATGCTTATTTAATTTTTATGTAACTCGAAAACGAGGTCAAGTAGTTAAATTTGAAAAAAATAACTATATCGAACCTTAAAATGCAATTTCTTGTTATATTATGGTACATTCTAGTACCTACATTACAAATTCATTTACAAAAAACTTTGTTCAACGCAAATGATAGAAATACATCTACAGAACACACACAGTCCTTTTCCCTATCCTTGACTATGCTGATGCCAGCTATCTAGATCTCACTGAAGACCAACTTAACAAGAAATCGTTGCATAATATTCATATTTGGTCTACGCAAATATGATCATGTTTCTGAATTTCGAAGTTCGGAACATATTTATGTGTGTATTACATATTTATGTAATGTATGTATCTTTTACTATATTATGTCCTATATCTAGGTATTTATGGTTATATGTCAATTTGTGCACTATTTCAATGTAAACCAAACTACCCCAAAACTTTTTTCCTCTATATTACTCTTCATCCTATGGTTGCCAGTAAGAGATTGCCTCAAAGCGATAAGGCTACCAACCACAAATTGTATTCCTGATTCGTGTTTTTACTAAACACGAATCAGAAATACAATTTTCAAGATGTACAATAAAAAGATTTTATTAATATTATTACAGTATCTATGAGAACTTCTCGAAGTCAATTTATCAAACAGTCGTTCAATTGCAATTTTAACGCAACGCTCATAATCTACGGATTTTTATTGTTTCGACAGAAAGCTTTGTAATTGAAAATACTTTTTGTCCGGCAAAATATTTATGAAATGGGTCTTTGTTAGTATTATGAATAAATTGGGTTTGCCGGTTGATATATTTTCAGCACGTTGCCATTGTTTCAGCTTTGTGATAGGTGATCGTTCCGTTTGATTCGATTCGCAAAATTCGATTATAACGTGAATTTGGAACACATCAATTATGGATTAGATTGGTTTTACATACTTAAACTTGCGTTTTTCTCTCTGAGGTAGTTAAAAGCCCCGTGCTTGCGATTTGCTTTTGTACTAAACATTCTTCACGAGCTTCCTCTACCGTCATTAATTCCTTCTTATTGAACAGAATTGTTTTTGATCTGCCCTTTTTTAAATCATCGGGTTTTTTTTTCACATATATGTTTTGAGGTCAACAAACTGACACAATTATTCGTTCAATGTTTTAAAAACTACCTCAAAATATGATTACAAAAAAAGAGATATTTAACTTTTGTAGTATTATAAAAAAAATATAATTGTTAATATTGTATTATGTAATTATGGTATAATTGTTTCCATTCGATCATGATAACTATATGAAATAGATAAATATAATAATAATAATAATAATAGCTTCTTTTCTATACAGAACGTCTCCGGCGTCCTGTGGCTTTTCAATCAGAAGGCAGTCAAATAACTACAACTAGTGGGAACGCAGAAACTGAACGAGTACTAGGCGCAGTATCTTTGGCATTTGCAGCGCTTGCGGCGCTCGCTGTTACTGCACTCCTACTTGTATTAGTTGCTAAGCGTAGGTACGTATGCAAAAAGGTAAAAGTTTCATCTTATTACATCACGACAAAGTTATAGGTGTATAGAGCCAAACCAACCTCTTATCGGTACACATACTGATTGACGGATGCCGCTCTAGTGCAGGCTTTCCTCTCTGAGTTCTATTAATTTCTTATTAGTATAAAATTTCGTAGGTGTCGATCTTTTTTTGTTTTAAATTAGGTACTTCCTCTTTTTTTGTCACAGTAAAAATGTGACTTATTTTAGAATGCCGAAATTCAAAAGGCTACAGATAATCCTTTTCGCTGTTTGTCTGTCACAAGGATCTTTAGAAGGCATTGGAATTCTTTACTAACACCCAAGTTATCCTTTTTTAAGTGGAGCGTGAAAACCACCGATAGATTTTATCAAACTATAAACCAGCATTTTAAAACGGTTAGCTTCTGAAATGATAGCCTTTGCTCTTTTGACTTCATCCATTTTTACTATAAGGCGGGGTGTACTCAGTTTTTTATTAACCAAACGAAAAAGTACGGAACAAGAAATAGCAGAAAAATATGAAGCTGTTTTGTCTCAAGCAAACAAAAGTCAAAGTTAAAGGGTGAAATGACAATACTTGGTGATGTTATTCGTCGCCAATGTTATATAACAATGATATATGGTTGCTCTATTATATACGTCGAGGCATATAATACTATATAGCAACTATCTTTAAAGAATATTAAGAAAATCATAATTCATACTTTTACATTTTTAGAGTTCCGTAGTCAAATGGCAATAACGGAACCCTTATAGATTCGTCATATCTGTCTGTTTATCCGTCCGTATGTCACAGCCACTTTTTTCCGAAACTATAAGAACTATGCTATTAAAACTTGGTAAGTAGATGTATTCAAGTGTACTACGTGAGTTCGACAAATGGAAGTGCGATTAACGATTGTGTGACAAAACTGTACTGCGACTCACCATAGTTCGAATGCGCGCTAGTGCGACACACTGTAGGTCGACATTACTCTAGTGCGACAATTATACTTACTAGGATCGTCCAGTGATCCGCCAATGTTATTTTCATCTTCTCACTGTAACGTATATCACCGGTTTGCGTTCTACTGTATCACGGTGAAATAATTCTAATCTTGTTGATTATAATATAAAAAAAATTGTATAAACAACTCACGACATTACGAAATCGGTTTTCATCTACAAGAACAGTGTGACAGCTATATAATTTATTGCCACTGCATACGAAAACATCGGTCGTAGCCTATACTTGACCTTTTATACAAATGTTGACATATCAGGCAGACACACAAAAACGATCACGTATACAATGTTATATCACCAAGCTATAACTCAACCGGATACCAACTTCTCTTTTTGCGTGGCTTTCCTGGTAGATCTCTGATTTACATAAAATATATTGCAAGTCTAAAAATGTCTTTTAGGGAACCGCATTTCTTCAGAGTATTCTCTAAAAAAGTATTTTAACCATTGAGATACAACTGTTTTACTTGAAGTATGTATTAGTTAAGCTAGATAATATATTTTACTGACAAATTATCTAAATTTAGATAAATTTAGATTTAAAACAAATTATTTATTGCAGTAAGCGTTAACAGTTTTTTAGGGTTCCGTTGCCAAATGGCAATAACGGAATCCTTATAGATTCGTCATGTCTGTCTGTCTGTCCGTCCGTATGTCACAGTCACTTTTTTCCGAAACTATAAGAACTATGGTGTTGAAACTTGGTAAGTAGATGTATTCAGTGAACCGCATTAAGATTTTGACACAAAAATAGAAAAAAAAAACAATAAATTTTGGGGGTCCCCATACTTAGAACTGAAACTCTAAATTTTTTTTTTCATCAAACCCATACGTGTGTGGTATCTATGGATAGGTCTTCAAAAATGATATTGAGGTTTCTAATATCATTTATTTCTAAACTGAATAGTTTCCGCGAGAGACACTTCCAAAGTGGTAAAATGTGTCCCCCCCTTTTTTTTTTTTTTTTTTACGTGCGGAAATCCCTTCGGATACCCCCCCGCTGGCCAGCGGGGATGGTTATGTCGTGTCTCGACTAAAACCGCACGGTGTCCTCCCCAAGTGTCCGTTGCCGGGCACCCCGGGTAAGCCCTCGAAAGGATAACCCCAGGGTTGCCGGCGGACTTTGGCCGCCAACGCGGCCTCGCCTGGTGGGGTCGGGTTTTATCCCGCTTCGGTGAGTTGGCAGGCGTGTGTAGGGCACACACGACACGCCTCCGCCACGGCCTGCTTCTGTAAGGACGGCGAGTCGGCCAACTGCCGTCCTCAGGCCCCGATCATGGAGGTCGGTAGTCCCGGGCGTAGATGAGTCTGCGGCGTCCTCGCCGCAGACTGCGAAACTCGGGGGGCAGGGTTCTTTCCCGCTCCCTCTCCGCCGTCTCTTTCGCGAGCATTACCTGCTCGCAGAAAGAGGCGGCGGCGTGCCACTTGCTCCCGTCGGAGACCACGACCCTCACCATGGTCTCCAACGAGAGAACGTCCACGCCCAGGACCGCAACGAGATCCCGGCGTTGACTCGCCCACGCAGGGCACTCCACCAACGTGTGGAGCGCCGTGTCTTCGCCAGGATCCTCGCAGTGCTGGCACTGCGGCGTTGTCTCCCGGTGGATGCGCCACAGATACTTACCGAAACACCCGTGTCCGGTAACCATCTGGCACATCCGGTAGGAGAGGTCCCCATGGTCCCTCTCCAACCACTCCTTCATGATCGGTCTCACCGCCGCAA
Organism: Cybosia mesomella; assembly: GCA_946251805.1. Lineage (NCBI taxonomy): Eukaryota > Metazoa > Arthropoda > Insecta > Lepidoptera > Erebidae > Cybosia > Cybosia mesomella. The sequence goes on along the minus strand of OX276408.1, from coordinate 12,557,412 downwards.
TGGTGGATTCCCCCCACCTTGGGTGCTCAAGTCGCACCCTCCATGTCTCCATGAGTTCCTGGCGGAGCAGGGACCGCTGAGCCCTGATTTCACGGGGCTCCGGCCTATGGCCCCGCTCCAGCGCCTCCTTGCGCCACTGGTACAGCAGCGCAAGGGCTCTCGCTTCCAGGTCCCATGGAGGGGTCCCAGCTAGGAGACATGCCGCCTCGACGGAGATCGTGCGATACCCCCTGATGACTCTGACGGCCATCGCCTTTAACGGGCTGTTAAGAACAGCCACGTTGCGGGCCGCCAGAGTCTCCGCCCATACGGGGGCCCCGTATAGGGCCATGCTTCGCACGATCCCCAGGTACAGTCTCCTAGTGGGGGCGTTGGGTCCCTTAACGTTGGGCATCAGCCGCGATAGCGCGGCCGCAGCCCCCCTCAGTTTCGGGACCAGACTTCGGAGATGAGGTCCGAAGTCCCATCGGCTATCGAGTACGAGCCCAAGGTACTTCATCGTGGGCTCGATGCCGATGCTTACGCCCCCTACGGTTATGCTGGTTCCCGCAGGTGGCCCCCTCCGAGGCCCGTGAAAACACATAGCCTCGGATTTATGGAGAGCCACCTCAAGTCCCAGCCGCCGTATTCGACCCGCGACTTGAGCAACCCCTGCCGTGGCCTTCAGTGCCGCGCTTCGGTACGTTGCTCCCCGCGCCATAACGAGGGTGTCGTCAGCATAGCACACTATGCTGACACCCTCGAGCAACGTACCGCGCAGCACCCAGTCGTATCCGATGTTCCACAGGAGTGGCCCTAGGACCGACCCCTGCGGAACACCGCACGACACTTCTCGCCACCCTGGCCCTAGCCAGCTCGGGTAAACTATGGCCCTCTCGGATAGGTATGCCTCGACAATGCGGCGGAGGTAAGGAGGCACTCCGTGATACGCGAGCGCCTCCCTAACGCAGCTCCAGGGTAGGGCGTTGAAGGCGTTGGCGATGTCGAGAGACACCGCCACCACCACCCCACCCCGCGAGACTACTTCCTCCGCCAGGCGCCTAACGCGCATGATCGCTTCCACGGTGGAGCGCCCCCGGCGGAAACCGAACTGGTTGTCCGCCAGATCTGGCCCCACGTTCGTGAGATGCTCGACGAGGCGCTCTGCAATAATCCGCTCAAAGAGCTTGCACACCTCGTCGAGCAACACGATCGGCCGGTAACAGGATGGCTGGTCCGCCGGCCGCCCCGCCTTCCGGATAAGGACCAGTTTCCCCGTCTTCCAAGCCTTTGGAAACTGGCCCCTTTCGAGGCATGCGCTAAAGAGCGCCACCAGTCGAAGCCCTAGTTCCTCCAGGGCCAGGACCCATGCTCGGCCTGGAATGCCGTCGGGTCCGGGGGCAGTGCATTTCCGGGCTTTAAGCCGGAGCACTGCTACCCCCAGTTCACTCTCCCTGACTTCGGGCACATCGCTCTCGCTATTATCAGCGTCAGGCGCCTGAGGCGGAGCCATACGCGGAGGGACATGCTCCTCCGCTCTCGCAGGGAACAAGGAGCCCAGTATCCCCTCCAGCCGCTCCGGCTGGAGGCTCTGGGTCAGTAGGGGCGCCCTTGGGCGGATTTTGCCCCTGACCGCAAGGTAAGGACGCCCCCATGGGTTCTGCTCCAGAGACTCCAGCAGCTCTTCGCGGGCCCGCCGTTTGGCCTGCTTTATGGCTTCCTGGAGGGTTCTCTTGGCCCCCTTGTACGCCTCATACAGCTCCGCCTCTCGGGCTGCCGCATCGTCTGGGCGGCGACGCCTCCGGCGAAACCTGGTGTACTGGCGGCGAGCGGTCACGCACGCTGCTCGCAGCTGTGCGAGCTCCGCTGACCACCAGTACACCTGTTTCTTTGCCGGGCCGGGCTTAACCCTAGGCATCGCCGCATCACAGATATGCGACATGGCTCTCCTGAACCATTCCGCCTCTGCGTCGACATCGGCAGGCCTGGCCAGTGACGGAATCCAGGCCTGCACTATTGATGCCTCCAGGAGAGCCTCCCGATCCCCCCGAAGACGGTCGCTACGCCGTCCAGGTCCACCGGGCTTCCGGGGTGGACCCAGTACGGCTCAGCGACCACGACCACATTGATAGACCACTCCACGATGCTCTGGTACAGAAGATCCTGAGCACCGGTGCAGTGGTTTATGTTCGCCTGCAGGATGCGGATTGGTGTGTCCATTAATGGACGTCCATCTCCGCATCCCGCCGCGAAAGTGGCCGCTCTTGAGCGGCACCCCCGCTACCCGTTGCGGACGAACGGGGCTTTGGCCTCGAGGCGGCGCAGGTTCTGCTGTCCGCCCGGTGCTCTGCCGCTTTGCCCTCCGCTACGCATTTGAAGCAGCGCGGCGGAGCATCACAAGCACTGGCCTTGTGCCCGGGCTGACTGCAGCGGAAGCACCGATCCCCCACGGTGTCTCCCGCTGTGCACTGCACTCCCACATGCCTCACGGCCAGGCACCTGAAGCACCTGGTCTCGCGGGGCTGCAGGAGTTGCACCCGCGCCTTTAGGAAGCCCCCAACGAGGAGGCTCCGTTCGTCCGCAATTTTCTGCGCCGCTGCGACGGGACAGTTGACGACTGCCGTGCCGTGACCGGTGGAGCTGAAGCGGATTTCTCCAGCTCTCACCTGATCACGGGGGCAGCCGCCCGCCTCCACGACGGCGGAGATGACTTCCTCCGTCGTGGCCGCGTCATCCAGACCCGAAATGCGCAAACCTGCGCATTTGTTGGGTCTGGTGACGCGGACGGCTTCGGTATCCAGCGACTCCCTCAGCTTGGCCGCTAGGGCGTCGGCTTTGGGGCCGCTGGTGGCGCCGGAGACCTCGAGGAGGCGAGCTCCGGTGCGAGTTGTTTTGCACCGGAGCCCCCCCTCAATCTCGAGGACCTTGAGGTCCACTGAGGCTTTAACCTGCCTCAGGACCTGGGCGTACCCCACGCCCTTCTCCACACCCTCCGTCGTCACCGTCAGGACGACGGCAGTGGAGCGTGGGGCGCGGAGCCTCTTCGGCGCCTTCGCCGCAGCGGCTTTTGCCGCCTTCTTAGCCGCCTTTTTGGCGGCTTTTTTCGCCTTTTTGGCGGCTCCCGCTACCACCCATTCCTCCCCTCTGGAGGAACGCTCGGGTGCAGCGGGAGTGGCGGGTATGGCGGGGGTGGGGGTGCCGCGCTTTTTGCCTTTCCCTTGTGGCGTTGGGCCAAATGGGGTTGCGGGGCCGGGCTTACCACCGGCAGCAGCTGCGAAAGTCGCAGGCCGTGCCAGTGGGGGACAGTAAGCCCGGTCCTCCAACACGCCAAGCCGCCTCTCGATGGCCGCCAGTAGCTGCACCATGCTCGGTGCAGGCTCTGGCGCCACCTCGGGTGCCGGTTTGGGCGCCGGCTTAGGCGCTGTCTTTGGCGCCGACTTTTGTGCCGACTTTGGCGCCGGCTTTGGTGCCGAATTTGGCACCGACGACGACGACGTAGGCATCCCCCCCTGCGGCACAAGAGCCCTCGGGTGGTCCACCACCTCCTGGGCTCTTGGGGCCCTCTTGGCCAGCTCAGTTTCCAGGCTTGTGACCCGGGCCCTGAGCTTCGCCTCCTCCTCGGAGATGCTCCTACCGAGGAGCTCCTCCAGCGCCGTCCTGGCGACGGCGACGTTTTCCGCCACCGTCTTCTTCTTTCCCGACACATTTTTCGACCCTTTTATTGTGTCGGTAATGCGGGCAAGCGCTGTGAGGAGCTCCCTCGCCGCGGGGACGCCTTGGTCCCTGCCGCTGGGTAGCGGGGGGACGTGCACCGGTTGTTTCGGCGTTCTAACCGCCGCGGTGGCCAATATTTTGGCCGGCCGATCGTCCTCGCTCGAGGAGATCGTCCGTTGCCCGGAGCTTCTGCTACGGTCAAGGGACGGTCCAATCGAGCGAGGCCGCTTACGTCGGAGACCCTCCTCGGTCTCCATTCGGCTGGATACTGACTCGTTGTCAGTACCCGCCGTCGACGCCGCAGACGCAACGTCTGCGTCCGTTTCCCCGCCTATAGGTAGCGGAGTAGCGGGTCTGGTGAAGACAGCCTTAACCGCCCGCGGGTGAGGCCGCCGCCTCAACTCCTCTTCACCCCCAACTACCTCCACCCCGTCATGCTCGATGTCCTTGTTCGCGCCTTGGTCGTTTTTGATTGTATCGTCCGGTTTCTTTTTATTTTTTATTGAAGTTTCCATGTCTAATCCCACGAGTATGGGGGAAGGGTGGTCCGTCCAGGCGGAGCCCCCTGCACCTGGATAAGCCTATATACTGTGGAGGTCGGCAGGTATCCATAGGTTTTGACGACTTCGCTGTCGGGTGTTATAGACTTTTTCCTTGTCGTGGGCCGGCCAATAAAGGCAAGCCCTCCGGTCAGCAAGTTCACAGCGTACCCTTCTGGAGCCACCAGTCAGGTCGTTGCTGATCACCTGCCGATTACGGAACGCGAGAAGATGGCTAGTCCTCTCTCACCGGCGGCGGCACAAGTGCCCGTCGGCCCCTGCGTCAGCAGTGGGCCAACCCGCCCCTGGATCCCCCAGGACCCTACGGTGGCCACCACCACTAACAGCATCGCTCATCCTGTCTCCTCTGAAAGCAGAGGAGTACGGAGAGCGATGTGTTCCCGCCACGTTGGGTATTGGCCGACGATTAATGCCAACCCCATGAAGGGGAAGCCATTGACCGCCGCCCAGGGTGTACCGGCCACTCCGATTCCGTTCCCCCCGGACTCCAGCGGGATCGGAATCGGAATGACACTCGAGGAGGTTACCCAACATACACCCCATGTGTCCCCCCCTCCTGTAACTTCTAAAATAAGAGAATAATAAAACTATTTAAACTATTTAAATATATTAGGTAATGTACATCATATATTTATATGATGTACATTACCATGTAAACTTCCACCGATATTTGGTTTGAACGAGATCTAGTAAGTAGTTTTTTTTTGAATACGTCATAATTCGTAAATCGCAATTTACCTTTCATTCAATCAACTCAAATACAAAAACTTAAAAAAATATATTATTATGTTACTTGCTGCTACGGAACCCTTGATGGGCGAGTCCGACTCGCACTTGGCCGGTTTTTTTATATTTATTTTAGACTGTTTCACCACATACCTACAGCATTTTAACCGACTTCGAAAGGAGTAGATTCTATGTTCGTCTGTATCTATTTTTTTTTGTTTTTATGCATATCCACCGATATTTCATCGCTTATGAACCAATTTCAATATTTATTTTTGCATTGGGTTTGGTTTGGCTCCAAGGTGGACCTATAGAAATTTAATTTGTATTGTTTTTCTATGAAGCAGTGTTATCAATAAATGTCCTTTCGTCAACACATCACTATTGAATCATACGTAGAATAATAAATATTGAAGACTGATTAGTTAAGCTGTTTATTTACCAAGAAAATAATTTACAATTTACATTCTCTTATATTAATTAAGCCTAAAATTATAATGGGTTTAATGATTCACCCTAGCTAGAAGAAGAATGTTAATGTTAGAATTGCATTATTTCCCTGTTAAATCAAATCCTAACAAAGCAGCTTAGTAGATACCTTTTTTTTTTTTTTTTTTTATTGTGCGGAAATCCCTTCGGATACCCCCCCGCGTGCCAGCGGGGGCGGTTATGTCGGGCTTGAACCGACTAAAACCGCACGCCGTCTCGGGTCTACAGACGCCGGGGTGTAAGGTTGCCCATAGAGCATATCCCTCGCACCCCGACTGACCCTGGGCCATCTCCGGTTTCGAGATGGCCCCCTCGGGTTTGGGAACCACGGTGTCCCCGTCTTGCCCCGGTTTGGGGGAGGGGCGCTAGTCGCCCCACCGTCCCGGCCTGCTTCTGCTGGGGTGACAGGTGGCCTCACCCGCCACCCCCAGGCCTGCGCTCATGGAGGACGGAGGTCGTTAAGCGACCTCCGGTGCCTGAGTCGCCTGCGACGCGCGGCGAGCAAGTGGCGGGCTCGGCGGTTCGGGAGAGTTCTTAATCTCTCCCGGGCGCGCTCCGCCCCATTGCCGCAATCATGCTGCCGAGCGAGAGGACTCCCACCCCGATGGCTGCCACGAGTGCAGCCCTGAGTCCTCGCTCGCGTCGCAGTGATGACACTCAGGCGTTGGCTCCTTCCTGATCCGATGCAGGTGGTCCCCGAAGCACCCCTTTCCGGAGATCACCTGCGTCAGTCGGTACGAGAGGCTTCCGTGTCGCCTCTCCAGCCAATCCTCCATGATGGGCCTTACCGCCGCTATTGAGTAGATACCTACTACTCAAATTACTCGAATATTTCAAAGTACTCCATCCTATTTAAATATTATAAAGGTTTGCTTTAGCGAAATCCTTGGATCACATTTCTAAGGCAATATATATAAATAGGTATATAATAATAATTAAGATAAATGTCCATGTATCGAGAACACGAATTTTGCGTAAATCACTCACCGCGACCTACTTATATTTCCACTTCAATTGTTTGATTACGTCGTCGCCTACCCTCTTTAGGTAAATGGGTGTACAGGGTGAAGTTGAAACACGCAAATTGCGAAAAAAAAGCAATATTTTGTAATGTTAAGATTGACATTACACCTTTCATATACGACATAAACTTAAGCAACTACTTTTACTACGCACATCAATAAATAAAACAAAACCTTATTTAATTAATAATGGATGATATTCCATTTCCTAAACGAGTTAGTCTAATCTTTATGATAAGAAAATAGCTCCCTCAGAATTACATCGTTTAGGCAAGGCCCAAACAAACTGCAATTCCAAAAACCGCGCGAGCCGATACTGTGAGTGTTTTGTGTCGTGAACGTGATCGAGTGCGTAGTGAGAACGCGGTGGTAGTGGTGACGCGCGTCAGAAACGAGTGAGGAAGAGGGTAGACCGATACGGTTTGCTGAGTAACAACTAGCTTGCAGAACTTTAGTACATCCGTGATCATGGTACTTGTAACAGTGCCGAAATATCGGATTCTCGAAAAAGATACTAAATATGGTAAATATCCCGTTTATAATTCTAATTTTAATACATCGTTTAGTTTTAGTATTTTGACGCGGGGTTTCCGGCGGTGTAAAATCAAGGGCTAGTCCGTGTCTTTCCATGAGTATCGTATAAGGCGAATAAGGGAGAGGGCTATGCCTCATTGAATTCAATAAACAGTCCATGAAAAAGTACCTGGTTGAATACATTTCTACCCCTGCCCTCGGGGATAATAGTAATGGCAATAATACACGTAAGTCTAAAAATATTCGTACAAGGTGTAGGTACCTACCCATTCCGACGTGGTTGACGACGACGTGCCCGAGGTCACTTGGGTAGAACTAGAGCTGGCGGTGAGAAGGCTGAGAGCCAAACGCACCGCCCCGGGACCCGACGGCATTCCAGGCCGAGCGTGGGTCCTAGCTCTAGTCGACGATGCTCTCGAGCCCCGACTGAGAGGGCTTCTCAGCGCATGTTTGGAGCGGGGCCAGTTTCCGAAATTGTGGAAGACGGGGAAACTGGTCCTCATCCGAAAGGAGGGGCGCCCGGCGGACTCACCGTCCGCCTACCGGCCCATAGTGTTGCTCGACGAGGTGTGCAAGCTCTTTGAAAGAGTAATTGCGAAGCGCCTCGTCGAGCACCTCTCAAGAGTGGGGCCGGACCTGGCGGATGGCCAATATGGCTTCCGCCAGAGGCGCTCCACCGTGGATGCCATCATGCGCGTGAGGGCTCTGGCGGAGGATGCAGTGGCCCGGGGTGAGGTGATGTTGGTGGTGTCCCTGGTCATCGCCAACGCGTTCAACACCTTGCCCTGGAGTTGCATCAGGGAGGCGCTCGTGTATCACGAAGTGCCTCTCTACCTCCGCCGCATAGTCGGGGCGTATTTGACGGAGAGAGCCGTCTTCTACCCAACCGTGACCGGTCTCGGCCGGCGTGAGATGTCGTGCGGTGTTCCGCAGGGATCGGTCCTGGGGCCGCTCCTGTGGAACATCGGATACGACTGGGTGCTTCGCGGTGAGCTCGCAGACGGTGCCGCCGTCACGTGTTACGCGGACGACACGCTCGTGACGGCGTGCGGAGCGACGTACCGCGAAGCGACCCTGAAGGCCACGACCGCGGTTGCCCAAGTCGTGGAGCGGATCCGGCGGCTGGGTCTCGAGGTGGCTTTGCATAAAACCGAGGCCCTGTTCTTTCATGGGCCTAGGAGCAAGCCACCTGAGGGATCCAGTCTCATCGTGGGAGGTAATCGCATCGGCATCAAGCCCCAAATGAAATATTTGGGGCTCGTGCTCGATGGCCGATGGGACATCGGAGAGCACATCCGAAGTCTGGCCCCCAAAACTGAAGGGCACAGCTCTCGCTCTGGCGCGGCTGCTGCCCAACATGAAGGGGCCCGATGACTCCTGCAGGAGACTCTACGCGGGGATCGTGCGGTCCATGGCCCTGTATAGGTGCCCAATATGGGCGGAGGCCCTGAAGGCCGGAAGTGTGCGGATGCTGCGCGCTTCGCAGCGAGTGATGGCCATCAGGGTCATCCGCGGGTACCGCACGATCTCCTTCGAGGCGGCGAGTCTCCTTGCCGGAACTCCGCCATGGGACCTGGAGGCGAGAGCCCTTTCGCAACTGTACCAGTGGCGAAAGGAGGCGCGGGAGCAGGGACTGAACCCCGAGCATCGAGAAATCGAGGCCGTGCAGTCCCAGCTCCGCCAGGCCATCGTGGTGGAGTGGAAGGAACGACTTGGGCGACCAAGCGCAGGGCACGCCGCAATAGCGGCGGTAACGCCCATCATGGAGGATTGGCTAGAGAGGCGACACGGAAGTCTCTCGTACCGACTGACGCAGGTGATCTCCGGGAAGGGGTGCTTCGGGGACCACCTGCATCGGATCAGGAAGGAGCCAACGCCTGAGTGTCATCACTGTGACGCGAGCGAGGACTCAGGGCTGCACACGCTGGCGGACTGCCCGGCGTGGGAGGTGCCTCGTGGCAGCCATCGGGGTGGGAGTCCTCTCGCTCGGCAGCATGATTGCGGCAATGGTGCGGAGCGCGAGCGCGTGGGCCGCCGCCACCTCCTTCTGCGAGCATGTGATGCTCGCGAAGGAGATGGCGGAGCGCGCCCGGGAGAGGTCAGAACCCTCCCGGCCCGCCGAGCCCGCAACATGCTCGCCTCGCGTCGCAGGCGACTCAGGCGCCGGAGGTCGCTTAACGACCTCCGTCCTCCATGAGCGATGGATACCTCTATGGGTAACCTTACACCCCGGCGTCTGAAGACCCGAGACGGCGTGCGGTTTTAGTCGGTGCAAGCCCGACATAACCGCCCCCGCTGGCCGGCGGGGGGTATCCGAAGGGATTTCCGCACGATAAAAAAAAAAAAGGTATCTACTCCAATGTCATTGTATATTTTCCTTTGAACGAGCAGCGAGCATGGTGCAAGCTCCTTGCGTTCCTTGTGTCAAAATTTGACTATTTAATATATAATTACCTATATTTATATTCAGCACGCTCTGGCCCTGCGGTGGCCAACCAGACGAAGAGACACGTCACTGTACCCATTCAGTTGCCAGCAACGATAAGTCGGTGTGTCCTGAACAACAGAACATCAGGAACTGTCAGCATGATTACAAGCATGACAAACTATCCCCTGCTTCTGGTGAGTTACTTATAAATAATACAGTTTCAATGGTCTACTGTACAGGGCCTTACCAACATCCTTGAGGGCCAAGCGAATTTCACCTGCAAGTTGGTACACCTGCTAAACAACGGACGAGGCTCTGGCGCAGGCCTTCCTCTTAAGGATGGAAAAAAGCCGACATATCCATCAAAAACAAACAGAGTGGACCTCGGGATTCAAAGTGCAAACTTTGACGCAACATGAAAATCGCTATGAGGATGATAATGAATTGAGTTGCATGGGCAGCTTCTTCAAATCTATGTATCACTTTCGAAAATCTATTTGGTGGGCAAATGACAGTACCTTCAAAACTATTGCAATTTAAGGGAACGTTTTCAATTCAAAGGCTTTTAGGGAGTTCATGACATTTGTATTCATGACTGCAAACCGAATAACGGGGGCTGGTGGTGCAATTACAAGTATTCGTTTGTTTTCTTACCTACATATTGCATCAGGGAGGCGCTCGTGTACAAGTTGTGTCGTGTATAAGTTATAATACTCACGTCCTTCTGCCTCTGGGGTAGGCAAAGAAAAAGGCCTGTCCATCTGTTTCTGTCCTTACAAACTTCACGAGCTTCTCCTACTGTCATTAAACCTAATTCGATACTGTCAATTCTTTTCATCAGTTCAAAATAGTATTATAAGTACATGGGATATAAATTCAAGAAAAACTGCCTCGCAGTCATCGTTTGTGTGCCACATTTTTGTATACTGTAGATAGTGTGCATAATTTACATCTCAAATGGGTATTTTTGTATTATCTCCGCCGAAATCCCCTCAGCTATCCCGGAGGCGGATATGTAGGACTCAACTAACATTTATTTACATTCACTGTTGAAAATGATAACCAATTACAGTACTGCTTTTTATGACGTTTCCATATTAACGAGGCTGAAGGGTACTTCACCTTGATTTTATATTCCATGGTAGGTTATTATTACATCATCAAATTGTGACAGTAACTGTTATTTAAAGACGTGTACGAGATAAGTCCATATGCAACGTTTGCTGTCGGAGGTGAGGCGACTGCCGCAACCTTAGACCACACACTCCAGTTCCGAACGTTTGGCCATCGCGATAATGATGCACCCCCGCACCGACCCTGCAGGAAGCACCCACAAAGACATCGCGAACGAGCTGAAGGTGAGTACCGACAAGCTTTAGTTACAGTAGATTATAGTTCCACCTGTGGTTCAACCAATTCGTAATAAGTCTGAGTCAATTAATTAGTGGTAAAACTAGAGCACAGTTTCTAGAATACTGTATCCAAATTATCAAAGCAGTTAATAATAGAAATAAGGTAGATTAAGTATTAATATAAGGATAACCTAAGGTTATCATATATATATAATAAAAAACCGCAGTATAAATAAATAATAAGTAAAGAGTATACAGTAAAGAGCTAAGAAAATAATATAAGTAATAGCAGAGATGACACTAAATGTAAAGTAAAATAAACGTATATTACCAGCACAATACAAGAACGTGTAAAAGACACTTAAGAATAAATACATAACTAAAAACCTTACCCCAAATATGAAAAGAAAAGTACCCGTTCAGTAAGAACTCCGAATTGTAAATATCGGAGAACCCAGTAAAAAAAAACAATTCGTAATGTTGACGCCTTATCGTTGTTAGTACTTTTGAAAAAGTTTCAGAATATATATTGAATAATAAGTAAATTACAATTTTCATGTTCCCAAATTGCCACATGAAAATCTAAGAAACTGACTGAGTTACCTAATTTTTAAAATTATTTTATGATTAGAAATAACAGTAGTTTGCCTTTCGTAGTAGTTGTCATTGCTACTTTTTGTGAAAACATAGTCATTACTGTGTAAAATCGGAAAAATAAAAGAATCAAAATAGGATGTGCTTACATTTTTAGAAGTACAGTCAACGACGAAAGTTGCAGACAGTTAACAGTATAAACTAACAAACTGTATTTAATTTACATAAATAAATAATTGATGCATTATGTAGTTTTGTAATCATTTAGGACCAGGTTTAAAAATCAAAACAAACATTTTATGTTTTTTTAAGATTTTTGTGCAAGGTACCAAACCCAAAGTCATAAATGGAAATGTCTTTAGTTACTTTGGTAACTGAGTGTTTTAGTAATCCTAAGAATTACACACATACATAGATTACCATAATGCGCGTTTTTAGAATTAAGTAGAACATTTTAAGTAGATGACACGTTATTTGTTGAATAGTCTGGTATGTGTAACAGTGGAGAAGCACCATTCGGAGTGCGAGCTGCAGCAGCTCAGTCGCTACGAGAAGGTTCGTTCGCGCCACTGCGCCGCCACCTCGTACTGCGTGCCACTGCCGCATCATGGTAAGCACGGTACACACACATTATATAATGGATGAAATTAAATGTATTGGTTTTCAAAATCTAAGGTACATAGGGCCCCACCTTTGAAGCCAAACTCACCTTCAAGCCAGTACACTGATTACTGATAATATATATCTGATTATACCGCTGATTGATGGACAAATCTCTGGCGCAGGCTCTCCTCATGGGGGTTGGGAGGTCAAATGGCAGTCGCTCCCATAAAAACCGTATAAGCCAAACTGAAAGGATGAGAAGGAGTAAGCAAAACCGGGGTTCCGAGGTGAAAGCTTCTGATGCAACCGGAAACAACGCTAAGATGACGATCTTATTTTTATTTTGCCACCCATAGAGCGATAGACCCATAGAGTAGGCTTAATACCACAAGCCGTTCATACCAGCGAGTCCTCAAACTGATGCAGTGCAATCTTGCCACCATAATGGCTGATTAACACATTTCAAACAACTGACCTCACAGTAGGTAGGTGGTCTCACCTGTGCTATCCAGATGATTCGAACAGCTGTACAATCTCGCGCGAGTTGTCACGTGTAGGCGCAGCACAGGAAACATACAGGTACTGCTCGCAACTGCCGTCATCACTGGCAAGATACGTCCATATAATGCTGAGGTAGTTTATTACAAAAAACTGCATTTTTTTCTGATCCCGTTCGGTTGCAGGAACAGAATCAGTATTCCACGCGAGTGGAACCTATTCCAAGAATAAAAAGTAGACTGTGATATTTTAGACTATAATCTATCCCTGTACCAAATCTCAACCAAATCTGTTCAGTCGTTTGAGAGTGATTGAGTGACAAACATCCAAGCATCTTCAATCTTACACATATTAATAGAATAGGAGAGGATAGCAATAGTAGGAAATTAGGGAGAAAGATGGAAGCCATTGCCTAGGAGAAATTTTGTTATGATAGCAGGTTCAAGCGGTGGTGGAAGCGCAGGTGGTTGCGGTAGCGGAGGTGGGCTGTCAGAAGTGTACGCAGGGGACTCCAGCGCCGAGTCCGGCCCCGGTTCGCTGTCGCCGCGTACTCATCACGAACACAGCTAGCGCCTACGCGTGCGCTTCAACACATACTCCCCCGCTCCTGGGACTAATGACCATATCGAACGTGTGACGTCACTTGATACTTAGCTACACGAAAATGGAATGTTGGTGTGTCTGATATCATAAACATATTCGAGTACAGTTTATATTTTTGACGTTCACACATACTCAATTAATAATTATGCTTGACACATTCTGGTATATAAATAAGATTAAATAAAAAGTACTTAACACCCTCTGAAAATATAAAAATTTGTTTATATTTGAAATTTGTAAAAGTCTTTCACACGAAAACAGGAGAGCAGAAAAGCAAGCAACGATATCTTCTTATCATTACTTGCATCTTAGTGACGTGAATATTACGTATAAAGTTGCAAAATGCTTACATATAGGTTAAATCAATTTTATCAAATCATTTATTACGTTTCACAGCCATAGAAAATGTATGAACAACAACTTCAAAAATCGTACGTACATAATTGTAGCGAATAAGATAAACTTATTGTGATTTTGTTTTTAAGTTAAAAACTTTACTTTTAAACTAAACGAATATTACCTTGTACTATACTGAGTAAAGTGCTTCGGTCTTACCGAGATATCATAGGTGCCTAACAAATTTAGGAATAGATAGTTCTTGGATTTGTTGCACTACTTGCTACTGCCGCGATCGTCTTGGCACTTTATAAGTGTCATGCCACAGTGTTGATCACGTAATATAAAATAAAGACGAAGCGTCCTTAAACCTCGTCAGTACAGAAACTAGTGTCGCAAAATACAACATACTAATCACGTCACACAAAACAGTCATTCACAGACCAAACACAGAGAGGAAGCGACTAAGTAACTGTGCACTGTGACCCTCGAGCGTAGCCTGACGTCATTACAGTATTCGTGGCCTTAGTCAATATACCGTCGGCATTTTTCGTGTGCACAGCTCCCTTAGCCTCAGTGTCTCCATCGAGCATCTAGTAGAATTATCTACTCGATGCTAGATGGCGGTACTTTGCACCTTAGTACGCCTATGTTACATTCAGTGACATCCAGAGTGAGATCCCTCTTCACCACACCATCACCCCCGCAAAGTATCACGTTCTTTCATTGGGAAATCTAACTGCAACGCCTCCTCTCTGTATGTGCTCTGTGATATCCCATAGAGAACAAGCCTAAAAGTATATGTCGGTTAGTAGCCAATCGCGTTACAAATTATGTTGATCATCTTTACAGAATGGCACACAAGCAATAGCGGCAGGTCTCTTGGTTTTAAATTCAGTGATATTGATCATAAAATATTTACTACTAGCTTATAACACTCAAATATGTACTTTCAAAGAAGAATGAGTAGGTATTTTGTTACTATACTCATATCAGACGTTAATGCCAAGCAATTATTAAAAAAACGAAACAATATCCTTTCTAAATTGCCGTAAGCCCAAACTTACCTTATAATTTTAATTGCGGAGACTGTATCAATCTAGTCTACTTCTCTTCGCAAGCAAATGTAATTTGTAATATTACTTGAACAAAAATACAAAAAAAGAATAGTGCCAAAGTTTTACTTCGGAAGTAACGTAATTAATAAAATACGTGTATTTTTAGTAATAATACGATGTTATTTTGAAGATTTTAAAGTGGTTTGGGGACTGAACTAAAATGATTACGATAATAAATAAGAAAACCTCAATATTGATTATCCGATATCGAATTAATTTTAAGCTACATACACTTTATAAGTGTGAAGATAAAAGAACTAAAAAATATTTTGGTCCAGTCCCTTGCAATTATATTAATTTGTACATTAAGTTCATGTCGAAACTTATTTCCTGAAGTATGGTCAGCGTCAAAAGAAGATAATCATTTTCAAATTATAATTCATATTCATTCATATTTGTCAAATTTAAGATGGCTCCTCCTCCATATCCTAGTTTTCAGAATCCATGTTTATTGTAATTCTTGTGAATTATGGCCTCCGCCATCCTGAGAGCACTATGCAGTTGATGTATTGGAACCGATCCGCCAAATACCACATGACCTGTCTGACATGAAACCTATTGTCGGTAGAGGCGGTATGTCCGCAGAACTAAGTAACAATCCCCGGAATAATTGGTTTTGCCTAGTTTTAACACAATAAATCTCAGTGTTTCCTGCTTCGAATATAACTTTTTATTTTCGGCGGAAACTTTTGTATTATTTTTATTGCAATATCGGCCTTGTGGTGTTGCCTTGATGATCTATCATATGAATGTTCCAATTATTTTCTACACACTTATTTTACATTACATAATTTTTACATTATGTATACAGTCGCCCACAGAAGTCGCTGAACACTATCAAATTTAATAACGATGAACTTTACATTGAATAAATTAATCAATAAATAATCATTGACATGAATTCATAATTTTATTATTTTTGTAAATGTCACATGGCAATTTTAGCACTTGTCAATGTTTGTTTATTTTTTTTATGTACAGTTTAGATTTAAGGTGGCCGGTAAATCTGTAACCGCCGTCTCGGGTTTTCAGACGCTGGGGCGCAAGGTTGCCCATAAAGCATATTCCTCGCAGTCAAGTGTACCTTGACTGCGAGGAGTGCGGAAATCCCTTCGGATACCCCCCCGCCGGCCAGCGGGGGTGGTTACGTCGGGCTCGAACCGACTAAAACCGCACGCCGTCTCGGGTCTTAAGACACCGGGGTGCAAGGTTGCCCATAGAGTATATCCCTCGCACCCCGACTGACCCTGAGCCATCTCCGGTTTACTACTTAGGAAAGGAATACACACGCTAGTTAGTAGCATGTTTGTTACACACATTATATATGTTGTTATTATATTGCTTTTTTGTAAGTGCAGTTTTTACAATATATATGGTTGGCACAGAACTAATAATAAGAAGTAGGTGCCTCTCATAATATTCTGTGGTGGTTGATAACTAACAACACCTAAGAAGTGCAGTACCTATTTGTTCTGGTAAAGGTATCTATTTATGAAACTAATTAAACATTTTTCGTACCATTTGCTCAAAAAAGTGACATTCTATGCCACAAAAAGCGAACATAACAATAGTCATTTTTAATCTGTTAAAAACAGGGAAAGAAAATTTTACTAAATTTCTACCTAGAGGTAGGGGGAAAATGTGATTTAAATTTGGAATACTTACCGAAATTTATACTGAACTACATCTGTGTTTACACCATTGAGTTTGTATATAAAGCATTAAACATACATTTGACTAATTGCACGCTTCGAATCATATGCGGCGTTCGCGGGCAAAGGCTGTTTGCAAATGGAATACTGCCTTTAAAAAAATTACGCGCGCGATTCATATTTTAATTAATAAACCAACAGTTTAAAAAAAACATTGATTGATTTGTTTTCGAGCGCGAAATTTGAATTAGAAGTTTTAATTATTTATTTGTGACCTGCCAGTATTTTATGTGATAAAATAGAAAAAGGTTAATAATAAATATTGTTTTCGCAAATGGTACGAAAAGTGAGTATTTTCCTCGGTGATAAAGCTGTCTTAGTCTTAGGTGAACTTAAATCCCTCGCTACACTCAGGACTCGTCTCGAGTTTTTAACACCCTCGCTAAGCTCGAGAGTACACCTCGAGTCTTTCGTTACGCTCGCGATTTAAATCGTCACCCGCGACAGAAGACACTGCTTTATCCCCTTGGTTAATAATCTACTATTAAGGCTGGATTTCACCAGTGAATATCTGTATGACTAAACAGTGTTTTAACGTTTTGCTCAATGAAATTACTGCGTAAAATGTGCATGCTGTTTAAATTGATGAAACGACCAGTTTATATTCATCGGTGAAGTACAGCCTAAATATTTAAAAAATATTCAATATACCTATAGTAGTATGCAGTACTGGAATAATTTTACGTACATAATAAGGACTAATAACTCTGTTAACATTAAACATTATTATCTAGTAATAACATAGGTACAGCTCATACAATATGAATGGTTAAAAGTTGGTCATTTGCAATCAATGAAGTTTAGAGAATAAATTCATGTATTCTGCAGGGTTCAGCGGTTGGTATTCTTTTTTATAATGATTGTTTCTTTTCCTGCGAGGCAATTATATCTTTTCTATGCTTCTATACTAGATCCATTCTGTACTTGTGTACTATTGTACTAATATGTACCAGCAGGGCTTAACACCTAGGGCATGGAGCGGGAGTGTGGTGGTGTTGTTCTTCAAGAAGGGGTTATCATATCCCCTAAATTATTCACCAACGCACTGGAGGACGTCTTTAACACACTGGATTGGATTGGACAGAGACCAGACAATCGACGGTGAACACATCTCACACCTTTGGTGTGCTGACGACATTGTCATAGTGAAATGCTGCACAGCCTAAATAGAGCCTCTCGACGCTTCAGTCTTTTCGTGAACTCGGACAAAACCACGGTTGTGTTCAATGAACTAGTCGAAACGAAACCGATTGACATTAAAGGGTTGGCACTCGAAGTTGTTCATCTTGTTCAGCTTGGTAGAATCAACTTCGAGGAAGAAGTCGCCAGAAGGATCCCATTAGGTTGGGCAGCTATTGGTGATTACGTCGGGTTTTCTCCTCACCCTTACCGCAATGCCTTAAAACGAAGGTGTTCGACCAGTCCTGGATCCTGCCAATTATGACTTACGGTGCCGAAACCTGGACACTGATGGGGGACCTGATCCACAAATTAAAAGTCGCGCAGCGCTTTATGGAGCGAGATATGCTTGGAGTTTTTTTGAAGGATAGAATTCGCAATGAGGTCATCCGACAAAGAACTAAAGTTACCGACATAGTTCGCAGAATAAGCAAGCTGAAGTGGCAATGGGCTGGCCACATCTGTCGAAGGACTGATGGCCGTTGGAGCAAACAAGTCCTGGAATGGAGACCGCGAGTCGGCAAACGGAACGTAAGACGACCCCCAGCCGGATACTCTAACTTTTAATTGTATCTAATTAAAAGAGACCCGCCAATGGAAATACTTATTTTCATTCGCAACCAGTGTTTTGTGTTTAAGCCCTTTTTATTCACCAGATAATTGTCTAATGGCTAAAACCCATTCGCTCTCTAGAATACATGACTTTAAACCTTATGTGGACTACCTACTATTTGAAACCATATCGTACAGTTTTGCAATTCGTAATGAAATCAATTTCGCTGTAGTAATACCGTGCATCCCCCCCCCCCCCTTGCTTTTTGTTATATAAACAACAAAAAGATAGAATTTTCTTAATATAAAAGACGTCGTCTAGTCGCTTAGACGTTCTAATGAACATTGAATCGAAGCGACTACAAGCCATCGTTTGTTTGAACCTATAGGACTACATAAAATGAAAGAAACAAGTTCGACTCAAAACTCAAACGAAGAGCCTCCATCTGAATCACTTCATTTAAATCAAGGTTTTTGTTTGCAATCTCTCTCAAAGACTGATCATTTCGCAATGTGATTTTTTTACACCTAGTACAAATCAAGGACAGTTTTTTATCTACTGCAGTATGATTCGTTTTTTATCATACAGCACAGAAAAGTGAGAAATTGTTCGTATTATGTAGTTGTATATTGCGTCAAAAGTATATCGGACATAAGTATAGAAGCTATCCTTTATACAAGCTTTTATTTAACTTGCTCAAATGTGTTACTGCGGGTCAAATATTGCAACTGAATTTTGAAGCAGTTTTCCTAAACTGATTGTGATGAAATTTTGCATACACGTTTATGCAGTTTGGATGACAATGCATCGATATTGTACCATGGAGCTGGTCTGACGATGGAGAAGGAAGATAGCCATAGGAACTCGTAAATTAAACAAGATAACCCTATCGAGTTTTGGCTCATTTATTTTTTCTTGACAAACTCTCTGATGTGATATGGTGTTCAGGGTCTGATAATGGAGTAGGAAGATGGCCATAGGAACTCCAAAGTTAAAAAAGATAAACCTATCGAGTTTGGACTCATTTGTTTTATCTTGACAAAGACTCTGATGTTACATGGTATTTAGGGTCTTATGATGAAGTAGGAAGGTGGCCATAGGAACTCCTAACCTAAACGAGTTAAACCTCTCAAGTTTGGACTCATTTGTTTTATCTTGACAAAGACTCTGATGTTACATGGTATTTAGGGTCTTATGATGAAGTAGGAAGGTGGCCATAGGAACTCCTAACCTAAACGAGTTAAACCTCTCAAGTTTGGACTCATTTGTTTTGTCTTGACAAACTCTCTGTTGTTACATGGTATTCATGGTCTGAATATGGAGACAATAGGTAGTCAGGAACTAAACAAGATAGACTTGTTGTGCTGAGCTCCTTTGGCTAGTCTTAGCTAGCACTCTGGTGCTATAGACATTATTAAAAAAAAAATTTGAAATTAGAATCATTATAAAAAAAACTCAGCTTTTATTAAAAAATCAGTTGTACTAAAACAAAAATAATAAAATAATTTTATGCAAGGATTGTGCTGATTTCGAAGCTTCTGTGGTAATTAGAACACATAGAAAAAATTAACGCGATTTTATAATTTAAAAAGTGTTTTTGTTAATTATTTTGAACAATAAGAGTTAGCTTTTAGGGAAGAAAATAAGCAGATACCAAAATTACAAAGGTATCTTAACTAATAAGCAAAAAATATATATATTCAAATTAAGTACGTCACTTAAATACTTAATGGTTTTTCCGTGTGATGCAATAAATAAATTTTATTTGTTTATAAATATATCGCGTCGGACTTTGTTGAAAATAGAAGGATATCGCTTTTTGTAGTCAAAGAAGAAATCATAGATAATTTTATGCGATATTATATCACACATACTTTTACCCATGGCTTCGCACGCATGGAATTCTGCTCCCGTTCCCGCTTCCTATGAGAACCTATTCCAGGCTTAAAAACAGCCTTTGTGTTATTCCAGACTATAATCTATCTCTGTACCAAATTTCAGCCAGATATTAGAAGGATTTCACTTGCAACTCATCGCAACTTGTAGGCGTTTCTGATTGACAAAAAGTAATTTAATAGATACGGTGTGAAACAGTAGTTAGTCTGCAATTGCTGCCTGTTACAACATAGGTAGGCAGTCGATTTAATGGCATTAGTTCATGTAAGTGTAAATAATAATAATCTAGTCGGACTGATGTGTAATACCTATGTTAAATTCTGAGCTTATATTTGTACATATATTTTGTAGATACGTACGAACTCTAGTCAATTTTTCTTAAATGTTTTTATTACAATATGATTGTACTGTGTAAATAACGAAATACTCATTAAGTATCTATATGTGGAAATTTGTTTAATGTAAAATAAATATATTTATCGTGAATTTTTGTTTCATTTCTCATGTTAGTGATACAAATTAAACAAAAAAGGAAATAAATCCAGGTTTTTCGTTAAATATACCCAAAAATATTCAAACAAATACATATACTTTCGTTGGTCTATGTCCCAATTTCATATGGCTCTATGGCTATTTAGATTAGATATTGAAACCAAGATGATTTCAGTCACCAGTTCCACAGAATAAGTGATCTTTTCGTTTGAATTCCGTCTCGAAAGGAAAATAGAAAGCTGGGTTTATCGCGCAAATATATCTTTATACGTACAGTCAACGACAAAAGTAGCTTAACAATAAAATAATTTCAAGTATTTTTTACATTGAAGTGCATGTACCAATTATTAACGTATAAGTAGTTTTCTAATCCCCTGACGACAAAGTATATTTCATTGTTTTTTATATTTTTTATATTAGTAACCGGAATTACTAGTATGCCCCTAACCACTCTTTTATTGTCATTACACTATCGACGTGAACCCGCTCCTAAACACAAGCAATTTAGTCTAACTAGAGGGATTAAAAGGAATATCTACTAGAAATCTCGTTAAATACTTTTGCTTAAAATATTTATTGAGCTGTGAGTGAGACGAAGTCGAGCGAAAGCTCCTTTCACTCCACTCGATGTATTTCGTTTGTGTCCTTCTAGGCCCTTTGACCGATTTTAATGATTTTTAGCATAATCATACATGATAGTGATGTGACGGACATAGGTTATACAAATTTTAATTGTGAAGTACCACGGAGGAATAATAACCGAACAAAAAATTCAAAAACTGATTCCTCAAAAACCACTATTAGTAAATCTAAGGTTTGACGCCAAAACTTAGCCTATAACTATAAATACCGATTAAAAAGAAAACTGAAAATCGGACAAGACACAGAGGAATAATCACCGAACAAAAAATTCTAAAGCTGATTTCTCAAAAACTACGATATTCTATGCTCCTTTCCAAATCACTCAGACATGGACACTCTCAGTTCAACATTGCAAGAACTTCTGCCTTGCGCACCTAGTTAAAGAATCTGATATTCTATGATTTAATGCATAACGAAAATCATCAAAACGATCAGTAAATGCACACTTCAATACAACAAATAAAATAATCCTTGAATTCATCTTATAGAAGTTAAACGGAGCTATTTCGGGAAGACTTTAATATTATTAGACAAAGGAGCGCTAGGGAAAAACGTAACATTGTAACATTGGCAGTCAGGGATTCCAATATGAGACATTCCAGGAACGCGGTCCCAAGCTGGAATTCGGTGTCACGCTCTTTCGATATTACTTCCGAGACAGGGTGCATTTAATATTACATCAAATAATACTGTAATACATTTTCTTGACAGGTATACACAATGATTTAATACATTATCACGTTATTAAATTACCTTGGACCTTTTTTATTTTGTTTACTCACTGGGCAGACGAACATTCTTTGCAAGCAAGCATAATACATATTACATGTTTCAGTACTCACGTTTGTAGGTATCTATCTACATTCTGGAATACATTTCACAAACTACATTTTCAGGTCTGGGATGTAACTCTTATGTAACTTATATGGGGCCCATAATAATTCAATAATGCCACGCATTCGAATCGCATGATTTCAATTCGATTAAAAAGAAAAGCGTAAAAGAACTAAATTCCGTATGATCTGTCAAAACAAAACCTACATTTCCTTCTGGTTATAAAACTTATGTCAGAATCCCTCACGGCTTTTTAAAAACGCAATTGTACTAAATCGAAACGGGCCCCAGGGCAGGTTTGGAAGCACCGTGTTGCTTGCGTTGAGGTCGCCAACGCCGGCGTCCAAGGCCGGTCGGGGCCTCTAGGATTTATGAATCTTCATCAGGTTCCCCGTACTACATGACTGCCGCAAGTGGAACCGTATAGTTTTAGTCGGTTCAAGTCCGACATACCCACCTCACCCTTAACTCCGTTGAGATGAATCCCTAGGTGGTATCCGCACGTAAAATAAAAGGCTTTGTGTTACTACTGACATTTTTTTTTAACCGTTCCGAGAATCGAACCCGGAATCTCAGACACAGCCGTTTGTATTGTGATACTTAGTTGTAATATTGGTAAAAAGGGGTACCGTATATCTGTGGGTGCTAGCACCTCTGCCTACCGCTTTGGGGATATAGGCGTGAGTTTATGTTATGTTATGTTGTTATATCTGTGGTAAGCAAGGAACAAGCTTCATAAGAGAGATATAGTCCAGTCATTATAGCGCGAAATGTTTGGATACACTTGCATTAACTTCAAAGAAGTTGAAAATCAATACCATCATAATGAAATTATGATAAATCTCCATCGATTTTTGCAATTCTCTCATAAACTGTAAGGTTTCTCGTAAAAATTTGTAAAACAAAGTTACGGATCGTGCAATTATGTAAGTATTAGAATTGTTCGTGTTTTTGCCTGCGATTCACCATTCGTAAGACTGCAATAGACTTATTTTGATTAATCGATTTTTTTGTGTTTTCGAAGCTTTCTCTTTTCTAGTGCTATAAGATCTTACTTCCTGCCAAATTTCATGATTCTAGCTCAACAGAAAGTACCCTATAGGCTTAGATTCTTTAACACATGCTGTACGTTTTGAGGGTGTCGACTTAGATGTTTGATTAAATTAAGCATATTAATACTTACATAAAGTAACTTAGTGTATATTAAAAACCGGCCAAGTGCGAGTCGGCCGCAAGTAAAAATTTTATATTTGAGTTGATTGAATGAAAGGTAAATTGCGGTTGAAGATTTATGGCGTATTAAAAAATACTACATACTAGATCTCGTTCAAACCAATTTTCGGTGGAAGTTTACATGGTAATGTACATCATATATTTTTTTAGTTTTATCATTCTCTTATTTTAGAAGTTACAGGGGGGACACATTTTACCACTTTGGAAGTGTCTCTCGCGCAAACTATTCAGTTAAAAAAAAATTATATCATAAACCTCGATATCATTTTTGAAGGCCTATCCATAGATACGACACATGTATGGGTTTGATGAAAAAAAAATTTTGAGTTTCAGTTCTAAGTATGAAGAACCCCTAAAATTTACTGTTTTTTCTATTTTTGTGTAAAAATCTTAATGCGGTTAACAGAACACATCTACTTACCAAGTTTCAACAGCATATTTATAGTTTCGGAAAAAAGTGACTGTGACATATGGACGGACAGGATTCGTCATGTCTGTCTGACATGACGAATCTATAGGGGTTCCGTTTTTTGCTATTTGGCAACGGAACCCTAAAAATATAGATTGCAGGTGCAAATAAAATTTAAAACTATATCCACTTAACAAATTTATGGCGACCAACCTGATCTTGGTTTTTGTAAACCTGTTGCAGGCTGTCTCTGCAATGCTATTTATCTATTATATATGAAAGAAACGCCTATGGCTTCCTAGCTTAAAATTTCTAGCAGTGTCTCCGTGTCTGTGTAATCTAGCTTTACATATTCTGTAGTATAACCTAAACTATACCGTATATGGTTAGTATCTTGTAAAATTTGTTATGCAAAAAAGGTCCTATAAACATAAAACCTATTTACAACATCATGTCTAGCTTGTTGGTTTACACAAGCTATATCTTTTCGTCTCTTGTCGGGAGGTATTGCGTGTATGGAGAGTTTAGTACCTATGCTGGTATAGTATGATATGTAAGATAAATAACTGACATAATACTGTTTGAGAGGTTATGTGTAGGAAACCTAAATGGACGAAATGTGGCTAGCTTTGGGGTTGCTCTTTGGGCGCGTTCTAGCGGAAGTATATAGTATAATGTCTGAATATAATGTATGTACATTTAAAAGTAACATTTTAAACTGTAAATAGCAGATAAATGAACTCATTCAGTAGATATATAATTTGAAGTTATAACTAAACTGGAGAATAATATCTTCTCAGACGACCGCAGTAATATTTTTTCAGTTTTATTTTCCGATGAAATATTTCATAAGCCGTTCATCCAGTGGTCACTGAAAGGGAGGGAAGGGGGAAACCCACTCTTTCTCACGGCCAGTCCATTTAACTAGCCGAACCCCCGATACCCCCTCATCCTGCCGCCACCCGGATCTGGGTGGTGAACGTCCACGTTTGTTCAGCAAAAAAAAACAACAGTAAAAATACTCTCAAACAAAAACAGGAAAGTTCAGTGCGAATCGAAAATTAATTACAGCATTGGACTTTCCTTAGTATCGACGCTGAAATCGCAAAGAGTACGTAGTGATAAGGGGAACAACGTTATTAAAGACGCTGATATATTTCTATATATCTTCTTTTTATTTATAAAAATTAATTGCTGTTCGTTAGTCCCGCTAAAACTCGAGAACGGCTGAACCGATTTGGCTAATTTTGGTCTTGAATTGTTTGTGGAGGTCCAGAGAAGGTTTAAAAGGTGAATAAATGTGGAAGTTGTTATCGATTGAGGCAGTACGAAGTCTGCTGGGTCGGCTAGTATAATATAAATTAAAGAGAACAAAAAGCTTTATGAGTAATAGACATGATTAAAGGTATAGTCAGCGTCAAAAGTTGATGATTAAATATATCCAAGTGTCAAAAGAAGGCTTCGCTACAGAGCGTCAAAACTAAGTATTGCGACAAAATTTTCAAAAGTAAGTGATGACTGCACAGTCATCTTGACGTTCAAAATTGCGCTAGTATAAAAGCATTAAAGTAGTAACAAGTTTCTTTGGTTAGTGATAAGATAACTAACCTTATTCGTTGACACTAAGGTATGGTTTGTCTTTCATTTTGAGCGTGACGTAGTTGATTTGTCTTGTTTTTGGAATACTTTTTGGAAGGCCGTATATAAAGTCTAAATTCAATTGTTCGGTGTATGGAGCAAAATTTCGAAATTCAAATGAAATAATTTTAGAGATAGTTTATTTAGTGAAAAGAGCAACAGAATCGGCGCCATTGTGAAAATTCAATAGTAAAAAAGATTTGTTTGTATTTCTTCATGCAATTTGAACGTTGTCGTTACTTGACTTATCATCATCACTTACTTTTGAAACTTTATCGCGTTGCTTACTTTTGACGCTCTGTAGCGCCACCTACTTTTGACGTTCTGTAGCATTACCTATCTACTTCTTACGTTCTATAGCATCACCTACTTATGAAATCTGGATATGATCATCAACTTTGGACTCTGACTGTACTTAACCAAGTAGCATTTTGTCTGTGACCAGTAAAGGAACCTGTTGATCTTAGGACAATTTTTTACATTTGGTTACAATGATAGTTAGAATAAGACCTGTCAAATGAGCATAGATAGCAAGATCAGTTATTCAACTACATAAATATCTGTGGAGTTTATTCACTAACAAAAGCCTCTAGAAAAAAGGGAAAACTGTCCAAGGTGCACCTGATGGTCTTTGGACCGTACCAGTTTTGTTAGACATACTATTGTTACCTAACTGAAGATAGACACCAGTAGGCTGTAGAATTTTAGTTTTTAATTATACGAATATCTACGAAAACGTTTTTAATTCCATTAGCCCGATGTGAGTAGGTACCTTGGCCAATGTTCAATGTGCGTAGATAATTGGGGGAGGCAAAGTACAACAAAGGAACCAATTCTTTAAATCGCTTTTATAAATAACTTACAGTTGAGGTATGTTTAGAACTGGCCGTATCCGAAGGGATTTCCGCGCGAAAAAGAAAAAAAAAAGGTATGTTTAGAACATCAATGCTATCTAGCATTGGTGTTTGTAAAACATGTTTTATAAATGTATATCACGTTAAATAAATAAGCAATAAGTAGATTCGAAAAACATACTTCTGGAGCAAGAAATCATAAATTCCCATTTTTATCTGAACTCACGCGGCGACATAGTATATTTCAACTAACGTCACGTGAGAAAAGATGCTTCGACTGCCAAAGATAATTTTTTTTTTTAAGCACGGGAGTTTCTTTTTATTAGGTTTGTAGTAGGTACATCACTTTCCAAGGTAACACAGGTTCCCCTATTATTAACCGAAATTACTAGTATGTCCGTTAACCCCTCCTTGTGAGGAGCGGGTTCACATCAGTAGTGTAATGGCAAGTATTCGAACCCAGGACCTCTCGATCGTAAGGCCGACTTCTTAGCTACTAAGCTAAGTGTAGTATACACGGATAAGTACATGAAATTTCACGATATTAAGTTGAATTTGAATCTTACACTAAGCAAAAATATATAATAAAAAAGAATAGGTATATACAATAACAGAAAAGAGCACATGTCAAGTTAATTAAGCCGACATACTAGGTAACAATCAGAAACAATACGCAACCCTCGGGCTACAAAGTGCAAACTTTGAACGCAACTGGGATCGCTGTGATGATGATGACGAATAAAGGGTGCACAAACAAACAAAAACCGGTTAAGTGCGAGTACGACTTGTGCATTGAGGGTTCCCTACAAAACTGAACTGAGAGACATACTTCAGGTATGTTGCTTGCTGTTCAGGGGTGAGGCCATCTGTCACCCCAGCAGAAGCAGGCCGGGACGGTGGGGCGACAAGCGCCCCTCCCCCAAATCGGGGCAAGACGGGGACACCGTGGTTCCTAAACCCGAGGGGGCCATCTCGAAACCGGAGATGGCCCAGGGTCAGTCGGGGTGCGAGGGATATGCTCTATGGGCAACCTTACACCCCGGCGTCTGTAGACCCGCGACGGCGTGCGGTTTTAGTCGGTACAAGCCCGACATAACCACCCCCGCTGGCACGCGGGGGGTATCCGAAGGGATTTCCGCACGAAAAAAAAAAAAAAAAGGTATGTTGCTGTTGGAAAACTGGAGTTGACAATATAAGTAACTTGTATCGCCATGCGGTTTCACCCACGTAAGTACCGATCCTGTGGAAATATCAGGATAAAAAGTAGCCTATATGATATAAAAAGTAGCCTCAGGAATAGTGAAAGAATTTTTGAAATCGGTTCAGTAGTTTATCGATTACTAACAATCATATCTTTCCTCTTTGTAACATTAGAATAGATTTATCTCGTAGAATGAGTAAACTTAAATGAAATAATATTATAAGTATATTATAGCAAAATATAAGCTAGGAAATAAAAAAATATCATCATGTCACATGTTAACCGATTTATAATAATTAGGATATACTTAGTTGTGAAATAAAAGCAGCTATCTTTAAATTCTATCAGCGTATGGATAAAAGACGTGAATGATATTGAGATGAGTGGATATGATTATAATTGCGCGTCTTAATCATTCGGTTCATTGGAGCAAACAACGAGGCACTCCGAACGAGCGTTGTGACCGAGACGCATTTGGCTGGTACATTTGTGGTATGAAGAAAATAACTTATGGTCATTTCTAGGTAAATAGTGATGAGCAGCAATTAAATTAAATTAATCGGTGAAGCGACTTCTACGGAGCTAACTAGTTAAAGATTCAGACGCCGATCAACTCCAACGAATTTTCTTGGAAATAATTTTTATTCGAATTTCTCAACCGGAGGGACAAAAGAAGTCACTCATAACCTCACACCACATAGGCCGAGGGCCATACCCTCCTAGTTGGCAACTGTAAGCTCAGATTCAATTCTGCGTAAATCTTATACTACCACATGGTTTAAATCAGTACCTATATTTTTAAAACTAACTTTATAAAACTTTAATCAAAGTAGCGCCATCTATTGTCAAACACCTAAACTTATTTAAACGCGCACTTGATTGGAGGCTGTAACTTTTTGTTTTTTTGCAAAATTTTACTTTGTTTCATTTAAAAACTTAAACAAAACGGTAGCGTTGTATTATATGAATAATAAATAAGTACCTACTGACTATCAAAATATTCACAAGAATAAATAATGTTAAATATTGCCACTAGATGTCACTGATCGCATCTTGCTTATTTATTATACCAATTCATAATGAAACGGTGATGGACTAATTGTAGACTGAGAAAACTATGGACTCTATGGACTTTAGTTATAGCACAGAAAATATAAAGAACATAGCGAAGCGTTCATTAGACTGTGATTATAGTCATTTTAACTAGCTAATGCCCGTTCCATGCAATTTACTAGACTTTCTTCTCTTTCAAAAACGATCACTTTCATCTTCGTTACATTAACTTTTTAGGGTACCATTTTTAATATTGACCAGCTCCTAGTCTGAGAATGTCAGTATTACTTGGTTGTCTGCATATAGGAGGCCTTTGGAGGAGGAGGATTTTATCATATTATCACTTAGTCCATACATATAGACAATCTGGACCACAATACACTCTGTCATATAGACCTTTTCTAAATATATATTACGAAAGCGCCATAGACCTTTTTACTTTGATACAAGAAGTGAAAAAAAAACCAATTGACGACAGGTGGTCTGTGATTGTTAGATATATTATTATGTGGCACTTCGCTAGTAGGTGGTAGCCATCAATGAAGTACAACATTATCAATAGAACATTTTTACCAAAAATATACGATAATTAATAGGCGTGAGCTTCTAATAGCATATAGTAGGGGGATGTGGGGCAAATCGAGGCAGACATATGAAATTAAATAATGTGTGATAAAATATTCGACCGTATGTATAGGAATGAATAAAAAAAAAAGAAATTATAATTTAAATCGTCATACTAACACTTTCATGAGCCATACATTTTAAGGCGTAGGCCGCTCGATTCCATACATATTGTGACATAAATGTAATGACATGAAAACGGTGTGAATAAATTCTGACTTATCTTCCTTACTGAATACTTCGTTCGTTTTGACAATCGGATAGCTGAGTTTTAGTAAAAGCAAGGTAGGAATGAAGTTATGGTACGGCCTGCTTCAATAATATCCAGCGGTAAGTCAATTATCTGAGTGATCTTCGGTATCCCGAAACTCATCCTCATTCGGCAGTTCTCAAATCCGTCAACAATATATTTCTTTGATGTCAATCATTACTAAAAACGTGGAATGATTTTGCTGATATTGATTCGGTTATCATTATATTGGATCTTCAGTAATGTATACTGTATAATAAAGTATAAATGCCGTGCATCTAATTACTTACTTTGTTTTTTTTTCGTGCTGATGAGGATGCGGATGACATCATGATGATGCCCGAAAGGGTCCCTCGGGCTTCACCTCACCGGAGCTAACGGTGAGGTGCACATGTTCGACTCGAACCGACTAAAACCGCACGGTGTTTCGTCATATCTGCCTGTGTAACCGGGGAATCTGGTGTGCCCTAGAAAGGATACCCCGAGGTGTTGTTGAAGATATGAATCCCCTCACTCCCCTATAGAGAAGCGCGCAAAAATACAACTCGCCGCCACCTTGGGTCTGCATAACAGCATAGAAGATAGCTTAAACACTTTTAGAGTACTTCAGCTTTTGTCACATTTCATTCAAAGACACGATTCAGTAATCGATTAAATACATTGAATCAGTTATGAAACAATGCTTGTGTATCTATATGCCCCACCTCCCTCAACGCGGTGAGCCGTGGTCAATGCAGCAAGCCGGATACGGCTCTGGTTCGCCCATGGACCTTTTCTTTCCTTATTCCGTGGGCTCACCGCATCCGGCTGGCCGCAAGTGCAAGAATATCAGTAGGTAATAACGTGTAGTGTAATCTATGCTAATAATTCCCAAATTTTGGATAGGCTTCTAGTTTCACCCGATTTGATGATTGATCCCATGGTTACCTCTTACCTGGTAGTTCGTAGTGTGCCGTAACTCAAGGAAAAGAACATTCTGTGGGCTAACCACGACCCGCTAATAACAATTCAATTTTGGACAGCGAAGCTTAGAGAGAGAGAGAAATGGAACCATAGACGGTGTATAGCTATTTATCTCTGTCAACGACACTGAATTGAACTCAATTGCTATAAGAGCGTCGTGGTTAGGCTCCAGACCAGGTTCGTGAGCGAAGGCGTGTAAGGTGGCCCGGCCCATAAGGTATTTCCCTGAGTCGCTAACGGAGCCGCCTACCCCCCCCCCTCCCCACCTTCTTCTCGAGCAATATTTACTCGCAGACGGAGATGGCGGCGGCCCACGAGCTCGCACTCCACGCCATCCCTATGAGCAGGACGCCTAGCGAGAGGCCTCTTAATCCGAAGGCTGCCACGAGGGCCCACCTCGGTACTTCCCACGCTGAGCATTCCACCAGCGAGTGCAGCTCCGAAATCACTGTGATGCCACTAACCGTTGGCTCCTTCCTGATCTGCCACTGGTGGTCCCCAAAGCACCCCTTCCCAAAGATCACCTGCGTCAGCAGGTACGAGAGGCTCCCGTGTCACCTCTCAAGCCAGGCGTGCATGATAGGCCTTACCGCCGTTATTACAGCGTGTCCACACGGTAGATACCCAGGAGTGAAACTTTTTGGTAATAAATCGCGCATAATATAGACTGCTTTCCAGCAACCGCATCGATAATTTCAAAAACATTTTAATGTGAAATGATTTTGATTAATCTCTTCTCTTTGCACACAATTTATAAAATCTCTCAGTGCCACGGTCCAATAAAATTGAAAATTGCGACAAAAAATTATGTTATCCAACCACAAATTGTCACTAATTGAAAATGGTTCATAATTTTATGCTCTCGTTATGCAATTTGGATTACGGTCCTCTTAAATTAAATTAAATTGATTAAGGATATCGTTTTCGCTTTATTACGGCTGTTGAAATATTTGAAAGGCGTACAAATGTTTGTACTTGTAACATTAGAAGGTACTAAACTGTAAAGGTAATACGGGTAATTTGAAGAATTCGTGACATTAATATTAATACACTATAAAATATATTATTTATGTCATCATTTTTTACCGACAAAAAAACGAAGGAGGTTCTCATGTACGTAGAGTATACTTACCCTGAAATTGGTCCCTGCATATAAATTTGAAAAAAAATCTAACCCTAATGGTAGGAAAATAGGGGTGATTTATTGTTCACTCACAGATTTTAGTGCTGAGTTGAGTAGTAAAAAAAAACTCACGATAAATGAGCTTCAGACCTGTCAGTCTCTTTTGTGTACTTCAATGTACAAAGATCACTAAATTTCCTAGCTTTATATTTTATCTGGGTTTATATTATACGACAAATAATGGTTAAAGAAGTATTATATGAAAGTTCATAGCTTAAGTAAGGTAGGAAGATATTTTAAAAGTAATCAAAAATTAAGCATGTAGTAATTAGAGGATTATAGCCACAAAAAAATATGAAATAAAAACTTTTAACAAAAAAAAAATACCGCCGATAAAACTGAAAGCAAAAAATAATTAACCCTAATAACTAACTTCTTAAAGTAATGAAACAATATCTAAGTATATATTTTTGCAAATAGTTGAATTTAATTAACCTTACTAACTAAGTTCTTAAACGAATGTAAGTATAGCTAAGTAATTTTGAGTAGGCGCCAAACAATCAATATACAAACATCACAAAATTACCTTAAAATTAACGAAATAAAAAAATCTAATTAACAATGCGACATGAAATCTCCAGCGATAAAAATTAACATTCCAAAAAATACGCTAACCGCACGACCACTCGCAACGACGTATGACGTCACGTGTTTGCCCGTTCGGGTTGTTGTCTCGCTTACATTAACTTGTGAACGCTCGGCATTTTTTCGGCGAAGGGGCGTGTCGCGCCGCGCTGTCACCGCGCATTACGCTTTACGTAATGTATCAATTACATAGCTTGCTTGGCGCCGACTCAAAATTACTTAGCTATACTTACATTAGTTTAAGAACTTAGTTATTAAGTTTAATTAAAAACTCAACTATTTACAATTTTTATTTTTATTTATTATTTTGCCACTTCATGAAGATGAAGTGACAAAAATGTATCTATATGGATTGAGATAAAATATTATAGACTAAAAGCACTTGACAGTAAACAATTTTCATAAGGTTGTGTGGATACAGAAGTAATATATTGCTGCTTAAATTCAAAAAGACAACAAATAAAAAAAACAAAATTTATTTTAAAAATCGATAGTATGTATTTGAATCAAATATCCATATTTAAATAATACAGCCATTATTTTCTTATTTTTAATTTCCAAAAAAAATATATTATATTATTGCATTTTCGTGTTTGTGCGGAGTAGTTATGAGCAACAGCCATTTTTTCCGATACGACCACATTTATTTGATACTAAAGTGCTACATTGCAAAAACTTCCCAGTGTTATTAGTGAGTACGTTTATAAACAAAATTAAAGCTTTAGGTGAATATAATATATATTTTAAAATCAAAGGTGCTATATCTAATAACAAATGCCTTTTTGCGTAAAATATTAGTCACGGTTTTATTTTTATTTTTTTAGGGATTTTCTTTAGAAAAGCCCTATTGCTATCGAGTTGTCGTCGACGTCGTCGTTGCCAATTTTCTGTCACGGTTTTGGGTATGAAGGAGATGAGCTATCGAGTTGCTGTTTTCAGTAATAGATTCGTGCTGGGGTGAACCATTGCAAAAAAAAGAAAAGAAAAAAAAAAGAAAATCCCTTGTATTCAGCTGAGCTCGTCTCAGGAATTCAACTTGTTAATAATCAACACAGCCTCCTCGTGTTACAAAATATGTAACAAGACCGTTTTGCTTAAATAATCCTCTGTCGTGTTACAAAATATGTAACACGACCGTTTTGCTTATATAATCCTCTGTCGTGTTACAAAATATATGTAACACGACTGTTTTGCTTATATAATCCTTTATTTTTGAGACACATTAATTTCAATTTTATTATTATATATCGTAAAATATATATCGTTAATAAATTAAGTTGTAGTCTTTGTCCTGAGGTTTTTAATTCATAGATATATGGACATACCAACAATATTAACTGAACAGAATTTTCGAATTGTAATTAAACTATTCTACGCATTATTATACGCATTCTAGAACCCATAACACAACTTAGTCAAGCTATGCTTACTTTGGGTCTAGACAGCGCTGTGAAAAATGTCCTAGCATATTTATTTTATCCTTTACATAACATAACATAATCTCACGCCTGTACCCCCAAAGGGGTAGGCTGAGGTGTATTACACACCAGTCCAGTTCATCCAGTTCATCCAATCCTGTTGAGGTCCCAATGTAATA
Source organism: Cybosia mesomella (assembly GCA_946251805.1). NCBI lineage: Eukaryota > Metazoa > Arthropoda > Insecta > Lepidoptera > Erebidae > Cybosia > Cybosia mesomella. The sequence goes on along the minus strand of OX276408.1, from coordinate 12,523,958 downwards.
GGGGGCGAGCCTATTGCCATCTACCGGGCACATTATTAAGCGCGCGAAAATTAACTTTTATTAATGCACACATAACTACGAACAGTCAGAGGTGTGTTCCCGGGGCGACTGGGGATCGAACTCGAGACCTCGTCTCAGCAGACTGTTACGTACGCCACTGGGCTATCGCTTTTATCATTTATGAGAAAATAAAATAGAGTAATATTTTTAACATAACATAACATAACTTCACGCCTGTATCCCCGAAGGGGTAGGCAGAGGTGTATTACACACCCACGATTCGCCAGTTATGTTAAGGTCCCAATGTAATAGGGGCGAGCCTATTGCCATCTACCGGGCGCATTATTAAGCGAGCGATAATTAACATTTATTAATGCACACATAACTACGAAAAGTCAGAGGTGTGTGCCCGGGGCGACTGGGGATCGAACTCGAGACCTCGTCTCAGCAGTCCGTTACGTACGCCACAGGTCTATCGCCGCTATATTTTTAGTAATATTTTTTCTCTGATAAAATACTGTGTTCGAAAATGTATTGTAGTGTAGTGTGTCTAAGTCTACATAGATACACAAATTAAGATCAATAACATTTTTTTTAATTTCATCTTCTAAAAGTAACTAATTCTTACTTAATCGCATTAAACAATTTAGCTGTGGCATTACACTATGAAGATATATTATTTAAGCCTAAGCCTAAGCCTAAGCTAATTCTTAACCTATTTTGAAATACCTTTTTTTTTTTTTTTATCGTGCGGAAATCCCTTCGGATACCCCCCCCCGCGTGCCAGCGGGGGCGGTTATGTCGGGCTTGAACCGACTAAAACCGCACGCCGTCTCGGGTCTACAGACGCCGGGGTGTAAGGTTGCCCATAGAGCATATCCCTCGCACCCCGACTGACCCTGGGCCATCTCCGGTTTCGAGATGGCCTCCTCGGGTTTGGGAACCACGGTGTCCCCGTCTTGCCCCGGTTTGGGGGAGGGGCGCTAGTCGCCCCACCGTCCCGGTCTGCTTCTGCTGGGGTGACAGGTGGCCTCACCCGCCACCCCCAGGCCTGCGCTCATGGAGGACGGAGGTCGTTAAGCTACCTCCGGCGCCTGAGTCGCCTGCGACGCGCGGCGAGCAAGTTGCGGGCTCGGCGGACCGGGAGAGTTCTAAGTCTCTCCCGGCCGCGCTCCGCCACCTCCTTCGCGAGCATTACATGCTCGCAGAAGGAGGTGGTGGCGGCCCACGCGCTCGCGCTCCGCACCATTGCCGCAATCATGCTGCCGAGCGAGAGGACTCCCACCCCGATGGCTGCCACGAGGTCACGCCTCGGCGCCTCCCACGCTGGGCAGTCCGCCAGCGTGTGCAGCCCTGAGTCCTCGCTCGCGTCGCAGTGATGACACTCAGGCATTGGCTCCTTCCTGATCCGATGCAGGTGGTCCCCGTAGCAGTTGGCTCCTTCCTGATCCGATGCAGGTGGTCCCCGAAGCACCCCTTCCCGGAGATCACCTGCGTCAGTCGGTACGAGAGGCTTCCGTGTCGCCTCTCCAGCCAATCCTCCATGATGGCTAATCCAATCCAATCCTCCGCTATTTCGGCGTGCCCTGCGCTTGGTCGCCCAAGTCGTTCCTTCCACTCCACCACGATGGCCTGGCGGAGCTGGGACTGCACGGCCTCGATTTCTCGAGGCTCGGGGTTCCATCCCTGCTCCCTCGCCTCCTTTCGCTACTGGTACAGTTGCGAAAGGGCTCTCGCTTCCAGGTCCCATGGCGGAGTTCTGGCAAGGAGACTCGCCGTCTCGAAGGAGATCGTGCGGTACCCTCGGATGACCCTGATTACCAGAACTCGCTGCGGAGCGCGCAGCATCTGCACAGTTCTGGTCCTCAGGGCCTCCGCCCATATTGGGCACCCATACAGGGCCATGGACCGCACGATCCCCGCGTAGAGTCTCCTGCAGGAGTCATCGGGCCCCCTCATGTTGGGCAACAGCCGAGCCAGAGCAAGAGCTGTGCCCTTCAATTTGGGGGCCAACTTCGGATGTGCTCTCCGAAGTCCCATCGGCCGTCGAGCACGAGCCCCAAATATTTCATTTGGGGCTTGATGTCGATGCGATTTCCTCCCACGATGAGACTGGATCCCTCGGGTGGCTTGCTCCGAGGCCCATGGAAGAACAGGGCCTCGGTTTTATGCAGGGCCACCTCGAGACCCAGCCGCCGGATCCGCTTAACGACTTGGGCAACCGCGGTCGTGGCCTTTCGGGTCGCTTCGCGGTACGTCGCCCCGCACGCCGTCACGAGCGTGTCGTCCGCGTAGCACGTGACGGCGGCACCGCCTACGAGCTCACCGCGAAGCACCCAGTCGTATCCGATGTTCCACAGGAGCGGCCCCAGGACCGATCCCTGTGGAACACCGCACGACATTTCACGCCGACCGAGACCGGTCACGGTTGGGTAGATGACGGCTCTCTCCGTCAAATACGCCCCGACTATGCGGCGGAGGTAGAGAGGCACTTCGTGATACACGAGCGCCTCCCTAATGCAACTCCAGGGCAAGGTGTTTATTTTGAAATACCTAAGAGCAATGTCTAGAATTATATCAATTTTCGTCATAAAATTCTTCTGAAACAAAGTGAATAGTACTTCCTCATACGAAACAATAGCAATGCACTAGAATATAAAAATATAATATTAAAAGAAGAAATACATTGAGAACAAAACAAAGTCATAATAGCTTAGACTAGCTACACTTATAGCTCTTGTACCTTTTTTTTTTTTTTTTTTTTGTCGTGCGGAAATCCCTTCGGATACCCCCCCGCCGGCCAGCGGGGGCGGTTATGTCGGGCTTGCACCGACTAAAACCGCACGCCGTCTCGGGTCTTCAGACGCCGGGGTGTAAGGTTACCCATAGAGCATATCCCTCGCACCCCGGCTGACCCTGGGCCATCTCACCACTAACAGCATCGCTCATCCTGTCTCCTCTGAAAGCAGAGGAGTACGGAGAGCGATGTGTTCCCGCCACGTTGGGTATTGGCCGACGATCAATGCCAACCCTATGAAGGGGTGAAGGGGAAGCCATTGACCGCCGCCCAGGGTGTACCGGCCGCTCCGATTCCGTTCCCCCCGGACTGCAGCGGGATCGGAATCGGAGCGACACTCGAGGAGGTTACCCAACACACACCCCTATAGCTCTTGTACCTACTATAAAAGTTTAAAGTACTTTCAATTTCAAACGTAACAATTAAGATTCATATTTAGTTAACAGTGTTCGGGATCCAAATTTTCAGGTGAGCAATCACTATGGTCTGAAACTGACTCAGATGAAGATAATGATGTAATTTTAAATAACTATGTGCCAGTTATAAGTGTTATAACTCAAACTTGGAACTTCTAAATTCAGTTAATCTTTTGCAGAGCTTGAAGAGGAAATTAGTATTTTAAGAGATAGGTATAAAAACTTTGAGCTTAATTAATCTTAGCTCAAACTTTGTGATTTTGTTGTGTTCTCATATAGTATTGCTCTTGAATAATATATTTTTATAGTCTTTTGCTGTAGCTATTATTTAGCAATACGATTTAGTAAAAACTACTTTTTTTTTTTTTTTTCAGAAGAATTTTATGACAAAAGTTATTATTTACCTAAATGTATGTATCTTATCTAGACATAGTTATCAGGTATAGTACCTATGGGGGTGAGTGTTGGGTAACCTCCTCGAGTGTCGCTCCGATTCAGATCCCGCTACAGTCCGGGGGGAACGGAATCGGAGCGGCCGGCACACCCTGGGCGGCGGTCAATGGCTTCCCCTTCACCCCTTCATAGGGTTGGCATTGATCGTCGGCCAATACGCAACGTGGCGGGAACACATCGCTCTCCGTACTCCTCTGCTTTCGGAGGAGACAGGATGGGCGATGCTGTTGGTGGTGAGATGGCCCAGGGTCAGCCGAGACGGCGTGCGGTTTTAGTCGGTGCAAGCCCGACATAACCGCCCCCGCTGGCCGGCGGGGGCGGTTATGTCGTCCGAAATCCGAAGGGATTTCCGCACGATAAAAAAAACAAAAAAGGTATAGTACCTATGAATTGGGTTTCATTAAATTTCACTTCTGAACATACATACATATATTTTGTGTAAGAAAAACTTTTTTTAAATTAAATTAAATAATATTTTTTTATAGTGTAGTAAGATTTTACCCGCCTATTTTTCCCGTTGATTTTACTATTTTTCACTTCTAGAATCATTTGTAGTTAATTTTCTTAAATGGCTTAACCACCTCATACTTTTTTAATAATGATCTTCAGAAAACGGAAACAGAGACAAACTTTCAATTATGACTTTTTTTGTTGTGTCCTTTATTTTGTTAATTACCTCTAAAAATGGTATTTTACATTTGTCGCCCTTTGTATTGAAGCAGCGATACCAATCCAATATTTTTGCACTACTTTTGTACATCAATATCATCAATACTATTGACATGGTCGCGATATAATACCGACTGTCTCCACGCGCCCATAAGTGTGTCACTTTAGATTTTTTAATTTTTCTCAATACCTACTTACGTGATTAAACTTTATATCATAGAGTTATGCCAAAATCAAGTAATACTTTTAAAAATATTAACAGTCTAAAAGGTGTAGGAAAAACCTCAATAAGCCACAAAATAAATTTATTTTCATAAATATCTAGAAACAAGGAACAACGTTTGTCATTCTACATCATCAATGTGTCTACAACAGTGTTTAAAGCTCGCGTGAAAGCATCATGTGCATTCTAACATTAGCTGCGCAGCGTTGGTTCGGACTTCCGTGAGGCGTCTGTAACGCGACTACCTGCAGTAACCTTCGCCCTGTAAGAACAACCGGAATGCCTCAGCTATCTTACTCGGCTGTTCTTCCAACACCATACCGCAGTCAGAGATGCTCAACCAAGAGGTCTTAGTCGGGTCTAATCGTCCGTTGAACGTTACCGTATCGTCAACGTGTGGTGAGAGAGCACCTGTCACATTCAATACTGGAACTTTAATTGAATGGGTATCCCTTGCAATATTTAAATCCGTTCTACGTAAATACGCATCGATAAACATGGCCAAATTTACTGGGTTGACATGCGAGAAGCAGTCTTTGTAAACCTGTGAAAGGTCGTGGTTGCGGTCCTCGGTACTGCGTCCGAAATGATGCCACATTAAGTAATCCAACGCTCCCTGTGTCATCCCACTCGATCGCAATTGTCTAGTGTTAATTTTCTGGTACAACCATTCGGTCCAGCCAGCTTGCGTCGACGTACAGTTGATTATGACCAAGCCGTCCACCTTTTGTGGGTTGACAATGGTGTAGCGAGCCAAAATATTTGCTCCAGCCCCTACTCCAAATCCGATGAATGACCTTATTCCAAAATGACCAAGAATAAAATCTATTTGAGAAGCGAGTGCATCCATGCTCGGATAAGTATAATCTTCCGGTAGTGTTGGAGCGCCCTCTTCCTGGCCCGGTGCATTTATATGATAAATACAAAATTGCTCCAGTATCGCTCTCATATCAACAAAGTTAAAGAAAGCTTGGAAATTGGCGGCATAGTTTAGGCCAAGGTCGTGGTAAGTGATTATGGCGCGTTTTGTACGGTCCCCACGGATGGCGACAAGCAGGTCCCCGCGGGACGTCCTCACCCTCTCCTCCACGCATGCGCCGTCATTGTGCAATTGCCTATTCGATGGGAAATGTAGCTGCACGCTTTTGAGCTCATCTTCTAGGTTGTCCGAGGACATCATATTAAGTAAAGCTATGTTTTCGTGAACTGTTGTAGGCATTTTTTTATTGAAATGGATGGGCACTTTCATCAAAGTGGCGCGGTATCTTCCTTTGTTTATGTGTTACGTATCGACTTACTGATAATCTCCAAGAATCAGGTCTTCCCTTGTTTAGTTAATTAACGCTTCCATGAGACACTTAACAATTCTATGCTTGTTACGTGCATACTAATATCACTATATGCGTTACATAAACCGCACTAAATTTGTTTCACTGAGTCACTGCATTATCACTATGTTCGAATACTTTTAATATTAGGCAGTTTTACTAATAGACTATGTTATTGTAATGAAATTATCGCAAGAAATGGGCAATAGCGTGTTGACCGGACGAGCGTACGTTCCACGGAGAGGCAAGTTCGGTACTGTTCGGCTGTTTCCGTCGCTTGTCGACTTTACCCGCTCCGCTATCCGCTAGAGCATTCACATGAATTTCATTCAGTGGCGGCCGGCCGCCGCACATGCGTCGCACGATACTCAGTACTTAGTCGATTCTTTTCTAATCTATTTTATGTTGTTATTTGGTACCTACGTCATCTATGACAATCGATAATTTTTACAGTAGTCGCATAACTTAATTAAAATATAAGTGAAGGTTATCATTGTTTGATTTCCAGCAAGTTCAACAACTGTATTGTATCTGTAAATACCTGTTTGATAATTTAGTCCTTGAAATTGTAGGCACTAAATTATTAAACAAAGTTCTTAACGTTCGATGACAAAGTTAGTATCTATTAAAGGCATAGGTACCTAATATGTCCGATTTTATGTTTGTCCTTTTTGCGTTTCTATAGGTACATAAGGTGGGTACCTAAATTAGGCATTTATCAGCTTCGCTTACACAGGTTATTACAGCTAAGGCAAGATACAAAATTTGTCCCACCCAAGCTAATTTGGAGAAGTAGGTATGTAGCCCTCAGAAATACATACAAAAAGGTGTGTAGGAAAGCGCAACGCCAATATATCCATACCTCTGTGAGTCTGGAAATTTCTGAACACATTAGGAGTTGGAAGGCCCGTCAAGACTCAATTTCTAAAAATTTTTACTTTTCTCTTTTCCATTGTTAATGGAGCTATTAAAACCAGTACACTGAATATTTCTCATTTAATCCAACTTCTAATCATTCTCTTCTTGTCTTCCATCAATTAGAAAAGCATCTTTGTTGATTTAATCCAATGCTGTTGCCGGTAGCGATACTGTTAGCCAAAATACGATGCCAACAATGTGCCAATTTTAGACCAAATCCTGTATGTCGTATGCAATGTCTTCAATTACTCTTATTTCTTGTGGTGTCCATCTTCTTGGAAAAGTACTCAGATTATTCCACTATCCAAGAAAATTAAGTCCTGTTTTCTGCCTTATCTGCCTTATCTCCATTCTTCCATTTCTTTCCAAAGCTTTAGAGCTACTGACTCATTTATTCTCAACTCAGCTCTTTCCCAATTAAAAATGTTCTAATAAACACTCTTCTATCCGGCTTCCGTCCAGGACACAGGACTACGACAGTATTGGTTAATATTCAGAAGACATAAGACTGGGCATGGATAGTGGAAGTCTTATATTATCTTATCTAACCTTACTTGACTTTAGCAACACTTTTAATTCTATGATTTACACATATCCTGCAATATATTCTCCAATGCAATGGTTATTTAGTAGGTAGTTTCAGAGCTACCGGTTTGGTCGCAGGTAACGTGTCGAAGAATCATACTCTTCCTGGTGCAATACTACCGCTGGTGTACAGCAGGATGGTGTTCTATCTTCGTTACTTTTTGTCATTTTTATACACAGGCTTCCCTAGACAAATTATCATTTTCTAATATTTACTCAACGGGGATTTGGAGTGGATATGCGAATGGAGAAGGAACCATGGACTAACATTATTATCCTCCAAGACACAAGTTATTGTTGTTGGTAGACCGAGGTTGACTTCAAGAATAGATTGGTTTTCCGTTAAGGAATTCATTGCCATTAAGTATCAGACGGGCCTCAGTCGGGGTGCGAGGAAAATGCCCTCTGGGCAACCTTACACCCGGCATCTGACGACCCGAGACGGCGTGCGGTTTTAGTCGGTGCCAGCCCGACATAAACGCCCCCGCTGGCCGGCGGAAGAGGTATCCGAGGGGATATGCGCACGAAAAAAAAAGGTATCAGACGGGCAAAATAGATGAATATGTTTAAAAAAGTGGTGAAAAATTATGTCATGATATTATGATGGCAATAATTATGTAATTTGCTGTTCTAATCCAGGAACACAAATATCTAAGTGTTACTGGTTGTGACAGAAAATGTTGCATCCAGTAACACTGTGAAACGATGGGACTTTTCATTGCCATGCCATCCAGTACACCAATATTTAGCAGTGTTACTGGTTGGGAAAAAAATGTAGGCTACGAGTAACATTGTGACACGATGGGAATTGTTTTCCCAACCAGAAACAGTGTTACTCATTTGGGTGTTACTGGATGGGAATAAACCTATTTTAGTTATGATATGACCAATTAATACAATACATTATGGAAGTAATATGTAATGTAATTGTATAAATTAATTATAATAACGTGATTATAGAAATTTCCTATAGATTTAGATCGGAAAGATTTAGAAGGAATTTCTTTTTGCTCTGTCAGACGAATTAATGCCGAATGAGTGAACATGCCGGCCGTGCCGTTACGGCATATTTATCGTGTGATTGCCTTTGAGTGCTCATAATATACCTAAAGCCACTCAGTAATAGCTATGGTATGGTGGTGTTGGACAGCGTTGTTGCTGACAACAAAAATTCACTAGTCGTTTAAACTTTTTTTTATACTGTCAACATTGCTGATCTGTAAAGTTGGCAGTCCGACTGTTAACTTCTATTAAGTTGGCAGTCCTGCTTCACACAGTAATGTTGACAACGGAAAAAATTGTTTTAACAACTAGCGCATTTTTAACGGGATGTTTTTTACTTATGTATGGGTATTTTTTGATTTTTTTTATTCAATACAAACTGGAGCTGATTTTTAATAATGAAATCTCTTAAATAATGATCATTAACTGCCAATGAATTAACTTATTAATTCCTGCTGGTTTTCGCTGTCCCCGTAGGTGTCGTGTTCCTGTACAAACTTTTGTCTCGTATTTTGTTTTTTTAGTATGTATACAAAGTCTTGTGCCTAATCGGACATCTGTCGGTACGCACCGTACTAGTACTTTTCGTACAGTGTACTAGTACACCTTATTAGTACTATTAGTACTTTAGTACACCTAATCATAAGCATACCAATTTGATTTTCAAGAGCATGACAGGTCGAGGTGGGTCCAAATAAGAATGGGTGTCATGTATAATCAACTTAAATGATATACTCTGCTAATAATCAACAAGAAATAGGTATAATATTTCCGATTATCGATTATGATTTTCATAAAACTTTAACCGATACTTAAAGGGAAAGGTTTGAGAATTAAAATACAACTACCTATTTTTTTATATTACATTGTAAATTTGTAAAAAAATTTAATATAAATAGGTTACTCCCTTAGAATATTTATAAGCAATGATAATGAAATAATTTAGAGACCCAGTTCATTAATTTTATTTGTTATTTCTCGTATCGAATTATAAATCTGGTAGGTATGTATCTATTTTACACTCATCCTTAGTGTATCAATAGAATAATTGCGTGAAGATATACCTAATACTTACATCCTTACAATTTTTATTTTAATCCTAATCTAAAATTTAAAAAAAAAGAAATTAAGGTAATTAAATAGATATTTTTTGTAGAATATAATCTTATCACAAAAACGACATAACCGCTGGCCGGCGGGGGGGTATCCGAGGGGATTTCCACACGAAAAAAAAAAAGGTACTCGCCGCGCGCCGCTCGTATCGCTATCGGACTACCAAATAACAAATTATCCAATAGACGTCCGACTGTCCGAATAGTACTAAATGTCCGATTAAGAACTGTGGTTGAGTAACGTTGCTTTTAGTACAGTGCTAAGTTACGTTACCTAATAGTACATCGGACGCGTACTACCCAACACTTACAAAATTATAACAGAATTATGTACTAATAACAGTTTACTATAACAGTTATTTTACCATGACGTAACTACGACGACCACTATTGAAAAGTAGCAGATAAATGCCACCACTATTAACTAGATAATAGCTAAGTGTCGAGTTTTGGCGCCAACACGGGAATTAACATCGAGGCAGTGGTTCATTTTCTAAAATTTGTGTAATTTGGAGTTTGTAAAAATGGCGGGTTTTTAGACATAACGTCGTCGACAACAAGCACAAGTGTAGGAAAGTGGTATATTTACCGTGAAATGTGATTTTCTGTCTTGTTTCCAAAACTCCAAAGAAGCCTCTAGTAAAGCCTCCACTATTTACTAGGGTAGGAATTTAACTTGACTATGACAATGACGGACTTTATTTACCTTGACTAAATGACAAATACGCTGCATTGTATTGAATTCAGATGCAAATAACTTGATTTATCTAATTACTTGACACTAGCATTCATTAAATATTTGCCATAGAAGAAAGAAAAAGGAAAAAAAAGTAGTGTCAAAGTAAAAATATAATGCAAAGTAGGTAGCATTCAAATTAAAATCAGCATTCAACTTAAAGCTAAAAGTGGTATGTACGACTTCAAGTTAATTTTACTTGTCGAAATGAAGGTAATGTTAGTTACCTACGCATTTCAATTGGACGGGCCAATAAATATTGTTTGAAACGATGTCAGTCGCAATTTGTACAGTGCCTCAATGCAGTCAAATTGAGAACAATCGGATAAGGGAAATTATTCAAATTTGTAAGTCCTATCATAGTAACTTAAATCGGTGAGTGATATTACTTGTCCTGGCAAAATGTTCTGCATACAATGCCAATTCGAAATTTTCTTCGTTGTAAAAAAACAATCTTCCAATAATTATTGTCAGCGATTAAATCTCACCCTAAACTCATAGTAATATCTGTTGGCAAAATATAGAAAATTTTAAACAGTACATAAGTTTTCATATTGTTGCATTTATTATAAAACATTTGGTTTGGTTGTTATGACCCTTCTTTAATGTAGGTACCTACATTTTTACATTTACTAGAACATTTTTAGTAACAGTTTCACATTTTCCTTGTAAAATTAATTAGTTTGTCTTTATTTTATTTCTGGTTGGAAATATGAGCTTGTGGGTGGTGCATGGTTCTACCCATAAACCTCATAAATGCGGTTAAATTAATGAAATATATTTATTAATAATCCATACAGGTTATTTTAAATGACTTGAGAATTTAAACAATCATAATGTTAGGTTACTTTGTGGAGTAGTAGTTGTTTTTTTAAAATACCTACCTACTTTTAATTCCAAATTCTTGACTTCCAAATTCCAAACTGATGTCTTCAAAGTGGTACCTACCTGGGATAGACTATGTGGAAAGCAGAGGATGTTATGGTGCACATTTTCAATAAAATAAATTTGTATTAAATTACTTAAATATAATTCATATTAAACAAAATAATAAGTAATATTATACTTGTTTGGATAGTAGGCTATGCTGCATAGCCTACTATCCAAACAAGTATAGTATTACTATTGCATAGCCTATGCAATAGTTAACAAAAACATTCTGAACAATTTTCAGACTTATTACAATATGTCATGTAGTCATGTGATTTGTCAGGTCAGAATTTCTTTAGATCCAACACTTATTTATTGTTATGAAGCTTCGGTATGATCAGTTTTTATGCAACTTTTATTTTTGGTAATTAAGTTGGCTTTAGTAAATGTATTTTTTTGTCCAAGCAGATAATTTGTAGTCTTGTTTAATTCACTTGTTGAAATTAGTTGAAGGTCCATTTGCTAGATTTTGTATAGTGAAAAAATCAAGCAACCCCATCTTGGCGGACTCACACTCTTCTCCCCAACCAATGTTGAAGTGCCAAAACCTTGTACTGTAAAAATCAATGGTGTCAGTAACAGTGGGATTAAACAAATAATTTATTAAAACTTTGTCCTTTGAAACTTTCTTGGAAATAAAAGTTTTAAATTTCATAAGATTGGTGTCCAGCCGGAGCTGGAGTTGATTGCATGGAGTCCTTGCATAATATGATTCAGGAATCAGTGAAACAACTTAAGTTTATTTGCAAATCTTCTATACATATTTATCACTTGTCCGGACAGACTGATTCATCAACAGAAAGCCTAAATTACTGGTCAACAAACTTGAGATTTTGGCAGTGATGCCTTTTATATTGTAAGCATCTTTTTATATTATATTATTTCCTATAATATCCCTATATTATAATGAGGGATTTTTTAATTTCATCCCTGGGGGTAAAATAAAGGATGAAGGGTTGTATGAAAGTTTATCAAATTCATGGCGGAAAAACGAAATGTCAATGTTATCTATTTATGGTTTGAAATAAATGAACACATAGGGTTTTTCACAACTTTATCACAAAGTTATTTATATAGAAAATTCATCACTTTTGAGGGAAATTATACTATAAAATTTAATGTTAAAGTTTGTTGTATAATGTTCCTGAATAGTTTATACTTATTCTTATATAAAATTAGCTGGTGGAAATAAAGATTTTTGAGAGCCTCTTATGTTAATTGAATTGATCCTTTTTTTCTTTATTTTTATTCATACATGAACACAGAACTTGTGGAATGGATACATGTTTCATTATGTTTTGGTCAAGGGTTTTTCACCTATCAAAGGTTGTATTTTTCAAAATCCTTTCTCAGCACTTGCCAAGGCCATAGAAGCAGCCTTTCCTATTTTTTTATTCTACCATGGGTAGTTTTTCTCTTCATCGATTAAGCAGCCACTTTCCGAGTTAATTCTATATTAATGTAGACAAGCCATTTTTGATAAAAATGTTAAAACAATTGACAGTCCAAAACAAACCTCTTCAAACACAAAAACAAAAACAAAATAAAAAAGACTTTTACAGCCAAAGACTTCTACTATCGAATGTTGTAATAACTTTTTAAATCTATAATAATATTATAAAGCTGAAGAGATTAGAACTACTGGTTTGGATTCGAGGAAGGCTAAAACTAATAAATTTTGATGAGGCCGTGAAGCTGAGTGCCACCTTTGTTAAAATGTATGTATGCCCTCTTTCCTGAGACTATACCTTCAGCTTACCATCAGGCGAGGTGAAATCAAATTCACGTGTACTAAATATTAAAAAAATAATTACAGGCATGTAGGTATGGGTCAAGCGGCGATAGCCCAGTGGCGTATCTAACGTACTGCTGAGACGAGGTCCCGAGTTCGATCCCCAGTCGCGACGGGCACACGCCTGACTTTTCGTAGTTATGTGTGCATTTTAATAAATGTTAATTATCGCTCGCTTACACGTTATTAATAATTTGCCCGGTAGATGGCAATAGGCTCGTCCCCTATTACATTGGGACCTTAACATAACTGGCGTATCGTGGGTGTGTAATACACCTCTGCCTACCCTTTCGGGGATACAGGCGTGAAGTTATGTAGGTGTGGGTTAAATAGGTGCCACGGGGAATCGCAGTATGTCACGAGCAAAGGGACGGGGGACAGCTAGTATTTTATATGTAAGTGGCCAGTTGCTGAAACTTTTATAATAGGTCTTTACCTATGAAATTGCCGAAATTTTCTTACAAATGAGTTCGTTATTCCTGTAATTTAATAGCTATTTCCATTATTTATATTTTGTTTGAAAGTTGATTTCAAGATTTTACAACTCTATTAAATTTTGTTTTCATTGGCCGCTTGATAAATTAATTCGATCTTCAAAAACAGTACTTCCTAAATGCTATCCATTTTGATGATAAATTTCGTATTAGGTCACCTTACACACCTGAAGACCCGAGACGGCGTGCGGTTTTAGTCGGTTCAAGCCCGACATAACCACCCCCGCTGGCCGGCGGGATAATTATCCGAAGGGATTTCCGCACGAAAAAAAAAAGGTACTTAACAGCTGTCACATTTCAAAAATGTAGGTAATAAAAGTTGCTGTTTTTGTTAGCTTAATGTTGTCTCATTCATACACAAAAACAAAAATCATAAAATTTGGATTTGTCATTCCTAAAATAACGCAAAAATTATAGTAGGTACTGAAAATTGGGTTTCCTCCAATTTCTTCAAGAGAAACGGCAATGTCATTATGTAACGACCTAATATAAAAATGTAAACAGTATTTCATTTTGCTGTTTGATATCTTCTGTGTTTTTAGGGCCTTCTCCGGTCCTCTCTTGATTATAGCTGACGGAGGTAGTCAGAACTTCCGGATTGCTCATCTGCAACATGTTAATATTTCTTTACAGTTTTTTTTTTAATTTAACATTTAAAATATTTGGACCCTTTAACATTACGGAATTAAGGTGTTTAAAGAAATGCATTTACACTATCTGTTAGTAATATTGTGAAAGTGTCGTCTACGTATCCTTTAAAACACCAAGGGCAGCTCAGCAAAAGCAGGCCGGAACGGTGGGGCGACTAGCGCCCCTCCCCCAAACCGGGGCAAGGCGGGGACACCGTCGTTCCCAAACCCGAGGGGGCCATCTCGAAACCGGAGATGGCCCAGGGTCAGTCCGGGTGCGAGGGATTTGCTCTATGGGCAACCTTACACCCCGGCGTCTGAAGCCCTGAGACGGCGTGCGGTTTTAGTCGGTTCAAGCCCGACATAACCGCCCCCGCTGACCGGCGGGGTGGTATCCGAAGGGATTTCCGCACGAAAAAAAAAGGTACAAGGAACTTACCTGCACACAAGCAGGGAGCTCCGAATGAGCGGGGGTGAGGGATTATTAGTGGACTACTGTACGGTGATTGGTCTCTTCGTCTATAATGTTTCAAGTCAGGTAGCGTGACTAAAATGAGGTTGAACTCACATAAACATAACAACTTCACGCCTGTATCCACGAAGGGGTAGGCAGAGGTGAAGTCACAATAATGATTATACTTTAAATTTCATCATTAGTACTAGCTGTAGCACGTTGCTCCACTCGCGTGGAATACTGAAATAGTCATTAAGTTTAAAAAAAAAATAAAAACTAATTTTCTCCGTTTTTTTTTAAATTACTTAAGATTCAATAAACCATAGATATTCGCTAAAGAAAATCGATTCCTACTTAGGATGCTCCGCGAGGCTATTGAAATTAAAAAACATCCTAATTTTAATTGAGATTTTATCTTTTTTATTTAATTGAGAGATCCTAATTTTGATTGACATAACCGCTCCCGCTGGCCGGCGGGAGGGTATCCGAAAGTATTTCCGCACGAAAAAAAAAGGTATAAGGGCAGCTGTCTAGAGCTTGAGCCTCGAAGGCCTTCATATAGATGTCAGATGTCAGCAAAAAGAGGCGATACCTACAGTGGATCCCATTATCACGCCATCAATTTGAAAGTAGCCTGTGCTAAGGACGAACGCTTCCACTCGATGTTGATGATTGTTAGCCGCCAATAAATTCACTCGGTGCGGGTTTGCGTGCGAAACTGATTGATAATTGCTTGAGTTGTTTATATATTAATTGTATTGCAATTTTAAACTTTTCATAAAGCACTTTGTCCTCCCCAATAGTGGGTCCCTCCCCGGTAGGGTGTATCCGCATGTAGCGATGTTCAATATGAAAACAATGAAGGCACTTGACGGCCTCTGTGGCGTAGCGGTAGTGCATTCGACTGCTAAGACAGGGGACGCGGGTTCGATTCCCGAGTGAAAATATTTGTATGCATGAATGTCTATTTGCATTGGTCTGTTTACGCGTTCAACACCTTGCCCTGGAGTTGCATTAGGGAGGCGCTCATGTATCACGAAGTGCCTCCCTACCTTCGCCGCATAGTCGGGGCGTTTTTGACGGAGAGAGCCTTCATCTACCCAACCGTGATCGGTCTCGGTCGGCGTGAAATGTCGTGCGGTGTTCCACAGGGATCGATCCTGGGGTCGCTCCTGTGGAACATCGGATACGACTGGGTGCTTCGTGGTGAGCTCGTAGGCGGTGCCGCCGTCACGTGCTACGCGGACGACACGCTCGTGACGGCGTGCGGGGCGACGTACCGCGAAGCGACCCTGAGGCCGTGCAGTCTCAGCTCCGCCAGGCCATCGTGGTGGAGTGGAAGGAACGACTTGGGCGACCAAGCGCAGGGCACGCCGCAATAGCGGCGGTAAGGTCCATCATGGAGGATTGGCTAGAGAGGCGTCACGGAAGCCTCTCGTACCTCGTAAGGGGAGCTTCGAGGACCACCTGCATCGGATCAGGAAGGAGCCAACGCCTGAGTGCCATCACTGCGACGCGAGCGAGGACTCAGGGCTGCACATGCTGGCGGACTGCCCGGCGTGGGAGGCGCCGAGGCGTGACCTCGTGGCAGCCATTGGGATGGAAGTCCTCTCGCTAGGCAGCATGATTGCGGCAATGGTGCGGAGCGCGAGCGCGTGGGCCGCTGCCACCTCCTGCGAGCATGTTATGCTCGCGAAGGAGATGGCGGAGCGTGCCCGGGAGAGATTTAGAACTCTCCCGGCCCGCCGAACCCGCAACATGCTCGCCGCGCGTCGCAGGCGACTCAGGCGCCGGAGGTCGCTTAACGACCTCCGTCCTCCATGAGCCCATGGGGGTGACGGGTGAGGCCGCCTGTCCCCCAAACCGGGGCAAGACGGGGACACCGTGGTTCCCAAACCCGAGGGGGCCATCTCGAAACCGGAGATGGCCCAGGGTCAGTCGGGGTGTGAGGGATATGCTCCATGGGCAACCTAACACCCCGGCGTTTTAAGACCCGAGGTAAAAAAAGGTACGTTGCAATACTGACGGTCGGTGGCGCGAGTTTTAGGTCGTGCATAATGATGCTCTATTATAACTATTTAAGAATTATTATGCCATAATCATCTCGATTCTTGGATAAATAATTATAATCTATGCATTGGAAAATAAAAAACGATACTGCCAAATTATACTTTATAATAAGTACATAAGAACGATATCCCTGACTCATTAATAATGGCCTTAGATGACTTTGGTTACTTTCCATTCGGCTTCATTTTTTCGATTTCCTAGGGGGGGGGGGGGCAGCTGTCCCTACCTGCCCGCCCTTGGCGACGCCCTTGCATATAAACCTTCCTCTTCAATCACTCTATCTATTAAAAAAAACCGCATCAAAATCCGTTGCGTAGTTTTAAAGATTTAAGCATACGTAGGGATATAGGGACAGAGAAAGCGACTTTATTTTATACTATGTAGTGAAGTATATTTATCCGCGTTCTGGAACCCATAACACAAGCTAGTTAAACTATGCTTACTTTGGGTCCAGAAAGCGCTGTCGTAGAATATTTTTAAAAGGGCTAGTGCTTGCCAAGGCTAGTAGGTTCAGGTTGACCTTGTTTATTGAGCAGCGTTATATACCCACTAGGTTGTTTTTAAGTAGCCTTCAGAATTTGGTCGAATTATAAAAGAATTGCTACTACATTTACATTCTTGGTGTTGGTATAACTTTGACAATATTAGTAAATTAAAGCTGAAATTAACAGTATTGTTTATTGCTGAAAAATGTCAATTTGTTCATTGTATGCCATGTTTCCTTGTTTTATGGGAACTACGTATTCGCCGGAATGGGTTGTAGTCCATCTGCTTAGTTCACCTGGGTGGACCACGGGCACTTTTCTTGCCGATGGTCCTCCTAAATGTTGAGTAATATGCAAATCAAAAATGTCTATAGACCATGGTCCACCTAAAAGTAATTCCACGTGATCGTCATTTTACTATAATTGAAAAATAAATGCCGAAAGAAGAAATGAAAGTCTAAAATTAAATTAATGCCGAAAATTTTTTTACTGAAGTAATCATTAACTTAAATAAAACAAAATAATACTTATAGAGAAAATAAACGTAACTTTTCCAAAGCGTATTCTGCAGTAATTTTTTTTGTTTAACAATTCTAATTGTATGTCTATTATGTCGATGTCGTCATCATCATTTATATGTTTGGGTTTTCCTTTTGTTGAAAGAACGAAATTCAAGACTCTTCAGTTCAGTTAGGAGGCGCAAAATGGTGGTACGGGTTTTCTTTGTTTTTATAAAGTTTTGAAGGAAATGATTCTGTAACATTATTTATGCTGTGTCTTTCACCATACATAGATAATATAGAAACAAAATTTTATGACTTCCAAAATCCGTTCGGGTTGTCACCCCAGCAGAAGCATGCCGGGACGGTGGGGTGACTAGCGCCCCTGTAGACACCGTGGTTCCCAAACCCGAGGGAGCCATCTCGAAACCGGAGATGGCCCAGGATCAGTCGGGGTGCGAGGGATATGCTCTATGGGGATCCTTACACCCCAGCGTCTTTAGACCCGAGACGGCGTGCAGTTTAAGTTTTATCTTTATTACTGCCTTCCGATTTTATGTAGTTTAAACCTTCAGTCATGTTTTCGGCAGGCAAAAGCGGCAAAACTGCAGTCAGCTCTACCAGTCTTCTTTCCTTTTTACCATTAAGTTTCAACTTTTGGCCCTTTTCTATATTGCTCTACTCCAATGATAGTAACAGCCTGTTAACTTTATATGTGGAAAAACTTCCGAAATTGCATTTATAGCTCCTTTTTCGAAGTCAGCATGGTATTTGACTGGTTTTTTTTTATGGATGTTAGGCTCACGTTTGACCTCTAGAAGATTCCGAGGTTATAGCTTTCCGGAAACACAGACTCAGGTAGGCAATTCCACTCCTTAGCTGTACGCATAATAAATGTGTCGCCGAAACGTTTCGTGCGTATGAGTGGAATATCCACCATGTAGCGGAGGCGCGTAGCTGTCCGTCTGGTCGTTCGTTGGTGGAAAGGGCTTGGAGGTATCAAGTTGTGCAATTCCAGCGCACACTCCGAAATAATCTTCGTAATTGGAATATACGGGAATTCGAAGGTGGTGATGCAATTGAGACACAGGCTTAACAACGACTAACTTTAATATATAAGGTCGGTAGGTACATAATATATTGTACAGGCCTACCCACATTAAATGCCATGTACAGCTACACTACAGTAATAATAATCTGTTAATATGAAGTTATGTAATTTTAATGGCACAGCTACTTCTCAAAACGATCGAAAACTGTTTTATTAACTTCTAATGATTGAGTTCTCAATTTATATAAATTATGTTGCACGTTCGATAACGAAGGAACGTCAGTTACTAAATCAAACCCAAATTCTCAATTTTAGATCTTGTTTCCTTGTATAATTTAGGCACAGGATCTATTGAATTGATGACATTTTCTCTTAATTTTATTAACTCTTTGTCAACTACATTTTTCGCCAAATTTTGAGCACATATGTGGTGTTTCTGGTCCACGACGGTATTGTCCTGAAACAATTTAATAAAAATTATATTAGTTAACTACGTACCTAACATATTATTGTGTCTTGTACTTATAATATTTATAATTGAAACGCCTTGTTTCCTTAATCCTTTTATTATTTTCCAAGATGAACACGATTGAACATAATGAACGCCATATTCTATTAGTCGGTAGTTGCCACCAGAGAGCGTCCCCATAGACACTCTAGAGTTCCATAGACCAATGGTTAATCCAGTATGGATATACTCCAATACTCCCCCTTTAAAGGTTTAAACGTTCAGGATTTTTCCTTATTCTCTCAGACCTCCTCAAATTAATCTTAGGTGATTTAATTGGATTATTACTTTGAGCATCGGTGTCTTTAAATTTGTCATTTAAAATTTCAAAAGGTTGAGAATCAGTGGTAACCACATTTGAACCTTCAAAGTTATTCTCATTATTTGGTAAAGATACATCTTCATAAGGCATTTGAATATCTATTCTAGGTAAACTAGGTTCATTAATACAAGAATACGGTTCTTCTACTTGATCATTGCAGTCATGAGGCAAAGAACTTATTATTTGGTCTAAATGCCTTTTCCAAATTAAATTTTCGCCTAAAACTTTACATAAATATGTTCTTTGTCCCAGGACTTCATCAATTTGACACTTAACAAATTCTTTTTTATTGGGATTTCTATAACTTCTACAATACACAATATCTCCCTCTTTAAATTTAAGATCTCTTTTTCCCCTTGGAAGTTTATTTCTATCAGCATCATCTCTATCTTTAAACAACAAAACCAATCTGGTTCTTAATTTTCTTTTAAACATTAATTCGGATGGTGAAACACCTGTTATTGTATGAATTGAATTTCTGTAATGAAATAAATATCTATTCATTAATGTCTCAAAGCTTGTTTCATTATTATTTTTGTCCTTCAAAGATTTTAATAAAGATGATTTAAAGTTCTTTACAGCATTCTCTGCAAAACCATTGGTAGCTGGATGGAATGGCGGTGAAGTCAAGTGCCTAATTCCATTCTTAGTAAGAAAATCTGAAAATTGTTTTGAAATGAAAGTTGTTGCATTGTCTGTAACAATGGTTTTGGGGAGACCAAATCTACTAAAACATTCACGAAATTTTTCTATTGTACTATTAGTAGTGATATTTTTCATAATGAATGCCTCTGGCCATTTACTATAGGAATCAATTATAATTAAAATATTTTTACCATCAATTGGCCCTAAAAAATCAGCATGAACTCTTTCATATACAGAACTTGTTTTAGGCCATGAAATTATTTGAGACTTGTGGCTCTGGACGTGCAGACATACATATATTACATGATTTTACAAAGGTTTCTATACTCTTATCAAGGTTAGGCCACCAAAAATAAGATCTGGCATTGTTTTTCATTTTAACTATACCTTCATGAGTAACATGTAACTCTTTTAATAAATGATTTCTAAGTTTAGTTGGTATAATCACCCGGTAACCCCACATTATAGTACCCTGATCTATATATAATTCATCCTTTCTATTATAATATGGAATAAGAGCATCAGCCTCTATTTTATCTGGGAAACCAAACCTAATCATGTTGAAAACTGTGCTTAAAATGGTATCTTTTCTTGTTTCTGATCTAATCAAGTTTACATCAATTGGATAACTACTCTCCATAAAATTTAAATAATCTAAATTTTTAATATTATCATTTTCATTGACTTGTGGTACAGGCAATCTCGACATACAATCAGCTTTAACATTATCAGTTCCCTTTATATGCTTAAAAACATAATCAAAGCCTGCTAAATACAGTGACCATCTTTGCAATCGGCCTGCTGCCATTTTTGGTAAACTTTTATGCTCACCAAATAAAGCTTGTAGGGGTTTATGGTCAGACACTAATTCAAATTTTGTGCCTGCAAGATATTGATAATACTTCTGAACTGCCCAATATATAGCCAGAGCTTCTTTATGAATCATTGAATAATTACATTCAGCCTTTGAATAAACTCGAGATATAAAACTTATTGGCTTTTCAGAACCGTCGGGCATAATATGACTTAAGACTGCCCCAATACCACTTTGGGAAGCATCACAAGCTAATCTTAATGGCAAATCTCTTCTATAATGTACTAGTATGTTCTCAGAAGTAATGTCTCTTTTTAATGATTCGAAACTAGACTGACATTCGTTAGTCCATACAAATTTTGCATTTTTTTGTAAAAGATTATATAAAGGTTTTAATTTGACTGATAAGTTTGAAATAAATTTAGCATAATAATTAATCATGCCTATCCAAGATCTCACTTCAGATACATTTGTTGGTGCCGGAGCATCCACAATTCCTGAAACTTTAGACATATCTTTGCATAAACCATCTTTTGAAATATGTCCCAAATAATTAATGTTGTCTTGGAAAAATAAACATTTCTTTTTATTTAATCTTATACCTGCTTGCTTGAATCTATTTAAAACTTCCTTTAAATTATTGATGTGATCAGTCTCATTTACACCTGTTACCACTACGTCATCAATGAAATTTACAACTCCAGTAGCTCCTAAAAGTATTTTTTCTAACTTTTCTTGAAAAATAGAGCTTGCCGGCTTAGTGCCATAAGGTAAAAGTTTTATTTTATATATTCCTTTATGCGTACTCCATGATAACAACTTACTTGTGTTCTCATCTAAAATTAATTGATTAAAAGCATTTTTTAAATCTAGTTTAGAAAATTTTACACCCCCTTCTAGTGCATTGAAAATATCCTCTATTCTTGGTAAAGGGTAATTAACATCTTTTAAATATTTATTAATAGTGATTTTATAATTTGCACATAGTCTAATCTTGTTGTTTTCCTTAAGAACTGGAACTAGTGGTGTACCCCATTGAGAATTTTCTATTCTCTCTATTACCCCTTCCTTTTGTAAACGTTCAAGTTCAGACTCAACTTGATCTTTGAAAGCATATGGAACGGGCCTAGGTTTATGAAAAATTGGTGTAATACTAGTGTCTTTTAATTCTAACCTTACCTTTTCTCCTTTTAAAGTACCCAACTCATTTTTAAAAACATCTGAATATTCTTCCAATAACTGGTTTAATTCTTCTTCATAGCTCTGTATCTTATTAACTGTCAAGTACTCTGAAATGTCTAAATTAAACTTTTTTATTAAATCTCTACCTAATAAACATTTACAACCATTTTTGACAATAAGTAACTTACACCTAAATTCTAAGTTCTTAATCTTAACTAAGCACTCAATTTTTCCTACTGGTTTAATAAGGGTTCCATCATAAGTTTTTAACTGGACATTAGATGGTAACAAATTTAACTTAGGAAACTTGGTTAAATAAATGTCATGTGGTATACAAGATACTGCAGCACCTGTGTCAATTTCCATGTCAATCAAACAATTATTTATTTTACATTTTAACATAACAGGGGCCACAAAATTGACATTATTTTCATTAAGGGTTAAAATTTCCAAATTACTGTCATCGCTAGCATTCAAATTATGTGTTTGTGCATCTTTGCACACTTGTGCTAGATGACCAACTTTCTTGCAAATTTTACATCGGTAACTTTTGTACTTGCTTTTCGGGAAATGAACTATTTTGACTCATCGTCGATTTACCACTCGTATTTTTGTTATTATTATTACAGCACACTCTCTTATTTGCTACTGAACTCACTTTGTTCACAGAGTACTGTTTAATGACGGTTTCCTTATAAAAAGCCACTTCGTACAAAGCAGCAGCATCTCTCATCACTGGCTCCTCACACAAGCGTTCTTGGACAAGTCCTGGTTTTAAACCTGTAACCAATTTGTCTCTCACCCTGTCCTCCAATTGAAGTGCAAAACCGCAGTTCGCAGCAGTCTCTCTTATACGCGCATACCATGAAGAGATACTTTCACCCTCCTCTTGGCATAATTTGTCGAACAATATTCTCTTCCGAAAATGCGAAATTATTTTTTCATATCTGAGCTTTAAAATAGTTTGTAGCTCTGAAAATGTTTTCTCCTTAGGTAATTTCGGATAGCACATATGTTTTAATATTTTATATACTTCCTCAGTCACATGTACTAAAAGTGTAGCTACTCGCTTGTCTTCTGTAATGTCGTTGGCGGTAAAGAATTGATCGAGTCGCAAAAAAAAAACAGTTAATGTCGCCTTCGCCATTGAATAGCGATATAAGCACGGGCATCCTCGTCGCCATTTTATTGTGTCTTGTACTTATAATATTTATGATTGAAACGCCTTGTTTCCTTATCCTTTTATTATTTTCCAAGATGAACACGATTGAACATAATGAACGCCATATTCTATTAGTCGGTAGTTGCCACCAGAGAGCGTCCCCATAGACACTCTAGAGTTCCATAGACCAATGGTTAATCCAGTATGGATATACTCCACATATAAAACATATAAAACATCATCTGATGATAGGAGCTGGTTAAATATTAAATATGAAAGTCCGAACAGTTAAAATTTAATGGTAAAACGGAAGGAAGGCTGTGGTAGGTAGGACTGACTGCAGTTTTGCCGCTTTTGTCTGCTGAACATGACTGAAGGTTAAAGTTACAATTTGTACAACTTTTTCTAATCGTGAACAAATATCCCTTCGTTCTGAACGAATTATCTATTATACTCTCAACTCTCTAAAGCATAACTTTTTGCTGGGGTAAGGGCTAAAGAAGCTAAAACAACCAAGCAAAAATACATTTCTTGCGAATATAGTCATCATCATCTTACCTTGGTTCGCGGTTGCATCCGTGGCTTACGCATTAGCGCCCGGGGTCTGCTTACTACCCTCCCTCCTTTTTGATTCGCTGCTTATACAGCTTTTATAGGAGCTGACGTCTGACCTCCCAACTCCCAAATATATGTATATTACAGACATGGTTTTAATCCATACATGATAAATTCTGCAATTATACGTTTAGGGCTTTTTGTAACATGATCACGAAGGTCGTTATAGCACTGCAATTTGTAATGAACAATGCACTTAATATTATGTGTTTTAGGACTTCATGGTAAAATTCTTTAACACCGAGCAAGGTGGTCTTGCCGTGTAATGTAATGTAATGACAATGTACGAGGTACATTGTCTACACGTAATCGGATTGACTTAACTCGAACGACAGTGATTTTAAATGCATCATTAAATGTTCTTATTGCCTTATAAAATATGGATTTTCTTTGTATATGAATAGAAGACTTGTTATACTAGTAATACATACCATTTGCGTACGAGTGGCGTGATGGGTAGATTCTTAGACTTGCCATTAAAAGATGCAGATAAAGTGGGTTAAAACTGCGGTGATGCAGATGATGGATGCTGTTTGCTAATTTGTTCTTATGTGCCTCCTAATATCAGGTGCACTCACGCGTCGCATCCATGGCGCATGTGAACCAAAGTTAGTGAATAATGAAAAGGTTAAATGGTAAACACTGCAATAAACAATTAAGAACAGAGAAATGTATGTATTTGTACGGAGTTGAACCTCGAACTAGATTTTCTTACCTAAAACGGTTCACCTGTTGGTCTATGGACGGTGCCTGCTATCGTTGCGACGGTATCGGTACGGACGACGAGAGGCCTTTGCTAATTTGTCCTTAGGTCCGGTATCAGGTGCTAAAAATATTAATACAAATAGTAATTTGTATTTAAAGATCCTGTAAATTAAACAAAAAATAACGTAACTAAAATTATCAAATACATGTCACGTCAAACTGAGTATGGATGCGTAATCGATTACAGTTACCTCCTCGCTATCCTCGCTTATTTGGTCCAATAAAGATTAAATGCGTCTTTTTTGTTCTTCAGCTGTAAAAAAAATACCGAGTTAGAATAAGATGCAAACCTTTGTATAAGAAACAATTTTTGCGAAGTATTTAGAGAAGTGTTATTACTTAGCGCGTCCAGTGGCGCTGGCGATACCTATTTCTTCTTCTTCCGTTTCTCCCTGCAGCGCTAGTTGCCGCGACAACTATAAGAAATGCTGAATTATAAGAAAATATCGATAGTTAAATAAACGTTTCGAGTAGTCACTGTTATTGAGCGTACTTAACTGATATTTACTTTGCGCCTTTAATGTTCCGTTTTGCCGCTTCAAATCCGCTATATACGCTCCTGCAGACTTCCCCGGTCCTTTGTCGGATGAAATTGAGCATAGTGGCCAGCAATTCGGCATCAGTTATCTGTAACAGGCCGCCGCAAAGATAAAGTTTAATATTCCTTTAAGTAACCTGTCTTACACAAAAAATATTTGGTCATCATACGTCAGAGCCACTTCCGACGGCTTCAGCTGGATTTGCCACCGCCGCAGCCCTCTCCTCGCGACGCTCTCTTTCGTAACTCGCTCGCTTTTCTTCCTGTAAACAGAAAACTCAATTAAATTACGCTTCATGAATAATAAGAAACTCCTATCAAATTGTACTTCTTGAAATTACTAACGAGTGAAAGCGGAACACGGCGGACGCCCGTTGCTTGGTGTGGCAATTTATTCTTCTTTCTGAAACAGAATAGAGAGATCCGATTCTCAGCACTCCATGGATTCACCGTGCGGTCGCCGGGTCCATAGCGTGGTACAGAGAGGAACACCATGACGGCGACTGGGACTTGCGACCCAGATGTAGGTTTAGGGTGGCCACCTTGTGATGCATCAGCGCTCACCTTCACCGTCAGTAGTGTTCCCCCCCCTACCTATCCAAATTTGGTAAGATCCTAACAATGCCGCTTTTGATATACGTTTTAATAAAGAGCTTACTGAAGCTCTTGGCAATCCGAGGTCTTTAAGTAAGTTGTACAGAGATTTAGCTGGAATTCCCCTTGCTCCTACTTCTACGGCATAGAGTTTAACCACGTAGCCGTTTTTGGTTAACTCGTTAGTCAAATCAAAGTATTTGTTTGTCTTTATAGCGTGGTCTTTAGGTATATTAGTTTCCCACGGTACTGTGAGTTCTACAAGCACTGCACGCTTATGCGATCGTGAAAAAAGGAATATGTCGGGTCTGGATGATGAGGCACAGACATCCTCCGGTATCCTATAGTGCTTCTCATACGTGTCTACGAGTATTGTCCAGTCAACGGCTACTATCAAAATTGAATAAGGCTTTTGAAGTGATTTCTTTGAGCAGCCTTCCTTTACAAACGCAATGTCATTTCTTTGGTTTGTGGTTAATCCTTTTTTCGCTCTAGCTACCGCCAAACTTACAGCCTCACGTATGATTTCTAATACCTTATCATGACGGCGCGAGTAATGACCCCGGTCTAATAGCGTTTTACAACCCACTAGTAGGTGCCTAGCCGTACCAGTTGCTTCACCACATGAGTTACATGTTTTATCTGTGGCTTTTCCCCATCTGACCAGATTGCTTTGGTCGGGGAGGGTCAACTGGAATGCATTCAGGTAAAATTTAAGTAAGGCCGGTGACCAGTCGTATATTATGGTACGCCATTTTAAGGCTATGGGAATACAAAATTCACCTAGAGTCAACCATTCGTTTTGCATTTCTAGGTTCATTGCGTGCACCTTATAGGTGTTGTTTTCGTCTGCTTGAAGAAAAGATTTTGTTATTTCTTTATCTGTTTGTCTCTGAATATTACCTAGACCTACTCTACCAGTCTGCGAGCCTATCATGAATTTTTTATGGAACTGGAGGCGTGATTCGAGCTCCGATGCATTTTTATCTTTTGGAAGGACTTTTACTATTTCGTCTTTAGATTCCGATAAGACTTGCATTTTAGTTACTCTTAGGTGTTTATAGAGTTCTGATGGCTTCTTAAGCGTCATTCCAAAATTATTCGCGGATCTATATAGTGCCGACGGGTCGGCCGACTGAGCTAGCCCTAGCCACGACTTCAGTGTCTTCGTGACACTCGCATCTAGATTTTTGAGGAGGCTCTGGTTTATATCATATATAAGAAACGGCCAGTTAAGACGCGAGGTTAAATAATTGTCATAGATCCAAGCTTTTTTAACATTACTTATTGGTTGTTGGTCTACCTTTTTTAAATCGATAATGAAACTATCAATTAATTCGTCCAAAGCTGGAGTGCAACCTCTGTTGTCAATCTTTCTTCCGAGGAATTTAAAAGGCACGGTTTCAGATATAGTTGAAACGTTTTCCCCGCCTATACTAAGCCCTGTCATATTTTGACCTAATTTTCCTGGTAATTTTCTTTCTTTGTCTTTTATTGCATTAGTATGCTAGAATCAACTAATATTCAGTGACATGAAATGTAAGAATTCGTCTAAACTTGAAATTTCTTTTTCTAAAGTTAAAACCAATTTTAACTTTAGAAATTGCAAATTTCATCACAATGCGTTCAATCTTTTTCAGAAAATGGATTATCATGTGTAATAATTATTATATAAGTACGAGTATACGAATAGATACAATGGCTACAGGCTACCGTGATAAGTTTCTTCGTGTCTAATGTTTTAAGGCAGGTAGCTTTCCTAAATTCAAGTTGAGTGGAATTCACAACAATGATTATACTTTAAATTACATTATTATTACTAGATGTCGCCCACTGCTCTGCCTGTTTGGAACACTGAAATAGTCGCTATGTTCTCGTGGTACCAGTACATCCCATCAATGGGATCACGAGGGAGAACTGTTTCTAGTAGTCCCATTGTTGTGTACCTACATCCTGTATGTGGTTAACAAAAAAAAAACGAAGTTAATAAAAATATCAACTTTATATTCATTAGGTATATTTTAAAGCTTAATTTTTCTAAAAAATGTCCCACCGAAATATCACCGTGGATTAACTGTAATTGGTAATTCATAACGTTCTCATCCCGCATTACAAATTCTCGTCTCCTTTCTGATGATTTAAAGAATTCTTGTTCTCTATCAACCAGAATGATTAAGGCGTAATATGGATTTGGGAAGGTGTTTCTTCATGTCTTTATTTAATAGCGAATGCCAACATTCCACAACGTTATTGGTGCGGTGTCTTTCACCATATATACGTTCCACTGTGAAATATTATTTTCAGCCAAGTCCTTTCCATGTATTTCGTGAAAATCTGCATTTTGGTCGTGTTGGGACTTTCGTGTTTTATGTACTCTAAACATCTGAGTGTGCGTGACGATTGGGCGTCCTAATTGTGAATCGAAAAACGAATGTTATCTAGATTTAGTAGAAGTTGTAAAAAAAATATAGAACCGATTTAAAAATTTGTAAAATAATAATTTAAAAAAATATGGCAATTTAAATGAGGTCTCCCAAAATCCTTACTCAAGGGTACCTTTTTTTTTTTTTCGTGCGGAAATCCCCTCGGATACCCCCCCGCCGGCCAGCGGCTAAAACCGCACGCTGTCTCGGGTCTGCAGACGCCGGGGTATCCATAGAGCATATCCCTCGCACCCCGACTACTCAAGGGTACCTATTTATTTCTTGGCGAATCGATGCAAGTAGAAGCTAAATTTTATACACATATTTTAGTAAAAATACAGATAAACACTTCCCAAAATATTCATCATGATTAACAAACATTCAAAACTTTTATAAATGTTTTAAATATATCCCTCAATCCTTACTGTATAGATTAAGGGGTCATGGTGTTTTGAAAAAGTGGCTATATGTTTTAAATTAATTTTTGCATGAAGATTAAGTAAAAGTTGTATAATTTGTAAAAAACAAAAACGACTGAAATACATCACAGTTTAAAAATTATAACTCTATAAACTATGTCCCTCAATACTTATGCCTCCAAAAAACACTTGAACGCAGCTCTATCTAGTACTGTAAGTATATAATTAACTACGAATATATATTTTAGTAGTAATTTTCTACTAAAAGTTTATGCTGTTATTTGATTAGAAGATTCGTTATTCATCAAAATATTGACTTATCAATATTCCTAATATTAAATACGTATAGGGTGACCATAAATTAAACAATGATGTAGGATTGATTTCTTTATTTGGATGGCTTTTTAAATATTTACAAGACCGTAGCAAAGTGAATGCAAGTACATTGGTAGCGCGGTGTTGCTTTGGCATAATTTATTTTTATTGTCATCATAACAGTATATTTGTTCATTTATGAAAATATAACATTTGTAGTGACCGAGACCATTCGGTAACACAGATGGAATAAATTCAGTGGCTCCTATGACTTTATAAGTTTTATTTTGTAAACAAATACTTAACGGTATTTCTCTCAGTATATTTTTTTCAGTCCCATTCAAATCAAATGATATTATTTTTGACAACTCATATATATATTCAATTTGATTATTACATGACAAACAATCTTTGTTTTCTTCCGTAATACATAAAGCATCTTCTAAAAAACTGATACTGAAAACGGAAATCATGTCGAAATTCAAAGGCAAAAAAGCAACTTCTCTTGTAATTTTGTTTGATATGCATAGCGCATTTATGCATCGTTTTACAAACCGAGGACTTAAACAGTATTTCAAAACTATATTTTCGAAAATAAAAGAGACGTTACATGCACAGTCACAGACAATTTTTTCATCATCTTCTGTTTTGTTAACGATTTGAGTTCTCAATATGTTAGCCTTTTCTTCTTCTCTATCAGATAAATATTTTAGATATCGTGGAACCAGTTCGTCAGCAAAGTTATCTAGGATGCCATGAATATTACAATTTTGATTATACCCCACAGTCAGAAGATACATGACGGAATCTAAGCCGCAAGTATTCCTTATTAGTACTTCATGATTTTGAAAAAACACAGAAACGCATATGTTGCCGTCTCTGACAAATGTCACTTTGGTTTCTTCCTGTGTTTCTTTTGTTTCAACTTGTCCTTGCCAATTTTCAATATAAGTCGGAAAGTCAGGAAAAATAGAGTCTCGAGAAAAGCTTCGACGAAAATCATTTGACGATTTAAACTTTTTATTTTGAAATTTTTGATTTCGTGTGTATTTTCTTTTTTTCGTACGCGCCTTAATTGGAGTTACTTTATTATGTAAGTCTTGGCGAAGATCTGTTAACGCTAATTTCATTTCTCCATCCAGAAACTTTGAATAGATATTTACAAATGCGTCAATGCGATACGTCTTGTTCAGTTTTATTTGAAAAACTAAATGTTTCAGCGTTTTGAAAAGCTTTCAATTGCGGAAGATGAAGGAAGCCCCTTCATCTTCCGCAATTGAAAGTTGTTCGATTCA
Organism: Cybosia mesomella; assembly: GCA_946251805.1. Classification (NCBI taxonomy): domain Eukaryota; kingdom Metazoa; phylum Arthropoda; class Insecta; order Lepidoptera; family Erebidae; genus Cybosia; species Cybosia mesomella. The sequence continues at coordinate 12,493,717 of OX276408.1, read as the reverse complement.
AAAAAACAACACATTAAATTGGACCACATTGGGAGCTTAAACAATATTATTTTTAGCGTAGATAGAAATGGTGGATGAAAATACACATTTTTGTTGATATTTATCAGTTTATTTGCTTGATATATTTCTACCAATGTACTTGCAATCACTTAGCTACGGTCTTGTAAATATTTAAAAAGCCATCCAAATAAAGAAATCAATCCTACATCATTGTTTAATTTATGGTCACCCTATACGTATTGAATATTAGGAATATAGATAAGTTAATATTTTGATGAATAACGAATCTTCCAATCAAATAACTGCATAAACTTTTAGTAGAAAATTACCACTAAAATATATATTCGTAGTTGATTATATACTTACAGTAATAGATAGAGCTACGATCAAATGTTTTTTGGAGGCATAAGTATTGAGGGACATAGTTCCTAGAGTTATAATTTTTAAACCTTGATGTATTTCAGTCGTTTTTTGTTTATTACAAATTATTAGATTAGCCTAGTGGTATGGGTGGGTAATGGACTGCTGAGACGAGGTCTCGGTTCGATCCCAGGTTTTACCATGGCACACACCAATGACTTTTCGATGCTTTTCGAAGTTATGTGTGTATTTATCGCAGGTTTATAAGTGCCCGGTTAATGGCAATGGGCTCGCCACCTATTACATTGGGACCTAAACATAAACTGGCGAAATGTGGGTGCTAGCACCTCTGCCTACCCATTTGGGGATATAGGCGTGAGTTTATGTTATGTTATTAGACAACTTTTACTTAATCTCATGCAAAAATAAATTTAAAACATATAGCCATTTTTTCAAAACACCATGACCCTCAATCTATACAGTAAGGATTGAGGGATATATTTAAAACATTTATAAAAGTTTTGAATGTTTGTTAATCTTGATGAATATTCTGGGAAGTGTTTATCTGTATTTTTACTAAAATATGAGTATATAATTTAGCTTCTACTTGCTTCGCTAAGAAATAGGTACCCTTGAGTAAGAATTGGGAGACCTCATTTAAATTGCCATATTTGTTTAAATTATTATTTTACAAATTTTTAAATCGATTCTTCAATTTTTTTACAACTTCTATTAAATCTAGATAACATTAGTTTTTCGATTCACAATTAGGTGATGCCTGATCTAAAGATAGTAAAGGTAAAGCGGTGTATAGGCCCACGATGCGCCGTTCCTGTTCTGATTTAATTTTCATTTCATCCAGATACTTTAGTAAAGTGATAATAGCACTATTTTTAAAAAATGTCCGGAAAAATTGACATTAATGCATTTGCAGGAGCTACTTCAAAATCCAAGTGAATCTTCTTTGGCGACGACTCCATTTGTGCTTTAATAATTAGAAATAAAGCGCTGTATGATTCTTCATTTATGTGTGTCCTCAATGCGTAAATAAGCGAAACAACGTGTGTTGTTGATGGTGACTCAGATGTATCACCATGATTAGATAAAAGTTGAGTAAATGGAGCTGGGCAGCTTTGAAACGTCCCGTCAATAAAAAAAGTGGACAAGTGCGAGTCGGACTCGCCCATGAACTGCGGACTCCGTAGCAGCAAGTAACATAATACAGTTTTTTTTAAATTTTTTATATTTGAGTTGATTGAATGAAAGATAAATTGCGGTTTACGATTTATGACGTATTTAAAAATAAATAATTACTTCAATTAAATTTTTAAGCATTTTGTATGCTTACTTTTTTCTAAAGATTTAGATCGGAAAAAGAGAACATCTAGGACGGGACTTGAACCCGCGACCAGTCCCTTACAGGGGGAATGCTCTGACCAACTGAGCCACCTAGACACGTCCCAGATATTCGAAATTCTCCGATACATTATTACGTCTTAAGGCGACGTTGGAGCCATCTACCGTAATTCTTGCGAACTACGGAAACAATGAACAACTTTACAGTCATTTTTAAACATTGTTTTTTGATGACTCCGCCTAATTAATTCAATTAAATTTTTAAGCATTTTGTATGCTTACTTTTTACAAAAGATTTAGATCGGAAAAAGAGAACATCTAGGACGGGACTTGAACCCGCGACCAGTCCCTTACAGGGGGAATGCTCTGACCAACTGAGCCACCTAGACACGTCCCAGATATTCGAAATTCTCCGATACATTATTACGTCTTAAGGCGACGATGGAGCCATCTACCGTAATTCTTGCGAACTACGGAAACAATGAACAACTTTACAGTCATTTTTAAACATTGTTTTTTTTTTCTTTGGACTGGTCGCGGGTTCAAGTCCCGTCCTAGATGTTCTCTTTTTCCGATCTAAATCTTTAGAAATAATTACTTCTTAAGGCGCGGTTTTTGCGTGAGGGTGGGCATTTCATTCGATCCACCCCAACTCATTGAAGAACGCCAGCAAGCTATTCACGCTGCTGGCGATCTCCCGGAGCGTACCTGTGTTTCCGAAGTACATAACCCTGTATGTGGCGGTTGCAGGGCAGTGTAGGAGCACGTGTGCCGCTGTTTCTTCCTCTCTCATGGAGGCTCTGCAGAGAGGGCTGTCGGTGCTTCCTAAAATGAAAAGGTGTTTATTGAAGAAGCCATGCCCCGAGATGGCAGCTGTGGCCGTGCGCAGTTGCCGCTTGGTCAGTTGTCGAAGACGCCTGGTCAGTCTATTTTCAAGCACAGGGAGTGCTTCCCTCGCCTGTCTGCAAACTTCCAGTTTTATCCAATAGCTGTTGTGTTGATCTCTCGTTCGTTTGTTTACTATGGTTCGTAGGTATGCAAAGGGGATCGGTATTATGGGATCAGGTCCCATTACCACCATGTCGGATCCTCTCCTGGCAAGCTCATCTGCTGCATCAATGCCGCGCGAGCTGCTGTCGCCCTTAATCTATTGCAAGGTTATGTTGTTGAAGTGGCCTATTTGATTCAATTTAAGATGGCACTCCAATATTAGTCCCGAGTTTAAAGTGTGGCTGTTTAAAGCTTGCAGCACGGCCATGCTGTCGGAGAGTTTGCGTATTGAGTGGCCTTCCACTCTCCCGGCCATTACCGCTGAAGCTCCCAGGGTAATCCCCATGCATTCAGCCTGAAATACTGTGTTATGGGTCCCCAGCGGTGTTGAAATGGATATATTAAGGTCCTCCGAGAAAACGCCGGCCCCGGTGCCTGTACCAGTTTTTGATCCATCTGTGAAGATGCGTAATTCCGTTGGGCTTAAGGCCTCACAGCGGTGGTCCTCATGAAGTTGGATCTTGTATTTTTTGTCGAATAAGTATTGTTTGCGTACACGATCATTTATTGCTCCCATCATAGGTATCTCCTTTGTGAGATCCGTGAGCAGTGAGGTGTGTCGTGTGTTTCTCTCGCTCCATAGGTGGAGTGCCTTTAGGCGTATAGCCGCAGCTGTTGCTTCTTGGCGGATGAACAGATCCAAGGGTGGGAGTCCGAGCATGGCTTCCATTGCCGCGGTGGGGGTCGATTTCATGCATCCAGTGGTTGCCATGCAGGCTAGTCTTTGGGTCCGTTGTAGTTTAGCCGCTATTGTGCTGTTTTCGGTCCTTGGCCACCAGACGATAGCGCCATACGCTATCATGGAGCGGATTACTGTTTCGTAAAGCCACAAGATGATTTTCGGTGTTAGCCCCCATTTTTTACCAATCATTCTTCTGCACTGCCAAAAGGTAGTCCCGGCCTTTTCTAATTTAGTGTCTAGGTGGCTACTCCATTTTAACTTGCTGTGAAGAATAACGCCAAGGTATTTGACCTCTTTTGACAGTTGGAGTTCCGTGTCAAAGAGTTTGGGTAATCGGTATTCGCCTAATACCCTTTTGTTCGTGAACATGACTAACTCGGTTTTGTTCGGACTCACCGATAGTTCGAATTCCCCGCACCATTTTTCTATGAAGCGTAAGGCTTGTTGGGTTAGGTTACAGACCGTTCCCGCTACCTTTCCTGAGATAAGGATTGTTAGGTCGTCGGTGTAGCCTATTGTGTAGTCTCGGTGTTTGTTCAGCCTTGTGATTAAGTCGTCTAGTACTAAATTCCACAGGACGGGAGAGATAACTCCACCCTGCGGGCGGCCTTTGGCTATAAGAGCTGTCTGATCTTCTTCCCCAAGGCGAACTACTCTTTTGCTGAGCATATTTGTTATCCAGTCTGATAGTACCGGTTCCGCTCCATGTTTTGACAGGGCGGCCTTAATACTGGTGAAGCTGGTTTTGTCGAAAGCTCCTTCGATGTCAATGAACGTTCCTAGGCAAAAGCCTTTTTGGTCGATCGCTTCTTCTATCCGGCTGACCCAGATGGAGGGCTGATTCCGTAGACTTACCGGAGCTGTATGCGTGCTGATTTGCATGTAGGGGTAGCTGTTTTAGTGCACCAGCTCTCAGCTCCCTCTCGCAAAGGCGTTCGATGGTCTTTAGCATGAAGGAGGTCAGACTAATTGGTCGATATGCCTTGGGATTCGTCTAATCACCCTTTCCTGGCTTCGGGATGAAAATGACTCCTACTTCCCGCCATACTTTCGGAACGTATCTGTGTGCCAGACAGGCTTTAAAGATACGCTCCAGTCTGCTCGCGACTGGTTTGTCGCCCCACTGTAGCATAGCGGTTATGATACCGTCGGGGCCAGCGGCCTTATAAGGGTGAAAACTATTGATGGCCCACTGGACTTTTTCCAGTGTGACCACTTTGTTTGCGTACTGCCAGTCTCGGGCTGTAGGTGTTATGGTTTCATCGTGCCAGTTGATTGGTCTCCGCCCTTTCTTTTAAGAAGCAATATTTCTTCGATGGTAAATGTACTATTTCGTATTTACGTATTTTATAACATAATTCTCCGTATTAACAGTATTCTTAAGTAATCAATGTCAGTCACGTGCCATTTATTCATCATCTAACATTTAATTACGCGCTCCAAAATAAATATTCTACGACATTCTACACAGCGCTTTCTAGATCCAAAGTAAGCATAGTTTAACTAGCTTGTGTTATTGGTTCCAGAATGCGGATAAACATACTTATATACTTTTTTTTTAAATATATACATATTATACATAGAAACATCCAGACCAATGCAAATATACATATTCATGCATACAAATATTTGCACCGAGCGGGAATCGAACCCGCGCCCCCTGTCATAGCAGTCGAATGCACTACCGCTACGCCACAGAAGCTGTCACCAAGTTTACAAAAAAATCTTCTAATTTTCTACGTAATTTTCTTCTTTCGGTATGAAATTTCTGCTATATAAGAAACGTTAAAAATCAATGAAATCCGTAAAGTCGTTCTCTAGTTATGGCACCACCAATGTATAACAATTTATTGTTTATAGTATAAGTGACAATCGGTACACTAGTGTTAATTGAGTTTTAAGTAAAATCTCAGAATTAGCTTTTTTTTTTGTTACGTGGGGAATGCTGTTACGCACGGCACCTCCGGCTACGGGGCAATTGCCTTGGCAATTATCTACTCAGGCGGAGGCCGACTGCCACCATCCGCCCGGTACGCTACCGTTCGTCGATACACTTCGGCGAGTACTTCCGCCTCCAAGTCCCATGGGGGTGTTCCGGCCAACGCGCAGGCCACCTCCGTCGATACGTTACGGTAACCACGTATGACCTTGACCGCCATTACCCTCTGAGGGCGCCACAGTCGGGCTCTATTCTCGGCGGTCAAGGCCGCCGCCCACACCGGCGCACCGTATAGCGCCATTGACCGGACAACCCCCGTGTACAGTCGCCTGCAAGCGACGCTGGGTCCCCCTAGGTTGGACAAGAGCCGACCAAGGGCAGACGCAACGCCGACGAGCTTCGGGGCGAGCTGCATGAAGTGCTCGTTGAAGCGCCACCTCCCATCCAGAGTTAGGCCACGATACCTCATCTGGGCCTTGATCGGTACGGGGACCGAGAGGACCTCGATCGAGGCGCCGCGGGGTGGACCACGACGGGGCCCGTGGAACAACAGGGCCTCCATCTTGTTCGGGGCCACAAACCCAGCGCCTCGATGCGCTTGACCACCTGGGCTACTCCCCTGGTGGCCAAGCGTCCTGCCTCTTCATACGATTCCTCGGAGGCTGTGACAAGCGTATCCCCGGGGGAGAACACCACGAAGCACCCAGTCGTACCCGATGTTCCACAGGAGCGGTCCGAGGACCGATCCCATCTTAGAATTACCTAGTCCAGCCATAAGTTATGTTACAAATGAAAATGCAATTTTTTTTAAATGAAGTAATGTAATATTATTAAAATTTATACCTACATATTTATTAAAGTCTAAGCAAAAAATAAAAATAGTAGTTTATGCAACTGTCATATAAGAAGGGGTATTAAAACACGAGTAGGTTGACTCGAGTGTTTTAATACCTTTTTTTTTTTTTTTTTTTTTTTTATCGTGCGGAAATCCCTACCTAAGTTATATGCAGTTTCATACACTACTTTATCTTCACTCATAGGAAAAATTGAAATTAAACAAAGTAGGTAGGTTACAAGGGAGTATTATTAGTAAGAATTTAGCGTGCGCCATATTTTTCACAGTTCGAACTGCGCATGCGTGCGCCTTTTTTTCATATTCAGCCTAAAACCCTAGACTTGTTTAATGAAAGATAGCGGTACTATAATGAGTTTTATGATACAGTTGGCGGTACTTTAATATTTTGAATTTTATGTATATGCGTTTATAAAGTGCGTATGTATAGAATCATCTTTGAATTCTTAATTCGAATTTTTCGATTTGAGTGTAGATAAAATATTTTATTCGAAATGGCCACCTTTGGCTTTTATACAGGCCTTTAATCTGTTTGGCCACGAATCTATGGATTTACGCACGTTGTTGTGTGTTTGCCAAGGGAAATTTTGCCACTGCTTGCTCCAAAGATTTTTTAAGAGACTCAATGTCGCCGTGTCATTTAGAGCAGGCCATGACCTCTAAAACTGACCAGAATTTATTGACTAAAGGGTTGAGGTCTGGGCTAGATGAGGGCCAGTATTCAGCTCTTATAAAATCAGGAACGTTGGTTTCTAGCCAGGCTTGGGGAGTTCGTGCCTTGTGACCAGGAGCAGTCCTGCTGGAAAGTCTACGGTATACTTTTAAAAAGTGTATTGCTGTGAGGTTTCACAACATGATCCAAGACAGTATCTTGATACACTTTGGCTGAAATTTTCACTCCTTTTTCACAAAAAAATAGCTTTGTGACTGTCACTGACGCAGGATGATGACCACGTTGTACCTTTCCGACCACATGAGCAGCTTTCTTAGAACAGTGAGCGTACACTTTATCATTTTGCTTATTGTAGTGTTCTTCAATCGTGAAAAAATTTTTTATCGTTAAAGAGGATATTTCTGTGCCTTTCACCTGCGTATCGCGGAAGGCGCTTTGATCGATCCACTCTCTTTAATCGTAAAGATTGATTTAGGGCATGTCCTGTATATTCGAGAATAAGCACCGAGCTTCAGGTCTTGTTTTATAATACGTGACAGAGTCGTAGCGGGAATCTTCATTTCTCGCGATAAGATTTTTTGCTTATGGGGTTTCGACGAATTCTGGCTTTAACAGCATTAATAGCCTTTGTAGTTCTAACAGCACGTGGCCACCCCGATCTTTTCTGGTCTTCGACAGACGAACATACGGCTGATACCAAGTTTTTGAAGTATCTGGAATATGACCGAGTGACGGCTCCATACCCACTTTGTGCAAGGCGATCACTGCGATCCTATTTTGTTTAACACCCCATTCCATATTGTAATTCGATAATGAACACGAAAAAATATGTGAAATTGCCCAAAACCGAAAGAAGTTTTTAAAATAATATTCGTGTTCCAAATTCAAAATAATTAAAAAGCTGAAAAAGAAAGAAAAGTTTTGATGTAACAGTATTTATGGCCAGACAAGTTATAGGTATGACATCTGCGTAAAAGGATAACACTAATGAGGCTGAGGTAAACTTCTATCATTGATTGATTCATTTGGCTTAGTTTAAAATTATCTTGAATATAAAAAACCATTACTTCAGATAATAAAAGTTGTAATTGGTCCAAGAGAACTCACTGAAAAAAGCTTCTCCATTGGACTTTGGCAATGAAACTGCATGAAAGAAAGAAAGAAAGAAAGAAAGAAAGAAAACCGTTTATTCTACACACACTACACACTGAAATATCAACAAAATAAAAAATCTAATAAAAACAAAAAATAAAGGAAAACAATCTAAACAAAAGATAAAAAGAATCAAATTATGATTTGGAAATCATGAGTTGGAGAGAAGTTAGGTGTGAACATTAAATTTTACTTCGTCACACATATCGTGATATATCTTGTCGCGGACTTATCCTTAGAAAATTCTGAGCATCAATACAATAATTCAGCTCTACATTACTTTCGTGTATTTTGCACACGCCGTGGAAATTCACAAGACATATGAATATTACCTACTTACTTCAAGAATACTATCAGAAGTTCTACTACTATGTACAAATGTATAGACGTATGACGGCTCACCAAGATTTTAGGGGCCCCGAGCCAACCTCATTTGCCAACCAGTACACTTTCTGACCAACGAACGAGATTTTGGCGCAGGCTTGCCCTCTGGATTGGTGGGATAGATGGCAGTCGCTTTCGTAAAAACCAGAACAAGCCAAATCAAGATAAAGAATAGGAGGGCGAACCCTGGGTTCCAAAGTACAAGCTTTGGTAGTAGTAGTCCTGCCACATAATAAGTCTCCTCGCGCCATCCAATGAAATGTGTATTGTGCATCATTATCAGACGTCTCGATAGATATAGAATCGTTTTTGTTGCTTTATACTGGTTTTCCGGATTTGGCACAGACTTCAACAGAAAAGTCCTATGCTCATTTCCATAATTTGAACTAAATCTGTAATTCAGTTATTTTTCACATTTTAGTCCCTTCTTGATTTTTGAAGTCGGTTCTATGTTTTTATTAAAATTTGATTTATTAAATTATACTATCAAGACAAGGGATAAGAGCTCGTCTATTGTTAAAAGAGAGTCCACAAATACTAAAAGCAGCAACAAGTATATACCTTCACGTTGTATGATAATCTTCTTGTAATAATAAATCTCTAAAACGTTACGAGCTGCGCTTGAGTCATAGATGTCGTTCATTTTTGTATTTCTTACAAATTATATTTTAATAATCCCTGCCTTAAGTATTTTATTACACATCATCAATACAACACAAGAACTTAAACATAAATAGAGAAGAAATGTTAAGACCTGCCACTGTGGTGTACAATCTTACCAAATGTAACAGGTACCTAACGACCTCCGTCCTCCATGAGCGCAGGCCGGGGCAGGGGTGGCAGGTGAGGCTGCCTGTCACCCCAGCAGAAGCAGACCGGGACCGTGGTTCCCAAACCCGAGGGGGCCATCTCGTAACCGGAGATGGCCCAGGGTCAGTCGGGGTGCGAGGGATATGCTTTATGGGCAACCTTAGACCCCGGCGTCTTAAGACCCGAGACGTCGTGCGGTTTTAGTCGGTTCAAGCCCGACATAACCGCCCCCGCTGACCGGCGGGGGTATCCGAAGGGATTTCCGCACGATAAAAAAAAAGAAATATGTACCTTCGAGAAATGGGGTTGAACTTTTTAAGATTTATATTTTTCCATCCTTTTACCCGAATCCCATAATAATTCTGTTAACAGTAACAAACAAAACCAGTTAACCAGAGCGTATAAACCCTTATACCTATATTTTGTAAGAAATTTTATCTAAACATAAAAAACTATTTCGTGACATCTATGAAACTTAACTATTCAACTACCAAAACTCTTTGTTGAAGAGTCTATTGTTTTATGTCATGTACATTATTGTCCAAATTTGTTGGCCGCTCTGAATTTATGACGACACGCTGAGCAGAAATTAAACCAAACACCTAACCCGTAAATGTCGATGTATAGAAGCCTAAACCGCTGTAGCTACAAACATGAATATTCGGCAGTAGATACTTTTTGTTGTAGGCAACGACTAAGAAAGGATTTTTGAAAATTTCACCAATAAGGTGGCAAAATAAAGGATGAATTTTTTTAAAGTGAGTAGCATGAAATTTGAAATACCTACTTTTTTAGAAATAAATGAATACATTTATCAGCGTTTTCCACAATTCCCCAAGAGGGCGTAATAGGGCTTAAAAGTTTATATGGGAAGTTCGTCACTTTTGAAGAAGAAGAAGAAGTATGAAAATTCATTCACCTACAAAGTCGAGCCGAATCCTAAAGTCACGTATGACAGCTCAACCACAGGTCGCTATAACCTTGTTACGTCGTCATCTTTTCAAATCAAAATTCAATAATACCATATCTTCCTAATTAATTACAAACAAAAGATATACATTATCATAACTCTAAACTAAAAAAATTGTTTCCTAATATTAATATCATCTGAAATGCTAGAAAACATTTTATTACTCATTCTGTAATACGCTCCTGCTAAAAAACATTTTATTACTCATTCTGTAATACGCTCCTGCTAGGTTATATCGTTCGGATACATATATTTTTACTTGCTAGTGATGTCACCTCAAATAACAGTATAGTAACAAATAGTAGTAATAGCATCCTGTCAATGTTGAAAATAATAGTATAATTTGTTTTTACATTTGATTTGCCTTTTTATTGAAAATAATAGTTGGTCTTCTCATATAATTTACTTTTTCATGAAAAAAGAATTGAACCATTCATTATTTAAGCAAGTGGTTTTTTAACTTGCCACCCCAACTATAGCAGACAGGCGCACGCGCGTGGCGAGGGGAGATCCATGCATGCCTCTCAGTCGTCCGTTGCTCCGTTACTCGTTATCGTGTACAGACTACGTTCTCCTGCTCTCGAAGTTCTTATTATTTGTGACCCGGCTGTGTTTGTTTATCTTTTTCCGCTTAATACGTTACCTTTGGCGCTAATTTGGACTCTGAAAAAGGTAGCTGCGATAGGCTGGATACGGTCAGCGGAGGATGGGGTGCTATGCCGTACATTGGGGTATGCCTATATCCAGCAATATAGATGAAATTGAATTCTAATCGCAATTTTTAACGATCTATTTAAGTACAATTTAAGATCTTACTTCTAGCCAGATTTCATGATTCTAGGTCAATGGGAAGTAACCAAAAGTTTTTGATTTCTTAGCGAGTGTCTGAATGTTATATCGAAAGATACAACCGTTTAGGTTGTATCTTTCGATTGCGTTGACTTGGAAGTTTGATTTTTGCACAGCTTCAAAGGGTTGCAGAGTGGAACTCTAAAAGCTTCCCTTTTAGAGTTTCACTCTGCAACCCTGCAGGAAAAGTTGATAGAACACTAATTAGCCAATACGGTTAGGTTATTTTTTAGTTAAGCCGTCTACAGATGGAATCATTTATCGCGAATTAACGTAATGTCGATCAATTGCCTCTTCTCAAAATAAACCTTTTTTTTTTACGTGCCGAAATCCCTTCGGATATCCCGCCGCCGGCCAGCGGGGGTGGTTATGTCGTGTATCGACTAAAACCGCACGTGTCCTTCCCAAGTGTCCGTTGCAGGGCACCCCGGGTAAGCCCTCGAAAGGATAACCCCAGGGTTGCCGGAGGACTTTGGCCGCCAGCGCGGCCTCGCCTGGTGGGGTCGGGTTTTATCCCGCTTCGGTGAGTTGGCAGACGTGTGTAGGACACACACGACACGCCACCGCCACGGCCTGGTCCTGTAAGGCCGGCGAGTCGGCCAACTGCCGTCCTCAGATCGGTAGTCCCATGCGTAGATGACTGCGAAACTCGGGGGGCAGGGTTCTCTCCCGCTCCCTCTCCGCCGTCTCTTTCACGCGCATTACCTGCTCGCAGAAAGGGACGGCGGCGTGCCACTTGCTCCCGTCGGAGACCACGGCCCTCACCATGGTCTCCAACGAGAGAACGTCCACGCCCAGGACCGCAACGAGATCCCGGCGTTGACTGGCCCACGCAGGGCACTCCACCAACGTGTGGAGCGCCGTGTCTTCCGTCAGGATCCTCGCAGTGCTGGCACTGCGGCACTGCGGCGTTGTCTCCCGGTGGAAACACCCGTGTCCGGTAAGTATCTGGCACATCCGGTAGGAGAGGTCCTCATGGTCCCTCACCAGTCCTCTCCTTCATAATCGGTCTCACCGCCGCAAGGTGCATTCCCCCCACCTTGGATGCTCAAGTCGCACCCTTCATGTCGCCATGAGTTCCTGGCGGAGCAGGGACCGCTGAGCCCTGAGTTCTCGGAGCTCCGGCCTATGGCCCCGCTCCAGCGCCTCCTTGCGCCACTGGTACAGCAGCGCAAGGGCTCTCGCTTCCAGGTCCCATGGCTGCTAGTCCCGGCTAGAAGACATGCCGCCTCGACGGAGATCGTGCAATACCTCCTGGTGACTCTGACGGCCATGGCTTTTAACGGGCTGTTTAGGACAGCCACGTTGCGGGCCGCCAGAGTCTCCGCCCATACGGGGGCCCCGTACAGGGCTATGCTCCCCACGATCCCCAGGTGCAGTCTCCTAGTGGGGGCGTTGGATCCCTTAACGTTGGGCATCAGCGGCGATAGCGCGGCCGCAGCCCCCCTCAGTTTCGGTATCAGACTTCGGAGATGAGGTCCGAAGTCCCATCGGCTATCGAGTATGCGCTCAAGGTACTTCATCATTGTGGGCTCGATGCCGATGCTTACGCCCCCTACGGTTATGCTGGTTCCCACAGGTGGCCCCCTCCGAGGCCCGTGAAAACACATAGCCTCGGATTTGTGGAGAGCTACCTCGAGTCCCAGCCGCCGTATTCGACCCACGACTTGAGCAACCCCTACCGTGGCCTTTAGTGCCGCGCTTCGGTACGTTGCTCCCCGCGCCATAACGAGGGTGTCGTCAGCATAGCAAACTATGCTGACACCCTCGAGCAACGCACCGCGCAGCACCCAGTCGTATCCGATGTTCCACAGGAGTGGCCCTAGGACCGACCCCTGTGGAACACCGCACAACACTTCTCGCCGCCCTGGCCCTAGCCAGCTCGGGTTGTAATAATAAAAAATTTGAAAATATATAATATTGGGTTTATATATATATGTAAACTGGTCACAAAATTTAAAGTGATCTCCTATAAAAAAATTACAATAAAGTGAAGATAATTCGGGCGCCTTGGAGATACACAGTGCCTACACAGATAGTCAACGGAGGATTGCAGACTTTTAATCTTCCGGAGGTGAACTAAATAAAACCACTATACTGAGGTTAAGGGTTTTATTTTAAGCGCTCCAGTGTACAAATCATGTTGAATTATTAAATTAAGTTTTCACATATTTTTTGAAACTAAAATTAAATTACTATGTCACTTGTCACTAATGCAATTTTTTAAGAAATTAATGGTTCAAATTAAGTTAAGTTAAATGGATTGAGCTCACGGCATCCCTCGGCGCGTACGTGAACTTTCACGCATACCAGCTAAGCCAAAGATAGCTCACACATTCTGCTAATGTTTCAAGCGTAGCCCATGTGGCACAATATCTCAAAAAGTTACGGCTTCACAAGTGAAGACATAATTATAAGTAGAACAGAAAAACGAATGAAAGGCAAAAGGCTAAGAGCTAAAACCTAAAGGCGGTTCCATTGGAAACCTGTAACAAAATTATGTCATTAGAATAAGTTTCTAACAAGACTCCATGAGGTCCCTAAACAAAGAAATATGTGCGACTTACCGCCTTAATAGGTTGATATAATATCAGTGTCTGGTAGGATCACTGTATATTGGTTTAAAAATGCTGAAACAATAAAATTTTGACGATTATTTTCCAATAAGAAATGTGACGGACGCCATCAAAGCAAATCTTATAAGAAATATTAACTTACCAAAAATATGACGTAATCTTTGCTTACGATCATATTGGAGACACAATTAAAGGTCCCACATTAAAAAATCATCTCTTATTTTCGAGATGTTTAAAGATAAATTCAAGGTACAAAATTATCGACCATCCTGCTTGATTGTAAGGAAGAAAGGTAACGTCAAAAACTTCAAACGTCAAAGTTCCCCTCCACGTTCCGTTCAGAAACTTATTAAATTTCGTCTAAAAACGAGTAAAAACAACCGATGTAACGAGGTTCAAAAACGCTACGTTACATTACATCCCTCCCCAAAAAAAAGAAAAAGGAACATCCTTTTTATTTTGAAGAAAACAATGAGAGTTAAAGACAAAATCCAAAAACCTCAAATGTTAAGCATCATTCAAAATTGGAATTGTATGAACAATCCAAGAAAAAGGTAAGTGAAAGAATGTGAAAGCATTCTCAAAAGTGAATAATTAAGTTTGGAAAGTAATTTCCAAATATAAATGCAAATTAAGGACAATTATTATCCAACTCAATGGAATAACCAAAACCAAAACTAAACTCAGAAAAGAGTGTGAATAAATCCCAACACCAAAAGTATTGTGAAAATAAAACTTTCAATAAAAACAAATCCCAACACCAAAAGTATTGTGAAAATAAAACTTTCAATAAAACAAATCTTTCTCAATGCTATTCCAGATATCGATTAGGAAAGCAACGCCATCGAATCTAATCCTTGATCATAACCAGCCTTCAAGCATAAATACAAAAGTGCGGTTGGGCTCCTACGCCACCGACTCTATACCAGCAAATCCTGTAACAAATATAAAACAAAGAGGATATCGGTTGAGCACCAACGCTGCCGAATCTGAAACAAAATTGGTAAAAACAATGAAGTTTTCCCATTATCGGTTAGGTTAAAAGCCGCCGACTTCAAATTTAAACTCCAACTTCTAAACGTCAAAATAAAATTATCATAAAGAGGTGATAATAATATATTTAAAAGCGTTGTGATCGGCATAACACCACCGACTTTCCGAGCACAAGCAAAATATAAAGAAAATATGACAATTGTGACCAGTACAACACCACTGACTTTCTGAGCACAACCGCATAAAAAAATATGACATTTGCGACCGGCTCAACACCACCGACATCCCGTGCGCAAAGCATAAAAGAAATGTAACAATGTGTATAGAACACAATTGTACAAAAAAGAAAGACGACAATTGCGACCGGTACAACACCACCAGCTTTCCGTGCGCAATGCGTAAAAAGGTGTGACGTATGTGTATGAAACACAATAGCACAAAAGGTCTAAGTCAAGTAAAACCAAAGTTTCCCAAAAATGGTATAACAAGGTATAAAGTAAATGCATAAAGAGATGCGTCAAATCCGAGAATCTTAATATTAAGAATATGATTCAGAACTACACAAAAAACTAAGTTCAAGAAACTTAAATTTCCATTCCCAAAGTGAGTGGAAATAAGTCAAGTGAATTTAACAAACAAAATGAATATTAAATTTCGCTCCAAAACTAGAGTAGAAACTAAATTCCTAAATTTGTACAAAATATACATTATACAGGAAACAAATATATACAGGAAAATAATCCTTTATTACAAAGAAAAAATCTATACTATTATATAGAGTTATAACCAAAAACAAAAAAACCGACCTCCATCCGGGCAGAACCGCGGGCTTCAGCTAGTAAAATATAAGATCTTTTGACGTGGAACAATTTGTTAATATGGAGTAGAAAATTACCAGAAACTAGACCTAAAATGACCTAAGTTATTTTTGGAATGAATCTAAAATTGAAATTAATAAATTGATGTGAAGTTCCTAGCATACATCTCCTTTCAAGATCTCAAAGCCTTTCAAACATCTCCTTTTAATGAGATCATACTTCAAACAAAGTACCAAAGACAAAGATAGATTTTGATAAAATCAATAACAATTTTTAATATTTAATTATATCTTTAATGTGATAACGACCAGTATAGTTTTTGTTTAGGTCTTTTAAAACATACACATTAGAAGAAACTTTATCTATTATTTCACACTTAACAAACTTAGGTGCTAACTTAGCCGAAAAAAATGCAGGAGCATTAGACTGCACAAAACTTCTCCTCCACACTATATCTCCCACCTCAAAAGAAATGACCTTTCTCCCTTCATTATAATAACGCGCATTACGCTTATAAGCTTTAAGCAATGAAGCTTGTACTTTAATAAAAATATCACTAAGTGATTTAAGTGAAAAAGCAAAAGAAGTCCTATCAACAACATCCAGTTGATCAAGGTTATCAAAAGAATTACTAAAACGGTGCAATGAAGCATCAAAAATAAGTTCTCTACCAAACATGAGAAAATTAGGAGTGAAATCGGTAGCTAGATTTACACTATTATTCAAAGCTAATTGAACATGAGGCAAATATTTTGACCAAGTTCTATGATCATTTTTAACAAAACAAGAAATACATGTTTCGACTGTTTTGTTGTATCTCTCTACAGGATTATTTTGGGGTGTATATAAAGTATTATAAAATATTTTATTAATATTATAACTATTCAGAAAATCTATGAACTGCTTCGCTGTAAATTGGCTTCCATTATCACAAATAAGAATTTTAGGCGTTCCGAACCTAAGAAATATTTCTTTTTCAAGAATCCTACAAATTACTTTAGTAGTAGCACTAGTCATAGGGAATATCCAACAATATTTTGTAAAAACATCTACAATTGAAAGTATATATTTATGTCCAGAATAAGCTTTTGGAAGAATTCCAATGATATCAATCGAAAGCATTAACATTGGTTTATCAACTTTCTTAGGGTTAACCATAATACCTTGAGGAGGATTAGTAGAAGATTGATAAGCCTTACAAATATCACAAGAAGAAATGTATTTTTGAACGTCAATAAACATACCTTTCCAAAAATAATGTACTTTTAATTTATTTAAAGTTTTATGAATTCCTAAATGTCCTGAATTAACATCATCATGATTAGATTTAATTGTGTCTAAGATGTGTTCTTTAGGTATGACAATTTTCCAATTTAAACTCTTTACAAAATCTGTACAAAGTATCACTTTCAACTTTAAAATTTTGATATTTTCTAGGAAACTTTTGGCAATTAACAAATATTTTTCTATACCAAGGATCAGCAATATTCTCATCTGGCAAAACATTAATAGCAGAAATTTCTATTCTAGATAAACAGTCTGGAACTAAATGTAAAGAACCTTTTTTATATTTAACATCAAAAGTAAATTGAGAAATTCTAGCAGCCCAACGTGCAAGACGACCACTAGGATTATTAAGTTTAAGAAGCCAAGTGAAACTAGCATGATCAGTGATGACTGTAAATTTCATTCCTTCAATATAAGGTCTGAAATGTTCAATAGAATCTAATATTGACAGCAACTCTCTCTCAGTTGTGCTATAATTACGTTCACATTTATTAAGTGACCTCATCATCTTGGCTCAGGACACTACCAATTCCAACAGAACTAGCATCGCAATGTAAAAATAATGGTTTTTCAAAATTTGGACAATGTAAAACGGGTGCAGAAATTAATGCAAGTTTTAAATTATTATAAGCAAGTTCAGCTTCTTCATTCCAGGAAAGAGATTTTTTAGAATTCTTGCTTCCTGCCGTTAATTTTGTTAGTGGCGAAGCAATATCAGCAAACTTTTCAATGAATCTGCGGTAATAAGAACATAACCCAAGAAAACTTCTTAATTGTCTAACGTTTTCTGGGCGGGGAAAACTTTCAATGGACTCTAATTTAGCAGGGTCTGTATGTAAACCGCTACTATCAACAATATAACCAAGGTAACGAAGTCTGTCTTTACAAAAATTACACTTTTTTAAATTAATAGTTAATCCAGCATCTTTAAGAATTTTATAAATTTTATTTAAGTAATCTATATGATCAGAAAAGCTAGAATTTACTAAGAGGAGATCGTCCAAGAAACAGAAGGCTACATTATCAAATTCTGGTCCAAATAATCTATCCACGAGCCTCTGCAACTCCGCCGGAGCGTTAGTCAGACCGTACACCATTCGGGTGAAATGAAATAAACCTTTTCCAGGAACGACGAAAGCAGTCTTCTCACGAGAAGATTCTTCTAAAGCTATTTGCAAAAATGCCTTAGATAAATCAATTGTAGTTATATAATTAGCACCCCGAAGGTTATCTAAAATTCTTGAAGGGTAAGGCAAAGGGTAAGAATCTTTAATAGTTACTGAATTTAATCGTCTAGAATCCAAACATAATCTTGTTCCACCATCGCGTTTTTCAACGGCTAACACTGGAGAACACCAAGGAGATTTAAAAGGTTCAATAATATTTTCCTTCAATAAAATTTCTACTTCATCATAAAGTTCTTTTAGTTTAGCAGGACTAAGTGGCCAATAACGTTGCTTAAAAGGTTCGCCTGTAACATTAATTTTGTGTTGAATTAAATGAGTAAGACCTAAGCCTCTCTTTTCATAAGAAATATCTTCAAAAAGTGAAATAATTTTATTAAGCTTTTGTTTCTCTGAAGGAGAAAGTTCAGAAGCAGATGTAACCGCGTTTACACAAATTGTGGATTCATGTTCAAAAGTAATTTTATTCCATAAGTCTTTAGCAAGATCAAACTTCAAAAAAAAGTCGAATCCCAAAATAATTGAAGGTTTAAAAGAAGGTATTATCAAAAAATCTACATTTTTAGTTAAATTATCACAAGTGATGGGTAAAACCATAGTTCCAATAACATTGTGTGGAGAACCATCAGCAGTAACAGCATTACCTTTATGAGGTTTAAATTTATAACCTAATTGCAAAAATGTCTGATGAATATTAGAACCGAGCACACAACTACAAGCTCCACTATCTAACAACCCAGAGTAAATTTTATTATTAATATTAAACTTTAAATAAGGTCTAGTGTCTTTATGTTTAATAAACAAAACAGGGGCAGCCTTGATATTACTAAAGAAAACTTTCAAATAATCTAACCATTCACTAAATTCTTTCCTACAAGTGGCATCATCCGGGGCATTGCTTAATTTTTTCAACATCGAGTCACCTGAGGTTTTATCAAAAACTAGGGCTCGATGGGGCCTGACAAGTTTTTTGACTGAGCAGTATTACAAACTTCGCAATTCCTCGTAGTGACACCAACTTTGTGACACTTAAAACAAATTATACCAGGAAATTTAGGGCAATTTTTATAAGAATGTCCAGAGGACTTACATTTTATACAAACTAATTCGTCTGATTTAACAGCACTAATTTGAGCAGGTTTTTCTTTTTTAATAATTCTGTACTCACTCAAATTCTTTCTTGAAACCAAATTCTCTAATTCTCTGCTGAGGTTAATAAATTGGTCAATAGTAGAAATAGTTATACCAAACACAAAAGGTGTGTAAATATTTAACATATTATGTTTAATAATAGTTATGAGAATAGAATCAAAAATAGGCATAGACAAACGGCTTGCCATATCCATTATATCTGTAATAAAATCTGGTAATGACTCGGTTATCTTTTGTTTACGGGTACGGAGTTCATGTTCCAAATGATAGTCAAATTCAATTCTATCGAAACGTTTCAACAACGCAGCCTTCAAATCCTGCCAAGAAGCAATACGAATACGTACACTACGGAACCATTTAAGTGCAGTGCCTGACAAAAGGTCAGAAAAGGAGCTAACTAAAAAATGTTCATTAAAATTTTTAAACAAGAAATATTCTTCCACTTGAGTAATAAATTCCCTAACACACGATCTACCATCATACAAAAGCTTACTTCGTTTTAAATCGGGTAACTTCGTGACGTAAGGCAAGTTCTTCTTCAGATTCTCATTCAATAAAACATTCATCATATTGAACGATGATGCAGCCCTTGGACTATAATCACCGGCTCCCCGACTATTCGAAAATGGATCAACAACTTCAGTCAGATCAGCCAAGACATGAGGCAACTCGTGAGTAGATGTACCAACTGGAACGGCATTGTCAATACACTCAAACAAGGGTGGAACCTGTATTTCCTTATCCATGTTTCAGGATATGAATACTAATAAAAGGTGTATAAAATAAAATAAAACTTTCCAATGAATGCAGTTATAAAAGTTTCAAAGTTGACTTATTGTTATGATTAAGAAATGCTAAACTCAAAAGTAGGTCAAACAAAGTCAATGAATGGAATGTTATTGTTTTGTAGCAAAAGGTAATTAGGTAAAATGCCTACAAAGATAAAAAAAGTGCATTAGTGATTCACAAAATTGAATTGTTTATGTTCACTTAAAGTAAACAGCTAATATTCTAATATTACTATGTTTTCACAAATTAGTTTAAAAGTTATGAACATTTAATTATATATTACTATGTTGATAATTTTACTTGTATTCAACTAAGGTTATACAATATAAAGTAATGACAGCAGTAACAGTGAATGTTATACAAATTGAAGTATTCACCTGTAAATGAGAGATACAAACAATAGTACTAACCTGTAGTATAATTAGTTTTGCAGAATGAGCAAACAATAAATATTTACTGAAATACAGTTATACAGTAATAAACATGAAGAAAACACTGTTCTATACATGTTAAAGTAAACAATGCAAAGGTGACAAGGAATTAAAGATAGATGGAAGTCGCTCCCGTAAAATCCAATCAAGTCAAATTATGGAAACAAAAGTAAGTTTGTACACTGTCAAGTTCCTGTTCGTGAGCGACAATTGTAATAATAAAAAATTTGAAAATATATAATATTGGGTTTATATACTACTCTGTGTAAAAAGTATCGGGAATATGTCAATAAAAAGACCCGCGTAAAAGAGGTCGTTCTAATTTTTTTACTGCATGTTGGTAGCACTGTACTGATTTAGCGCGCAAAATTTGAGCGGGATCTGTCATTCAATTTGTTTTAAACTACACTTTTTGTTGGTCATAGTTTTGAGTCCTCGGCGATTTTTACAATGGAAAATATTGTTGAACAAAGAGTGTGCCTTAAATTTTGTGTTTCGAATGATATTTCATGTAGTGAATCACTAAAAATGTTGCGAAATACCTACGGCGAATCGTGTATATCAAAAACAAGGGCTTATGAATGGTATAAGGCTTTTAAAGAAGGCCGAGAAGTAGTAGTAGACTTGCCTCGTTCTGGTAGACCTTCAACCGTTACGACCAAAGAAAACATCGACAGAATCAAGAAGCTAGTGCTCGAAAATCGACGTATGAGTCTGAGAGAGTTGGCTAGTGAGGTGAACATATCTTTTAAGTCCGTCCACAATATTCTCATTGACATTTTAGGCATGAAACGCGTCGCCACTCGACTAGTTCCAAAAGAGCTCAATTTTGTTCAAAAAGCACAGCGAAAGCATGTCGCTGAAGACATGGTTTCCCGAGCTTCTACGGATCCGACCTTTATGAAACGTATAATTACTGGCGACGAGACATGGGTTCATGAGTATGACGCGCAAACAAGCCAACAGTCTTCAGAATGGCGTCTCGAAAACGAGCCAAAACCCAAAAAACCGCGGCAAAGTCCCTCCAAAATCAAGGTGATGCTGACAGTTTTTTTTGACTACCGTGGTGTGGTTCACTCCGAATTCCTTCCAGAGGGAGAAACAGTGAATAAAGAATATTATATAGGCGTCATGAAGCGTTTGCGTGAGAGTATCCGCCGAAAACGTCCAGATTTGTGTGACACAACTCATGGATGCTGCACCATGATAATGCACCATCACACACAGCCATTATAGTGAAAGAGTTTTTAGCGAAAAATTCAACAAAAGTTCTCGACCAAGTACCGTATTCACCTGATATGGCTCCGTCTGACTTTTTTTTATTTCCCAAGTTAAAATTACCACTTCGAGGAAAACGTTTTGAGTCGATAGAAGCCATAAAAGAAAATTCGCTGAATGAGCTAAAGGCCATACCGCAAATAGCCTATGAAAAATGTATGGAAGACTGGGTGAAGCGGTGGAGATGTTGTATTGCAAGCGATGGGGCCTACTTTGAAGGCGATAAAATAAATTTAGATGAATCATTTGTATTTTTTGTTTTATTGACAAATTCCCGATACTTAGTATACAGAATGTATATATGTAAACTGGTCACAAAATTTAAAGTGATCTCCTATAAAAAAAATTACAATAAAGTGAAGATAATTCGGGCGCCTTGGAGATACACAGTGCCTACACAGATAGTCAACGCAGGATTGCAGACTTTTAATCTTCCGGAGGTGAACTAAATAAAACCACTATACTGAGGTTAAGGGTTTTATTTTAAGCGCTCCAGTGTACAAATCATGTTGAATTATTAAATTAAGTTTTTACATATTTTTTGAAACTAAAATTAAATTACTATGTCACTTGTCACTAATGCAATTTTTTAAGAAATTAATGGTTCAAATTAAGTTAAGTTAAATGGATTGAGCTCACGGCATCCCTCGGCGCGTACGTGAACTTTCACGCATACCAGCTAAGCCAAAGATAGCTCACACATTCTGCTAATGTTTCAAGCGTAGCCCATGTGGCACAATATCTCAAAAAGTTACGGCTTCACAAGTGAAGGCATAATTATAAGTAGAACAGAAAAACGAATGAAAGGCAAAAGGCTAAGAGCTAAAAGCTAAAGGCTAAAAGCTAAAGGCGGTTCCATTGGAAACCTGTAAGCAAATTATGTCATTAGAATAAGTTTCTAACAAGACTCCATGAGGTCCCTAAACAAAGAAATATGTGCGACTTACCGCCTTAATAGGTTGATATAATATCAGTGTCTGGTAGGATTACTGTATATTGGTTTAAAAATGCTGAAACAATAAAATTTTGACGATTATTTTCCAATAAGAAATGTGACGGACGCCATCAAAGCAAATCTTATAAGAAATATTAACTTACCAAAAATATGACGTAATATTTGCTTACGATCATATTGGAGACACAATTAAAGGTCCCACATTAAAAAATCATCTCTTATTTTCGAGATGTTTAAAGATAAATTCAAGTTACAAAATTATCGACCATCCTGCTTGATTGTAAGGAAGAAAGGTAACGTCAAAAACTTCAAACGTCAAAGTTCCCCTCCACGTTCCGTTCAGAAACTTATTAAATTTCGTCTAAAAACGAGTAAAAACAACCGATGTAACGAGGTTCAAAAACGCTACGTTACAGGGTAAACTATTGCCCTCTCGGATAGGTATGCCTCGACAATGCGGCGGAGGTAAGGAGGCACTCCGTGATACGCGAGCGCCTCCCTAACGCAGGTGCAGGGTAGGGTATTGAAGGCGTTGGCGATGTCGAGAGACCCCGCCACCACCACCCCACCCCGCGAGACTACTTCCTCCGCCAGGCGCCTAACGCGCATGATCGCTTCCACGGTGGAGCGCCCCCGACGGAAACCGAACTGATTATCCGACAGATTTGGCCCCACGTTCGTGAGATGCTCGACGAGGCGCTCTGCAATAATCCGCTCAAAGAGCTTGCACACCTCGTCGAGCAACACGATTGGCCGGTAACCGGATGGCTGATCCGCCGGCCACCCAATCTTCCGGACAAGAACCAGTTTCCCCGTCTTCCAAGCCTTTGGAAACTGGCCCCTTTCGAGGCATGCGCTAAAGAGCGCTACCAGTCGAGGCCCTAGTTCCTTAAGGGCCAGGACCCATGCTCGGCCTGGAATGCCGTCGGGTCCGGGGGCAGTGCATTTCCGAGCTTTAAGCCGGAGCACTGCTACCCCCAGTTCACTGTCCCTGACTGCGGGCACATCGCTCTCGCTATTATCAGCGTCAGGCGCCTGAGGAGGAGCCATGCGCGGAGGAACATGTTCCTCCGCTCTCGCCAGGTACAGGGAGCCCAGGTAAGGGCGCCCCCATGGGTTCTGCTCCAGAGACTCCAGCAGCTCCTCGCGGGCCCGCCGTTTGGCCTGTTTAATGGGCTTCCTGGAGGGTCCTCTATTCCCCCTTGTACGCCTCATATAGCTCCGCCTCTCGGGCTGCCGCATCGTCTGGGCGGCGACGCCTCCGGCGAAACATGGTGTACCGGCGGCGAGCCTGTTTCTTGGCCAGGCCGGGCTTAACCCTAGGCATCGCCGCATCGCAGATGTGCGACATGGCTCTCCTGAACCATTCCGCCTCTGCGTCGACATCGGCAGGCCTGGCCGGTGACGGTATCCTGGCCTGCACTATGGATGCCTACAGGAGAGCGTCCCGATCCAGGCGTCTGAGTGCCCAACGTAGATCCGGAGGATTCGCAATAGTCGGCGGCAGGTTAGGTGGAGGGGAGACGTTGAACCGAATATACCTGTGGTCGGAATCCGTCTCCTCCTCCTCCACCACACGTCAACCCTGAACGCCTGGACGGACAATTGCCTCTTCTCAAAATAAACCTAAGATTAACTGGCTACTCTACTTTGATTTAGGATTACACATAACATTTACACATTTAATAGCAGCCAGGCCTGCCAGAACTAATGTAACCCACGAAATATTCCTATGAAATAATTGGCTCTGACTTCGAAGTTGTTGATGGGTTCCCATATACACGTTGTATTATGAAAGTATACTTACATACATTATGTAAGTCTCTACAATGCTACGCGCGAATCGTAGAGCTCGTAGCACATGTTGATGTTACTCACAAATGATAGTGATGGCCAGAAACGTAATGAAGTAAGTTCTTGTTAATTAAGCGTCGGTAGCTTAGTGGTTAAGGAGTCAACCTTACGATCGAGAGGTCCCGGGTTCGAATCCTGGCCATTACACTACCGACGTGAACCCACTCCTAACACAAGCAATTTAGCTTAGCTGGACGGGTTTGGGGGGATATTGCACATTACATAAATTAGGAGACTTTTATAAATAAGCACTTTTGCTACTAATGATCCACAAAATTAAAATATTCTGATTAAGTTGTGAAATAAAACTATTTTTATCGGATTCTATCGCGATTTATTTGATGTTATTTTATTCACGCAGCATAGTTCGGGTACTTTGAGATAACTTACACTTCAAACTATAAGACAATCACCATCTTCAGTCTACCCGTGACCATGGCTACTGAAAAGCAACCGAAACGTCAGGTTCAACGTAAATAATAATAAAAAGTGTGACATTCGCGTAAACTTCGGAAAATATCCTATTATAATTATGATTAAGAATAGCCTTGATTAATATTATGTGTAGGTATTATAATCCGACGACTTAAAATACAATAATAGAATGAAGCTCCGAAATTCAAATAAAACTATTTTAGAGATAGTTTAGTTGGGTGCGATGCGCAATAGAATCGGCAGCAATGTGTACTTTATATTCAAATTTACTACAAATACTTGCATAATATTCATAATTAGCTTGTTTCAATCTCATCTGATTGGCCTTTCATCTAAGTATGACCAGACAGAGGTGTACAGTTTTAAACACAGCCATATGTTTTGGTCCCACATAGCGCATAGGCGGTGTGTACCTTTTTTTTTTTTTTTTTTATCGTGCGGAAATCCCTTCGGATACCCCCCCGCCGGCCAGCGGGGGCGGTTATGTCGGGCTTGCACCGACTAAAACCGCACGCCGTCTCGGGTCTACAGACGCCGGGGTGTAAGGTTGCCCATAGAGCATATCCCTCGCACCCCGACTGGGCCATGATGGCCCCCTCGGGTTTGGGAACGGCGGTGGCCCCGTCTTGCCCCGGTTTGGGGGAGGGGCGCTAGTTGCCCCACCGTCCCGGCCTGTTTCTGCTGGGGTGACAGGTGGCCTCACCCGCCACCCCCCCTCACCCGCCACCCCCAGGCGGTGTGTACCTATACATATCCAGACTCCGTTGTCTTAGTTGCGTTGTGTTTATGTTTAAGAAGTAATACATGTATAGTTCCTGTACAATTTAACTTATTGTATGTGGATAGTCATACTGTGTTCAAGAAAAACAACAAAGAAATAGTTAACCGTAACACAAGTTTATTTAATAATGACAACTCATAATAAATACAAATATTAAATAATGTACAAAATAACGTTTATGTAATTATTGATAATACTTATGGCCCACAACTAAAATAAATAATAATGAATATAACATTAACACCCAAGATTTATTCACGACCTTATGTGAATCACTTGCTACATACAACAAACTTATGACAATGAAAACATAAAACTTTTTTAAAAATTCTGCACGTAATTTTTAAAAAATTAAGTGCAGGTGGCGTGATGGGTAAAGCATTTGACCTGCAATTAAAAGATGTAGGTGAAGTGGGTGCAAACTGCGGTGGGCGCTGTATGCTGATTTGTTCTTGTGTGCCTCCCGAAATCAGGTGCACTCGCGCGTGGTATCCATGGCGCATGTAAACTGATTAATGGAAAGTTTACACGGTAAACACTGTATACAATGAACAATTAAGAAACAATTAAGAACAGATTAATAAATGTATTAATGGATCAATGGATGTTAATAATTTTGAAGCGATTGGTAATGACGACACTCAAAAAAGTAAACGAAGTAGATCTCGTAAATATTCTGCAGTAGGTACATGCTCTTGCGCACCACTGTCATGTAGAGATGTATAGACTTTTGCCAACTTCACCATATACGTAAGAATTGATATAAGTACATGGAACAATATCTTACATGTATGATAAAAGCGGCTTTAAAAAGCCTTTCGTAGAAGAGTGAGACGCAAGCTGTAAAGAATTAATTTTAATATTAATCATCATCCACAAGCTTTAATACATAAATAAATAAGCCCCGTTGCGCGATTGTACTAAGTTAAAGCCCGAACTAGATTATGTATTACCTAAAACTGTTCACCCGCTGGTCTATAGACGGTGCCTGCTTTAGGTGCGACGACGGTACGGTCGACGAGCCGCTTCTGGTGATTCTTAGATGAGTCACCCGATATCTGGTGTACAAAAATATGAACACACTCAGCATTCATATTTAATGATTCTGTAAATGAAAAAAAAAATACATAAAGTTACTAAAATCATCAATTATCAAACTGAATGCATGCAAAATCGATTGCATTTACCTCATCGGCATCCTCTGCTATTTGGTCCAATACTGACCAAATACGTCTTTGTTGTTCTTCAGCTGTAAAAAAACAAGCAAGTTAGAGTAAGATGCAAACTTTTGTATGAGAAATTATACGAAGTACCTATTCAGAGAAGTGTTATTACTTAGCGCGTCCAGTGCTGCTGGTGGTATTTCCTCTTCTATCGTTTCACCCTGCAGCGCTAGCTGCCGCGATAACTGAAGAACTATATAACAAAAGAAAGATAGTTATATAAATAAACGTTTCGAGCAGTCGCTGTTATTGTGCGTCTTTATATGAAATACAGCTGATATTTACCTTGCGCCTTTAATTTTGCGTTTTGCCGCTTTAAATCGGTTACGCTCCTGCTGCCTTCCCCGGTCCTTTGTCGGATGAAACTGACCGTAGTGGCCAGCAGTTCTACGTTAGTAATCTGTAACAGACCGTAAAGATAAAGTTTACTATTCCTTGAAGTGACCTTTTTGCAATAAATGTATTTGGTCATCTTACGTCAGAGCCACTTCCGACGGCTTCACCCAGCTCTGCCATCGCCGCAGCCATTTCCTCCGCGACGCTCTCTTTCGTAGAGAGCGTTACGCGCTCGTTTCTCTTCCTTTGAACAGAAAACTCTATTAAAGGACACCTCTTAATGAATATTCGGAAATTCCTATCAAATTCTACTTCATGAAATTACTAACGCGTGAAAGCGGCACGCGGTTCGTGCCTGTTGGCCTCCCACGACGACGCCCGTTCTTTGGCGCGGCATTTTTATCTTGTTTCTGAAACAGAATAAACGGGTGAACGTCAAGAAATATGAATTTTTCTTTTTGACTTTTATTTCTTACTAGCGGCCCGGTACGTGCTTCGCTACGTCAAAATGATCCGCCATGTATTGAATTCAAGGGCTTACCCGGGGTGCCCGGCAACGGACACTTGGGGAGGATCAATCCCTTCGGATACCCCCCACCGGCCAGCGGGGGTGGTTTTGTCGTGTATCGACTAAAATCGTACGGTGTGCGCACGAAAAAAAAAATCTGAGAGATTTTCTTAATATTTTTTTCCGTAAGAACCTTGTACAGAGTATTAGAAAACTACAAAAAAAAAAACAGCCAAATCGGTCAAGCCGTTTTCATGCTATGTCGTGACAACGGAAAACGGGTTTCATTTATATATATATAGATTTAGAGAGATCCGATTCTCAGCACTCCATGGATTCACCGTGCGGTCGCCGGGTCCATAGCGTGGTACAGAGAGGAACACCATGACGGCGACTGGGACTTGCGACCCAGATGTAGGTTTAGGGTGGCCACCTTGTGATGCATCAGCGCTCACCTCCACCGTCAGTAGTGTTCCCCCCCCTACCTATCCAAATTTGGTAAGATCCTAACAATGCCGCTTTTGATATACGTTTTAATAAAGAGCTTACTGAAGCTCTTGGCAATCCGAGGTCTTTAAGTAAGTTGTACAGGGATTTAGCTGGAATTCCCCTTGCTCCTACTTCTACGGCATAGAGTTTAACCACGTAGCCGTTTTTGGTTAACTCGTTAGTCAAATCAAAGTATTTGTTTGTCTTTATAGCGTGGTCTTTAGGTATATTAGTTTCCCACGGTACTGTGAGTTCTACAAGCACTGCACGCTTATGCGATCGTGAAAAAAGGAATATGTCGGGTCTGGATGATGAGGCACAGACATCCTCCGGTATCCTATAGTGCTTCTCATACGTGTCTACGAGTATTGTCCACTCAACGGCAGCTATCAAAATTGAATAAGGCTTTTGAAGTGATTTCTTTGAGCAGCCTTCCTTTACAAACGCAAGGTCATTTCTTTGGTTTGTGGTTAATCCTTTTTTCGCTCTAGCTACCGCCAAACTTACAGCCTCACGTATGATTTCTAATACCTTATCATGACGGCGCGAGTAATGACCCCGGTCTAATAGCGTTTTACAACCCATTAGTAGGTGCCTAGCCGTACCAGTTGCTTCACCACATGAGTTACATGTTTTATCTGTGGCTTTTCCCCATCTGACCAGTCAAACCAGTCAACCAGTCAACTGAAATGCATTCAGGTAAAATTTAAGTAAGGCCGGTGACCAGTCGTATATTATGGTACGCCATTTTAAGGCTATGGGAATACAAAATTCACCTAGAGTCAACCATTCGTTTTGCATTTCTAGGTTCATTGCGTGCACCTTATAGGTGTTGTTTTCGTCTGCTTGAAGAAAAGATTTTGTTATTTCTTTATCTGTTTGTCTCTGAATATTACCTAGACCTACTCTACCAGTCTGCGAGCCTATCATGAATCTTTTATGGAACTGGAGGCGTGATTCGAGCTCCGATGCATTTTTATCTTTTGGAAGGACTTTTACTATTTCGTCTTTAGATTCCGATAAGACGTGCATTTTAGTTACTCTTAGGTGTTTATAGAGTTCTGATGGCTTCTTAAGCGTCATTCCAAAATTATTCGCTATAGTGCCGACGGGTCGGCCGACTGAGCTAGCCCTAGCCACGACTTCAGTGTCTTCGTGACACTCGCATCTAGTTTTTTGAGGAGGCTCTGGTTTATATCATATATAAGAAACAGCCAGTTAAGACGCGAGGTTAAATAATTGTCATAGATCCAAGCTTTTTTAACATTACTTATTGGTTGTTGGTCTACCTTTTTTAAATCGATAATGAAACTATCAATTAATTCGTCCAAAGCTGGAGTGCAACCTCTGTTGTCAATCTTTCTTCCGAGGAATTTAAAAGGCACGGTTTCAGATATAGTTGAAACGTTTTCCCCGCCTATACTAAGCCCTGGGACATATGAAGTATACCTGGTACCCCGCCTACCCAGACATAGACAGTAGCATTTGCTAGGTTTTGCTCTCATTCCATCTGTCCATGTAAGGAAATCGTCTACTCTACGCAGTAGGTCCTGGCACTGCTTTGGGTTACGAGTCAGTATTGCCAAATCGTCCGAACCTGAAAAATATTTTTAACGGTTTCAACTTTGAAAATTGCAAATTTCATCAACATCGGTTCCATCGTTTTCAGAATATAGATTAACATGTGTAGTAATTGTTATATATACGATTAGATACAATGGTTAAAAAAATGCTTACTTTGAGTCACACCGATACAGATACTAACAACACGTTAAAGACGAAAAGATATATGGAAAGTAAATAAATACCTTCGGAGACACCATTTTCTTCTGAAGTTATAACACTTTCTATTCAAAACTTCACTCGTCAAAAAATGAACAAGGAATGAATTAATTTTAATGATACTCCAGCTTATATAGGCACAAGGAACTTACCTGCGCACAAGCATGGACCTCCGAAAGAGCGGGGGTGGGGGATTGTTGGTGGACAACTGTACAGTGATTAGTCTATTCGAGTCTGATGTTTTAAGTCAGGTAGCTTGTCTAAGGTGAAGTTTAGTGAATTTCACAACAATAATAACTTTAAATTACATCATTAGTACTAGCTGTCGTCCGCTGCACCGCCTGCTTAGATAATGAAGTAGTCATTAAGTTTTAAAACATTACTACTAATTTTCTTAGGTCTTCTTTCCGTAAGAAACTTCTACGAAGTATTAGAATAGTTAAAAAGAAAGATCAATGAAATCGGTAAAGTCGTTCACTAGTTATGGCGTCATCAAGGTAAAACATTTTTTTGTTTTCAGTATAAGTGACAATCGGTACACTAGGGTTAATTGAGTTTTAAGTAAAATCTCATCAGAACTTTTATGAGATTCGCGTAAAATGATAATTCTATTGAGGCTGAGTAAATTTCAACTAGGAATTCAGTGCAGGGCGCCACTGAAATAAATTGAGTTGAGCGAGCAACTCTTACTTGTAAATAAGACATCTTACTACGGTCGCGCGCTTAGCTAAGGCTGCGCGCTCGTGAAACTGTTTTTCGGTGATTCTTCCTGAATGGTACATCAGACACGAACCGTCTCGCTTCAAAACACTCCTCAGTGTCCACACTATCACCGTGGTAATTTTGGTCAAGATCGGTCAAGCAGGAGAAAAGAAGTACAACGACAAAGAAGTGGCTATCCCGCGTATAAGAGAATGAATTGGATTTGGCTCAGTTTCAAATATTCTAAATATTATTAAAACATTACTTCAGACATTCACAAAATAAATGACTCTTGGTCTAAGAACATTCGCTAAAACAAGCTTCTCCATTTGAGCTTTTGTCATTGAAACTGCATGAGTTGGAGATAAGTTAGTTGTGAACATTAAATTTTACTTCGTCCATAAATATCGTGAGATATCTTGTCGCGGACTTATATTAAGAACATTCTGAGCATCAATACAATTCAGCCCTATATTACTTTTGTGTATCTTGCACGCGCCGTGGAAACTCCCACGACATATGAATATTACCGACTTGACGCATGGCATCAGGAGTTCTACTATGTACAAATATATAGGTATGGTGGCCCACCAAGATTAAAGGGGTCCAAGCCAACCTTACAGGCTAACCAGTACACTTGCTGATTAACGGACGGAACTCTGACGCAGGCTTGCTCTCTGGGTTGGTGGGTTAGATGGTAGTCACGCCTTTGAAAAACCAGGACAAGCCAAATCCCGGGCTCCAAAGTACCAGCTTTAGTAGTAGTAGTCCTGCCACATCATAAATATTCTCGCTTATGAAATTTATAATGTGCGTCATTATCAGATGTCTCGATAGATATAGATTTTTTTTGGTTGCTTTATAACAGTGTTCCGGATTTGGCACCGACTACAATATAAAAGATTTTATTTTTCACATTTTAGTCCCTTCTTGGTTTGTGAAGTCGGTTCTATGTTTTTATTAAAATTGTATTTATTAAATTATACTATCAAGACATAGGGTAAGAGCTCGTCTATTGTTAAAAGAGAGTCGACAAATACTAAAAAGAGCAACGACTAAATACCTTCACGTTGGATGATGATGTACACATATTAATAAGTCATTAAAACGTTACGAGCTGCGCTGTCGTTAGTCATTTTTGTATTTCTCAGAAATTACAATTTTATAATCCCCGCCTTAAGTATTTTATTACACATCATCAATACAACACAAGTACTTAAACATAAATAGAGAATAAATGTTTGTTAGTACCTGCCACTGTGGTGTACAATCTTACCAAATGAAACAGGTACCTACCAAGTAGGTAGGTATTCTTTTGTCTTTTCGATTATCCTTTAATCACTGAACACAATAGACAATAGCATGTATCTATGGGTGGCTTCTTGGCTTTCTGAATTTTGCGACCATCTGCAAACATATTGTTTCATACGAGGGTCAAACTGAAAGTTCTTAGAACTGGCCACTTATAAACAATATAATAAAAAAATAATTCTAAAATTTGAAAATAGAACTCTTTGCCAATATTACTGAGTATATATTTCATTCATTTATCATTTGTTTTACGATTTGGCGGCAAATTGAAAATTGTCTGTGTCACGTTAACATGAATTTAACACGAGAAAATTTTCGTGCAATGATTTTTTATGACTTTCGATGTCATTTAAGTCAACAAGAAAGTTATGATAGACTACGATTGGCCTTTCACGATGAAGCCCCATCTCGTGCGACTGTTTACAACTGGTTTAATGAGTTTAATCGTGGTCGCACTAATCTCACTGATGATTTACGTGAGGGACGGCCTTCTACGGCGACGACTGAAAATAACATCTGTGTTACGCGGCGTAAGATAGAGACTGACAAAAGAGTGACCTATCAGCAGATTCGGACAAGCTTAGGCATCGTTATGAGTCAAGTGCACAAAATCCTCCACGAACATTTAGCGGTCAGGAAGCTTTGCGCCCGGTGGATACCTCATAATTTGACTGAGGCTCAAAAACTCCATCGTGTGGATTGGTGCCGTAAAATGATTGAAAGATTTAACGGAGGTGACTCTAATGCTGTGTTCCACATACTAACAGGTGACGAAAGCTGGATTTACTGTTATGATCCTGAAACCAAAAGACATGCACATCTGCTCAGTGGGTGTTTCCTTTCGAGGAGTTGCCAACTAAAGTGAAGAGAGATCGAAGTGCGGGAAAAAAAATGGTGGCCTCGTTCTTTGGAAGGATAGGTCATTTCGTAACAATTGTGTTAGAGGATCAAAAAACAGTTTCTGCAGAATGGTACACTACCAATTGTTTGCCACTTGTCTTGGAAAAAGTTCGAGAGAAACGACCTCGCAGTAGGATCCTCCTTCACCACGACAACGCCTCGTCGCACACCGCCAAGCGAACGATCGACTATTTGGCGACATCAAACGTTGAATTACTGGGTCACCCGCCGTATAGCCCCGACCTCGCGCCTTGTGATTTTTATTTATTTCCAAAAATTAAAGAAAAACTTAAAGGAAAGCGGTTTATGAATGCTGAAGAAGCGGTGGCTGCGTATCGCGATGCCATTGAAGAGACCCCTAAGGACGAGTGGGCAAAGTGCTTTTCCCAGTGGTTCCATCGCATGCAGCGGTGTATTGACGTGAATGGACAATATTTTGAAAATATATAATAAAACTAATAACTGGCTAATGTAATCAGTTTTTGATTTTCTAAGAACTTTCAGTTTGACCCTCGTATATATTCTAAATATACCTTCTTTGTTGACTGACTTGGTTGACACTGTAAAATACCGCCCACTTTCACTTTGTGCGATTTCCGACACGAAAATTCTCCTTTAATTTTTTTTACTTTATACCTAAATGTGAATACGATAAAAGTGCCAGATGAAGTTATTCATTGCTTAGCGATATAATTCACTAATAGTATAATTATTGTTTATACGGGACTTAATCGCGTTAATAAATATATAATGGTATATATTTACCTCGACGTTTCGGACGCGATGTTGCGCCCATGGTCGTGAGTAGGACTGAAGAATTGGAGCATCACCGCCTGCGAGTCGTGCGAGTATTTCGAACTACCCGCACTTGGTCTGATATATTCATAGGGTGACCATCGGTTCGATCATTTGTCCGACACACAACACTCACGATATCAGCGGATTCTGAACGCATATTTTTATGTGATGTACATTTACTGATGACTGGATTCCACGAAGATGAAAGCTTAAAACCGTCCCCCCGGTTGAAATTTTTATGTTTTCTGATTTCCACCGCTTCACGTACAATTCTACTGTAGTAGTGACGTTCACGGGAGAGGATTTTGGGATTATGGAGCTCAATCCAGTGGTTTGGTCCTGATTCTAGTAAATGTTCGGCTATGGCAGACTTGTTCACCTGAAGAGTTTTCACAGCTGCGATATGTTCTTTGACTCTTTCAGCTATTGAAGAAGAAAGAAAGAAAGAAAGAAAAATGCGTTTATTTTGGCTTACTGCAGCACACAAAACAGTTTAACTTATAATATAACTATTCCATGACATTTTAAATGAAGTAAATTATAATCAAAGATATACAGTGTTACGTATTATATGTTTTGCATTTTTTAGACCATCTTATATTATTTTAATTTCATTTTGTAATTGGCAACACTGACCATCATTCACTCTGCAGCCATTACGTAATCTATGATATCTTAGAATTATGATATCATACCTAATCTATGACTCAACAATGATGTGATATAATTCTATGATATAATTTGTGACAACAACAACGAACATATACAGTGCCAATTGAAAGATGGTATATTTATTTCTTGTGTTGTGATACAATGTTATGCTATTGTACGCTTCGTTTGTCCAATGTACGAACTCCCGCAACTGCAATCAATCTTGTACACGCCCGGTGATTGAAAAGGAATTACGTCCTTGGGTGACCTTACATGCCCACCGATCTTGGAAAACGGCGTAAAAATGGTTTTTATGGAGTACTTTTCTAGTACTGTCCCAACTTTATCCGTTACCCCTTTCACGTACGGCATGAACGCTGGTTGCCTTTGAACGTCCGGATGTCTTTCCTTCCCTTTCCGTCTGGATTTTCGGCCGTTCACCTTGTAGCCGTTCCACCTAAGGACCCTTTGTACGTGGGACAGCTCGCTCTCCAAGAATTCCACGTCACAAAGGTCCCGTGCTCTGTTCAGCAGTGAATTCGCGACAGACTGTAGATGGCGAGGGTGGTGGTGAGATAGAGCGTTCAGATACCTGTCGGTGTGCGTTGGTTTCCTGTAGACTGTGTGCGTTAGGGATCCATCAGTCCGACATGTCACCCTCACATCCAGGAAAGGTAAGCTTCTGTCCGATTCCAATTCATACGTGAACTTGATTTTAGGATGAATTGAATTCAGATGTCCCAGTAACTGCTCGACCTCCTGCTTGCCGCCTTTAAGAATGCAGAAAACATCGTCCACATATCTCTTCCAGAACTTCACTGCCCATGGTTGCAGATCTAAGCTGGCTTCGAAATGTTCCATCCAGATATTAGCCATGACCGGTGCCACTGGGCTACCCATGGCTACTCCCTCGATCTGGAGGTAATGCTTCCCACGATACAAAAAGTAGCTGCCCTCCAAACAGTTACGCAATAATACCATGTATTGCTCTGGCATCTCATGGTCGCTTAGCTTTGCCCGAATTACTTCGAGACACTCTTTCACGGGGACGTTGGTAAAAAGTGACTCAACGTCAAAACTCACCATTATCTCATCCGGTTCCAGCGTGATGTTCTTGAGAGTGTCTATAAAGTGACGAGAGTCCTTCACGAAAGACGACGTTTTACCTACCAGTGGTTGCAACACCGATGCGACATACCTGGCAAGACCGTATGTAGGGGAGTCAATCTGACTCACTATAGGTCTCAAAGGCACGTTGGCTTTGTGTATTTTGGGTAAGCCATATAGTTTAGGTGGTTGCACAATTTTAGGTCTATAAAGCTGGTGAAAATCGTCCTCGCCGAACAACTCCTCATAGTCTCTAATGACCGCCCTTATCCGGCGCGTGACTCTGGCTGTAGGATCGTACGAGACCGGCTCATATACGAGGGTGTCGTCCAGTAAGCCTCGTATTTTACTGTCATAATCAGCTGAGTCCAACACCACCGTGGCGTTGCCTTTATCGGCCTTAAGGACGAGTATGTTCTCATTTTCTCTCAGGTCCTTAAGAGCTATACGCTCCTCCGTGGTGATGTTACTTGCGGGTAGTTTAGCTTTTTGGAGGATAACGGAAACATCCTGTCTGAGCACCTCCGCATCGCTAGACGGCACTTTGTTTCGCATTATCACTTCTTCTACGCTGCTGATTACGGTCTCGTAAGGAATTCGCTTAGGTGTTGGAACAAAATTCAACCCTTTTTCCAGTACACGTACGGTCGCATCTTCCAATATAGTGCTAGATAAATTAATGACCGTGTTTGGTTTGTCACACTCATTTGATGATGTCATCACGTTTTTTCTGTACCGAGCAAGTAGTCTCTCATATTTCTTCTCATGACCCTCATTACGCAAAAGAAAAATACGATTCGCTTGCTCATAGGTTATCCGATCAACCAAAACAAAATCACTATGTGCTAACACCGCACTACACACACAATGTAACCCGTACAACTCGCACTGCACTTTGTCTAGGTCGGCGTAATTGTTCCGAATGAGCTGTTTTAACAGACGGATGCTCGCTGTCCGAAGGATGTTAGCGGAAAACGGTATATCACTACGCGGTTTTATTCTAACACACGTAGGAAGCAGGTCTGATTCGCGACATTTAATTAAAAATGACAATGACGCCATTATACGCACTCGTTTTTTCCGTAACTGTCCTAGATGTTTGATTTTGTTAGCAAAATCCGGCCCGTACCGGTTTACGATATATTGATTTAAACTTACACGATTTTCACACATAATTATTGTTTATACGGGACTTAATCGCGTTAATAAATATATAATGGTATATATTTACTTCATTCATCATTCACCCTATGAATATATCAGACCAAGTGCGGGTAGTTCGAAATACTCGCACGACTCGCAGGCGGTGATGCTCCAATTCTTCAGTCCTACTCGCGACCATGGGCGCAACATCGCGTCCGAAACGTCGAGGTAAATATATACCATTATATATTTATTAACGCGATTAAGTCCCGTATAAACAATAATTATGTGTGAAAATCGTGTAAGTTTAAATCAATATATCACTAATAGTAGTTAAATATCCACTAGTCCGTCGCGTCGTATCAAAAGCAAAGAAATAATTATTCAGTATTAGTTTATTGGAAAAATCTTGACGTGCATAGTGTTTTCTTTGTGACCTACATGAATAATGATGTAATTTTTTTTTTTGAAAATTATGTAATGACTCGGAACCCGGCTTAGCACGGGTATAAATTCGTAAAAAATACCTATAACCCGATTGTAGCACCAACTTCCGGGTCCAATGGGAAATATAAGCCTAGTGGCGTACGTAACGGACTGCTGAGACGAGGTCTCGAGTTCGATCCAGTCGCCCCGGGGACACACCTCTGACTTTTCGTAGTTATGTGTGCATTAATAAATGGTAATTATCGCTCGCTTACTATTGTGCCCGGTAGATGGCAATAGGCTGGCCCCCTATTACATTGGGACCTTAACATAACTGGCGAATCGTGGATGTGTAATACATATCAAGCTTCTTTATTTGGAAATGACGGACTTTCATACCTTCCATCCTTCCTTTCATCCCTTATTCTACCCTCTTAGGGGTGAAATTCTGAAGAACACCGATATATGTGTACATCAATTTCTAACCAGAAGTAGTTATATGAATTTCCACAGTGACGAACTTCCCATATAAACTTTCAACCCCTATTTCACCCTCTTAGAGGCAAAATATTGAGAAACGCTGATATTTATTTGATTATATTTTTTTTGTTTGATTGATTCCTTTATATTTAACCAAAAGCAGGTATATGAAATTTCGTATTTCTACCTTAAATATTATGTACTTCCGAACAAACATTCATCCCTTATTTTGCCACCTTATGAGTGAAATTTCCAAAAATCTTGTCTTAGTAAATGCCTACAACATAAACACATTTACGGGTAAAATGTTTGGTTGGGTTTCTGCTCAGCGTGTCGTCCTAAATTCAGAGCGGCCAAGAAGTTTGGACAATAGTGTACCTAACATAGAACAATAGACTCTTCAACAAAGGTATTTACAGTGACAAAGGGTTCGGGCAGTTCAATAGTTAAGCGTCATAGATTTCACGAAATTTGTTTTAAGTTTAAATAAAATTCCGTTCAAAATATAGGTCTAAGGGCAAGTAATACGCTTTGGTTAACTGGTTTTGTTTGTTACTGTTAACACAATAATTATGGGATTTGGGTAAAAGCATGGAAAAATAGAAATCTTAAAAAGTTCAACACCATTTCTCGAAGGTCTTGTTCATCATCATCATCATCATCATCAACCTATTCTAGTCCACTACTGGACATAGGTCTCCCCCAATGAGCGCCATAGCGCCCTGTCTTCAGCTTGCCGCATCCATCATCTGCCCGCAATCCTTCGCAGATCGTCATCCCACCTGGTCCTTCTTAATTACTAGTTATAATTATTACTTCACGACTTCCGACGTAACAAAATAGGCTATGCGCAGGCTTTCCTCTCATGGTTTAATACTGTGATGATGATCATGATCGACATATAGGACAATATATAACAAGTTACAGGCCTCAATGAAGGCCCACTTAATTTCAAAACCTCGTAAAATCTTGCAGATAAGTAAAGTAAAGAAAAAACATATAGGAAGTTGTAATATATTTATTTGAGAAACAAGATATCTAAAAAAGTAGTACAGCTTTTGGCATTTTAACACAAATGTAAACACTGTTTAGAAATTTGGTATTGGGCTATCTTGGGAAGCTGGTCGCTGAAGATGGCCCGAAACATATTAATGAAAATATATGGATTATAAACACTTAAACAGTTTTAACATAAAACATCGAAATAAAAACACATCCTTCTCATTACATTATTCATAAAAGGTAAAAAAAACAACAAAAAATTTAAATGTGGGCTATCTTAAATCTATCAAAATAAAAACAAACTGCTAAATTAAATTAAATTTAACTTTGAGATCATATTGAAAGTAACTTATAAAAAAAAAACCGTTCTTTTTCTTAAATATTTTTTTTAATTTCATTCATAGGAGGAATACTGAAAATTAACTTTGAGATCAATCAAAATATACTTAATTAGTTAAACGCTACTGTCTTTCATTGAGTGTGTACCTAAACTCTACCTACACTCCTAACAAAAAAAAAATTAAAAGAATCTCAAAAGTGAATTTACTTAATAGCTTAATCAGAACTTTAATTGCACTCTGGACATAGGAATTGCTCCTTATCGTCTGTGGTTAGACCCACACAGACTTCATGCTACCATTTTTGGCATTTTTGGCATTGACGCATATCATCAAGTCTATCCATCTTGCATCATGACAATACCAACCATGTTTTTCGAGTGTTTTAGATTCCTGCTTCTTACTTGCTGTTGTCACCTTCTTATTATTATCTTCATTTAGTCGTCTTTCTATAGGTACTTTTTTAAGTTCATTACCTTTTGTCTTGTTTAGTTCTTTTTTACCTTAATCAGAGTCATTCGGTTGTTTTCCTTTCTGTCTCTGGTTTCTTGTAAGTTGCATATTTTTAGTTGTATCAGTGTCACTTGGTCGTCTGCTTGGTTTAGTTTTTTGGTTGTTCCTTTAGTATTCTTCGCCGTTTTTTCTTTAGCAGTATCAAACAAATCTTTGGTTATTTTCTGGCCCATTTAATTCAGCGCTTTTCTTCTCGGTTTGTATTTAATGGTAGCGGTGTTAGGAGTGGGGATTTGTTTGTGGACTGGTGATTTCTCAGCATGTTTGTTCAGTTCTGATAAAGGTAAATTATCTTCCGGATCATCAAGTTGAACTTTATTGCGCTCAGAGAGCGACGAAAGTTTTCTGAAGTCCACATTTAAATTTTCTTCGTCTGATTCAGAAGATGAAGTATAAAAATTGAAACTTATTGTAGATTTTTTAATTTTTTGAAGGCCTTTATCAAAATCCTCATTTTCAGATAAATCAGGCGTACTTGAACCTAAATGCGGTATTAGAGGCTGATTATTTAAGCCAGAGGTAGTAGGAACAGGTGAACAAAACTCTGTACTTCTATTATATTTCTCAAAAACAGGTAGCTTTTGAATCGGATCTTGATCCTTCAAGTTGTCCATGTTAAAATCTGCAAAAGACGAGCTATAATCAACTAATTTTTTGACAAAGTTGGAGATTGCGGATAAGATCCAACGATTCCGACGTAACTTGCATGATTTGGGGATACATCATCGTGAATTAAAATTGATGGTAATAGATTCCTGTCCTCTTCTTCATGATTTGAAAAATTTTCATCCGAATGATTGTCGCATCTTGGGTACATAACAGGACTTCCGGGAATAGAATCTCTTGAAGGTGATGAATTAGAAACTGAATCAGGCATTCTTGAGGAACTTGCAACCTGTGGATCACGCATCAGTGTAAGTTCTGAAGGTGCATACGCTTCTTCAGGAATTGTGCTGGGATCGTACGGGAAGAGGCCGGTAGCTCTAAACCCACTGATTATATTGTCCTTGGTCATGCTATTAGACCGAACTTTTGTTAAAATAATCGTAAAACGAGTTTTAGTCAGTTCACGTTCTGGATGCTGATATACTTGTAACAAAACCTCCTCGTCCCAAAAATGTTCGAACGACTTATTAACCGATTTGTGTAGGGGTTGAAGCTCATGAGTCGTATTTGAAGGCAGGCAATAGAGTACAATATCATGAGCATCAGCAGCGTCAACGATTCTTGCGTCTAAATATGAGGAGGCCCCATCAAAAATTAGGAAGCATTTTCCTGGAGATTTATTCTGCCCTAAGTGGTGTGTGAAATCAACAAAAAGTTCGGTTGTCATACTGCCCTTTGGAGCCATTTTGACTAAACTACCAGGTGGTAAATTGTCACAAAATTCTGGTTTCAACCTTTTGCCCTTAAATAGAATCATAGGTGGCACAGTGTTGCCCGTTGCACTTACACACTGACTGTGCCATTTTCTGCATGTTCTTGACTGACAAAATGCACTCTCTTGGTCCCTTTTGCTACAAAAACCTTCTGTTGGTGGTGTAGTGTGAGACGACATCCCTTTTCGTCCATGTTATAAAGGCGTTCCGGGTGGGTGGAAATATTTAACTCATCGTAAATGTCTTTTAGGGCTTCAAAATGTTTTATAAACTATTGGCTTGTTGAGTTTTTGTGCTCTGGCCGGATTTAATAATTGAGCCCTTCGAAGCGATATTTCTGGATTGCGTTTCACAAAATTTGTGAGCCATTTTTTTCCAGCAATATTCTTTTTATCACTAAAAGGATTCGGTACATTATTCGCTTTACAAAATTCTTAAGCCTGCTTCCGAACAATTTTGGGAGTTAGTGGCATTCCTATCTGAGACAATCTAATTATCCTTTTGCATAAATCCTTTTCTTGTGATTTATTAAGAATAGGAACACGACCAGTTATCTTCTCCATGAAATCAGATTCTATGTGGTTTCTTAATGTTCACCTTGGTATGCTATACGTTAAAACTTTTGTTACCGGTGCCCAACAAAAAAGATAAGTTTGACAATTGTCACTTACGCGTCACGTGTGAAAAATAAATAAAAAAACGATTTAATGCTAAGATTTACAGGTATCAAATATTTAATCAAAAAATTATACGATTTTGCCGAAATATCCCTTTAGTTTTTAATCGGAGACATCTGGCCCGATCTTCCAAACTGATTCGGCCGAATATACCCATACACATTTTTAAAAGTTGACATTTGGCCCGCAGATCAGTTTTTGTGTGGGCGAGATGTCCCATAACCCAAATACCGTACTCAACAAAGCGAGTAGATGACAGTGATAGTAGTGAGTGTAGATACAGTGAAGTGAAAGCCATAATTGCTATTAAAATAAATATATTTAGTATTGCCATCCTCCAATAAAAATATCTACTACCATAAAATAACTTTTAGTTTTTCTCTTAAAGCAGGATTTAAAAATTATTATCTCACTAATTTCCGATTCCTAATTTTGGCCTCTGTATATCAGGGTAATTTGAGCCATATTGGAATTTATTCGGAATAAAATACCAACGTCCATACAAAAAGTGGACATCTCCTTTATTAATTTTCAAAAGGATTTAGAAAAAGAAGGTTATAAAACGTGTATCGTCTTTACATGACCAAGCAAACTGTCACCTGTCTTCACAATGGCGACGCGCCGGTAATGAAACACACTTGCACTATTGTTTATGGTACTAGTAGCATAAACCCGAGAAAATTTCAAATGTTTCGAATAATCATAACTGTATTTTTTTTTAAGTGGGCTATCCTAGGAGCCGGGCCATGTTCGGCGAAACTACCTCATAGCTCCCAATATACCCTGCAAGTCTGATTATGAACTCCATAACCCACTGCTGAACTATGCCCAGAGTTCCTTTGAAGGATAAAATTGGTAATGAAGCCATCCGACAGGACACTAAAGTGAAAAAGGTAGCTGCGATAGGCATGATACGGTCAGCGGAGGACGGCGTGCTATGCCGTACATTGGGATAGGCCTATATCCAGCAATATAGTTGAAAATGATTTCTAATTGCAATTTTTTAATGATCTATTTAAGTACAATTTAAGATCTTACTTCTAGCCAAATTTCATGATTCTAGCTCAATGGGAAGTAACCAGGGTTTTGATTCCTTAGCGAGTGTCTGAATATTATGCATAAACGGGTGTATCTTTCGATTGCGTTGACTTAGAAGTTTGGTTTTTGCACAGCTTCAAGGGGCTGCAGAGTGAAATTCTAAACGGGAAGAGGAATGAAAAGTTGATAGAACACTAATTAGCCAATACGGTTAGGTTAATTTTCAGTTAAGCCGTCTTCAGATGAAATCATTTATCGCGAATTAACGTAATGTAACAATTGCCTCTTCTCAAAATAAACCTAAGATTAACTGGCTACTCTTAACTTTGATTTAGGTTTACACATAACATTTACACATTTAATAGCAGCCAGGCCTGCCAGAACTAATGTAACCCACGAAATATTTCTATGAAATAATTGGCTCTGCCTCCGAAGTTGTTGATGGGGCCCCACATACACGTTGTATTATGAAAGTATACTTACATTATGTAAGTCTCTACAATGCTACGCGCGAATTGTAGAGCTCGTAGCACCTGTTTATGTTACTCACAAATGATAGTGATGGCCAGAAACGTAATGTTGTAAGTTTTTAATAATTTTGTACACCACACATGTGGTAGGAATAGCGCACATTACATAAATTAGGAGACTTTTATAAATAATCCCTTTTACAGCTAATGATCCAAAAAATTAAAATATTCTGATTAAGTTGAAATAAAACTTTTTATCGGATTCTATCACGATTTATTTGATGTTATTTTATTC
Organism: Cybosia mesomella; assembly: GCA_946251805.1. NCBI lineage: Eukaryota > Metazoa > Arthropoda > Insecta > Lepidoptera > Erebidae > Cybosia > Cybosia mesomella. Next base: position 12,450,538 of record OX276408.1, on the reverse strand, counting down.
ACGCAGCATAGTTGGGTACTTTGAGATAACTTATACTTCAAACTACATGACAATGTACGCGAACGTAGCCAGAGAAATGATTCCGAAGCAGCTCTGCTACCAGCCCCCTCACTAAGGAGGAAGCAAATGCGAAAAATGCGACTACGAGTAGGTAGTTTTCAAACCGTAGCCCCACTAGTCGCATTCGCGCTCGGAAACCGCGTTACGAGGCACCGATATCGTCGTAAGTCAACGATATTAACTTAAGTCTAAAAAATTCGCGTAGTGGACACATGCGTAAAACTTAATCATTAATTTATCAACCGTGTTTAGTAAAATCCGATGCCAATCTAGGCCCGCAAAATCGGCACATACAATTATTACTAGGTTAGGCAAAAGTGATACAACAAAATTATAAGTTTATGAAAAACCCGAATTTCCCGTAAAGAATAAATAGGGAAAAATATAAAAATCTGTTGAAATTGGACCAATTTTAGTTTGGGGATCTACCGGACCCCACTTGCAAAAATAATAAAAATGGTCAGGATAGGCTTCTAAACGTTGTTGAGAGCTCCCCAAGGTATTAACATAAATTATCAAATATTATTTTATTAATTTGAGTAAACCAACCGTCCCCCAAAGTGACTCGCTCTTGACCAAAAAATCACAGTATGGGAAATTGTTAGGTCAATTATATGGATCTCAAGAAACAATATTTGGACGGAAATATTATCAAAATTATATCCCACAAAGTCACAAAAACAATTACAATAGGCACTCAAATCAAAACAATCATGCAAATTCAAAGGATAAATTCCGATCGCAAGCGATTAGGCAACATTTGATGTTTAGGCAAGATTAATCAAGTATTTAATATGAAATAGTAATTTATTTTACAAATAGGGTAATCAAAAATGGACGACCCGCTACGCCCCAACGTGTACAATTATTACAACCGAAATCCGCGTGGTATTTCAATCGAGAAAAAAGATGGATCGATTTCAAACAAAATAAGATGATTACACAAACAAACAAAAAGATGTAATTATAATAATCAAATAAATAAATGTAAAAAGAACTAAACCTAAAAGATAGAAAAATATTTACATTACATGCGTCATAGAATTCCTCCGCATCATCACCGACTGGTAATGTTCCCAGAAGACTGGCAGCATTGCCACGTTGAACAAACAAATAAATAAAATTTCAAGAAAATGAAATATATAAGTGGGTTGTTAACTAACCTTATTAATGACGGCCCCCTTATTAGGAACAAATCACCCAGTGATAATGTACCTAATCTAATCCTAGTGTAATGTATGTTGAGGATGTATTATACAATAGATAACAAAAATTATAAAAGATTTCACTTCCCTTTAAATCGGGAACGGCGGTCCAATCTTCAGACAATGAAACCGTTAAAGTTCCAAATCAAATTCTTCACCAAACAAAACTGCGCGAGTTCGTATAACAAACCGCGGACCTCGAGCGCATTAAAATCCAAAACAATAAATCAACTCGGTTTGCTCCTCCAAAGCGCGTGGCAGAGCCCACCAAAAACGCGCGAGCACGTGATCTATCAACGACCGGAGCTCGATCACTTCAAACAAGTCACCTCGCGCACAACTCGCGATGTACTGCTAGCATATCACGCCCACTTCGTCCGGTGCAGGCGTTATTGCGTTCGTACTACTAATAATGAGCGGGTATGTAAAGAAAAAATAATATAAAAACACCGACATTTTATTACGCGGTGAAAATATCAAAATATAAATACTTAACGATTAAAACTAAACAACCATCTTCAGTCTACCCGTGACCATGGCTGCTGAAAAGCGACCCAAACGTCAGGTTCAACGCAAATAATAAAAAAACATCAAATAAATCGCGATAGAATCCGGTAAAAATAGTTTTATTTCAATGGTGACATTCGCGTAAACTTCAGACAATATCCTATTATAATTATGATTGCGAATAGTCCTGATTAATAATTATGTGTTGGTATTTCCGCACGAAAAAACGATAAAAAAGGTATCATAATCCGACGACTTAATATAGGGGGAAGTCCCGTAGCCCCGGACGGCACCTAGCGTCGGACACTTGTATTAACTCGACAAACGACCACGCGATCTATTCAAATATCGGTGAAAGGGGCGCAGGGGAACGTAGGAATACAGAATCACGCGATGCGGTTTGCCAGTAAGGCGCACAGCCGCAGTGGGAGAGGTCGATTGCTGTTTTTGGCGGGAAAGCGTTGCGTCACGTAAATTTCAAGTAAGTATCACTGCTATGGTTTTTTGTTTAATTGTTTTTGTTATTTGTTAATAAGGACAGTGTTCCATTATAATTCGTAAATTGTGTAAGTTTTTATTAATTACCTAAACAGTTTTAGTATGAAATAAGTAATTTTGAACATTCCCTGTCCCCTACCTCCGGACACAAAGGTGTCCCTTACCACCGGACAATTTATAGGTTGGCTTTTCTACTAAGCATTTATACTTATCATTATAATGTTTGTTTGTTGTTTTAAAGGAGAGAAGGAGGAATATATTTTAACATGGAAGAGACAAAAAAGAAAGGAAAATGGGATCAGCAAAGTTTAAAAACTGCGATGGACAAGATTTTGTCCAAAGAAATGAGTCTCAGAGAAGCTTCGTCACGTTACAATATTCCAAAAAGCACTCTACATGATAAAATAACAGCATTGAATAGTGGAGAAGAAATCTCGTTGCAACCAAAGATTGGTAGATTTACAAAAACCTTCTCACCCGAGTATGAACAAGTTTTACTGGACCACATAAAAGATTTGTCTTATAGATGTCTGCCGCTAATGAAAAAAGACTTTTTGAAGTTAGCTTACGACTTAGCTGAAGCTATGAAGATCAACCATCGTTTTAATACAGAAAAAAAAACTGCTGGTAAGCATTTTTATTATGATTTCATGCATAGACATCCGGACATTTCATTGAGGACACCAGAGTCGACAAGCATGATGCGAGCCGTAGTGTTTAATAAACCCCAAGTGGATATATTCTACGACAATCTGGAAAGGCTAATGACACAGTATAAATATCCACCCTCCAACATTTACAACTGTGATGAAACTGGAGTCAGCTGCGTGCATAAACATCAAAAAGTTCTGGCTCCGAAGGCTGTCCGTCAAGTAGGAAAGCTCACTTCTGCTGAGAGGGGCAAAAATATAACAGTTTTGTTTTATATGAGTGCTAACGGTCACTTCATACCACCTTTTTTTGTCTTTCCAAGGCAAAGAATGAATGATCGGCTCATGATTAATTCTCCGGCTGAAAGCGTTGGCGTGGCTCAGCCAAAAGGTTGGATGAATAGTGATTTTTTTCTCCAATGGCTGCAGCTATTTATTAAACACTCTCACCCGACTCAAGCGAGCCCTGTGTTGCTTCTACTGGATGGCCATTGTAGCCACAAGACGCTAGCGGTAATAAATCTTTGCCGAGAAAACTACATTCATTTGATAAGCTCACCACCACACACCACCCACAAGCTCCAACCACTAGACTGAACATTTATGAAACCATTCAAAGATGCCTATAACCAACGATGCGACAGTTGGATGAGAGCAAACGCTGGATCTCGGATAACCGACTACGATATTGCTGGTCTGGTCAATGAAGCGTTTACCAAAGTAGCTCGGCTGGATATTGCAGTGTCTGGGTTTAAATGCACAGGAATTCACCCATTCGACAGACATTTATTTTCTGACTTGGATTATTTGGCTTCAGACATGACCAATATTCCACTAGAAGAGCCAGGAACCTCCTTAAATACATCAAGTTGCAGCAAGGAAGTTTCCGTGACTTCCACTGATTTGGCCTTGGCTGGCTCATCGTCCTATGATAATTTAGTCTCAGAAGAAACGACAGACCCGCCTAAGGAATCTACCAACGTACCAACAATCAGCAGTCCCAAACCATCAACGAGCTTTAATCTTGATGTTGTCCAGACTGTAAATAAACTGTCGCCATTACCAGATGCCGCCAAAAAAAGATCAGCGGCTCGGAAGAGGAAAAGTGAAAGAAGTGAAATTTTAACGTCATCACCCTACAAAATTGCTGTTCAAGAAAAAGAGAACGAAAAGAGCCATAAGGAACAAAAAAAAGGAATGGGAAATAAGTTTAAAACAGCTATAGAACAAAAAGGGAAACAAACCAAAGGTGTGAAGGCCAAAGGAAAAAGTAGTTATAACGATAAGAAAAAGGAGCCACTGACTGTAATATCTAATATGGAAAAAACTACTTGTGTAGTGTGTTTAGAGGACCATGACGAGGACTGGATACAATGCTCCAGTTGCCAAGAATGGGCCCATGAAGCATGTGCAGACGTTCCGGAATGTGGAGATACCTATATATGTGATAGATGCACAATGTTTTAAGAATGTCCGGCGCTTGGGGTTTGAAGATTAATGCGTCCGGTACTAGGTGCCAATATTAAAGACTTAATTTTTTTTACTAAAACTTAATTAACGTTCCTAGATTATGTTTACACAGAAGTTATATTTTTGTTAATTGATTTTGATTTTATATTTTGTTCGTTTAACTATTTCATAAATAAATACATATTTCTCGAACTAGTTTTCATTTTATTTCCGGAAAACCTTATATGTCCGCCACTAGGGGACTTCCCCCTACAATAATAGAATGAAGCTCCGAAATTCAAATAAAACTATTTTAGACATAGTTTAGTGTACTTTATATTCAAATTTACTATAAATACTTGCATAATATTCATAATTAGTTTGTTTCAACCTCATCTGATTGGCCGTTCATCTAAGTATGACTAGGCAGAGGTGTACTGTTTTAAACACAGCCATATGTTTTGGTCCCACATAGCTCATAGGCGGTGTGCACCTATACATATCCAGACTCCATTGTCTTAGTTGCGTTGTGTGTTTATGTTTAAGAAGTAATACGTGTATAGTTCCTGTACAATTTAACTTATTGTGTGGGGATAGTCATACTGTGTTCAAGAAAAACAACAAAGAAATAGTTAACCGTAACACAAGTTCATTTAATAATGACAATTCATAATAAATGCAAATATTAAATAATGTACAAAATAACGTTTATGTAGTTATTGATAATACTTATGGCCCACACCTAAAATAAATAATAATGAATATAACATTAACACCCAAGATTTATTCACGACCTTATGTGAATCACTGTTGCTACATACAACAAACTTATGACAATCAAAACATAAAACTTTTGTTTTAATTCTGTTGAAACGACTTATGAGCAATACAATAACCAAAACCTCTCTCAATATTACAATTACAGGTAGTACTGACTATTTACGTGCAGGTGGCGTGATGGGTAAAGCATTTGACCTGCAATTAAAAGATGTAGGTGAAGTGGGTGCAAACTGCGGTGGGCGCTGTATGCTGATTTGTTCTTGTGTGCCTCCCAAAATCAGGTGCACTCGCGCATGGTATCCATGGCGCATGTAAACTGATTAATGGAAAGTTTACACGGTAAACACTGTATACAATGAACAAATAAGAAACAATTTAAGAACAGATTAATAAATGTATTAATGGATCAATGGATGTTAATAATTTTGAAGCGATTGGTAATGACGACACTCAAAAAAGTAAACGAAGTAGATCTCGTAAATATTCTGCAGTAGGTACATGCTCTTGCGCACCACTGCCATGTAGAGATGTATAGACTTTTGCCAACTTCACCATATACGTAAGAATTGATATAAGTACATGGAACAATATCTTACATGTATGATAAAAGCGGCTTTAAAAAGCCTTTCGTAGAAGAGTGAGACGCAAGCTGTAAAGAAGTAATTTTAATATTAATCATCATCCACAAGCTTTAATACATAAATAAATAAGCCCCGTTGCGCGATTGTACTAAGTTAAAGCCCGAACTAGATTATGTATTACCTAAAACTGTTCACCCGCTGGTCTATAGACGGTGCCTGCTTTAGGTGCGACGACGGTACGGTCGACGAGCCGCTTCTGGTGATTCTTAGATGAGTCACCCGATATCTGGTGTACAAAAATATGAACACACTCAGCATTCATATTTAATGATTCTGTAAATGAAAAAAAAAATACATAAAGTTACTAAAATCATCAATTATCAAACTGAATGCATGCAAAATCGATTGCATTTACCTCATCGGCATCCTCTGCTATTTGGTCCAATACTGACCAAATACGTCTTTGTTGTTCTTCAGCTGTAAAAAAACAAGCAAGTTAGAGTAAGATGCAAACTTTTGTATGAGAAATTATACGAAGTATTCAGAGAAGTGTTATTACTTAGCGCGTCCAGTGCTGCTGGTGGTATTTCCTCTTCTATCGTTTCACCCTGCAGCGCTAGCTGCCGCGATAACTGAAGAACTATATAACAAAAGAAAGATAGTTATATAAATAAACGTTTCGAGCAGTCGCTGTTATTGTGCGTCTTTATATGAAATACAGCTGATATTTACCTTGCGCCTTTAATTTTGCGTTTTGCCGCTTTAAATCGGTTACGCTCCTGCTGCCTTCCCCGGTCCTTTGTCGGATGAAACTAACCGTAGTGGCCAGCAGTTCTACGTTAGTAATCTGTAACAGACCGTAAAGATAAAGTTTACTATTCCTTGAAGTGACCTTTTTTGCAATAAATGCATTTGGTCATCTTACGTCAGAGCCACTTCCGACGGCTTCACCCAGCTCTGCCATCGCCGCAGCCATTTCCTCGCGACGCTCTCTTTCGTAGAGAGCGTTACGCGCTCGTTTCTCTTCCTTTGAACAGAAAACTCTATTGAAGGACATTTCTTAATGAATATTTAGAAATTCCTATCAAATTCTACTTCATTAAATTACTAACGCGTGAAAGCGGCACGCGGTTCGTGCCTGTTGGCCTCCCACGACGACGCCCGTTCTTTGGTGCGGCATTTTTATCTTGTTTCTGAAACAGAATAAACCGGTGAACGTCAAGAAATATGAATTTTTCTTTTTTGACTTTTATTTCTTATTTATACTATACTATTATAAAATGTATGAAGAATTTGTGAGAACCTGAAAAATCTTTTTAACGGTTTCAACTTTGAAAATTGCAAATTTCATCAACATCGGTTCAATCGTTTTCAGAATATAGATTAACATGTGTAGTAATTGTTATATATACGATTAGATACAATGGTTAAAAAAATGCTTACTTTGAATCACACCGATACAGATACTAACAACACGTTAAAGACGAAAAGATATATGGAAAGTAAGTAAATACCTTCGGAGACACCATTTTCTTCTGAACTTATAACACTTTCTATTCAAAACTTCACTCGTCAAAAAATGAACAAGGAATGAATTAATTTTAATGATACTCCAGCTTATATAGGCACAAGGAACTTACCTGCGCACAAGCATGGAGCTCCGAAAGAGCGGGGGTGGGGGATTGTTAGTGGACAACTGTACAGTGATTAGTCTGATGTTTTAAGTCAGGGAGCTTGCCTAAGGTGAAGTTTAGTGAAATTCACAACAATAATAACTTTAAATTACATCATTAGTACTAGCTGTCGTCCGCTGCACCGCCTGCTTAGATAATGAAGTATTAATTAAGTTTTAAAACATTACTACTAATTTTCTTAGGTCTTCTTTCCGTAAGAAACTTCTACGAAGTATTAGAATAGTTAAAAAGAAAGATCAATGAAATCGGTAAAGTCGTTCACTAGTGATGGCGTCACCAAGTTAAAACATTTTTTTGTTTTCAGTATAAGTGACAATCGGTACACTAGGGTAAATTGAGTTTTAAGTAAAATCTCATCGGAATTTTTATCACATCCGCGTAAAATGATAATGCTATTGAGGCTGAGTAAATTTCAATAATTGGATTCGACTCAGTTTAAAATATCCTAAATATTATTAAAACATTACTTCAGACCACAAAATAATTGATTCTTGTTCTAAGAACACTCGCTGAAACAAGATTCTCCATTTGAGCTTTTGTCATTGAAACTGCACGAGTTGGAGATAAGTTAGGTGTGAACATTAAATTTTACTTCGTCCATAAATATCGTAAGACATCTTGTCGCGGATTTATTTTTAGAACATTCTAAGCATCAATACAATTCAGCCCTACATTACTTTCGTGTATCTAGCACACGCCTTGGAAACTCCCATGACATATTATGAATATTACCGACTTGACGAATGGCATCAGAAGTTCTACTACTATCTACAAATATATAGGTATGGTGGCCCACAAAGATTAAAGGGGTCCAAGCCAACCTTAGAGGCTAACCAGCACACTTGCTGATTAATGGACGAAACTCTGACGCAGGCTTCCTCTCTGGGTTGGTGGGTTAGATGGTAGTCACGGCCTTGAAAACCAGGACAAGCCAAATCCCGGGCTGCAAAGTACAAGCTTTAGTAGTAGTAGTCCTGCCACATCATAAATATCCTCGCGCCATCTTACGAAATTGGTAATGTGCGTCATTATCAGACGTTTCGATAGATATAGATTTTTTTTGGTTGCTTTATAACAGTGTTCCGGATTTAACAACGACTACAATAGAAAAGGTTTTATTTTTCACATTTTAGTCCCTTCTTGGTTTGTGAAGTCGGTTCTATGTTTTTATTAAAAATTTATTTATTAAATTATACTATCAAGACATAGGGTAAGAGCTCGTCTATTGTTAAAAGAGTCCACAAATACTAAAAGCAGCAACGAGTAAATACCTTCACGTTGAATGTTGATGTACACATATTAATAAGTCATTAAAACTTTACGAGCTGCGCAGTCGTTTGTCTTTTTTGTATTTCTCACAAATTACAATTTTATAATCCCCGCCTTAAGTATTTTATTACACATCATCAATACAACACAAGTACTTAAACATAAATAGAGAATAAATGTTGTTAGTACCTGCCACTGTGGTGTACAATCTTACCAAATGAAACAGGTACCTACCAAGTAGGTAGGTATTCTTTTGTCTTTTCGATTATCCTTTAATCACTGAACACAATAGACAATAGCATGTATCTATGGGTGGCTTCTTTAATGGTTTTTCGGAAATTTGCGACCATCTGCAAACATATTGTTTCATATATATTCCAAATATAGAACAAAGGCATTTATGCCTTCTTTGTTGACTGACTGTTGGTTGACACTGTAAAATACCGCCCGCTTTCACTTTGTGCGATTTCCGACATGCAAATTTTCCTTTAATTTTTTTTACTTTATACCTAAATATGTAAATACGATAAAAGTAAAAGTGTCAAACAGTTATTCATTGCTTAGCGATATAATTCACTAATAGAACTTAAATATCCACTAGACCGTCGTATCAAAAGTAAAGAAATAATTATTCAGTAATAGATAGTTTATTAGAAAAATCTTGACGTGCATAGTGTTTTCTTTATGACCTACATGAATAATGATGTAATTTTTTTCTTTTTGAAAATTATGTAATGACTCGGAACCCGGCTTTGCACGGGTATAAATTCGAAAAAAATACCTATAACCCGATTGTAGCACCAACTTCCGGGTCCAATGGTAAATATAAAATAGCTATAAAAAGCTTTAAAATTAAATATCAAGCTTCTTTCTTTGGAAATGACGGACTTTCATACGCCCGCTCATCTCTTATTCTACCCACTTAGGGTTGAAATTCTGAAGAACACCGATATATATGTACATTAATTTCTAACCAGAAGTAGTTATTTGAATTTCCATGCTTCTAAATTCAAAAGTGATGAACTTCCCATATAAACTTTCAACGCCTATTTCACCCTCTTAGAAGTAAAATTTTGAGGAACGCTGATATACGTATTCCTTCATTTCTAACCAAAAGCAGGTATATGAAATTTCGTACTTCTACCGTAAATATTACGTACTTCCGAACAAACGTTCATCCTTTATTTTGCCACCTTATGAGTGAAATTTTCCAAAAATCTTTTCTTAGTGGATGGGTTAAATGTTTGGTTTGGTTTCTGCATAGCGTGTCGTCCTAAATTCTTTTTTTTCGTGCGGAAATCCCTTCGGATACCCCCCTGCCGGCCAGCTGGGGCGGTTAACATAGAACAATAGACTCTTCAACAAAGGGTTCGGGCAGTTCAATAGTTAAGCTTCATAGATTTCACGAATTTTTTTTTTATGTTTAAATAAAATTCCTTTCAAAATATAGGTCTAAGGGTAAGTAATACGCTTTGGTTAACTGGTTTTGTTTGTTACTCTTATCAGAATAATTTTGGAATTTGGGTAAAAGCATGGAAAAATATAAATCTTAAAAAGTACAACACCATTTCTCGAAGGTACATATTTCTTACTTAAGTACTAGATATTATATTTATTACTTCACGTCTTCCGACGTTACGAAATAGGCTATGCGCAGGCTTTCCTCTCATGGTTAAGAGGTCAAACTGCAGTCACTGCCGCAGAAGCCAAGATAAGCCAAATCAAGAGAAAGAGTAGGAGACCGGACCCCGGGTTCGGATGCAACCGGGACTAATACTGTGATGATGATTGTGATCTACATATTGAACAATATATAACATAGCTACCAGTATACCCTGCCAGTCCGATTTTGAACTCCATAACCCACTTTGCAGCGAGACCACGGATCAACAGGTAGATGAACTGATGACGTGAAAAAGATAGCTGCGATAGGCTGGATACGGTCAGCGGTGGATAGGGTGTGCTATGCCGTACATTGTGATAGGCCTACGAGGGTCAAACTGAAAGTTCTTAGAAAATCAAAAACTGATTACATTAGCCAGTTATTAGTTTTATTATATCTTTTCAAAATATTGTCCATTCACGTCAATACACCGCTGCATGCGATGGAACCACTGGGAAAAGCACTTTGCCCACTCGTCCTTAGGGGTCTCTTCAATGGCATCGCGATACGCAGCCACCGCTTCTTCAGCATTCATAAACCGCTTTCCTTTAAGTTTTTCTTTAATTTTTGGAAATAAATAAAAATCACAAGGCTTGAGGTCGGGGCTATACGGTGGGTGACCCAGTAATTCAACGTTTGATGTCGCCAAATAGTCGATCGTTCGCTTGGCGGTGTGCGACGAGGCGTTGTCGTGGTGAAGGAGGATCCTACTGCGAGGTCGTTTCTCTCGAACTTTTTCCAAGACAAGTGGCAAACAATTGGTAGTGTACCATTCTGCAGAAACTGTTTTTTGATCCTCTAACACAATTGTTACGAAATGACCTATCCTTCCAAAGAACGAGGCCACCATTTTTTTTCCCGCACTTCGATCTCTCTTCACTTTAGTTGGCAACTCCTCGAAAGGAAACACTCACTGAGCAGATTGTCTTTTGGTTTCAGGATCATAACAGTAAATCCAGCTTTCGTCACCTGTTAGTATGTCGAACACAGCATTAGAGTCACCTCCGTTAAATCTTTCAATCATTTTACGGCACCAATCCACACGATGGAGTTTTTGAGCCTCAGTCAAATTATGAGGTATCCACCGGGCGCAAAGCTTCCTGACCGCTAAATGTTCGTGGAGGATTTTGTGCACTTGACTCATACCGATGCCTAAGCTTGTCCGAATCTGCTGATAGGTCACTCTTTTGTCAGTCTCTATCATACGCCGCACAACACAGATGTTATTTTCAGTCGTCGCCGTAGAAGGCCGTCCCTCACGTAAATCATCAGTGAGATTAGTGCGACCACGTTTAAACTCATTAAACCAGTTGTAAACAGTCGCACGAGATGGGGCTTCATCGTGAAAGGCCAATCGTAGTCTATCATAACTTTCTTGTTGACTTAAATGACATCGAAAGTCATAAAAAATCATTGCACGAAAATTTTCTCGTGTTAAATTCATGTTAACGTGACACAGACAATTTTCAATTTGCCGCCAAATCGTAAAACAAATGATAAATGAATGAAATATATACTCAGTAATATTGGCAAAGAGTTCTATTTTCAAATTTTAGAATTATTTTTTTATTATATTGTTTATAAGTGGCCAGTTCTAAGAACTTTCAGTTTGACCCTCGTATATCCAGCAATATAGTTGAAATTGATTTCTAATCGCAATTTTTAATGATCTTTTTAAGTACAATTTAAGATCTTACTTCTAGCCAAATTTCATGATTCTAGTTCAATGGGAAGTAACCAGGGTTTTGATTCCTTAGCGAGTGTCTGAATATTATGCATAAATATGATGCATATCTTTCGATTGCGTTGACTTAGAAGTTTGGTTTTTGCACAGCTTCAAGGGGTTGCAGAATGAAACTCTAAACGGGAAGAAGAATGAAAAGTTGATAGAACACTAATTAGCCAATACGGTTAGGTTAATTTTCAGTTAAGCCGTCTACAGATGAAATCATTTATCGCGAATTAACGTAATGTCGAACAATTGCCTCTTCTCAAAATAAACCTAAGATTAACTGGCTACTCTTAACTTTGATTTAGGATTACACATAACATTTACACATTTAATAGCAGCCAGGCCTGCCAGAACTAATATAACCCACGAAATATTCCTATGAAATAATTGGCTCTGCCTCCGAAGTTGTTGATGGGGCCCCACATACACGTTGTATTATGAAAGTATACTTACATTATGTAAGTCTCTACAATACTACGCGCGAATCGTAGAGCTCGTAGCACCTGTTTATGTTACTCACAAATGACAGTGATGGCCAGAAACGTAATGTTGTAAGTTCTTGTTAATTTTGTACACCACACATGTGGTAGGAATAGCGCACATTACATAAATTAGGAGACTTTTATAAATAATCCCTTTTACAGCTAATGATCCACAAAATTAAAATATTCTGATTAAGTTGAAATAAAACTTATTATCGGATTCTATCACGATTTATTTGATGTTATTTTATTCACGCAGCATAGTTCGGGTACTTTGAGATAACTTATACTTCAAACTACAAGACAACCACCGTCTACCCGTGACCATGGCTGCTGAAAAGCGACCCAAACGTCAGGTTCAACGTAAATAATAAAAAAACATCAAATAAATCGCGATAGAATTCGGTAAACATAGTTTTATTTCAATGTGTGACATTATAATTATGATTAAGAATAGTCCTGATTCATAATTATGTGTAGGTATTATAATCCCTCGGGGTGCGAGGGATATGCTCTATGGGCAACCTTACACCCCGGCGTCTGTAGACCCGAGACGGCATTCGGTTTTAGTCGGTTCAAGCCCGACATAACCGCCCCCGCTGGCACGCGGGGGGGTATCCGCAGGGATTTCCGCACGAAAAAAAAAAAGGTATTATAATCCGATGAATTAAAATACAATAATAGAATGAAGTTCCGAAATTCAAATAAAATTATTTTAGAGATAGTTTAGTTGGGTGCGATGCGCAATAGAATCGGCAGCAACGTGTACTTTATATTCAAATTTACTTTAAATACTTGCATAATATTCATAATTAGCTTGTTTCAACCTCATCTGATTGGCCGTTCATCTAAGTATGACTAGGCAGAGGTGTATAGTTTTAAACACAGCCATATGTTTTGGTCCCACATAGTTCATAGGCGGTGTGTACCCATACATATCCAGACTCCGTTGTCTTAGTTGCGTTGTGTTTATGTTTAAGTACTAATACGTGTATAGTTCCTATACAATTTAACTTATTGTGTGGGGATAGTCATACTGTGTTCAAGAAAAACAAAAAAGAAATAGTTAACCGTAACACAAGTTTATTAAATAATGACAACATAATTTAAGTAAATAAATTAAGTAATAAATTAAAATAAGTCAGTTCATAACCTTATAAATTAAATTACATAAATAGTTATTTATGTTCGTCTAAAGAAAGACCGCCCAAACCTGTACCTGGTGCAAAAGTGCCCATCACACTGGCGGCATTACCTCTTTGAATGGCGATGGCCAGCCTCTGCACCAGGTACGATCCGGCGCGGGAGTCACCCGACTTCTCTCTCAATCTACGCCCTATGTCCTCCACAAAGTGTTTTGCTTCCACGCTCCAACAACCCATCGTCTCCACCGCGAAGGGAACGAAGTGATACCGGGCCTGTAACATCTCTCTCCAGGCTATTAAAGGCGTTGCGGATGTCAAGTTTTAGCACCACGCAGCCCGAATGGTCAGGGTTCATAGCAAAGGCACGCGTCGCATGGATAGCCGCCTCGCATCCCCGACTCATCCCGAAGCCGAAGTGGTGTGGTTGCAGGTATTCCGCCATAACATCTCGTACCGCACGACACGCCAGCCTAGCAGACAACCTGTGAAACACGATGGCTATGGGCCTGATTCCGCCGCCCTTTTTCCCGAGTGCGCACAGTGATCCCCCATATAAATAAGGGCATACCGTAGGATTTAGTTGTCCACTTAGCAGGAAATTGGCCAACTTTGTCAGGCACTCCATCAAGCGGATCCGGCCATTCTCCCCCGCAGAGCCGGACGTAAGCTCTTTCAAATGCCCCGGACGCAATCCATCCAAACCCGCCGCCGAGCCACTATAAAACACTATAAAACATCGAAACAGTGACTGCCAGAAACGACGCGTCCGGTGAGGGTGGAAAACTTAGTGGACGCGATGGGCTCGGGTGTTTAAGCTCCAGGGCATTCAGGGTGTCGGTCGGTGATCGTGCTGGGCGAACGACTCGTCCGAGACAAGTAGGCCCCCCGGAGGTCACCCTCGAAAACTTTGGCATCGATGGCCTTTCGCTTCCCACGAGGTGCCGAACGCCGTGGAACATTGTAATTGCCCGTACACTCGTTCGTCCCAAAAGACTGAATGTTGGCCCTAACTTTAGCTGTCATATTGCCCGGCGCGTCCTTTAATGGAACTCTCAAAGCCCTGTAAGCAAAAGTAAGAAGCGCGGCCCACTCATCCACTCCGTTACGGTCAACGCACCCGTTTATAACGTCGCACAACTTATCCGCCGCCTGATTCCGTGCGCCCCTCGGAATATGTCTTAGAACAGCGGTACTGGCCTTTAAGGAGGAGATCTCTTCAAGTAAACCGGTACCCGATACAAATGGAGCATGTGGAGCCTGAGAACTCAATACAGCGGTTGGGGCGTGAAGCGTGGCAGCCGTTGGACCCAGTTCTTTGTGAACCCGAGATATGTGGATCTTAAGACCACGCGCACTAAAAATGCGCGAAGATTGTGAACAGTGTGGACAAGGACCGGACGCAGGAAGAGAACTCATCGTGACCAACAGACCCCGGGTATTAAACTAGCAATTGTCAAAAAAAAAAAATTTTTTTCTTTATTATATCTAAATCTTATATCCGAAATACACATACAGACAACTCATAATAAATACAAATATTAAATATTCTAACTAAAAAAAAAATTAATATAATATATATTATAATTAAATATTATAACTATTGATAATACTTATGGCCCACAACTAAAATAAATAATAATGAATATAACATTAACACCCAAGATATGTTGCTACATACAACAAACTTATGACAATCAAAACATAAAACTTTTTTTTAAATTCTGTTGCTTATGAGCTATACAAAAACCAAAACCTCTCCCAATATTACAACTACAGGTAGCACTGACTATTTATGTCCTGGTGGCGTAATGGGTAAAGCATTGAACCTGCAATTAAAAGATGCAGGTGAAGTGGGTGCAAACTGCGGTGGGCGCTATATGCCGATTTCTTCTTATGTGCCTCCCGAAATCAGGCGCACTCGCGCGTCGTATACATGGCGCTGGTGAACAAAAGTGATTAATGTAAAGTTTATGGTACATGGTAAACACTGTATACAATGAACAATTAAGAACAGATTAATAAATGTATTAGTGGATCAATGGATGTTAATAATTTTGAAGTGATTGGTAGTGACGACACTCCAAAAAGTAAACGAAGTAGATCTCCTAAATATTTTGCAGTAGGAATTTGCACTGGCGCACCACTGCAATGTAGAGATGTATAGACTTTTGCCAACTTCACCATATACGTAAGAATTGATATAAGTACATGGAACAATATCTTACATGTATGATAAAAGCGGCTTTAAAAAGCCTTTCGTAGAAGAGTGAGACGCAAGCTGTAAAGAAGTAATTTTAAAATTAATCATCATCCACAAGCTTTAATACATAAATAAATAAGCCCAGTTGCGCGATTGTACTAAGTTAAAGCCCGAACTAGATTATGTATTACCTAAAACTGTTCACTTGCTGCTCTATAGACGGTGCCTGCTTTAGATGTGACGACGGTACGGACGATGAGCAGCTTCTGGTGATTTTTAGATGAGTCACCCGATATCTGGTGTACAAAAATTCATATTTAATGATTCTGTAAATGAAATAAAAATACATAACGTTACTAAAATCATAAATTATCAAACTGAATGCATGCAAAATCGATTGCATTTACCTCATCGGCATCCTCTGCTATTTGGTCCAATACTGACCAAATACGTCTTTGTTGTTCTTCAGCTGTAAAAAAGCATGCAAGTTAGAGTAAGATGCAAACTTTTGTATGAGAAATAAATTATACGAAGTATTCAGAGAAGTGTTATTACTTAGCGCGTCCAGTGCTGCTGGTGGTATTTCCTCTTCTATCGTTTCACCCTGCAGCGCTAGCTGCCGCGATAACTGAAGAACTATATAACAAAAGAAAGATAGTTAAATAAACGTTTCGAGCAGTCGCTGTTATTGTGCGTACTTATATGAAATACAACTGATATTTACCTTGCGCCTGTAATTTTGCGTTTTGCCGCTTTAAATCGGTTACGCTCCTGCTGCTTTCCCCGGTCCTTTGTCGGATGAAACTGACCGTAGTGGCCAGCAGTTCTGCGTTAGTAATCTGTAACAGACCGTAAAGATAAAGTTTACTATTCCTTAAAGTGACCTTTTTTACAATAAATGTATTTGGTCATCTTACGTCAGAGCCACTTCCGACGGCTTGAGATGGTCAGGTATTGTAGATACTTATTCACTATTTATAATACAAAAATAGATTACGGTTCATTGCCAAAACAAACCCTATTTTTTTCTCTTATCGCCTAACAACATCTGCTTCAAATAAAGTTGGCACCAGACATTCCAGAACTATTTTAAATGTCAGTGCTAAACTTGAGAGGAATAAATAATGACCTCAAAATCCTACGAAATTTGATGGGTTCAACACTTAAAAACCGTCATAAATTTGTAATAGGGAGACATTTCGTAAGAGTTTTAAAAGCCACAAAAAATTCTTATCGTGGAGACTTTGCCGCCAAATTCTGTGGCGGGTAAAGTCGACACAACGACGCTAAAACATCAACCAATCACGGACAATTGACTGGCTTTGATTTTTTCCATTGGCAGAATGCAGAATGCAGGGCGGAGCCAGGAGAATCTGGTTTGCGCTGGCGACGCTCGAGGAAAAGAGAACGGTTTCAACCCTAGGTCGAGTGACATATCTCGTAGTGAACTCCCTAGAAAGATTTGACTAGTTAATGCTAGTCCGGTTTAGATAATTTTCCTTGTATTGTGTAAACTAGTTTTATTTACTTGTAATAAACAAATTTAAATAATAATTGTATAAGAGTTAGTCGGGAAATAATAATGAACGAGTGCTAGCAGCAAGCTGATTTTGGTAAAGTATACTTAATTGCATAATTTTAGTGTTCAAAATTATTGTGCATGTAATTTTAACATAAATAGATTGAAGTCTTGTGTAAATATTTGTGTTATAATTAAGTATTAATGGCATACAAGGGTTTTTTCCTCTGAGTTTTCGTTTTTCCCTGTAATTTTGGCCATAGGAACAGAAAGCTCGGTCTAGATGTGACTCTAATCGGTCACATCTGATCTAAATAATCCACCCAGATTCTATTAACTTCATTTTACGAAATAAATATACTTAATTTCTTATATCTGCTATTTCAATGATTTAGATTTAATTCCCTTCCCCATTTTGGCGATAGTAAAATGTAGTTTTAAAGGTTCATAATTATTCAGTTAATAAGGTCACGCTGAACGCGACTTACATTGTAAATAATATGTATAAAGTATGAGTCTTATCCGCAAAACACCATCATACGTCTTGGCTTATTTTATGAATTATACACGAAACTAGGTATTCTATGAACGAGATTGAAAGATTGATGAGCCAAGCTACTATCTGATCTAACTGAATGAAGCCAATCCTATCTTTTTTTTTTTTTTTTTTTTTTTTTACGTGCGGAAATCCCTTCGGATACCCCCCCGCTAGCCAGCGGGGGTGGTTATGTCGTGTCTCGACTAAAACCGCACGGCGTCCTCCCCAAGTGTCCGTTGCCGGGCACCCCGGGTAAGCCCTCGAAAGGATAACCCCAGGGTTGCCGGCGGACTTTGGCCGCCACCGCGGCCTCGCCTGGTGGGGTCGGGTTTTATCCCGCTTCGGTGAGTTGGCAGGCGTGTGTAGGGGCACACACGACACGCCTCCGCCACGGCCTGCTTCTGTAAGGTCGGCGAGTCGGCCAACTGCCGTCCTCAGGCCCCGATCATGGAGGTCGGTAGTCCCGGGCGTAGATGAGTCTGCGGCGTCCTCGCCGCAGACTGCGAAACTCGGGGGGCAGGGTTCTCTCCCGCTCCCTCTCCGCCGTCTCTTTCGCGAGCATTACCTGCTCGCAGAAAGAGGCGGCGGCGTGCCACTTGCTCCCGTCGGAGACCACGGCCCTCACCATGGTCTCCAACGAGAGAACGTCCACGCCCAGGACCGCAACGAGATCCCGGCGTTGACTCGCCCACGCAGGGCACTCCACCAACGTGTGGAGCGCCGTGTCTTCGCCAGGATCCTCGCAGTGCTGGCACTGCGGCGTTGTCTCCCGGTGGATGCGCCACAGATACTTACCGAAATACCCGTGTCCGGTAACCATCTGGCACATCCGGTAGGAGAGGTCCCCATGGTCCCTCTTCAACCACTCCTTCATGATCGGTCTCACCGCCGCAATGGTGGATTCCCCCCACCTTGGGTGCTCAAGTCGCACCCTCCATGTCTCCATGAGTTCCCGGTGGAGCTGGGACCGCTGAGCCCTGATTTCTCGGGGCTCCGGCCTATGGCCCCGCTCCAGCGCCTCCTTGCGCCACTGGTACAGCAGCGCAAGGGCTCTCGCTTCCAGGTCCCATGGAGGGGTCCCGGCTAGGAGACATGCCGCCTCGACGGAGATCGTGCGATACCCCCTGATGACTCTGACGGCCATCGCTTTTAACGGGCTGTTTAATACAGCCACGTTGCGGGCCGCCAGAGTCTCCGCCCATACGGGGGCCCCGTATAGGGCCATGCTTCGCACGATCCCCAGGTACAGTCTCCTAGTGGGGGCGAGCCAATCCTATCTAAGGTACAAGTAATAACCAAGCTACTGTCTGACCTAACTGAATGAAGCCAATTCTATATACGATTCAAGTAATAACTCAAGCTATACTCAGGCACTGTATGATTTCTAGTAATCAAGAGTCTTGGAATTAATTTCAAATATGTAAATGCATAATATATAACTGACCTTTGAGCTGATGGTCTCAAATGAACTCAAAAGGGCACGCCAGAGTCAGAAAGATCGAGCTGTTCGTGAGTAATTAATCTATTTAATAACTAGAATTGGAGATGATAGCCTATCACAGAGTCTGGAGACTAAATTCATTTAGTCTATTTATTAAACTGCAAAACAGTGGTTACTTCAATGCTTAAAGTCAAGGATAGCACATTTTATATGAATTAAAACTTGCAACTAGCCATAGCGGAATCTCAGATCAGCCTGAAATTAATAGCAGTTCTGGGTCAGAACTGAACTGTGCAGAAGTTGTCGGAGTTAGCATCAAATCTGGGCATAAGCAAATATTCCACGTCTTAGGACGTGTTGATTGACCGCTTCTCAGCGATGATAAGGAGCCTTGAGCCAGGCCGTAGGGTGATCCCGTAAATGCCAGAGTGATTTGAGCAACGAAATGACATTGTCATTGACTCAATTAACAGACATATACACTCTTCAGGAACACTTACTAGACCTAATTTGTCATAAAATATTACTAACTCTAGACAATCTACTCATGAAGGTCAGGTTAATTACCTAAGGGTCCATTAAAAGTAAGCTGGAGTGAATATATGACTTGTTATTTTGGGAATACCATCACTACACTGCACACTTGCATAATCCGACGCGATTGAATTAATTTCATTTGCCACAAAGACTATCCTCACACTCATAAGCATCGAAGTTATCCTGAAATGAAGCAACTAAGTTCTTTATACATAGATTCAACTATATAGACGATCACATAACTGGGCTTGAACCACCACAGAAAATGGTGCCGTGACCGGGATCCAACTACGTATTCGAAAAAACAATACGATTGGATTTATTAAATTTAACTTACTAAAAACACAACGTAGAATGAAAGAATCGTGTATAAAGATGTAAAATAAGCGTCTCATTTTCAGGAATATTGACCAATGGATAAACAGGAATTGTTGTGAATTATCGTGTATCTGACCTACATGATCTATATGGTTATGTATAAATTGTATGTAACAAATAAAAATGTAATACGAACTTTCAGGTCGACAAGAAAACCACTACTAACTACAACGTGGGATAATTTAATATATAACATAATGTAGTCTATCACATAGCTTTTAAATGTTAATAATAGTCATTAAGATCTTATGTCTTTAGTGTAAGCGGGCGATGTTACACTATCAAATATAGTATCTTAGCATACAAATATCTATCAATATAAAAGTATTATTGCGTATAATATACACCCAAACAAAGGTGGAACTGGCTTGCTTTAACGTCAAATATAATATTGTGTTATGCATAAAGATATATATATTCAAATCCTATTGCATACAAGGACGTACGGTTAATTTACAATTAAACATTAAGTTAAGTTAAGAGTTGACGGCAGTCGCTCCCGGGAAAGCCGACATAACAAAAACAATAAGCGGATCCCGAGCTCCTAAGTGCATACTGAGGATACAACCAGGAAATCGCTATGGGGATGATGATGATGTTAATAATGATATCCGAGATTCGATTCGATTTCTGATTCGTTGTAAGTTCTGGTTGACATGGACGAACTTATTGGGTTATATTAATAATTATATTGCTTTTAATGGCCTGTGTTATAAAGGTATTTGGGTTCGAATCCCAAGCGAACTTATTTCAAGTAAGGTCTCACTACATGTATACAGTACGAGTGTCCAAATTCATGGTCAGGAACAGACAAAATACATACTATATGTTGTAGTAAACTATGATACCCATAGTTTATCATTCACTACAATGTATTTTAAGGTGCCAATAATGCACAGGGTTCGAATCCTGAATTAAAATTACTTTACACTCATACTTACATGAAACATCTCATGTATTCTCCGTTTAGGTTATATTAATATGTTAATAAGATAATGGGTCCATAACCCAGGCTGACCTAAATTTATTTTGCAGAAGATTAACACAGTTAATTAATACTTAAGATTTTCGATCTATTGATTACTTATTACGCTTGCGACACAACTTAAGAGTTAAGAAAAAATCGCTATTAGATTCTACAATGTTGTATGGTAGAGGGTTCGAATCCCGTACACACAAAGAGTTATGAACGTTCTAGATAGGTACGGCAGAATATTTTGACGCTGTAAAATGCAGATTGCCACAGTGACACAGCAGTGGTCTTAACTACGGGTAATCACGAGATCTCAGGTTCGATTCCCAGATCAAGGAATAGTACTATTAATTTTTTGTAAACAGATTATGCTTTGCAACACAGAGAATAAGAGTAGTGCTTAGGAGAAAGCAGGAGGTTCGTTTCTTATTGCACGATACGAAAAAGAGATTATGTTAGTACTTTGCTGTCTACCCCTTGGAACATTAACTGGCGTGAGAATATAAACAATTTACGTTATATGTTAAGTTATGATTATATTTTAGAATGTTCTGCTTAAACATAGATTAAGTGGTAAAGCTAACGTACGTGTAAATATGGAATGCCATATCTTACAGAAAATTTGACATTATATGTTTGTAAACGAGTATAGTTTTAAAAATTATGATTTTAGAAAACTAAATGATTGAAACCGAAATAGTACAGAGAAATAACATGCTTACCATAAACAAAAGGAAACATCTGCGGGGAATTGCAACGAAAGATTCTTTACAAAAAAAAGGGTCTGCGTCGAGAGCGGGCTCTCACCATCTGTTAAAGTACATGGCAAAAAGACAAAATTATGTGATTGTTATAGTTAGTTGTCGCTGATAAGATTATGATTGTGCTAAGATAGATGAGATATAGCGGCCGGACAACAACAGAGTCAACTTGATTAGCGAAAATAACGGTTTCGCACCTGAATTTCCAACAACAAATTCTCTGCTTGTGTCCTATAACATTCCAGCGATAGCGGTCTTCAAGTTTACTGGCGTGATGAGAAAGACTGCGACTCTTCACTTCGTGAATATGCAAGTCCAGCGTAGGAGAGTAACGAAACAGCACAGTGTTTATACGGGGCAGCGAGCATAGTTACTACGGGAAACTTCACACCGGAGTCGGCTGGCGAATCATTAACTTGTATCTGGTAAAACCATTTAAAAACGGAGACCTCGAGGTATTTATATTTATAAATTAAGCTTCATTGGATCGATAGAAGTAAGACTTTCGTGTTAATGTGATTAATATAACTGAGTTTGGAAACCGATCATAACTTATTCCGCGACGATAATCGGGCGTTCGCTTACATACTGCTTGTTCAACACCTTAGAAAACTCACCTAACAAAGAGAGAGATACTTTATAATGCAGTACTAGACGAGTGTGGGGTAACAAATTATTAAGCTACTTACTCACTAATCAAAAATAAATAGTGAATACTAAACAAATAGGGGATTCATTATACTAAACAATAATTAAGTTATATGATATTCCCAGATCGTGTTTCGGCTAAACACCGATAACTAATCGATTGACAAGATGCTGATGACTTGGGATGACGTTGAAGTTGTGTAGATGAATCGAAAGTATAAATATAAATAAAAAAAAAAAAAAAAATTATACACAAGATTTTACGATTAGGGGCTAGGACGTGTATGTTGTATGCTAGAGTCTGAATATCAAGGGGGAGTAGTATGTGCTATAAATGAGGAGTATCACAATTCAATGCATAAGAAATTTGATGAACCTTTAAAGTTTTAAACAATGTTATTTGTTCATAAATTCAACTAACACCTAACAAGAAATGGAATCACTCGAGTCGTCAATAAAAGATTAATTTACGATACAGACCAATCCGCACTTAAGCGAGCTTAGAGACTTTGTTATTTAATTTACGATGTCTACTTAGATGAAGTCTGAAGAGGTTCAAAATAATAGGTTGGAGTCACAAGTTTAGCTTTGAGATTGTGAGTTATGTTATACATGCCTGGATAAGATAAAATAAGATCAAAGGAAACTATAATGCAATACACCTGTTTCGTTATAACATAACCGAAACAAGTAAACAAATAAACAAACATTAAGGGTCGGAGTTGAATGGGAATGTTAACAAAAACAAACAAACAAAAGCATGGAAAAAAAATGCAGGTTGAATGAAAAAGGAAACTGTGTAAACAACTTTACAACCGTATTATAAATACAAAAGCGGGGTTGTGGGAATGGTTTGGAAGGCGTGAGAATAAGTAACTCACCGTGTGGAAATTTGGGGGAGCGTGAGAATAAATAACTCACCGTGTGAAAATTTGGGGGAGCGTGAGAAATTGAACTAGGATTAGTGTGGTAGACGGTGAAAATAATTTTATTTTAATAAGAATTGGGAGAAATATATTTTAAAACTGCCCACTGAAATATCAGAAGGGAGAAGTTGAGTTTCAAAATCTATTTGGGGGAGTGTGAGATGGTCAGGTATTGTAGATACTTATTCACTATTATTTCATAACTTCACGCCTGTATCCCAGAAGGGTTAGGCAGAGGTGTTTTACACACCCACGATTCATCAGTTATGTTAAGGTCCCAATGTAATAGGGGGCGAGCCTATTGCCATCTACCGAGCACATTATTAAGCGAATTTATTAAATATACACAACTCATAATTGAAATAAACATAAATAATGTACAAAAGACGGTTAATGTAATTATTATTAACACTTATAGACCACAAATAAAATAAATAATAATCAATATAACATTATTACCCAAGATTTATTCACGACCTTATATGAACTACTATTGCTACAAACAAGAAACTTATTACACTCAAAACTTACAACTTATTTTTAAACATTTTTTCAAAACCTCTCTCAATTATCGATATACGGGTATTACTGACTAGTTCCTGAAGATCTGATACAGCGTGCGGTTTTAGTCGGTTCAAGCCCGACATAACCGCCTCCGCTGGCTGGCGGCCGTTGGTATATGTATTTGAGCACCACTGCCTTGTAGAGATGAATAGACTTTTGCCAGCTTCACCATATACGTAAGAATTGAAGTACGTGGAACAATGTCTTACATGTATGATAAAAGCGGCTTTAAAAAGCCTTTCTTAGAAGACTGAAAAGAAAACTGAAAAAGAGTAATTTTAAAATTAATCAACATCCGTAAGCTTTAATACATCAATAAATAAGCCCAGCTGCGCGAATGTAACTCCGAACTAGATAGATTATGTCTTACTTAAAACTGTTCACCCGTTGGTATATGGACGATGTCGGCTTTTGTTGCGACGACGGTATGACGACTAGCGGCTTATATCAGGTGCTCAAAAATATTAATAGAATCAATATGAGTATTAATGATTCTGTAAATGAAACAAAAAATAACCTTACTAAAATTATCATATACATGTCAAGTCAAACAGTATTTGCATTTGTAATTATCGATTGCAGTTACCTCCTCGCCATCCTCGCTTATTTGGTCCAGTACAGACCAATAGCGTCTCTTTTGTTCTTAAGCTGTAAAAAAAATATGAGTTAGAATAAGATGCACACTTCAACTGTTTCACCCTGCAGCGCTAGTTGCCGCGACAACTGAAGAACTTTAAGAAAAGAACGATAGTTAAATAAATGTTTCGAGCAGTCGCTGTTATCCTATTGAGCGTACTTATATGAAATACAACTGATATTTACCTTGCACCTTTAACTGTGCATTTTGCCGCTTCAAATCGGCTACGCTACTGCTGCCTTCCTCGGTCCTTTGACGGATGAAATTGACCTTAGTGGCCAGCAATTCTGCGTTAGTTATCTGTAACAGGCCGCAAAGATAAAGTTTAGTATTCCTTACAGTAACCGTTTTTACATTAAAATATTTGGTCATCTTACGTCAGAGCCACTTCCGACGGCTTCAGCCAGCTCTGCCATCGCCGCAGCCGTCTCCTCGCGACGCTCTCTTTCATAGAGAACGTTACGCGCTACTTCATGAAATTACTTACGCGTGAAAGCGGCACCCGGTTTGTGCCGGTTGGCCTCCCATGCCCCTACCTCGCCCGTTCTTTGGCGCGGTATTTGGTTCTTGTTTCTGAAACAGAATAAATGGGTAAATTTCAAGAAACATGAATTATTCTAATTTTGCTGGTACTGTTTGTTTTTTGAAGTCTATTGCATTAGTTCGCTAGAATTACATAATATTCAGTGACATGAAATGTAAGAAGAATTTGTCTAAACCAGAAAATACTTTTTATTGGTTTCAACTTTGGAAATTGCATATTTAATCACATTCGGTTCATTCGTTTTCAGAATATGGATTAACATGTGTGTAATTATGATTATATATAAGAGTAGATACAATGGCTAAAATAATGCTTACTTTGAGTCACACTTATAAAGATACTAACAACCCTTTAAAGACAAAACGATAAATGGAAAGTAATTAAATACCTTAGCAGACACCATTTTCTTCTGAACTTGCTAAAATTACACTGTCTATACAAAGCTTCACTCGTCAAAAAATGAAAAAGGAATGAATTTATTTTAATAAGACTCCAGCTTAGATACACGGGAGAGATTTAGAACTCTCCCGGCCCCCCGAGGCCGCAACATGCTGCGTCGCAGGCGCCGGAGGTCGCTAAACGACCTCCGTCCTCCATGAGCGCAGGTCTGGGGGTGAGAGGTGAGGCCACCTGTCACCCCAGCAGAAGCAGGCCGGGACGGTGGGGCGACTACCGCCCCTCCCCCAAACCGAGGCAAGACGGGGACACCGTGGTTCCCAAACCCGAGGGGGCCATCTCGTAACCGGAGATGGCCCAGGGTCAGTCGGGGTGCGAGGGATATGCTCTATGGGCAACCTTACACCCCGGCGTCTGTAGACCCGAGACGGCGTCCGGTTTTAGTCAGTTCAAGCCCGACATAACCGCCCCCGCTGACCGGCGGGGTGGTATCCGAAGTTATTTCCGCACGAAAAAAAAAGGTACAAGGAACCTGCACACAAGCAGGGAGCTCCGAATGAGCGGGGGTGAGGGATTATTAGTGGACTACTGTACGGTGATTGGTCTCTTCGTCTATAATGTTTCAAGTCAGGTAGCGTGACTAAAATGAAGTTGAACTCACATAAACATAACATAACATAACTTCACGCCTGTATCCCCGAAGGGGTCGCCAGAGATGAACTCACAATAATGATTATACTTTAAATTTCATCATTAGTACTAGCTGTAGCACGTTGCTCCACTCGCGTGGAATACTGAAATAGTCATTAAGTTTAAAAAAATAAAAACTAATTTTCTGCGTTTTTTTTTTAAATTACTTAAGATTTAATAAACCATAGATATTCGCTAAAGAAAATCGATTCCTACTTAGGATGCTCCGCGAGGCTATTGAACTTAAAAAACTTCCTAATTTTAATTGAGAGATGGTTGGAATGTACCACCAGCATGGGACTCAGTCATTCACTTAATTAAATCCAATAAAAATCAAAATGCAACAAGACTTCATGACACTTTGAGCTCATTTAGCGTATATAGTAACACCAACAATTCAGCATAGTTCGAGGACTTCACTTCAAACTATAAGACAAACACCATCTTTAGTCTGCCTGTGACGACCGTGACAGCTGAAAAGTAACTGAAACGCCGGATTCAATGCAAATAATAAAATAACATCAAATAAATCGCAATAGAATCCGTTAAAATAGTTTTATTTCAAGGTTTAACAATTTATTGTTTTCAATATAAATGACCATACACAACACTAGGGTTAATTGAATTATAAGTGAAATCTCATCAGAACTATTATGAGATCCGCGTAAAAGGATAACACTATTGACGCTGAGGTAAACATACATATCTATCATATAAACCATATATATCGTGATATATCTTATCGAGGACTTATTTTTAGAACATTCTGAGCATTAATACGAGTACAATTTAGCTCTACATTACTTTCGTGTATCTTGCACACGCCTTGGAAACTCCCACGACATATGAATTTCACCGATATACTTGACGAATAGCATCAGGAGTTCAACTAGTAAATGTATAGTGTATGGTGGACACACATGCTAACTAGTAAACCTGCTGATTAACCGACGAGACTCTGGCGCAGGTTTGGTCTCTGGGTTGGTGGGTTAGATGACAGTTACTCTCGTTAAAGCCAGAACAATCCAAATCAAGATAAAGAGTAGTAGGGCGAACGCCGGGCTCCAAACTACAAGCTTTGGTAGTAGTCCTGCCACATCATCTCCTAGCACCATCTACTGAATTATCAGACGTCTCGATAGATATAGAGTTTTTTTATTTGCATTATAACGTTGTTCCGGATTTGGCACCGACTTCTACAGAAAAGTCTTATGTGCATTTTTGGCTTTTGGACTATATCTGTAATTCAGTTATTTTTCACATTTTACTACCTTCTTGGTTTATGAAGTCGGTTCAATTGTTTTATTAAGATTTTATTCATTATATTATCAAAACAATTGGTAAGCTCGTCTATTATTAAAAGAAAGTCCACAAATATTTAAAGCAGCAACAAGTAAATACCTTCACGTTGTATGATGACCTCATATTAATATTAAACTCATATTTTAAGTCTCAAAAACGTTACGACTCGCGACCTGCGCTTGAGTCAAAACATTTTTGTATTTCTTATAAATTACATATTATCATCCCCGCCCTAAATATTTTATTGCACATCAACACATTACACATATAATACAATCGTAACGAGGTGAAAACTGTACATTTAATTTTTTGTCTGTTTCTCTGCTTTTTATTATCGATGTCCGAGCATCACTTGAAAATTGCTGACCAGCTGAAATTTCACATTAACACTCTACTAGGGTATGGTCATAAACTGGCATCATCATTGCAGCAGGGTAAAATCGACCAAATCTATTATTGATCATTCCTTTATTATTACAAAGTAGATCATCACGAAATTCTGCAGTTAGATTGAACTCGGATATTGTCAACGTTCGGAATATAAATCATCACGCTATAGCTAAATTGTTATGAGCAGTAAAATATGAAATCTCGGAACTACAGAGTTACCTACGTGTAAAAGATAGCTGGTTAGAAACTCAACCGTTGATAATAAATATCATCACTCTATTATAGTGGGGAACTGGGTAAAATTTATTACAATACAATGATAAATTATTCAAAATATCACGATGCATTAGGTAACCTAAAACATGTTGGGTTCGAAACTGCAGAAGTAAACATACCTTGATCTACTCCGAACTTAACGCGGACGAAGTCGCGGGTAACAGCTACTCACCAATAAAACACAATTATTTAAACATAAATAGAGAAGAAATTTTCTTAGTACCTACCAATGTAGCCACCACTGTACCTTACCAAATGTAACAGGTACCTACCAAGTAGGAGGGTATTCTTTTATCTTTTCTATTATCCTTTAATCAGTGAACACAATAGACAAAAGCATGTACGAGTGGCATCATTAGAGCTTTTTCTAAAATTTCTGACCTGCACACATATTGTTTCATATTCATACGAAATAATGAACAAAGGCATTTTGTCGTCTTTGTTATTGGCACTGTAAAACACCACCGCATTTACTTTGTGCGATTTCCGACACACAAATTACCTCTTTATTTTTACATTCTTTATACCTAAATATGTGAATATGATTAAAGTGCGAAATGAAGTTATTCATTGATTCGTAATATAATTCACTAATAGCAGTTAATTATCTACTCGACCATCGCATCAAAAGCAAGAAATAATTCAGTAATACATTTTGACGTTATGTTTCTATGTGACCTACATGAATATATATATTAAATTAGATGTTTTGGTAATTATGTAATGATTATAATCATGATCTACTTCGACACTTACGGGTTAGAGGTTTGTTTGGGTTTCTGCTCAGCGTGTCGTCCTAAGATCAGAGCGGTCAAATAGTTTGGAGAATAGTGTACCTGACTTAAAACAATAAACTCTTCAATAAAGGGCTCGGGTAGTTGACGTTACAAAATAGGCAATGTCACAGGCTTTCCACTTATGGTTAGGAAGTCAACCTGCAGTCGCTCCTGTAGAAGCCAAGATGACCCAAATCAAGAGAAAGAATTGGAGAGCGGACACAGGGTTTCAAAGTGCAAGCTTCGGATGCAACCGGGACTAATACTGTGATGATGGTCATGCTCTACATATAGGACAATATATAACATAAATACCAATATACCCTACCCTTTTGATTATGGAACTCCATAATTCACTACGAAACTATGCCTAGAGTTACTTTTAAAGGATAAAATTAGTAATGAGTTGATCCAACGGAACACTAGTGTAAGCAATATAGCTTACAGCGAGACCGCGGATCGGTAAAAAATAGGTGGGAGAGGGTGTCCTCAGCTAGATGAAACTGATGGCGTGAAAAGGTAGCTGCGATAGGCTGGGAGATAGAACATTGGGAGATAGATAAAACTGAATTATAACCGCATTTTTTTTTATGATGTATGTAAGTACAAATTTACAGTTATGGGTCTTTTCCCTTTACTCGAGCTTAGGTATTATACCTTACTTCTAACCAAATTATATTATTCTAGCTCAATGGGATGTATCCAATAGTTTTTTATTCCCTTCCCTAGGGAGTGTTTAAGTATTATTCATAAACGGTTGTATCTTTTGATTAAAAATCCCTAATAAAACGTCGATAGAACACTAACTAGCCACTACGGTTAGACTAATGTTCAGTTAAGCCGTCAACATCGTTCATCGTGAAGTAAAATAAACCTCAGTTTAACTGACTACCCTTTTTTTTGTTTTTTTTTTTTTACGTGCGGAAATCCCTTCGGATACCCCCCCCCCCCCCCTATATATATAATATATACACACTTAATAGCAGCTAGGACGATTGTAGCCACGTTGTATTATGAAAGTATACTTACATTATGTAAATCTCTACAATGCTACGAGCTACGCGCGAATCGTAGAGCTCGTAGCACATGTTTATGTTACCCACAAATGTGTTGTAAGTTCTTCTTACAATAGTCCTCATTAATAATTATGTGTAGGTATTATATTTCGCCAACCTAAAATAAAAATAATAATATGAAGCTTCGAAATTGAAATAAAACTATTTTAGAGATAGTTTAGTTTGGTGCGATGCGCAATAGAATCTACAGCAATGGGTACTTTTTATTCAAAATTTACTATAATTACTTTCATAACATTCATGATTCTTCATTCATGATGCACCGTACATCCAAGTATGATTAGACAGGGGTGTTCAGCTTTAAAAACAGTGGTTCGTAGTGGTCTATACCTGTCTACCGGGAACGTATCCACACGCCGCCGAGGTCTTGGGTGTATTATATTTGTGATGAAGGACTACTACTTGTACAGCTCCTGTACGATTTAACTTATTGTGTACGGATAGTCATACTGTGTTAAAGAAAACCAGGATATAGTCAACGCCGGGATCTCGTTGCGGTCCTGGGCGTGGACATTCTCTCGTTGGAGACAATGGTGAGGGCCGTGGTCTCCGACGGGAGCAAGTGGCACGCCGCTGCCTCTTTCTGCGAGCAGGTAATGCGCGAATAATATAATATTTAATATAAATAATCTTTGCCTTAATGAAAAAAAAAACCAAATGTATTAAATTTACCTTACCTAATGTTACACAGGTGGAAACCAATGTACAACTTAATGGACAGTTGTTGAGCCTTGTGGAATCAACCGTGTTCTTAGGTTTAAGTATCGATGCTAAATTACAGTGGGGATCACATATTGAAAAAATAGCTAGTAGGTTAAGTTCTGCTTCCTACGCTGTGAAAAAGGTTAGGACTTTAACAGACATAGATACCGCTAGAATAGTTTATTTCAGTTATTTCCATAGTATTATGAGCTACGGCATTCTCCTTTGGGGTAATGCCGCAGATTTAAATACAATCTTTGTACTGCAAAAGCGGGCGGTGCGGGCAATTTTTAAGTTGGGCCCAAGAGTCTCCCTCCGAGAAAAGTTCAAAGAAATAAACATTCTAATTGTAGTTTCCCAATATATTTTTGAAAATCTTTTGTATGTTAGAAGAAACATTTCCAATTTTTTAAGGCTTTGTGATATACATAACGTAAATACTAGACATAAATCTAGTGGGGCGGAAATCACACAGTGATTGTCAAACTTCGGGCCAAAGTTAGATATTTTTGTTGCAGTATTTTTATTCAAAATTACAGACCTTAGGCTTTATGCATATTATTCGACACGTCTTTATATATTGAGCAATAAATTTGAAGAAAATGAAATCAAATCAAACGTCTTCGACGTCAAAAACACAAAAAAAAATATTTTAAAATTTAAAAAGCTTATTCGAAGTGGTCTCCATTGGCAGCATTAATATTTCAGTTTCTTTCAGAGTCTGATTGTTTTATGTAAATATACAATATACGTATTGTCATTGTCACTCAAATGTCAAAGTCAAATACGCGTTACTCTGATAACTCGAAAGAAACTCACTTGTAAAAGTTTTTTAGGGACAATTTGTATGGTAGGTACCCGAAACCTTGAACGTACAAACCCCAAAATCTAATCAGTTCTTCCCACTAACCAAACAATATGATTTTTTCATTCATTTTCATTTTTTAAATCGAACAAGTGGTTCTTGAATTATTGCGTAAACAGACATCCAGACATCCAGACATCTAGACCAACAGACACCGACACAAAATTTTTTTTTGTTTAATTAGACTTAGAATCATGTGAAACGTCGAGAAAAGTGATAAAAAGTGGGTGTAAGATTTTGATTTTTTTTGCGTGATTTTAAGACTTCGGTGTCCACCTGTTTGGTGGCCCGAAGTAAAACAATCTTGTGGTTTGTAATAGTCGACTCCACAGGATTAGTAATTCGTTTCAGGGTAACTGTATACGCTTCTACAACAAGCTTCCTAGTGAAATGAAGAATCTACCTCTTCATAAATTTAAAAGCCAAATTAAAAGTAAACTCTGCCAAAAAGGCTATTATAAAATTCAAGATTATTTAGACGACAAACAAGCTTGGATATGAACTGTTTGCTCTCTCTCTATGCTACTCAAATGAAATATTGTACTTAGGTTAAGTTTGTTTTGTTTTTAAAAAGTCTTTATTTCCATAAAAATATACATCGTTACTTACATGCAACAGTAAACATGGGCACTTTATAAATTTTATCAGGCTGAGGCGCCTACAAAAATTATTACTACTTCTAACACTTAAATACATTGTAACTGAATTTGAGACACTAATATCAAGTAATAATGTAATAATTTAATAATTTTTTGGGAGAGATTTTTTAACATAAGGTTGTGTATACCATCATCACCTGGTGATTTGCGGTTTTTAACTTTTTGATAACAGTGCGTAATTGCTGCGGTGTAACTGGGCGGAAGCGTACGTTACTATTGATGTTATCAAGCTGTTCCATTGATTTACGTACCTCACTTTCAACCACATCGTCACTTTGCCAGTTCAGAGTGAGACACATGTTAGTGTGAAAAGCACGAGCAAGCTCTTCAGCTTGATCTATGGGTGAGGATGTAAAAGTACCATCGGATCGTTTCAGAGGAGGAATGACAGTTGCTTTTGATTTTAGGGACCTGGTGAACCGCCACAGATCGGTATTGGAATTATCAATCTTAGCCAATTTGTCATTCCAAATTTTATCTTGATGCTCAACTATAGAGCAGCGAATGGTGGCTTGTAAGTTATTGATGACGGACCGCAGAAACCTCTTGTCTGCTCCAAACGGCAGTTTACGCATAGTGCGGCGTAGCGAATTTTTATAACGAATTAGCTTTTTGATCGAGTGGGGTAGGATGGAAGGATTATCCCTAAACGTACATACGGGTACCTGCGTATCTCTTGCTGCAGTAACACTACTAAGAAACTGTTCAAGCGCATCATCGACTTCGCTTTGCGTTGAAAAAGGTTTGGAATTAAGGTTTATGTTCTCATCTATGGAACGGCGAAATTTTTTCCAATTGGTTTTGTCATAACAAAATAGTTTAGCGTTGTGATTTACGGAAATTGAACCTTTAATACTACAAAATATAGGTAAGTGATTAGACGATAATGCTGTTATGGCATAAAGATTATCTATCAATTTTGCGTTGGACGTAAGTATGAGATCAGGAGTTGTGGGATTTAAATCAGTACGATAGTTTAACTGGGTTGGTATGGGAGGTGCGTTTATATAGTAGTCATTAGCAAGCATATGTCTAAAAAGACATCTCCCTTTTGTATTACGGTAACTACTGTTCCAATACTCATTGTTTGCATTAAAATCACCACATATTAAGACATTTGTCCCTAAATTAAAAAGTTTGTCTAGATCAGAACACAAAAGACGTTGATTGGGTGACTGATATATAGACACAATTATTAAGTCATTGCCAGAAACACTAACCTTAATAGCCACTGCCTCCATGTTAACCATGTTTGAAATCCGAACAAGAGAATGATTAATATTGTTTCTAATCAAAAGTGCCACACCCTGACCATGACCATTTTGATTTTTGTCGTTACGGTAGCAAATAAATCCCGGAGTGTTGATAGTAATATTATTAGTTAATTTAGTCTCACATAGTGCAATTACATCGACAAATAGGCTTACCGCTAAGTCAAGTAACTCAAAAGATTTGTTTTGTATGCCATCAGCGTTCCATGAAATTAGATTCAATTGCTTTGAGCTATACATATTTACCAAGATGCTGAAGAATTAACATGACTTTGTCAAACATGGAAGTACAGGTTTGAATTTGTGTTCTGATCTTCTTAATAATCTCCATAATACTGAGAATTTCGTTCGTTACCCCATCCAAGGACGATTTCACATTGCAGCCATTTTCATTGCTCAATGTTATAACTGGGTACTGTTCGTCGGAATCCTGTTTTGCTGGATTTTTCAGTAAGGATGACCAGGTTCTGATATCTGTGCTAGGAGTCAGTCCAGACTTTGGTGGAAACTTTGTTGATAACAAGGTTCTGGGCTCTTTGAATGGTAATGTGATCTGTTTACGATCGGTTAGCCTTTTACGAAGATTTTCAATATATGCCACTCTTGAAGTGCATTCACGAAAGTTCGCTGGGTGGTCCTGTCCGCAATTGCAACAACGTGCTGGCTCTTTACGATCTTTTTTAGGACACTCGGAAGTAGAGTGTTTTTCAGTGCATTTGACACAACGGGGAGGCATGTTACAGTTTTTTGAGGAATGCCCAAATTTTGACATCTATAGCATTGAGTTCCTGATGAGCGATTTGGTTTAAATTTTTCCATCGTTATCGCACAATTAAATAAGTATTTAGTCTTGCGAAATTTTGCTACGTCAGTTCCAGGAGCCAATTGAACTAAAAAAGGTGGAAAGTTATTCTTTTCTGATCTAGAAGATTTTAACATGGTTACAGAACTAATTTTGAAGCCAAGATCTTCGAATTTATTTTGAATGCCGTCACTCAAATCAACTGGCAATCCTCGTATAACAACTTTGGGAACCTTTTCGTCCTTTCTATCATGTGTGACAAAGGGAACATTTTTATCACGAAGTCCTTCTTTAATAGATTGATGCGCTTCAGAAGTATGACAAATAACGGCGACTTTGTTATTACCTCGATACTGGAAGTTAAAACGCTTGTCGAATGACTCTATTAATTGAAGTAACTCATTGTGAGTTGAATTTTCATTTAGCAACAACATAATCGGAGGAATTCGTCCAATATATACTCTAGATGACGCTGTGTTATGTACTGAGGAATGTTGCCCGTCATCATTGTCTTCTAAAGCCAGTCCTTCATATCTATTGTAAGTTGGTAATTCGCGTGTCTTATCATATTGTACCTTCTTGGTGATCGCGGTGCGCTTGGCACTACGCCAGTCCTGCTCATCAGTAGATCTTTTTGAGTTGATACTGGTACTTGATGAGGATCTTGTAATATATTTGTCCATAGTGTACGATAATGAAGATTATCGACAGACAATATCGACTATGGCTACATCACTATGTTGATGTAAAGAAATAAAGACATATAATCAAGTCACTATCAGAAAAAAAGTAAACGTACGCGCACACCGAGCGAATGCAACTCGCGAACTGAAGGAAAACTGAACTGAACTTAGGTTAAGTAAATATGTTTGTAAATAGACCAAAAAAAAACAGCCCGCTGAGTTTCTTGAGGGAGTCTTCTCAGGACAGGGCCGCGTTTCGAACCGGTGGTCCATTTGCCAAACATTAGATTAAATTTTTTTATGACGTTTTGTAAGTTCCGTATTAATGGTCTATACAGAATAAATGGTTTTTGACTTTGACTTTGACCGAAGCGGGATAAAACCCGACCCCACCAGGCGAGGCCGCGGTGGCGGCCAGAGTCCGCCGGCAACCCTGGGGTTTGGTTCGGCAACTTTGGAGCTTACCCGGGGTGCCCGGCAACGGACATTTGGGGAGGACACCGTGCGGTTTTAGTCGATACATGACATAACCACCCCCGCTTGCCGACGGGGGTATCCGAAGGGATTTCCGCACGTAAAAAAAAACAGGATATAGTTTACCGTACCAGAAGTTAATTGAATTTACACAATTCATAATTAATAGAAATATTAAATAATGTAGAAAAGAACGTTAATAAAATTATTTATAATACTTATGGCCCACAAATAATAATCAATATAACATTAGCACCCAAGATTTATTTACGACCTTATATGAACTACTATTGCTACGAACAAGAAACTTATTACAAACAAAACAAACAACGTTTTTTTAAATTTCAGTTGTTAATTCTTATGAGCAATACAAAAAACTAAAGCTCTCTCAATAATACAATAACTGGTATTACTGACTATTTAGAATACATACAATTTGCGTGCGGGATAAAGCATTGGAGTTGCAAGTAAAAGTGCAAGTGAAGTGGCCCCAAACTTCGGTGAGCGCTGTTTGCTGATTTGTTCTTAGGTGCCTCCCGAAATCAGGTGCACTCACTTAATGTAAAGGTTACACGGTAAACAATATATACAATGAACAATTTAGAACAGAGTATTACATTTATTTTAATAATTTCGTTGCGATTGGTAATGACAACACTCAAAAAGTAAACGAAGTAAATATTCTGCAGTAGGTATATGCACTTGTGCACCACTGCCATGTAGAGATGTATAGACTTTTGCCAACTTCACCTTATATATAAGAATTGATATAAGTACATGGAACAATGTCTTACATGTATGATAAAAGCGGCTTCAAGTCGACGACACTTGGGCTGTAGGCCCATTCACCTGTTGGTCTATGGACGGCGCGGCGTCTGCTTTTTTTGCGGCGACGACGGTACGGACGACGAATGCCTATTGTCGATTTGTTCTTCAATCAATCAATATTTAAATTAATTGATTCTGTAAATGAAACAAAAAACAACGATACTAAAATTATCACATACATATCATGTCAAACTGTATTTGCATGCGTATTCGATTGCAGTTACCTCCTCGCCTGCCTCGCTTATTTGGTCCAGTATAGACCAAATGCGTCTTTGTTCTTCAGCTGTATAAAAAATACGAGTTAGAATAAGTTGCAAACTTTTGTATAAAAAATCATTTATACGAAGTATTTCGAGAAGTGTTATTACTTAGCGCGTCCAGTGCTACTTGCGGTATCTCCTCTTCAATTGTTTCTTAACAAAACTATAACAAAAGAATGATAGTTAAATAAACTTTTCGAGCAGTTGCTGTTATTTTGCGAACTTATATGAAAGACAACTGATATATACCTTGCGCCTTTAATTTGGCATTTTGCCTCTTCAAATCCGCTTCGCTCCTGCTGCCTTCCCCGGTCCTTTGTTGTATGAAATTGACCGTGGTGGCCAGCAGTTCTGCATTAGTCATTTGTAACAGGCCGTAAAGATAAAGTTTAGTATTCCTTAAAGTTTTTTTTTACATTCAAATATTTGTCTTCTTACGTCAGAGCCACTTCCGACGGCTTCAGCAAGCTCTGCCATCGCCGCAGCCGTCTCCTCACGACGTTCTCTTTCATAGAGAGCGTTACGCGCTCGTTTCTCTTCCTGTAAACAGAAAACTCAATTAAAGGACTCCTCTTTATGAATTATAAGAAACTCCTATCAAATTGTACTTCATGAAATTACTAACGCGTGAAAGCGGCACACGGTTCGTGCCTGTTGGCCTCCCACGACGACGCCCGTTGTTTGGTGCGGAGTTGAGTTTTGTTTCTGAAACAATAAATGGGTGTATATCAAGAAATATTCAATTTTACGTAACTTATAGTAGTATGCTAGAATAACATAATATTTAGTTACGTGAAATGTAAGAAGAATTCGTCTAAACCTGAAAGTTCTTTTTTATTGGTTTCAACTTTGGAAAGTGCAAATTTAATCAAATTCGGTTCATAAGTTTTCAAGATATGGATTAACATGTTAAGTAATTATTAGAAATACGAGTAGATACAATGGCTCAAATGATGCTTCCTTTGAGTCATACTTAAACACGTACTAACAACACGTTAAAGACGAAACGATATATGAAAAGTGAAAAGTACCTTAGGAGACACCATTTTCTTCTAAACTTGCTGAAATGACACTGTCTATTCAATGCTTCACTCGTCAAAAAATGAACAAGGAATGAATTAACAAACAGATTTTCTGCGGTTTTTACCGTAAGAACCATCTATAAAGTATTAGAAAAGTTAAAAGGAAAGATCAATGAAATCGGTATTTTCAGTATAAGTGACAATCGGTACACTAGAGTTAATTGAGTTTTAAGTAAAATCTCATCAGAGCTATTATGAGATCCGCGTAAAAGGATAACACTATTGACGTTGAGGCAAACTTTAAGTGGGTCAGTTTAAAATATCCAAAATACTATTAAAACACCACTTCAGAAGTTCGATCGACTTCTAGTGAGAACGGTCGCGTGATACACGCTCTTGCACAAGTACGCGCTAGTGTAAAAGTGTTGACGCAGTAGCCTATTCCGACGCGTGTTATTGTCAACACGGTCACCGCAATGACCTACATTCCACCGTAAGTGAATCATGTATAATTGTGCAAATAAATGGTAAGATATAGTTTTTTAAATTATAACTTGTACTAAATCATGGCTTCACCAAACAAAGTAGTCCTCAAAACTGAACTCGAACATCAGTTGTACACCCGGTATAAAGAGGAACAGTATGAGCGCATAGAACTGCAGCAACTAGTAAAAGACCTTAGTAGTCAGATAGAAGCGCTGCAACACCAGCTGAAAGTCATTCAGGAACAAAATAATATTACTTCTGAGAGGGAACATTCAACGAGCGATAAACCTCAAAAGGCAGTCGAATATGGTACTGACGAAGAGGACCTTGCCAGAGAAACAGAGTGGGTACGACAGAAAAGTAGGAAAAAAGAAAGTTGAATACTTCACTGTCTCCTCTTTCTCAGGGAGTAAGCTTCAATGAATCTCAGGCCAGTACAAAGCCCGAGAAACCAAAAGAAAAAAGAGTACCACAACCTCCACCAGTCATAGTCGAAAATATTAAGAACTACCAGCAGTTCTACGACCTTCTATTGACTAGTTTAAATAGAGATTCATTCACGGTAAAAATGATGAACGAGGATACCGTCAAAATAAACGCCAAGGATGAAGATTCATATAGAGGGATAACTAAATTGTTGTTGCAAAATAACTGTCTCTGGCACTCGTATGAGAATAAGCAAGACAGACCGATAAGAGTAATGGCTAACCATCTACACTCATCATGTTTGCCGAACAGAATAGTCGAAGAACTAAATGCTAAAGGCTATAAAATCCAGAATGCGGTAAATAAATTAAGTTGGAGGACTAAGGAACCTATGGGATACCTATTAAATATTTTTATGTTATCATTTCAAAAAGATGAAGATATAAACCATATCTATGGTATTAAGACCATATTAGGTTGTAAGGTAGATGTACAGCCTTTAAATACATCTAAATTAATATCACAGTGCAAACGATGCCAAGCATATGGCCATACCCAAAAATATTGTTCAAAGGAACCTAGGTGTGTGAAGTGCCTCACCAAGGACTGCACAAAGTCAACAGCTACAAAACCTAAATGTGTTCACTGTGGCGAACCCCACTCGGCTAATTATAGAGGGTGTATGGTAGCTAAAGAACTGCAACATTTAAAAAATAAAGCTTCTAAAAGAAAAGTAACTCCATCTAACATTCTGACCACTGGTGCTGAGAGACAACAACCGTTGCGATCTACTCACCAAAAGGTAACAAATAGTGTGTCTTATGCGCAAATTATAAAAGCATCGCACCCAGAGTCACAGCCTTCGTTGCAAATGAAAACTGGAAATACTACTGAAGAAAATATCAGTAAAATCCTAACCACGTTAACCTCATTTGATCAAAGGTTGAGGAACATAGAAAGTACACAACCATCTGTTTATTCAAAACAAAAATGACTAACACACTAAAAATAATGACGTGGAATGCAAACGGACTCCTAAAGCACCGAAACGAGTTGAAGGCAGTAATAAATAAATAAATATTAACAGAGAAAATTGATGTGTGTCTCATATCGGAATCACACTATACCAGAGAATCCTTTATTCATATAAAAGGCTATAAAATATGACGGCGCGTCATAGCGCCATCTAGTTTTATATTTCTGAGTAGAATTAAATTGTGTGGAAACTGCCGATATTGGGGTGGCAACACCACTACCCAGGCGGAACGTCAGTTGGTTCGTAAGATGGCGGCCACATTCTGTTTTGAACTGTGACCGACATTGCACGTCCCCGACGAATCGCAGCGTATCGGTAGAATCCTATTATAATTTGTGAATAGAATAGTGATTATAGTTGTGATAATTTATAAGAAACCTGATTGTGAATTTATTTCGAGTGGATCATTATACATTAGTTGATTGGACTCTTAATTATTATTTCGTCTACCTACCCCACGCCACATATCTGATTGGAACGATGGAGGGGTCGGATTCTACTCCTTCAGAGCTCATATCAGAAGTGGGATACGACAGGCCATCGATTATCGATAAACCGCCAGAAAATTACGTTGCTGGGAATTTGCTTGGCAATATGGAGTCGCTATTAGCTCGAGTACTTTCAAACTCGCAAAAACCAACCGTGAGATCCTATTCAGCTCAACTTATACCATTCAATCCGGATGAACCGGAGGCCGATATAGAAGGTTGGTGCAGGATGACCGAACTAATAGTGAAAAGCAAAAGTCTGGAGGGTGTAGATTTACTGCTTGCCTTGACTGGTGCACTCAAAGGCAGAGCAGCTTCCTGCTTGACGAAATTAAATTTGAATGAATTAAAATGGGAAGTGGTCATGCAAACTCTATTGGAAAAATTTTCTAAACCTAAGTTGGTTCAAGATTTCTTCGATGACATTTTACGATTTCAAATTGGAACAAAAGAAACTGCTTCTGAGTCAGCCATGCGATTGTGGAATTTGATTGAACAAATACCTAACACTACGATGCCTGAAGAAACAATTACTGGATTTGTGATGTCAGTTTTGTGTCAAAAAGATGGACTGTTACGACGGGAGTTAAATGGACATGTTATTACGACTAGAACACAACTTTTTCGCATTTTGGGTGGAGTTTCACTGAAGCGGCGCTCTGAGAATAGTGATCATCCGGAATTTGAAGCGAAACGAACACGACCCTCGGAATCGACATTTGCTGGAAGATGTCATTGGTGTGGAATCCTCGGACATAGACAAGCTGACTGTAGAAAACGCCGTGCAGACCAAGGACCGTCAAAACATCAAGACTCCGCAAGCTCTTCTCGAACTTCAGAGAAACTAAATCTAGTGACCTGCTATAGCTGTGGCAAACCAGGTCACCTTGCTACAGTCTGCCCAGATAAAAGATCTGGAAATGGAGCTGCGGTCAAAAGAGGTCAACTTGGTTGAACATCGGTCTTCCAGAGGTACATTTAGGACGTCATCTGGTGAGGTCATTTCATTTTTATTTGATAGTGGATCCTCTTGCTCGCTGTTAAAAGAAAGTTTTGCTAAACATTTTTCTGGTACTGTTCATAATAATCTCGTTTTTCTTACGGGTATAGGGGGCGAAAATTTGAGATGCACTTCCCAGGTCCTTAGTTCAGTCGTAATGGGGGACCTGTCGATACCTTTGGTTTTCCATATAGTTCCTGATGCTAACATCTCTGACCCTGCTATTATTGGTAGAGATATTTTCAGCCAGGGCATTAATGTTAGTATAAATGATCGCAATTTGATATTCTCATCAAATATGGAATCAAACGTTTGTGAGCGTAAAAAGGGGCATGCTGACTTCACACAAATAGACTCCGATTTGTTAGGTGAAGATAGAGAGGCACTTTTGCAAATACTTAGTAGGTATGCAGATTACTTTACTGACGGGACTCTAACTCGACGCGTACAGACTGGCGAGTAACAAATACAGTTAATAGACCCTTATAAAACTGTTCACAGGCATCCGTATAGGTTAGCACCTTCTGAAAAAGAAGTTGTCAGGGAAAAGGTATCAGAGTTACTAGACGCGGGTGTAATACGGGAAAGTTCATCGCCTTTCGCTAGCCCTATTTTACTTGTTAAGAAAAAAGATAACACGGATAGAATGTGCGTCGATTACCGCGAGCTTAACTTTAATACCCGTCCCTAACACTACCCCTTACCCCGTATTGAAGAGCAAATAGACCAGCTTTGCGGCGCACACTACTTTA
Source organism: Cybosia mesomella (assembly GCA_946251805.1). Lineage (NCBI taxonomy): Eukaryota > Metazoa > Arthropoda > Insecta > Lepidoptera > Erebidae > Cybosia > Cybosia mesomella. Next base: position 12,408,497 of record OX276408.1, on the reverse strand, counting down.
CATCTCTCGATATGGCATCAGGGTTCCATCAGATCCCTGTGCACCCTGATTCGATAGAAAAGACAGCATTTGTGACGCCTGAAGGGCAGTATGAATATCTTACTATGCCCTTCGGTCTACGCAATGCACCGTCTGTGTTTCAAAGATGCATTACTAAGGCTCTTCGAGATGTTAAAGTCAAACCCTTAGTGTATATGGATGACGTCCTCTGTTATTCGAAAAATATTTCTGAGGGCTTGCAGCGCCTAGATGATGTTTTGAAGGCATTGTCAGAGGCTGGTTTCTCTTTTAACCTTCAAAAGTGTACGTTTATGAAGGAAAACGTAAATTATCTTGACTACTCCATACAGTCCGGTGAAGTTAGACCAAATACCCGAAAAATACATGCCCTTAAAAAAGCCCCTGCTCCTAAAACAGCGACTCAGGTCCGACAATTTCTTGGCCTAGCATCTTACTTTAGAAAATTTATCCCTGGTTTCACACATATTGTCGGACCGCTGTACCCACTTACCAAATTAAAAGGCCCTATTAAATGGTCTGAAAAATACGAGGAAATTCGTAAAACTATTATTAAAACATTAACATCCGAACCAGTCCTCACGATATTTGATCCAGAATTACCTGTAGAATTGCATACTGATGCCAGCTGTGAGGGTTACGGAGCAATCCTAATTCAGAAAAGAAATGGAATGCCACATGTTGTGGAATACTTCAGCCATCGTACGACTGAGGTAGAGTCTCGCTATCACTCGTATGAGCTCGAGACATTGGCAGTAGTGCGAGCTGTTGAACATTTCCGCCATTATTTATATGGGCGCCGGTTTACTGTATTTATTGATTGCAATTCGTTGAAAGCATCAAAATCTAAAATTGATCTTACCCCGCGAGTTCATCGTTGGTGGGCTTGCTTGCAGGCTTACGACTTCGATATAGTATATCGTGAGGGCCGTGGTATGGAACATGCAGATTATCTGTCTAGGAACCTGACTGACCAAATTACTGACAGACCATCCGTATCCTCAAACACTGGTAGTAAAGAAGTTCAGTTTGTTGAGCTGCACCAAGGCTGGCTTTCTGTTGAACAGAAACGTAATAGCGAAATACAGGATCTCATTTCAAAACACCATAATAATGACCTTCCCGAATCAATAGCTCATACGTATGATGTCAGAGACGGAATTCTGTATAGGAAAATTGAACGGAACAAGATTACTACCTGGTTACCTGTAGTGCCGCGCTCCTTAGTCTGGACTCTTATTAATCACGTGCATTCTGAAATACAGCATCTAGGTAGTGATAAAACCCTAGACAAGCTGTATGAGCAGTACTGGTTTCCCGAAATGTCCAAAAGCGTTAGGAAATTTGTCAGTTCTTGCATTATTTGCAAAGCCTCCAAAGGTCCATCAGGTGCTCAACCTATAAGACTTCACCCCATTCCGAAAATTCCAGTCCCGTGGCACACGATCCATATTGACTTTTCCGGAAAGTTAAGTGGTAAAAGTGACCGTAAAGAATATTGCTCAGTGATTATTGACTCTTTCACTAAATACATTCTACTCGAACATACACTGTCGGTCAACGCAGCTAGCGCAGTTGAAGCTCTCAAAAAAGCCGTTTGCCTTTTTGGATCGCCAAAGCGAATTATAGCTGACCAAGGACGTTGTTATATAAGTACCGAGTTTAAAGACTTTTGTTCAGAACACAAAATTGAACTACATTTCATTGCAACTGGTTCTAGTAGGGCAAATGGCCAAGTAGAGAGAGTCACGCGCACACTAAAGAGTCTATTGACAATAATTGAAAATGACCCTAATAAAACCTGGCGTGACGAATTATGTAACGTACAGTTAGCACTTAACAGCACAAGATCGGCTATTACCAAATATACTCCTACTGAGCTTATGTTCGGAATCCGTGCGCTATCCCCCCTCCCCGCTGCCGTTGTAGCGTACGGTCGTGTCAATAAGTGCTCCAAGATTATAAATTATATAAGTGGTTAAAAAAAACATATTGTGGTGGTTAACCGTTTCAGTTTACGGAAAAAGTGAATATTCAGGCAGAAATGCATATACGCGTTCTCTAAATTCAGTGTTGTTCATGTTTTTCGACTATACATTTTTGCATTTGCTTGAACAGATTCACTAATAACATTTACATCTACCTGCTATTAAATATTAATTGGTGACTGTGTTTACAAGAAGTGGTCTATTGAATGCAATCTGTGAGCTAGCTACACTAACGAACTGTCACGAACATACGAAACATTTATTTCGTAGCAAACGTAAACGTTCGAGTGGCGCAGGTGTTTACGGTTCCGCTTGAGATATTTTGGTTACCGGTTCGAGACTCAGCGGTCGTATACTTTTTGATGCTGCTCTTTTTGAAGTTTATCTATAACTGCTTAAACATACATAGTAACACCTGAATTCTACAGTGCTAAATTGCTGAGGTACTGTGGTAGCAAAATAATATCGCAATGCCACTAAAAAGAACACCTCCTGGTTCACCCGCCCAGATATCGTCGGAGGCCGCGCCTGCGCTTAATAATAGGCAATATGACTCGGTACAAACTCTTGTACCGAACTATACCACAATCCAGCATAGCGAATCGGCGCCCAATCTTTATACTATTCCTTCTAATACTATGGAGCGTAAAAAGAGGAAATACGACGAAGAAGATCTCAACATCTCGCAGATGATACAGGAGATGTTTTCGACATTTTCTCGTGATCAGGAAAAGCGATTCCATGAACTTCAATGCACAATTAATAAACTATCGGACCAAAATAGTGAATTGAAAAAAAGTGTTATTATTATGTCCGATAAATATGATGACTTCCTGCATAAAATCACTATTCTGGAATCGGCTCGTAAAGACGACAGGAAGACGATTAGGCAGCTGGAGGATAAGCTCGAATCACTGGAGCTTAAGTCTCGCTCATCAGGCGTCGAAATTCGTAACATACCTTTAGACAGCGGTGAAACAAAGGAAGTATTATGCGGATTAGTTACGAACATAGGAAAGACGTTGGATGTTGGTATCGATACATCGGGAATACGAGACGTCTACAGAATTAACTCTAAGGACACTACAAAACCTATCATAGTGGACTTTTCTACTACGTTACTGAGAGACAGTTTTATCAGGGGCATGAAAGCATTTAACAAAGGCAAAGGTAGAATGGAGAAATTAAACACTACTCATATAAACCCTCAATATACACATAAGCCAATATATGTATCAGAATGCCTTACTCAGAGGGCCAACAGACTTTATTACTTGGCCAGAGCATATCAAAAGAGCCATGGGTATATGTTCTGCTGGACTGCTAACGGTATTATCTATTTGAAAAAGACTACGGAATCTAATCGTATACGAATATCTTCAGAAGTAGACATTGATAACCTTAAGAATGTCATATGACTATTTATATGTAATTTTAATTCAATTTCTATACTGGTTATTGTTTATCTTGTAAAATTGTATTCAACTATGCATGCTCACCTATCACTTAAGATTTGTACCTACTCAGTCAGTATTACACTTTACATAACTTACATAAACCATCGCACTGTTACATCAAATAGGCCGAACAAAATATTCGTTGTGCACTTTTATAAAATCCAATATAGCTTGTCTACACTTACAAACACAATAACATGTATACTCTCGGAATTTACACATAAACCATATACTCATCATACAGACTTACCCCTCGAAGCTCAGTGCACACAAACATTTAATATTATACATTATTATATATTTCAGGCATCACAAATGATTATTATTACTTCTATTATTACTGAAATTTTTATGAATATAAAAGTCATGTATATAATTATAAATATGCCACATACTTATTCTAAAGTTATTGTATCACTAAAATACAATACTATTGTTAATTTGTATGCACCCCGGAGACATTCACAAGTAACATATATATTAGTAACTAAAATTCGATCTTAATACACAAATAACTGTGAATGATGACTTGGATGAATTATCTGTGGCCGATTTCAGCACATGTGATATCGATGAATGCCACAATTTAATGTATACTGATAACTCCACGGTAAATGTATTTATCCAAAATATCAGAAGCGTGAATGGAAATTTTGCGGGACTAAACACCCTCATTGCAAGAACTGAAATTGATTGGGATGTGATCATCTTAACAGAATGTTGGCTCTTTGCGAACCCGTTTATACCAAATATGAGTGGTTATCGATCCGTAGGCACCAACTTTGTCAGCACCCAAAACGAAGGTGTAGTTGTTTATTACAAAACTTCACACACCTATACCATATATGAGCCTGTATTATCAGGTGCAAACTGCTTGATAGTTATAATTAATGTCCAAACTGTTTTGCTGGGTATATACCGCCCTCCAGGTGGCAAAGATATACCTGGGTTCCTTGATTCCTTGAACAATGTTTTACACAAAATGTTTTAACAAAATCTACACACTAGAAACCTCGGATGACGCACTAACTTTCTTTCTTAATACTCTTACAACCACATTATCAAGCTGTACTAAAAACATTAAAGTCCCAAGACGCAAGAGAATACTAAAACGGTGGATAACGCCCGGTCTATTACGATGTATGCGAAATCGAGACAAACTACACCTCAAATGTAAAAAATATCCTAATGATGCTAATATTAAACTAACATATACCCGATATCGTAACTTCTGCAGTGTCATACTTAAAAAAGCTAAAATGGATTATGATCGAGCGGAATTTGCTGAATGTAAAGGCAACACAAAAAAAATGTGGGACAAAATTAAAACAATCACTTACACTAAATCGGAAGCCAGTTCATCTACAGATCTCATTAATCCAAATAACCCATTAAAATCGGTAAATGATATCAATAATTTTTTTGCAAACATAGGCGGATCATTGGCTAGGACCATTAATATGAACACATGTTCCGACCTCACTGCCCAAATCCTGCCTTGTCTTTCCTCATTTGTGCTTCTGCCAACCGACGCCCATGAGATAAGAGACATCATATCCTCTCTCAAAAATAACTGTGCAGTAGGACGCGACAATATTTCTAGTAATCTGATAAAGAAATACGCCAATACACTAGTAGCCCCTATTACATTTATATGTAACATTAGCCTTTCTACAGGGGTGTTTCCAAAGGATTTAAAAAAGTCTCTTATTCATCCAATCCACAAGAGTGGTAGCAGAGATTGTGTCAATCACTACCGTCCAATATCAATTCTACCTACATTGTCGAAAATTTTAGAAAAAGTAATTAACAAGCAACTTATTAAATACATAGAAACACGAAAACTATTATCTGAAAATCAATTTGGTTTCCGAAATGGTAGATCAACAAATGACGCAGTACACCAACTTACCGACACCATAGTGACTAAACTCGACAAAAAGAAGAAGGTCCTTACGATATTTCTTGACTTGGCGAAAGCTTTTGACACGGTCTCAGCGCCACTCCTGCTGGAGAAGATGGAGAGGCTCGGAATTCGCGGCACACAGCTGAAGTTATTCCACAGCTACTTAAAAAGTAGATTCCAACGTGTCAAAGTAGATGAATGGATAAGTGATGACTGTGAAGTTGACACTGGAGTACCACAGGGAAGTATTTTGGGCCCTACATTGTTTCTGATATTTATCAACGACCTCTGCCAGTTGACGATGACAAATGGAAGAATTATTACATTCGCGGATGATACAGCACTCCTCTTCTATGGAGATACCTGGGAGGAAGTCTATCACTTGGCGCAAACTGGCTTCTCCAAGGTTATAAGCTGGCTAACGACCAACTCCCTCACACTAAACACGGATAAAACCAAGTACATACAATTTTCTCTAAGTAATCATACCTCTATATACAGACAACTACCAAAAATAACCGCCCACACATGCAAGAATTACTCTTCCAACTCATGCACATGCCCTCAACTCCAAAAAGTGGACTCAATTAAGTATCTTGGTATTATTATTGACAAAAACCTAACCTTTCATTCTCATATTGACCTTCTGTCTAAACGAGTGAGGAAGCTCATTTACATCTTTAAACACTTAAGACATGTTGTAGATAATACGATACTGAAAACTGTCTACTTTGCATTATGTCAATCGTTACTAACTTATTGCATTACAACCTGGGGCGGAGCTGCCAAAACAAGTATGATAAAGATAGAGAGAGCTCAAAGAGTAGTACTTAAGGTAGCCTTTTCATTACCATTCTTCCATCCAACCTCTGAACTCTACGTAAAGTGTGAAGTTCTCACGGTTCGTCAACTCTTTATCAGGCAAATAGTCTTGCAGAAACATTCCACCCTAACTTACCATCCATCCGCTCTATCTCACAAACGAAAAAATGCTAGGGTATGCACAAATAAAATATATAGAACCTGTCTTTCACATCACAGTTACTGTTTCCTTGGTGATTATTTATATAATAAATTAAACTCGTTTTTAAATATATATCCTTTAACGATAAAAAATTGCAAACAAACCCTCACTTCTTATCTCTTAAGTCTTGATTATAACTCTACTGAAAATTTATTAATTGTTCCGGCATAAGTTAGTTAGTATTCATCATCCTCATTTACTCATATACCTGCACACACATACGCACACCCTTACACACCCTCTCACACACACACACCTACATATACACCCATACACTCACCCTCACACTCACTCACACACACACGACTTCACCCTTCACTCACTCTCTCACACATACAGACACTATGCAAAAAATTTCTTATAGATCTATATACGTGCGCAGTTCTATTCTTTTGAATTGTCTCTTTACACAGAAGAATATTTAATTTTGCGCTAAATTAAGTACGTATTCATTTATCTTGTAGGGGGCCTGGTAATCTGTGTGACAGGTTTTCCTAGTGCAGATACCAGTCTCCCACAAAGGAGTAAAAATTTTATTTATGAGTCGTGTGGGGGCGAATGCAGTGATATCCTTCTGTTTTCAAATGGATATTGCTGTATTCTCTGCTACGTGATTTATATTTAATGTGCTTAAAATGTATTTTGTGTACCTTTGTGGAAGAGAACAAATAAACTATATTATTATTATTATTAAAAAATCGTTAGGCATGGCGAAAATAAGCTCAGAAATACCTGATCAAGAAACGCGATTGGACTTAGAGTACGTACGAAAAGATGCCTCAAATAATATAGAACTAGCAGCCGCGTCTGATACTCAACGTTTTAATCTGCACCGGGCAACCGTTAAACCATTTTCTAAAGGGGACTTCGTATTTATTAAAAACAGTGAACGCAATCAGACGAAATTAGATAGAAAGTATAAGGGTCCTTTTGAAACTATTGAAGTACTAGAGAACGATCGTTACAATTTGAAAAGTCTCACTGGTTCAAACCGCACCTATAAATATTCCCACGAAAATTTGCGTCTTATTCCTCGCGGCAATGAAGGTCTGTTTGAAATTGCTTCAAATTTAATAAATGAGGAGGATATGACGGCAGCGTCAGAAATTGTCCCTTTCGATTCCAACCAAAACGAAGACTGTGACCGAATGTCCCTAAATAGTCACGACACTTTGACCGCAGATTCAGACACAGTTACCGCTGGGTCAGATACTCTTACCGTTGGGTCAGATACAATTAGTATGAACTCAGATCTTATGCCTATGAATTGTAATGAGCTGGAGGATCCATACGATAAAGGTGCGTAATATGTTGTAGTAATTAGTTTTAATGCTTTTTGGCACACTAGGTGACATCCACTGTACTGTGTATATGTACGTACTGTCCGGGCTAAGTCTGTTAGGCTAGTCGAAAGGACATAATAAAACATTATAAATGAGGTTTGGAAGAGTGTTGTCCGGGTCATGTCTTTTGAAGGCTGATTGAAAGGACACATTGCTTTGTGATGTGCATAGCTAGTTGTGTATTTTATGTTACTGTAAATGTCGTCCGGTCCACGCTTGCTTAGCTGGTCGAAAGGACGCATTGAAAGAAGTTCTAAATGTTGTTCTGATGTTTGGAAGAGTGCTGTCCGGGTCATGTCTCTTGGAGGCTGATTGAATGGACACATTGCTTCGTGATGCGAATAGCTAGTTGTGTATTTTATGTTAATGTAAATGACGTCCGGTCCACGCTTACTTAGCTGGTCGAAAGGACTCATTGAAAGATGTTCTGAATGTCGATATATGGCTGGTCGAAAGGGCAGTGTTTTTCAGTTTTCATGCTTGCTAGCAAGTAGATGAATAACACTCGTCCGGTCCACGTCATAGGTGTGATGAAATGTTAATATTCAGAAAATGGAGTGTCAGTTCGTGAAATCGTGCAGCTGTGTTGCAGTTACGTTTGAGATTAACTAAAGTTGGCTGTACAGTTCTATGAGTAGTGGTCAGGTTTGACGAGCTTAATGTCATAAAGTAATTGAAGATTATTTTGATCTTGCAGAAGGACCCCATGATGATACAGACGCCCGAGGACGGTCGTATGTCAGTCCGGCCGTGACGGCGCG